>CM020217.1:0-1478750 GCA_009819775.1 Phoenicopterus ruber ruber
CACACGGCTGCGCGCTCGCTTCTCCCCATCCCACCGGTGGGATGGGGGAGAGAATCAGGAGGGCAAAAGGGAGAAAACTCACGGGTTGAGATCAGAACAGCGGAATAAGTAAAAAGAAACGGCCACCGCCACTACTACTTGTAAGGAAAAGACGACCACAAAAATAACAGAGAAAAACGAAACCCAAGACAGACAAGCGACCCAAACGACAACAACCGCTCGCCACCACCCGACCCGTGCCCAGCCAGCCGGCAGGGTCGGCCCTCGGGAGGTTTTTTGCTCTTCCCTAGCAGAAAAACGGAGGTTTTTTGCTTTTCCGAAATACTCAGATTTGGGGTTTTTCAGCGCTTTTCCGCAACAAAGATTGACGACTTTTGCTTTTGGCTTTGTGCATGAAGACGGGGAGGTTTTTTTGCTTTCCGGCTGCACAAATCCAGGCGGATTTGGCTTTCCCGGAAGCCCCAAATAGGGTAGTTCCCCCCCACCACCATTGCAGACCCAGGGGACGGGGGGAGCGCGCCAGAGGACGGTGCCACGTCTCTCCCTCGGGCTCTGCTCCGCGATGCGCCCGCTCCGTGCCCGCGCTGGGACGGGCTCCCCAGGGCCACGGAGGTCCCCGGTCCCCCCGCAGCAGACAGCCCGCGCTGCCGCGCCTGCGGGGCACCGCTGGGGACAGAGCCGGGAGCCTCCGGGCGCAGGGCTGGCCCCTTACCGTCAGCGTGCTTAACGACCGGCTGGCAAACCGGGCCTGGGGGGCCTCCACGGAGCAGCACCAGACGCTGGCAACGCCCCATCTGAAAAACAAAGATCCCAAAGTCCATTTCGGCCTATTCAAAACAAGAACGCAGAAGACAGTAGAGGCATTCCGTCAGAAGAAGGGAGAGGAGAGGAGTTGGGCTAAAGGAGGATTCTAGGTAAACAGGTCAGCTCGAACTACAACACAGCCTTTAAAAGCCAGAGCCAGTCGGACGCTTCCAATCAATACTAAGACTAATTGATACGATTTGGCACACCTTCTTAGCAGAAAAGGAAACGCTCTTGCCGGTGGCGGAAAATGACTCGCCCCTTCCTTACAGGGCTGCTGCGGGGAGAGAACCCCGGGCGGCTGCAGGACGAGGTCGGGCCGTTCTCAGAATCTGCGCTCACAGATCCGCCGCGACAGCTACAGCCCTTGCGCTGCTGCTGCTGCTGCTGCTGCCGCTGCACATCTTGCTCGGGCAATTAAATTAGAAGGGAAGCGTAAAACTTTACAGAGTAAAATAAAAAATACAGAATAAATCTCAGTAAGATACTGAGACAGACACTACTAGGTACTCTCATGGCTCGCTATCTACTCACAAGACGCTACTAGAAGATATCCTAAAAACTGTCTGAAAAAACTGTCTGTTTCTTCTGAACATCTAGAACAAAGGAAAGCTGCGCTTTCCCAGATACACGCAGGTGACGGACATAGCTAGCTACAGCCATCTTCTCCAGCCCAAGTCTAGCCGAGATTTCCTCACTCTACTGTCGTGGTTTAACCCCAAATTGTAACCCAATACCACGCAGCCGCTCGCTCGCTCGCTCACTCCCGCCCTCCCTGTTGGGGTGGGGAGGAGAACTGGAGAGAAAGGAGAACTCGCGGGTTGAGATAAAAACAGCTCACCAGGACAGCAAAGGAAAAATAGAAAACTATATTAATAATGATAATAACCATAATAATACATATCAGGAGAATAGAAGATATGAAACAAACGATACACAATTTCTCACCACCCGACGACCGATACAGCCCGTCCCGAGCAGCAGCCAGGGAGCAGGGGTACTCCCCCCCCAGCTATCCCAGCACAGCAAGTTCCCGAGAGAGCAGGCGAGGGAACCAACAGACGAACAAACGAAAAACAAAAAGGAAAAATAGGGAAACAAAAAAAACAACCCGAAGGGAAGCTTAACGATTAAGGCAAGTTAAGGGTCGAAAAACCTAAAAGGCTAGTGGCCCACCGACCGACCCTCACCCGTCATATCGGGCATGACGTCTATGGTATGGAATACTCTCTTTGGCCAGTTTGGATCAGCTCTCCTGTCTCTACCCCTCCCAAGTTTTTGCCCTTGCACGTTAGCAAAACCTGGAAAACAGCAAAATGTCCTTGGGGGTTCAGCAGCAACCAGCAACACCAGTGTGCTGTCGCCGTTCTTCTCACGCTAAAGCCAAAACACAGGAGCTGCTGAAAACAAAACTAGCTCCGTCCTGGCCTAAACCAGGACACCTACCCATCCCAAGGTGACTCTTTTTGTTCAAGAGTCCAGCAACACATCTGTCCGCGCTGCAGAAAAGGAATGATTCTTCCCAGGCCGTTTCTCCCAACGGTCAAGACCTTTTGAAACTGCAGCTGTGCCACCAAAGCTGCTTAGGGGCCCCCCCAGCTTTTGACCGTCCTTACATTTAACAGGCACAGGCTCTACTCCATCTGCCAACAGCACAACTACGGCAGGCTCTCGGACCCAGAGCGCGACCCTACAAACGTCCGCACACCCCTCGCCGTCGCGACGAGGAGCCGCTGAGCAACCCCGCGAGCAGAGCTGCGCGCGCCAGAGGAGTTTCACCTCCGCTACCAGTTACCCGTTTCAGCGAATGGAGTTTCGGAAGCTTGAAGCTGAAAACCGCCTCTTGACGCTTCGCCCCAGTAGAAAGGATCCGTAACTAGAACTCTACAAAAAGGCAGTAACGCAAATTGCCAACCCACGGCAGCAACAGCTTCAGAAACACTGAGACCAGGAACAAGGGAGAAAAATAAACCGGCTTCATCTCGGGCACAGGAAAGCAGCAGACCGAGAAAAGGGTCAGCGTTCCCAGCCCTGACGGAAAACAGGCCTTCTCCTTCCACTCCGAAACCCATCTCTTAGGTCGAAATATCGCAACGCTACTACGGCGAGATTGAGAGCAGGGAACGACAGCCCTGCCGCCGGACGTCCTGTCGCCTGACGCCAGTCGCGGAGCAGGACGCATAGACAGAGGCACACGTTTTGCCACACGCAACCCTGAATTGCTGGGGAAAAAAAAAAAAAAAGGAGTCAAAGAGAAGAAAAGGAGAGATCAGGCAGCAAAAGAGCTCTGCAGGCTGGCACCAGTCAACATTGCGCTCGTTACAAAACAAACAAACAAAAAACACCCCACAAAAAAACCCAAACCACCAACAACTAAACAAAACCACGACGTCCTATCTTTTTTTTATCTCGACAGAACGTGGATTGAGCCCCAGGACAACGTGCCGCCCACGCTCTAATGGGGAAAAACAAATCAAATCAAAATCAAGTTTCAATCTCATGTTTCATTCGTGACATTTCTACTAGCATCTAGGTGCTCAAAAAGGAACTCGCCTGACACCCCCTAGTACTAAAAATTGAGGCATACCTATGAAAAATAAAAGGCTATTTCCAACTTGCCCTTACAACGAGAACAAACAAAGAAAAGAGAAACACTTGACCCTGAGGAAGGGAACAGGCAGCTCTTAATTTAGCACAGATGAAAGTTCCTTCTTTTACCTGAAAGGAAAACCTTCGTCGCTCTCAAGGGACCAATCCAGGAGCGAGGCGTGCTCTGGTAACCGCGCTTTTTCCTCAGCTTGTCTCCACTGGCAGCACGTTTGCCGCTTCTGGGGGTTGGATGGGGGCTCTCCGCAGCGTCCTCGAACTCGCAACTGCTTCTCCCCGCTCCCCCAGCCCCGGACGGGCGATGACCTGAGCAGCGAGTGGAAGAAACCACGCAGGGTTTTCTTCAGGGCACGCAGAAGGTGAGACCGGGAAGAGGAGAGGCAAAAAACGACCCTGTTGCTCACCCCCAGCCAAGGGGGAAAAGGCAGGGGAGGATTCCGCCAGACTCACCGCAGCTCGCTCGCTCGCTCGGCGCTGCCGGGACAAGTTGCCAGTTCAGACGCTTCTCTCTCCTTCTCTCCTCCCTTCCCGCTCCTGCAACCCCCGCACCCACCCAAGGCGCTCGCTCGCTCGCCTCACTCGCGCTCCTGGCCCTCACCCACCCCCGCCAAATGCGCCCGCTGCGCCCCAAGACTGCCCCTCCCGGCATGCCCCAGCAAACAACATGGCCGCACGGCAGCCCCGGCACCCAGGACTACAGCTCCCGACATGCCGCGGGAAGCAGCCTTCCCTCCCTCCTTTCTGACCCTGCGCGGACACCGTCCCACCCCCGGCCCCTCCCACGCACCCGGAAGCCCCGCCCCGCGCTCCCCAGAGCGGCTCCGGGCAGTCCCCGCCGCCCGGCACCGAGCAGCCCGACACGGAGCGGCACCCCCCTCCCGCCCGCCCGGCTCCCACACGGCGGGGCACCCCGCGCCCGCCCGGTTCCGGGCAGTCCCCGCCGCCCGGCTCCCACACGGCGCGGCCCCCCCCCGCCCCCCGGAACCCACACGGTGCGGCACCCCGCGCCCGCCCGGAACCCACATGGCGCGGCACCCCGCGCCCGCCCGGTTCCGGGCAGTCCCCGCCGCACGGCTCGCGCACGGCGCGGCACCCCCCCGCCCGCCCGGTTCCGGGCAGTCCCCGCCGCCCGGCTCCCACACGGCGCGGCACCCCCCCGCCGACCGGCTCCCACACGGCGCGGCACCCTGCGCCCGCCCGGTTCCGGGCAGTCCCCGCCGCCCGGCTCGCACACGGCGCGGCACCCCCCCGCCCGCCCGGCTCGCACACGGTGCGGCAGTCCCCCCGCCCACCCCGTTCCGGGCAGTCCCCGCCGCCCGACTCCCACACGGCGCGGCACCCCCTCGCCGCCGCCGTTGCTGCTCCGTGCTTCCGACACGGACCCGCCCGTACCGCCGCACCCCCGGGGGCACCGCCACCCTCTTCGGGGCTTCCCCCCGGGACCCGGCGGTCCATCGCGCGGCCGCGCTCACCTTCAGCAAACAACATGGCCGTACGGCAGCCCCAGGACTACAGCTCCCGACATGCCGCGGGAAGCAGCCTTCCCTCCCTCCTTTCTGACCCTGCGCGGACACCGTCCCGGCCCCTCCCACGCACCCGGAAGCCCCGCCCCGCGCTCCCCAGAGCGGCTCCGGGCAGTCCCCGCCGCCCGGCACCGAGCAGCCCGACACGGAACGGCACCCCCCTCCCGCCCGCCTCCGGGCAGTCCCCGCCCGCCCGGCTCCCACACGGCGCGGCACCCCCCGCCCGACCGGCTCGCACACGGCACGGCACCCCCCGCCGACCGGCTCTCACACGGCGCGGCACCCCCCCGCCCCCCCGGAACCCACACAGCGCGGCACCCCGCGCCCGCCCGGAACCCACACGGCGCGGCACCCCCCGCCCGACCGGCTCCCACACGGCCCGGCACCCCTCCGCCGACCGGCTCCCACACGGCGCGGCACCCCCCCGCCGCCGCTGCTCCGTGCTTCCGACATGGATCCCCCCGCACCCCCGGAGGCACCGGCACCCTCTTCGGGGCTTCCCCCCCGGGACCCGGCGGTCCATCGCGCGGCCGCGCTCACCTTCTCGCTCACGGACCGCTCCGCTCCTCCCTTGCCTCACACCGGCCCCTCCACACCCACCCGCGGCAGGGCAGGGCAGGGCAGGCAGCCCCCCACCGGCCCCGCAGCCTGCAGCTACTCTGCCGACACAGCCCCTGGCCAAGGAGGGGCCGGCCCCACCAGCCTCACTGCCCGCACCTGCGGCTCCTCCAGCCCCGCCCACAGCCCTCGCCCGGCCCCCACAGGGCCTCCCCGCCTCCCCGGGGCTCCCTCCCAGCCCCTGGCCCGGCCCCCGGGGAGGGCAAACGCAGCCGGCCGGGGCCAGTCAGTCACGCACCTCCCAAGCCCCAGAGGTGGCCCCAAACAGGCTTCTTCACCCGGGGGCAAAGAGCCGACCCGCACCCAGAGTCGAGACGCCCCTTTGTGTCCCGTCTGCGCAGAGACGGGGGCTCGCTGGGAACTCCGCAGCGCCAGCACCCCTCGCCTCACACACGCTTACCCTTTGAGACGCTGCCAGCATCCCTTAGCTGGACTTTCCCCCTCACGCTGAGCCACCCCCTTTCCCATCGCTCCTCACCTGCCTCGTCTCCACCCGCAGTCACGGCAGCCGCCCTCTTTCCTGCGCTCGCTCCCAGAGGAAGGGGCTCTTTTGGGGGCAGTTTTCAGAGAAAGTTCTTTCAGCGTTTAGTTGGCACAGTAGGTCGCGTCCTAACACTGGGCAGGGACGCTCTGGCAGAGAGAGGCGTTCCGGAGTTCATGGGGTATTTCCAAGAGGACGTTCCGTTGGTTTCAGACACGGCCTTAAAGGTCGCTTTCCAGTCGCCCCAACAACTGGCACTAGTCCTGGGCTTAAAGGGCCCTCACAACTAGGAATTACCCACCGGGGAGCCCCGCTACCTTTTAGGAAATCGGTAGTTTCGTTCCCCAGCTTGACTGGAACCGGAGGCTCGGCTGGGGAAACATTAACGATCCCCTCCGGTCCCCGTCACTCAAGATGGGAATCCTCGAGCATCACCAGATCACCACCCCTTCTGGAACTCCTTTCCTTTTTGGTTCCTCGACGTGGGCGTTCGCTTTTCCAGCGCCCCTCCTCCCGACAAGTCGCACGTTGGTTTGGCCCCAGCGGGGCTCGGTTTGGAGGGCCTCTTCCCGATATCGCTCCCGCCAGTCCCCCTCCGCCTCTGCCTCTTCCTCGTCCACCTCCCCTAAACCCCTTCTCATTTAGAGCAGCAGCCAACAAGGAAGCTTGCCGTTTGATTTTATTTGGGGTCTCCCTCTTTTCTCCCCCCCCCCCCCCCCCCCCCCGATTATTAGATGCTTTCTAGGCTATTTCTATGAATTGGGCAACCGAATCCCACGCAGCCACTCGCTCACTGCCCCCCTCCCCAGCGGGGTGGGGAGGAGAATCGGAGAGAAAGGGAAACTCGTGGCTCGAGATCAAAGCAGTTCGCCAGGACAGCAAAGGAAAAATATAAAAACAGACATTGATGATGATGACAATAATGAGAATAATAATTGTATCTATAAGGATAACAGAATCTATAAACCCAACGATGCACAATTTCTCACCACCCGACGACCGGTGCGGCCCGTCCCGAGCAGCAGGCAGGGAGCAGGGACATTCCCCGCCCAGCTATCCCAGCACAGCAAGTTCCCGAGAGAGCAGGCGAGGGAACCAACAGCCGAACAAACGAACGAACGAGCCCTGGAGCCGTGGGCTGCCGGGCAGAGACGGGGGCCGCCAAGAAGGAGGAGCAGGGCGCGGGGCACTAGAAGAGAGGAGAAAAGCGGCAGCCGGCTGGACGGCGCGGGCGTAGCGAGAAAGCGGGAGGCAGGGAACGGGACAGCGAGAGGGAGAGAGGGAGCCCGACAGAGAGGGAGAAAGCAGCCGCAGAGCGAGAGGAAGAGAGGCAGCGGAAGGAGGCAGAGGGAGCAGGCCAGAGAGCGACAACGAAGGACGGGGAGCAGGACGGAGATGCAGCAAAACCTGGCCTGGGCAGCACGACAGAGAGGGAGGAAAAAAGAAGAGGGGCGGGGAGCTGGACCGAGAGAGGTGGAGAAAGGCAAAAGGTGGCCCGGGCGACAGGGCAGAGAGGGAGGGATTGAAAAACCAGGGGCAGGGAGCCGGCCAGAGAGAGAGGCAGACGTCAAAAGAGAAAAAGCGACGGGCCACAGGGCAGAGAGGGGGGAACCGATACACCGGGACAGGGCAGCAGGCAGAGCGCGACGGAGAACGGAAAAAAATAGCAGCAGGCTCCAAGGAAGAGCGAGGAATGAAAGAACAGGGACTGGGAGCCAGTCAGAGAGAATGGAGGTAGATAGAAAAAAAACCAACCAGGGATGGGCTACGAGACGGAGAAGGAGGAAATCGAAACTAACGGCAGGGAGCTGACCAGAGAGAGATGGAGATGGCGGGGAATAGCGGTGGGTGGGGGAAGAAGAGGGAGGAATAAATAGGGACGGGGAGGGACGGAGTGAAGGCAAAAATAGCGGCGGGGTCCAGGGCAAGGCGGAAGAATTAAAAACCGGAGGCAGTGAGACAGACCGAGAGAGACGGAGCAAAGAAAAAAGCGACGGGTTATGCGGCAGAGAGGGAGGCCTTAAAAACAGGGACGGGCAGCAAGCAAAAGTGAGCTGGAGAAGGGGGGAGGGAGGAAGGAAAAGTCGGGGGCAGGGAGCTGGGAAAGGAGAGGCGGAGAAAGCACCAGAATCGCCAGGTGCTCCAGGGCCGAGAAGGAAGAAACTGACCAAGAGGGACAGGGAGGCAGAGAAAGCAAAACTACCGCTGGGCTACAGGACAGAGAGGGGGAGTGAAAAGCAGGGATGCGGAGCCGGGCAGAGAGAGATGGAGAAAGAAAAAAAACCCAGGCAGGGGCAACAGGGCAGAGAGAGGGAAGAAGGAACAAAGAGGGAAGAAGGAAAACAGAGGGACGCAGAGAGAGAGACGGCCCAAGAAACCGCTAGCGAGAGGCTCTAGGGAGGAGAGGGAGGAATGACGAGAGAGGGCTGAGGAGCCAGCTGCAGAGCGACAGGCCCAGGCCGTATAGCAACGGCTGGAGGGCAGAGAGGGAGGAATGAAACCATAGGGAGAGGGAGCCAGAGGTGGGGGGGAGACGGAGAAAGAGGTGGGGGCGGAAAGAAAGACAGGCTACGGGGAAGAGAAGGAGGACTTAAAAAATTGGGATCCAGAGCCGGACAGAGAGATGGAGAAAGAAGTCAAATCGCCCCGGGCTAAAGGGCCCAGCAGGAGGGAACTGAAAAAGAGGGAGCGGGAGCCAGCCAGAGAGAGACAGAGAAAGGGAAAAGACGCGATGGGCTCCAAGGTGCAGAGGGAGCAATTTCAAAAAAAGAAGCGATCGGGAGCCGTCCAGAGAGAGACGGAGAAAGGGAAGAGAGCGACAGGCCACAGGGCAGCGAGGGAGGAATTCAAACCCAGGGATGGGGAGCCGGACAGAGAGCGACGGACAGAGAGCAACGGAGAAAGGGAGAATAAAAAACCCAAACCGCGACTGGCCAGAGGGCAGAGAGGGAGCAACTAAAGACTCGGGACAAGGAGCGGGACAGAGAAGGGAAAAATAGCGACAGGCCACAGGGTAGAGAGGGAGGAATTCAAAAACGGGGACAGGGAGCCAGACAGAGAGATGAAGACAGACAGAGAATAGCATTGGGCTACAGGGCTGGGAGGGAGAAACTGAAAAATAGGGACCAAGAGCCGGAAAAAGGGGGGAGAGGGGGAGAGAGAGAGAGAGAACAAATGGCAAGAGGCCACAGGACAGAGAGGGAGGAATTCAAAAACCAAGACTGGGAGCAATCTACAGAGAGATGTCAGGGAAGGAAAATGTAAAGAGCAAGGCATCCAAGGCAGAGAGGGAGGAATGAAAAAGAGAGCCAGAGGCAGCAACACTACGGACGGGCTGCAGGACAGAGAGGAAGGAATGCAAAACTGGGGGCTGGGAGCTGGCCAGAGAGAGACGGAGAAGAAAAAAAAAGAGCCACGGGCTACAGGGCAGAGAGAGGGAGGACCTAGAAGATGGGGCCGGGGAGCCGCTGAGGGAGAGCTGCAGAAAGGAGGTGGAGGGGAGCAGAAAAACAATGGCAGCAGCGTGGGAAAGAGAGGGGGGCAGGGGAGGGGCAGGGAGGGCTCGGGACGCAGAAGAGGGGCGGCAGGGCCCCGAGGGCCCGGGACTCACCGCAGCTCTCGCTCTCGGCGCTGCCGGGAGACTGGGCTCGTTCAGACGCTTCTCTCTCCTTCTCTCCTCCCTTCCTCTCCTGGAACTCGGGTCGCTCGGCTGGCCTCCACCTAAGAGGATACGGGGGTGTCTGTCAGCTCTTAGGAGACGAGGCTTCCTAGACAGGTAGCCTCTCTCACGCACCGATGCGGCCGTACCGCGCTGCCGGTGACGCATACAGACCCTGCGGCGCGCGTCGGTGAGGCGCGGCGCCTCGTTTCCTCCCCTGGGCTCCCTCCCAGCTCCTCGCCCGGTGCGCAGGGAGCGCAAACGCAGCCGGGAGGGCAGAGCAGCCAGCCGGCGTTTCCTCAGTCACGCCCGGAACGAGTCCCAGAGTCGTCGCTGCTCCAGGGCATCCCGTCCTCTCGTAAATCGCTCCTTCGCTTTCGCAGCCGGAAATCAGGCCTTCTTTCATCACGGTGCCAGTCTAGCCCCTCGCCCGCCCCATCTCTATGACCCCCGGGGTGCCAATCTAGCCCATTGGCTGACCCCTCTATGATCCCCGAGGTGCCAGTCTAGCCCCTCGCCCGCCCCATCTCTATGACCCCCGGGGTGCCAATCTAGCCCATTGGCTGACCCCTCTATGATCCCCGAGGTGCCAGTCTAGCCCCTCGCCCGCCCCATCTCTATGACCCCCGGGGTGCCAATCTAGCCCATTGGCTGACCCCTCTATGATCCCCGAGGTGCCAGTCTAGCCCCTCGCCCGCCCCATCTCTATGACCCCCGGGGTGCCAATCTAGCCCATTGGCTGACCCCTCTATGATCCCCGAGGTGCCAGTCTAGCCCCTCGCCCGCCCCATCTCTATGACCCCCGGGGTGCCAATCTAGCCCATTGGCTGACCCCTCTATGATCCCCGAGGTGCCAGTCTAGCCCCTCGCCCGCCCCATCTCTATGACCCCCGGGGTGCCAATCTAGCCCATTGGCTGACCCCTCTATGATCCCCGAGGTGCCAGTCTAGCCCCTCGCCCGCCCCCTCTCTATGACCCCCGAGGCGCCAGTCTAGCCCCTCGCCCGCCCCATCTCTATGACCCCCGGGGTGCCAATCTAGCCCATTGGCTGACCCCTCTATGATCCCCGAGGTGCCAGTCTAGCCCCTCGCCCGCCCCATCTCTATGACCCCCGAGGCGCCAATCTAGCCCTTCGGCCGCCCCCTCTCTATGACCCCCACGGCGCCAGTCTAGCCCCTCGCCCGCCCCTTCTCTATGACCCCCGCGGTGCCACTCTGGCCCCTCGGCCGCCCCCTCTCTATGACCCCCGCGGTGCCACTCTGGCCCCTCGGCCGCCCCCTCTCTATGACCCCCGCGGTGCCAGTCTAGCCCCTCGGCCGGCCCCTCTCTATGACCCCCGCGGTGCCACTCTGGCCATTCGGCAGCCCCCTCACCCCTACGTGGGTGTCTTACAGCTCTCACGTGCCGATCGCCCGCCGACACTGCGCACGTGGGGCAGCAGCGGCATTTCCTTGCCGGGAGGCAGCAACGAGCGCGGCGGCACCACCCCGCAGGCACCGCAGTATCCCGTTGCCGTTACCGTTTACCGGCGGACGGCCGCGTGGAGCAAGGCGGCGCCACTGCGCATGCGCGTTCCCCAGCTGCAGGACCGCATTTTGGTCGCCGGGTGATAGCACGGAGCACGGCTAAAAAAAAAAAAAAAAAAAAAGCCCGTCAATGCGCATGCGCAGCTCCCGAGCTGCAGTACCGGATTGTGGCCGCACGGCGGCAGCAGCGAGCACGGCAGAAAATCCCACCAGTGCGCATGCGCGATTCCCGAGCTGCAGTACCGCATTCTGGTCGCACGGCGGCAGCAGCGAGCGCGGAAAAAAGCCCACGAGTGCGCATGCGCGGTTTCCCAGCTGCAGTACCGCAATTTGGTCGCACCGCGGCAGCAGCGAGCACGGGGGAAAGCCCACGAGTGCGCATGCGCGGTTTCCCAGCTGCAGTACCGCAATTTGGTCGCACGGTGACAGCAGCGAGCACGGAAAAAAAAAAAAAGCCAGTCTATGCGCATGCGCGGTTTCCCAGCTGCAGTACCAAATTTTGGTCGCACGGCAACAGCGAGCGCGGAAAAACCCCACCAGTGCGCATGCGCGGTTTCCCAGCTGCAGTACCGCATTTTGGTCGCACGGCGTCAGCAGCGAGCGCGGAAAAACCCCACCAGTGCGCATGCGCGATTCCCGAGCTGCAGTACCGCACTTTGGTCGCACGGCGGCAGCAGCGAGCACGGAAAACGGACCGCCAGTGCGCATGCGCGGTTTCCCAGCTGCAGTACCGCAGTCTGGCCGCACGGCGGCAGCAGCGAGCGCGGCGAAACCCCACCAGTGCGCATGCGCGATTCCCGAGCTGCAGTACCGGATTGTGGCCGCACGGCGGCGGCAGCGAGCGCGGACAAAGGACCGCCAGTGCGCATGCGCGGTTTCCCAGCTGCAGTACCGCAGTCTGGCCGCACGGCGGCAGCAGCGAGCACGGGGGGGGGGGGAAGGTCCACGAGTGCGCATGCGCAACTCCCGGCACCCAGCTTCGCTCCCCCGGCTCAGACCCCCCCAAGACGGGCGCTACTTACCGGCGGGGCCGGGCTTACACTGCCCGCTCGCAGCCCAGGCACCAACAGGCATCGCCTCCGTCCCAAAAAGCAGCCGCGCGGCTCCAGCCTCGCCCTCCTCTGCGCGTGCCCGCTGGCAAAGCCTGCTGCTCGCTTCTGCCCGCGCCCCCCGCCCTCGGCAGCGCAAGCCGCCCAGGGAACAACCCTGGGGAACGGGGCTTCTCCCCGCCCGCAGGAAGCCCCGGGGACGCCTGCAGCGGCGGGCACGTGCCAGCAGGGCTGGGGGAGCCGCAGCGGCCACTCGGCAGACGCTGGACAGAGACTGACAACAAAGGCGGCCACCCCGACGCCATCCCGCGGGCAGGAGAGGGGCAGCTCCGGCCAGCAGGAAACGGCGCGGCCCGGGGGCGAGCGGCTGCTCTGCGAAGGAGCGCTACGCCGGTGACCCTCGGGCTCCGCTGTGCTGCTTGCACCTTTCCTTTGCGCCATCAGTCCTCTGCTCTCCTCGCCCTGCAGACGCACGAGGCTTCCTCTGCGGGCCTCGGCCCTGCCGGAAGGGACGCCGCGCGACATTACTCACCGCCCTGCCCCTTCCAGCGGGCAAAAGCAGGAGACGGGGCGCAGGGAAAGCAGAGAGGCACGTTGCTCTACGAGACGTCCTCAGCAGATGACCGTGGAGCCCTGGAGGTGTTCCCTGAAATGGAAAATAACTCCCGAAACACACAGAGGACGTTTAGAGAGGCAACGTCGTTTTATTCTGCGCAGGGGGCGAGGGGGAAGATTGCCACAACTCAAGCACGCCTCCTGGGGTTTCTCACCCGAGAGTTAGACACAAGAGTTACAAAAATCCCGCCTAACGACGGGAACGATTCCGCCTAGCTAGGACACAGTCATTGTGCGGAGCAAGCAAAGGATTCTGCGTCTGCGCGGCAATTCTGCTTAGGCAAGCAAAGGCTTCCACGCCTGCGCGGGGGTCTCGCAGGCTCTCTGGTGGTGCTTTGGGAAGAACGCCCCTGCTCCTTCTGCCCCTTTCTGGTCACGCGTCCTCCGAGGACCCCAGAGTTCTTGTCCGTCTCGCCAACTTCTTGTTTCCCCGTCTCACAGAGGATGCGTGTCCTTGGGTGAGCAACTTCGGAACCACGAGACGTTCCTTTGGAACACTGGCTGCCGTTCCGATCCCTTTGAAGCATCTCAAGGACAGAGATGACAGTCCCCAATACCACGCAGATCCCATTTTCATGACTTAGCAACCACCCCTTCGTCGGAGCCGCCTTCTTAACTATTAGCTCGTCTCATTCCATTTCATCTACGACATTATTTCTGTTCAAACAATTCTCTTTCCCTAGGCATAAGATGTCTACAAATGTACGTCCGCAAGGTAACAATTCCCCCCTTTGGAAGTTTCAGATATTTTATTTGAGACTTCCATCTTCTTTAATCACCATTATATTTTTGACAAACAGAGTCCGCATGATTGCTTGTTTCATGCAGCCAATCAACATTATTATTATTATTATTATAGTCATGATAATCATCATTGTAATCAAACTTTGGACCGGACTGGCTAACCCTCCTGTAAGAGCCCACCCACCCGGGCTCTGCAGGATTGTATTTAGCCAATTGTTTTCTGCACTTTCTCGTAATTCTCTGGTCCCTTTTGCCACCGCCCCGATTTGGTTGATCTGTTTATTCAGATCTTCAGTCGCATTCAGAACGTGGACACAACCACGTTCCCCACCTCATTTCAGATATCCACACAACCCTTTTTCTTTGACTAGTAACAAGTCTAACGCCAGTCGCTTTTGTAAAGTCCTTTCACTGTCGGCCCGACCACGTGTGTTTGCTGTAAGCGAGCCTCCTTCTGCAGCATTTGCCCAACGGTTCGTTTGCCAGGGCAGAGCAGGGAACAAAACCTGGTTTTCCAAAGCCGTTATCCCAGGGGCTAAAAGAGAGCAGAGAAACACCTGAGGACAATTCTGTTCAGGGACAGAATCTCCACCTTCGGGATTCGTAGTGATCCCTTTGTATCGATCATTAGCTTTCCCAAACTGTCCCGTTCACTCCAAACACCACGACCTACGGCTCATACACCTCCCTTTGCCTCCTGTCGGTCTCTTCCACAGAGGACGGGTTTGCAATTCCTCTTTTAATAGTTTGCGCCTGTGGGGTTCTGTTCTCGACTCTGTTCTGTTATAAATGCCCAGAGTGAGCCCAGGCAATCCCCCGCGAGGGGCACTAAACTTCCCCCGTCACAGCTTTGAGGAGAAACTTGAATTATCTTTGTTTCTCCTTTCACGTCCTGTTTCTGCTGGCCCCACATCGCACAGAGTCCAGCCCGTGTTCCCCCAGCACGCATCACTAGTCACTACGTCACTTGATTCAGCGAAACTCAGATTTACTCTCCGGCAATCCTTACGCAACACGTCCAGTTTTCCTTTCCCCAGCCCGATCGCTCCCTGCTCTGTAGGACTCCGACTCCAACATGGGATGGGTACACGTGCAGTGACACTGGCAGCATTTTGTCATTTACCAAATCCCCCTGTCAATTTTAAAATCAAACTCTGTTCCATATTGTGGTTTTGGATTTTCCCACTCAAAGGCGAGTATCTTTTGACTTTCGACCTCCAAGGGGATGCCGAAGGCGGCATCTTTTCACTCCAATTCAGTGAACCACTGCTCTGTCTCTTTAATGGTTGTCAGTAAAGCACACGGGGTTGCTACCACTGGGCGATGTCCTGCGCTATTTGATTTACTGCCCCCAGGTCCTGAGCTAATCTCTAGTCACGTGAAGGAGGTTTCTTTACCGGCAAACTGGAGTGTTGCACTCCGACTGGCGTTCTCGTGGCAGTCCATGAATCATGAGCTTTTCTACTGAAGGTTCTAAACCCCTCCTTACTTCTGGCTTAATGGAATATTGGTTTTGCCTTACCGGCCGTGCTCCAGGTTTCAGCGGGATGATGACCGGTTCAGCCGCTCAGGAGCGTCCTGGGATCCCGCAGGCCCGTACCAGAGGGGTGACTGCATTCAGCACCGCTTCCGGCACCGTTTCAGGTGCTGGTGTCTCTTGTGCTCCTTCCTGCAACACGAACACCTGCGCTTCCAGGGCTTTCTCTGCCGGGATGTGTACCTGTGCGTTTCCTTTGTCAAAAACAATTTGTGCATTTAGTTTGCTGAACAAATCTCTTCCCAACAAAGGCATCGGGCAATCAGGAATGTATAGAAACTTAGGAGTAAAAACTCGATTTCCAATTGCACATGTAATGGGTTGGAGGAAAGGCCTTACCTCCTTTTTCCCTGTGGCCCAGTAACAGGTAAAGTTTGTCTACTCCCTTTCCCCACACAGGTATTTAATGCTGAGCAGGCTGCTCCTGCGTCTGTTAGAGATCTACTTCCTCATTCCCCAGCCTTAAGGTAACCAGGGTTCTGTTGGGGAGGCTTTCGATTCATCCCCTGGTCCCCGTCAGTCTGAATCCTGATCCAGGGTAAGCAATTCCGACGCCCTGGGGTTTTCTCGTTCTCTTGCAAAACTCCCCTGAAACCGATTGAGGGCACTCGCTCTTCCAATGCCCCTTTTGTCTGCAGACAGCACACGGATCTCTCGCCAAAGCTTTGCCTGCCCCGGGCCTAAAGGGAGTGCCGTTAGTTCCTCCCGCAGGAGGACGAGTTGTCCTGTATCCACCATTTCGTCCCCTGCCATCTCGACTGCCTCCTGCTGTCGCTGCAGCCCACAGCTGAGCCTTGCGGTTCTCTTTCTTAACCTGCTCCTGCTCCTGTCGTTGCTTCTCCTTCTCCTCCCTGTTGTTATACACTTCCCACGCTGCCTCTAGTAGCTTCTCGCCACCCCTTTCCCCACCATCAACACCACGATCCTGGTCTCTTTCTGGAAAACCCAACACTTGCACGTCCTCAAAACCCAACAATTCACATTCCTTCCTTGTTTCACGATCATTTCTTAAAGAACAAACCCACGTACGGTACTTCACCCCGTTTTCCTTCCCTTCCACAAAACATTAATTGCAATACAGTATTATAATGCAAAGTCCCATTTTGGGCACTTTTCTTGGCCTTCCAATACAAACACCGGCCACCACTGGTTCCAGTATTCGAGTCGCTTTTTCCGTGGTAACGGATCACTCCCAAACGCGTTCCAATGTTTCCAAACATAACCCCGCGGGGCAGCCTGAAGTATTCCTCCCTCCACGGAGGAAGTCACGTGTCCCATAGTTTCCAATACGACACAACACCCCCCTTTCAAACGGCCAATAATCCCCGTACCAGAACCCGACTCTGCCTGCTCCGGCCGTCACCGTAGTAGCGCAGGGGAGAGAAAATACCGCCAAGCAGCAGCTGTCATTAATCCACCAATTATTCCACCGATGCGCATCTGAAACAGCTACGCCTTACTCGGGGAATACCAAAATAACAACGTCTCTATCCCGGTTTCAACCGGTCACTTACCACCCACCAGGGAATCTCAAGAGGAGTCCCCGGAAAAATCCTCCAGTGCGTGCTGGAGCCCGGCTTGGGATTCCTCTGGCGGCAGCAAGCGTCGATCCAAGTCCGGTCGCAAAGTCCCAGTCCCACACGGGTCACCAAAACTGTTCCCTGAAATGGAAAATAACTCCCGAAACACACAGAGAGGAGACGTCGTTTTATTCTGCGCAGGGGGCGAGGGGGAAGATTGCCACGACTCAAGCACGCCTCCTGGGGTTTCTCACCCGAGAGTTAGACACAAGAGTTACAAAAGTCCCGCCTAACGACGGGAACGATTCCGCCTAGCTAGGACACAGTCATTGTGCGGAGCAAGCAAAGGATTCTGCGTCTGCGCGGCAATTCTGCTTAGGCAAGCAAAGGCTTCCACGCCTGCGCGGGGGTCTCGCAGGCTCTCTGGTGGTGCTTTGGGAAGAACGCCCCTGCTCCTTCTGCCCCTTTCTGGTCACGCGTCCTCCGAGGACCCCAGAGTTCTTGTCCGTCTCGCCAACTTCTTGTTTCCCCGTCTCACAGAGGATGCGTGTCCTTGGGTGAGCAACTTCGGAACCACGAGACGTTCCTTTGGAACACTGGCTGCCGTTCCGATCCCTTTGAAGCATCTCAAGGACGGAGATGACAGTCCCCAATACCACGCAGATCCCATTTTCATGACTTAGCAACCACCCCTTCGTCGGAGCCGCCTTCTTAACTATTAGTTTGTCTCATTCCATTTCATCTATGACATAATTTCTGTTAAAACGATTCTCTTTACCTAGACACAAGATGTATACACAGGTCCATCCGTAACGTAACAGGGGCAGCTGCCTGGGGCGTGTGGGGCCAGGGGACGCATCTGTGCCCGGGGGAGCAGCTCTCAGGTAACTCCCTGAGGCTGCCCTGGCCCAGCTCGCCTCCAGCACACCAGGAGCCTGCCGCAGCAGACAGGCTGAAGCTTCTCGTCCCGCCAGCCCCAGGGGCACAGCCCCATACCCACGCAAGGCGCTCGCTCGCCTCACTCGCGCTCCTGGCCCTCACCCACCCCCGCCAAATGCGCCCGCTGCGCCCCAAGACTGCCCCTCCCGGCATGCCCCAGCAAACAACATGGCCGCACGGCAGCCCCGGCACCCAGGACTACAGCTCCCGACATGCCGCGGGAAGCAGCCTTCCCTCCCTCCTTTCTGACCCTGCGCGGACACCGTCCCACCCCCGGCCCCTCCCACGCACCCGGAAGCCCCGCCCCGCGCTCCCCAGAGCGGCTCCGGGCAGTCCCCGCCGCCCGGCACCGAGCAGCCCGACGCGGAGCGGCACCCCCCTCCCGCCCCCCTCCGGGCAGTCCCCGCCGCCCGGCTCCCACACGGCGCGGCACCCCCCGCCGACCGGCTCCCACACGGCGCGGCACCCCCCGCCGACCGGCTCCCACACGGCGCGGCACCCCCCGCTCGCCCGCCTCTGGGCAGCCCCACTCCAGCGTCCCCACCGCCCGGCTCCGACACAGTGCCCGTCTAGCCACAGCCGCCCCCTCTCTATGACCCCCGCGGCACCAGTCTAGTCCCTCGGCCGCCCCCTCTCTATACCCCCCCGGTGACAGTCTAGGCACTCAGCCGCCCCCTCTCCATGACCCCTGCGGTGGCGGTCTAGCCACAGCCACCACGTCTCTATGAGCCACGCGTAGCCGGTCTAGCCACAGCCACCACGTCTCTATGATCCCTGTGGTGGCGGTCTAGCCACAGCCACCCCGTCTCTATGACCCCCACGGTGCCAGTCTAGCCCCTGGGCCGCCACCTCTCTATGACCCCCACGGTGCCAGTCTGGCCCCTCGGCCGCCCCCTCTCTATGACCCCCGCTGTGCCAGTCTGGCCCCTCGGCCGCCCCCTCTCTATGACCCCCGCGGTTGCTGTCCCTCGCGCGGGGTCGTTTCCCAGCTGTGCAAACACAGAGCAGAGGGATTTTAATTTAATGCCCATTTGCGCAGGGATGGGTGCTGGAGGGGGCGACTCCCCAGAGCTCGCACGCCCTGGCTGACGCACTGTTACCGTATATACATGGTGAGCGACTGCCACCAGTCCTTCCACAGTGACGCTCAGTGCCCCTCTTGCCTGTCGTCCCAACGTGCCTCGGCTCTCCCCAGCGGCACCCCACGCAGTGACATCACTGCACCCACGCTGTGGGGAAGGGGCTCCTGTGAGCAGGGGCGACTGCAGCCACGGGGTGCGACTCTCACTGTGTGAAGGAGCTCAGCTCGCTCAGAGCTCGCAGCTCTGTTTCCCTCCCAGTTCCCTTCTCCGGAGCGCTCCTGCAGCTGCGAACCCAAGGGCTCGCACAAGGATGTGCCACCCTCAGGCCCCTCGATGAGGCTTCCTCATCCTGCTGGTTTGTCTCCCACAGTCCCTGCTCCAGGGCGTCCCGTCCGCTCCTGCTTTCATCCCAGTGCCAGTCCTGCCTCTCGGCCGTCCCCTCTCCAGCAGTTTGCATCATCTTTGGTACAGCTGTTGACACAGGCCACTACAGCTTTTGCATTTTTTAGACAACTGTGCCTTCTTTTCACTCACTGGCAGCGTTAGTTTCACTAGAGCTCACTTTCCCAGATACACGCAGGTGACGTAGATAGCTACAGCCACTTTCTCCAGCCCAAGTCTAGCCGAGACTTCCTCACCCTACACGTCCCAAGGTGACTCTTTTTGTTCAAGAGTCCAGCAACACATCTGTCCTCGCTGCAGAAAAGGAATGATTCTTCCCAGGCCGTTTCTCCCAACGGTCAAGACCTTTTGAAACTGCAGCTGTGCCACCAAAGCTGCTTAGGGGCCCCCCCAGCTTTTGACCGTCCTTACATTTAACAGGCACACGCTCTACGCCATCTGCCAACAGCACAACTACGGCAGGCTCTCGGACCCAGAGCGCGACCCTACAAACGTCCGCACACCCCTCGCCGTCGCGACGAGGAGCCGCTGAGCATCCCCGCGAGCAGAGCTGCGCGCGCCAGAGGAGTTTCACCTCCGCTACCAGTTACCCGTTTCAGCGAATGGAGTTTCGGAAGCTTGAAGCTGAAAACCGCCTCTTGACGCTTCGCCTATGAAAAATAAAAGGCTATTTCCAACTTGCCCTTACAACGAGAACAAACAAAGAAAAGAGAAACACTTGACCCTGAGGAAGGGAACAGGCAGCTCTTAATTTAGCACAGATGAAAGTTCCTTCTTTTACCTGAAAGGAAAACCTTCGTCGCTCTCAAGGGACCAATCCAGGAGCGAGGCGTGCTCTGGTAACCGCGCTTTTTCCTCAGCTTGTCTCCACTGGCAGCACGTTTGCCGCTTCTGGGGGTTGGATGGGGGCTCTCCGCAGCGTCCTCGAACTCGCAACTGCTTCTCCCCGCTCCCCCAGCCCCGGACGGGCGATGACCTGAGCAGCGAGTGGAAGAAACCACACAGGGTTTTCTTCAGGGCACGCAGAAGGTGAGACCGGGAAGAGGAGAGGCAAAACCTGACCCTGTTGCTCACCCCCAGCCAAGGGGGAAAAGGCAGGGGAGGATTCCGCCAGACTCACTGCAGCTCGCTCGCTTGGTGCTGCCGACGCTCCCCTTGCCCCAGGACACCTCGCCAGTCCTTTCCAGAGCCGCGCTCATCGGTCCAGTGGGGAATAGTCGGTCGGTCGGCTCCTGGAGCCATGGGCTGCCGGGCAGAGACGGGGGCCGCCAAGAAGGAGGAGCAGGGCGCGGGGCACTAGAAGAGAGGAGAAAAGCGGCAGCCGGCTGGACGGCGCGGGCGTAGCGAGAAAGCGGGAGGCAGGAAAGGGGACAGCGAGAGCCCGACAGAGAGGGAGAAAGCAGCCGCAGAGCGAGAGGAAGAGAGGCAGCGGAAGGAGGCAGAGGGAGCAGGCCAGAGAGCGACAACGAAGGACGGGGAGCAGGACGGAGATGCAGCAAAACCTGGCCTGGGCAGCACGACAGAGAGGGAGGAAAAAAGAAGAGGGGCGGGGAGCTGGACAGACAGACACAGTGAGAAACGATGGCCCAGGGAGCAGGACAGAACAACAGAGAATGAAAAAGGAAGAGGGAGCATGAGAGAAATGGGGTGGGGGGCGGGGAGCAGGACAGCTAAAAGGACAGAGCAACAGAGGGAGAGAGGATCAGGGAGCAGGACTCTGGGACAGAAGGAGAACAAGAGGGGCAGCGAGCAGGACAGAGTGGCAGAGCCAGAAGAAGGACAGAGAGGGAGAGAGGGAGAGAAGGACAGGGAGAGAGGGAGATAATGACCGGGCGGGGAGAAAGACAGGGGCAAGGAGCAGCAGAGAGGGACGGGGAGGGGGACAGAGCGTTATAAAGAGCAAAGCAAGACGAGGGAGAAGGACTGAGGAGCAGAGACAGAAAGGTACAGAGGAAAGGATGGCGAGATGGAGGAAGAAATAGGGTCAGGGAGCAGGACAACAGGACAGACAAACAGGACAGAGAACGGGGAGAGGGATTGAGTAACACAGAGAGAGATGCAGGTTGGGACAAGGAGATGGCAAAACCAGCGCCGGGCTGGAGGACCTGCTTCTGACAACCTGTCACTCCTGGTGTCACTTCCACGGCCGCAGAAACGGGACACGGCACGAGACAGAGGAACGGGGGAGCGGAAAAAAGGCACAGGGAACTTCTTAAAAAGAAAAAAAGAAAAAACGAGAGAGAGGAAAATAGTGATGGGAACAGGACAGGGATGGGGAGCAGAGGGAGCAAGGGAGGAGCAAGGGAGGAGCAAGGGAGGAGCAAGGGAGGAGCAAGGGAGGAGCAAGGGAGGAGCAAGGGAGGAGCAAGGGAGGAGCAAGGGAGGAGCAAGGGAGGAGCAAGGGAGGAGCAAGGGAGGAGCAAGGGAGGAGCAAGGGAGGAGCAAGGGAGAGACAGGACACCGGACAGAACGTGAGAGGAAAAAAGGGATGGAAAGCAGGATGGAAGAAAACCAGGAGCAAAGCCCAGTATTTATTAGGCAGCGTGGCTAATTAACAGGTAAATATCTACCAGCTTGACAGAACTTCTCACCGCAGTGGCTCAGCCTGCAGCTCCTCTAAGTTGGCGTCTGTATCTCCCGTTGTCACGCTGCGATTCAGCAACCACTAACAACGTCATTCTGCTCAAGTATCACAATAGTTTCTTGGCTAGTGTAAAAAACCCCAAAAACACAGAAAAAAGACCAGAAAAAGACAGTTCGTTGTTTGAGGCACGACTTCCCAATGCAACTGCTAAGCAACTCTGGTGAGTCTTTACCTGAGTGGAATTCAGGGTGTGACTCCAGTAACGGAGGGGTAGAAGCCCCAGACTAACCAACCGTCCCAGCATCTGCCGGAGACTTTTGGGGACCACGGGGAACAGAGCGTGGGAAGCTTGGCAGTCTGGGAACGGAAACTGAGGCCCTGCAGACGTGGCATGTTTAAGGATAAACCCCAAAAGAGGATGTTGTTTGGGGGCTTCTCGGTTGCTCCCCTCCTTTCTGCACGGAGCCCAACTGGCGTTAGTTCACTAACGCACGTTCACGCTTCCACGCGCTGCGGTTACAAACGTCACAGTCGCTGCTAACGCGCAACGATGTGGGGGGCACGGAGAAACCTTCTGCGCAGCAAACGCTTTAAGCTTCGCTACGGTAAACACTTGATGTCCCGGGTCCGTGCAAACCCCCTTACTCTGCCCCCACCCCACCTCCCCTAAGAAAGAGGGAAAAAACCTGGAGAGAACAAACAAACCAGCAGCTCTAGTTGGAATGATTTCTGAAAAACGTGGCTATTCCACAGCAAATGAGGAAATGACATCGGCCCCAGAGCTTTCTCTTACAGGACAAGGCAGAAACCAAGCCCGGCCTCGTTTCTTCCTGACGGCTGATGGTGCGCGAGGCCAGAGCCGAGCGCAGGGGCTTAATTCCAGGATTACAGAAACGCTTGTACACGCACATTCACCTGTACAGAACCCGGGTGGACGCTCCCGCGGGGAAGGCTCCTTGCCGGGATGCTCCCGTGGGCAAGGCTCCCTGCTGGGATGTTCCCGTGGGCAAGGCTCGTTGCTGTGGTGGGAACATCAAACCGAAACCCACTGCTACGAGTCCCGCGCCACAGCCTTAGACGCTCGTGACGCGGGAGGACGCTGCGCAGCGTTCCTCTTCCCCGTCGGGTATTTGGAAAACGGGAAGAGCAGTAACAGCTCCCGCGTTGCGACCCCCCAGACAGGCAGCGCGGAGAGCCGGGGTCGCGGGGAGAGCCGGGGCCGCGGGCAGGCCCAGCACCGCCGGGCCGCGCCCCGCTCGCTGCAGCCCCTCGGCGACAAGGACGTGCTCGGGCCAGCGGGCGGACGGGCACCCCGCGCCGGGCCGCTCGGCGGAGGAGAGGCTGCGGCCGCCCGCACTAGGCCCCGCGCCTCCTCCCCGCCGGCGGGAAGGGTGCGGTCCCCACCGGCGGGCCCGCGCTGCTGCGGGGGCAGAGCAAGGCTCGCCCCGGGCCGCGCCGAGGGGAAGCGGGAGCGGCGGGGCGCGGGCGGCACGCGCCCGCTGCCGAGGCCGAGCGTCGTCGCGATGCTACCGCCGCCCGCCCGGAAACGCTCCCGCCGGCGCGGGGCCCCTTCCGGCGCGCAGAGGCGGAAGCGGGAAGCGGCGCGGGCCGGCCCCGCCCCCTGCCGCCGCCGGCCGGAGCGGGCGGAGGCGGCGGAGCGGCCGCGGGCGCCGGGAGCGGCAGGGAAGGCCGAGCGCGGAGCCGCCGTGCCGGGCGGCTCCGGGAGCTTGTGCAGCGCCCCGGGCCGCGCCGAGAGGCAGCCCCGAGCGCCGCCGCCGCCCCGCGTTCCTGCGGCGTCCCCTCCCCGCCCGGAAGGGGCGGCCTCGGGCCAGCCCCGGTCAGCGGCCGGTCAGGGCCGCGCGGCCTCCCCCCCGCTGCGGCCGCTCGATGCGGGGCAGCCCCCGCCGGGCCCCGAGAGCCGCACGGCCCCGCGCGCGGTGGGTCTGCGAGGCGGCCTCGGCGCTCGGCGCGTTCCCCGCAGCGGCCTGTGCGCCCGCCTCGGCTGCTGGAGCTGCAGCCCCCCGGCCCGCAGCCTCCGCCGGGGGCGATGCGCTGCCCGGCCCCGAGCACAAGGCAGGATGGCGGCCTTCGCCGCGACCAGCAGCGGCAGCAGCGCCGGGAAACGACAGCGAGATTTAAGCTTCGATTTAAGCATTTGATTTAAGCTGCTGCAGGCGGCATGTTATGATTTTGCAGCACGTGCTTTCTGTGCATCGACAAATGATCCCCTACTGCAGCGTCAACCTTTCTGTTAAGGCTCTTTCATTACCGCCAGCTTTATTTCCTTTAGCCTTTCCAGTTACTTCCCTATTTCAAAAAGAGGGAGTAATAATTAAAAAGAGACCACCTCAAGTGTAAGCTTTTTCTTGCTTTTCGGTATTTCGTAACAAACACCTCGCCTTGGAGGAGACAGAATAGCTTATGTTTACAAGTCCAAATTCACTCCAAAGTTCTCATATCGTCTGTTTCCTGGCATTACGAGCAGTGAGAAGTATTGTGCACAGCGCAGTGAATAAGACATCGTAATGGTCAGAAGAAACAATTGCACAAGAACAGGCAGCAGAGTCGCCTTGAGGTGGTTTGGGCGCGCGTTTCCCTTGTTGCACTCTGCTGCCCTTCGTTTCACGCCTGAAATTCCGAGTTTCTGAATACTTTGCCTCTCTGCCCCAGCCCTTCCCCCCAGCAGAGCCACCATCATAAGAAGAGAGTGGAATTTTCTTTAGCACCTTTGCAGAGCGTTTAAAGCAGGCCGAGCAGTGGGAAAAGCAGCAGCAGGGTCTACGGATACACAAAACGTTCAAGTGTGAACCACGTCTTAAAAAAACCCAAGAAAACGCCCCAAAAACCACAGCACACAACATCCCAAATTATAGTTCAGTATTACAATGTATTATTATGTGCAAAACTCACCATTTACAAAAGGAAATACAAACACGTGCCCGGGGTTTCGGATACATGGCAGACTGCCCCAAACGCTACACGTCTCTATGTACAATACACACGCTGCTCACGATGTTTTCGTAATCATCAGCCTTACGTCACAGTGCTCACGCCAGACTCGGGGGGAACCCCGCGCCCCCCTGAAGAGAGCAGCCCTGACTGACGTCAGCAGGGCCCAGAGCGTCACGCACGGCGTCGGCTGCCTCGGACGGATCCGCAGACCCGCCGCGTTTAACACCACCTTATCTCTGCGCACGGAGGCCCGACCTTCACGTCTCGCCTACCGAGGAACTTGGGCCGTGACATGCTACAACACGTTCTTCAGCCCAAGACGCGTCGTGGTGTTGGTGACGGACTGTACAAAGCAGTTAGTGTTCTCCTTCGCCTCACTGACATGTTACTCCCCTGCTAACTCCAACGGGATCTGGGATCGGTGCTGTCCGATCCCTCTGCGAGTCTACAATACCGCTTAAAGGTTCCTTACCAACCTCCTCCGCTTATTTTCTGCAAGGAGCCTGAACCAGCAGACTAACACATTTTAATGCTAAACTAGGTTCTCTACAGTCTTCCTCTGCCCCTTCTCTACATCCTTTTCTTTCCATTTCCTCTTCCAGCCCCCTAGTTCTAAAACAATGCATATAAACAATAATCCAGATAACAGTACATCGAGTTCAGATAAAGGCACTGCCATCGCCAGCGCCAACGTTACAATCTTCTTACAGATAACAGAAGTTTCATAGGAACTCTCCTGTAACAGGAAAAGAAGAGAAACCACAGAGGCTTTTAATGCAATACTCTAAAACCAGCAAGAGATTTATTCTTGTATATTAAATGTTAAAATCACATGCATAATTATAGAATACTTTATAGTTAAAAAAATATTTCAAAAACCAACCCTGACAGTTTACCTGCAACTGCTATAAAATTTCTATGATATATATATATATAAAAAAAAAAGGCGATTTTCTGTAATTAAAAAAATTAGGAAAGGATGCAATCATCCAGGTAATTACGAGTTAAATGATGCCCTGCATCGGACAGTCTTGTCAAACTCATGCTGGTGAAACTGAGCTCATACCAGCCAGTTCACTGAGATACTTGTCTAGCGTACATATATTTAAATCAAAATGACATTTGGCTAAAGAATGAGTGTAAGAAAATAGATTTTTGCACACTACAGCAAAAGACCTGCAGAGGGCCACAGTATAACATGCCTCAAGAGAGTCTGTGGTACAAGGCGCTCAGCCTCACGGGCTGTTCACGCAGACACGCCGGTGGAACACTCCGCGTAACTGGCCATAGGCGTGGTTTACAGGGGTTTTCGTAAGCAACGCTAGAAGTGTCTGCGCCCGTTTTAACTAGGCGTTTATGCTTTAAGACCTGTTTTAGCTCCTAAGGCAGGCAGCCAACAAAGGTGTTTTCAACAGCGAACAAGGAACAGAAGTTAATCGACGAGTTGCTGGTTTTAAGAAGCGGAGTCATCGTTGTTTTGAAAAATGGCACCATAGGGATCACTGTTAATGCGCTTGTAGACAAAGTGAAAGACCTGGGGTTGCGGACGGCTGTGCAGCTCCGCCTTGATCTTCTGCGGGTAGGTGTCCTCTGTCAGTTGCTGCCAGGTGTCGTCAACAAAAAGAAACAGGCTATATTCTTCTGGGTTGTCCACTTTGAACTTCTCGGCACAAAGCTGACATACGTCTTCGGTAGTGATGTACGGTCTTACTAGCAAGGTCTTCCCTGTACATCCGCTGTTAACTTCCTGGAACGCCACACGCAGGTAGTTCTGTAGAATGAGAAAACAGACATCAGAACCTCAAAACACCAAAACTCATCCTCTGAAAACCGAAGAGTCGGCAACAAGCAGCAGCCTCTCCACGTTCTAGCTGTGAAACACCCCTCGGTGACTCTCCACGTTACGGCCACCTTGTGAATCGCGATGTTGCAGGTAAAACCATGGCAAGTCTGTGGGGGGCATAACAGAAATTCATAAGCCAACATCCTCCTCTCCTTGGCTTCCATTCTAACCCTGCAATTAGGAGTGAACAGATGCAGCCTGAAAGCCACGTGGAAAACTCCACTGCTTTTAACGGGGCTGGATGAAAAGGAAACAAAATGCCGCGAAGCAAAACGAACCTCTGCGGCTGCACGCCCGAGAGATGCTGCCACCGCTGCTGGGGCAACGCCAGAGAACAGAGGCTTCGCGCAATACGTCAGTCCGAAGGAAAAAGAAACGAGAAGCCTCCGCCAGCGGCGCGCAAGGGTGTTGATCTACCAGTTACTGCCTGATAAACTGCTGGCGCTCTTACGCCGCCGCGCGCAAAAGGTAATCCATCCTCATGCAGGACGCTTCACCGGGTTAACCGTGGCAATCCGGTGTCTGAGCCTGACGTAACCGAGTTTCGTCTGACAGCGTGTTTTTTTTTTTTTAAATAAGGCTCAGAGGGATGCAGAAAGAACATTTACTCTGCAACATTAGAGTAAATCCATGAGATCTCGAGGCAAAAGCTGGATCTTTTTCCTCTGTCGAAATTGACACAAGCCCACAGCTCTGGTAACAGGGATAAATTCTGCAGACGGCCCACAAGGAAATGCAGTTCTACCTTTCAAAAAGCATTTAAAAAGTAAAATAAAAAGCAGTAACTGGGGGAGGGGAGGGAGGGAACAAAACCAAACCACTTTTGGACACATGAACAAAGCAGCCTGCTGCTGTGTGGTTTTTTAAAAAAGAAATTAACTGCAATTAAAGACTAAAAGGCAGTAAAATTAAAGGAGGTGGAAGAAAATGACAGTGAGAAAGACCTGCTTATTGACTGAGCTGGTACCTATGTTTGCATGCTGAATTAATTAAGCATGCTAAATCACAATGGTAAAAATTTCCATTTCATAAAAACAAGCTGTTAAAAGCTAAGACTGAGAAGAATGTTCCTATGACTTAAGTTCCAGAGAGCACTCTTGTCTTTAATAAAGTATTTTTTGATAGCTTGCAGACTGAGACACTGAAGCTTTGCAACAGCATTTAAACCATTAGGACTGAACCTGACCGAATAGAACTAATCCATTCTTGTTACCCAGCGTGAAGAAATTATAAAAAAAATCAGCCCTAGATAAGGCAAAACACACTACAGGTTTAATGTCTGACGTAGTTAACACAGAGAAGACCTGTTTGTAAATTCACGTGCTTTTAGATGGACAGGGCTGCTTCAAGGAGAGGCTGAAGTTTGTACAAATGCCTGCAACTCTCATACTAAGTATCAAAACTATTTATGCAGTATCAGAAAGCTGTATTTAATCATCATCGAAATGCGGGATTTTTTGCTTTGCCGCCCTAGGGAGGGAGGCAGGGAGGGAGGGAGGGAGGGAGGATGAAGGCCTTCCAGGGCCCAAAGCTGCCGCGGCTGCGAGACGGCCTCACAGGAACGGCAGCGGTCACATCCTGGCTCAACGTGGGAAGGAGGAGTGGAGCTGAAGCGGCGTTACACGGCGGTTGTAGGGAAGGTGCTTCATTTCAGGGCTGCAGGACACGGAGACAGGAGCTGGGAAACTGGCATTCTGAGCAGGCAGCACAGTGACTGAATTGTGCCACGCACAGCCTGGAAGCGGTGCGATCTTACTGCTTCAAGGCTCTCTTCCGAGCCAGACAACAGAAGGAGAAGCACCAGACACGCTCGGTGCCAGCTCTTCCCCTGCCTCCCTGCCCTTCCCGCATCCAGCACGGCATCCAGCTGCACAGTTAGCTTGGCTGAAGTTCACTTGCTGAGGAAGAGAAGGTGAAACGGAATACAAGATCCTGCTGAAAGAATCTTCTGTCGTTTAGTCATCCAGCAGAAGAAACAGGTGATGAATTTTCCTATGAACAGTGTAGTGTTCTGCTAGAACGAACGAAGACTCAAGCCACTCGAACCTGACACCTAACTACAGGTAAGCAGAAAATAAAATGGATCCCAGCACGACGGACTGGCTTTGTGCACTGGCCATAGTTTGGAGTCTCTGTTATCCAGTTCTCCCCTTCCTAAGAGAGGCAAATCGTGGAAGACCACTTTTCTCCCAGCACCTTCCTGTTCAGTGTTGTGCTGCAGTCGTTTGCATGGACACCAATAAAACAGAAGGAGCCTGAACTGAAAGGTTTCATTATCTCCTGATGATCCTGCACCTTCATTTCTCAAGCTCTTAACCACACCGTAACTAATTGATGGTTGTCACCAGCCTCTCTGGCAACTTTGCGCTGTGGTATGAACTGTAAACAACTGAACACAAAGGAGTAAATCCTTCCTTCTCGATTCCAACATCCTCCTTGCTTCAGCCCACAAAGTGATGCATCTGAACAATCGACAGCGTACTACATGAAAGACACGCAGGCCTGGTTTTAAAAGACGAAGTAATCCCGACTGTTTTGTTATTCTTCAGTTGAAGCTGCTGCCCTACTCTGAAAGAGCAGTAAGAAACGGAGGGGAGGGAAAAAACACAAACAGACATGAAGACATGCATAGTACAGAACTCCGCTCCTTGCTTAAACTTTAAAACTGTAGGCAAGCTTTTCTCCCACCTCTCCTCGCGGTTCCCTGCTGGATGCCACCATTAACTACTGGGGAGTTGTGCCGAGTTATACCACTGGAAATCTGCATTTGTTCTTTTTAACAGTAAAGTGTACAAAGAAGCTGAATCTAAGATATGATTCAGTTTGTCCTCGCTCTGCGTGACTTAAATAGAAGGGAGGGTGGGAAAGCGCCATTATTTAGTGTTTTCTGTAGACCATCATCATCAAACTCTATTATAAGGTGCAAAGACTTCAAAATCGGGGCGAATTTGCCAGCCGTATTCTCAGCGCTGCTTCGCTCCTCTTACCTTGTGGCCCCAAGGGAATCGCTATGAATCATACCTCTCAAATGGGGATTTCCAACAAAACAATCATCCCCCGTTTTCTTCTTCAGCCCTAAGCTCTACCTGAAAATCATCAACTGAAGGTATCGTCCTGTTAGTTGTCCTCCTCTTGTGCCATTGCCGGAGCGTATCTCTGGCTTCCGAACTTAGCAGTCGGGCAGCTTGTTCTTCCTGGAAGTTCTTGATCAGTGAAAGTGCTCCATAAGCGCTTGTCAAGTAATAGCCTCCTGCGAAGGACAGCAAGGGAAGAACTCAGCGTGGTCACAAACCCCACGCTAGTTCCGACTGTCACAGTCAGAAGTGCAAACACCATTTTATTTTTTTTATATCTATATCCACACACACACACACACATCTATATGAAAGTCCCTGTACCCTATGGCCAAAATATTTATACATAAAGGAAACAGCTCACTGGCCTGCAAAACACTGGCGGGTGCGTTCTCAGCTGCTAAGAGACATGCAGTGGTTGCATGTGCCCCGCCAGTATCTAGCTCTGGGCCCACAGTGCTGGGGATAGCCGGTTCCTTAAACGGCTGGTGGCACTCCTTTACTCCCGAGTGCTTTTACAAAGTTGGAAGATGAGTTTTCTTCTAAACAGTTTCCAAACAGTGATTTGTTTTCTTCCCGAGCTTCAAGTGGGGATGAAATAAACATAGCTGTTTAAACAAAGTACAAGACAATCTACCACTGTTCAGGAACTTAAAACCACCCTTAGTGGCAAAAAAGCAGCGGCTGAGTGTGTGATTTGTACCCTGGAAGCATCCCAAAGAGTTTGCTTTTGTTTTTAAAAGGAAGACTCTGTTTGTCACCTTTTTAGTGTTCCCCGTTACGTCCAGCTAGTTGAGGAGGTGATGTGTACCATCCTCCACGCTTCACCTTTATTACACGAGTGGAGAACAAACTAAAGCCAAGACAGCGTTGTCGATGGACAAAAGCAGCTGCAGGTCACTAAGGAAAAGGAGTCTTAACAGGAGGCAACGGTCCTCAACAAGCAGGAGGACCACAAGACATGCCATCATTTATTTCTTTCACTCACTCTCTTTTTTTTTTTAAGTAAACTATTTGAGTGGGAGTGTCCAATTAAGAGGCAGCACAGTCTATTCATGGAGTCAAAGACGCATTCTGTGCTCACAGTCGTATTTTCTGTATTACTGACAGCATTCTCTTGGCCTTTAGCTTCGCAGCAAGTTTAACGCATAACACACATGCAAGACCCATGAGACAAACTGGACAATACATCACATTTGAAGTGCACAACCCCAAAGCACTCAATTTTTCCTGCACAGTCTGGTTCAGCTGGCGCCAAAGACAGGGCCAGCCAATGGGTGGGCTACCTTTGCTGCATTAAAAGCAACGTGACTTAATAGTCCAGTAGATGTTTCTGCCTTTCAAGTGTGTTAACGATCTCCAGCTTCACATCTCAAGTATTTTCCATGCTAAGATTCCTGAACAATGCACTAGAGGATGCTCTGTACACAAAGCAGGGAACAGACGAGTGCCAAAGTGGAGGAATCCTGGCACGGTTCTCTCACGCATACCGGCATGGAAGAGGACACAGCAGTTTTGGCAGGCCAAGAGACAGCAGGAATGGGAAACACACACACACACACACACTTAAACTCACAGCTGAGCTCGGTCACAAGAACCTTTAAACTTCCTCATAAACTGGTAGATTCTGGGGCCTTCCAAGGGCTTGCGAATACCTCTTTGTTAAAAACACCACCATGAAAACAGAAGGGAGGGGGATTTCCTTGCCTCTAGCAGATTTCGGCCACCATTCGGGAGCGCCTTAGGAAACGTATTCCTAGGGCTCATAAAAACACTTTGTGAGAAGGAAATATTGGGAAGAAGCAAAGATCATTAAGGGGGGCAATATTCTCACGAGCCCTTCCCCGGCAGAGAATTCCCCCAGAAGTTTTTACAAAGCACCTAACCCAAGGCCCATTACGTGTCTCAATTTAACTGAATGCCGCGGCCCTATAAATACTCTCAGGATATTTTCAGGCACAGAAGGATAACCACACTTGGCACCCGCACAGCGTATGTGTTTGCTTGCTAAGTCTCCCCCTTCTTGGTTGAAACCCACGTATTCCCCCATGAGGCAGTACACATCAGCAGGTTCCCAGGTCACTCAGGCCCGCACTCTGCACGCTAACCAGCTTTCCCGTGCTTTAAGGTGGGAATAATGATGAGATTCTCTTGTTACACTACGGACATCGCTGACTTCAGGGCTCCCCTTGAAAGGATTTCTACTCAAACAAGGTTAACAGCAACTGTGCTATGAGGAAGAGTCTCCCTTCCCTAGTCCTTCGCTCATTTCCAATAAAAATAAATAAATAGATTACCTTCTCCATGCAGCAGCGATGGATCCAGCAATTCCATCATGTATTCAATTTCAGTATCCAGCTCCAACATATCACACTGGGCTAGTACGTACGTCAGCACAGGCAAGAAGTCATCAGCTCCATACAGCCTCCCTGGGTTGAAGGGAACACAGACAGTGACAGTCAAACCCCAGCCTTTTACCAGTTTCAGCGCTGGAAAGGAAAGCATTATTTTGCCGCTTTCACTGACCAGTACGTTTGTGTTACTCTAGAGCCTCCCGTTATCCACGTGCAGCAAAGAGAACGTCGCCTGACACTCGCTGGGCAGGAGACCGACACCAGCCTCATCCTGCAGTTCCAACAAGCACCAGTCTGATGGTGCGCACCCCGAGCCACGCAGGGAGTTTAAAGACTGGGCTCACCTCGGCATCAGCTCAACCGGTCAACTCACAGAAGGCTGCCACGCCAGCCTGGCCTGACCTCCACCCGCACCTCTACCACTGGCTAAGAGATGATCAATAGGCATTGTCTTACACACGCAGGGATGACATCCGCTTTCTGGAAGGATCCAGCCACAAATACCAGTTTCTGAGTCTGCATCCCAGCAGAGAAGCCTGAATATAAAAGCCTATTAGATTCGACATGAAAACTCAGCTCATTTCCTTGACAGAGCGTAGTTAAAAACACCAGCGAGCAAAGCCTCCCGTCATTCCCAGCGAGCCGATGAAGCCTCATCGGCAACGGCAGAACGCGGGTAACACACAGAGACTACGCTGTACCTACGTCTGCCTGCGCTCCCATCGCTTTCACTGCATTTAGACTTTCTGTTTAGAAAACACTATGTGGCTGGATCTCTGGGTCTGGCCAAACTGCGTTCACTGCCGAACCGGTGTAACGGTCACTTAAACCCCCAAGAGCAGGAGCCAACTTAAACTTTGGTGAAACTCCAGGGGAATGAAGGGCTGATACCTAAAGTTACCCCAGCTAAGGCGTACCCTCCAGGCATTGCACTACTACCTGGCTGAGAGCACGGGACAAAGCAGATACTCAAACAGCCGCTGGCTCAACGTCATATTTTACAAACTTCACCCAACAAAACAAGACAACCCAAGGAGCATTTCCCACATCTTGGCCCATGCCCCTCAGTGCGACAGTTAACCGGCAGCAGCCTCTCAGTATTTTTCTTCTGCATGTTGGAAATGCCTTACTCAACGTGATAACACAGCATGGAGAGAAGAGTTTACAGCACTTCAGGCCAAGATTCCTATATCCATTTTAAAATGCAGGATTTTGCATAGAAATAATAAGCTGAGCAGGAGCTCAGACCTAAATCTCGCAAAAGTGCCTGGGGGTCTTTAACAGCCACAAGCTTTCACCATTCATCTCAAATCTCAAAAGAAAGCAGGTGTCTTGACCAGCACCGGACCCAGCTGCACATTCAACGCTGGCTTAGAAGGAAAACCGCCAGCCACCTGCAGCAGCTTATACTTGCTTAGGGAAAAAAAAATCTGCCACTACCACCAGCGTTGCTTCACCTCAGCCCGGGACCTACCGCAGCAGCGCACGATAAGACGTCAGGCAACAAGAGCTGCACCTATGAATTCACGTCATCCAGCACAGCATTTTCATTGTGCCACCGACTACTCAGCAGCTCCTACCCGCTCTGTAGTTCCATTTCGTTATCTAGGTTTCAAGGTCAGCTTTGGACTCTTGCTAGAGTGTAGAAACAGATGTTATTTCTGTTCCAAAACCGTGAAAGACAGTGTCCAAATGAGAACATTCAGAGGCAGAGTGAGCCAAAAGTACTTGATCAGAGGCTGCTTTCCTCCGCCCATTAACATAGAGCCCTTGTAGTTGTCATACTGCATACATGCTATTGAATTACTATAGTTAAATATAGGGTGTTACCTCTATTACAGTTTGCAGAAAAATACTCATGTAGAACCAGTGTCAAATTCGAGGCTCACAGGACAGCCTTTCCGACAGCCAGCGTCAAAAGCCTACGGTTAAGCAAAGCTGGTGCTTTTTAAGCTGCTTTGCAACTCTGCTTCGCACTGAATTTGTGAGATGTGCTGCCAGATGCATCAGAGATATCAGGAAAGAAGTGGAGAGGAAGAATCCCTCTCAAAAGGGCAAGGAGATGCTACGAGAGCTCCAGGAGAAGGAGACGTATCTGCAGAATCAGGGGGTCTGATCTCCTCCACCGAAAGACAACCCCAGGTTTGGAGTACCAGCAAACTCGAACCACGAGAAGCACCATACCTGAGTTATTCTCCATAACAGTGTAAATCAGTTTGCAAACTCGCAGCAGCAGCATGACTTTCTTTTCAGGTGAATACATCTTCTGCATGGTCATGAACTTGACTTTAATCTTTTCAACATCCACAAAGTCTGGTGTTGGAACAAACACGCCCAGTTCCTGAGGATTCCTCTGCCGCACCAACTGCAGGTTTTCCTTTAGCTGTTTCCAAGAACCATCCGCGGTATGAAACTCTTTCAACATCGCTTCAATGTGGCCCTTCAACGGCTTCAGAATGCACTTATGCATGGCCTTCTCCAGGACAACATCTGCAACGGGAAAACACAAGTCCAGCTGACTTCCTCCTCTAGAGCGGAGCCAGTATTAATATAACCATTCCCAAGAGAGACACTGTAGAGCAAAACCTACTTGCTAAGGCCTATTTATTATACAAGCTGAGTTTCCAGATGTTTTTTAACAAGAAAACAAAAGGCAGAGCAGAATCTGTATTCCATTTTCATTTATGGCAACGTAGTAAATACAAAACAACCCTCACAGAGACAGACCTCAGACTGTCACCAAAAAAAAGGGGGCAAAAAAAAGCAAGCTGCGGCTCCAGTGAACTTTTTCTTTTGTTGGCCAAAAGCCTCCGAGTTTTATTTTACTTTGAGCTTAGACTTTAACTCCCAAACTTAAACACAGTCAAAGCCATAACTTTTGTCTGCTTTGGCATGAAAGCCCACCCTTTTTGCATAGTTTCCATCAGAAACTATAACTCAACCAAGGTCTCTGAAAACTTGGCTCAACTTTGTCAAGATCTTCATGAAGTCGGACAGATTATGGGCTTGAAACTAAAAAAGAAAACCAAGCTGTGTTTGTGCAGCTTTGGATTTCATCATGCAAGCTTATATACAGCTTTGTCATCAAGTTTGAAGCTCTTTGTTTGGCAATAATGCGCACGTGGCACAGTAACCACTAACTCAGGGGTTTTTTTATTCTTGTTCCACTCAAGTTTTTCTTTAACAGTCATTCTCCATTTTCAAAGTATGGACCACATCAACAGAGAAAGCCCTTTGCTAAACGTTTTCTCTGCAAACCTTGACTTTGTGAGCTAATTTCCTCTCCCGCTCGGCGTCCCTACGGCAACACAGCTTACATTCACAATTAGCCCACAGCAACTCTTTGTACCACGGTGAACTCCCCCAAGCCCAACAGAACCCGGGGACCCTGCAGCCTGGCCACGGCACCCACACCCCGCGGCGGGGCCGCACCAGGGCCTCGAGCAGGGGGACGCACGGGGGGAGCGCAGGGACCAGGGGCAGCGAGAGGGGAGACTGTCACCGCTGGATCACACACATGGACAAGCTAGCAGCGGACGTTCCCGATACTAGTGGTGACTCATTCAGGTTTCATTAAACCTCATGCCCTTTCCAGAGTCTTTGCCTGTTCTGATGTGTTTTTCTTAGACCACAGTCTCCTCCTTTTCTGCCCCCCTCCCCCTCATTTTTTTTTTTAAATTGCAGGCTATTTCTAAGGCTTGGGATTTACACACACACACACACACATCCTCCAACCAAGCATTACCTACTTCCATTTTCTTGCTTTTGCTTTATGCTTTCATTTATTTTATCCTTGTGTTCCTTTTGGGCCTTCATACCCCTCTTTCCCATACAAACATGCCCTTCACACACTCCTCCTCTTACGGTGCCTCTGCTTCATATGTAGCGTTTATTCCGTGTTTCTCCGGCATGCAATTCCCAAACGTCCAACTCTATTGGATGCTCCCACCTCCCCTGTCCCAATTCTGCTGGGGCTTCTGTAGCTTCTCTTGCTATTCTCCCCTCCCGAGGCCCTGATGGAGGTGGCAAAGCCACGTCCGCTTCATTCCCGGATGCTTTAAACGCACCTGGGCGCTCTCCCACAGCGAAGACTGCGAGAGCTGCTGGAAGGGAGGAAGAGCGAACGTGAGGAGCAGCATTTGCCCTCTGATCTTCTAGATTTCCCTGTGGCCACCAGTGAAGGCATAGCCAGTCTGACACGTGTTCCTGACGGCCCGTCACACCGCGCGAAGGCTGGATCCAGCCTCCCGCCGACCAGAGCCACCAATTATACGTAACAAGAGGCAACATTTCAAATGGCCGATCCGCATCTGTTGTACGTGGTAGAGCCAGACGACCACCGCCGACAGCACCACCAACCCTGTACGGAAGCCGAAGCATCGCCCTTCTCGCAGCGGCAGAACCTGCCTCTCCCCGCCATCAACGCCATCCTCGGGGCGCACGGGGCAGAGCTATTTTGTGACCAAGAAAAATGCACAAACCTCACCCATGGGTACGTTAGCTAGCTCGGTTTCTAGAGGGTACACATAGTGCCCTGCCAGCTTCACTGAGGATTTTTTTTGTTTTGACAATTCAGCTTAGTTTGTTTATTTCTACTGCCCGTTCAGCTTTTCAAATCGCAAAAACACCAACTGCTTTGCTTGTAAGCGCAACACCTCTGCAGTTTGCATTCCAACCGCCCGGTCTTGTTTAAGTCAAAATTAAAGCAGTCGGTGCTGCCAAACATTACGTTAAGTGAGAGAACTCTCTATCCCCATGAAATTTTTAACTCCCACAGGCTTCCACTGGAAGTTCTGCACATGGATAGCTAGCGTCAGCCATCCTTCATCTCAGTAAAGCGGCCTCACCACCACATTTGGTCACAGGAGGCTCGATAAATCGTAAAGAATTCAGCGCAGATCCTCAGAGCCCTTGGCCCGATAACGAGGGAGCTCCTAGCCTGGGATGGGAGATGGGAAGACTCCGTACGCTTCTGTGACTGATCCCCTATAGGCTCCAGGCGGGAGCTGGTTCAGCCGCTGCCTGCAGCACCAGTACGGAGGGAGCTGCAGCAGCCGTCCCTCCCCAGAGGCGATGGGAACGGGATGCTGCCGGGAGGGAAAATTCCCCCAGAGAGCCCCAGCCTGTGGCTGGGACCAGGCTTGTTATCCACAGGTAAGCAGTGGAAGCCTGAAGTCTCCTGCCCTCAACCCTCCGTGAGTGCCGCTCCCACAGCTTCCCGCGCAGGTGAATCCCACAGCTTTTCACGGCTGTGCGAGACGGCGAGGCGGCGTTCTTCCCTATCTGCAATTCGTCACAGGCTCCAAAAGCAGTGCCTGGAAGTTGCTTTGAGATTTACTCGATCACATTCCACATTTTCTCCGGGAACCTACATCGATTTGGAGGAGCACAGAGGCAGAGAGCAGACAACTTGCATGGCTGCGCTCAAAGCTCCGCGCAGGGTCCCAGTGCTTATTGCTGGAGGCTGTTCCTAGTGGTTTCTGTGCTGTTAATGCGATCAGGTAAGTAAAAACAGGCCGAGATATTTAGTAAAGCATCCTTCAGTGACTATATTACAGCTAATAGGAGACACGTGAAATAAAGGACATATAGCTGTGATTCCAAAGAGCTACTAATGGCCTCGGGCTGGTGAGGGTAGCCCGAGAGAAACTCTCATTTTAGTGCAGCACGTTTGCACGGAACTAGCCAGCAAACAAGGAAGCGACTAAGATATGACAGGGCGTCCAAGGTTTTTGTTGTTGTTGTTTTAAAACACAAAACCAAACCACCACCAAACCAAAAACCCCCAAAACACCACACAACCTCTTCTTCTCCCTTATGAATTCTTGGCAGACATAAGAACCACTGAGCTCTGCCCTCAAATTAAAAAGCAGCAAATTCTAGCAAGCTGAGGAGGCCAACACCACAGCGAGATTCATACGGACTGAGCGCTTTTTTTTAACAGTCAATAACACCCATATGTATCCTAATCAATACAAAACCTATATAAATATTTCTGTTATTATTAAAGCCTGGAAGGACAGCGTTTCTGGCGCTATGGGTCTCACGCCAACATTCGGTGCCACAAGACACCCGTAAGCCCGTCTGGGATCAGGCCATCCAAGCGTTTACCCTTTCTCCGGAACCGCCGTTACCGGCCCCTTTCAGAGAAAGGTGTTTCTGGGTGTGAGCCCACAAAACAATTCCCAGCCAGCAGCAGCTTCCCCTGGGTACCTTCTGATGGCCACAAAAAGAGTACAGGAGGGTCTCCCAGGCAAAGTAGCCTCTAAGTTGTGAATTGAGGATGGACCTTTTGCATTAATATCTCTGTGTATTTCTCAGGTCCAAAGCGGCAACAAAAATTCCTGTTTACTTCAGCATACGCAAACTGTTTTCAAATATCCTCCCAGGATGCTTAGTACTCCAAAACCAAAACAGACACTCTTCAGATATATATATATATTTTTTTTAAAAAAAATTGAATATCATTTGAGCTGAGCACCATGTAGTGTTCCTGAAATGATATTTATAATTAGCCTCTAGCCTCAAAATGGGAACTGGAAATGCTTTGATAAATGAATTGCAAAGGCCAGCCAGCTAGTTTCGTTGTGACTTGTGGAAACACATCTGTATCCTGTGCTGACATGCTATTTTGTTTTGCTGCAAACCACACAAGTCTGCATCTAGAGAGGACAACATATGAGTCATCGCCAGTGTCCTTACACAGCCTCTTTGCTACCTTCGCCGCCCGAAGTTGCAGGCACGCTCTCGCCTTTTCCAGGCTGTCACTTTACCTGCTACCAACTGTCGTTGCTCCACTGAGATTACCTGTCAGATTCCCGTCCCTCGATTTACACGCAAGCCCTGCCTGTCATCTACGATGGCCAGACCATTCATCAGCGAACGAAGGGCTCAGTAAGGGACGGAGCGAGCCTGGGAACCGTCACAAAAAGGTGCAGTCCTGCACCAGTAACATCGCCCGGCAGGCTGAAAGCAGAGCTGCTTTGGAACACCACGGCGTGTACTGCAGGACACCGGACTACACTGCGTCTGCTTTGGTTTGGATTTTCCTCATACCTTGCACGTTCGCAGACTGGCATGACCGATACGGATCTGTTTTAAGACAGCTCATGTCAGGATGGCCAAGTGTCCGGTTCCCAGTGGATGTCTACAGTGACACACGCCCGGTCCATGGTGCATCTCCTCCGAAGGAGCAAGACTTGGAAGTACGACCTCGCACAACCCACATTCCTTGATCGTCCGCACAGCCCTGACAACGGAGGCAGGACCGAGGCGGGCGACGGGTAGGCAGCGGTGGCAGAAGTTGAGCAACTAGGGAAGAAAGTTCTCTAGGGTAAACCTCCCCTCAGTTTACCTACATAAAGCACATCAATGAATCACAGAACTATCTGTGTTGGGTTTGTTCCGCTTTCATCAGCTGTGGCTTAATTAAAACTCACACTCTGGATGTGCGGTAAACACACGTCTTCTCTTAAAGAAGTAGGAATAAAGGAGCAGGGAATAAGTCACAAAGCAAATCAAAGGGATGGTCGGGGAAGGGAGAACCAAATCCTCTGCTCAGCACTTTTACCACTGCTTCTTACTTCCCTTATCCCCCCGCTCCTGGAGTGAAAGGGGCAGCGCTGGGGAACACGCTGGTCGGCCTCAACTCAACACGAAAAGATACTGGGATGAACGACAGGGTAGGGGGACGGGGCACCGAAACAAACATACAAGCACCTAAAAGGTAACACAGTGCTAAAACCTGCCAACATGAGCTTTTAAAGAAGAAGTAGTGGCACACCGTTCTAATTCCTTTAAGAGGATAACTGGATCAGTGAAGAAGAGGGGAGCAGGGGGTGGGCTGTATTTTAACCCTTTCAAGACCCGTAGCCCTATTCCATGCAGCTTTCCTATAAGCAAACAAGGGAAATACTGCCTTGCTGCAATTACAGTAAGGTGGGTGCATAAAATACTGCACCGAGTGCCCAATTATCAGCGGCTGACTGTCAAACAAGGCAGATGTTTGAAAGGAGGCACGATGGGGGTCAGCCCTGGGCTGTAGTCTATTTAGTATTTTCATTAAAAATTTGGATGATAAAGCAGAGAGTTCACATACAAAACCCGCACGCCGTATCGTGGCGGAGGCGGGAAAAAGGCGTCACTGGTCCTTTGGAGACCAGGTTTATCTTTGTAAGGAGGAAACAGGCTAACGTGATGAAATCTCGTAGGAACACAAGTAAAACGTTGCCCCTCAGCAAGAGGAACACAAAGGCAGAAGCGCTGCTCCGAGCAGCCTCCAGCTCCAGTACGGGGCCAACACGTTCTCTCCGAGCCTCTTTTAACATGCAACATGTTAAAATCCGTTCCGGATTACAAAAACCAAAACAAATAACATGCAGTATTGTTTAGGCACCTTCCCACACAATTAGTTAATACTTACTGCCAAATTATCTAAACCAGTCATTTCTTGGGCTACGCCCAGGTGTGGGCATTGAGACCAGAGCTGTTGAGGTGCCAGATCTCGCCTGGTGATCACCCGGTGAAGCGATGACCGTCAACTTGACTCCTTTCTGTCCACAGCCAGGAAAAGAAACACACAAAAACTCCCAAACATTTGCTATTCAAGCAGCTGTGGACTGTCAGTGTCTCCTCTGACCAGCCCGGGTCTTTGCTCTGTGGATACATATTCAGGTACAGATGACTTTTAAAAAAATACTTTGCATTTGTCCTTAAACAATAAAAAGCCACATGCCTTTGTTGTGATTCTGTCCCAACACTGGGAATCCCATTGTTCCGGGAAAGGTTAACAGCCTACAGTGCTGAGATTAGGGGGCACCTGTCAGGAACAATTAGAAACGCTGATGCACATTCTTCCAATGATTTGGCAGAAGTTAAACAATCTGATATGGCCCCTGTCCGGGAAACTTAAAAGAACTCCCACAGAAGTCTCTTGCTTGCAAGAGCCTGGGAAGTCCGTGATGCAGTTCTACAAGAAAAGCCGCGCTATCACAAAAATCACGCCACAGACAGAGGCGAAAGTCCCAAACACCACGGGCTTCACTAAGCCTCGCAGGCACCGCTCTAGCACAGGCTGAAACCGGGGAGACAACAGCGGGGTAAGGCGAAGCCTGGCCGCCCCGGACGGGCGACCGGCAGCAGCAGTGCTGCTGGGAGGGAGAGCGAGGCGAGCACCGGCTCCAGCTCCTCTCCGCAGAGGCAGGACGGGCCCGGGGCCCCCCGGCACCAGCAGCGGGGTCCGAGTCGCGGGGCGAAGCTGCTGTCGCACAAGCGTGCCCGGCGCCTCTTCCCGCGAGCCCTCGGCCAACGCGGCCGTCGCCAGGCCCGGCCGGAGCCTCCGAGCTCCGACACCGACTCGCCACCGCCCTGGGACAGCACGTGACTACCAGAACGGAGGAGTATTTTCCCAGCAGGCTGACACGCCGAGAGGAAAAACCTGCACCACGAAAGCGTAAACACACGAGAGGATAAATGACTACTCAAAGTTAAAATTCAGGTTGCAATTCCGTACTGAAATAGCCAAGCAAAACTGCGGATAATAGGCAGGGCTACATCATGAAGAGGTCTCTATAGAGATGACTAAATCTTGCTGTCACATAGTTATCTGCTTAGATCAGCAACATCCGATGCTCCTGATCCACTGTGGTCGTTTGCAGGCTCGAGCCATAGGCAGCAGATGATTCAAAAGCAAGTTCTTCCTTTGTTTAAGCTATCTCACTTTATAAATTAATTGCATTTAATCACATGATCAAAGCCAGACTTTCTGTCGCTGAAGAAAACCAATGTAGTTTAGTTACTGCATTTCACAGCTTATGCTACTCCAAACTACTGAAGCATTTAGAAGCAGACAGCGTTTTACCAGTCTTCAGAGACCCACAGTCTGATTTAACCACACCCTTACAATGAAAAGTACAAGTCAAACCAAGCTTTCACAAAATTACAAGCAAACTAGATCTGTATTTCTTTGCCAAATATCCAGTACCCCGCAGAAATCCAGGCGAAAATGCGCCTGCACCATTGCTCAATTTGCCGTTTTTTTTTTTTTTTCTTCCACATAACACCCACATAATATTCTTTATTATTCTAGGGAGAACATTATGCGTCTTTGAAAGAGTCTCCATTTCGAGGACACTCTTTGTAGCGCTGTGTTTGCTTTAGCAGTGGTTGTTACTTTTGCTTGACGTTATGTAAATGAAGTCGAGGTTACGTGAGAATACTTCCTCTCTGTCAAGGACGGACAGAAATGTCAACATAAAGCCACGCTCGAGTCCCAGAGAAAGAACTATCTGCCAATTTTGCACCAGGCCAACTGTTGGGACACTGAGATACGGGAGAAAAACAAGCAAATGAGGACTGAAGTGAGCTCACAAGGAAAGTATTCTGCCCCGAGGGATGTTTACCTCCTAAACGTGGCTTATAGGCTCTTTTACAAATACTGCTCAGACCCGGCAAGATAGAGGGGCAGTGGGATTTTATGCAGCAACAATGACTTCACTTTTTGTGGATACACAAGTCCGTCTCTGTTGTTAAAACATGTATTCAAACATATAGCTCATCTGCAACCATTTATAAACACGTACATGTAACAGAGAGGTATAGAAAATCCGAGATCAGCAGCCCCTTCTCTCTCTTGCACGCATTTGTTTGTTTTTTTAAAACTCTCATATATCTTTTTATTTAGCTTCAAGCGTAGGGACAACGCAGCTTTGCTAGGAGCGAACAAGAATGTTTGGAAGAATGAGATTTATTTCAAAAGTAAGTGGCTATGAAATGACTCTCTGCTCTTAACTGCCCCTGGTTTTGAATAAATTCTAGTTTTACGGCTACAATCCATATGGTTAAAATTGGCACAGTTTTGGTCCAAGCATCGAGAACTATTTCAGCCCAATTCAGGGAAAAATACACGTGTGCCAGCAAAAAAAGGATTCTGTATTGTTAATAGTACAGCAGTTTAAAAAAAACCCCAGTAATAATCACAGGTAAAAAGTCCACGTCGCTGCCATTTTCAGGACAATTTTTCATGAACAACTTTGTAGCGTGGTTCTTCCGAGCTGCGAGGGTGATTGGGGGCGGGGGGGTGCGGGGCTGTTTTGCTTTAAGACTCAAATACTCAATGGCTCGAACTCTGCTAGCAAAGGCAACCCCCCCCTTTCCAAACGGGCACAAAGACTATCGTTATAAACACAGATTACACATTTTCACCTTCCCCCAAAACACAGGACAGCGTTTCTTACCTATTTGGTCCTCGGGAATCAGCGACTCGATTGGGGGGTCAAGTTCGGAGCTTTGGGACAAATAGTTCTTGACTTGGGTCATGAACTGCCGAATCGTTTGTAGCATATCGGTGCTCGAAACGTGGCACTCCTTGTTCTCCTGGAGAAAGCTGACATAGTCCTGCACTAGGCACCCGAAATAAGTGCGTTTGTCCCGGGACAGCTCTGCAATTTTCTTAATCATCCTCTTCTCGGGGGTCATAAAGGAACTGAAAACTCCACTGACTTTCCGTAGCTGAGATTTCACAATCTTGGGGAGAACAAACGAACTGTTTCTTTTCTTCTTGGGCTTCAGAGGGGGTGCCATGCTCTCCTGGTCGCTTTCCCCCTCAAAATCCTCCAGGCTGCTGTTGGTGTCCCCCTCGTAGCCGAAGAGCGGCATGCTGCGATCGAAGTCCAGCGAGTCGGACGAGGAGGTGGAAATGCTCATGTCGCTCAGTCTCTGCCTGCCGCCATTCCACGGTACGTGTGACTCAGAGCCGGTAGTTACCGTCTTCTTGGCAGCTGCTGGAGCCGGCTCAGGCAGGGTTTCACCTGGAACGCCGGCAGCGTCGGGCACACGCGCCGGGCTGCGGCCAGGTCGAATTCCAGCTGCGGCCCTTGAGCCACCTTCCACCTCGGAGCAAACAGCCTGCTTCTTCAGCCGAGGAGGCGGAATGGGGGCTGGTTTACTCTGCAGCAAATCCAAGCCTCTCTCTTTCTTATGGTTGACTGTTTCTGGCATGCTCGCCTGCTTTATAGTCCTGGAAAGCTGCGGACTCGTGAGGATGCTATTAATAGAAGGAGGTGGCGGCCGGGGCGGGGGGGAGCGAGGCCTCGCCGCGCCATTCACGTCTTGAGTTCTCGGGCTCTGCCTTTTCAGACTTCCATTGACATCCTGGCTGTGCACTTTTAAGAAGAGGGGATTAATGAAACACAGTGCTCCGTTGGTCTGGCTGCACTCCAGCTCCGAAGGCGTTCTGGTTCGTATAGAATGCACTCCATTTATAAGGCAGAGCTGGCGCGAGTCTTTACAGGCACTGTCCGAAGGCACAGGCCGGCGGGGAGGTGAAGGATCCGGGGGGCTCCTGTTAGCCGGGGAGCTCCAGAAGTCTGAAAATCATCATTGCGTTAACGTAAGAATGCAAAACAGCATGCAGATGGCTTTCAGAACATTCAGCTCAACATCACCCGTTTCAAGTACTAAGAAATTTAGACACGCTTTTATTAATTCAAGGAGAAGAAAAGAAAATAAATTCCGAGTGAGTCTCTTAAAGCAGCACCAGCCATAACTGCATGCTACGCTCCTGGGGCTGCTCTTACTCACTTATAAATATCATGACTAATGCATAGCTTCCAACCAGCCCACTGAACCAAGCTTAAAAATAAACTGAGAATCTAAGAAAGGAATGGAGGCTGTAACACAGTAATTCTTACCAGCTTGAGGCTGAAAGGAACATAAGCTACTCACTAGCGTCTCGCTCAGGAGAAATAAGCCTAGATCTCAGCTAGTATTAATAAGCTCGCTCCATTAAAGACAACAGGCTGATTTACGCCAGCTGATGGCCGGCCACTTGTGGCAACTCAACAAAAATTTTGGTTTGGTTTCTTTTGATAGCGAACAAATGAAACGACACATGAAAAGACAGCTCACATTTTGCTGTGGTGGGTGCACACGTCATCTGTAGCTACGCAGACCAAACGCTCGTCTCTCTTTAAGAGCCCTGGCCTGCAGCCCTGCCTTTGCAACGGTGACACAGTTTGCCCGAGGTTTTAGACGCTCAGCAGCACATAAATAGACCGAATGTGCAGTCCCACACCAGCGGCATGGAAAACCTGCGCTAAACCAGCGAGTGTCAGCTGCAGCCTCCGCGCTTGTCCCAGCAAAGCGTCAGCGTGTTTGTGACACTGAGTCAATGGCAAAGCCCACCGGCTCCTGAAAGCGCACAGACTGAAGCCAGGCAAGCCCTGGAGGACAGCCATCGGACCGAAGTACGGGAGGAATACTAGAGGAGGGAGGTTGTGCTAAAATTTGCAAAATTCTCCTGTAGCAAGGAGATGCCTCATTTGGGCCATTGAGCGATGACGCGCGGGCCCGACCGCACGCAGGCCAAGCACCCCACGACGGCGTCCGTGCCCGACAGCCGTCTCTTGCCTACGGGGCAGAGGACAGGAAACGGCCCCTGGTGACAGGCCACCGCCAGAGAACACGTGTGGGCGCAGACATACTTCTCTACGCAGTCACGCACTGCTGCTGTTTGTGTCCAGCTCCATGACCTCACATCCCGCCCGCAGGTCCCTCGGCAGTCTGGCCAGCGTGCCCGGCACGTGGGCTGTTCCACACGCGTGATGGAAGCACCGCGGCAGGTGAAACACGAGAGAGACAGAGAGGGAATCTTATGTTCAGCACGTGAGACCTTCCAGGTCAGCAACAGCCTTGAAACCTTTACCGGCAGTTCTGCCCGATGTGCTTTGCTGGGCTACGCGCTGTTGACCTGCCTTGTGCAGTTCTCCCTCCGAGCCCACGGCATAGCAGATCTCTGACAGGAGCCACAGCCCTCCGTGCTCAGAGCAGGGTGTTTTGTGCCTACGTGTTGCTTAAGGAAAGCTCACCCTTAACAGGAAGGGCCCTTGGGAGATTTTAGGCGTCTCTTGGGTCCACAGCGTTGAAGGGCTGACTTCCCGGTGTGCTCTTTTGCACGTGGACACCTAAAACTCCATCAAAATCTCCACTTGGTTGTCTAGTTTTTGCTCACAGAAACTGTGATCTTAATCTGGTGTATAATAGGTAAATGATCCCAAATACACCAACCACACAGTCAGGCACTGATCCATCAGTTTCCTCCCCAGCTTTCAAATGTGTTAGCTTAAAGAAACACCACACACAACATAGGCAGAGACTGTTCGAGAGCAAGACTAACTCTGCAGCAAGTAGGCCATGGTGCTCTCGGGTACCGAGGACAAAGACAGCGTGGTTAGTCGGGAGAGCTTGCTCAACACCACCACCATTATCAGCTCTTATGGAGAAACTCACCTAATGTTACTCTGAGGCTTCCAGGTGTCACCGGGAGACTGTCTTCACTGCGCTGTATTGAATCAGACCTTTTCTTTTTTTTCCACCCAAACATTCACCTAATCGACAGTTCCATGTTTGCCTCTATTCCCATGAAAATCCATACGTTCACCTAATTACCTAAACTTGCAGCTAAGCAGTGCAGGAGTCATTTGTCTCCTCTCTCAAACAAATCCCTTAATCGCATCGCTACTGTGGCAAAGCAAATGCAAAGCAGCGCAATACTTCCCTGTGCGTGGCTCTGCTGCAAAGTCCCACCAAATAGTTCTAAGAGAGCCTGATGCTAGCACTCTGGTTTAGCAGGGATCTGTTTCTAAATCAAAGATGATTCAAAAATGTACTGGGACAAAGCCTGCCGACAGTCATCCCTCCCTTCCTGCAGGAAGAAACGAGGCCATTCAGCGCTTTGCAGGAGTTGCTCAACGCTTCATCTGGGTGGAGCCCGTGTTTCAAATCCCGCCAGGCTCTGCGTCTCCTGCAAGCTCAAGGTATGTTTTACAATGAGCCTGTATTTGGCTGCAGCAACCAAGCGACGCGAGGACATGCCCTTGCATTTTCTTTTGTTATTTTAAAAATGTCACCAAACCAATGGGCACGGATGCGTCCTGCAGAGCCTATGGATACACTCCTCCTTTTATTAATATGCTACTGCATTGAGCCACTGATGGCAAAAATCACCATTCCAAGATCACGTGTCAATCTCAACAGAAGTTTTATTCACAGTGAACCTCAGTTCCTACTCTCCTGGCAAGTCCAGCAAATCACCAAGCCAGTGCCTGCTACGCGAGCCCGCAGCCACCCTGAGCCCTTGGAGGAGAAGCTACACCAAACCTCTGCCTGGGGACCGTAAGACTTGCTTTGCCCAAGGGCTGCCCAGAGCGGAGAAGGACGGAAATAATAACAAAAATAACAAAAATATCACAGAAGGCACAGAAGGAAGGAAGAGCACCAAGGTCACCGTTTGGCAAGCACAAGGTTTAGCCTTCCCAATAAGGGAAGCTGCTTTTCTAAATGAAACCTGTATCATCACTGACCAATACGAACTACTTCCTGACACAGATTATTTCTTTGAGCTTACAGCAATGCTACACGGAATGGTATCTACGTAGAGGACTACTTACTCAGTCCAAGCTGAGCAATCTCTTCAAGTTCAGCTTCTGTCTTTGCTGCAGCAATAGCATGAGGCAACTTCAGGGTGAATGGAAGAACATCCCTGTTGTCAAAGAGAAAAACAATTATAGTTTTCACAACAACATCCGTAGTTTTAAAAGCATTTGTTTTCACCACTGGCAGCAGCTGAGCTCTGATTCTTATTTTCTCGAGCTGTGGCAGGTAGCAAGAGCCTTAAACACCCAGCACACAGTGAAAACATTACCAACCCCAGGGCTGCGTTACATTGGAAAGTGGTGTGAAGCGCAAATGACAGTCAAGTCCCCAGGACGCCCATTAGGCTCGTTTCCACAGAGCCATCCAATATTTCCTCCCATTACAGCACAAGATTTTACACCTGGTCTTTTACAAGCATATCAGAGAGATGCAAAGGTGTCATCTGCCCTTAACCCTTCAATGAAGCTTTTTGTTTTCTGAATATGCTGTTGATTGCTCTCAAAGTTGGATTCCAGTTCTCAGAATAAAAATTTAAATGAGTACTTGAGCAGCTACCCTAAAAAATTCTAGGATGTTTTGGTGCTACTCTGTCCTAGGGTGAAAACACACTTCACTTAAAGGCTTTATAATTTATTCTCATATGTGGTTTCTCCTCACTGTGTACTGGAAGTTCAATGGATGTTTACAAAGGGAGATGCATGAATGTATGAACAACAACGTAAGCCAAATCCAGTGTAAAATCTTTCAGACAGAGACTTTAAGGGACAAAACTACTTAACCATATAACATTGTTTGAGCACTACCATCAACCGATACTATACCTCTTGCCTGCCCAACTGGTACCGATACACCCTCAAACAACAGTGCATGCTAAACTGTCAATCTGTAGTAGAAGTACCTATGTAATTAAGAGTAAATGAGAACAAAAGGAGCACAGGATCCCTACATACCACTGGTGTCAGCATAATTTTTTTTAAGGCTGTGAACAAGCCGACCATCTGTTGCCGCACAGACAGACAGTAGGTTTTTATCACATAAATATTCTCTATGTCGTATGTTAACTTGCTGAGAAAACAGGATCTCGGAATGCCACTCAAAGTCAAACCAAGCATATGCACGAGACTGATACACTAGCTGAAAAGTATTTGAAAAGACACTTTCAACACCGTAGCACAGATAATCATAGCATGGTTTGGGTTGGAAGGGACCTTAAAGATCATCTGGTTCCAACCCCCTGCCATGGACAGGGACACCTTCCACTAGACCAGGTTGCTCCAAGCCCCGTCCAGCCTGGCCTTGAACACTTCCAGGGATGGGGCAGCCACAGCTTCTCTGGGCAGCCTGTGCCAGGGCCTCACCACCCTCAGGGTGAAGCATTTCTTCCTTAGATCTCATCTAAATCCACCCTCTTTCAGTTTAAAGCCATCACGCCTTGTCCTGTCACTCCATGCCCTTGTCAAAAGTCCCTCTCCAGCTTTCTTGTAGCCCCCTTTAGGTACTGGAAGCTGCTAGAAGGTCTCCCCGGAGCCTTCTCTTCTCCAGGCTGAACAACCCCAACTCTCTCAGCCTGTCCCCATAGCAGAGCTGCTCCAGCCCTCGGATCACCTTCGTGGCCTCCTCTGGCCCCGCTCCAGCAGGTCCACGTCCTTCTTGTGCTGGAAGCCCCAGAGCTGAAGGCAGCACTGCAGGGGGGTCTCACCAGAGCAGAGCAGTAATAATCTAGAGTCTAGAACATCATCATGGATTCAATACAAAGACAGGTAACCCTTGACTGCACATACAATCTGACTGGGTATCTATTGCAAGAAATTCCCTCTGGTTTTAGGAAGTCCTGGTTTCACTGTGATGTACCAAATGGTCCTCTCTCACAATAGCTACCTACCTGCTTCCATAAGAAGTCTACGCATTCTCCTCTCGCGCCCCCAGCAGTCCTAGACTGCTGCCTGAAGAGGACAAGGATGCTGGGTAGATGCCGCCACTCAAGAAACATTAGGCAAACAGAAACACTTAGGATGTTTCTCCACTGAATGGGGAAATAAGCATCCGCTTCCAAAAGCATCCCCACAATCGGAGAATGAGCTTCACTTACTGAAATCTCTGGAGAGGTTTGCAGCTGAAGCTGTATTTATTACCGGTATCTGTGGACGGGCTTGCAGCTAAACTTGTGTTTAAGAAGATGCCCTAGGAAAGCTTTAACACCACGTCTAAGTTGTGATCGCCACTCTTTTTACTTCCTTCCCCATCCCCAGAGGGCAACAAGGAGCGGAACACCAAACAGGTGAAGAGCCTGGTTAGGCAGCTCTGTAGGTGCTCCCTCAACGGGAGGCGCGACTGCAGCAGGACACTGAATTCACGCGTGGCTGACTGAAATACCATTAAGAAAAGTAAAGCCACTTTGCAGAGGGAGAATCTCGGTTACGAGATTCACGAGCAAGGCAACAAGCTGCTGCGTGTTTGTGGGCTTACTTCTAGCAAACGCGAAGTAACTTCGGGCCTTCAGCGAAAGAAAAGGGATAAACTAACGCAAAGAAATTGACATTTGCTGCCTGCTCCCTGTAGGCACTTAGAGGGAATCGACCAGAGCCTGGCTAGCGCGCAGAACTGAAAGGGTGACAAGATAAGGAATCTCTCATCGTTAAACTGCTTCTAAATGCAGTTTCAGCTCATTTCTCATCTGAGCGCTGACCAATTACTTATGTGGTATAAACGCTTTTTTCCTCACGTGCACGTACAGCTCGGCAAAATGGAGACCTGGAACAAAGAGGGTCTAGATGCTTCTCCACCGCAAACAAAACCAGTAGGCACAGCCACCTCGGTGCATCCCTTGCGAGCGCTTCCCACACCAGGAATCACCACTGTCAGCACTAATTAGCAACCTTGCTGCAGGAAAAGGAGCAAGACCATCAACGTGGCCTCTCCCCCCTTCCTTCAGAAAAAGGGCAGATGCACAGTTTGGCCGCACCCTATCCATAGATAAACGTAAGGCTTGAGCATCAGTCTGGACGTTTTCACCAGTACACTGAAGTCAGATTGAAAACAACTCGGAAGATAAACACCACCAGCTATTTTTCCTCTGCATACTACCTGGAAAACAAGTTGGGCAACCATAAACTGGAAAGCTGAGGAGGCCATTTTTGTTGCTCACAATTTACATTCACATCTCTCAGTTCTCACATTCTCCAGTGTGATCTGACATTTGTCCGTTACGCTCCAAAAATGCTTTTTACCAGCAATTCCAAGAAATGGACATTGTCAGACAGTTTATGGTGCTTGTTAAACGAGTTACAGCACAGTTAAGAAAGCACTACAAGGTATCAGCCAAAGTAAAGGTCAACTCGGCAACACCTCACAGTTGGGCGGGCGACCCAACACCAGCCTTCCGACACCCAGCACCAAACCAACCAGGGAGGCTTGCTTCCAGTTCTCATCTCTCGTTTCTCCCCGACCTTCTAACACTACCCAGGAATATTTGTAGATTGGCAACATAAATATCACGCTGAACCGAGTCCTTGAGACGCTTTTTTTCAAGACAGTCTAGCAAACGCGACTCGGAACGTAACGCCATCTTACCTGCTAATACAGTAGAAAGCAATGAGCCTGAATAAATCAGCAAAACTTATTCCAGAGCCCTCCAAGGAAAACGCTGCGAAGAAAGCGACAAGAGGGAAAGAATCACACGTCTATCCACCGTTTCTTAGAACAGCTTCATAAAATGCATCGATGCATCGCAGATTTTTGCATAAAATTAGTAAGTTTGCACCATCAAACTAGCTACTGTTTGGTTAGGAGAAAACAACTGTGCGCACGAGTACATGTCTCTGCTAAAGGTGTTTTCAGGAATATACTGATAGTCTTGGTGGTGGGTTTGTTTTAGCATTCCAAACATACGGTCTAATTCCTGGGAAACAGATCAAGTGTGATTAGAATTGCACAATGTTTTGCTATAGACAATAAATCAGTAACTGAGGCTTTGTTTGCCCAGTGTATCAATATACCTAATTTTACATCTCTTATTTCCTCCTCTTGCATTCCATCCTACGCACTTGTCTTCCCCCCAGATGCGTCAGCACCTAACGGGAGATGATAAATTTTCATTCACTTCAAGAAAACCATTTAACCTGAAAACCCTTTAAAAAAACCTCAGACAATTCTGCTTCGTGCCATTGCCTTGCACGGCGGGGGAGGAAGACACGAGCAATGCCTTCCATTTTTTCCCACTCCATACCATTGTTTCTTATTGATATAAAGACCTGTTCACAGTAATAACGACACAGAAGTGATTGCCACCTCACTTACATTAAGCTCTCTCTGACTCCAGTGGCAAACCTCACCCAGTGACTACAAAGATCAAACAGAAGCAGCTCCTAGAGCGAAACAATCGAGATCGGGACATGACCGAGACCAGAACAGAGGGAAGAGCGTTTACGAAATGTAACGGCAGTGTAAGACAGGCTCCTGAAGTACGGGAACGCCAGTCTCCTGCAGGCTCGGACAGCTTCTCCAAGGGGCGAACATGAAGCCTGTGACGGCTTCGGCCTATCCCCGCGTTAGAAAAGCCAGACCATGGGGGTGAATCTCCGCTGGTGTGGTGCACACACTGTCGCCGTTTCACTGGCAGAGGAACGCTTGCGAAATTCATCTCCCAAGGAGAGTATTTCCACTGCTGCAGGTGCTTCAGACATCTGGGCTGAAACAAGGCAGACTCCCAGGGCTGGTGGGGAAAGCCAAAAGCCACGCAGCAGCTTTGGGTACCTCAGCATCGCCTCTCAGCCAGTAGCGAAGGCGTAATGTTGTCAGTGCTCCACGCTGCAAGGCCAGCTCCCCCACGCCAAGGTTCCAGAGCTACCGACTACAGAGTCTGCACGTCAGCCAGAGGAAAACTTAAACCAAGTACTGAACTTTTACCCAACCTTTGCACTGAAGGACAGGGCAACCTGGTGGTTTATGCGCCCAGAAAAAGGGATTTCTTGTAGAGACACTAACAACGCGGACAGTAAGCACGCAGGTGATGGGGGGCCGGCTAGGAGAGGACGAGTGTTCAGAGCCCTGACTGCAATTAAGACCTCAGCTACGACTGGTGAGTAAAAACGTCAGTAGATACTTCCCCCTTGTGGTAAAAATTTATTCATGAAAGACAATACATTATTATTTTATTTTCTGGATGGGAGAGAGGGAATTCATTAGTACAACGAGCCTACAAACACCGCCTTAGACCCCACTTAGCTCAACTATCCTTGACAGCTTTCTCTTCTCCTTGCCATGTCTTGTTTGTAACTGGAACCGTTCTGGAGACATGCAGGATTAACTTTTCGTTGCTGGGCGCGGGGAAGGGAGAGATAAAAACTCAACTAAAATTATCTCAGCTTACTAATAGGAATAGAAGTTAACTACAGACCCTCTCTGCTTCAGGGAAGTTTAACCGAAAGTTTTCACTTTCTTGTTAAAATGAACCCTTTGTTCCACTTGCAGTTTCTGCACCACGTACGCTCACCAGCTGCAGCTTCCTTTTTTCATTCCTATATCTCAGACGTATTTCTCACACGCTCCCTCTAAAGAGATGAGGGCAGTGTTGTTTTGAAAGTGACTCTAACATTTGCTCATTTCTATTAGAAAACAGGGAACAAATATAGTTGGAATTAAAAAAGAAAAATCATTGATCTCACATCAAACATGGTTCCAAAGGGTTAAAATCCATCTAGATATTCCATTAAAAAAAACCCCACACCACAAAACCAAAACAAAACCCCCCAACAACCACCCACCCACCCCACACCCAAAGTTTCAGACAGAGAGAGCTCATGCCAGAGCTGCATCCCAGAACAGTCCCCTGCGTACAAGGAAACGCAGGGACATTTCATCGACAGCAGACAGGATTCTAGGCTGTGTTTCCACAGAAGGGAGTACCTAGAATAATCAATGAATCCTGGACTCAGCAAGGTACGTAAAAGAAACATTCCAGTTGTGTCCAGCACAGACGTAAGCGTTTCTGTGTATGTCTCCTCCTCCGGGACAAGCCCGACCCACTCGCAGAGCCCCCTGCAGAGGGCACGGTGGGCAGCCTGCGACACTATTGGCATCACTTTGGGTGTCTTCTGCTGTGGGTGTCACCAATGCAGAGTCCTCCTGGCTCACACACGGCGACAAACAGCTGAAAAGTATGTAACTCACAACTTACTGTATGTGCTTTCTTTTATTGCAAATTCTTTTAGGCAAGACCCACAGTCACCGGCCAGACGCAGAGAGATGACTTTCTTCTGCAGTCTTGCAGATTTCCTAACCAGAAATATCTGTTGTGGAGAAGGCAAAAGGACATGGGTTTAGCTCCATCGCAGATGCCTTAATAGAGAAAGATTATGCACGAAAGGAACCAGAACAACTTCATGATCTCTGATCTATATAAAACATCTCAGAATTCTACTCGGTCGTTACTGTGTCAGGGCCAACAGTTTGGTGTAAAATGGCAGCAGAGCATTTAGAAAAGCATCTCATCCTTGTACACCACAGACATGACACCAAGTCCATTACGCCCTTCTCTGAGCTCCCCGGTTTGACACGCAGCAAACCCCAAGCCTTGAGTCAAGCTGCAGAGTCTGCAGGGGACTGATGGCGCGGTGCTCCTGTGGAGCCCATTCCTGCAGTCCCGCCCCAGGGGGGAGCATTAGGAACCAGCATTAGAAACACGCCAGCAGCCTCATCCAAGCAGACAGGGTCCGGTTTCCATCACAGCAGCTTTAACGCAGACACCAGTGAAGGATAAAATGCTGACACTTCCCATTTACCTATTGCTGTCTCGTTACGGGGGAAATCCATCCGTTCCATGCAACCCAGCTGGCAAGGTCCAGCTTTGGAGCTGTAACTGCAGTCTAGTTCTCAGCTCCAGAGGACCCCGAACTAGTCCCCAGTGTATCAGCGCGGGTAATGGGCCACGCTCCAACCGGTCCAGCTGCCAAGCGCTCAGGAAGCCCTCACGTGGCTTTTCCAAAGCGCAGAAGAAACGGGGGTGGGATGTCGGTCGGTTGGTTTGTTCGGTATTTTGTTTGTTTGGGGCTTTTTGTTTGGTTTTGTTTGTTTGGTTTTGTTGTTGCAGTTGTTTTGGTTGGTGTTTTGTGGTTTGTTTTTTTTTTTTTAAACACTTGCATGAAATAAATGGAAATGTAAGTTCTTACCCCAGGAGGCTGGGCCTGCAGAATTTCCACGGCTTCAGCATCATTCAGACCAAGCTGCAGCCACACGGGGTGAGTATGGAGCAGCTTGTCCAGTATGCTTAGCTTGTTGGACAGGCTGTCATATCCCGAGTCCCGGGGGCAGGCTTTTACATCATTTTTCTCAGGAGAGACATTATCCATGTCCTTTACTAGACTGTGAAAAAATAAAAAAAAACCAATTAAATTAGACACATTAAATTAAACGCTAACCTCCTGTAAACAATCACTCAGTTCAGCAAACGGAGTAACCACAAAGCTAATGGCGCTGCTGGCACCCTGGACGGGTATTTCTCCTACTGAGAATTCATATAATTGGCACACAGAAAAGTTCTCTTACCCGTAAGATTTCTTTCTTTCACTTGTCCTCAGTTTAACGGCTAGCCTTAAGATAAGCCTTAGCATTCTCCTGTTAGCTTGCTGAAATTCGGCAGCCACTTCAGATACAGGTGTATACGCGTATGTGACTGAACACTTCGCCTCCTTTCTTTGTTACGTTCCCATTTGGAAAAACTTCTCTTCATTGCATAGTTATGCAATTCAGATACTTTTATTCCCAGACACATTGCAACAGCTGCAACCCACAGAAATCTTCCTCTGTCCGGCCTGCCAGAAAAATCTGTTCAATACTCTGACACTGGAGCAACCTGTTGGCGATCCCTGCACCAAACACAACACTCTCGCTGTTTGCTTGCAGGGGTTATTTTCACACCAGAGCCCACAAACTACCACCACTGCAGCTTATCCCCACGCTACTGCCTCCGCTCCACCAGCCCTGCCACCTCCGCAGCTGCGTGCCCATCTTTGTTCCCCCCTGCCAGCGAGTGGTCAGAGACCTCAGTCAGGAGGAAAGAAAAAGGAGAAAGAAAAGGAAAAAAAAAGACGAGAAGGAAGAAAAAAGGTTAAATCCCCCAAATAACCCTCCCTAAGGCACAGCTTCATTAAGAAATCGGCCTAAGTGGTAGTAATTTTTTACGGTGCATGCTCTAAACTCTCTAAATATTTACATTTTTGCCATTTTGCCATGAAAGGTCCTTTCCTTACATTTTAGTACTACACTTCCCAGGATCAGAAGCAAGTAAGGAATTGCGTATTTATGCTCCTAATTCCTTTGGCTCTGAATCGACTCCTACGTGAGGAATAAAGGCTAAGCGCAGTGTGAATGGGGCCAACTAATGTAAGGTTAAAATTTACTTGGGGCAGGGCAGCTAAAGCTACGGCTAAATTCAGTAACGAAGTAGAGTTCTTGGAGGCCAGATACTTGTTAGGCATTAAAACTCCAAATAAATGGAATACTTTGAGAACGCTGTTACGCAAAGCTTCGCCATCTTTCATATAATACAGAACACTCGGTATGATTGCACGTGTGCTGCTGATTCCAGCTCCTCATTTTGAGCTAGCAGTGCATCCTGTGATCCTTCCAGCGCTGGGAATCGCTCCCGCAGTCGCTCTGGTAACAGCGTTCCGGTGACAATACTTGAGGACAGAGAAAACCCACCCTGCAAGCTCAGGACCTGGCTCGCTAAGACGTGGGGCGCAGCGGCTGCGTTCTGCCTGCAGACCTTTCCTGGCGGCAGGAGAGGCCCTGGGCGGCAGAGGGACACGCAGCTGCATTGCCCCACGGCAAGCTGGCTCACAGCTCTTCCCAGCTGCGTGTTTGGGGCAGGCACTAAGCATCGGTGACAGCAGCTCCATCTTCGTTATGCCAGCTGCTGTGCCCAGAGCAAGTGTGCAGAGACTCCACGGGCACAGGAGCACTGAATACTGAAAAGCAAACAAAATCCCCCTCCTCCTCCCCCAAACCCAACCCCAAAACAAACCCCACCAACCAAACAACAAGAACCCCAACAACCAAACTGCTTTTTTCTAGCTCTGGTCAGCACCTTGCAGCACCTCTGCGCAGGGCTGGAAAGGAAAGTAAATGGGGTAGAGAACTGCCTGATAGGTAAGAACAGGCACACTCATTCTCACTTCTCGTTACCCGGATCAATTATCACTGCCAGATCCGCTGTGTGCCTCTCCTTTCCTTTTCATCCTCTTTCTCTGCTTATTTACGATGTGATGCCTTTTAGATTTGCAAGGCACCTAAAATGCAGATGATCTTCCCTCCCCAAGTGCCGCAAGCTGTCAGTCACTGCCAATATGCTGCCAAGGGGCACAAAATGCACAGAAACGTGCTGCGTGCAGAGGGAAGGGGTGTTCACGTCAGTTACGAGAGGGGTCTGACACTGCCACGACAGGGTCCTGGGTTCCCCTGTGAACCACGGTCCCAGCAGAACCTGGCGTTGTAACGCGTGAATCTCCACAGGGGTCAAATCAGGAATCACAAAGGTGTTGCCATGAGCTGCATCTCTGCGGTGGGGTGGCCCTGGCTGGGCGCCCACCAAAGCCGCTGTCCCTCCCCTCCTCAGCTGGAGGGGGAGAGAAAATATACCGAAAGGCTTGTGGGTCAGAATAAGGACAGGGAGATCCCTCAGCAATTACCGTCACGGGCAAAACAGGCTCGACTTGGGGAAATTAGTTTAATTTGTTACCAATCAAATCAGAGTAGGATAATGAGAAATAAAACCAAATCTTAAAACCCCTTCCCCCTGCCCCTCCCTTCTTCCCAGGCTCAGCTTCACCCCCGATTCCTCTCCCTGCTCCCCCCGAGCGGCGCAGGGGGATGGGGAATGGGGCTGCAGTCAGTTCATCACCCATCGTCTCTGCCGCTGCTTCCTCCTCAGGGGGAGGACTCCTCACACTCTGCCCCTGCTCCAGCGTGGGTCCCTCCCACGGGAGACAGTCCTGCACGGACTTCTCCAGCGTGAGTCCTTCCCACGGGCTGCAGTTCTTCATGAACTGCTCCAGCGCGGGTCCCCCCACGGGGCGCAGTCCCTCAGGAACAGGCGGCTCCAGCGTGGGTCCCCCACGGGGTCACAGCTCCTGCCAGCAAACCTGCTCCAGCCTGGGCTCCTCTCTCCATGGGCCACAGGTCCTGCCAGGAGCCTGCTCCAGCACAGGCTTCCCACGGGGTCACAGCCTCCTTCAGGCATCCCCCTGCTCTGGCGTGGGGTCCCCCATGTGCTGCAGGTGGGGAATCTGCTCCCCCGTGGGCCTCCATGGGGCAGGGGCACAGCCGGCCTCACCATGGGCTGCACCACGGGCTGCTGGGGAGTCTCTGCTCCGGCGCCTGGAGCACCTCCTGCCCTCCTTCCCCACTGACCTTGGGCTCTGCAGAGCTGTTGCCCTCACATCTTCTCACTCCTCTCTCTGCTACTGTTTTCCCCCAGTAGTTTTTTTTTTCCCCTTCTTAACTCTGTTGCCCCCGAGGTGCTGCCACCGTGGCTGATGGGCTCGGCCCTGGCCAGTGGTGGGTCCGTCTTGGAGCCGCTGGCGTTGGCTCTGTCGGACATGGGGGGAGCTTCTGGCAGCTTCTCACAGAAGCCACCCCTCTAGTCCCCCCGCTACCAAAACCTTGCCACGCAAACCCAATGCAAACTCCAGTAATCATTGCTCAGAAACTTTCCCCTCGCCTTCAGAGCCAGTTCGCAGTGTTACCAGCAGACACAGCTGCGGCAAAGTGCAAGTTATACACCAACGCTGGCTGCGGGCTTAACTAGATGTAACTTACCTCCACTCCTTGGTCAAGAGGTGGAAACCAAACATGTTGCAGAGGGAACATGTCCGAGAGGGAAAAAAACCCTCGCCTACAAAAGAACGTTACGTCACATGCAAAAGGAGGTGCGTGGCGGGCGTCAGCTGTAAGGCCTGGCCCTGCCTGCTGCCACAAGACCACCTAAAGCCAGCGAGAGTCTGCACGTGTACGCAGGGTCACGCTGCTCCTCCTCGGTATGGCGGGCTTGATGCTGTCAAACACACCCAAACTGTTACAAACCGGAAGATTAACTTGAACAGGGAGCTGCTGCGTTTTTGGATCTCCGGGTACTCACCCGCACAATCGCTCCCACGTGCCGAGATCCAAGGAGGAATGCAAGGTGTGAGCCCGCACCTTACGGACCCAGACACACACGCACCTCCTTGCTGCAGCTGCCTCTGCCCCCGCAAGAAATAAGCCAAAGATTACGAGTATTGATCACGACGAGACTTTCTGCCGCTCCTAACCACCACCAGTTCAAACGACCCCGATGCACCGCAGCTAGACCAGCACTAGTACGTTAACCCAATCCGCAGGAAGGTAAACTAGGAACAAACAACACTTAAAAAAGTATTTCCTATCCAAATAATAAAGAGGCAGAGAGAACTGCATGCAGCCTACGAGAAGTCGCTTCCCAAGGCCCAGGAGGTGAACGCAGTCCAAAGTCCGTGGGTCTGTCTGGACAGAGGACTTTGGTCTAGCACTACTGAGCATCACAGTCCGAGTCTGGCTTTTATTCTAAAAATTATTTTAATTAATGATCCGGGCACTAAATATACAGTCAAACCCTAACACATGGGAGTGCTTGAAATTTGTCACGTCTTAGAGTTAGACTGTAAAATTATTTGGGACTGGGATGGGTGCGTAACTTCTTTGGAAACAATAGCATGGAAAAAAGAACCATTTGAATCCCTACGATCACCTGATGAATTCAACTGTACAGAGTAAGTTGTTGCTGTAACCTAAACGCTAGCAAAATATGCTGCATATTATGCAACAATTAAATTTCTCTCCTGGTTTTACTCTGGGTTTTTGTTTGTTTGTTTGTTTGTTTTACAGTGAATCCCAATAAAAGACAATCTGACTAGGTCACATTAAACTCAAAATCGAAACACAAACCAACCTCCACGCGTGGTCTGCTTTAACGCAGGGGTACTACCCCGGTTCCTCTCCAGGGGGAGAGGGGTTTCAACGCAACTCACAATGAATTAAAGAAAATACATGATTCATGCAAGTTTCCTTAGGCTGGAGAAAACCCCTAAGCGTGGGGGAAGTAAACAGAGGTAGGTGCCAAGATAAGCGACGTTGTGCTGCACCCTGATGAGCCTTCGCTCACGGTGAGAAGGACAAGGAACAGGCTGCAGCCTGTAACCAGGATGATCCCCTCCCTCATACCCACAGGGCTCTAGCACACACCTCGATCACGTATCTACAAGCAAATTCTCCTGCCCTCCCGCTTGCTACAGCAATTTTCTTTTGGTCTCTCAAATCCTACCTAAGCCTCTTGCTCCAACCTCGTAAAACCTAAACTTCTAACGTTTCTTCCACTTTTTTTGTGGGACTTGGGACAATGAGCCGATCTGCTCTCCGAAACTACCGCCAACCTCCCCAGCCTCCTGCGCTGCCAAACGCTCGCCTGAGGAACGGACTTTTCTCCCTTTGGGATTACGGACACAGCGAAGGCGCGTCCACTTGCACGCACGTCCCATCAGGATGACCAACGCGGTTCCACGGGTTTGCTGTGTTGAATTAAACTCAGCCAGCTGCTGTAGGATTTACACCCCCCCACCCCCCGTGGAAGAACTTCCCCACCCTTCTGAGGGCACGGGAGGAGTTGTAGGAAGGACCTAGATGACCACCAGCATTTGCGGGGCTCAGTCTGCTCCCACACCATGGAGAAGGCCGGTTATCAGCCCAAATGGAAGACCAGCCCCGGGCGTAGCCTGTCATCCCAGGCGCACGCACTAGCCAGAAGAAGGGTGGCAGGGAGAGACCAGGTTTGACACTGTAACGAAGATAAGGACTCTAACTTGCACTTGAATGTGTCCACATTTCCTCACTCCATTTTTTGCCTGGATTGGCCTGTTTTTAAGGTGCTTGCACCCCAGGATCGTGTTACCCAGGGGGAGGGAGAGAGCGAGCAGAGGAGGTCTGCTCTTTGCCCAGGGCAGCAGGATGCTCGGCATCTCCCCCGGGATGCAACTTAACGAGCCTTGCTGCCACCTCTTGCCATGGCGCGAAGGTTTGCAAAGCGCAGCTCTGCGTCCAGGCTCGTTGATCCCCCACTCCACTGTAACTCAGCAGCGAGGAATACTCCTCTTGTTTCTTTCCCGGTCACAAGCGCAAAGAGAACAGCAACAGGCAGGTAATGTGAATCTTCCTAAAACTGCAGACGAGTGTGAACCTTGCTGCAGTCCCACCAAAGGCTCCCCACGGTTAACCCGGCTCGACTCCCCACCGCAAAGTGCCCGGGTTTCTGTAAGCCCTGCAACCTAGCAGGCCTCAGCCGCGCCAGCCTAGCCTGGAGAGTCATAGCGAGCGTCCGCGGGGAGAGGGCGTAAGGCCTCTGCTGAGCATCGCCTCCGCTCCTCAGCCCCTGCACTGCTGCTTTCTTCTCCGTCCCGTTACAGCTGAAGGGACGGGACGAAGCTGCTGGGGAACAGGGAGTTGGGTACTCGCCTGCCTGCCAACAGTGACAGAAGCGATTCATTGTGCAAGACGCGGAAGATGGCTCTAAGTTAGTAACTGCTGTGGAAAAACGTAGAAGAGACAGGTGTGAGGGCTGCCCAGCGCAAAACACGAGGGAGGGAGCACAGTCCTGCCCTTGTTCCCGTCACGGTAGCAGAGCAGGCAGGGAACAAGCTGCAGCAGCAGCCGCCGCCGCCAGCAAAGCATCCCCGAACCATTTCACAGGCACCAAACGCTCCGGGAAGACCGGGCTTTGCCGCCTTCCCTTCAGAGGGACAGCAGCAAGCCTCTTCCCCTCATTGCCGTTCACAAGGACGACACACACGCGGGGGTCCTAGGGCCCTCGAGGGAGACCCAGCGCCTCCTAAAAGGCCGCCTGGATGCCCCCAGCCACACCACGTGCGCTCCCCCATCTCTAGCTGCCCTCTCGAAGGTCACAGTCCAGCACAGGTCCGAAATTCATCCCGTTTACGCCCTTTTCCGACAACGCCACTCACTCGCGTTACTGAGGTACGGGTCTGCGCTGGGAAAGAGCCCAGGCGTCAAACGCTGTGGAACACTCAAAGGGATGACGTGAGCATCCCGCTGAAAGCACATTTTCACAAGCCTCTTTTTTGCCTGGCTTTTACACGCTTACAAGCCAAAGCTGTAGGCCCAGTTACCCGAATCATTCTCAATATTACTTGGGCCACAGATGTAAAAAGGGCAGACAAGTCCAAAATGTATCTGGGGGCAGGAGTATAAATCCGAAAGTCACCACACAACCACAAAAACCCCCAAACCAACCCCCCACACCACAACGCTAAAGCTGCAGACACGCGATTCCTTATTTTCTGAACGCAGCCGAGCGCTCTCGCAGCCGCTGCCTTTCTAAACCTGTCCTGGGTGCACGCGGACACGCGCCAAGGCGAGAAACGAGCAAGGGAAACAGACGTTCCTTTTAGCTCAAATTTCTCTAGATGCAAACCCAAACGCCACGTCAAGGCACCAACTTCTGAAGAGCAGAACACGCAGTAATAAAAGCAACCTACATTAATTACAAACTTTTAAATTAACTACAAAGAAATAAAGTTATGGTAGTAAACACAGCCTTGTGGGGAGTCTAGTTTAAATGAGACCTCTGGAAAACCTTAGTTGAAATTACTATAATCTTGCTCTGTAGTTCTACGTAAACAAAAGAGATCAGTGCACAACTAATGATATAATTTATACCAACTTTGATACAACTTCTGCCTTACATAGGAGCATGCAGTTCAGAATTATGTAGTCATACAAAAACTGACCTAAATTCATTTATTCAGATTTCATATTTTACATTTATCATCTTTAAAGTGACAGAAAAGAATTAATTTCTTCTGTTATTGGATGGCTACTATTTAATATGAAACTGAATTCAGTTAAGTAGTCACGGAAATGGCATTATTCACTTTATGTTAGCTTTACTTACGAGTTTTCATCAAAATACATTTTGCACTCAAAATTAACAAATTCTGTTCAAAAGCCATAAAAGGAAAAAAAAAAAAAAATCAGTAAAAAGAAATCCCCTGGATCTGTAAAATGGGGAGATTTCATTGACTGTTTCCAGCTAAGTGTTCCCACCAGGATTTTAGAACTAGTAGATCTTTGCCTTTCATGCATATGGTGTATTCAAAGATACAAGAAGCCTTTTCTTAACTGAAAATTAGCTAATGATCATTGAAATTAATTAGCTGAATCCACCAAAACAGAGAAAGTTTCCTTTCCTTTCCCTGCAAAAGAACTGTGCTTTCAAAAGCTTTAAAACTTGAATAACGTGCAACCAAGGGCACAGCCGAGGACTTTAATTAGTTCAGCCGCCTTACGTCCTTCAGCCCTTGGGCAACAAAGGTGCTGCTCCACGTTTTAGTGAAACAGTTTCAGTATGCATCGTAGTAAGTTTTAGCACGTTTCAGAAGCATTTATAGAAACAAACAAACAAACAGGCTAAAACCTACGGATGTACCTCTAAATAGCAGGCGACGACCGCTTCATTAAGGCGCTGCCTCGCAGAGCGAAGGCGGCAGCGCAGAGCTGGCCCCGGCTGCGCAGCACCGAGCGCCCGCGTCGCCTGCGCCCCTCTCCCAACCAGTACCTCAACAGCAAGCACAGAAATGCGTTCCCTCGTTAACACGAGTAAAATACTGAGTATCCTCCCGATGTCAATTTAAGCGACATCGCCCATCGAGCACAGCGGCCAGAGAAAAGCCGAAATGCCGGGGTCCCCCTACGCCCACCCGAAGGTACGAGTTTAGCATTACACGTTGCCACAGCCCGCACCTATGCGGCACGATCTATTTTAAAAGGCCAGAACTTTTATCTGCACTGTAACATGCATCTCAAACCATTTTAAGGTTAAGGAAACGCCCCCATCTACTTAATTTTTTACGTGCAAGATACTCGCACATAAATGAACTTAAACACATAACCCACAAAAGCATCAGCTCGTAACAGTCAGTATTTTACTTCCTAACCCGAGGACGTAAATGAATCATGTTATTGTATGTTGAATCTTGAAGCCGCTTGAAGCAATGGACACTTTTAGCCTTTACAGAGTGAAAGCGAAGCTCGCTGCCACAGACAATGGGAATAACAGCAGTCGTTTCCCGCTTTAGGCATTCATCAGCGTCCAAGGTCTGCCACAAGGAAGCAGAAGTGAGGTTCAGCTGCTTTTGTAAGATCTTAGGGCAAATACGCAGAACAACTGAACCTCCGGGCACTCCTGCGCAAAGGCAAACGCCTGCAGTCAAGAGCAAGACCATGTCCAGCCCCCGTGCTGCCAGGACGAGAAGTGCCAGGACATAAGCCACCCGCGGAGAGAGCACAAGGAAAACATTCCTGCCACGGTACACCTCCACAAACTATGAAAATAAACATTTTAATCACCTTCGCAAATCAGCAGATTCATCCTCCGCTGTGAGATCTGTCTGTACCATCTCCTGTTTCAGTTCTCCGATTTCTGAGGCAATTGTGTCAATGAGCTAGAAAGGGACAAAAATAGTATGACGTCAAGCGAGTGGAAGAGGCGTGGAAAAGAAACCCGGGCAAGTTTAGTCACCAGAGATTACAATTTTTTTTTTTTTTTTTTTTTTTAAATCGCATCCTATTCGGACTTCCCCTTGCAAAGGAAAAAGTAAGGGTTGGGGCCACTTATAATCATTCTCAGAGGAAGAATAATTCCTGTTTTGTGCCAGTACAAAACCTTCCAGGTTGGCTAGCTTTTTTATTCAAATACATTAAATCTGCAGCCTCAACATATTGTACAACAGCTTAAAAGAACTAAACCATCATTTGTAGCATCTACTTTCTCAAATAAAAAGAAAAAAATATAGTTAGAAGAATTCCATCTGCAAGAGCGACTTCAGAAGGGACACCAAGCCAGCATTACAATATTGGGGCGGGTGAAAAGCAACAAAGCAAGAAGGAAATGGGCGGCTGCTTTTCACATTAGGTCTCGGACTCCACTTGAACAGCAAGACTCAGCTGGAAGAGAACTGCCTTGCAACAGCTCAGGTGGAACACAGCCCCGATTTTGGACATGAGGGCAAGAACCCATTTTAAGGTGGGCAAGCTCAGCGCTAGGGCCGCATCCCGAGAAACACGGCATTTGCCAGCCAGATGTCCGGGAAACGTCTTGTTGAGCAGAAACCAACGACGAAGCTTGCAAGGCTCGCCGTCTCGGGCGTTCTGTGCAGCAGCCGCATCCAGTTTGCTCGACACGCGGCACCACGACAGTATATAACCCTGGCAGCGTTCCTGCTCTCCCGCCTGTCGCGAAACCTAATGAAAAGGTTTGCTGTGATGCCACCTCCTCCTCCGCCACCCCCGCACCTCAGAGCGCACAAACAAAAGCCCTGGCAGACCAAGCAAAACCAGCTTTCCAGCCCAAGGTAGAGCAGTCTTCGTAGTCGCCCACAAGACACGACCCCGAGTCCCACCAGTGCTGGGTAGCTCAGACCAGCAGCGTTTTCGAAGAATTGTAGGCAACATTTTCCTATACTGTTTTATTGGAAGCTTTCCTCCACCTCAGGAATTCACACCCTCCCTTGCTGTGCAGCATTATTCTGATCAATTCAAAAGAAGTTTCGGCCTCCGCTTACAACAGGCCGACCCCATTAAGCACACCTGAAGTGAGAACGCACGACCACACACCACATCCATCCCACAAGCTTCTTTCTGCCAAGGTCAGAGCTCCCGGCCGCACTGTACCACTGGCATCGCAGAGATTTTCCACCTGCTGACTCCCAAACGCGCCCTGAGTCACTGCAGCGAGATGTGAGCAATGCCTTCCTGACACGAGAAAGAGCAGCCGGAGGAGCCCGCGTCATCCCGACGGAGCGGCCTCGCACTCGGCCCCCCCGCAAAGCAGCACCTCCAAAAAAGAGCCACCGAGCGCCCTGCTAGGCACGGGTGAATTCATCCTCCTTGTGCACGAGGGGTGAATACAGCCCCCACGCTGGCTTCACGCGGTGAAAAATACACATGCCACTGCTGTCAGATGAGCCTCGCTAGAAAGCCATTGCCTCATCGCGCGCGTCTGACGGTGGTTACGGGCAGCGGCGGCGCCTCCGAGGGAAGCTTCGACCTGGGTGCTCGGAGAGCGGTGCCAGGCTCCGGCCAGTACGCGGCTGACTGCATCGTGCAGATCACACTGCATTGCTTTCCTCTTCTAAAGCCGCTACCGCCTTAGCAGCATCATCCTTAATAAATTTATTCTCGTCATCCTCTGACACGCACTACAGCTGCAATTCTGGCTGACCTGACGGAGGGGGAGCGTCATGCTGCGGCGTGCTGCCCCCGGACGGGGAGGGTCCGCTGCTCCCCTCGGGCTTGCTCGGCTGTTCCTCTGGCCCTGTTAGCTGCTTCAGCCTCCTGAAAGGTCGGAAGCCTTTTTCACTTTGTGTTTTGCTTAGTTTTCTGCTGGCTTAACGACCCGGACCTAGTCTCCGAGAGTGCCGGACGAGCTCCGGCGCAGACCCCAGGAAACAGAGGACGGCACCAGGCTGGGAGCCCACCCGCCCCTTTCCGCAAGTCCCTAGATCCCGGCAGCCCCAACGGGAGATCGCGCCCTGCGGCTCAGCCACCCCGGCCAACAGCCCAGGGTTCGGGCTTCGCGCTGACCTTGGGACAGAGAACCTACGCCCCGGCGCAGGCACCCCAAACCAGCCAGTAACTGCATCAGCCACCCAAAACTCCGCAACGCGGCCGGGACGCCTCGGGAATTCAGACCACTCGGGTCTTCCAGCCGTCTCCTCAGCAGCGGGAAACGTGCTTTCGGGCTGCACTTACTCTTGAAAAAAATAACCACCAGCCTCCACGGGGAATAAAAAACTGCACACCCCTGTCATGCGCTGTACTCAGAGTGGGTGTGTGCACGCAACGGTCTAAGAAACAACCCCCAGGATATATAAACCAAATATTTTTCTTTTTAAAACAACACCTGAAATTATGACAAGCCATGCCAAGATTTCAAGTCAACCATTAAAAGAATGAAATTTAAATAAATCTTTTAATCACGTGGTCTGCTGTTCAGGTTTTAAAGAAAAAGCAAGCCATTGATCTATGGAGAGTCTGTGGCTACAAACCCAAGCTACAGTTGACGTACCTAGCCAATCTTTTTAACAGCAGTCCTTCTGCACAGTAATCCACCTGTACCTGTAAAGTAGAGAGAGAGATCTCCACTAATTCAGCTCAATAGTCAATTAATTCAAAACAGAGAAGCGGATTACAAGTGTAAAAAGACAGAAAAATTGCATTTCTCTTCCAAGCTGTGACTAAGCAGCAGAAGGGGAAGGATCAGCTCCGTCAGGCCCGAATCTCTGATGAGCAATCCGTAACAGTCTCCAGCTACGATAATCACTCTGAAACCATTCAATTCGTTTCAAACATACATGTGCCTTCTTAAAGTTAGCTCTAAATAACTAATGGCATTCTAATACCGACACAACAGATTTCTTGTTATTCGTATCAAGATGTACAAAACACAAGTCAAAAAACCCTAACAAATATATGTTCAGAAAAAAAGATACGGGTTGCCATTTTTAAATAAGGAGTGTGACAAGTATATGGAAAAAACAGAGCACACCTTTGGTGAACAAAATCCATTCCTGGATTAATTACAGTTTATCAATTACTTAAATTAGGGTTTCCTCTTCCTGGATTAAAATCACACTTCCTAACTGCCAGTGCTTCGCAGTGGAACACACAGCCAAGGGGCTTGCTTTACTAAAGAGAAGTTCCAAAGTCAAAACAAGCAAAAAGTGTGCTGTTTTAAGTGCCTGCTAAATTTCCCCAGCCTTCGTTCATCCGTAGGTTTGCTAAGTGCAACGAGGCAGTCAAGCACAACCATGCAAGCTGTTACGGCTACGTAAGATACACACTGCTGACCCAAGTCTTACTACGTCTCTACAGCTTTTGTAGCCTTCTCGTCCCCTCTGCTTCTGCTGAAGCTTCTCCTTTCAGCTCCTTAAAACAGCTCGTAATTGCTGAGCGCAGCCTTCTGTTCGCCTTTTTCACTCCCTTGTCCGTCACACCTTTCCCCGCACGTCTGGGCACACATCTCGCCCCTTCCCCGCCCTGTGTTTGCTGTCCTCCAGTCAGGAGCAAACACAAGACTTGCAAATTCCAGGTGACTTCAGTGCCAGGAAACGGAACCTTTAGATTAAGAAGCAGACGAACTTAAATTAAGGCAATATCCTTCTCTTCCCAGCCACACTGGGCACGAGGTTTCCACCTTCCGTATCAGCCTCCAACAGTGGGTTTCTCCGACGAAATCCTCCCAGTCTCTCCGGCAGCGGAATGAGGGAAGGGGAATTCATTCTCTGCCTACTGTGAAGTTTCCGTATTTTCGGATCTCCTGCCTCCCAGCTGCTGCAGTGAGGTAGCATGCAGCCCGCCCCTGCTGCAGCAACTCCGCGCTGTTAAAACCTTTCCAAAGTCGCACCTGAACACAACCCAGAGTTGAATTATTACTTGAACTGACCAGATTACAGCCTCTTCTCTTTCCCACCAGAGAGCCACAAAGGCTCTAACATTGTCTGCGGAGTCGTGAACGCAGCCATGTTGGAAATGGAACCGCTTTGTGTGCCGCATCCTGCGGTAACGGCTAAAAACCTAACTTTTCCAACGGATGAAGCAAGGCTCCGTTTCTAGTTTGAAATCACAGCGTTCCCTGAAGATGCTTCCTGGTCACTGTGAGAGTGTGAAGCTTTTCAAGCACCAAGTAGTCACGAATACGAGCAATTTAGCCAGCCGTAAATGTACTAGGGCTTCCCGTCACGGCTTGCCCGGAGCCACTCGGAAGGAAGGTTTGGCTAGTGGGCTACCTGCACACAACGTGAGTCGGCGCCCGGAGTCTCGCTACAGATGGCAGCTGATTCGCAAGGATCTGCAACTACATTTGACTGTTTAAAATACAAACTCATGATGGAAATCACTACCCGAAGCCCAGCATATTATCAAACACTCTGCAAGGATTTAGTCTGATAATGAAACAGACATGCTGTAGGCAGGAGCTCTGCCGCGTGCGATATGGAGTCAGGTCAGCAGAGCAGCCTTTCACTGAATGAGCAACACAACTCTACTCCATGCCCTGGTCACCCTTCCTGATCCACCGCCGCAGGGCCCGGCGGGGGGATCGCGAGGGCCCCGGGAGAGCGTGAAACCGCAGGAATCGCCCCCAGCCCCTGCGCCTTCCATCGCACGGGGCACGGTAAAACCTAAGGCCAATCACACAAGCACCTCAGAGACAGTCGATCTCAGAGTAATCACACCGGAATTGACCATCTAGTCGTTTGCAAGGGATTATCGTCAAACTGCTGCAAGGGATTATGTCAGCTCTGCCTGGTGACAGACATAGAACCATAGAATCGTTGATGTTGGAAGAGACCTCCAAGATCATCGAGTCCAACCGTTACCCCAGCATTGCCAAGGCCACCACTAACCCATGTCCCCAAGCGCCACATCTACACGTCTATGTCTCTTTCAACAGCCTTCCTTCAGAGGCCAGCTCTTTGCCTAAGACTCCAGCAGAGCAGGAGACAGGCCGCTTGGCAACGCCCTGGCTCCTTCAGGGAAATCGGCCCTCCGCCGGCGCTGGCCTCCCCCGGACCCGTGCCGAGGGAGGTGCGGGGAGCCGCGGTGGCTCGGCACAGCCGCGCGGGCAGTCCGCAGGCTGGGCACGGGGCGCCGGGCACGGGGCACCAGCCCCACGCCGACAGCTCGCCCCACCGCAGCAGCCGCCAGCGCTTTTGCGCGTGACAACTCGTACAAGCCGTAAAGGTGGTGATTTTGGAGGTTGGAGGTATGGAGGCACCGGGTATCGTGAGAAGCAGCGTGGGAAGCACGTGCTTCTGCTTCAAAGGCAGAAAGGGGAAACGGTAAGCAAAGCAGAGCAGCCCTCCGGTACATTAGCAGCTGCTTTTGAATCATACGCTGCCAACACCGCAAGCCCAGACGACTTTCCCTGCAAAACTTCCCACACTGTTAACTGCGTGAAAGCAAAGCTGCTGGTCCCCGCGAACCAGCTGCCAGACGCGACGACAGGACGGACCAGCTCTGCGTAAGCAGCTCCTCTTCGTGGGCAACATCACCTTGGTCTCCGCAGCCACGAGACCAGTTGTGGCCGTGAAGAACGACCACAGCAGGAAGCGTGCCCTGCTCTCCGACACACCTGCAGAGACTAAGCGGCTCCCAGGCCAGCAGTTCGCACAACAAAAGAGTTTTTCAGCATCTTTCCCCGAAACGTACGCAACACGAGGAGCTCTCCACAGAAGCATCCACGGGCTTTCGGCCACCGCCTCAACACCTGCCTTGCTGTGCTGCTGTCTGGCTGTTAACTGCCTTAACTGCCTTCGACCCGAGCTGGGGGAAAAAGTAAAATAAAAAACAATCTCACAAAACAACTCCCTCCCAGAAAACAAAATCTCTGGGCACTACAGCAAAGAATTGTAATCCAACTCGTACTAACCCCTCGGTAACACGCTCAGAAATTCAAGCTGACACTCCACACTCCACGCTATCCTTTCATCTACCAGTTTGACCCCGGCAGATGGGACGGATCTACGATGCAAAGGAACTTAAATAATACTGTACAACCTTCCTAACACTGCAGTTCCTTGGTTAGTCCTTTTGTTTACTCAGACCTAAGCGCTAACCATGGCAGCGTGTTTTCGGATGCTTTCCAATCTCCAATTTACCTTTGGAAGTTATTTGTAGTTTTTTCTGCGCGGCCTCTAACACAACTGCCTTCTACATCTTTGTCTGGGAAAGGTACTGGCTTATATGAGATTACAGATCTTGATAACAAATATTTTAAAACGAGTTTTAACTTACAAATGCTTTAAATCAGAATAGCATAAGGCAAGCACTGCAGAACAGTTTTATCTTGAAGACATCGTAATCTTAACGCTTTTTAATTTGTATGTCTGCCTTGAAGGGAACTTGTCAGAAACCGTCTTTCCCGAGAGGAATTTTTCTGTGTTTAGCGGTTTTATTTTTTCTTTTTCTAAAGAGAACCTAAAATGGCACGTTTCAGGCAGTCTTACGCTCACACTCTCTTCTCCAGCCCGAATGTGTCGGGTATACCGCATACCCCCGTGACACAAGGCAGGCTTTCCCTCGCCTGCGGAAGGCCAGGACATCCCGGACAAGGGAACTACGCCGGGGCTTGGCCCCGAACCCGAGCCGGCCCCGCAGAGCCCCCCAGAACGAAGCACGCTCCGCGGCCAAGCCGTGCCTCGCCAGCCGCCGGCAGGGACCGCGCCGGAACTCAAGCATTTACCTTCAGGAATAAAACCCACATTTTTTTTTAAATAAACTGCCAATATTTTCTGCAAATGGCAACTAACTGTCCTTAAATTCTTTTTCATGTGAAAAAAAAAGTTACTCTTCTCCCGATTTAAAAAAAAAAAAAAAGTCTTTTGGAGTTGCATCATTTGGGCATTCTTGCAATTGACTGACACATCCTGCTACAACAGCACCTGACAAATCATTTTCTATCAAATGACCTAAGTGATTGCACTCGTGATTTTATGACATCATTTCTGAAGTATTTAGGATCAATGAAGCTCCTGGGCGCTACACGGCGTATGCGATGCGTGCGTGATGAGCATGACACAAGGTGAGCTGTTAATAATACGTTGCTACACAACGCAGGAAGGATCCCGGGGGAGCGCTACTGTTAGGCCCAACCCTGAGCAAACAAGCAGCAGGAGAAGGCTGCCGTCTTCCACGGAAGGCTCAGAATATTCGAATTCTTCAAACAGATTTCTCTGTTCTTCAAGAGTGGGGTTCCTATTTTGCTGGAAATTGGGAAAACTCACCCACTGGTTTCAACAGACCTGAAACCAAGACCATAAGAGGCAGTTTCCAAAGGAAAACACAACTGAAGCGGATGGATATATTTGTCAGAGGCTCCTGTCAGTGTAACACAACATACGTGAGCCTCAAGACTTAAAAAGTAATCTGAAGAAATCCGTCGCAGATTACTTGGGACTATGGAACAGACATTACCCTGCTACGCTACAGAAAGACAACGTTTACGTGAAAAGAAACGTATTTGAAAGTATGACATCTTCTCAGGTGGTGAATTATTTTACATTTTAAAGCCCCAAATTGAAAGGAGACCTTATGTAACATGATAACTAGCCATTTTTGCGTCTAATGTTTTTCCTTTGGAGTTTATTTCTGATAAAGCACAGTTCTGTAACTTGAAAAGAAACTACAATATAACCACTGTAAACCCAAATAACAACTATGACTCAGCCGGCATGAATTCACACAGCCGCCCAGCACAGCCTTCCCTGCCCAAACCTATCCTAAACATTAGACGGCCACAAATACCCATGCACTAACTGTTTACATTCCTCAAGTCCATGACCGAAGTAATGAAATGCAAACATCTTAAACCACAACGTTTCCTTTCATAACGTATCACGCTATGCTTATCGTCAACTGATGCTTCGCTCAACGAGACCGATCTCGGCGTTCAGAAGCTGGCAGGGGCGACAACGCGATTCCTACGTACAGACCACAAACGTAACGCAGCTCGGCTCCCCGGCGCTCTCGCCAGCACGCAGATATTCCATTTTTGTGTTTTACATCTTTCAGCGTGGCCTACGAGCAGCAAAAACCAGAGCAAGTGCGCTCACTAGAAGCAACGCGCTCCCGAGGAGCTACAGTCACGTCCCCGAGGCTGCTCTGCCCGCACACGCGTGGCCGCTGTGCGCCGGGGAAAGCGCGTGCCCGGGACCAGGCAGGGACCGGTGCCTCTCTCGGAAGCCCAGCACAGCTACAGGCCGTCTTACTCATCCAACTCACAAAGAGGTTCCCAGTCCCACGAGGAAGACAGGTGGCTTTGACTTGATGTCCGTTTCAGGACATTTTTAGAAAAATCACTCATCCGTCACTGCACGGCACCCGAATTCCCGGGTTTTGTGTTGAAACGTAAATGAGCTTGCACAGAGAATTAACGCAACCGTCGTCTTTCTGAGAGCGCGCTGAAAGAGTCAGCCAAGGTGACCGCTGCAGAATGCTCCCAAGCCCTGGGATTTACAACAGCTAAAGAGGAAAAGGCAAGATCAGTGCTGCTCATCTGGCAAGGGAGCACGGGCTGGAGACGGCAAGGATCGGCACCAGGCTGGACAAACGAGCCGCAGCACTCACCCCCCCCTTCCTGCCGGCGTCTCATTTGTCACGCTCCCTGGAGACCTGCATCCTCTTTGGCATCGCAGCTTTTCCTTCCTGTTTTGATAAGCGGAGCGTAGCAACCCTCACAGAGACCCTGTGTGCCGAGGTGGCGGAGCGCCAGAGACGACCCAGACTGGGAATGCTATTTCTGGACTTGCCCAAACGTCTGAATACAATTAAATATTTCGATACGTGGCTGCAACTTCTGGTTGTTTTGCACAGTGAGCTACGCGTTCCCAAGACCACTAACATTATTCAGTGTCTTATTCATCAGTAAGCAGCAAAGTTTCACCTGACGTTTGATTTTGGGACAGAAAAGCTTTAGTACTGTAAAACCTCTGATGCCAGTTCAATAAAGATTGGAGTATTTTGAGGAGAAGGAGGATGGTTGAGTAAAAAGGATGTTTGTCAGAGACATATATTCAGTTCCTTGCTTTACCACAGACTCCCTCTGTAACCACTGGCAAGCTATTCAGTCCCAGAATTACCCAAGCCTAACTCCATCTTTTCTTCATTTTTACTACTTGCTGGCTCTGAGCCTTCATCAATTGCGAGGTATAAAGACTCCGGAGAATTTAGCCTATAAAACTACAGACCTTCGCTCTTTGTAAAACGGGGACAATGCTGTTTTCCTGGTGTGCTAACAGCCAAAAGAATGAACGTGAAAAAACTAAGAGATGGTTAGAAGCTACAGCAACGGGAACTATTTAAGAACCAGAAAGAAAAGTTGGAATTTCCCACTGGTGTTTGTCAATGAATTTTCTCGTAAACATTGCTGAGAACGGTAAGATACTCTTTCTGAGGATTTAAGTGCCCCGAGGAACCGCCTGCCAGCACACTAAAGGTTTCTTGGGCAACTGCGAAGCACCAAGCGCAACACGAGAGCCGTACGCAGAAGCGTGCTGCCCAGTCTGTGCATCTGGGAGAGCGTCCTGGTCAGCACGGGAAAAAGGCCGTATCGTAACTGCCGGGTCTCCTAAACACAGACAGACAAAGCAAGCTAAAGTAATGTAAACTGAAAAAACCTCACGTGCCAAGTGTCTCCTTTTCCCAGCGTCCAGCTGCAGCAAACATAACTGTTGTCGCAATTTTGCAAATGTAGGGGAGGGACAGAAAGAGGAGGGGATTTCACTGCTCCCGCAAGCGCACACGGACACCGGGCAGGCGCGCGCAGGCGGGATGCGCTGCCTGCCGGCACCTTCCCCGCTGCTGCCGTAGGTGCAGGACGGTGGTCCAGCAGCGCAGCTTCCCAGGGACGCTGAGAGGTCTGCAAAGGCAGCTTTGAGGCATCTGTTACTCCCGCTGCGCTTCAGGCCATTGCCCTGCCAGGCTGTCCTTAGGGAAGTTTAGGACATCCTTAGTTTCTTAATTGACAATGTTTCTTATGGCCTTAAGAGTCCAGTGCCTTACTGCTCAGGCACACCGCACTCCAGATCAGTTGGAGTAACTACAACCACGACATCACGAACAGGAGGCGCACAAAACAGCTGCTCCAGCACCTATCTTCCGCACAAGAATGACTCGCACGAGGAGATACCAAAGGGCTGCAGAAAATGACACGGGCACTTGCTTACAGTCCCCCTGACATCGTGGGTCCTTCGGCACACGCGCAAGTGACAGCCCAGAAATAGTCCTCATAACCGAGACAGTTTCTTGCCGTGATTTGAAAATACAACCGTTCGCCCTACGTGGCTGCGCACTGCCATCAAACAACGTTAATGTTTGTGCTTAGGAGATACGAGACGTAACAAAAGCGCGTTGCAAAACTGCCAAGCGGTTCCCGTCCCCAGAAGACCCTGTTTATTGCTGACCACATGAAGCTCTGGGCGAGCCAGAGAGGAAAAACACGCTGTCACCGCAGCGCCGATCCTTTGTTTCCCAAAGGTTGGCCTGGTAAGATTGCCTTGAGAGAGAGAAAACACGCAACACATGAAACAACCACGTCGACGCGTTTGTGCGTCGCTACAGCAGTGCCATGAAGCTGCTGACACGGGAGCTGGTCCTGCCCGCTGCGCCGGCGGGCGTTACGGCTCCCCGTGTGCTAATGGCACCAGCCGCCACTTGCTTGGTCCCCCTTCGCCCGTAGCAGCCCCCCACGAGCGTATTTATCACCTGCAGGAACACCCACCCGGCCCCTGCCCCCCAGGCATCAGGCTCAGATTCGGGCAGCAAGGGAAAGGCAGTTTCATCCCAGATCCCAGAGGGAGGGAGGGAACGGAGAGAGCAGCACCCGAGACTTGTGGCACGCGGTGCCCGGGAGCAGCAGAGGCAGGAGCTGGGAGCGGTCGGTAAAGGGGCAGCTCCGTGCCGCTCCTGGGGGCTCTGGCTGGTCTCTCGCACTTGCTGCAGCGCTGGGAGAAGAAAAGCAGCATGCTGCTGCTTAACGTTAACTGAGACGGCAGCAAGCGTCAGCATCTGTCACTGGAAGAAGCTGCAGCAGGCGATGAATATCCTAAGGGAAGCGACCAAGGTAAGTTAATTCGGTGCTCAGAAGCACCTGTAAATTTTGATGGCTCCTTTGAGCAAAGCCTTGCCCAGCGAGACAGCCACTGTGACCCTGGCACTATATAAACAGCAAGATTCTAGTGCAGAACAGACGAGTTCAACTCTGCTGTATTTCACCCTGATCCCAAGCCTGTCTATGTGACAGTTCACTCTTCCTCACATCAGAAAAACAGGCCTATCTTCCCGGCCAGCGGCAGGACACCAGTGTGACAGGTCAGCACACTTCCAGTACCACGGCGCTGCCCGGACACCATTCCCCCGTCCTGCTCTCTAGAAGCATATGGCGCTCATAGCTGTACTCGCGCAGTGCACGGGAAGGCTTTGTGAGCTACATTTCAGATCAACTAATCCTTTTTTCTGGAAGAAAACGTTAACTACAGCCTTCTCTACAATTAACGTCAGCATTGGCTCCAGACCCCCTCCATTACACTTAAATAAAACACAGTTAATGGATTCAGTCGTCTTTCGAAAGCCGTACTGGTAACTCCTACTGCACCTCTGCTTCTGCGATGCCAACCTGAAAGACGTCAGGTTCTCCAAAGTCTCTGCACTGCGTAAAGTCTCTCTCTGTCCTATAAAAGATACCAAACCACATTCCCACATTCCTCTAGGAAACAGTAAGCTCACTGCGGCCCCGAAAGCCCTCTGACTGATCCCCCAAAGCCTTAACAAGCCTCACACAGAGCAGAAGGCAGAAGAGAGGACACGGTGACCCATGCTTCCTTCTGATTGTTCACGCTTGAGCAAAGCTCCTACTGCTGGGCAAATCTGGGGCCAACCATGCAAGTTAACTCTGCAGGAAATACTGGGAAAAAGCAAAATTAAGTCATCAAGTTTAACCCTTGACAGAAGTTCCCAGAGACAGAAGTGATTGGTAAGTACGTAGAAGCGAAGAGGGTCAGAGAAGATGCACAAACCCTAATGACTGCAGGCAGCCAGTGTGAAGCACATCCTTTCTCACGCAGTTCTCAAGGTTCCATTTCCCAGCTGTAATGAGGTTAGCGGGACAAAAATGAGATACTCACGCCCAGGGAAAAATGCATTCCTAAAGAGTCCCAGGGAATATCTGAAGGTGCTTCAACTGAGGGCTCTACCTCCCCGCAGCTCTGAGCACCACCTCAAGCCTGGAGAGGATTCACTCATGCCCGTGCTCCCGGGTGCGTCTCAGGGGCACAAGGAGAGCGTATGCCGCGTCCTGCCCACCCGGCCCCGCTCGTACATCGCCCTGCACCAGCTCTGTCCTGCGCTGGAATGGAACTGGGGGGAGGCAGAAGGGCTCCCACCCGAAACACACTTCTCACTGGAATATGCTGTGTTATTAGGCGTGCTGCAAGCCACGTGCCGTCTCAAACCAGCCCCCAGGACGCAGAAACACTCCATGGAACTGCTTCCGTTTTCGCTCTGCAACACACTCACGCCAGAACGGAACCACCAGCTCTCAGCGCCTGCGTCGCCCAGGCCGCCGGGCTGAGCATCTCCAGGGAGGACGCATTAGACTCCTTTAATGGAGGCACCCGACGGCACAGGCATCGCCTTGCCGGATCTCTCAGAGTATGGCAGCGAGCTGTGCACCAGATGCTTGTGGATTTCAAACAAGATGCACTTGGGCTTTAAAAAAACCCAACCAAACAAAACCTACAAACAAAGCAAACCCACCAAAACACAAAAAGGACTGAAATATACATTGAGAATACAGAGAGGGTATTTCTGTGAGTGTTCAGATTACACACAAACAAGGAGCCACCGCCCATTTTTCTTAAAATAGGTAAGGAAATGAAACCAATTTTCAATCCAATAACGGAAATCATAAACCTGTACCACAACTTTAAGCTACACAAATCCAGTTTACGAAAGCTCTAATAATTTTGTGCATAATAAAGCTTATGTTCTCAGCATTAGCGGCAAAGAAAGCCACAAGCTGCTTTACACCAAATATTCTATTCAGTGTACAGGAAAACAATATACACAAGAAGTAGGTGGGTGGTAATCTAACCACAAATACCACCTGTAAAAAGAGATGCTCAATGAAGCGCTTCCCATTTTACAGAAGGCTTGCTGCGTATCGCAGACGGTACCGCACATTCTGCGGCGCTCGTTTCACACAAACCCGCGTGCTTTATGCTCTGTATAAATATCCCATTTACCTTAAAGAAGCTTCCTCTCTTGTCCAGACAACGGCCTTTCATTGTCAAAGACGACATCTTCCCCGGGAAGACTCCACTGTATGTCTCCAGCTCCTAAAAGTAGAATCATTTTTTAATGGTTAGTCCAGTCTGTAGGAAATTCCTTTCTAAGCCACAGAAACAGTCACAACAAGCCGCCTGCCAAAACCCTTTCCGTCAACAACACCGTGCCACTTATTTCCTACCAGAGTCCTCACATATCCCTTCAGTCTTTATTTTTCCATAAATTGCTTCAAAGAGACAGTGCTACTCGGAGTTCCACGCTTCTCCCTTCTCTTCACAGCTGATCCTGTAGCTGTGAGTAGACTTTAATGTGCTCATTACACAAGAATGCTAAAACATAATAATTGCTTTGTTTGTTTGCTTGACCTCAGCCTGAAGTACAAACAGAACAAAATGTTAGATGTCACTACAATCCGCTCTCAAATATTACAGTATTCATGGGGCTGACCGGGAGGGGGGGGAATTAAACATCACCCGCAAGGGGGAAAACACATTACCATGAGTGTAACCAACCAACCAACCAAGATGACCCCAAACCCCCCCAAACACAGCCTGCTTGAAGGTCCTAAAACGCAACTAAGTCTTCAGAGTGTCCTGTCCCAGCGAGTAGCTGAAGATGCAGTTAAGAGGCTGCGTTTTCCCCTCTCGGGTAACCGGAATGAACAGTTTGGCACCCAGAGGAACGCAGTAACGCGTAACCAGAACACGCACGCGTAATGAGAAGTGTCGTGGGGGTGATCTCCAGCTGGTGAGTCAAGTCACCACCAGCTCACACCATTTGTGAACAAACGTCTGAGCTAAAGAGGAGCCAAGTTCCGTGGCTGAAAAGTCCTCCCAGGATTTCCACCATGAGCTTACGACTGCATTTAAATCCCCCAGCCCTTCTCTCCCACACGTTTGCTGACCACGTAGCAGGCGGTTACGGTGGAAGTTTCAGTTACCTAAACGGCAACTATCGCCGGTGCAGAACACGACGGACCAAGACAGAGGCACGGCTCGTGGTTTGGCGCGAGCGGGAGCTGGGGCGCGAGGGGCAGGGAGCAGCGGCCAAAAGCAAGCGCAGAGGCCTGGCCGCAGACGCAGCTCGAGCGAAACAAAGCGGCTGGGGCAGAGCACGCCGGGAGTTAAAAGGCCAAATCTGACGCATCCCACCGCTTCTGCTTCCCTCGAAGCCTTGCGAGAGGGCCTCGACAAGGGCGAGCCGGACCACGGAGGAAGGAGGAGCTGAAGAGCAAAAAGGGTTAAATGAAAAGCCCTGGCCAGCACGAGTACTGGGAAAGGGTGAGGGGTGGAAGCAGGAGAAAAGCAACGTTTTTCCCTGGTTTTAACGTGCAGCAGGAAGCTTTAAATCGCTCGCCCTGCTTCCAGAGGTCACGCCACAAGAGCGCTAGAAAAGGTTACGTTTTTCCAGTTAGACTCTGGTTCAAAAGCAGCCGCGCCAGGAAGCTCGGGAGCCAGCCGGTTTTCCAGGCAGAGTCTGCAGACTTTAAAGGTTGAAAGAAAAATCCCGAGTTCTGCATCCTTAAAGCCAAACACTAGAGGATGAGCCAGAGAACACAAAAAACAGTGCTGGAAAAAAATAAATAATTATAATAATTAAAAAACATCAAACGTTCTTTGTAAATCGGCATATTTAAAGGAATACGTTCCTGACGAGGCTCTACCGCATTGAGGTCCGTGCTGCTGTACTTCGAGTTTGTCTAAGTAACTTGACTGCACAACCCTGTCAGAGATGGAAGCCCAGCGAAGGGGGGGCTTTGCAGGTGCCACCAGACCAGTCCAGCCCCGTGTCCTCATCTGCCACGTGCACGAGGGCACAGAACAGTCGTGCCACGCTGGGGAGCGTCAGACGTTGCAAAGACGTTTGGTATGGGCTAATCTAAACAATCTGAAGGTTGCCATATAACAAGAGGGGTTTTTTAATTATAAAATTAAAATATTTTCTTTCAATGAATTCTGAAAAGGGAATTTGCACCTGAAAGACTTAAGGTAGAGGCAGGGCCAAGAAACCCAAAAAGGAATTAGAATAAAAATTCAATTTTCCAGGTTGATGCTATCCTCTTAATGACAACAGCAAATTCAATTCCACAGCAAAACCCCTGAGACTTTAAGTGAGTCACATCAGGGGTTTATGAGCAAGACCGTGCAGTCGTGTGTGCGCCTCTGGTCTCGGCCATCAATCATCCCGCTTGCAAACAAGGGCCCCTTCACAGGGAATCTGATGGGGGTTTAGTTTTTTCTAACGTAAGCACAGGGATGTCTGTATGCGATCCTCCTACCAAAGTAAGACCACGCCGAGAGTGTCACATTCATGTTATTTCAAAACAGAACCGACGTTTACAAGCTTCCACGCCCCGGCGTGCCGGAGAGCGCAGGCACGCAGCTACGGCCGGCCCTTCAGAGGGCAGCGCGGCCACGCCGGAGGAAAGCCCCGAACAAGACCACTGCTCCTCTTGCTCGTACGAGGTTCTGAAGCGTTAAACCTCGCCACAGCCGCTACTGTCCACGTCGCGTTATTACTACCTGCGTGCCCGTGACTCCGAGCCTCAGCCGCGCCGAGCACCCGCGGACGAAGCCCCGCGACCCTGCGTGGCCACGGTGCCATTTCGAATGGGCCGAGGGCGCCCGGAACTCTTCCACGCTGCAGCAGGGCTCCGTATGCCTGACTAAAGTCAGCACAGCGGGAAACGCTCTTGTTGGTTGGGTTTTTTGCATTTTTTTTCTTTTTTTTGGTGCATATGGTTTTTTTAGGCCACCCGATTTGCAAACAGACATTAATACCCGCTGGTAAAATGGATGGCTGGGGTGGGTGCAACGCTGCAAGACCAGAGGCTGGGCCCCGACCCGTCTCCCACCTCGGAGTTCAGAGGTACCTCCCCACGGTGCACGGAAACAACTGCAGAAAAACAAACCTACTGTCGGGAGGTTTCATTTCTCTACGTAGCTGTCCGCATCTGACGCTTATGCGGATCCAAACCAGGCTGAAAACCCACCGCTCTGAAGTTGTCTTCGTTGCGTTCGGACAGTACGAGGCTGTCAGAAAGGAAAAATCTCCCCTCTTTGACTGGGAAGCCGGGTGGAGAAAGATGGCAAAGCATGTATTCTTCTGCATGTACCGGAGACGGGCATCCTCTCCTTCCTCTGCGTTTTAAGGACCGAGGCAGAGAGTTCAGTCGGATTTGCTTAGACATCGCCTGGGTGACTGCTCGGAAACCCATCTGAAAACGCTATCAAGCTGCAGGAGGCACCTCGCTGTGTAACTCACGCAGCCTTTTGCCCAGCCGTCTGGAAGGCAGCCGCTTCTGCGGTCGAGCGCTCAGCGCGTTACCCGCTTCGCCGTCTCCACAGCCCTGCGCTCCCCGAGGGCAGCGGGCGCCAGGCTGCTGCCGGCTGCTCTGCCGCCCGGGCGCTCCCTTCCAGCAGCACGAGTCTCTCCGGGAACCAGAGCCGTCCTCCCGCAGCTTCAACCCCGGGACAAAGCTCGTGTGTGTAAAGGACAGGGCAGGGAAAAGGAATCTTTGTCTGCCCGGCAAATTTCTCTGAAATGCAATGCTACTCCGGGGATGCCGACACCCATCCAAGCTGCACGTGTCAAAAAACGGTGCTTTTCATCTTCTTTCTTCCATTCCCTTCTCCTCCTGGTTTTCATTTACACAGCAATGCCAGAGCACCGTTCTGGCGCCTGGATGTAACCGAGACTTCTGGTCAAAACAGCTCCTACTTTCCTCCCTCTCCTGCAAATTTATTTGGTATTTTGTATGTTGTTATACTTAACCGTAGTAGTACCGATCACCACCTTCCTGGGCTTCTCGGGATCCTTCCCTTTAATCCTCTCATTCCTCTAATCTTGCTTTTACAAGGCAAAACATCCCATTTTCTTTAGCTAAAAGTCGTAGCAAAGACGCGACAGACTGAAAGGCCACGGCGACCTGGGGAACTTCGAAAGTCCCTGCCCACAGTCCTCCTCACCCCACCTCGGCTCGGTTTCCTAAGGAATCGAGGCTCTACAACTGCACCGGCTTTCCGTCCCTGCGTTCCTAACTATGATTTTTGATCTCTTGGCCAACCCAACAAGATCTGACTGAGGAGAAGAGTCTCTGTTTACACGTACTGACAAAAGGACGGAGGGAAGAGACTCCCTTAGTGCCGTCACTGAAGGCAGAGGAGAGATCTGCAGCCTTCCTTCTGCTGGCCGACCAACAGAACCAGCAGAACCCCCGTTTTTGCATTTCAAGTGTAAGTCATCCCACCGAAGGAACTGGCTGCCCTCTTTCATCCTCAGGCTGTAAGGGCTGTGCAACCACTGGCCAGACCCTCACAGAAACTATTTTAGGCAAACAAAAAAGGGTTTTGCTATTCTGCAGCCAAGGAAGAACAAGAGCAAATATCAGTCCAGACCTTAAGTACAAGCTGGCCAAGGTCAGCCGATGTCAGAAGACTAACGCTGATGGACACCTGTCATGCACTTTGCCAGCAGCAGGGTACAGCAGAGGAGCTGAAATACAACCCCTGCTGCCTCATAACAGAAACGCACGGGAGCCAGGCAGAGCCTGCTATATGTACTCGAAAACCTGCGGTGAATTAGCATCATATTACAATCAAATTATAATAGCAATTTATAAATATATAGTATCAAAGAAAATTACAGTTAAGTCAGTGAATCCATTTTCTGGTGGGTTAAACTGGAAACCAGAAACAGGAAGGATAAATACATTTTATTTTTTTTAAAAATGTGAAAAAACCCTTCTAAAATGCAATCCTACACTTGAGAATATGCCAAGAGACATACACAGAGCTTCAGATTTTCAGCAAATGTAAGCACCCTCACGCGTTTCATCTTCCCCTTCTCCTAGCACATTCGCACTACCCTCGGAGAGGGCCGCGCTCATCGCCAACCTACAAAGCTCCGGTTTGTCTAATCACTCTGACCTTATCCGATTCTTGGCAAAATTCAGCTTTTCCTTTTGAAAGTATTTCCTCTGAGAAGTTAAGCGAAAGCCTCCTTCCAGGGCCGCAGATACCACTGGGCACAGTATCACTTTGAAAAGCCATCAAACAAGAGCCTCAGTCTGAAAACTGTCGCTGGCGCCAGGATCGCGCAGACCTCTCGACTCAAATGTTGCATTGTGTTAGCACAGCTGTATCCACAAGCGAAAACGAGGGGATTATGCAAAGGATTCTAACTTCCATCCTTCTTCTGGCTGCAGAAAGGGTGTACAGTCTTTTTTTTTCCTTCAAATAACGCAAGGGCACGTTACTTGCAGAAAACAAATAATGCACACAGCAAAAACGACAAGTCGCTCTTTACACAGTGTCACGGGTCTGGATTTTGTCATTTTAATTACAGCATTTGAAAAAGCTTGGAAATAACAAACATTCCCTGCTCAATCTCCTTGCTCTTCAGGCGCCGGTTTTCCTTCTCTCTCTGCCACCTGAAGGCAGGGAGCCGGCGGGAGCTGCGCCCCAGCAGAGAGCCCGGCTCCCACCGGCGCGGCGGCAGCGAGCGGCACCGCTCCTGCCCCCACGGGCTGCAAACCTCACACCGATGGACATCGCTACGCACGCGGGCAGAAGGGCCGTCAACGACTGTTTGCGATCCTTTTCGGGAAACAATACGCTCTTGAAAAACCGAGAAGGAAGCAGAACTGTGCAACGCTCGTTAACTTCTCAAAAACAACGAGGAGAGGCGAGCTGGGCTTGCTGCTTCCCCAACGTGCCTCTTCATGCACCGCGCAAAATTCGAAACGCAACGTCGCTGAAGTTACTGCCACTTACACACCTCGCACTAATTCCTCCAAGGAAATGATTACTCTTCCCGTAAAGAACAAAAGAAAAGAAGATACGATGTAAAGGCAACCAGCAGAATTAAATGATGTGCAAATATTCTGACCAGGGAAATAAGGTTCAGTTACGCCCCGACTGCTGACACCCCGCTTTACGCTTCTAAGCTTTTTCAGGTGCCGCGTTTGTCACATCAGGCACTGTCTCTCCTCAGCTTCATGTCTCGGCGCAGGTAGAACGAGGCGCTGGGCACCCCCCGTGCAGCGGCTGCTCCCCGGGGCCGCGGCGCAGCGAGCCCTCTCGCAGGGAGCGATGCTCCCGCCGCGGGGCTGCCTTGCCGCCTGCTCCCTCGCGCCCAAGCTCTGCGCCCCGACAGTCACTCAGACAGCCCGAGTATTAACCAGGAGTTGCCACGGGCTCCACCCCAGTCCCACCTTTCAGACAAACCCCCGTCTCTCGTTCCCCTCGCAGCGCTAATCCGAGGGCCGAGTTTCCGCGGGTGGGGAGAGGAGGGGACGAGCACAGCACTGCGGATCACTGCAGCGACCGCTGGCTCGGGGCATCGCCTGTGCAGAAACGCGCTGGAGGCCGGAGAGCGGGCATCCACGCGGGGCCACGGCCCTGCGGCTCCCAACAGGGCCAAGGGGCAAGCGCCACGCCGGCCCGCTCTGCTCAGGGAGGGGGCTGCCCGGAGACAGCCCCAGCGCTGCGCTCCGGCAGCCCCCCGGACGGCAGAGAGCACGGCAAGACGGCCGACGTGAGAGAGGAACGGCCCGGTCTTGAGACCCGGCCAAGGGATCCAGACGCTTTGCAAACGGGAGGCTCCCCCTGAGCCAAGACACGAAGGCAGTGCCCTGCACCCCGTTCCTGCTGGCGCCTTTTCAAGGCAGGCGGGAGATCCAGCCCCTAGAGCACGGCCGGCACCGCACGGCGTCCCCGGCCCCGGGACCCACCTTGCGTGCCTGCAGCGGGGGCAGCTCGAGGAGGCGGCCACCGAGCACTTGCCCGCTCCTGGGCTGGCAGCCCCAGCCATTTGGGCCTTCCCCAACGTCTCAGCGGCCCGCACAGGAGAGGCCAGAGCCCGGCCAGCAGCGCGGCCCCAGCGCCCGCAGAAGTCTCTGATCTCCTCAAGCAGAAGAGCTTTGGGGCTCCTAGCACCCGTGCCCTCCTCCCTGGGGACGGCCAGAACGTAGCCAGGGCCCAGCACGGCCGTGGCTCACGCGAGCATGAGGGGAAGGTGTGGTGCAGGTGTGAATCCGGAGGCAGAAGTGACGCCTGAAGAACTGGCAAATGAGTTTGAGGAGCAAGGTGTAGCATCTGGAGGCGCAGAGAAGAGTTTGCAGGGTCGTAACCTCATATCCTCCTCGTAACCAGGAGGATAACGGGCTAGATGGACCTTCGCTTGAATGCAGGATGGCTGCTCTTTTCCTGGCAGTCCTCCTTCCTAAAACAAACAGCTGGCAAACTGCCCCCCTGCCCTTCGTAGCTTTGACTTACAGAGAGGGACCTTCTCCTAGGTATCAAACCCTGTCGCACAAAGGTTACTCTTCAGCTCCCAGCATTGGCAACTCACTTATTTATTACCGGCCACAGCTGTTTCCAGTCTCCTTGGCTGATCCTTTCCGACACCTGTATTTGCCTCCTGACATATCGGTGCTCCTCCTCCTGGTTAGCCTATCGATGCTGTTAAAACCACAGCCCTCTTTCCAAGGACCCCTTCACCTCACCTTGAGTTAAGCCATAAAGTATCAGCAACTGCTCGAGGAACTACTACCTGAACAGACTCGGACCTTCAGGGGCCATGAACCAGCCCATGCATCAGGCTTGGTGTATTTATCTGACTTAATCTAAAGCGGGAACATCACTGCTAAACTTGCACACTGATCTTTCTGCATCTGGTTTCAGCTAGTCATCGCTCCTGCCTCCACCAACCTTTTGCCTGCAGGCTTCTTTTTTCCCCTGGATTCCAGATCCTACTCACTGGCAGCCTTGGAAGAGACTAAAGGATAAAGAGGAATTATTTTGAACTTGTTTCAGCACGGCACTCTCAGGTTTTAAGTCCCATTAGATTTTGGATAGATGTGCTGTCTCTCTCACAGCTGTCTACCCACTCCTTTTATCTGCGCCGAAGTCATAAATGCAGAAATAACAGCATCTGAAAGTCCCATCTGAAGAGTGCGCAAGAGCTGGCCGGACTCCGCTCCCGCCGACAGGAACAGACGTTGTATCACTCTTTCCAACAGGAGCGTGCAGTTAGGCAAACACCGAATGCCTCGGAAAATCCAGCCCTTAAGCCCTGCTGAGCATGGCACACCGTCAAGAGGATTATGTTTGCTGCCTGTGCTGTCTCTCTGCACCCCTTCCAACCAGTCCCTTCTTCCTCTCTCCCACTGAACAGCCCCTTCCCGCTCGCTCCCATGGCATACTTTCCACATTACTGAAAAGGAATAAAAACCCAAGTCATTTCCTCTGGCACAGCATTTAATCGTGAAGGACGCTGCCACATCTCTTATAAGAGAACGATTGTACGTCGATACATTCGTGTCTTGTTTTGCCTCTAGACAAGTCAGAGAAATACATTTATAAGACTGGCTTCGATTTGGATAACCTTTCAGAAGGTTCATATTTTTCCCAAATTCCCTGGCCTGGGTATCTCTCAAAACTAGAATTTCTCGCAGTATTTCAGTGATTTCCATTTGTTACGCCTGCCAAAACCAGCGAATAACAAAAGTGAAAACATTCGGAAATATGTTTCCAAACCTCTTAAACATGTAACATCGAGCTGCGGTTCCTGCGAGAAGCAAGAAAAGGTAATCGCTGGAGTTACAACAGAGCTGCAGGGTGCGGAGAAGCTTCAGCATTCGTAACGAAGCACTGAGTCAAACGCGGAGGGAGACGGGTTGCGACGCCTGCCTCTAGCTGGAGACGCACAGGGTCAGTACCTGCCGGGCCTGACCGCGGGTTATTTGAGGCCCGTGGGACAAGCACCTCTCTGTCTCCTGCAGCGTGAACCCCAGAGCAGGAGGAGGGTTTCGGCGGTCACGTCGCAACGCCCCCCTTCCTGCCCGACAGAGGCACGGAGCAGCGCTCCCGCCACGCCGCTGCCAGCCAGCGCGGCTCCGCGCGGCGCGGGGGAAGCCGAGACCTGGCCTCCTGCCGCCGCAGTGACCGTGAACGCCCCTCTTCTCAAATACCTCCGTGATCTAGGGTTAAGTGATCAGATATCCTATTCTGGTGCTAGATACCTGCACCCAGTACAGCGTCTTTTCCTGCAATTGACTCTTTTGCACCTAACAGTTACTGATACTCACCGTAATTTCTATTTCATCGTGTTTGGGAAAAACCACAGGCGCGCTGGCTCTACTGAAAGCCGGGTAAGGGCACTGCAGCGTGCTTTGAAAACCAGCACCCGAAGTACATGTCATTGTTCATTAAATGCACACGCATGATGTTCAGATATGCAAAACTTCAGAAGACGGGGAGAAGGTATAAATAAGATTTTCCTGCTAAAATAAGCAACCTGTTGGAAGGAAAGGGATACCTTTGCCTACGTTTTTAAGGACTTGCCAAAATGTACATCAACATTCTTGAAACTACCACGTGGTATTTATCTGCTCTCTAGATCTGTAAGTTTTTAGGACTACTTCATCCTCAATATTCTCCATTATCACCATCCCGTGAATCTGTAACAGACAGGAAAAGAAACCCTGCAACACCGGAATATAGCAGACCAAACTTGAACTTACATCCGTACTACGGCAAGAGGGTTCTGGCGTACAAGGTATCTTTACCTAACGGCTGAGGCAGTGACAAAATCAGTACTAGAGACGGAAAGATGCCTGGTAGTTCCCCATTTATTTGCCAGTTTGTGGCTCTTTCCTCTGACGGATTAATCCCACACATGCTCTACTCTTCCTTGCTTGCGGAGTTCTACATTGCACCGGTAGACAATGACGAGGACTACCTTCACTTCAGAGAGGGCCAACCTCCCTTGGGTGCCCCCCAGCCAGCGGAGAAAGGGTGACGCTGGAGGGGAGGGCGCAGAACGGACGCTGAACAGGTCCCCTAACCGGCCTCCGCGCTCCCTGGCTGCGGGAGAGCCCAGGACAGAAGCCGCCCCAGCTGAAGTTAGCCTCCGGCAGTTCTTCCATTAAACCACAAAGATGCTCTTTAGAAAGATCAGCAGGTACGTACCAAACCTTTTCAAATTCAACAGAACAAGCCAGGCCAGCCACATGTAAAAGCCAGGATGACGTGGCTGATGCTCCGTGCTTACGATAACTGCTTTTAAACCAAAATTGACTTCTGGTACCTTAAATTCACTGGGCAACTTGAAACCTCGCAAAACACATCTGAAATGTCACAGTGTTCACCTGCCTCAAGAATAAAAACCGCAACATGCTCCTCTAACACTGGACATCAATAATTCACACACAAAACGTTCTTTTCTTTAGATAATTCCAATCTCGAACTCCCCACGTGCTGCTGAAGTATCTCGGAGACTTCGGAACCACAGCCAGGAATTAATTTTATCTGTTTTCTTAGCCTGGTATCAGCAGCCCAGCTTCTCTGCCCAGTCAGGCACACTGCTCGCAGCATCCCGCGCTGGCACAGCCTCCCCTCGGGTCCGTCCAGCGCTATACGTACCTCCAGCGTCCGGTGCCGGGGCGGCGAAACGGGCACCACAGACTACGCGTGCTGTCCTGTAGCATCACTCAGGTTGGCATACGCAGTACAGATTGCATTTCTAGCACTCATCATAGGCCCAAGCTCTTTTAGAAACCTCACACGGCTAAATTTCCCCCACGCTCTAGAACATGCACGACTCCCGTTTTAAAACGTTCCTCCAGTGTGGCAGAGCATTACGTACATCAAAGCTCTCGCTCGTTTTGCTCGGTGATTTCAGAAACACGGAGCAGTAAGTTTCAGCTGATTTCCAGTAAAAGCAACTCCCTTTTCAGAGATAAGGCAAAACAAATTGCTTTGGAAAAATTCTTCTTCATAGAATTTGTCGAAAAGGATTCCAAAAGGATTCCATTTGTTTACCCAAAGCGGCACACAGACTGGGGGGGGGGGGGGGGGGGGGGGGCGCAGACAGAACTAGAAGTTGTTTGTTTGACCTTAAAAGTAAAAATGAGCCATGGATTGCAAGATAGAAAAGCGACCTCAAGAGAACAGCAAAAGCTGCATATTTTTTTCAATTAATAGTTAACTCTAAATACCTTTTAGGCTCTTCGCTATCAAAAAAAATAATAAAGTCAAATGTTAAATAGCTTGTACACCACTGAACGTCGACAAAACAGAGCTTCTTTCAATGATAATGCAATAGCACTTTCTGGTTGTGCCTGCCGCATCACTGATCTGCTTCATAGATATCTCCCTGGGCTATTTCGTAATTGCAAGCAACTGTTTCATTATTCCCGAAGAAATGTTTTGCAAAGATTATTCTTTGTTCAACTCTGTACTTAAAGAAGTAAACTACTGTTCAGAGGGTAGCCAGTGCCTAAGCAGCTACATCCTATGTGTCATAAAATCAACAGAAAGATTTCCATCGATGTCCGCACGCATTGGCGGGAGGTTCAGTATAGGGCACGCTAAATGGTGCGCAAGCAGAGTCTGTGAGAAACCCGTAAGTCACGGAGCAGATCTGTCACCCCGAGCTCTGCTGAAAAGCTTGTACTGCTCTCCCGGAGACCGCTGAACAGAGGCCCAAAGGCTCATCTGCTGCGCACCGCAGCTTCAGCACAGCACGCGGCTTCAAGGCAATGATTAACTAGGGAACAAACAGCACTTTCTTATTCTGGCGTTGACCTTGGGCTCCTCTTCCACGTGACGCATTCACAGAAAATACGTAAGTGCTACGGAAGCAGGTCATCAGCAGCGTACTACACGCGACACCTTGCTTTTCACATAGCTCCCACTGACAGCAGCTGCTACGCTCCAGCACTCAGGTTGCTCTTCCTCCGAGCGTCCTAAGTTAAGGCAGTTAAACATACAGTAGCTTTATTTCAGCCGAGTCCATGGTAAGAGCTAATATTTGAACTGCTTGGTAAAAACTGTTCAGACATGTAACGACCTGGGCCACTTCTCCATTTAGCTCTTAGTATTAGATAGGAACAATTTCACCCTTTTTTCTTTGTTCAAGCTATTAGCACATTACGTGAAACAGTAATTTTGTGGGCCATATACACTCAGGCTGTATACCAAAAACCACGTTCAGAGTGTCGAGCAGCTGGACACCACCACACCCCGAGATATACAACCCGCAGGATACTACAGCGGTGCAAGCCCGCGCTCAGCTCTAGTGCCCTCGCAGTCCTCGCTTCTGCCATTACCTATTCGCCAGCAGGTTAAGCTACCTTATCAACACAGAAAGCAGCATCAGCGCAGAAGCGACGGCCTTCGCTGCTCGCAGCGGTGCAGAAAGCCGCCGCCCCGCTCCGTAGCCCCGGCTAGCGGCGACGGCCACGCCGCCAGCGCCCAGCTCGGCTTGCTTTGCAAGTCCCGCTACCACCTCATCCTCCAGCCACTTTCAAAAGAGTTAGTCCGACAGCGAGGGGAGCATTTCCATCACTTTTCAAATTGCGTGTGTATCTAAAATGAGACAAATCTAAACGGCGTGGCATCCTCTTTTAAAGAGAAGGATGTTTTTGTGCTCTCGGGAAGCGCATGTGCCCTCTTTGGCCCCATGCACGGGTCCATTAAGACAAAAAGTCCCAATGGTTAATGCGCTCTCAGGATTTAATAAACCGGTCTCAGATTCGGGGAGAACTTTGGTGTATAACTAGTCTTTGTTCCCCATGAAAACGGGGAACAGTACTGCCCTACCTCACCGGGTTTTTCAGGGAGTAAACCACCTAGCACTGCCAGCGTTCCAGATCCTTAACGACGGGGGCGACGTACGACAACCCGTTACTGCAACCAGTGCGCGTGCAGAGGAAAGGCAAGTACGGTCGGGGGAGCGGGACATGCCACAAAGAAACGGGAAGAGACCACATAAAAGAAGAGTGAATATCGAAAGTGCACGTGAAGGAACCTCATTCCCCCGAGCCGCACGCACACGACCCCCAAACTGCACAGACGCCAGCGCGACGCCTCCCGGCTCGCTTCAGTGGCAGCTCTGCTCTGTAACGCCCTGCTAGGGGAGACCTTAATGCTGCCTGCAGCCCCCACGGCAGGGTGCGGAGAAGGGAGAAACGCTTCTCAAAAGCACGGCCCTAGGAGGACAAGAGACAAAGGGGAGCACGGGAGCTGTCAACTCAACGTACGAAAAAGATTTCCACCGCAAGGGCATCCAAACACCGGCCCAGGGACGCGGAGAGGCTGCGGTGCCTCCGCCTTGGAGACCCCCAGCACTCGGAGGGCCCAGGCCCCGAGCACCCCGACCCACTGGCGGGGGCCGGACGAGCTGGCCGCTGGAGGCCCCTTCCAACCGCTGGTGTTCGCCAAGACCTCGCAAAGGCGTGTGTGTTCCCATTCACCACGGGAGTATCTTCTGGAATTTCTACTTGATGTTATCATTTGTGGTGCAAGACCTCACGTTCCAGATTGCTTCGCTTTTTTTTTGTTTTGGCTTTTTCGTTTGCTTGTTTTGAAAGAACCAGTTATCAGAGGAAGAGCATTATTTTTTCTTTCTCAGCTTCTCACAGGGGTGGGAGCCCCCCCTCCTCCAAACCCCATTTTTACTCTTCGTCACACAGGAATGACTACATTTCCAAAACCCAACAGAAAGCACAAAATCAAAAAGTATCACATCAGCTTAAAGAATTAATAAATAAGACTTTTAGCTTTGTATTTATTAGCAAATGATACACACCTGGGTATACAAACACATAGGCTGGGTGAGAAAACATCTCCAGGTGCAGAAAGCTCCAAATTCTGAGCAAACCATTTAATGTACTATCGGAGCTATGTATCAGCAGGAGCAAGAAAATTTTGGATGTCCATTTTCTACAGGGACAACTTGACTAAACAAACCACAACTATTATTTATCTACCCCCGGAAAAATGCGTACAAAAAACTGGCAGCTTACCTAGTGAGTGATATACAAACATTTACATAACTTCAAATAAATGGAAAAAAAAAATAGAGCAATTAAACTACTTTTTTCCCTCCTAAAATCAGTAGGCGGAGTGTTCTGGGCCAGCTAGTGCAAACCCGCTGAAATTCCCGGATCTTGAAGGGATCCGTTTTCAAGATGCCGGTTTAGAACGCAAAGCTTCCTACGTACCGCACTCCACCAGGTCAGCACCAAGCGACTAACCCGAGCGGCCCCGAGCTGCGCGGTTGTGGATTTGCTGTTCGCTGAAGAACGACTGCATTTGCCCGTCCCCAGCCACGCTTCCGCGGCTGCTTTCTGACCAGGAGGCTGGCGGAACCAGACAGCCCGCAGGAGGACAAGCGCACGGAAGGTTCGGCGGTTGTGCTGCTCGTTTCGAGGAGCCCCACGTCCCAGGCGCGGCAGAGCGCTGGCTGCTTCGCCCCCTCGGCACTCTCTCCTCGGTTCCGCAGAACGCTGCCGACCGCTCTAAGCCCCGCTTCGTGCGGCACGCTTCCAAAGCGCCCGCCGGCTCGTCCGGTAGGACCAGCGCACAAACGCGGCAAGCCACGAAGCTGAACACCAGGTAAGGTTTATTTCTCAATGAACAAAAGAAAACATTTTCACTAGAAAAACTTCAAAAGAACAGTGCTTATGTCACGATCTATTTATTTTATTTTGTGCACAGAAAAGACCGCAAGGAAATCTTCCACTTGATGAAACCGAACTCATTGCTGGCCGTAGAGACCTCCCATGCAAATACAGCAGAACGCTTACGCCTGCGCCAGAGAGGGTTTCCACTGACCTCACCCGGTCAGGGCCCGCCAGCAACGAGGAGACGCGGCGCTCGGCGCGGAGAGCTTGCAGCGCTGCTCGTCTCGGCTTCAGAGACGGGGACGGGCCAGCCGGGCCAGCCCCGCTGACTTCGTGCCCGCTGCGCTGCACGCCGCAGCGCTGCTCTCCCGGGGAGACGGGACGCTCCCACCGCGCTCGGGACCCGGCATTTGCGCCTGAGCCGCGCTTCGACCGCGCAGAGCGGAACAACCCAGCTGAGCCACGTCCGCGCGTCAGGCCGCTCTCCTACAAGCGTGCCAACACGGCAAGCAGGGCGAACGCCGGCGCGCCGCGCTCGCGCTCTCCTTTCAGCCGTGCCCTGCGCACATCACAGGGATGAACCACCTCGACCGACTTCATTATGGCACTCGGAGTTCAACAGCAACACCAACAAACCCCCACCCAAACCACACAAGATCCCGGGGAGAAACCAAACTTATTTCTTGCCCATTTGAGGATCTGGTTGGGGGCAGGAGGGAGGCACAAACAGGACAATCGAAGAGTTCTTCAGAACGAAGTCTGCAGATGGAATAATACAAGGTGTCGCCCCTCCCTGAACTAACTGGAAAAATTAGGAAGTTTAAACCCTCAACATCATTTGAGGCACCTGCACATTTCCCGTAAGGTTCAAGACTATAAGACCGGTTACAAAGAGTGATTGTTTTATGAGAAAATTCACCCACAACTTTGACCAATTATGCTCTGAAATACTATTTTAATTATGTTTTTTCCATACAACTGAACTACTGCTTGTTTGGGGGGCTGGGAGGATTCTTTTGGGAGATGCTTTCATTTTTGAGGGACAAGGGAGTTTCAGATACTCATATATTTAGAATCTACAATTTAGTTTCTAAATATACTTTCACCAAATAAACGAGAGAAGCCAAACTGACATACTATTCTGATAAACACTGTTTATTGTTTCTTCTTCCATCCTATTTCTTTATGGAAAAAAAAATTAAACAGTGAAAACAAACAGGTTATGACACACGCCGATGAAACCCAGGAAACACAAAGCTGAAGGCTGTTGAAATATCCGTCTCAAGTTAATTCCACTCCTCTTCCTGTGTTTTGTATAAACACGGTGGGACTGACAACGTCCGCCGCCACCAAGCTTCCTGGCTGGGGTCTCAATCCGCGTGACTTCGAAGTCACGTAGACACGGGTCGTCCTTCCTGTCCTCGTCTTGCTGCTCTTGATCCTCCTTCAGAGCACAATTGTTCCCTCTGACCTCTCCCTGTAACTTTTCCCGCTGATAACCATCTCGGGCACCTCCACCACCTTCTGTCGCTGCTAACCTGCAACTCATCCACAATCCAAAGGTTACTGCTGCTTTCCCGGCCCTCTTCCCTTTTTCCATCAGGTTGTCCATCACCAGCTCTCTCCTCTCACCCCGCTTATCCTGCCCAGCCCCAGCCTCTCCTACCCCAGCCCCTACGCCCAACTCGCCCTCACTCCTGCAGCTGAACCCCGGGGGTGAAAACCCATGACTTTGGCAGCCTTCTTCCCCATACCAGTAAGTTTTCCATCCACCAACCCAATTCTCTTCACGTTTTGCAGTTTTCGCTATTTTCTGCTTCCTACTAAAGCTCGCCTCCTTTTCTACCCCTTTTGCATAAGGACCCTGGAAGGACAGATGTATTTCATATTAGACGACATCTCCAAGACCTGGCATTTTACACAGGCTTGAGCAGCCTTCTCATCCCTCCCCCTTCTTCCAACACCACATGTGTATTTGAGAAGGTGGTCCAAGATCATCACCCCAGTAACTCGCCTCTCTGCTTCTTTCCTCCAGTCCCTCAAAGACCAGGACACGCAGACGCCCACAGGTAAAGAGGGAGGCGCGATGCTACAGCCACCAACTGGCTCTCACAGTAAAGAGAAAGGCTTAAAGCCTCTCCCAGGCTGTCCTCGCCCAGCTCAGGATGAAAGAAGGTCCTCTCCCCCCCCCAATTTTGGGCTGAGCAGTTTTCCCTTCTCTGCCCAACCTACTTTGGATAGGTGGTGTGGGGGATATCATCACCACCAAACTTTGCTTCCTCAGCAGTCACATCAAGACCCATTCGATTACTACTAAAAGTTTCTCTCTCCTCGCTGGATTTACGAGTTCATAGAAACTACTAGCAGGGGAACTCCTGAAGAGGGAAGTGTGGGTGTTTAATTCTCCACTATTAGTTTGCTTGTGTAAACAATTTGTTTTCTCTCTCCTGGGGCAAAGTGTTTCGAAATAAGTGTTTTAGAAGAAAATAAGCCTCATTTGTTGAAATGGTGAAACTGGGTCAGAGTACTGACAACAGCAGAGCGTTGTGAAGTAAAACACAGCGGTGACCCCACACACTTACTGTATCGGGGGTCACGCTATGTACACAGGTCAGATAAAGAGTTTGGTAGCGTCACTTCTTTTCTTTCTGGTCTGAATCAAATGCGATCAAACCCAGAAAGGGAGGCAGCAGTCAGACGACGAGATATTTTCTAGGCTTAATTCTTGCCGACACACTGGTACCAGAACATTCCCACGGCCGCTAGCAACAAACACTGGCAATGACTGCGTACGGGGAGCTGGGACTAAGCATGCAGGGATACAGGTTTACTCGGTCCTTCTACAAATGAAAACTTAAATTGTTTAACAGCTAACAAATTCCATCGTTCCCTTCCTGCAGATAATGGAGAGAAAGCTGCCAGTGGGTAAAAACAGTTCTTGTGGTTACATACCACAGTTTCAAGGCTTAACACGGAATTACTTTATTGCTTTTACATCGGTGCCAGTTATTTTTGTACAGCTTCTTTGTATAAATTCAGCAACATAAAAAACACCTTCAAAGTCTATCAGCCACTCCTAAAATAAACACCACCAAGTTCATTTCTCCCTATTCTTCTGTCCCTCAGCTGCGCTGCATCCCCTGCACAAACACAAACCCATGTCTCCGGGGAGTCACAAATCTCTGCTGAGTAACTTGACGTGCTGTGACTGAGCCAGGGGAACCCAGTCCACCCCTAAACCCCATCATTTCTTTCCCATTCTGCCTTCCTTCCAAAACCATAGCACCAAAAGGCAAAGCGGGAAGGAAATAAACACCTTTCTCTCATGGTTCGCGGACCATGACCTCGCGCGGGCAGGATCCTGCGTCTCCTCCTACTTGCAAAGTCCTTCCCCAGCCCCTACCAGAAGGTGAACGTGAACAACGCCCAGCAGGGAGCTGGTGGCAGCTTCCTCCCACGGACAGGGATCAAGCACGCCCCGCCACCGCCCCAGGGCCGGCACGCAGGACAACTGGAGCTGCCCAGAAAGACAGACCCCGCTGAGGCCAGGACCCCCGCGCCCCAAGCAAGTAGCTGGCATTTGACGCCGAGTGCCCCTTGACAACCAGGAAAGCACAAGCCCAGAGGGGCGGCTGGCCCAGCCCTCCCTCACCAGCCCGGAGGGGCTGTTACAGGCAGCCGGGCTTCCCAGCGCCGCTCCCGGGTTCAAGCGGGGGCAGAGCTCTTCCGCGCGCCTGTACAGCCCCAAGTGCACCAGCAGCAGCTGCTCTCAGCTGCCAGCCTGACCGCGTTCAGCTCCCGTTTCCCACACTTACTCTTAGCTTGAAGGCCTAGGGCCAACTTTTTTCCCCGTCTCCCCTTCAGATAAAAGCTATATTCTGCAGAACATAACTGCTGCGGCCCCTCTCTCGTCCCGGGAATCTCTTGTTCGGCAACGCCTAGTGCAAAGGGACACAGATTGTAACCCAGGTTTAAAAACATCTAAATCACTTTCCACTTTACAGTTCTGCCTCTCCTTCCACGCTTTGCCCCTCCTGCCAGTGACACATTAGTCTAGGCTTTCTACCGTCGCCGCTTCGTACAGCGCCGAACACCGGCCGCCCCGTGCCACCAGCACTGCGGAATTCAGCTGCGGTAGCTGCTTGTTTGAAGCCTGCGTGTTCAGCGAGCTTTCAGCAACTTCTGCTCCTTCATCTCTCGATCAGAAATGCATTCCAAGCCCACGAGCACCTTCACACAGCTGCCGTGCTGCTTAGCAGCTCGCCACAAAAAAGCGTCTCTCCAATCTCCTCCAGTGCATAAATTCACACAAACATACCTATCCTTGCACTCACACGTTTCACACCTACGTAAAAATTACTGCCGCCACCGTATCATACTCAGGCCCGGAACAGTAACAGTAATTTGCCGTTTCATCACCACCGAGGCAAGAACTTCAGAGACTGCCGCTGGAAATGACAACAGCCACTTTCCAACAACCCAAGACATGTATGTGTAGCCTTGGGAGGTCCGAGATTTAAATGATGATCCTCTTCCATGCGCTTCGGAATTAGCCGACGCATTCACAACACAGACCCAAGGATTGAACAGACTGGAGTGGCACCGACTCCAGTGTGGGGACTTTGCTGAACTGGATCTGAAAGAGGAAGGTCTAAGGCTGGGGTTAACGACTTTGAAAGGCAGGGAAAAGATGCTAGCCTAGAAATGGGTTTAAGCAGCCAAGCAAATAATCATATCGACTTCAATTAAAAGCTGGCAAGCTTGAGACAAAAAGCTGGCAACTGACAGCCAGCTTTCTACGCCAGCCACCGACAGTGGACGAATAAAAGCAAGAGATTGCATGAAACGCTGGAAGAGTCGCCCTGCAGGCATCGTACGTAATGAGCCTTGCCCAAACTACACGAGCTACCTTTCTTCGGAGACTGTACCTTCAGAGCACACGGGGCTTCGCAGACGTCAGGGATGGCGTATACAACCTGTAAGGTGCTAGACTTGGTGTTTTGTTTTTGTCAGGACCTCTGCCATAGCTTCAAGAGTTAAATGCGACCCGTTGGCCCATGCTGCATTAGCACAACGAAGTGCGGCAATTAGGAAAAGCACGAACAGAGAAAAACTCACAGCTACAATTATACCTACATAAAGGTAGGATGTTGATGGACCACTCACAGCTACAATTATACCTACATAAAGTATAAACACCTTGCTGAATGGAAAGCTTACTGAGCATGAGCTGAACCTATCATCTACCCTCCTTAAATCTGTTGTCCTTTTAATGCACCAGATTCCAGTAAAGTGTTCCAAATGAAGATTTCCGCTAGCGAAATAAAGGCTATCTTCCCATCCCCTTGGGCCCAAAGGGCACGCTCCGCCTCGGCGCAAACACTCGTCACCAGTGTTACAGGCCCGTGTCTGCCTGGAAAGGAAGGGTCTTCACGGACAGAGCTGTGCAGGGAACGCGACGCCCACCCGCGCGCGGGAGCTGGGAGGCCCTGCAAAATAAACCCCCAACTGATGCGCTGCCTCCTAGCAGGAGTTTTAACTACACTGATAAACACACGCCTTTGTTTGTGAAGGAACAGGTGGTGTGAAACCACGTGTTGATATAAAGACTACTTTCTTCAATCCACTACGTCCAGGTTAGTGTCTCCGTCCAGCAGCCCTCAGTTAAACATACCACTCGGCTTATCCCAAGGCCCAAGACTTTTCCTTAGGTTTACGTTCCATACTCCAGTGGTGTGACCAAAAGCCTGCCAGGAACATTATTATTAGATGGTCAACGTTACAACTAAGAATTTTCTAGCCATTATTAGAACATTATTAGTAACTACTGAAAGACAACTGTCACCTACTGTCTGTTCTTAAAACACGTGAACCAACCCTAAATGCTACGCAAAACCCAGAAGGTTATAAAAGCCAGACACAGAGCACCAGTGAAACGGACAGTATTACGTATTCCTCGGCCTGAAACAAACCTTAATAGAAGGGTGAATTTAGACCCAGCGCTCAGGCTGTGATACTAAAAAAGGAAAAAAAACCCTCCTCCAGCTCCGTATGGAGCCGTAAACGCAATGGTTCTCGTCTAGGCTATGGCATGGCAAATAGCAGACTACCAGCACCAGAGGCAGATGCGCGGAATGCCTGCCGAAAGGGCGTGCGCACGCGAGGGTACCGCCTTTAGCAAGGAACGAGACATGCAAGAGAGCTAAAACTCGCCTCTGGCTTCCAGAGCTCTTGTTAACCATATGGGAAATACACTTTTAAGTGATAGCTAACATATGTCCCGTCATTCACGAAATACCAAGGGATGAAATAATGTTTTTCATATAGACATCAAAAAATGAATCTGCACTGTAACAAACCCAGTATTTATCTTGGCAGATCATACCTTCTAAAAAAAAATGCAGTACAGTTAAATATTTTAAGGGACACACTGCAAAACAAGTGCTGAGAATAACTCTGCAGGGAATTCCCGGCAAAAGGGATGAGCTGTGCATTTATCAGTGCAACAAACGCGAATTAAGAATTTTTACGGAACCACTAAGTAGAAAACTTGAATTAACCGGGGGAAAGCTAGCTGCTCGCTTCATGGTGACTCTTCATTTTTTCTCTGATCGCAAAAGCCCCAAATCCCAAGCAACGCAGTTTGCAAAGAAGTACACACTCCCTAAAATGAAGAGCACTGCCACGAGTCAGAACTGAGGCTTTCTGCGCAACTCCTCACGACAGCTGGGTAAGACTCAAACGTTGCTGCTGTGCGATGACTTTCGTTCATTGCTTTTATCGTATTAAAAGTTCCTGGATTCTCCCCCACTTTAAAGCAGAGCCGCAGGCCGTTTCTCCCACGGGAGGGCAGGGATGGCAGCTCTCCGGGACGGGGGCGAGTAGGCTCCTGACTCACCTCGTAACTGACTTCACTCAACAGTTTTACAAGTCCGACATAGTTACCTAGTGGAAAAGTTCACTCTTGGCTCAAAGATAATTCTCTAAAATTTCTAGTCTTTAAAAGCAGTTTACAAAGACTTCAGCAGCAACTCTCAGGCCCAACACACCTTCAGAGAAACGCCTCAGGATGGGAGTTTTACCACAGCTACTATTTAAGTCCATCAAGTTCAAACGACTAGCAGCAAAAGTCACAGGACTGAAAATTCACATCTTCTACCCACGCCTCCCAAAAGCGAACTCTTGTCAACTTCCAAAAGAGCCACCGTTTTAAACAGCTGTCCCTAGGCAGCTGCTAGCGGAGCCGACGCGCTACGGACAACGCTGGGGTCACACTGCGGCACGCGGGCAGCCGCAATTTGGGTGATCGAGAGCACGCTGAAGGCGCCCGGCCAGGCAAACCAAAGAGGTGCGGCCCTTCGCAGACACTGCGGGAGCCCCGGCTTCCTCCTCCCACGCTCCTCAACTGTTCAAACTGCGATTTCTCATCTTGCATTAACTACCGTGGACACTGTGAAGGAATTACTATTTTTTAAATCCCCAGCTGTAGCTAAAATAGCTTATTAGGACAATTTACCGAGTGTTGGCATCTCCCAGTTGCCAATATCTAACTGTTTTCCTCAGAAATTACACTCTCAGTAAGTTACGCACCATAAGGCACGCCGAGGCCCCGGCTGGCAAAAGGACGCATGTTTATTTTTGTGAAGGTTATGGTTTTGTTTTGTGGTTGCATTTAAAAAAAAAAAAAAGAGGAATTCAGTTTAAAAACTTCACTTCTTTGCAAAAAGCGGTGAGCAGTTTCCCACATAAGCAGATCCCACGCCGGCAGCAGGCACACCCGGACCCCAGCCAGTTCCCAAGTTACGGTTGTCACAAGGCTCAGCTGCAGAATCAGCACGGAGCTTGGGGAAAAGCCGGCACATCGGCCCAGGCCGCGGGGCAGGACAGCACCCGGCCATTCTGCCCGTCGCACAAACCACCCCGCGCCAGCGCGTTTGGCTTCTGCCGTGAGCACCCACCCGGGCACCCGCAGGGCGGGCAGATAAAGAGAGCCCCCCGCTACGGTAACGACATTTCTCCGTGCCCCGACTCAGCGCGCGGCTCCGCACACGCGTTCCGACCTGCTGCTGCCACCTCCGCACGCTCCCCAGCGCCGAGGCTGCGCCTCAGCCGGGACGCGCGCGAGGAACGCAGTCAGGTCAGGCGAGCAAGTGTTTCCATCGCTTTCCACACGTTCGTTCTCAGATGTATTTAAATGCGTACTTTGGCACATGCTCAAAAAGCACCATCCATTAAGAGACACTATTAAGCAAAGGATTAGGAGGAAGACAAGGCTACAGACCCGCAGGCAAGTTAGGAACGGGAATGTCAGCATATGTAATACACATCACGTGTGAAAGGAAAACCGGTAAGACTTTGGGTTATTTTCATGTTGGAAGTATGTTTCAACAAAGTCAGGGTCAGAGCCCTGGAGTTAATTACTGGAAAGCACGGATTTGTATTCAGCAAATATAAAGCAGGAGCCAAAGACATCATTTTGGATGCAAAAAAAGTAAGAGAACCATTTGAAAGTCCAAAAAGTTTTTGTTTTTTCTTTCCTTTACAAGCTACTTGTGAGACCATGTTTAGAGCACTGTGTTTAGTGCCGGGCGTTTGGCCAGATGACATTCGCATTCTGGAGCTGGTGGAGTGAGGAGCAAGAATAGCTTTTTTTTGAGGAAAGCCCCTCAGAATAAAGTTGTTTCTGCCTCCAAGCCTGTATACACCAGATCGGGGGAGACGACTGCGAGCACCCCGCACCAACTTGCAGTGCTCCGCCGGCTGTAACGGAGCGACAGTAACCTGCAGCTAGGGGTTAAGCAAAGCATTTGACACTGTCCTGCACGACATCCTTGTCTCTAAGTTGGAGAGACGTGGATGCGATGGATGGAGCACTCGGCGGACAAGGAATTGGCTGGATGGTCGCGCTCAGAGAGTTGCGCTCAATGGCTCCACGTCCAAGCGGAGACCAGTGACGAGCGCCGTTCCTCAGGGGTCAGTGTTCAACCGGTGCTGTTTAACGTCTTTGTGGGGGACACGGACAGGGGGATAGAGCGCACCCTCAGCAAGTTGGCCGATGACACCAAGCTGAGTGGTGTGGCCAACACGCTGGAGGGACAGGATGCCACCCAGAGGGATCTGGACAGGCTGCAGGGGTGGGCCCAGGTGAACCTCATTGTCCTGGTTTAGGCCGGGATGGAGCTAGTGGTGCCCTGGGCTGCATCCCCAGCATGGGGCCAGCAGGGCGAGGGAGGGGATTCTGCCCCTCTGCTCCGCTCTGGGGAGACCCCCCTGCAGTGCTGCCTCCAGCTCTGGGGCCTCAGCACAAGGACATGGACCTGCTGCAGCGGGGCCAGAGGAGGCCACGGAGATGATCCGAGGGCTGGAGCACCTCTGCTACGGGGACAGGCTGAGAGAGTTGGGGTTGTTCAGCCTGGAGAAGAGAAGGCTCCGGGGAGACCTTATTGCAGCCTTCCAGTACCTAAAGGGGCCTCCAAGAAAGCTGGAGAGGGACTTTTGACAAGGGCATGGAGTGACAGGACAAGGGGTGATGGGTTCAAACAGAAAGAGGGTGGATTTAGATGAGATCTAAGGAAGAAATGCTTCACCCTGAGGGTGGTGAGGCCCTGGCACAGGCTGCCCAGAGAAGCTGTGGCTGCCCCATCCCTGGAAGTGTTCAAGGCCAGGCTGGACGGGGCTTGGAGCAACCTGGTCTAGCGGAAGGTGTCCCTGTCCAGGGCAGGAGGCTTGGAACCAGATGATCTTTAAGGTCCCTTCCAACCCAAACCATTCTGTGATTCTATGATTTGTCCCCTAGTTTTTAAATACCATGCAAAATGATTCCGTGCTTGCAGACTTTTCAGAACTCAGGAAGATAACACCTGCTTATATGCAAAGCAGGGCTCTTACTCTTCAAAGACAGGTCACAGGTAAGACATCTTCCAAGAACTTTCATCTACAAGGCTGTCTTGGAAACCCTGTTCCAAGATCCTGCATCCTACCCTCTCATACATCATCTTCACAGACCAGAATCCTCCATGGTGCAGCATCATTAACAGTCTTTTCACGCAACATCCAGCACAAATGGGTTCACTAATTCCAAATCATATATGACAATTACATATCACAAACTACTGTTATTCCTGCGAGAGGACTGGTAGGGCTCCAATAACTTCCTTTTGCTGCTTTCACTCTATCATGGCGAGATCTTCATATTCCCACTGATGGCAGAAGCCCCAGCAGCTTCAAAGGGAACAGTACAGCATTAATGCTCATTCATTTTTGACCGAGCTAATTGTTTAGACCAGCATTTCCAAAAAACCAGAATGAACCTACCGAGAGAATGTGACTGCAGCTCCACAATTTCTTTTCCTTCATGCCTAATTTCTCTCAAGGCAGAAGAACAAACCCACCAAAACCCCACACCTGCTTTATCAGCCAGCTTCTTTGCGAAGCACTGTGGTAGACAGATGACCATTTTCAAATAATGCCAAATCAGACTAACTTAGACCGAGTAGCAGACAAAAAAATATTCCCCAACTTCTCCTAAGCACACAACAAATGGCTATACTATCAGTCTTGCAATTACAAGACAATCAGTTTTAGTTGCTTTTCTTGGAGAACACATTTAAATCTTTCTGCAAACTTCAAATAAACGATATGTGAGAAAAAAACCAAAATGGACAGAAATATGGCTTTAGCCATTTTGCAAAATTTTCAATTTTTTTTAAGAGTTAAGCGTGGGCTTTACGTACGTAGGCTCACAAAAACTACAAAAGGCAACAAAAAGTTCCAAGGACAAAACCAAGCTCTTGGGCGCGACTCAGCATTCACAACTAATAGCGTAAATTCAGGAGCAGCTCCCTTGAAGTTAACAGAGTAAGTATAAAACCTGCTCTCAAGAGGAGACCTAGTCCCGCTCTCCGTCGCCTGGGGAAGGACCCTCACAAACAATGGACTTCCCGAGCATTCGGGATCCTGGGAATGCCACGCTACATCCCTCTGCTTTTTGTTTTGCCTGAGAACTTCAGGCAGCACCACCTGGCCGAAAAAGGGCAGCAGGTAACACCTCTGGGCTGAGGCTCCCGCCCTGCTTCCTCGCCTCCTGGGACGCCAGGCGGGGGTCTGGGTACCCCCCACCCATCGCTGAGCCAAACCGCTCCCCTCTCGGCCACCAGCCTCCTCCTCACCCAGCGCCCGCCCAGGGGCTCTCCTCAGCCAGGGCACCCCACGGAGGGGAAGGCGGGGAAGGCAGACCAGCCCCGCTTCCGCACCAAGGGCGTCAAAGGGGAGGCCGGGCCTGAGCCACGGGGCCAGCCCGGGCCTAAGCCACGGGGCCAGCCCGGGCCCGCCACGCCTGCCCACGCTGCGGGGGGCACAGGCCCTCGGCCGTGGCCACCTCCACGCACCGGCCCCACTGCCGCAAGCCCGCGGCGGCTCGGCCGGGCAGGCCCGAGGAGCGCGCCCACCGGGACGACGTTTGCCGCTTGATGGGACCCTTACCCTGTCCGACCCAGCGCCGCGGGGAGACGCCTCACCAATGGCCCGGGCTGCAGGAACGCCGTGCGGGACGGCTTCACCCATGCCCTGCTCGCGGGGCGGCCGCGTGTTACACGCGCCCTTCGCGAGGGCGGCCGTCGCTGGGCCAAGCAGCCCAGCGTCCGCACGAGGAAAGGCCTCGTGCTGCCGCACCGCACGAACCTTTGCCTCCGTCTTGCCACCCGCGTTGTCGGCCGGGAGAGCGGGCGCTCTGCGGGGCAGGAGGTCAGCCATGGGCCGAGACTCGCCGTGGTGCCTGGCAGGTCCTTCGTCACCTTTCATTTCTGCGGCAGTGCTGCGGAGCAAGAAGGCAGAGGAAAGACTGTACGTGTTTGTCTTGGTCCATCTACAAGAGGCCCTCTAAGCCAAATTAAAACAGGCTGGGTTATAGAATCATAGAATCTTTTAGGCTGGAAGAGACCTCTAAGATCATCGAGTCCAACCGTTAACCCAGCACTGCCAAGGCCACCACTAACCCATGTCCCCAAGTGCCACATCTACCCGGCTTTTCAATCCCTCCAGGGACGGTGCCTCCACCGCTGCCCTGGGCAGCCTGTTCCAACGCTTCTCCCCTGCCAGGTAGGTGTCACACGGGGCCCAGACCAAGAGCAGGATCAGGCCACATAAGCACTTCAGACTCTACAGCCAAGAATGCGAAGCAGTAGCAGCCGCCCTTCCACAAACAAACCGTGTTGCGGCTCACAGCAGCCAAGAGACAAAGAACATTCCACGTCCCTGCCAGCCCTTTCTCCTTGCCCTACTCAAACTGCAAGCGCTCAGACCCCTGAACAAGCACGGCAGGCTCAGCCGGCGTGCCTTGGGATTGGGTAACTGCAGGTGGCAGAGCACCAGACAAAACTGAGGACCATAAGTAGTCCTACTCCAGGTCATAAGCACCATGAATGCTAAGAAGTGGACGTGACACCCTTTCCAGCTCTCGGTAACGTGCTCCACAAGGTACGGGATAACCGTACTGCATTAAGTGTCTTGCTGTAGCATTTTATGTGTCAGGAATAATTTATTTTCAGTGTTCTAAACCAAGACTTGTATTGGAAATGAGAGCCTCGTATCCATCCGATTCCTACTACATCACCTCTGCGTTTCGTTACACAGTGACTCAGTTTAACACAGGGGGCCAAGTATTTAGCTCCACTTCGGTCCCCCTCCCGATACACACTGCCACCTGAATGATAAGTGACTCGAGCAAAACAAACCGTTTACCTGGCAACACTTGACTCTGCTTAGCACTCTCCCCAAGCAACTCTTCAGTAAGGAATTTTAGAGGCTTTTTGCGAGACATCTTGATAAATCTCCAATTACAGATCAGAGGTATGTAAACCTCTTATTTTTGAGATCGGTACGGTATGCCAAGCATTTAGAACCACAGGCAAGTCCTGCACAACCGCGGAGCCCGCAATACACGTGGCCACAGAACCAGTTTTCTCTACATTGCTCCACTCTGTGCTTGGAGTCACTTGGTCTGGAAGGCGAGACCAGGATTTTGCTGCCGAGGCCCCTTCAGCTCCCGACCCAGAGCCCCTCGGTGATCCTACCGGGCTAACGAGCTGCGACTGCGGCTTGGTAACGCGTGCTGAGAAAAGGGCTGAGACCGTATCTACTTCATGCAGTACCCTGCCAATTCCCTCCTGCCGACGGGAGACGAATTACATCACTTATCACTACGATGCGACAGCTGCATTATTCTAGTAGATAACAGAAGCTCTTCAACTGCTATATTGACAGCACTGTTCTGCCTTGTGTTTTTTTAAAAAGCAGTAGCTCCCTTGTGAAAAACTCAGTCGCCATATGATTCATTCAGTGCCTTAGTAACTACTATGTTTGATCTCTCTTTAGAAACAACCCAAAAATGCCCCCGAGCCATAAGTAAGAGCTAATCGTCTTCCTCATTAGGCACGCTGGAGAGCAACAGGAGCCAACTTTCCCGGTCCTGTTAGCCACACGGCAAAACCCTCCCACGGCTGATCGCAGACCTCACTATACGCTTCAGCGAGGGGGCCGCGGGAGCAGCTTCCCCCGGGGACCACGACCACACCTCCCAGCGGGGCCTCGGAGCCGGGGACACCGTGTCGGCCGGGAGCGCGACAGAGCGGGCGCCGAGGTCGGCCACAGGAGCCCCCAGCTCACCCCATCCAGCCGTGCCCGGAGCACGGGCTGCCAGCAGACCTCCGGCCAGCGCGGCCTCGGGCCGCTCACGTGGCGCAGCCCCGACGCAAGGGAATCTGAACTTGTGGAAAACCCCGCGCAAACCCCACAGCTGGGCCACCTGCGCTCCGGACAGCAGGCATTACACATTCCCGGGCTTCCACCTCCTTCTGCACAAAAGTCTCTCAAGCCACCAGGAGTTTTTCCAGCAACCTCAAAATCCGGAAGCTTAACAGGATCAATTTCCCCACGCAGACCGATACCTCCGCTAGCCGTCCTTTTAAAGCCTTAGCCGAGAGGGAGCCTACACCACAGCTACCGCCCAGCCGCGCCTGGGCAGGCTGCCCTACCTGGGATACCTTACCCCAGGAGCCGTCTCCAGCAGTCCCGTCTGACCCCAAACCTCGTGAGGGGCAGAGCCAAACAAAAATCCAAATATTTACAAGTTCACCAAATATAAACAGACTGAAATCTACAGAAAACCCTTCAAGAAAAAAGTCAGGCTCAAAACCCCTTTGGTGAGTGCGCTCCTAGCAACATACAGGAATTTGTTCCACACAGCTGTTCCGTCACCATTTTCAGAAGAGTCAGTATTGCTGATATTCCTGGTAATTATTAGTTTATGTTTTTAATTAACGCAAGGAATGAGGCAGCAGATTGAATACAAAACCTCTCAATGAAATTAAATGCATCCTAGGATTACACAGGGGATTGTTCCGTATAAATGTCTTCAGAATCACAGCACAATTTTCTTGCGTAGCTGCATGATTAACAGACAACTATTTACCATAGTCTTCCTGCTCATCTAATTAAATATTCAGGTCCCAAGCAAGCGATTAACAATTAAATGCTTTTTGAGCTAAACAAACAGATCTAAAACTAATGAAACCTGACACAGATCTGTCCTGAGGAAAGGTAAGAGCTCAGTTCCACGGCCATAGTGGCATATTTCACCCCAGCAAAACACAGAATTACTCACAGAGCCAGCGCAGACGTAGCCGAATTGGAGACGGAGTTGCTGCGGGGTGGCAGAGTCACCAGCCCCAGGCACCTGCCCTGGCGAGGGCTGCCTCGGCGGCCCCGCGGCCCACGCCCGGGCGAGCGCACACCTCTGCAAACACGGCTGGCGCCGGCCGCCCGCCCGCCCGGCCCTCCGCTGCTCCCCGCAAGCCACCTTCCCACGCAGAATGGGCACCCCGCCAGCGCTGCCCTGCTTTCCCCCAACGCCCCCACGGAGATACCAGGTGGAAATCGTGGTTCGCTCAGCCCTCACCAACACAGCTGTGCCAGCAAAGGCGCACAAAGACGCTCCTTACTTGAAAGGGCTTCGGAGGTACGCTTTAGGAAGTAAGCACGTAAACAAACGAGAGCCGAGTAGCTTGGAAGGATGAGAAGACAAAGGAATCGAGCTAACAGAGGAGAGCACACCTTCCGCTTTTCTACACCTATCAAATCACACCTGTGCGATTCCAAATAAACTTTTACCACGTTTATAAGGAAACACTTAAGAAAAGGAACTGGCAAGACATACGTTGTATCCCCATCTTTCCGACCCCAGGAATTCCAGGCAGAAAAGGGATGCAGATGCCCAGACTGAGAACCCTTCGTTAAGCCTGGCTAAGCTACTGGTTACAGCGTGCGCTGCTGCACTGCCCGCCGCACCGCAAACGCGCACAAAGCTGCTCCTTCCAAGGCTGCGTGACCTAGTTAGGCAGAAGGGAAGAGCAGCGGGAGGGAGGCTGGCAGGACGGCGCAGCTGGAAGCACGCAACGAGGGTCCCCGGGCAGGCAGGTGTGCAGGCAGCGGGGTCCCCGGGAAGGCGGGCAGGCAGGCAGGCAGTGGGGTCCCCGGGCAGGCAGTGGGGTCCCCGGGCAGGCGGGCAGGCAGGCAGAGGGGTCCCCGGGAAGGCGGGCAGGCGGCCGGGCAGGCAGGCAGCGGGGTCCCCGGGCCGCCGCGCAGAGCCCCGGCGCCGCGCAGAGCCCCAGCCCGGGGTGCGCGGGCCCTGGAGCGTCCCCCGGGAACTGCCGCGGGAAGACGGGCTCGACCCGGCCTGGCCGCGGCCGCCGCGGGAGGAGCAGGAGCAGGAGGCGGCGGCGGCCCAGCTGGGGAAGGGGGCGAGGAAGAGAGCACCGGCTGCAGCCCGGCTCCTCACCTGCGGCCCGGCGGGGCAGAGGACGATGCTTCCCGGCGGCCCCGGCCTGCTGCGCGGCCCCCGCTCCCCCGGCCCGCCCGCTCCCGCCGCGCGCTCCCGGGGAGACGGTTTCAGGCGGCCGCCGCAGCCCCGGCCCCGCGGGCCCCTCCGCCCGGCCCCGGCCCCGCTCGGCCCCCGCGGCGCAGCGCGGCGCCGCCCCGCCCGGGGCCCGCCCGCTCCGTCCCCCCGCGCCGGGCCGCGGTCCCGCAGCCGCCCGGCTCCCGCGCCGCGGCCGCCCCTTACCTCGCACGGCGGCCAGCAACGGGCAGCGCCGGCGGGAGCCGCCCCCGCCGGCCGGGCCAGGCCCAGGCATGGGGAGGGGCCGCGGCTTTGTGCCCGCGGCTTTGTGCCCGCCGCGCCGCGCCGCTCCGGCCGCCCCTCCCCTCACCCCGCGGCCGGCTGCCCCCTGGGGCCAGGCGCCTGCGCCATGCGCCCGCCTCCCGCTCCGCTCCCGGCCCCGGGCCTGCCGTGGCACCGCCGCGCCGGGCCGCTCCGCTCCGCTCCGCCGGGCCGGGCTGCAGCGCGGCAGGACGGAGCTCCCCGGCGCCGCTCGCCCGCCGGCGCGGCGGGAAGAGCCGGGAAGGGCCCCAGGGGCGCCCCGAGGACGGGGAGCCGGGGAGGGCCCCAGGGGCGCTCCCGGGGCCCGGGCCCGGCCGCTGCTCTGGCCGGCGGGCTGACCCGCGGGCACCGCCGCCCTCCGGGTCGGGTCCGGCCGTGCCCCTCGCCCTCTCGGCGTGTGCCGCACGTACCTTCCTCCTCGGCCAGCTGCACCGTCCGGCCGTGGGCTCTGCTCGCCGACTCCAGCTAACGAACTGGAGAAAATAAACGACAGCATCGGTGCCGTTAGGATGTGCGCGGTCCACGGTTCGTCCCGGGATCCCAGCGCTCAGTGTGTCACAAGTTTATTAGACTTATTTCAGTGCAAGTTATTTCAGTAACAAAACAATGAGAGCACGATTTCCCTTCCAGTCTGGCAGCTGCTTTCTCCGTAAACAGAGCACCCATGAGAAATGCCAGCAGCCGCACTGGAGACAGCAGCTGACACGTGAAGCGTGACAAGGAACGTGTTCAAAGACAGCAGTGGAAAAATCTACTTAAAAGGGGGCATAGCAGTTCCAAACCATTAAAATGAGAGGTGGATGCCTACCTCGCTGTGAGGGAGTAGGACAAAGCAATACTGTCTTATTTACAGGGTGCTGACACTTACATTAATCCATGGCTCCCATGAAAGTGCCCATTAATCTTCAGGCTTAAGAGCCCTTGTTGGCTCATGGATGCCACCGACCGCTTAATGCATCTGAGCGGCGTCTGTCGATGCAGCTTTCATGTAATCTGTCGCTGTCTTTAGACCGAGCGGTGTGAAACTTTGCTGGCGTGAGCTGGGGCAGCTGAAGTAACCCAGCTCGCCGGTTGTGAAAGCGGTGGCGAGTTCTGCAAGCTGCCTCGAGGGCCGCTGAAGTCTCCCTGCTCCCCCTGCCACGCGTACCACCCTGAACCGCCGCGTTAAAAACCATTTATCCCAGGGGATACCGTGACTGACTTTTCAGTCCTGCTACCTCGGGAAGCTGCTGGCCTTTGTTCGGGCAGCCTAGCAGACGGTACTAAAGTCCAGTTTTGCAGCGCCTGGCTTGGCACGGCTGTCGGAGCCCTTGGCTACCCTCACGGAGAGGGGGAGACGCCACTGCCCCCCCCAAAGCATTTGGGAGCAGTGCAGTAAGGAGCCTGCCAGCCACAGAGGAAACCAGGAGGAGTAAGTGGGAGGCAGGTTAGGACATAGCCAGCCCTGCCAAACGGGAGGAGAACTGAGCTCCAAGGACTGGAGGAAATTGACTGGAAAAGGCTTTGCCGCATACAGCCTTTCAAGCGCCCGGGATACTGGGTGGAGTTCCATGGCCGGTGTTTCTTATTTATCCCTGACTGAGACCCCCTCGGTCCAGCTGTGAGCGTGGGCTTGGCAGGATTCTCTGTACATACAGTGAGCCTGCAGAAAAGCAGATTCTTCCAGGCCCCGAGCGGCTGGGCTGTGTTCGTCATCGTACAGGTGCGGGGCAGAGACCGGTGCGTAGGCAGAAGGCTTTGGGCACTGGTGGGATGCCCTAGGGGGCTCGACTAGTCTGGACAAGAGGCAGCCCTTCGCCTTCCCCACGCTGCCGCGTCGCTGCGTTATACGCCCCGGCGAGGGGAGGTGAGGTGAGGGAGGCTTTCCCAGGTAATGTGGTTTTGGCTGGGCCTGGGCACTATGTGTTTTAGCTCTAAAAATCTAAACACCTGTTTCTTACTTCCATCGCAAGTAGAGAGGAGAACAGTGTTACCGGGCTCTCCGGTGTCTTGAGTAGATACTGAGGGGATAGGAGACAGACTTACTTATCTGGTGTCACCCCCTGGCAACGGCAGCAAGGAGCAGCAACTATTAATTCCTCCAGCTAGCTTCTCTCGTGGTCGCCACGATTCCCGTGTCGAGAGACTTTCCTCTTCCACTGGCTCCTGTCCTGGAAGCCTGCCACATCGCCGTGAGCTCTGCAGGAGGGAGAAGAGAAACTGCAGCCTGTTCTTACAGGCCAGGCAGATGAGTCACTGGGATCCCTCTCCTGCGCGCCCGACACGGCGCTGCTGCGCCCCAGGAAGACCTGTGCGGGCTCCGAGCCGCGGAGATGCAGCCACCCGGCCCTCCAGAGCCTGGTCGCTGGTGACTTCAGAGCGCTCTCTTCTCACCTTAAGCCACGGTGTGGGTTTCAGTTTGTAGCACGTGACAGGGATTACTTCAGGGCATTCAAAATCTTACCCCTTGGCAGTGTTGTGCGCGTTACGCTTTGGGCTATAAGGCGGATTTCTTGTTCCGAGTTGCAAAACACCACTGGCGCTCAGCTGTGTTTTATAACAAAGGAGGAGGGGGACGAGAACCCAACTGCATGGAGGAGGCACAGCAAAAACTGCTTAACAGCAAACCAGGCCTAGTGGGTTTGTTTAGTTTTTCTAATGGCTTTTTCATACCGTGAGCAGAGGGGACATACGTACTTACACACAGGGAAGGAAAACCCACCAAACGAACCCACAAACCAGTAAGTGAACAAAGCCCACAGAACTGAGCCAACTAGTTTTTCTGCAAGCCGTAGCAAGGCTGGAATTGGGATCCTGGGTTGTTCTGGGCTCAGGCGTGACCTGCCGTGTACGGCGAGGCAGAATCTCCCCTTGTTCCACCTCTTCATTTTCCAGATGCAGAGGATATTCCATCTTCATCAAAACCTCGGTGTCACAGAGTGCTTCCTAGTTCAGGGTTCACTCGTGCCGAGGTAGACAGCTATCCCGACCCTGTAAGCCATATACTCCGAAACCTCATGCAGTCAAAAGCCACAAGAGAGCCACCGTGAACCTCAAAAAGCTGAGTGGAAGGAGAGTGCCAAGAGAAGCCCCAGGCAGCTGGGAGCCCGGCTCCCCAGGGCCGCGAGGCAGAGCTGGCGCCCAGGCCGGCGCAATCCACACCTGCTCCTTCCCGCCTCTGGGGATTCCCAAAGCAGCCTTTCCAAGCCAGCCGTGCCCGTGCTGTTCAGGCTGGCTATCCCCGAGCATCGCTTGCCCTACCGCTAGCCCGTGCCTGCCCGGTACGTGTGGCGGAGCCATCTTGCCTCCTCTCCCCCTGAAACAATAATTTCCCCTTCGGGAGCAACCTCCCGGCCACGTTACGCTGCTCAGCAGGAACGAGGCAAACGCCCAGTATCGCTGAAGGCGAGGGCGTTCCCCGCGCCTGGGTAGGACAACGACCCTGGTCCTCTCAGATAGCCTGGGCTGAGCCATCTTGCCACTGCGAGAAGAAGAGCGAGCTGGTCATTAATCTGCTGGGGCCTGAAATTGGTGAGAGGAGATGCTGACATCCCGCGAACGGGAAGGTGGTTACTCCTCTTGCTGCCCGGCAGGGTTTGGGTTGTCGCACAGAGCCACCGTTTGAATGAACGGAGCCGGCAGAGGGATGCGACTCAGTCCCTGCGGGCGGGTTTGAGAAGGCCGAAGGCTGAACCTTCGGCCCCTGGCCGATGGCTGCCTCTTGCCATTTCCGCGGGCACAGACACCAACGCCAGGCAAAGAAATAGCTTCAAAACTGGGACTCGTGTCCTGCTTGCCAGTTGTCCCTTCTGAGGCAATACAGCAGCTCCCCAGTACTGCGCTTGCCTTCACATCCTCGTTACTGTATTTCGATAAAGTTCTTATTGCGTAAAAACTTGCCTGGGCACTCAGACGAGCCGAGCGTATTCCCCACGTCGCGTCCGATCGCTGCCTGCCTGCTCCCAGTGAAAAGCTTGACAATGGTGTTGGAGAGTCTTTCTTGAAAGAGACGATGTCTTATGGATTAACCTGGTTTTCAAGAGAGTTTCGTTCCCTTCCCAGCTCTGCCTGCACGATTCGGAGCAAGTAACTCTTTACTGGTGACGCCATTACCTGCAGGGCATTAGCAGGCATTTCTACAGCGCTCGCTCTGGTATTGATCGAACTAAAGGCTACGCAAACGGGATCAAAATCAGGCTGCGCAAACGGTATGAAAAAAGCCCCAGGTCACTTCTGCTTCTTCACATGGCCTCTCCGATATGGAAGGAGAAAATGTATGTATGTCTTCTATTTTCTGTGCTCATCGCACAGCCACTCTTTTTGCTGCTTCAGGTTTTTTTTTTCCTTCTTTACGGTTAATAGCAAAGGACGGGAATCAAGTTGTTTATGATTGTTAGTCACTACATCCATGGGAAGAAATTACTCTTTGATTGTTTCATGGTGCTGTGCTCTTGAGTTCAACTCTCTCAGCCTTGTTCCGCGAAGGGAGATCTGGCCAACAGCTTTTCAACACTCCCCCACATCAAGACGGATTTCCATGATGGGGTTCTGCTGAGAGATCCGACGGCGGCTGGTCTTCACGCATCTTCCCGACAGCCAGCAAATGAGTAAGTGGAAATGCTGCAAAACTGCATTTCCAGCTCAGTAGCACTTACTTTCTACCTTCCCCCTCTTTCACTTGAAGTATTTTTTTGAAAGCAGTATTCAAATAACGCGTATATCCGTACAGGGACGCGGGAGCGCTTTGCCAGCCCAGCTCTCCGAGGGCGCGTGGCCCAGGACCCCCCGTTTCTCAGGCGGCCTCTGCAGAGCAGGCCAAGAGCGACCGCGGGGCACCACGCGCGTCCTGCCGCCTCTGAGCCAGGGCCGCGGCGCCTGAGCCCACCTCCTCGCCGGCACCCTCCGTGGGTCAGGGAGCACGAAGGGAAGGCGCAGAAATGAGCCTCCAGCTGCCAGCGGAAGCTCATTCCAGCTGCGCACGTGCCAGACGCTGTTCCTTGCTCGACAGCCCGAGCCAAAGGGACACGAGAGTAGCGATGAGATCCGTGTCCAGGGAGACAATGGCTGCCAGACACTGCGTGAGTAATCCGGGGGAACTTGGGGAGGGTCAGGCCGCGCTCTGATCGCACCGCTGAAGGCGTACCTTTCTCCTGGGACAGCGGCGGGGAGGAGGGGAGGGCGGCAGGACCTGCATTTGGGTCGTCGCTTCCTCACGCCACCCGAACGCTGCGTCGCTGATGCTGTCCCAGACCCACCGCCGGAGCGCAGTGACTTGAGCGGATTCCAGTTTGGACACCAGTTTTAAAGTGCTTGGAAGTGCCAGCTGCCAAGTAAACGAGCCTCTGCCTTCGTTACAGTGGTTGTGGCACTGGCAAATGCGAACACGCTCTCATCATCTCCCAAAAAGCACGGGCTGGCATTTCCAGTCCTTCTCTCGCCAGCTGTCTTAACTTGCAGGAAAGGAATGGTTGTGAGTCATCCTTTCATCTTTACAGCACTACTGAAGAAGAAAAACGGGGAAAAAAGACAGTGTTTGTAGCCCGGCCATAAAATTGTTTGCTAAATAAAGTCAACTGTGCTTCAAATCTCCAGTTATAATGAGGTGACATACACTGTACCAATTTATGGGAAGACAGATCACTAGGGACAACTAATTATTTGTCCCTTCAGCACGATGTTTTAACAGTGCGCTGTTTAACTGGACCCCACAAAAATGTCATTCCTAATGTAATTTCTGCTTCTTAATTAGTCCTGTGAACATCTGCCCCGTGCTGCCCACGGCGTCACGACGCCTGCGTGCAGGTGCGCGTCCGTGCCCACAGGCAACGCCGTCCTAAGCTGGCGGCAGGAGCCGCTCCGCTCTCGGCAGCCAAGCCAGGCCGCTACAACGTGCCGGAGAACCGGGCCCTGGCTTTGCCGGGGTGGCAACAAGGCCGCCGTCGTTCAAGGGCGGGGGGGAAATGCCTGTGGCGATGTTAAAAGCTCTTGTCTTTATTAGTGGGAGCATTAACATTTCGCAACGTGCTTTCAAGTTATAGTCAAGTATTTTGCCTTCAGTTTCGAGTCGCTTGTAAAAGCAGCTAAGTCATCAAGGCCAATAACCTGAGGGTGATCAGCTCCGAGCAGAACTCCTCCAGAAGCGGGCAGAAGCCGGCTGGTCCAGCAGCTGTGTGCAGCCTTGGAGTCCGAAGGGTCTCCCGAGACCGATTTGAGCGGTAAAGCCCTTGCTCTTCTCCAGTGGGGAGCAAATTAGCGTGTGTAGAACAAGAAAACCCATTACAGAGATAAACAATATTGGTCTAAAGCGCCACTAAATATTGGTACCATTCCTTGGAAGGCCAAGCGTAATGAAGTCAAATAGTAGGAAGCAAGAGGACAAGAGGGTACCCAAAACGTAACACACGTGAGCCCGGGCTCGTAAGCAGTTACTGCCGCAGAGCTCCACGGAACCCAGCAGATCGCTGCCTACTTATCTTTGGCACTTGGTCGTCAGCTCGGGGAGAGCAGCGACAGCCAGGAGCGAGGACAGAGCTGCAGCTGGGCCAGGTGCCGCAGACGGCTTCGGGCCACGCAGAGCCGTGCTCTACAGGCAGCTTGGTCTGAGCGGGACGATCTCGGTAACAGGGCAAGTAGCTTTGTGATTAAGGATGCCCAGATCTGGCCTGTGAGGTTTAATATTTTAATCTGCTGTCTAAGCGTATCGCTGCTCTAATCACAGCCGCAGCGGAGGAGTCCTTGAGTAGCTGAAGATTAGAGGGACCGTCGATAACCCCTGCTGTGCCGCACAGATGAAAGCTATCAAGTGGCTTTACGGAGGAAATATGGTATATGCAGAAGCCCCTTGTTTTCCAGTGGAGACAGAGCATTAGTATCTGACGCAGAGCATACTCCGGCAAACTGGCAGCAGATAGTGAAAATGAGCAAATCCCACCAGGCCTAATGCATACGCGATGGACCAGTTATTAATATTCAACCCGGCAAGCTCTGCCAGGAAGGATGGCGAGCATTCCTGCTGGTATTTGCGAGTCGATATGCCCTAGATGGCATCGCTCTGCAACGTTAGAAAATAAACTTCTAAACCCCAAGCTCTCACTGCAGTCAGCACGAAAGAATTTCAGGCAGGACAAGTGTTGATTTAAGTTTGCACACTCACAGATAATAGCAGAGTTCTCTTTTTAATGTTACTTGTTTGAGACATTTCCACTGCAGCTGATACATTAATTATGCCACTTCTTCTTCCCCCATTCATCCTTTAAAGGCTCACTTGTAAAATCTTCTGGTTTGAAGTGGTTTCACTGCACCTGTTCTCTCCAGGCTGTGGCGTTTAATTGGTTTTGTTTATTCTGTGCTACTCTTCTCCAGTGACTCGCTTGGCGCTGGGAAGAAGGCTCACGCCGATTACAGAGCGCCGCTTGTTTCCGACAGTCAGAGGCCGAAGCCGAGCCTCCCCCTCTCCGAGCGCTAGCTCAGCCCGCTTTGAGCAGCTGGAGGGAAGCGGGCAGATGCTCGCTGTGCCAACAGGGCTCATTGCCATCGCAGCAGGGAGGAAAACACGCACAAAATCAACGTACCTGCAGTCTCTCCCAAGTCCTGCGTCTCCACGCTTCCCTTTCAGAGGCACGGGCACGTGTTGCTGCAGGAGCTCTCTAGAAAGCCCGATGTGCTGGGAGAACCTGTGAGCATCCACCTCCCAGCGCCAAGGCGTAGGAGCTGCCGTTTCAAGGGGCTGTGCCGCTCACCAGCAGCCCGAAGGCTGGCTAATAGAGGGTTTTGGCACCGAGAGCCGTAGCCCTTGAGCACGCGTTCCCCAGGGTGCGGTTAACACCCCTAGGCACCCCCTGCAAGGACGGGGAGAAGCCTCAGGTGGGAATCTCGCCAGCCAGCCCCCCGAGCTGGGAGACGCTGGCAGCCCAACTCCCAGGGCTGTGGCCTCAGCCTCAGCCCTTCGGGATACATAACCCCATCGCTTCTCTTCCGAGGTGGCTCCGTCCACGGCTCTTCGCCACCGAACGGGCGTCGCGGCCGTTTCGGGGTGCCGAGCAGCGGCGGCGGCACGGCCCGCTCTGCAAGCACACGCTCCTGCTGCTGCCTGCGTCCGGGGAGGCTGCAGCACCAAGCGGCTAAAAAGCATTCTGGGCGGAGGCCGGGCCCCAAGCTCTGCCTCGTTCGCTGCGTTAACAGGAAGGCAGGCAAGAGCTTGAACTCCTTGGGCACGAGTCCTGGTTCCTCAGGTGCCGCGGTCCCCAGCGCCGGTGCGGGCGGTTGGGCAGCAGGGCCGTCGGCTGCGCTGCGGCAGGGAAGGGAAGGCTTAGGAGCGGGGCACGGTGCCGGATCTTCCTTGGCTTTAGGCATGACACTTTGGAAGGAGAATCAGTCTGATGCTCTGAAGCAGGTTAGGGTACGTACTGTGGGTTTACGTACAGTATCATTTGTCTTGTGGTATGAAGGGAAGGGAAGACCAGCCCCAAAACCTGCATCTCGGGGGTTGGTTGGTTCGTTTGGGTTTTAAAGATGCTATTGCAAAGATTAAAACAAAGCAAAGGTTTCCCTCAGCAGCAGAGACACTCGTTAATCGGTCCTCTTGCAAACACGACTCTGAGGTGACTGGATACCTCAGAGTTATCAGAGGACACTATGCCGAGGACGCAGGCAGATGCGGTTTTGTTCAAGCAGCAAAGGATGAAACACACAGGTCAAAAATCCCTTGGGCAGAGCCTGGAGGGAGGTTGTTGTCTGCGACCCACAGAGAAAGGGTCTCTCGTCTCCGGAAGTGATATTTCAAAGCAAATAGCTTTCGGGGCGGCAAAGACACAAGTTGGGCCTCTGTAAAGCAAGCTGGAAGTCACCAAAGGGAAAATAAATAGCATTTGTGCCCTAGTTTTGCCTCTTTATGATGGATAAAGATGGCCAGGTGGGAGAGGAGGGTCAGTTCTCTTTTCACCACTTTGAACTTCTGCTCTGATGTTTCATTTTTTTGTTCTGCACTAAAAATTCTCATCTTTGCTTAGGCAGGGTTTGTGATGGTGAAGAATAATTGCAAAGACGACACAGCAACAGCTTCTAAAAACAGCAGAAGTGAATACCTGAATATGAACTACGTACTCTTCAGTAACTCCTCCAGCAAAAGCAACGATGGCTTGCCTTAACGCTCCGATTTTCCTCACTTTAATGAAAGCGGCTAGAAATTCAATTACTCCCCCTGACCTCTGAAAACCAATTTGTAACTTTCCAGGCTGTAAGTTACACAAAATTTTTCTAACGTGAAGTAATCACAAGGCTGAATCAAACCCGATGCATGTTTGGCGTATCACTTTAGCAGGGGGTGGGGAGAGAGAGCATCTTCGGAGCCCAACAGCCAACTGGAACGGCTCCAAATCGTGACGAAAAGCAAGATTACCTTTGAGGCGGAAAACTAGCCATGGGGAAGTCTCTACAGAGATACAGCATCCGTACGGATTCCCACGTACCTTTGGGTTGCCAGCGCACGGAGCTGGAGCAACGGAAAGTATTTTCAAGACAAGTGCTGGGCTTGCACTGCTGAAAGGCCTTTTCTGCGTTAACATCGAAGGCTGCACCTCGCGCCTGTACTCGCGGACAGAGACGCGGGATCAGCGCGTGTGCCTTTTCTGCGCCCCGTGGCTCCTGCGCCTGGAAGAGCTGCAGACGCGTAAATGAGTAACCTCTGCTGCCCCGGGCACTCCTCTGCTGCCCCGGACACTCCCCTGCTGCCCCCGACACTCCTCTGCTGCCCCCGACACTCCTCTGCTGCCCCGGACACTCCTCTGCTGCCCCCGACACTCCTCTGCTGCCCCCGACACTCCTCTGCTGCCCCGGACACTCCTCTGCTGCCCCCGACACTCCTCTGCTGCCCCCGACACTCCTCTGCTGCCCCCGACACTCCTCTGCTGCCCCCGACACTCCTCTGCTGCTCGAGGGCCGGTGGGTACCTCAGAAGAAAGGTACCGTTTTGGCAGCGGCTGTTACCAAGCCGTAAGCAAAGGCGAGGGAGCCCGTCCCAGCTACAGGCCTTTCATTCAAGGATCTCAGGCCCTTCCTTCGGAGAAGGTACAGCGGGAGGGGAGGGCAGCTAAGCGTCCCAGCCTTCCCACGGGATGAGGCCGCAGCCAGGAGAGTCCTGCCACCACGGCGGGCTCAGGTTTAGCGGGGATGCTGCACCCGCTGCTCAGCGGGCGCAGGGCACGAGAGCAGCACGAGCGGCTGGCCGCTCTAGAAGCGTGCCTTCTAACGAGCCCTTTCCACGGGTTTTCTGCAGCTTTCGGTAGCGGAAACCGGCTGCACCAGAACCGTTACAATAGCGCCTGCTCCCCATTGCTATTCCAGGCGTTGCTGAAAACCTCACTCCAGGAGTAACTTCGGAGGGAGGGCTGGATCCCATCACCACGGCTGTCGCTGGCTGAAGGGTCGCAGGCGCGGAACCCCGCCAGCTGGGAGAGCGCCAGTCGACTACCCCACGCCTGGAAGGGAATCGCTAACTTCAGTGCGGTAATTTCGGATCTGCGTCGCTGTAACAGAGCAGAACCGGACTCGTAACAGCAAATAAAATTCCCCCCGTGTCTGTCTCCGTACGGACGCCGACGCGTACAGGTCGCCCAAGCCGGCTGGCTTCTGCGAGAACCGCTGGGGCGCGCACACCTTCCCAGCAGAGGCACACCGAGTGGCGGAGGGAACCCGAGGAATAACAACTCCCTTTTCTTCTCCCTTCGCCCCCTAATTCAACGCTCAGGTCAAACGAGGGGTACGCAGCATTCCCAGCGTTTGCCGACCAGGAACGCGTCGCTGGGACCGTGACCCACAGGGGTGCTCTGCTCCTGTGGCCAAGCACACCCTGAAGTGTGAAGTTAGTACAAAGAGAGGATATTTTTATTGATAAACATTATATTGTCTTAGTGTAGATGACTGACACGTTATTAAATCAAATGACAAAACATTTAAAGTAATTCATTCTAATAAAACTTTTTGATATTCCATAGACAATAGTGCTGTGAATTTTGTTTATAGTATAACACATTAAAAACACAGAAATACAAGTTTCTAATTTCATAGGTTACCAGCAAACGGAGAAAAATGCATGCTTTCATTTGTTAAATTTGTAACTTACACAGGCAAGTGGAACAGCTATGCATAGAAGACTATTCTACAACAAGTTGTAAAACAAACATACAGAAAGACTGACCTTATAATACTCGTACAAGTATGACAAAACCCTCGTAACTCATTTCAAAAGGTAACAAATGTTTTGTCTGTGGCTCCACCATTTTACCGCCTCTAAGCTGACGTACTGAAAAGCTGTTTTGAGTAGAATGGCATTACTAGAAACCAGGGGTGATCGTGTTTTCTGGCTGGCTGTAAATAAACACACGTGACACGTGCACTTGCGCTCGGTTCCACCTACGTTTTCTTCCTTACGGTTGGAAGCATCACAGGATCTTCCCACTCAGTGGAAAGGAAGCCAGGCCGCGTCGTCGGATCCCCCACCAAGCAAAAGGCGCCGTGTCAGTCCCTTGTTGCTGTGCTTCCTGCAGCTCTGATGCCGTCACCGCACCGTGGAGCGGAAAACTTACCCCGCGCACGATTCGAAGGCATCCGTCAGGTTTCATCACGGTCTGCTTTAGAACAAGCCACAGCAGGGATTGCGTTCAGCGGGCTACGACGTCGGTGCTGGTACGAAAACACAGCACCCGTTGCCCTTCAGTGGCGAGCAGCGGCCCAACGCTTCTGAGAATTCAGCCCTGGCTTTTAGTGCGTAAATGGGAGCTACCGAAAGTGCTGAGCTAATGAAAGCCTGGTCCAAAAATCCGCCAGGTGAGCCGGGGGGGAGGAGGAGGAAGAGGTGTGGGGGAGGGCAGGGGCCCCCGAAACTTGTGCAACGTACCTGAGGGTTACGGGGTCTGGCTGCTCACCGTTTTGTTCCAGCGACGCCCCGACGTACCGGCGCGCCAACGCCCGTTGCCGCGCTGTGCCAGGGCGGAGGCAGAAGAGAACGTCACCCTGCGGGGCTGCTCGCCCCGCACCCACGGCCGCGGCCGGGCGAGCCACGCACCGAAGAGAAGTGCCAGCCCTGCCCTCCCGCCCGTCCCCGCTGGCGGAAGCTCCGACGCACGCGCTAGCAGCTCCTAGGAGCACCCGAACCACTGCCAGACCTCACCGAGGAACTTCAGGTTGCACAGGACTTCGACAGACAGCAAAAATCCCCCCAAAACCCCCCAAACATCTTCCTAGTTTGGTTTCAGTCTTGAAACAAACATCCAAGGTGAGGATGCCCGGAGTCTATCGTTCCGTTAGGCATCTCTTCCAAGCGCCGCCTGCATTAAGGGCCTAGTAACGACTCTCAGCTTTACAAGGACAGACGGTGAAGTCAGTCAAACTGTTCCTCAAGGCAACATTCGGTAAAGTTTGTCCCTAAATCCTCAACGCGTGGCGAAGTTCGCTGCCTACCAGCTCATCTCTCAGGTATGCGGCTTGCTGCTGGCGGGTTTACGCAGCCACTTCTGTGACAGATAAAACGCGTACGTGGGAAGCGAGGGTAAGCACCGAGTCGGAGATGTCGTTTTTGGCATCTCTCCCCCCCTCCCCGATAAAGGGATGCTTTCATCAGGAGGGCGAGAGCTGCAAAGATCAAATAGCGTTCGGGCAAGGCTCCGCGTAAATGCAATCCCTGCAGGACTCCCCAGCATCCCGGCTACACAACAGCCAGCTTTCTGTGATGCCGCATTACTCTCCTCTGCACTCGCTCGCCGCGGGTGCCGAACAGTTACAGAATCACACGCTGTGTCCTTTGCCTCTGCCACCCGTTTCTAAAAAAATCCTTAAGGACAGAGTTATCCCACAAACATCTTGCTTTGGCTTCTTTCGAGAACTTGCCGCAGTTCAAGTTCCGCGCTTGCTCATTTGACCTAAGCCTTGCGCAATCTCACAACACGGTGCCAAGGCACAGAAACCTACGTTACGCCCGGAGGTTTGACCCACCGGCGAGAAGTACTGAGAGAGAAGGATGGGTTCCGAGAGCCCAGGGCGAGCAGCCGGGCTGAGCTCTGCGCTTGGCAGAATGTGGAAGCTCACTCTCTGCACATCTCGAACGTTGCACAAACCTTTGCGAAAGACTGATGCGGTACTTTATGCAATCAGCCTTTATCTCCCATTTTTTTGTCTTTTCTAATCTGGAAAATCCCCAAGTCTTTAAGAGCTGATGAAACACAGGCTGCCGGTTCCCCCCCGCCCCAATACGTTGTCTGTAAGACGACGCCATCGTCGCTCCTGTGTTTCCCAACAAGAAGCCCTACTGTAATTCACGCCGATAGCAGTGACGCGATAGCAGTGACGCGATGTATTCTTCTGCAAGGGAGATCTACTGACCCACCCGAAACGAAAACATGGCAGTGGAAGTAGGGAAGCACCACGCCTGCGGGTGGGGGGACCGTTCTTCCTGCAGGATTTCGAGGTGGGGATCCTGGCCTGCCGTAAGCGCTAACCGTCCTGCCATAAAGCCGGGACAATAACCGTCGGCGTCACCCACGCGTCTGCGAGCGCGTGACGTCTGTTTTAAAGAGAGATCTTCATGCTGAGCCAGAGCCAGTTACGGTTAAAGGGAGCTGGGGACAACGAGGCGAAGGGAGATTGCTTCCTTACTAACAGATTACTAACAAATAAAACAACTCTAAAAAATAAAAAAAATCTACTTGTTGGTATCTTACGAAATGTGAATTTTAATTATTGCAAACGGTACCTCGTGACAGTGGCGTTACAAGCGTTAGAGCGCAAGGAGTAGTTGCTATTTATGTGTTTCTACTCTTATAAATCAGGAGGTGAGCGCTGCAGAAGCATCTCGGGGTCTCCCGGCCTTCCTCGGCTTCTCTACTAACACAAGTTACAAGAGGCACCCGAGAAGGTCTCGCCGCTTGTTGCGGCCACTCAAAAGGACGGTACGATGCTTTTAAAGGCTTAGGCTGCCTGGTCCCCGACCCAGGGAAACCCGGCCTTACCTCTAGGTGGGGACTGAAGTCAGGTTCCTAAATCTTCTGCCAGCATGGGGAAACGTTTTCTTGAACCAGGGGCTCAGCTCTTGGCGTACGATAAATAAATAAATAAAATGTATAAATAGTTCAGTGCAGAGTTTCCTGGCCCCCTCAGCGTCTCGCGCGTGCTCTCCTTCCTTTCCCAAAGCTGTCGCTATGTTCAGAAAACGCAACTGGAATTTCAAACGACTAACAGAAGTTACAGTCAGAACAACTACTGAGCGTACGAAGCCAAGCCGTTTAGGCTTTCGACCTGCTGTGTTATAGATCCGCGATGCCATGCACCACTCACGACACCTTGCTAATACCACGTGGAAACAAATAAAAACCAGTAACCGTCTCTTGCATTTATAAACAGAGGGGTGTAAGACTTACAATACTGCTACACGTAGCATCCCAGCAGTGGCCATGATCGGGCTTTATTCCTGTGCCGATGGCAGCTGGTTACCGCAGGGCTTCATCTTAACAGCAGCAGACATACCAGGCAAAGTGTGTATATATATATATAAATGTCACTTGAATAGAAATCTACGCTCATACATTTAAAAAAAATAATGCCAAAAATCTGCCAATGAGTTATACGAATTTATGACTGAGTCCCTCAGTAAAACCTAAACTAAAACACAGAGTAGAGTCCAGTCCGGCTTCGCAAAGCGTAGTAGGCCCAGGTCAGATCTATAATCACTTAATCAGATCAATTATGTTTATTGTGTAACGAGTGTCTTTGCATCTACCTGGACTTGCGCAAAGCATTTGACACCGTCCCGCACGACATCCTTGTCTCTAAGTTGGAGAGACGTGGATGCGATGGATGGAGCACTCGGCGGACAAGGAATTGGCGGGATGGTTGCGCTCAGAGAGTTGCGCTCAATGGCTCCACGTCCAAGCAGAGACCAGTGACGAGCGCCGCTCCTCAGGGGTCGGTGTTCGACCGGCGCTATTTAACGTCTTTGTGGGGGACACGGACAGGGGGATGGAGCGCACCCTCAGCAAGTTGGCCGATGACACCAAGCTGAGTGGTGTGGCCAACACGCTGGAGGGACAGGATGCCATCCAGAGGGACCTGGACAGGCTGCAGGGGTGGGCCCAGGTGAACCTCATGAAGGTCAACAAGGCCAAGTGCAAGGTCCTGCACATGGGTTGGGGCAACCCCAAGCACAAATACAGGCTGGGCGGAGAAGGGATTGAGAGCAGCCCTGCCGAGAGGACTTGGGGGTGCTGGGGGTGAAAAGCTGGACAGGAGCCAGCACTGTGCGCTGGCAGCCCAGAAAGCCACCCGTGCCCTGGGCTGCATCCCCAGCAGCGTGGCCAGCAGGGCGAGGGAGGGGATTCTGCCCCTCTGCTCCGCTCTGGGGAGACCCCCCTGCAGTGCTGCCTCCAGCGCTGGGCCCCAGCACAAGGACATGGACCTGCTGGAGCGGGGCCAGAGGAGGCCACGGAGATGATCCGAGGGCTGGAGCAGCTCTGCTATGGGGACAGGCTGAGAGAGTTGGGGTTGTTCAGCCTGGAGAAGAGAAGGCTCCGGGGAGACCTTATTGCAGCCTTCCAGTCCCTGAAGGGGCCTCCAAGAAAGCTGGAGAGGGACTTTTGACAAGGGCATGGAGCAACAGGACAAGGGGTGATGGGTTCAAACTGAGAGAGAGCAGATTTAGACGAGATCTAAGTGGGAAATTCTTCCCTCTGAGGGTGGTGAGGCCCTGGCACAGGTTGCCCAGAGAAGCTGTGGCTGCCCCATCCCTGGAAGGGTTCAAGGCCAGGCTGGACAGGGCTTGGAGCAACCTGGTCTAGTGGAAGGTGTCCCTGCCCATGGCAGGGGGGTGGAGCTAGATGATCTTTAAGGTCCCTTCCAACCCAAACCATTCCATGAGTCTATGGTAACTGGAACTGAGCAGGGTTGTATCCATTTCATTAATTTTGAGGCTACTTAAGATATAAAGGATCCTCATACGTACAAATTTCCCTTTGAAGAGGCTTTGAAAAGACATCTTCTGAGACGTCTTCCCACGTACTGTGCAACGACTGGTTGTTTCAGTGGTTCGGGCACTCTCAAGGCAGACAGTAGGCGTACACCGATTTGGAGCCGGGTTATTGAGACTGGTGTGCCAAACAAAGATCTCCTCGCGTTTTCTCCCACCAATTTACTGGATCAAACCCGACACCCTGTTTCTGCTAGCCCAGCGCGTGAGTTCTGCGTAGGGAGGATGTGGGTCAGCTTCAAAGCCAGAGGGATTCAGCTTACGAGATAGAAAGTGGAAGCAAAATCCTGAATCCTTGCAACACAAGGAACAAGACAAAACCTTAAGGAAACAAACCAGCGGCTGTTGGGTCTTGAGGGATGTCTGCCTTTCAGAAAGATTTCATGGCACGTCCCAACATTTATGCAGGGTGTACGTATCTCATCTCTACCAGAAGTCCTCCTATGCGCAGCATCTCAGGTCCCAGGGAGCTGCACCCTCCCAAACCAGCTGTGCTCCTACAGTACCTGCCCACCGACCGCTTACACGCGCTCCCTCGCTGTGCCACGGCTCGGCGCGCAGCCGGCTCTGCCCCACGCCCGCACGGCGTCCGCAGAGACAGGGGTCTGCGCTGCAGCCGGGCGCGGGTGCCGCCCCTCCCCGGGCACCGCTGCAGCCAGGGCACGTCGTGGCACACGCCTGCCCGCGACGGCGGGGCGGGAGGGTGCCCTCGGCACGCGGAGGCAGCGTGAGGAAAACTCAAGCCCTCTTCGTTCGAATGACCACAAACTCCAGCGCTGCAGGGCTTATCTTCGCCCTGGCCTCCCCCCAGCCTCACTCCCTCCTTCCCTCAGCACACGGCTTAGTTCTCCTCATTTTAGCATTTGCTGGGAAAAAGACAAGAGGTAACTCTGAGGCTGTAACGGCCAGGAAGGAGGTTGGCCTTCAGCGAGGGACTTCATTTGGTTTCTACAGCCACAGCGTGGCATCCTGCTTAGCCACCCCATAGAAAATGAACCCCTCCTCAACAAAGTGAAGTCCCGAAGTGACGTGGATGCTGATACAGGGCCAGGTCCTGCAAACTGTCTTTCATTACCATGGTCCTGCCAAGAGTTTTTACACACAAGTCGCACCAGGACTCAAAGTCGGGATGTAAAAGTATGTTTTTGTAACACGACTTTCAACTTAATTTCAAGCGCTGGCTCAAGAGTAGCCAGCAGCATCGGAGCGTCCTGGATGGGACCCTCGAGACTTCACCATCTTTATGCCTACAGATGCAGCTGCACGAAGCCGGGACACGGGACAGAACTACTGCTGTGGTATCTTAGCTCAAAGTTTGCAACGCAAAATCCTTTTTTCCATCTCCTCCAAGAGCAAACCGGATCCTCAAAGTGAAAAGACCCCACCCAGGCCCTGCGCACGCTTCAGAAACGTGAGAGACCACCAAAGGACCCAGCCAGCATGCGGCAGCCGAGGAACCGCCCGGCCCCCTCCCCGTGCTGGCCGGAGCTGCTGGGAAAGCGAGGGCCGAGGGGTGCCCAGCCGCGGGCCGTTAGGGGAGCAGCCGGACACCCGCCTCCAGCGCGCGGCATGAGCCGCACCGCACAGCCCCCCCGGCACGCGGCCCCGGGCTTCGGCTGCACCCAGAGCCCCTCGAGCTCCGTTAACAACCCTTGCTTTGACCTTCAGGAAGCTCAGCATCAGGTCCCGTCTGCGCGGGAGAGCTACTACCACGGGCGACCGCCTTCCAGAGAGGCACAGCGGAAAGCCATAGACCACCTCAAGGCAAAATCCGCGAGGGAAAATCTACTTTCCTAAACAGCATCAGGAGTAAACACCTGCGCAGCTGACTCCCAGTGAACAGCTTATAACACTTTTACGAAGCCTTCTAAAAGTCACTTCCCTTGCTTTAACCCAAGGCACGTTCGTTAGGGGCTCTCCTTGTCAGTCATCTGCTCCCCGACTGCACAGGATCCTCCCCCCCCCCCCCCCCCCCAAAATGGGAACCCTTTGCTGCAGAGCCCCCCTCTTAGACTGCAAGCGCTGCTTTTGTCGGGCACGTCAACAGACCCTGCTGCTGCCAGCGCGCTGGATGCACTAAACCAAATTTCTCAGCAAAACGCTTAAGCGCGTGCTTAGCTTTCGATGCGCGACAAGGTACGTGCTTCCAGTCAAGCAAGGGCGCTGGTACCTTCCGGGCTCGCAGCTTAGGCGCCTGCCCGAGCCCCGCCGGGCCAAGCGTGCCAGGACTTGGCTCAGGGCAGGGAGGGGGTGCAAACGCCCCCGGCCCCTCGCGCTGGGGCCGGCATTGCCAAGCAAGGGCACCAGCGTGCTCCCCGCTCCCTCGGGGCGGCCCCGCGCCCCTGCGAGCCCCGGGCTCAGAAGCACGCCCGGCCGAGGAGCGCTGGCGGCGGGCAGCGTGCTCTGCGGCCGCCCCACGGCCTCTCCCACAGCGCGTGGCCGGGCAGCGCGCGCAGCTCCGCCGGCCGGGGCGAGAGCCGCCCGAGGGCCGGCCTTCTCGGGAGCCACGCCAGCCGCAGGACCCGGAGCCTGCCCGCAACGGAGACGCGTCCCAGAGGGCACGAAGGGCACGGCTGCTCCGGCCACCCCGTGGCTATCGCCCTTCTAAAACTGTGAAACTCCAGCACTCGCTAAATGACCGCAATTGTACAGGAGCCGCGTGCCTGTACGCCGACGGTCCCGCTTTTTGACAGGAATTACTACAACAGGTCTCCTTCAGAGGCGCGGAGCTTTGCTACCCAGGGGACTGCTTCACCGAAACGGCCCCACCGCTTGTACGTTGATCTCGCTGCACGCATGCCGAGGTTTTTATTTTCCATTCCTAATGACGGAGTTAGGCATCCCTAGGATCACTAAAACTTGCTTACGTTACGGGCCCCTCTCTCCACAAAACATTTCCGCGGTTAACTCCTTCCGCAAGCAAACACCTGTCCCTACGCGCCCGAAGCGCTTGTTCCTCGCCTGCTCCAGCGCCCATCAGCCAGGGGATGACACCGGCCAGAACTCAGCCGAGGCCTCGTCCTAAGGGAAACCTGTGCTTCTGCCATGACAAAGGAGCAAGCGTCACTCCAAGCGAGCCGGCGGTAACCAGTAACCGAGGGGCGGTGGGCACCAGCAGCCCCCTCCTTCCGCGGCGGCATGGGGGAGACAACGCGTCCAGCCACAGGGACGGCTCCTCCGGGAGCGCAGGCGCTTTGCTTGCCAGCCATGCCGACGGAAACCGCGGAGGCGAACGCTCAGCGTCTGAGCGGGTCCGTAAGCAGCTACAACCGTCCTCATGGGTTCAGGCGTGCAACGCTATGTCTTCCCTCACCTGGCAGTAAAAAGGTTACGTTGAATTGTTGCTGTTGACTTTTAGCACCATTGGAATCCTACCCGGCAGAGGAAGATTCTGTTGACAAGTTTTCTGTCAGGCCGTTTTGGTGTGGAAGGTTTAAAACTTGTTCTGCAAGGCTATTAGAAAAAGTGAAATAAAAAACTACCTAAAATATACCACGGTAAAGTCATTTTAACTATATAAATACATTACAAAATCTGTTGCTTTAAACAAATTGTGCTTTTTTAGAAGCTTTCCTGAAATCAGATGCTTCTGCCCAAACTTGGATGACTTGGCCTAGATCTCAGGCTGTTTCAGGGCGGTGAACAATAGATTTCACAGCCAAATTATATCCCCTGGTGCACAAAGAAACAAACTGCCGTTTCTCCCCTCATTGCCTTCCCGTGAATGGAGAAAACTTTTCCACAAGGCATGGATTTGTCCACACCTGAGACTGATTCCGGAGCCTCAGCCGAACAAGCCAGAGCAGTTTGGGTGGAAGTAGATGCATTTACGAAATATGCTGCAGATCTGAGGCCACTAAGGGCTAACAGACTATTCCTGGAAATTCCCTGAAAGGTGCCTAGTTGTATTAACAGTTATTCAGATCAGGTAAGAAAATAAAACCATCATCCATCTTCAAAAACCAAAGCGCGCCAGTCCTTTTCGGGACGCACTGCTGGAAACGCGTACGCTGACCCCACAAACCAGCCCCCGGGGCTTTGCCCTTGATTTCAGCACAGGTCGACCTTCGCTCAAGCCAGCGAGCGCCGACAACTCTCTAACTTGAACTTCAAGCCTCGCGATAGACGTGGTACCCCCGTTCAGCACACTCGCACGCTGCGGTTCCTTACATTCGAAGCGAGGTGGTTGAAGTCTTCCCAATATTCCGACCTCCACCGCTTTCCTTAAAAGCATGGCTTTGAACCGACGCAGCTGAAGTTGTACAAACCTAATAGGGACGCCCGTACCTGGATTTAAGCCTATTTTAGGCTAATGTGCAGTGGCTACCGATCACATGAAACTTCATGAATACGGGGCAGATTTAAATCCAGCTAAGCACGGTCCACTGAGATTGATTTTTGAAGTATATGTTTAAACAAGTTTAAAGCTCCAGTGGTGTAACTCTGAAACAGATACACCTTACACTATTGCGTCTCCGTGAGCTTTGTTTGAAAGGATTAGGGCTTCCAAAAAGTCTTGGTATAAGAAATACCTGTCAATCAGCAGAAAGTTCTGGTTTTCTAAAAAGTTATCAAACAATATTCAACCTACATTTTATCTCACAAGTATTAATAAGGTTATTTGGAAACGGCATATAAAAATTCCTGTTCCGACAGCAGGCTGTGAAGTGTTACCCTCAGGTTGCTCCGCCTACACTGAATGCTGTTTTTCTAAAGCCAGATTGCTGTTCTACCTGATCTGTTTCGTCGCGAAAGCAGCCGGTCGCGCATCTATCTGAACGTTAGGAAGGAGCGGTCGTTCGCACGAGCACTAGTACGCAGATCTGCAGCGTGCTAAGCAATTGATGTCCATGACACAGCCGAGGACAGAAAGCCGAACACGAAGCAGGCAAGTAGCGTCGCAGGAAAACACCCCCAATCACACCCGTGACAGCCCCCTCCCACGCACACATTTTGGGCTGGCGCTCCTGTCGCAGAAACAATCTACCACAAAGTGCAGTACATCAAAAAAAGAAAAAAAAAAGGCAAGTCTAAAATTGACCTTTGGTAGGGACAACAGCAGTTTGCCCAGCACGCCCTAGACCTCCTCATCTCATACCGTACATGCTGTCGCTCTGCCTTTGAACCGCTGTCCACGGAAGGCCATCCGCGTGTCGAGCAGAGCTGAAACTAGCACGGGATCACGTGTTCAAACCAAGTCAAAGTCAGAGCTGCAGTGAAGCGCTCTCCGCTGAGGAAAAGGCTCTTTAATCTCCCTTTGAAACACTCATTAAGAATCATCTCAAACCGCTAGGAATGGAAACAAAAACAGCCGACTGGTCCAAGGACCGGAGCAGCCTCAGACGTGAAGGTGACCCTTGCTTTCAGAAAGAAAAAAAACCACAAAAGAATCACAGTTGCATTCAAAAACCCCAACCTGGCGTCACCCCTGGTTTCCCCCAGCCCCCCGAACCCCGGGCCTCCCCACTGCCCCCCAGCCAGCCACCCCCAGCACCCCCCAGCCCCGTCCCCGTCCCCCCCCGGGGCTCCGCCAGCCCAGCTGCCCTCAGCGGCTCCCGCAGCCCCGCACCCAGCGACGGCCGCGGCTCGGGCAGCAACGGGCGCTGCGGGGCTGCTCACCGGGGCAGCGGAGCCGGGCACACGCGGCCGGCGCCTTCCACCACGGAACGCCGGGAGCAGAGAGCCCCCCGGGCTCTGCTTGGCTCAACAAAGCGAAGCCATTAACACGCGCCGCCTTTGAACGGAACTGTCTCGGGAGTTTTGGAGACGCCGTATGGGAAGGATGCTAAATATGGCTCAAGTTGTCTGGCTTTGGGGACTTTTCCACAGGCTTTGATCATGCAAACAAACTCGAGAGGCTCTCTCTTTCGGAGACGAGCCCCAGAACGCACACATTCAGCTGGTCCATCCTGTGCCAAACCAGGCCCGCACCGGTCCCTTTGGCTGCAAATCGTAAGCACATCGCGCTGAAACTCTCCCTATAGGAAGCACTTAGCAATTCCTATACGGCACAGGCAACGGCAGTCCAACGGACCTCTCGCTTCTGCTTAGGACAAACAGCTTGCGGAACATTCCCGCGCAACGCACAAGCGTCAACACAAGGTATTTCAGGTTTTACACACAATGCAAAGCTACGAGGTACTACAGTATTTAATGCACACCGATAGGAAAAGTTCCTAAAAAATACTCACGCAGGTTTTGTGCCACGGGATAGGTAACGGCTATTTCGTAGAAATAGATCCAACTGGCTCCATTGGAGCAGCAGTATAAATATTCAAAATAGAAGTAATAATAGGCCCTGATGTGAAACTTCTCTTTTTTTTTTTTTCTTCCCCAAATCCGTCCCTTCCGTCAGCAAGGAAACACCGACAGGAGCAACCGCATCTTGCTACAAGAGTATAGCCGTGTGTTTGTGGGGTGGATTGTAGTGAAACGTGCCACGTCGTTGCTAACATTTGTTGATTTAAGGAAGTATTTTAGGCATTTTAGTGGTTATTATTATTATTAATCTCATTAACAACAACGAAAAAAAGAAACAACGGCAACAAAACCCCGACAACAGGAGGGTACAGCGGGCTTCCTAACGCAAGGGGACGTCCAGCGGGCAGAGTTACGAGAAGGCTGCTCGAACAAGAGGCTGCACAGCTCGACACGCAGCGACACCATGGCCTTCCGGAACGAAAAGCGGTAACGCAGGCACGTCACTGACCCTCCTGCCTGTCCCCGCGCCCTCCTCCTCTTGCCAGGGCTCCACAAGCGCGCTTTGCTCGCCCCGGCCGGCGGTACGCGGCTTTTTCCACCGGGCTTCCTTGACGCGCACAGTGCAACGGCTGCCAGCGCCTCCACGCGTTCAGCGGAACGGAGAAAGAAAAGCGGGTGCTGAGCTGAATGGAAACCACAGGGTGTAAATATTTCGATTTACAACATTTTGCTCAAAGAGAATTAAACCGAAAAAATCACTTCCAAAAGTGCAAATGAAACAAAAATTGGCTTTCTGCCTGTGAACGGGGCTCTCCTTTTTTTTTTTTTTAGCTGGAGGTATTATTTTCCTGCTATGGTTTAGGGTTTGGTGTTGTTTTTTTTTTCTTTTTTTCTCCTTTCTTTCTTTTACGCATGGTTTGCTGCGCCTTCACTACCAATATTTGCCACTGTTTGTACCATAGACAAAAACATTCACCTAGCTGGTAGTATCTTAATACATTTCATAGTAGAACATATACAAGAAAGAGGAAAAAACATACCAAATGAATCAGCATAATCAGTGCTTAAAGTAAATACAAGAGCCAGCACTGGCAAGAATCCACAGTATCAATACATACAAATGAAGCTGTGAGGGTGTTGCTAACGGGGTGGAATCTGCCTGCATATTAATACAGAATTATACAAAATCTAGCAGGGATATTGGAACAATGAATAGCTAAACTTTCACAATAACTTAAGATCTGTGAGCGAGTCTGCATTGAAGATATTCCACATTTTAAAAAGTGCCATCTCTCTCCGTGTCTTCCTCCCTCCCCAAGGAGGGGCGATGAATCCACACGATCTGTTATCAGGTAAGTTCAACCGCTCAAGAAGACAAGTATCTGGCCAGGTCCAGTGTATTCTTTAAAAAGAGTGGCAAATTATGACTTCAGTAACTGTGTCTGTGCAAAATACGCCTCTTTCCTTTTAAAGAAACCAGTGTCTGTAACTCATTTAGAAAAGTTCCGACACGTACTTACGTCCTTCTCGGAACGAGTAAGACATGAACTATTGAATCCCCCCCAAACAAGAAATCGGATGAAGCAGAGAAAGTTCTGACCTTCCATTTCCACGTGCAGACAATTAAAAACCAGGACACCTCCTTGGGAGCCCTCCCGGGCTGGCGATCGCACTATTGCTTGGAAATACCATAAACACCCCAGTAATAAAACTCCAACATTAGTAGTAAAACGGTAGCAGTTTTTACCCTTGGAATCCATGTTTACCTTGCACTCCTCATCACACCTGTACAAGATTCATTATTTGTGGTAAAAAGTCATCGTCCGCTGCCTCGACAGTCGTCTTTCAATCCGCAGTAAATCCATTCACGTGCCGAGTACCTTGACTTGTATTCCCATATTACACTGCCCTGTGACCTCTGGATCGTTACAGGAGACCCAGCGCTCAGAAGGAGAAGCTGCAAGAGAGGACGTTGACCTCTGGCAATTAAAAAAAAAACCCCAAACAACAAAACCCCCCAAAACCAAAACAAAACTAAAAAAACCCCAAACAAACAAAAAAAACCACAAACAAAGAAATTCCCATGGTTCTCCTTGAAAATCAGCCCCTGTACGACGTACCCTCTTCTGCATTGTAGCAATAGTCTTAAGTCATAAATTAGATTAGTCTTCCATCAAATAACTTAAAAAAAGAAGGAATTGTAGCAGACCAGTTTTGCCCGGCTTGACGCCAGTTAGCAGCCAGTTCATCTCGAGTCCCAGTCACACTGTTCACAAACGGAGCTAGGAAATCACACGAACGTCGGAAAAAAGTAATCTTCACATCGATGCAGGATTTTTCCAGGTTGCGGGGGGCGAGGGAGAGGGCAGACCTAGACGGGGCCACGGGTCCTATGAACAGTGAACAGGAGATAGGTCACGACTTGGAGGTGCACCGCGCTGAGGGGACGCCAGCCGTGGTTTGTATTGCACAGGTAGAAGGAAGCTCCTCCCGACAGTCTGCCGCCTGCATTAGTGATCTCTGCACATCGGCAAGTTCACAAAAGTGAAAACATTGAATTCTGTCATGATGGAGAAACACAGGAAGATGCCGTAAAGGGAAAGGCACACGCACCCTAGCTTCTTATCCAGTTTCCATTTGTTCATGTGGACGCCAAAGACCTACAACAAACACAGAGTAAGCCGCCGCAGCAGGGACACTGCGAATAAAGCGGGAAGCCCCCCTCTCAGTCCCAGGAGCAGGCTGTCCCCCCGCTGATCACGGTCACCTGGAAGCACCCACAAGGCGAGTACTGCAGCAAGGGCGCGGAGGCCACAGCTCAAGTAAATCAGAGGAGCCCCCGGCGGCCACTGAAGCCGCGCTGACTCGCACCACCTTGAGTCCTGGCCCAGGGGCCTTAAGTTTCTGCAATGAATTTCATTTTGGCGAGAACAATCCCATTTAATCCAATCGGAAACATTTTCAAAGGCCAGATTCCCTTTTCTCTGCTCAAAATGCTTCATGTGCCCCCCTGCACCTCAATCTGGAGCCACACAGTCTGAGGCTGTGCCGACTTTGCTCCCACACAAACCTCTCCAAAGACTAAAGTCTCGTGCACGTGGGAACCGTGCTGACGTGCGACGCACGGGAGGGCTCCCTACAGCAGCTGGGCTCGCGACTCGGAAGGTGCCACGTAAACCCTCTTCTCTCTGTCATTTCTATGCTGGACTTGGACAGGTCAGGGAACGCAAGGCACCGAGTCCAACAGAAACACCGTCACGGCCAGGCACTACTTGTGCCGGCCTGTGCTGTATTTCGGAAGGTTCCCACAGAGGGCCAAAGCAAACTGCGCGGCACTTGGTCTTCCTGTCCAACAGGAGAACGGATCTCGCCATGTATCAAGGGATCTGCTTCAGCTCTAGCATGAAAAATAACCAACGATTACTAAGGGATCTCCCAGGCCGCTCCCATGAAAATTACCCGAACCTGAGAGCCACCCTGTGACAGCGATACCCTCTGCAAAGCGCCAGCTTAAGGTCTTGGGAAGTTTACAACAGGAGCGGCTGTTCCTATCCCTTAACAACAGGCTTTGCAACCACCGTTGCAGCTGGAGGCGAGGAAGGCACAGGTGAAGAAAATGTCTATCAAAAACATTCTTTTGGAAATGAAGAGCAAAAGACTATATACATACTGTGACAAAAACAGACGCCAGCAGGAGACCAACCGAATAGATAAGCCCTCTGCTGTTTAACCGAATCTGTAAAAGAAGGAAGTTTATAAAACCATGTCACAATTTCAAGCAACAGTATTTCTCTCTGCTGATAATTCTGTAACCCTGAAGTGCTGAGTTGCTAAACACCGCCTTGCAAGCTGCAAACGCCAAGCCAGACCATTACGTCACCGATTGTTTGCCCACCCCCTATTGCCAAAGAAGAAGGAGGATTATCAGAGTAGCGCCCTTAGGACCTGACAGCATTTCAAGCTGTTCCACCCCCACACGGGCTTTGTCTTCCCTTGCGCTGTTGTATCAGGACATTTTCTTTTTGGCCACTAACTCCCCTATGTGAGTCCTGTAAGAACAAATGGAGGAACGGAAGTTTTGCATTCATAGAATCATAGAATTGTTCTGGTTGGAAGGGACCTCCAAGATCATCGGGTCCAACCATTAACCTAGCACTACCAAGTCCCCCACTAAATCGTATCCCTAATCAGTCACCAACTGATGCTTCACGGGGGGAAGTGAACAAGGACACACACAAACACGTCATTTCTTCCCTGCTCTTACTCATCTCAGCGAGGGAAACAAGTGGGCAACCTCACGGCCTGAGCCTCGGCTGCTGAAGCCATCGGTACCAACGCATCACGGCACCGTAGCACGGGCTGGACGTCATTTAGCACCGAGGCAAATCAGGCAAAGAGACAAGTTATCGCCTGCAGGGCTGCGCAGAGATATCGGCACTAAGGCACCCAGGCGCATCACAGGCTCCGACGCAGCCGTCTCCGCGGCGGAGCCGCAGTTACACGCACTGCGCAAGCGGAGAACCGAGATACAGGTCCTCAACGCCGCGCAGCTCTTTAACTGCCATTTTCAGAGGCTTTGGAGTCTAACCAAAGGCACTCACCTGCATCTTTAAGCCCTAAATACATTTAAAAACATGATTTTATGTGACATAGACCTAAAGCTGCATAGGAAGGCTACAGGGAGCAAAGCCACCTCTCCAATGCTGTTCCTCAGCTAGGATCACGCTTCTCCTCAGTTTCCCATTCTTCTCTCGGGGAGCTTCATCACTGTCCCTTTGGCTGTTTTTATATGATCCCCTCAAACAGTATCACCTGCAGCACCATCAAGGGAGCGCTCAGGTGGAGCCTCTCCCAGCGCTTCTGCAGGGGCTGCTGCGTGAGGGAGAATTCCTCCTCGGGAAGGTCGGCTTCTCCAGGGAAGCAGGAGGGCAGCTGGAAGCCGCGGGGTGGGCACCACGGGCGACTGAATTGTAAATCTTTAGATCACCTAACATCAATTACTATTTTAAGGCCACTATAAGGTAACACAGCCCGTTGTATTCCTCCCTGCACCTTCTGTGCAAAGAAACCCTACGTGAAGTTGAGTTTCAACTGATGGCCACCAAAACCGATTAATATTAACAGTAGTAACCGACTGTGGAAGTTTCCTGGCAGAGATCAATCTTAGCAAGAAATGATGTACAAGTATTTTTCAAGGATGCTTTAGAAAAGGACGTTGCTGTTGTTTGTCTAGTAGACTTTGATTCTGTGCAGTGCAGGTATATTTTCAGTCACGCTACTCTGCTGCTGAGGTCAAACAGCAAAACTAAACGCAGGGTTCTTCCTTAAATGGGCCGGTATCCAACTCTTAATTGCTCAGCTTGCTCTACATTTGTATACAAGGAAAAGCAAAAGCATTCCGTTCCTGCACATGATTTGCAGACAAGAAAATAGTTCCCAGAATGAAAGTTCATCCACCTCAAACAACACAATTTTTCTAACAGCTGGATTTATGTCTTGTTTTTTAAAGCGTTTTTAGTCTAATAAACAGTTCAAACTAAACTTCTATGCTACGGTATTATTTTCTTAATGTGGATGTTGTCTACCTGGACTTCAGCAAAGCCTTTGACACTGCCTCCCACAGCATCCTCCTGGAGAAACCGGCTGCTCATGGCTTGGACGGGCGTACTCTGCGCTGGGCAAGAAACTGGCTGGATGGCCGGACCCAAAGAGTTGGGGTGAATGGAGTTAAATCCACACACAAGTGGGGTGCTGGGGCCAGTTCTGTTTAACATCTTTATCACTGATCTGGACGAGGGGATCGAGGGCACCCTCAGTCAGTTTGCAGAGGACACCAGGTTGGGCGGGAGTGTTGATCTGCTGGAGGGCAGGCAGGCGCCACAGAGGGACCTGGACAGGCTGGAGCGATGGGCCGAGGCCAAGTGTATGAGGTTCAACAAGGCCAAGTGCCGGGTCCTGCCCTTGGGTCTCACCAACCCCAGGCAGCGCTACAGGCTTGGGGGGGAGCGGCTGGAAAGTGCCCGGCGGGAAAGGGCCTGGGGGGGTTGGTCGGCAGCGGCTGAACATGAGCCAGCAGCGTGCCCAGGTGGCCAAGAAGGCCAACGGCATCCTGGCCTGTGTCAGCCATAGCGTGGCCAGCAGGACCAGGGCAGGGATCGTCCCCCTGTGCTCGGCCCTGGCGAGGCCGCACCTCGAGTGCTGGGGTCAGCTCTGGGCCCCTCACTCCAAGACAGACACTGAGGGGCTGGAGCGTGTCCAGAGACGGGCAACGGAGCTGGGGAAGGGGCTGGAGCACAAGTGCTGTGAGGAGCGGCTGAGGGACCTGGGGGGGTTTGGCCTGGAGAAAAGGAGCCTGAGGGGAGACCTCGCTCTCTGCAACTCCCTGACAGGAGGTTGGAGCCAGGGGGGGTCGGTCTCTTCTCCCAAGGAACAGGCGACAGAACAAGGGGAAACGGCCTCAAGTTGCGCCAGGGGAGGTTTAGGTTGGATCTTGGGAACCATTTCTTCCCCGAAAGGGCTGTCAGGCCCTGGCACAGGCTGCCCAGGGCAGTGGGGGAGTCCCCGTCCCTGAAGGGATTGAAAAGCTGTGTAGATGTGGCGCTTGGGGACATGGGTTAGTGGTGGCCTTGGCAGTGCTGGGTTAACGGTTGGACTTGATGATCTTGGAGGTCTCTTCCAACCTAAACGATTCTGTGGCTCTATGATTCCCCAAGGACAACTGAGGGGAGAGTCTGACTTCCAGAGTCAAGGAAAGGATCATTGGTTCTGACATTTTGCAAACCTGAGCCTGCAACGAACTCCACACCCCCGGGATCCTCTGTGCAAATCCACGCTGGAGACAAGATCAAGCATGCTGCAAAAACACAGTCCTGGAAGGATTCCTCTCTCCTCCTGTACATGCTCAAGATTCAGCATGACGATGCATTGCTTTACTTCTAACAAACCACGAGAAGCACGAATAGGCCTTGCACGGCTACTACACGCTGGAGCTGTTGTAGCATTCGTACTCACAAGCATCCCACCTGTTTGCAGAGCTCTGCTGCTGCCTGGGATTTGCCTTTATGTCCATGTATGTTAAAACACTGGCTTACACAAATGGCACATTTTCCTTCTTTACTGATTTTTGCCATCATAAGAAACGCTACAGCCATGATGATCATTTGTTCTTAAAGGTATTACAGGATTTCTTTAAGATGTAAGCTGTAAGTGTACGTATGTACAGCAGGACCATTACCTTCCTATGGCCGTTACACGTAAAATACAATATTCTCTCTAGGCCGACAGTCAAAGAAATGAAGGATTTGGATCGCTTCAGAGCGTGAAGGTCGATTTTGGGACTGTCTGCATAGCTGAAGGTGAAAAATGTAACGACTGCGCTGTTAATGGAAACTGCAGGTTGTAAGTGGCGGACAGGAGGACGCGTATCCTCGCAGCTATGGCAGAAGTCTCCAAGGCCACTGCGGCTCCTATTACCGGTCCCGAGCAAACCTCTGAGTTTTGCTGAAACAAGAGCTGCTCTTGGGATGAGAGACAACATCAGGTTCTGACCCGGACGACCTTTTTCTTTGACACCCTGCTGCGTATTTGCTGTTACACTGAGGAGCCAGGACGAGCTGATCCGGGGGCTCTGCTCCCTGCAGAGCCGGACTGGTCCGCTGCGCTCCATGCACTCCCATGCATCCGCTAATCTGAACGGTCCACTCACGACAGCTAACCTGGATTTCCATCTTAGTTATTCTAAAATACAAAAAACCCCTAAACTAACTTTGTGTAACTAACGCACAAATTTAAAGGCACCTCCCCTCCTACCCCAAATGAGCAGCAGCTGGCTAGGAAAGACAGATACTATTTTACTATAAATTCCTGTCTGGATTTTGGTCAGGAATTCTATTTGACCAGTGCCAACATCTGTAAAACCTGTCAGTATGAAGTACATCAATTGGAAAGGAATCTACAGGAAAGGGAAGCAAATGAAGCAGCTGGAATTATTTTAGCATGGAAAATGTCTGAGTTCAACCTGAAGCGCAGACGCTGCTTCTCAGTTACATCATTAGCCTCCACAAAACCAGCAGACGTTTGGAAAGCCGACCATTCCCAAGGCCTCCGTGTCTAACTTGCTGAGGACAGCGCTTCCAGCGAGGGGCGTTTGGGGCTGCTTTCGTTGGACTACTTGCAAGGCTCCTCTTCGGAGGTCGTTCAGGGGAATAAAGCTTGCTATTAAGGATTATTCAGAGGTAGAAAGTGTACGCTAATTATTTCTGACAGCTTCACGGATGGAACAGTAACGCATGCCATGCTGATCCCGCACAGGCAAAGCAAACGTGGCAGCCCCTTCAGCAGCGCGAGCACCCGTTTTCCCTTGCAGCGGTATTGCGTTAAAACACTTGAGTTTCACTCCAGGTTAACAGTTCTCAACTCGGGCTTAACTAGCAACGTTCCTGGCCTGGGATCGAGCCGAGCTCCCACTGCTGAGCAAAGCAATTAGCTATTAATTAACCTCAGTAACAAGAACTTTCCCTTACGAGGCTTGACTATTCCCACAGAAAGAAAGGATTTGCTGGGAGGGGTGAAAGGGTGTTTTCTAATGCAGTTTTCACTTTCCAGTGCTTCTTGCTCCGCAAAAAATCAGACCATTTGTGAGGGTCATCGCCTAATACCTCACCCTGCCACGGGACAGCAGGATGAAAACCCTTCCATGCACATAGCAAAGGGTGGTCTCCTTGGGCAAGCAAATGCTAGCGGTGGAATGCACTTTGTCGGGAAGCTCACTTGGCTGAACTGGATACATACCACAGCTGGACTTTTTGGAAGAAAAAGTGCAACTCTTTGGGTAAAAAACCTTGTTGGTGAGCTCAAAGCGCTACAAAAGCTGTGCAGAAGTCCAGATGTTTCCACTGTGGCTCAGGAGATGCACGGCATCTCCCTGCCGTGCCATGGAGCAGGCAGAAAAGGGACAGAGGAGGACCAAGAGGACAGGTGAGAAGGGCTACAAAACAACGAGAAGCGAATGAAAAACAACAGAAAGACCGTTGGAACAAACCGACATTGACGTAAGCGCATCCCCAAAGCAGACGTGCCCTGGGACGGCTGGGAGGCGGATTCCAGGGCCGGGTGCTGGGTGCCGTTCCAGATGCGCTGGACTTGCAGCACACACGCTGTGGAGTTCCCGTGTGCACACAGAGTCCCGCTACCTCGGCTTGCTGCCTCTGCACCGAGCAGCTCTGCGTGGCGAGTGCAGGAGTCCCGCTGCGCGGGGTGCGTTGCTCTTCTGGTGCACGCACCAACGCTGACCTCGCTAGACCTTAGCACGTGTGGAGGACGGCACACGTTCAGGCACCGTGCCCAGGGTCTCCGGGTTATTTAAGACAGCCCTGGAACAAGCTGATTTACACCACTAAGAAACCTCCCTCATAGTAGATAATTCCTGTTTAAGCTTGTTGCCCAGATACTTCTTACTGTAAAGGTTTCTTGGAGTAATACAGTGCTTTGAGGTCCTTGCAGACTTCATAGCTCACGCTGAGAAGAGAACGGAAGCTGTCTGGGTTTGCTCAGGTCCAAAATGCAGTGGTAGTCTGGTCTTCCAGGGATGTTTTTTGCTAATAGTCTCCCTCCAACAAAGAAAGGTCTCCTCGGAGCTCGGTGAAACTCACTGCCAAGCATTTGGGGGGGGCTACAGCCTGAGGATTTGGCGAGATGTTCTCCAGTAAAGCTTGCGCGGGTGGTACAAGGGGTCTCCAGCGTCAGACCAGCCAGCGGTGACTGCCCTGACGCACAGGGCACACTACAGCACTGCCCATTTACCACAGCCGAGGGAGGCAGGCTTGAGCAAGCGCCCCACACCGCCTGGGGTACGAGCACACGTTCCCTTCCACCAAACCTGCTACCGGGCACCGAGGTCTTTCATTCTTGCGTTAAGAGAAAGCAGAGGACCGCTGCCAAAGCTCTTGGCTAGCTCTAGAAATGGTTCTCTGAAAATATAACGGAAATCCCCAAGTATTAATGAAAACAGGAACATGTAATTCTAGCAAACACTGCTATCACTTATCTACCGCCAGCAAAGAGAACATACGGCTTCAGAGGAGACGGGCTCGGTTTGCCCCGTCTGCTGCACCCCTGCACCGCGTCGCACGAGCCGGGGCGCCGCAGGGGTGGCTCCTCCGAACACACAGGCAGGTCCGACAGCTCCCTGCTCCGTAGCCCGCCTGCCAGCGCTGGGGGCTTTCCTGCACCCCCCCGCGCGGCCAGGTCCGCACCACAGCCGTTCTGTCCACGCAACGGCTAGACTCGCAACAGCCACGCAAGCAGGCGTGCTGCTGGTTTTGACCTTCTCTCCAGCTCTGGTAGCCTTTCCACATTGTCTGAGCTAACGCCCATCTATCTCTGTCAAACAGCAATCGTACAGAACCAGGAACTGTTTTAGACAGTATTGCTCGGTGGTTCCGAGATAGTTAAATCCGAACTAGGCCAAATAGCCACCGTTCACTTATTTCTCGTTTCTCTTATTTCAGTTCTACGCTTGTCTAAAGGATCCTTTGTTTTTCTGCATTTGATTTTGGACTACCTGCTGCTGTTTCACAAATTTCCCCTAAGTCTACAGCTCTGGAAACCCAGTTTTAACTGACAAACTATTCCCACCTCTCTCGTTATCACCGTAGCCTGCCCTATTTCTTACTGTGACTTCTAACTGTGAGCACAGGAGCTCAGAAGATTGTGAAATTTGGTACAAAAGCTTAAGAAAAATGTGTCCCTGATCTGTCAAATCAGGGCAGAAATCAGTCAAGCAGCCTTCTCCTGAGACAAGTGGCATTTCCTGCAAGAGGCAATGGAAAAGGCTTTCTCAGGGTATGTGACAATGCGTAAGCTCAGGGAAAACAAGGCTAGGAAAACGTTCAAAACTCACAGTAAGGGAGGAGACAATTTCAATTTTTAGCAAAGAGCGGAAAAAGGGCCTCAGCTGGAGTCGTCTTAATTATAGAAGGAAAAGGTCAGTTCTCTGTTCGCTTAAGAATAGGAAATGCTTCTTCCCCAGGAGAGAACTGTCTGCAGATGAAGCGCTCCCTCATACTGCAAGGAGGAAAAATCAACATTCCCAAACTCTCCTTTGAGGTTTGGCTTGTATCTCGCGGCTAAAGCAAGCCAGAACAACGCTCTGTTTTGACTGATCACATATGAAAGGTTTGCCAGTTCAAAATCTACTCGTGACTTTGAACGGAGGCTCTCTCCCTGCTTCTTGTGCAGCAAACACGAAGATGCTGCCACCAGCTCCAGCTGCTCCCACGCAGCTCCTGCAGGCCATACGGAACCAAGGCTGAAGCTAAACAGCAGAGGAAAAACAATGGAAACGAAATAAACGCGATTCCGTTCTTCAGTTCTTTTCTGGCAGCTGCTGAAGGGAAAACAAGGAGCTGTTGCCAAAATCCAAACCGGTTTTGCTCCAGGGTCCGAACATGAGAGAAATTACCTCATTCAGGAATATTAGAAGGACCCTGCTATGTTTCCAGCCTCTTGGCTGAAAAAGCTGCAGGTCCTCCATCTGTTTGGGGATCCTTTTCCCGCAGTGTCCCTGCCTGGCAGTGGAAATCCCGTGTAAATCCTGCATTCCCCAGGTCTCGCCATGAGACAGCGGCCTCAACAAAGTGGAACTTCAGGCATGTGCTGCATTCCTGCAGTTTCAGTGGCATTTCCTTCTTGGACCTCTTCTGAGTCTCCTAAGAAAGCCTCCCTGGTTGCTCTGCGTCACGCAGTTCACTTTGCAGAGGGTAAACACCCTGGAGTACGCAACACGGAGCGCTGCACAGAGACACTCAAGGTATGAAGCAAGAAGGGCAGGGGTGGTAGCTGGAGAGAACTTCTGTACTGTCAGGAGCTTCGGAAGGGACCAGGCACTTTTGCCGTACTACAGTATAATCATCCCAGTCTCCGCATCACGAACCCGGGGAGCAAACGCACTCAATACCTGCAAACTATTCCAGGGAGCTGGAGGGACCAGTTAGTGGCTTCAGCGTGCACCTGCTGCTACGGGTTTTGGGATCACCAATAAATGAACCCATGAATACCTGCCGAGCCGCATAGTGCAGCGACACCAGCACATCACGCAGCAGGCGCTCGTGCGACGGGCGCAGAGCCTGGCACCCCAGAGCAGGAGGAGGAGTACTGTCTACAGAAGCAGAGGGCGATGCTGTGGGACGCAGGGACCTCTGCAGACGCTCAGAGTCACCACCCTGCTGCTGTCCTCGGCCTTAACGTTTGCCCCGATGCCAGGCAGATCCATTGAACCTATCCTCCCTCTTCCCCCGGAGGATTTAGGGTGGTCTCTGTGCAGGTACCTGGGCCAGAACGGGGCAGGGCACAGACACACAGATGCTGGCTGTGAGGAGATGAAGGCCAGCTTTGTCCTAACGCCCTACGATTCATCGCAGTGCCTTGGAATTCAAACAGTGAGCAGCAAACCGGTCAGCGAGTAGCAAAGCAGTGACGCCTGCCATCCCGACGTGTGTTTCTCGAGGGTATGCTTACCCCTGATTCTCTGGTGTCTATCAAGGCTCGCGCTGGGGTTACTCTTTCTCTCTATTTGCATGAAAGGAATGCAACGTCTCTAAGATTTCTAACTTACTGTCAAATTTTGCTGAAACTGGCTGAAGTTATCGGGCAGAGGAGTGCTGGATAGACGTATGAGTACACTCCCAAATGCTGCTGTGAACAAATGAACCTGGCTGTTTGTCCTTAGGCTAAAATTCCTGTTCTCTAAAATACTTCTGGCTGATGTCTGGTTTACAGCTTCACATCCAAAAACCATATTCCAGAGGGAAGCAATTGGATGGAAGACACGGAGCAAATGTCCTTCCACTCTGGATTTGCCAGGGCCAGTGGAGAAGGATGCTTACAGGATCAGAGTCAGCAACGTGTCCAGGACTCAGAGCGGGAAGGGAGGAGAAAGTGAACTCTTTCAAAGGTCTCTCTAGGTCCAGAGGGATGCTGCTTTTTCTCCGAAAGTCCCGCTGGCACGCCAGATTAGCCATGGCTGACAACAGAAGGCCAGAGCTGCAGCAGGAGGGTGGCCAAGTGACCTCTGAGTAGTGAGGACGGAAGCTCCAGCGGGAAGCACAGAGGAAGGCAGAGTTAGTGCCTGGACATTAATGGGTGTCCAGAAATAACAAGGACTCTTAACTTAATAACCATATAGTTGGGTCAGAGACCAGACGTTGTAGACACAGAAGGGATCTGATGCGGAAGCTGCTTGATACTGACTAGGATCTGCCTCTTGGTGGGAAAAGCGTCAGTGGCCTGGCCCAAACGGAGAACCGTGGCACGGACAGCTGAGTGGAAGGCAAAGGGTGAGGGCAGAGGAGGACCAACACCAACATTTTCCTGGAGAAGCACGACATGGAGCATTCTCTAGCGTGGGTTTGGACTGACTCCGGTCAGCACTGGAGGGAAGAGAATGCAAGTGCAGCATTGCACGTTGGTGATCCCACTGAGACAGACCCAGCCCGTGGGCCAGACGCCCAGGCGAGGCAGGGTGAACGACATCGGAGACCGGTGCCCTGCAGCACACGGCGGTTTTGCAAAGCGCTGCCCGGTGTGCCAGCTTCCCACATCACATCATGCGGGTGCATCCCCCCTGTTCAGGCTGGGGCCGTGACTGCCCTGCGGTCTCCACTTGCGGTGTACCCACATCCTGCAGGAAAATGTGTCATTTAAAGCAGGCAAACAGAAGAAGGGGAACTTCCTTCTCTAAAACAGGTGACAGATGCTTCCAAGATGCTGCCTGAGAAGCAAAAGATGGTTTTCCATTCCTTTCTTGTAACAAGAAAGGAAGAATAAAATAAATAATAAGCTGAAACATCCATCAACAATGGGTCTGGGAAAGGAGCAGTCAGAACTGGGAGAGGCACTTAATCAAAATGATTGTGATTTAGCAACCCAGCACCAGGACGTGCCTCCAGAGATTCACAGTCCATTTCCAGTTCTGCCACTTACCTACCGCGTGACTCCAGCGAGTCCATTAGTCTCTCTCTGACAGGTGCCCTCTTGTTCTTTTCCTGTCTTATCTACGAGATCACAAGCTGTATTATTCCCCCTCAGGCACTATCTCATAGAGCGAACTTGTTTAAACAAGAAGTCCTGATTCTGCACGGGTCTTCTTGTGGTTGCTGCCAGGTGCGTGACAAAACCGGGCAGCACCTGGGACCTTGCGGGACAACACCTTCAGTATATCAGTGTCTCACAGCCAGCCACAAGCCTGCAGGCTGCATCTCATCCAAAGCTCTCTGCCTACCTCAAATCAAAACGCACCATCTGTAAAACGGGCTCTGAAACACCCACCTGCCCTTGGGGAGCTGAAGGAGGAAGCTCGTCCTACAAAGGGTGCTACAGCGGCTGAAAGCGCCATTCGCGCTGCGACCGCTCCTCCCGTTCAGAATGAAACCCCACAGATCTCCTTCGGGCGGGGAGCGGCTGCTTGGCTGGTTAGCGTGCGGAGCCGCTTTACCGCACGGGGCTGAGAAAGTTTGGGATGCCCGTAATCGAGGACACCTCGCTGCCACGCGCGCGTGCGCGCCGCCGCACAGAGCCAGCCAGAGGGCGAGAAAAAGGGAGCCGATCCTCCCCTCCGTTTCTGCACGGTAGCATGCCAGAACTCTACACCAGCACTAACAGGGAGCAAAACCTGCCCACAGGGGATTCTGAGTCAGGCGGCCTGGAACAAGAGATACACAGGGGTTTTACAGAGTGTGGTATTGGAGAAACACCATACTCTGGAGAGAGCCCTGAGCGTTTAGACTTCCAGAAAAATAAGGCTGGAGGGGGCTTCTAGGGGGCTCTTCTGCATTAAAGCTTAACTTTCAAATCACACAGTCTCCTTTTTTCGTGGCTTCCACAAAAGCTATCGCTGCCTTAACAGCTTGTTTATTAAAATGCATTTACTCTACTTTCAGCAGAAGCTTAACTTTGCCACGGTCCTCTCATATTAAACATTAAACCACAGGCAATCATAGTTTTGGATGGCTACGCAAAAGTAACCGTGACCAAGCAAGCTCTTTTTGCCTTTTACAAACCTCTCCTTCCCTCTGTACACAAGGCAGGGGCATCACGATGGCTTTGAGGATTCCTCTTTTGGAGGAGATGCTACGAAGAGAAATTCGGACCCTGCCAAATACCGAAGGAGCAGTACTAAATCGTGACTGCTAGCTCAGAAATCACCTCGTGCTTGTGCCTCCCAGGCACGTTCAGCAGACGAGCGGGTTGGCCCGAGCCTGCGAACCCCCAGCCCGCGAGCAGGCGTCGCTCGTGCCAGCAGCCCAAGGCTCGGCCCTGCGCACCGCGGGGAGCAGGAGCTCCTCGTCCTCTGCCCCGGGCGCGTCAGCAGGGCTCCCTGAACAACACACCGCACCGTGCAGCGCTCGAAGCCGTCGCGCCGTTCCCCCTGACCCAGCTGCCTCTAGCCTCCTCCGGCAACTTAGTAATACCCAAGTAATTAATTACTAATAACAGGGGGGGTGGAGAGGGGGGCTTGTTTCGTTTTGAAGTCCAATTATCCAAGCATTTGGAGAGAAATCCAGGAACTGCAAGTGAAAACTGAGGAAACTCTTTGCTAATTGCGGGGCTGTTTCCAAGACTGCCTTTTCTAACCATGTGATCGCGCTGCACAACGAACATTCTGGGCGTGCAAAACAGTCGGGCCGTTGTTATGCCCCCATGAAAGCTGGCTGCTTCTGCTCAGCCACTTGTTTTCATCCTCTTCCGCAAAAATAGAGCTGAGCTACAGACAAGCTGCTCATTAAAGAAAGGGATTTTATCCCTACAGCACTGCTTCCTCTTGTCACTCCTGTGTTCAAGAGGAGGGAAGATCCAAGGAACCACAGGCCGGTCAGCCTGACCTTGATCCCTGGGAAGGTGATGGAGCAGATAATCCCGGGAATCACTTCCAAACATGCGAAGGGCACGAAGGTGATTGCGAGTAGACGTACAGGTTTACGAAGGGGAAATGACGTTTACCCAACCTGATAGCCTCCTACGATGAGGTGCGCTTGCTGGACGAGGGGAGGGCAACGGTCATGTTTGCTTATGTCGACTTCAGCAAGGCTTTTGACACCGTCTCTCAAACATGCTCATAGACCAACAGAGGAAGAAGAGACTAAGTAACTGGACAGCGGAGTGGGCTGATAACTGGCCGAACCGCTGTGGCCGAAGTCCAGCTGGAGGCCGGTCACTAGTGGTTTATCCCAGGGGTCAATAGTGCTTAACGCCTTTATGAATGAACTGGACGATGGGGCAGATGCACCCTCAGCAAGGTCGGAGCTGACACAGAACTGGGAGGGGTGACTGATGCACCAGAGGGTTGTGCTGCCACCCAGAGGGACCCGGCCAGGCTGGAGAAAGGCGCAGGCAGGAAACTCATGAACATCAGCCAAGGGAAGTGAAAGGTCCTGCATCTGGGAAGGAACATTCCATGCATCAGTACATGCTGCCCAGCGGGAAAGCAGCTTGGCAGAGAAAGACCTGTTGATCCCGGTGGGCATCAAGTTGCCAGGAGGCAGAGGGAGATGATCCCTCTCTACTCAGCCCTGGTGAGACACACCTGGAGTGGTTGGTCCAGTTCTGGGCTCCTCAATACAAGGAGGATATGGACTTCCTGGAGCAAGTCCAGTGAAGGCCCACCAGGACGATTTAAGGGACTGCGGCATCGGACATACAAAGAGGCTGAAAGAGCTGGGACTGTTGTGCCTGGAGAAGAGAAGACTCAGGGGGATCTTACCGATGTGTATAAATACCTGATGGGAGAGGACAGAGGACGTGCAGCCAGACTCTTCTGAGTAGTAGCCATTGAAAGGACAAGAGGCAACAGACACAATTTTAAACAGAGAAATTCTATTTAAACATAAGAATGCTCTTCCGGACAAACACCGAGAGCGGCTGTGCAGTCTCCGTCCTTGGAGGTACTCAAGACCCAACAGGACATGGCCCTAAGCATCCTGCTCTAGCTGACGCTGCTTGGAGCAGAGGGTTGGGGACTAGACGATCTCCAGAGGTACTTGCCAGCCTCAACAATTCTGTAATTCTCCAGTCTTTTAACTTTGCTTTCACTCAGTGACTGTAATCAAGAATCTTTCCTCTGTCCTACGCTGCTGTCTGAGTGTTGTCCAGCTAACAGCAATAGCAACAGCGACTTCCCGCTAGGACTTCATGGCATCTCCTGCTCTTCCTTCTCAGAAGGGAGCTTGCAACAGCTCTGGGGGGGGCATGTGGTGTGGCTCTTCTATCATTTGGGACGTAAAGGATGGTTTCATTGGTGTTGGGTAGTTTTTCTCAAACAGGAAAGCTCTGCAGCGTTTCCTGATGATGGTCATGCTCTGAAATATCCAGTTATTTAACAGCTGCCTTCACCTTCCAGTGGGTTAACAGTTTAGCGACGCTAGAATTTTTCTTACCAAAAGCCTACAGGTCTGCTCTATCCTTTACTTTCCACCTATGTGTTTACCCCCTCTGGTTTATTAAAAACAGGATCATTCTCCTTATTTGGAATCTATTCAAGCTCATGAAAACACAGTATACTCTAGGGAGTTGGCTTATTTCAGCACAGACTGCTGCCTTTAAGGAGGAAATGGAAGTACTCGTCCTCCAAAGGATGGGGAATGTCCACCGACAATTAATTGCTACTTCTCCCAAATCATAACAGAGCAGAACTGTTTGTTTCTTCAAATCTAGTCCACAGAATTTTGGACTTTTTTTTTTTTTAATCTAAATAGATCTGGTTTATAAAAAAAAATACATAAATAAATAAATAAGAATCATGTGAGCAAATGTAGGACTTACATATGATCCATAATTCACTGCTAGGGTCTGCAAAGCCCACGGGAGGCCTAGGCCAATTAAAATATCAAACACATTGCTTCCGATGGAGTTGGACACAGCCATGTCCCCCATACCTGCAGGAAAGGAAACCAGGTACAGTTAGACACGTGTCAGAAAAGTCCTTCAACTTTTAAACAGAAATGCATTAATCTGAGCTAATCCTGACAACTTCCATGGATTAAGGCAAAGAGTTAAGGGAGGTCCCCCTCACCCCACCTCTTCCCTTTGCCCTCCCCATCACACAAGGCCTGCAGGGTTGAAGGGGCCGAATCCACCTTCCAGGATCACCTGAGAACTTCCCCCGGTAATCCTCCGCTGCTGCGGGGACCCTGGCCACCGGCTGTGCTGGCCGTGACCTGCCGGCACTCTTGTGCCACGCTCAGTGGGCTTTTGACGCCTCGCTGCAGCCACGACACATGAGTTTCTACGTGGGACTCATTAGATCAGGCCTTGGGGTAGTCTATTACGTAGCTGGTTGTTTCACTGAAGAGCCACTGGTTTTGTTCCCCAAAGCGGTACTGACAACTTTCTTTTGCTCTTAAAAGACCTGTTGCTGGAGTCACAAGGAGGGAAAAAACCCTGTTTTCCTTAAAACCAGTAGTATCTTCCAGTCCTTATGACTGTGGAGAAAAACTGGGAAGTGACCTGAAAGACCCTTACGCCATGTTCTAAACAATTCCATGCCACCGATATTTAAATTAAGAAAAACGTTGTGACTTTTAGGGAAGGCCTGAAGTTGACAATAGCGCCAAAACTTGTTCCGCACTGTCATTAAGAACCTGTTAGCGGCTTTGCAACAGCAACATAATTAATTTCCTTCTTTGGTCTTGTTTTAAATTTCAGGCTCAGGAAAAGGGCTCCGTGTGCTTCCACATTTCGGACACATCTGTGCTACCTAAAGAGGAGGAGGAGGCAAGGAAACCCTTCCGCAGCAGTATGACCTCTCTGTGAGGAACCCACCTTGCCTTGCTACGATAAGGCTTGCCATGCAGTCCGGCACACTGGTTCCAGCTGCCAGGAAGGTGATGCCCATGATCACGTCTGGAATTCCCAGCGTGTAGCCAATGATTGTCACCTAAGGAGAGGAAACAAACTGTCAAGCTGTTTACAGGAATTACAATCGGAGACCAGCTTGGCCCAATCCTGCAAGGTGCTGTGAGGCAGAGCTTATTGCTCAGTGCAAACTCACACTTTCCTTGAAGAGAAGCAGCGACAGGCTTTTTTGGCGTACTCGTCACCCGGCAGAGGACAGCACTGACCTGCCACGCGCCCTCTTTGGTTACCTGCTTCGCACCTTTCATCCACAATTGTCCTGACACTAACCTGGAAAAGAGACTATGTGGGGCCCACCACCCTGCGTAACAGCCTCCCCATCTTGGCTGAAGTCTGTAGGCATTATTACATACAAATAACAGCTAAGCAGAGACTAGAACAGCATTACACTATGCAAATGCTAAATGCAGGGACGTATCCCCGCGTGACTGCAAACAGTTCCTATTGGCAGAGAGGAGACACCTCTAATTTCCCCTTTCCTTTGCCATGCAGTCTATCATAAATTCGTGCTCTTCAAATGGATTAATATTTTTAAATTTTGGATGCCTTTGTCTAATGATGCCCATTTCCCATTAGCCACATTTAATCGCTCTTCTGAACTCTCTGCAGCATACTCCAAGAAATGTGAACCGCGTGGCAGAAGCAGCACAGCGACCCTGTGGGCTCCGGTATTTCAGCTACGGAAAGCTGGGGTAGCTTTCGTCTTGAAAAACACCTCATCCTCGCAGAGGAAAAGCAGAAGAAAACAAGTAACTTTCTACTTCCTTTTTGGGGTAACACGGGTTATTGAAAACAAACCAAAATAAACCCCCCTCTTCTGTAACTGCTTGGATGGGTTTGCAGGGGAAAACCTGGCATTCAGTTTTGCAGTTAGGACAAGAACGAACTGTGAAGGCAGTGAAGGTGCCTCTGTAGCCGCCCCCTTCCCGGCAGGGAAGCAGCGGCCAGTGCTTTAGCGAGGCCTCTCCATGCTCTTTGGGTCCCGCGCCGAGACGGACCGAGAACGCTGCTCTCCACCGCGGTGCAGCAGCCGCACCCCAGGCTTCCCGTGCCGGAGCCTCTCCTGAAGCCAGTGCCCCGCCGTTGTCCGATTCTGCCCCACGGGAAACAAGCCACGCTGCAGTACTGTAATCCCAACGAGGACACCTACGCTGTTCACCTACACGTACCACGTAACGAGGCCTGCAGCCGGCCAACAGGCTCCGTGACCCAGCCAGCGCACGGAGCTCCCCTGCGAACAGAGCAACTACGCCTGGATTTCCTTGTGCTCGTTTTTATTTATCCCCTTCGACCTTTAGGACAATGAGGTAGAATGAAGTTCCTGTTGGCTAGAGTGGGTGTGCAAGGATTCGGCTGAACGTCACGCCTCTGTTCGTGCTGAGTTCAAAGCGTCATCGCTCACAGCTCTGTCTCTCAAGCTCGCTGGCTCCAGGACAAGGAACAGGCACTGAGGCCAGACTCTCACTAGCACCAGGGCCCGTCTACACTGCCCTGCACGACAAGAGGGGTTAAACTGCTGCAAGGGTAATTTTTTCCCACGTTAAAGAATCTGGGTGAAATTCCAGCCCTGAATCAGGTTCAAAAGCCTCTAATTTTCTTCTCTCAGTGTGGACAGGTCTAATAGAAATGGAAGCAACTTAAGGTTTCTCATCTAAAAATTCAGGTACGTAGAACTTTCTACACGTTTCCCTAAGCTGACAAAAAGCACTTCTGTTGCCTCTCCCAGGCTGTGGTTTCCGCTTTAGTTGGGACGTACCATCCACACCATCATGTAGGAGAAAGCTGCAATCCAGAGGGTAGAAGAAGCAAAGGTAACCATGAACCATTTTTCCAAGTGGGGTTTGTTACAGTTGGGCACTGTGAAGTACAGGACAAAACTCAATGGCCACGTGAAGAGCCACTTCAGGATTTCTATCTTGCCAGCTGCAAAACAAAAAGAGGGAAACAATCACAATTCTGGTCGGCTTTAGTCCCGAATGTTATGATTTTGTTAATATTAACGAGCTAGATGCCAGGGACACCTCAGCCTAACTCCTATCCAAACAGGTAACGACAAGACATTCCCCGTTCAGAAGACCACGGCGTGATGACAGAGGTGGGAGGGCAGAGGGGCACAGGGAAGGACTACGAAATGCCTCCCTGAGAGTTTAAGTAATGGGCCAGAGCACACCTGCTACCCTCCCTGGGTCAAGTTCTTACAGGTACCACATAAAAAGCAAGTTCTAGAAAGAGATCTGATCCACCTTCAATCACCCGATGGGAGGGTACAGACGAGATGGAGCCAGGCCCTTCACAGAAATGCACAAGGAAATTACAAGAGCCAACAGACTCCATTTGCAGCACGGGACGTTCAGAACAGACGCTACCATAAGTGGTGCATTTTCTTTTTTTTCCCACCATGAGGGTGGCCAAACACTGGAACAGTACCCAGAAAGACTGTGGGATCTCCATCCTTACAGATCATCAAACTCAACTGGACGCAGCCTTGGGCAACCTGCTCTGAGCAGGGGTTTGAACCAGAGATCTCTAGAGGTCCATGCCAACCTTTCCTGTACCATGAATCTAGTGTCACGGTCCACAGGACGTCTAAATTACTCTCTTCAAAGCTTGGGTTTTTTTCCTGACTTGAACTACAGCTATGCTGTTTGAGTGAGGAGATCTGAACAGGAGTTCCCAAAAACGCGTAATGGGCAGGACCAGTCCCTACAGTATTCTGGCTTGGCTGCAGCACAGCAGATTTGCCAGCTGTGGCAACTGTGAGTCAAAGGCAGGGCAGGGATACGTTATAATCAGCCCGGGACTAGAGCCCTGATGGGGTGTCGTGGTTTAACCCCAAATTGTAACCCAATACCACGCAGCCGCTCGCTCACTGCCCCCTCCCCAGTGGGGTGGGGAGGAGAATCGGAGAGAAAGGAAAACTCGTGGTTTGAGATAAAAACAGCTCACCAGGACAGCAAAGGAAAAATATAACAATACATTAATAATGATAATATTAATAATATATATAAGGATAATAGACTATATAAAACGAACAATACACAATTTCTCACCACCCGACGACCGATACAGCCCGTCCCGAGCAGCAGGCAGGGAGCAGGGGTATCCCCCCCAGCTATCCCAGCACAGCAAGTTCCAGAGAGCAGGCAAGGGAACCAACAGCCGAACAAACGAAAAACAAAAAGGAAAAATAGGGAAACAAAAAGCAACCCAAAGGGAAGCTTAAGGATTAAGGCAAGTTAAGGGTCTAAAAGCCTAGTGGCCCACCGGCCGACCCTCACTGATGCCGGGCACGCCGTCTCTGGCATGGAACACTCTCTTTGGCCAGTTTGGATCAACTATTCTGGCTCTGCCCCTCCCAGGTTTTTGCACCTGCACATCAGCAGAACCCGGGAAACAGCAAAATGTCCTTGGGGGTTCAGCAGCAACCAGCAACACCAGTGTGCTGCCGCCGTTCTTCTCACGCTAAAGCCAAAACACAGGAGCTGCTGAAAACAAAACTAGCTCCGTCCTGGCCTAAACCAGGACATGGGGTAAGAGGCACTTGGCAAAAAGGAGACGTCCATCTCGCAGGCGCAGCGCTCAGCAACCTGAGGCACACGGGTTTTTCACAAGTCACGTAGCCGCAGTGGCTTTCCAAGCCCTCCGGAAACACCGAGAAGACCCTGCGGCTGTGCAGGAAGCGGAGGCGCCCAGGACCTCCTTTGGTCGCCCACTGCCTCGCCTCCGCTAGCACCACACCTTCCCACCGAGGCAGGAGCGCGCCTCATTTCCCAGCAAAGGTACGGCCTGGACGCAGACGCATCTGACCTGCGGGCAGGCCCCTTGCCAGCGGCCGCACCATCCTCACCGCCCTCCGCAGTCAGCAGAGAGGGACGGGCCTCTCCAGAGGGTGGCCCAGGTTTTGGGGCAGGAACCACCCCGTGGAGATTGCTGCCGCTCCCCTCCGACTGCAACAGCAGCGCCGGGCCAACACGCGAGCTGCAGCCGAGGCGCGTCCGAGCCCAGGAGCCCAGGAGGAGTTCCTGCCACTTCCCAGTGCCTCTCCTCTTCTACCTGTGCCCAGGAACCGCATTGCGAGGGGCAGGCTGATGGGGGCTCTCGGGGACACGGCTGCCTCAACGCGCGCCTGCGAGGCTTTCTGGCATACCCAAACCAACCCAGGAGCTTCTTACTGGGTAGGTCAAAAGGTGTGTATGGCCCTTCATGGTCATCATCGTCATCGTCTTCTTCCTCTTCCTCATCGTTTTCGTTGTTCTCGTTATCCTCATTCTCGTTCTCTGTCTCGTTCCCAGCCTCAGCCATGTCTTCGTCCCGCCGTGTGCCGTTCACGCCCCGCTCGGCGGAGTTGCTGGGGCCTGTTCCGTTCTCAACCACGTGCTTGACAGGAATTTTGATTGCTACTTCTGACTCACCATTGGTGTAAGTCCTGCTGTTGATCAGCCTTTGTCTCTGTAAATACAGGCACAAATTCTTGCTGAAAGACAGATTTTTTTTAAATTTAATTTTTTAAAGAGAAAGGGAGGAACAGAGAAAGAGAGATGTGCAGAGTTCTTTAAAAATTTGGCTTTAAAAGCAAAAGGGATGAGTTTTGATCAGGTATAACGCGATGCTTGCTTGCAGGCGACTAGATAAACCTCACATATACAACTTTTATAAGAGGAGGACCAGCGGCTGTAGAATTGGCTGCAGGAGCACTCCAACACCAGGGCCAGACTACGTGCAGACTCAGCAGAGTACTATAGTATTAAGTAAGTGCAAGCGATATTAACGTCAGACCAATGCGGGGGCACCTCCTGTGAGCAACAGCTACAGGTAACGTAACCACGTAACGACTTGAAACTTTCTCTGCTAAAATCTCCATGGGGACAGACAGCAAGGGTTGATTTAGTAAAGTCAGTACCAGAAGGATAAAACACAGGAAAATGCTATCAGGGCTCCAGGAAAAACACACGAGTTCCATTTCGACCCAAACACTGCTACAGGAGAAGGCAAATTCAGAAGGAGAAGGGGAGGTGGAGGGAGGGAAAAGACATACCTCATTGATCAACATGCGGCTGGCCATGGAGAGGCGTGTTTTGGGAGGGAAGTGGCTGGTGATCATGATCCGGAGCCCAGCCTCAGAAAACGAAAGCTGGTGCGGGTAGGCAGACAGCAGCTCATCCACCATGATCACCGAGGCTTTACGGTGGAAGTTTCCTGCAGCCAAGGAACAAAGAGAGATTGAGGTGGTCGTCTAGCAGTCTCTCTCTGCCCTATGCGGCTCTCGGAAGAATCAACCCGCGGGTTGCAGAAGTCCTTTGTAAGAACCATCCCCTCAGCTACCACCATTCAAAACATGCCTCCTCTATCCTTAATTTCTGCCTTTACACGTCCTATGTTTCTGTCTTTAAATAAACTGCCAACACGGTCTCTCCACTCACGCTCACCACAGAGAACTGAACGTGCCCCGCGCAGCCCGTCGCAGGCCTGCGTCAGGCGGATCACCGCTTCCACAGCAGCTATGCCACCAAGGCAGAAACGGTGCCGCAGCGCAGCTGCACTAATTCCACCGCTACAACCTGCGCTTCTGCGAGGATGCTGGCCTCACCCACCATTAACCGCACACGAGGTGAGGAAATTGCCACTGCGTCCCCGCGGGGACAAAAAGCAGGTCCCTGCATCCTGGGCTCACAGCTCACGGCTGGGAAGCGCCATCAAAGCCGGCAGCAAGCGCAGGCGGCAGTCCACGGGGCGCGGGAGCAAAGGAAGGAGGAGACGGGGCAGGCGCCCGAATCGCGCTCCGGCTGGGGCGCAGTGCCAGCGCCCATCACCTCTGGGGTGGCACAGGGCCAGCGTCCATCCCTCCTGTGCCTGGACGCTGCCCGGGCCGTGAATTCCGGGCCGGGGCTGGCCCTCGGCAGCAGGGAAACCCGAGGTCTTCCCCAACACGTCTCTGCTCTGGTTTGCTGAAATCAGTGCTCAACGCTGGCAAACGTTTCATGGCATAACTATTTATTACCATCACTCTTAGTCTTACAGAAGAGTATCTCCTCGGTCTTAGTGTCACTTTTTTCTGACTGGGGAGGTTTCCATGGATTGGGGTAGATAAGTGGGGCCATCCACATTCAAAAAAAGCGAAACAGCCAGACAGCTTCTCCTTGAGACTTTTTCCACGCTGGCCTTTCCTGCGTGGCACCTGGGGGAGCTGCCCCAAACACAGAAGTCCTTCTGTTCGAGTCTTTTTGGTCCTCCGTTCAGAGAAGGCCTCAGAAAACAATCGGTAGCGTCTGAAACCCTCAGGCAACCTGTGGCAACGGGTGCTGTTTGCGACCCCCTGCCCCTGGCTGGCGTGCACAGGCAGCGCCACTCGCCCCGCTGGGCCTCCGGTGGCCCGCGGCCAAGGAAATATAGGAACAACGTGCAAGAGAATGAAGCAATCCTTTCGTCTTCCTTCCTCAGCCAGTTCGAGTAACCGCGAGTGTCCAAACCAGAAAACTACCAGCAGCTGAGCAGTGTCATGCAAAGACGCATTCTGGGGAGATTTACACCAAATCCCACAATCCCAGCTGCCTCATTGGTGCGTAACCCTGAGGCCACCGGGTAAACCGAGATGACTAAGGCCTGAGTTTATGCTTACTGAGTTTTACCAGTCCAGCTTTACTGGTACAGAGCGTAACCATCTTGCCAGCACAGCGTCGCTGTCGAGAGCCCCAGGCTGCAGAGAGCTGTTCCCATGAAAGCAGCTTCCCCAAAGCAGAGCGCCCAGCGCTCAGGAAAGCCCTCCCTCAGCAACAGGGCAGAACACCACAGCCGGCCTCTGGGAGCCTCAAAGGCTTCGATGGCAGCAAATAAACCCCTCCGCGTTTCACGTTTAGTTGCTTACTGTACACAGACTATGTCCTTCAGTCACTGTTTGCAGGAAAAGAGGGACCTATTCTCGTTTAGCGCAGTGAAACAAAAAGGGCAGCCCATCTGCAGTCAGAGACCAGGACTGCTTTAGACAAGCTAGAGCTCCTTCTCAAGTTAAACCAGCGACTGGGGGGGGTGTGTTCTTCCTGAGGACAGGTGCATACACATCCCGAGCAGTTATGGCACGTGCTTGTTGACTGTTGCAAAGATAAAAAAATTATCCTCTGTAAATACAGTTTAGCACATGCTTGCGAATGCACGCATCGAGCTCCTGCTGCTGAGCTATGGAGCGGGTGAATTTTTTTTAAGCTGAAGAAATACAATCATTTTTATACGTGATCGTGACTAAAGTCAAATGGGAGCAGATGTCAGCCAAAGTGAAAGCCACTTAAAGATCACTCGCGTGGAAAAGTTGTGCACGTTCAGGATAGCACGTGCAGTAAGAGCACGCTACCTAGACCAACGCAGAGTCCCTGCCTCCCTTCTCCGGGGGAAAGCGAACGCTGGTATAAGTAGGGCCTTTTTCCCTGCTCAGTTTATGTCGCTTTGGAACGGAGTTAAACTTAACTGGAGGTACTAGCTGTAAATGGGCATCTTCAGTCTGGAATAACAGCGCCCACAGGAGGACTTACAATGGCATGGCTCTAACGGTCTAAATAAGTAGCCCCTGGGCAAGTGAGGCTTGAAGCTGGAGGAGTCCTTTCAGCCAGGAACTTGTCCAGCAGCAAGAACAACCCAGAGGAGGCCCGAGCTGCCTCCAGCGGCGAAGGAGGCGGTGGCTGGGGTCGCCACGCCGCACCCCCGGCACAGGAGCCATGGCCACGGTTAGGAAAGGGCCACCTCCCCGCCTGCCTCACGGCTGACGAGACGGAAGCAGTCCCCAGCGCGTGACTAGCCGACAAACTTGTAAACATTCAGAATGATGCAAGCAAGCGGGGTGACTTACTGGAACAGTTACCTTTCTTTAGTAACACCACTGTGGCGTCGCAGTTGCTGTTATCGTCCATTTCCGCGTTACTTGCTAAACCGTTCACCATGTTTGCAGAGTTTTTTGTCTTCCTTTCGAAGCAGTGATGTATGGTTGAGTTGTACCTGCACAAATGAAACAAACTCTAGATGTACCTTTGCTCCCCCTACGTGGACTTCTTCACACGCTGCCTTTCCTAGACTCATATCCTGTGCGATCCCACCGCGGGAGGGAAGAAAGCCCCTCCGGTTTTAAGGAAATGTAGCCGCAGTATGCCAGAGCTCTAACCAAATTGTAAACAACGCCATCTCTCCATACCCAGGTGGCTATGAAAGATACAGGACATGAATCTTGAATGACATGTGTGCTTAAGTACTATGTGTAATTAATATTCTGTATAGCAAATAATGGTTACTTGTCATCGTCCACATTTGCTTTTTATCACATAATCACGCCTGAGCACGAGTGCTGTTTCACCTGTGAAGACCTACCGCAGAAACACACCACCATATGCTAAGCTCCGTTTCAACTTTGGGGGGGGGGAAACAATCATCTTTGTTTCTTGTTTTGTTTAGAGCCGCCAGGAGCTGACACAAACACGAGCTGAGGATCTCACCACGATACTCAAAGGCAAGGACAGACCACTGCGAAGAGCCGGCCGAGGTCCCTCACCGGGCTGACAGCCTCCGCAGCTGGCTCCAACCAGGTCTGATGTGCTGTTCACACCACAGCACTGCCTTCAGAAAAACCCCGGTCTGGATTCAGGCATTACACCTGTCTGTTTTGCTGCTCAGTTAGTTGTTGCAAGGGTGAAGCTGCCCTCCATGTCAAAGTTTCTACTTATTAGAAGGGAGATGAATTCTGACTCGTGTTCCCTCCAGCCCAGCCTGAGTGTTTTGCTGTTCTCACTGAGAATTGCTCTCACAATATTTACTCTATTCATCATTTCAAAACAAATCTCTACTCTTACTTGTTGAGACAAGACCACTGGTGTGTTTGGCAGCTGGTAGGTTTTGTTGAATGTTCCAGTTTAAATCTGGGTTTCCTTTCCACCGGCTTTTAAAAACAAGGCAGGAGGAGGGGAACCGAACAGCAGAACAGACTAGCTTTGCTCGCGTGAACTTGCGTGAAAGAAGCGACACAGGTCGGACGCTCAGAAAATCAACGCTGATCGTGCTGTAGTTTTACCCTGGGTCTCCAAGCAAGCAAGAACAGATTGCTGTGGAGTTCTGCACCCATAAAAAGTAAACTGGAATCTCCCGCGTGTTTATTTCTGAGGAGGGATGCTGAAGCGAAGTCAGAAGAGGCTGCTCTGGTGGGACTCGGAGCCGGATTCGGTTCTCTGCTCTGCCGCAGACTGGCCGCATTAGCCTTGGCCGGTTCACACAGGGCGAGACCCATAAAGCATCACCCACCTGCAGATGCCTGCTCCTCAGATCTGTACTCTGGGGATAAGCAGCCCCTTCCTGCCTCCTCAGGATAAATTACAGGCAATACACGAGAGGGCAAGGTGCTTTAACCCCTGCCCGGAGGTGCTGCGGGCGTGCAAGCTGGGTGACGCAACGGCCGCGCTGCCCGCAGCCCGCGGCTCTCCGTCGTTACTTTGCAGCCCCTGGAGCAGGAACCCTTACCATCTAAACAAGCCCAGGGCGCCTTTGACTTACTTCATGATAACGATGTAGATGACGTACATCAGCACGAGGACTAAGGACTCCCACCTGCAAACAAGAGCGACACAGAAACGCATCAGAGCAGGGCACGGCAGTCAGCTGCCCGAGCTCAGCCGCTCCCCCGCCTGTCGCGCCACGGGCTTGCGGCAAGGCTCGACCCTCTTGGGCTGTCCTAACACACCTCTAAAAAAGGGGACGCGTAAAGAAATGGCTCACGCGCCCGTGTGCGACGCCTCCTTTGTTTTCTTCACTTCTGCTCTGGTTTTACTCGGCCAAATCAACCCGTCAGCTAAGAGCGAGTGACTAAACCCAGAAATGCAGTGAAGCCCCAAGGAACACCGATGCTTCTGCAAGGACAGCGCCTGTGCGGGCTGCGGCAGAGGGAGGGGAGCGGCCGTCCTGCCCTGCCTGCGCGGTTTAAAGCAGGTCGTGGGGCCTTCTGAGCGTGCTAACGCACACCGGGACGACCCGGGCAAGGGGCAGCTGCTCTTTTGCTACCGCTGCTGCATGACCACTGAGAATGTGCAGGCAGCAGTTTGAACTGCTGCTGAGATATTGCTGGGTTCTTTCTCCATCGTTTCTGTGTCAAACTAACGAAATTTGTATGAAAACAAAATAGAACGTGACTTCCAGAACTCGCTTCTAGGTAATCTTTTTCACGGACCAAAGCTGTCTACAGCAAACTGCTAGTCCTTGTGGAAACCATCCACTATCAGACTGCTAATACTAAAACTCGTGGGCCATTTTCTCTTTAAGGATTTTGAGGCATCGCACTAACCATATCAATATCTCATTCCCTGCTTCTGGCAGTTCAACACTCGGCTTCCGCATTGATGCGTTTTAGTTGAAGGGCACAGTCAAATACAACTGCACCTCGAGTCAATTTTAGTTAAAAAAACAAAACAAAACAAAGAAAAACAAGCCATTGCAAAACTCCGTGTTTCAGAAATCCTTCTCTGAAATTAAACATAAATCCCCCAGTGAGAAAAGGTTTAAGAAAACATGCAACCCGAAAAGCCTGACTCCCCCTAGTGCTTGTAATCTAAATAATCCCGGCTGTGAGTGAAATCAAAGCTACCACTGTCACTCTACAAGCCCCGAGAGGTGCTGAAAACAAAATCATAAAGGAAAATAACTGGAAGTACACTTTTCAAAGTGTTTGAAGCCCTCGGAGCCTGCCATACCTAGTGCAGTACATTTAAGCTCATTCATGGGGATATTAACACTTTTTTCTTTCTTTCTTTCTTTAAACTGGTCATTTGCTCTTTAATACTGCCTTAGGAGCTTTTGGTTTTTAAATTGATGAACTATTAAAACCCCAAATATTGGAACATGCTTATCTATGACTGCTTGGGTGGCCCCTTCCGTTCGCAGGCGGCTGACAGCCCCGGCACGTCGGCACCCAAGGAGCCGCCTCTGCCTCTGCCGAGCCCACGGCCGTCCCCAGGCTGCTGCGGGGCGGGCAGGGGGCACCGGCTGCCGCCGCCGGATCGGGCGACGCTCTCGGCTCTGGCTCACCAAATGAGTTATTCTAGCCCATCTCGTGCCGAGGCTTCTCACGCAGCAGGAAGCTGCTGCCCGAACTGCCCTGCAGAACTTCTGAGCTTTCCCATCCCCTCCTGATGAACCCCACTTATTGCAGCTTTTGTGGCATGACCAGAAAAAAACGAAAAGAAAAGGGATTCACGGCCGGGTATACTTACCAGGAAACTTTTTCATCATAAATAAACTGTGGAGAAAAGGTTTAAAAATAGTCATGTTATACACGAAGTCACAGCTGAAAACAGCTCATCACCTGAGCGGGGGACAGCGCGGGCAGAGCGACCCAGGGCTCAGGGCAACGGGACGAAGCTCTGCCTGTTTTGGCACTGCCCTCCCGCCCTGCCTTTGAACTTCTCAACCCTTAGCTTCCCTCACCCAGCACAGGCAGGTACTCCTTCCCAAACACCGCGGGATCCTTGCGTAACCAGGGCTGTTGCCGCAGCGGAGCGGAGGCGGTTACAGGGAAACCAGAAGCGAGTCGGAGCAAGGGCCGTACCGGCCTCGGAGCCGCACAGCCGGGCTCGCCGGGGCTCAGCCGCTTCCCCGACCCGCGCTCGGGCGGCGCTGGGCCATCGGCGGGCAGGGGCACAGCCAGCTCCGCAGCCGCTGTGAGATTCTGCCGGCTGAACGCTGGGCCCGGGGCATTATTCCTGAAGCCCTACGCGGTCACCACACCAGCCGAATTTAACCGCCACGACGGTCGTTTCAGCACACCGGCGGCCGGATGCCGCAGCTCCCGTATCGGTGCCGCGCAAGTCCCCGGCGGAACGAAACGCATCTCTTCGCCCAAGATGCCGGGTCGGGAAGAGGCGATGCGGCGCCGGCGAGGCGAGGGGTGCCGGCCCTGCGCCCCGGGGTGGGCTCCGAGGCGGCGGGGGGCGGCCGGCAGGTGGCTGCAGCGCTCCACCGCCGGGCCCTTCCCGGCCCACCGCCCCGCCAGCTCCCCGCTTCTCCTGCCACCGCCCGCCGACACCTGCGGAGCCTGCTCTCCCCGCGGGTCTCGGCCGCCACTCGTGGAGCGGGGGTCCTCAGGGCGCTCACCCCGTGGGCCACGACCCACCTGCCACGGCTGCTGCAGCAGGAGGGCTGGAGGGTGGCCGGGCCGCCTGGCCTGGGCACGGGGTGCCCGGGAGGGCAGACAGGACGCCTGGGCTGGGCGCGGGGTGCCCAGGAGGGTTGGCCCTTCGTGGCAGCGTGGGGCTTCTCTGGGAGGCTGGAGCCGGGGTTGCTCACAGCGACCCGCAGCCTGCCCTGTCAGCCTCGGCGCGGAGCCCGCTCGTTCCGTCCTTCCACGGCACCCGCACCTGCCCTCAGCCCCACGCCGCGCGGAGAGGCGGAAGCGCCGTATCTGCGCTAGGGAGACACATCCATGGCAGCGCACCGGGGAAGAGGGAGGGAAGGAGCCTCTGAAAGCACAGCGGAACGCTTCCCTTCAGCTACATAGCCTGTGAATAGCAACTCCCGCATGGCAGCCAACCCCGAGCAACACTTGCGCCGGTTACTGGAAGAAAACATGACCACAAAACGTCATGCATGTTATAAGTTACAGCTCCCAGTCACCGTGATCTAATCTGACACGGCCTCTTTTAGGTTACAGTGTGTTGGTGTGATGGGACATGAAAGCGTGTGCACTGACCTTTGTCATTAAAGATAGCACCCGTCCCACTTCTGCCACTAACGACTCCGACCACGTCCCTTCGAGTTAAGATACATAAGCGTCTTTTTCCTTTCAAGGGAAATATGGAGTAACAGTTTTGCCAAGCTCTGCATGAAACAAGGTGGCTTTGTAATATTACTTTAAGGTTAAAAAAAAATTACAGGGCTGAATCGAGGTGAGGTAAGTACGGTAAGTGCGGTTTATCCACTTCTAATCTCTGTGATTTAGAGTTCACTCATTCTACCAAATGGCCTGGAGCACCGAGCAGGTGTGTTCACGCTGCTTTGCTATTTATTACTGCAGCGCTGCAATTCCTTTGCTGGTGGAAACGGAAGGAGACAAAGTCACATCGATTTACCTGGCAGAACAGCAAGCTTTTTAAAGCTGCTGAATCTCAGCAGTGGCAGGAATGTATTTCTTTCCCCTCAGGTGTATTTACGATTAGCACAGACACCGGTGGAGTGCAACTGACCACGCAGCTCTACAAGCGGCTGTTTGAAATAGGGTGAGAGCAACCTTCTACAAGCAGCGCCATCCCCAAGGAAGATGACTGCCTTTCAGCCGCAGCGAAGCCCAGTGCCCTCATATGGCAAATCAGCCCTACATGGCAAAGCAGTTAAGCGCCTTCTAAAACGGAAGGCGCGCAGAAACCTAACAAAGGGGGAGCCGCAGGCAGGTCGCCCCACGCGCCGCACGGGGCCTGTGGCTCGTCTCGCAGCGGAGACCGCGGGACTGGAGGGTCGGTACTTGCATAGCAACGTGCTGCCACCTAAATTTGATTCTGCCTTAAAAGGACAGGAAAGATCCGAGCCGCTGCGAAGCCGGGGGTCCCTGGGTGAGCCAAGGGGAGGAGAAACTTCTCCAACTGAAGCAGTCTTTGACTCTGAAAGGAGAAATCCTCGTTGGCCATCAACTGGGGAGCAATATTGCGTATAAAAGGGCTGGTAAATCAGCTGGGAGCTAAATCTTTAACCATTTAAAATGTTTTCCCTTCCTCCCATCTTTCTCTAACAGGTGTTTAAAAGTCGTTTGCAACGATTGCTGTGGAGTAACGCTGAAGAGAAGTGGGACGCGCTCCGCGTCGCCCAAGCCCCAGTTAGGCACGTAGTGCTGTAACACGGGAGTAAGAGCTCTGGCAGTGCCGTCGAGCCTCCGCTACCGCCTGGAGCTGCACAGTCCCGCTGCCCTGGCTCCGTGAAGGACCTCAGACCTCGCCGAAGAGCGGGCATACATCTGCAGAGAAGCTAACCCGAGGCTTAGGCAAAGAATAACAGCATCCTGATGTTATGGGGTACGCTCCCAAAAGAAAAGGACTTCTGCAGTTCTGTAACTATGAACAACAGCTCACACAAAAGTACAGGAGAAAAGTCTTGAGGAGAGCAGAGATGTCTGTTCAAGGAGCCATACAACTTGCTCGTGGCACAGGACGCGCAGCTAGGAACTTGAGGGGTGCGCTGGGCACAATACAGCGGAGAATGGCTCCCAACATCCTGCGGCAGCTGGCGACCACAAGCATGAACCAGCCAAGAAAAAAACCTGCCTTGCTCGAAGAATCTGAACACCGATGACAGACTCAACGGATTTTTAACTTGTCTGCCACTGCGCAATAAATGCAACACGCAACCCAAACAACAGGAGGCCAACGCCAGGCGGCTGCCCGCAGCCGTGCTTCCCGGGGAGCAAACCCAGAGGGCGCCTGCTAGACGTCTCTGAGCTCGGGCAATGTATCACAAGTCGTGGGCACGGCCGAGTTTGGGGTTTAGGAACACTTTTCGGTACGAGGCTACTGTCAAGCTGTCACAGCAAAAAAAAAAAGCTTTTTGTTTTGCAGCTCATTGCTAATAATTATGTAGAAAAGTTATTTTTCATCAGGTGCAAAAAGGTTGACCTTGCAGTGTGGGGAATAAAAGCACAAACAGGTTGAGGCAAGCCCTCTGAGATCAGACACAGGCCTTCGCTCCTGCAGAACGCGCACGGTATACCGGCACGGGCAGAACGAGGGCAAAACAAACCGCGCTGTGGAAACTGCGACTAATAAAAGGAGCACAGACTTCAGAAATGCAAGTGTTCCTCTTCTGACTCTTCTTGCTTCCACATGGAAGTTAACCCCACAAAATCACTTCTCCTTTCTTAGGGAATCTAAGGTCCTAGACTAGGCCAGGGAAAAAAAAAGGCAAAAAAAAAGCGCAAAGTAGCAACTGTTACCAGGAAACTCCATTTTTACATTTCCTGACTTTGTTTGGTACCGGTTGCAAAGGTAATGCTCGCCTGATGGCAGTGCCTGCATCTAAACACTTGTGCTAACGTGTTTTGACGGTACAGCCCGATTCCGAGAGATCCAGCGTACTTCCCGAGCCTGACGGAACCTGGAGTAGGAGCAGCACTAAGAATTGCGGGCACTGCAGCCTTCGCTAGAGGATGTGCTGCGAGCGTGCACTGAGCAAGACCTGCCCCCATTCCGTGTGGAAAAACTAACGTTTTGTAGCTGTTGAGGATCTCTTCCCTCTGGGCACAAATGCCGCCTCCTGACAGGTCAGTTAGGCTTTTTTGGGAAGCCGGGAGGGTCGCTGTCAGGAGAGGACTGGCCCACACCCCCGCTCCAGAGCTGGGGCTGCAGCACGGGGCTTCAGCGCTGCACCCCGCCGCTGCGCCGGGACCGGGGCACCCCGCTTCTCCCCAGCTGTCACGCTGGGCTCTCTGGACACTCCTCGACCTCCCACCCTTGGCCAAGCTTTTCTACAGAACCAGGGAGATCACAAGTACGTTCTTCCACAAGCAGAAAAGCACGTGGCTCCTGGAGCTGGGATCTCAGCTACAAGACTACGATTTCTGAGCCGTACAGGTGGCAGAGGACATGTGGGCTCCTACAGAAGAATAACCTTCAAAAACTTACCACAATGAGTGCAACAACAGACAGTGTATAGTAGATTGAATCTCTCAAGAGACTCCACGACGACAGTGCAACGACCTGGGAAAACAGGCAGAGAGAGGATGTCAGCCAGGCTCCCACCAGCGCGACTGCCACGCCAACGGCGCGTCCCCAGGTTAAGCCCGTCATTCCGTGTAAGCCGTCCCCACGCACGCCAGGACATGAAGAGTCCCGCTGCCGGCATCTCACACGCCAGGTTTCCAGGAATTTTAGACTGCTGGATGGTGGGCTTGTCCTTGCTAAACACATCAACTTGACCCACGCTGACTCATTCAGGGGAGGGTAACTTGGGCAACACAAGTCGCGCTGCAGAACAAGAGCCTGACAGCCCAGAGCAGCCAGATCCTGAGCGTGCTGCTAGCCCGAGCCTCGGCAGAGCCACCGACGGGTATCCCTACAGCTCCGCCGGCGTTTGCGCAGGTTTTGGGACAAATACTCAAGTTAATACTGCAGCAAAGCATTAAGAACAAACCCCAGGAATTTAAATGCAACAGAGGATAGAACGGGATTGCTGTGCGGTTCATTTCACTTGACACCTTCTAAAGGCACGGAAATGAGGGGGAATTGTCACTGTCGGCTGAGCGAGCCTGCAATTCAGACCTTAGAAGAAAAAAGTACCCGTGAATAAGTTAGCCTTTAACTTCATTAGCAGCATTCAAACAGGCGGATTAAAAGCAGTCGTGTGGTGGTAACATCTTCAGTACGATTATATTTTTTGCAGCCCGAGGAAGTCCCCGCAGTAGAAGCGTCTCCTCAAGTCTTTATTTCCCATCTCTGGCAGGCGTTTGAAACGCCGCGGGTCACATCCTGCCCAGGTGTAAATCACAAGGAGGCAGACGGGAGATGGCTAATTTACACTGACTTGGATCTGGCCCCTGAATGTATAAATCAATTTTCTGACCACATCCTCCAGTCATGCTCGTGCATGAATTCAAACAAAGAGTAACTTCATTTTCATTTGTATGATATCTAAAAAAAGGCCCTATTTCAGAGTGCTAGCAAAAATAGTTTCCCAGACTTCTCTGCATATTAACTCCTACAATATTGGAATTTTCCAGGACTGCTAGCAAAACAAATGCTGTAAAAAGATAGGGACCACTACACTTCAAAATCTCTGCAGCCTCTTAATACTGTGGCTTTTTAAAGAGGATGTAATTTATGCCCAGTGTAAAGTCTCTTTATGCAACCACTGACACGTAAGAACTCCTATCTAAAATAAAAAAGCAGGCCTCTGAAGTCCTTGAGTCAGATTAGATTTATACCGGCTGACAATACATTTCAATGCACGCAGGGACGGACGAATGGAGATGCTTTATGATGGAAATTTCCAAATGTAGAAACCTGGAGCTGGGTTCATAATTCTATTTAGAGATCCTTAATTAAATCTCACATCTTAGTGGGCCCCTTCATTTCGATTGAGCAGTTTTTGTAAGAGAGCTTATAAAATGATTTGACATTATTCCACTCAGCTTCTATGATGCTGCTTGAGCTCCTACGCGCTCTTCTCACCATGGACGCTGGTGGGGACTTCATAGCTGTAAACTTAAGCTCTGCGTAACAGAAGTCACAACGTTCCTGAAACAAATGGCGAACCCCGCGTGAACAGGCTCGCTGGCAGCTGTCGCGATTCTATCTAAGAAACTCTCCGGGTATCGGGGGTGTCACGACGCAGCACAGCGTGCCTGGGAAAGCAAGATGTCCCGGTTACCGTGAGTCAAGCTGCCATCTCTCCTGCTCTTTGATGCTCTGTGATGATCTTGAAGGTAGTCTGCAATATTTTTCCAGGGAATTTTCCCCAGACACCTGAATGAGCACGTGAAGATCCAGGTGCTCAGACGCAGCTACCTAGCAGGGCCCTGGTGCACAAAAGTCATACACCAAGACACTGGGAATCGCAAGGACTCTCGCCTGGATTTCAGGCTGGATTGAAGGGAACACGCTCGTGCCCGGGACTTGCACAGGCTGCTCACATTTCACAGACATCCTCGTAGGTCTCCCGGATGCAGTAACGACGGGGCAATTAAATCTCAGCTCTCCTTAGGGCGCGAGTCATTTAACGGAACTCTCTGAACCATTCGACCACCGGGAAGAACAACCTGAGGGAGGAAAGCCGTGCGCGTAAGGCAGCCGTGCACCGAGGGTAAAGGAGCTAACTGGCACTGAGAACGGCAGCGCTTTCAGCCTGCTGACAGGAATCGCGTGGTCTAGTTACAACTGTCAAGGCCTTGACTGCCTAAGTTGTGCCACAGAGCCTTGCAGCAACCAAGGACTCCACGTAAAGCTTAACACACTGGAAACCACTTAAATTACAGGTCAGCAGACTGTTGTGGTTTAACCCCAGCCTGCAACTGAGCCCCACGCAGCCTCTCACTCACTCCCCCCGGTGGGATGGGGGAGAGAATCAGAAGACTGAAAGTGAGAAAACTTGTGGGTTGGGATAAAGACAGTTTCATAGGGAAAGCAAAAGCCACACACAAGCAAAGCACAACAAGGAATTCACTCGCTGCTTCCCAGGGCAGGCAGGTGCTCAGCCATCCCCAGGACAGCAGGGTCCAGCACGCGGAACGGTGACTTGGGAAGACAAGCGCCACCACTCCCAACGTCCCCCCCTTCCTCCTCCTCCCCCAGCTCTATACGCTGAGCATGACGCCATATGGTGTGGGACATCCCTGGGGTTGGTCGGGGTCAGCTGTCCCAGCCATGTCCCCCCCAGCTCCTTGTGCCCCCCCAGCTCCTCGCTGGTGGGGTGGGGTGAGGAGCAGCAAAGGCCTTGGCTCTGTGTCAGCCCTGCTCAGCAGTAACGAAACATCCCTGGGTTATCAGCGCTGTGTCCAGCATGAATCCCAACCACAGCCCCGTACCAGATCCTGGGAAGAAAATTAACTCTGCCCCAGCCAAACCCAGCACACAGACTAAGGCAGAAGGGAAACCGGGGAGCAATCAGCTTGGGTAAAAACACGATCAAATCTGAGTTTTAAATCAGCCATACTGTAACCCAGCGGAGAGCCGGTCCTTTGGGAGCTGCGCGTTAGGAGGCAGCTGCGAAACCCCTGGTTGTCAGGTTCCGCGTTTCCTCCGTTGGAAGGAAGCACACGAAATTCCAACCCCAGACAAGTGCCCGTTAGCCCTCCCTTGACTACTACCCTAGGACTGAATCTGGCTTCCCCAGAGCCGAAAGGAAGAGCTCTTTAGTCCAGGCTTAAACGAGAGCAACGCCCGACGAGTCCGACGCAGGTGAGGACCCACAGCGCACGCTCACCTGCGTGCCGCGGCAGCGTTCCTAGGGTAAAACGACCCGCATTAGATAGTATTTCTCATGGGTAAACTCTCGCCCTGCAAACTCTTATGTATACGATTTACTACTCAGAATGCTTATTTCCCATTTTGAAGGGCTGGAGAGCAGAGAAATGAAGATTTCGTCAGTTCCAGTTTGACTTCTGCAGTTCCTAACCCCTGAAGCAGCGGCCCCGCGCAGCACACACCACCTCCTCCATCCAGCGCACACGAGGAGATGAGCCCCCGGGGAGGAAATCAGGGAAAACGAGACAGCGGCACCTGCTGCTCTCGGCACCTCAGTTAGCTCGGGGCACCCCGGGCCCCAGCGGCAATACACTCCTTGCCCCGTCCCAGGGCTTCTCCATTTACCCTCTGTACAACTGACCTCTCTCTCTTCTGCTCTGCCCAGTGATTCCTCTCCCCTTTGCAGTGCGGACGCTCCTCTCCCACCCGGAGGGGACCTGGCGCCAGAGGCCGTCCCGCCGGCTGTTGGGAAGCCCGCTGCTCGCCTGCGCTGCCCGTGACGGCGACGGGCCCGAGCTGAGGCGCGTGACACTGAACACGGCTGCTGCTGCCGCCTTAGTCGGGACGTCTGTGCTCCTGCTGCTGCCGGCAAAGGCACGAGGCAGCCCAGGGCGGTGCGCGCCGCCGGATAGTCTCTCTGCTCAGCTTCCCAGGGGAAGCATGTCGCATGCTATCTAAGCACATCCACGTTCTTCAGGGATCTTTTTCACCCTGAATTGTTCCAGGGCTTTTCCTCCTCTCGCGGCCTGTTCTTTGCTTGACGTTCTTGGGCTGAATGATCAGCTACAAACACTGCCTGGAAACGCTGGGCTTTGGAAGCAACCTTCCTCGTCTTGTTTCTCTGTTACCCTCTGGTGCAGAAGGCCTAGAGTTGCAGGTATTAAGAGCTAATAACTTAATTTGTTAATGTGGAGAGGCAGGAACGCTCGGGCGAGGGTGTCAAAAGATTAAAGACAATCCCTGCGCCGATTAGCCTCAAGACTCTACGGAGATCAACAGAGATGCGCTGACGGTGAATCCGCCGCTCAGTGCCTCGCAGCTGGAAGCAGCTCCTTCCCGGCTGACGCGCGCACCGTGTTGTTGACTCCTCACGTGCAGTTTGGTTCACTGATGTGAGATCTTGACAGAGAGATTGCCGTTCAGCAGAATGCGTTTTCGGGCAAAGGTGAACACTTCTCATGAGTTTTAAAGGGAAGCGGTAGAACGTCTCTAGTTCACTAGACGTAGTTTTAACACAAACGTACCTCCTAGAGCACTGCACCACGAGCAAATGTTCCTTTTGGGGAGGCCTTCCCTGCAAGGGTTGCTTCCAAATTAATCACCGGGCTGGAATTTTACTCCACAAAGTTTGAGTGAGGCTGTACAAAAGAAAAAAGAGCCACAAAGCTCTCTTCTGGAGAGGCAGCTCTTTCTTTTAACGGTCGGCTGCAGCCTGAAAGATGACGACAAACCGAGCCGGCCTTACCTGGCAGCGCTGCGGGGCAGGTCAAGAAAACAGGCAGCAAACACCGGCCCCGTGCCCTGCCAGGCTCTGCGAGGCTGGGGACGAGCGGGGCAGGCAGGCAACCGCGTGCTTTCACAGTAGATGCTGCTCCCTCAGGTTTTCATTCCATACATTTAAATGCTCGTTAAGGGCTTGTCAAAAGGCATCCAGAAGCAGAGAATCTGGGTCAGTCTTCATCTTGCCCCTCTTTGATGTGGACTGCGCAGAAGCAGTTGGGGAAGCTCTTACACCCCCCTCACAGAGGCTGGGATCTGCTTTTTGAACACTCGTCTGTGCTGACCGACAACATTCTTGCTCCCCGTGACGCCTTGCAGGCACCCCGAAACACCACCGCCAGCCGGCAGCGCGCGGCGTCAGCCTCTTCCACCGGCTGCAGCGAGACCCGCACGGGAACCTCCTCGCACGCTGCTCCTGGTTTGCAGGAGCCACCCTCGGAGCCGCGGGGTGGCTCTCAAAGCCTGGTGGGGTCCCCTTGGAAGGTGTTCCTTTCCCTGACGCTGCCGTCCAGCAAACCCTTGACACAACTCCAAACCAGCCCTGGGATAACGTAGTAGCATCCCATGTCAAAGTTAGATAAATGACTAACTGTTGGCCAACGTGACAGTAAGCAGCGAACTCAGGTGGAGATCGGGAACAGATTTTCAGGGAAATCAGGCTGGCAGTAGTTTGTAGTTAATACACATCTTATGCATTTGGAATTATACAAAAATAAAAAGGGCTCTACCTCAGGTACCACCTCTCCCATGGGAAGATGGAACCCAGCAGCACTTGACTTCCTCGTGGTTTGCAGAATTCGGTCCCCAGCAAAGCGCCGGGTTCACCTCGCAGCGACCAAACCCAAGCACCGCCGCAACCCACCGAGGAGAGCCAGGCCACAGCAGAGCCTGCCCGCTGCAGCACCTGAGCCACGGCTGAAGAGAACTGGGAAGGGAGAAGCTTCAGGGCGCGCACGTATCTGGCTGTTCGCCCATCCAGGCGCAACGCACGCATAGTTCCAGAATGCGGCAGTGACGCCGCTTTGCGTCGTGCGGATCCCAGTCCCTCCTCTGTCCAGACGCGACCCCGGCAACAACAAATGGGCGTTCATTTGGAGAGAGCCTGCCGCGCTCACCCAGCCTCCCGTCACCCAGCGGGCCGGGAGCTTCGGGAAGAGAATTACCTGCAGTCCACTGCGAAATCGTCACTCGTTGCTGGGTTTCATTAACTGCATTGGTAATAACAGCGATATTAGTTGAAGTTTAATTTTACTTGCTCTGCATGAATATAAATGGCAGATGTCTTGGCAATAAACATCATTATTGGATCTTAACGACCTTATGCAAATCCAACCAATCATCCTGGAGTCACAGATGCTCAGCCGAGCCAAGCAGAAAATTAGAATATCTTCCATGAAACAACCCAGACGCTTTCTCTACCGGGTACTTGGGTGAGAGGGAAATGACTTGACTGCACACGGCAAAACCTGCCTACAAGGACGGATCCTTGTACGCCAGACATTTATGTTAAAGATAGAACTCTGCTCCATTTGCAAAATCCAAGTTATGAGCGGTTTGTCATCCCTGTCAGTGCTGGGTAGAAATAAGAAGAAAATCTACTTCGCCGTGCTCAGGTAGAAGTTAATAGGTTCCACTGCCTTTTGTTCAGTTACATCCAGTCTAAGGCTCATTCAAATCTGAAAAGTCGTAGCGGTTAAGGAGATATGTATGCGAACGAGACAGAAATAAAGGCATTCTTACAGTTCCTACGGACGGTGGCACTTACACATCATGGAGTTTGTCTGGAACACGAACAAACCTGTGGGGCAGTTCCTTGCAGCCCTTACGTCATTAAAAGACGGGCACCAGCCAGCCCGCGCTGCTCTCCGCCCCGGAGACGGGGTCTCACGCGGACAGAGCTCTCCTGCGACCGAGCTCTGGCGTCCGCCTGGGCACGTGCACCTCGCAGGGGGCGAACGCCGCCAGCGCCAGCCTCCCTCACCGCGTAAGCCGCCAAGCTTGCCCCAGGGCAAGCAGAGGCCCACGATACGCCACGGCTCGCTCCTGGTCCCGCTCCCGAGGCCCTGCGTGCGGATGTACGCGCAGCTGGTGAGCTGCTCCCACGCGTCAGGCGGCGGCAGGCACGTCTCCGAGCCTTCGGAAACTGGTCCAGGCCTGGAGTCGGTGGCTGACCTCGGCGTCGGCTCCCGCTTCCAGGGAGAACTCGCGAGCGGGCTGCGAGCCAGGTGAATCGCTGTGCTGGTGGCCGCAGCTGACTGCTCGGGACAGTCCTCACCTCGAGGGACCCTCTCCTGTCCCCCGGCCAACGCACCAAGCTGGAACACCCCTCGGAAGGCAGCAGCTCAAACCAGAGAAGTTAAAAAGACCCCTCAGATTTTGTGCTGCTGCGGCATCTGCCAATCTGTATGGAAAAGCAAGAAAAGCCAAATTCTTTCTGCCTGTCTTGACCAGGCAGCCTGGGAAATCCCGACTCCTGAGAAGCCAAATATCCCTGACTGCCTTTGGTGACTCTGTCATGGGCCTCACTCTCCGGGACAGCCCCGACAGGGACCGATCTCCCAGGGCGCCTCAGTTTCCCTCGTCAAGGCACAGGCTCTGCTTTTAACTGCGCCGTTTATTATTTTAAGAACTCCTTGCTCAGCTCAGGTAATTACAAGGATCCTGCCACCTGCCTGTTCAGCCTCGCTGGTCGTGATATCAACGAAGCATCGTATATTAATGCGAGAGAGTGACGCTGCCTTATTTGTATTCATCTCTGTATTAAATTAGGCGGTAGCTCCATCTCTGACTTTCAGCAAGAGGCCGCCGCGGAGCCCCTGCACGCTTCCTGGGAGACATCCCCGTACGTTACGCGCAGGCAGGGCGCCAGCCTGGAGGCGAGGTGTTCACCGGGACGGAAGCCAGGCAGCCCTCGTTCTGCCCCCAGCCCTACGGCCCCGCTTGGGCGAGCTAATTAAGCACTGTCCCTTCCTTGTACAGGAGATAAAAGAGTTTGTTTACCCAGCAGCAGCACGGGAGAATAAACGCACGTGGGACCGCACGGGGCTGGAATCCTTCAGAAACGGGGGACCCACAAATGTCACAGACACGCGCTTACTGAGCTGCCGTCCCACGTTCACTTCTCACTCTTGCCCACCCTGTTCACGCGCAGCTCTGTTCTGACAGTTTTCCTCTTTGTTTAGCCCTTTTTTGCCCTAGCGTTAACCCGCTTTCCAGCATCCACTTGTTTTGTTTGCCGCTGCAAACCATCCATTAGCCTGCCCAGCAGCGCTTGGAGGCTTCACGTTCACCAGCGTCATTCCCAGAGCGGAACATGGGATTGTGCCTGAGCCAAGAGGCACGGGCTAGAAATCCCATACCCAGGACCTGGGACGCTTTTAGACGGTGGCGAGTTCCTGGTGGCACTTTGATCCACTCCGTAATTCAGACACGGAATCAGCCAAGCAGGTCCAGCAGGATCTCAGAGGCTGCCCACTGGTCCTCAAACATCGGAGGCTCCCGGCCCTCCCCACTGCGACGATTTTCCCGGCGTCTCAATTGCACCTTCCTGGCTGCAGCCTTCGTCCGCGCCTGAAGCCGGCCACGTGAGCTCCGGCCACATCCTTCCACGCTGTTGGCCTTCTGGGGGTACTCTTCCAGGGCGTTTCGCACCTCCTCGGGACGCAGGCCGGGCGGAGGCAGGTACTCCCCGTCGCGAGGCAGCCCGCACAGCACCCGGCAGCGTTCGGCCGCCAGGAAAAACAGCAAAGGGGGAGCCGAAGGTGACGGCCGCGATTCAGAGGCTGCAGACTTTGTGCTGCTTGAAAGGTCACGACCAAACAGAAGGTGGGAAATAGCAACTGCGTGTTTAATATTCTGCACGCACCTTCTCTCTCTCGCTCGCTGTTAAGTGTATAGGTCCTACAGCAATGGTAATGAAGATGTAAGGCAGGAAGGAATTTCTTAAGATAATTACTGCCATCTTCCAGCAGTGTTGACAAAGAGAGGAACTGCCTGACCATCAGGCACCGCACGTTAATTTTCACAAAAATTCCCTGTTTTAGGCACCACTACATCCTACCTGCAGCGAGTAAATCAGTCAATCAGAAGCCAATAACCATTAGCTGCAAATCGAACACGGCAGAGATCACAGGGTGTACTTTTCCCTCTTGCTGCTCCCCCGGTGATCATCTGCCAGACTCAGACGTGAACCTGTGACTCTATCACGCTCGTTCCCGCTTTACGGTCCCCGGAGGGAACGGAGACATCGGCGAGAGCAAGGTCGAAACACCTCTGGATGTTTCGCGAGGAGCCGCAGAGGCAGGGGAAGGGCAGCAGGGAGAAAGCTCTCCGCCTGGCTGGAGCGGGCTCCTGCTCCCGCCGGGCCAGCCCCACCGCGCAGGCGAAGGACAGGGAGGCCGGCCGCCCGGCAATCGTGCGAGGGACTGCCCCGCGGCAGCACAGCAGGAGCCCCCGGGCCCCCGTCCCCTCGGCACGCCGAGCCACTCTGCAGCGGCTGACGCGTCAGGCAGCTTCCCGCCCGGAAAGCCGGCGCCGCCTGCGCAGCCCTCCTGGAAAGCTGGCAGGCAGCCGACAGCGGCCGAAGGCTCCCGCGCTGGGACCAACAGCGCAGTCGGATGTCCCGGACTGAATGCTTGGGAGCAGACGGAGATGCTCCCCTCTGCACCCCACGGTGACACCTCCCCGCTGCTGACAGGCTGGAGTCGGGGCTGTCCCAACCTCCCAGGACACCACGAGTACCCAGCTCAGTCCCCCGACCATGATCTTGACCCAGCACCTCCTGGCAAAGACGCCAGAGTCCCGCAATGCGGCATTCGGGCTCGCTCGAGGCTTTGACCAACACTAAACACCCCTCCCAACTGAACTCAAGTGAAACGTAAAATATGAGCGCGGGCCAGGCCAAAAAAAACCCCCAGGCCTTAAAATACACGCGTCTCTAGGCCAGCGACTGCCGAGCAGCTCTGAGCTAATGGACTCACCGGGACCAACGCTTCCTTCCAATTACCAGCCCCCTAATTTTACCACTGGTTAGCCATTCTCTGCAGAGTCCAACCGTCGCTCCGGCTCCCGGTTCGTACATTGCAGACCAACTCCATTTATTCTCATTATTTCCCCAAGAATATTTGCTTTTTTAAGCAGCTCTTGATATTTTCATTACTGCGGCAGCAATCCGTCTCTGTGACATTCTCAGAATGGAAACAGCGGACACTCTCCAAACCTCAGGACAAAGCCAAAAATATTTCCCTGCTCAATTGGTACTCATAATCGCCCGTGAGTTATTCAGATCCGCGCGTCTTTTTAGCTCAGATTCCCGCAGCGCCAAGGCAGCGGGACCCTGAAGACCTGCGCTTGCAGCCGCCTCCTGGGCCGCCGGCGATTCTGTGCAGGATTCGCAGCGGAATTCAGGGACAGCTGTGGACGTGGTGCGGGAAGGCGTGCGCAGGGTAAACGCTGCCCAGGCTCCTCAGCCTGGCCAGCCCTTGTCAGACATTAAGACAGATTTTGTGATTTCCCTTGCTTTTACACTACAAATGATTTAAGAAAAAACCCCTACCAATGGTAAGTCCACCGTATTGATCTGGGTGGGAATTTTGACAGAGAAAACTTGGCCTCCAACAGTGACGGTGTTTAGCGGTGATTAGGAACTAGACTTGTTTTGATGCTGATAGGAACCCATTTTCAACTCTTCCGATTGCCTCCCCTACTGAACGTAACTGTGAAGAAGGTTTTCAACTGCTAATACAGAACCACCTCAGCAGCTTCTGTGACGGCCAGAGCAGCCCTGGATCATTCCCCACCCGGACAGGAACCCTGGCGCCCGACCTGCCCGTGACGCCAGTGCCCATCCCACCCTCCCGAAGCAGAAGACGGTTGTCTATCAGTGCAGTCACGCCGTCCCCGGGCCCGAGAGGAGACTCCTACCAGCCCCTCACCAACGCCACACCCCTCCTGTGCCCATAAATTACTCGCTACGCGCCAAGCAGCTGGCTCGCCGTGGCCACGTTGCCGCTCCATCGCGGCGTCCTCGTGCTTCCCCGCCCGCTCGCTCGGTCCCTCCCGTTGCCTCCCGCCGTGCGCGCTGATCACCAGCTTCCAGGCTCAAGGGCTGCGTCCTGGCTCTGCGCTCGCGCCGCCCACGGCACCGCGGAGCTTTAATCCGCGACAGGCTGCGGGTGCTGCCACAACAGCAACAGGGACCTTACGAGGCAAAACCCAAATCCTGAGCAGGTCCGGTCTCGCCGGCGTCACGGGGGTTTGTGGTTTGCCGCCGATGCCGGTGCCAGGCCCCGACACCACGAAGCCTAGGCTCGCGTGCCGCACCGCACGGCAGCGCCGCAAGCGCCCTGCTGCGAGCCGAGCCTTCGTCAGCCACTTTGCTAAGCCGGTGCCCGGCGCAGGGATACCGACTTCAGGCGTGCTGCTGGCCTAGTTCTGGGACGTAAAGCTACGCTGGGAACGACAAAATGCTTGTCGAGAGCTCTCCAAAAGGAGACCAAAGGGGCGATGGTGTAACAGGCACCTCTGAGAGAGCTCAGTCACCACGCGCAGGTTGCCGCGGTGTAGCAGCATCGTGGGGACAAGGCATGGCACTCAGAGAGCAGGGCAAAGCCACCCTCAGCGTTTTCTGGTTAACAGACAGACTGCGTGGCTAACACAAACCATCCGCGCTCACACAAGGGCTACAGATTTGTTGTAAGTCCCCACGTCCCCGATTCCCAAGGTAACACCGCTTGGGTTAAAGCAGGAGCTGGAGAGGAACCCAACTTGCTTTATCAGAGTCGCTCTGTTGTCTGCCAGCGCCAAACATCCCAGCAGGAAAACCCTGGGGAAAAGGGGCACTCTGCTGCTTTTACAGTGGGCAAACACCTTCCACATCGCTCCGATGCGACACGGAGAAGGACGCGAGAGGCAGAGGAGCCCGTCCAGCCGCCTGCCCAGAGAGCAGCATGTTTTCCACTGATGGTCACAGACCAACGAAGAAAAATACCAACATTCCAACTCTCCCCTCCCAAAACTCCTCCACAATCCAGGAGAAGAAACAAAAAAGCAGCTCATGAATGCAATCATAAAGCCAACGGTCAGTAACGACTCCAGTCTGAATTCCTTGTTGTCAGTGAAATTAAAGCTTAAAAGATTAAGACGCACGCAAGCTAACTGTATGGCAGAACTAGGTTAAAAATAGATTACGAAAGTCCCAGTCTCTTCAATAAACAACGTTCTACCTGGTTGTTAAACCTCTCTTCAGTTTCCTCGTCTCAGCTCTTCGCTATTTGTAACACCTATTTCTTCGGTGTATTTTCACACGAAGGGAACACTGAGCGCACGTCAGCCGACGACTCCGAGAGGCGTCCTCAGCTCACGCGAGGGCTTCCCGTGACTCAGGCAGAGGAGAGCCTTCTGAATCCCGGTATTTCCTCAGGTGAAAGAGCCATAGAACAGCAGACTGGAAGGGACCTCAAGGATCATCTGGCCCAGCCTTTCTTGGCAAAAGCACGGTCTAGACAAGATGGCCCAGCACCCTGTCCAGCCGAATCGTAGAAGTGTCCCATGCTGGGGACTCCACCACTTCCCTGGGGAGATAGTTCCAACGGCTGACGGTTCTCATTGTGAAAAATTTTCCTCTTGTGACCCACCGGAATCTCCCCGGGAGTAACTTGTACCCATTACCCCTCGTCTTTGCCATGGGACTCCTTGTAAAAAGGGAGTCTCTGTCTTCTTTGTAGCCACCCTTTAAATACTGGAACACGGTGAGAAGGTCTCCCCTAAGCCTTCTCTTCTCAAGGCTGACCAAGCCCCGTCCTCTCAGCCTTTCCCCATACGGCAGGCTTCCCAGCCCCTGGGTCATCTTCGTGGCCCTCCAGAAGGCCACTGGAGCAGGAGGCGGCGGGTCGGATGGCCGAGGTAGGCCCTTCTCCCTCCAGTGCATCGAGGAATGACTCCCGCCCACCAACTAGAGCCCTTGACAGAAGAAATAACTGGAAGAGCCTCTAAAAAACCAAGAACGTCTCCGGCACAACCCAGCACTCACGGTCCCCTGCTCTACCCAGAGCAGCCCGTCTTCTTCTGGGGAAAGGCGAAACAGAGGAGCTAGAACTCAACTGGGAAACACGGCCGTTAAACGGCGGCTGACAGATCAGGCTACGCAGACTAAAAATTGCTGTGTAATGCTGGAGTCGCCTGCAACTCACGGTTATGCTGCTTTCACTTAAGCACTTCTCACTAACCTCTTCTTGTCCTTCATCCTCTCCTGCAACACCGCAAAAGGCCGCAGTTCCGCGCCGGGTGAGGACGGAGCAGGACCGGATGACACGCAGGAGAGCAGCAGAGCTGCGGAAAAGGGACGAATCTGGGCAGGGGAATTTTCAAAACCGAACCACCTCTGCTTGCGCTGGCTTGAATGAGAGCTGAATTAAGCAAGCGTCGACTGCTTCCCAGAATCCCACATCCTCGCCGCCAAGGATGGCAAGAGGGCAGCGAAAGGAGGGGAGAATTTGTGAAGCACAAACATGAGCGTGAGAGAAGACAGGACCGAGCGACCGAGGCTTGGAGGGGACCCTGGGCTAAGGGCAACCTCCCCACACGCAGCTGGTTTGCAATCACGGAAAAAGCCCCACACCGTCCATCACAGGGCAGACCAGACTCCCTGCCCACGTCTCTTCCCCGCTATCCAGCTGCGTCCCCGTGAAACGCTGCTGAACGTAGGTCCGAAGGGCTGCATCTGCTCCCGTGTCACCTCCTGCAGCATTCGCTTCCTTTCCCGCACCCTCTCCTTGCCAGTAGAAAGCAAAGCAGACAGCAGCTGAATAAGCGACGTTTGGGTTGCGCGACTCGGACGTACAACCGAGCGAACGCGCGTTGGTGTCGCAGGCGTGCGGACGGCTGAGCAAACAGCTACAGACACATCCAAGAGCAAACAGCTACAGACACATCCAACCTGCGCTCCATCAGCGGTTCGGGAACGAGGGCAGCCCTTAATATATTTCCACATACTAAAACCATCTACGGCTTAAAAATTGCACCTACTGCCTAGATGAAATAAGGGAAATCTTCCTCGGGGTGTGTGCGCGAGGAAGACGTCAGCAGAATTCGGCAACGGGATGCAAGAAGAAAGGAGGAGAAGCCTGTAAGGCTCGCTGCCAGGGCCAAGGGGGCCGCGCTCAGCCGTCTACCAGGTGAAGCTTTATCCACCTCTCTAAACGTGCCTTGGTCAGAGATCTCAAACCGCGTCAGAGGTTTAGTTCTTCACCTTCCAGAGGCCCAGTTTAAGGTATTTTAAAAAGAGCTCTGACTTTCAGAGTGCGGATGCTAGCTTAGAAAACCCAGCCTTTGCGGCCGGTTTTGGTTTGGCCACCAATAATGCAGGCAGCCTGCATCGACCGTCACTTGTCGAAAGCTCGTCCCCCTGTGCCAAGGATAAAGACCTCGGGAGACTTCACTGCTCACATGAGTGAGAAGAGACAGAAGGAAAAAACCACCCCTCCAGACCAGAATCCTCACTGGCGATCCACAAAGCGCCATCAACACTAATTGGAAGAGAAACCCAAGTCACCTCCAGGCTACCGAAACACTCATTTCTACTTTTCAGTAACAAATCGTGGCACAAGTGTTTTTTATATAATCTAGAACCACCCCGGTTTTGACATCAGTAAGAAGCCCACCGACGCGTAAGGGTCTGACGGGCAGAGGTGTCTCTCACACACCGGATTTGAAACTTCTTCAAATTTTCAGCACCGTTGCAAAACAAACAAGGGAGACAAGGGGTTTATAATACTTAACACTAACAGAAACGTCTTCGTGGTTGTTTAAAGCAATTTCGCTTGCTTGCACGTGTTAATCCTTCCCTCGGGTTTGTAACACGCACGACTTCAGCTCTGGGCTGGCGCACGACAGCCACACGGTTCGTCCCCCCAGTCTGTCGACATTACTCAAACCAACCCATTTTCCAGCCCGACTTTGTCCTTTCTGGCTGGGCCACAAAGGAAGAAGGAGCACGACGACACATTAAAGCTGATTTTCATCTACATCGGTTGGTTTTTAGCACGAGAGCAGCTCTTCAGGAGCGTTACAACGCTGCCACAGCTATTTGGGAGCCCCGAAGCGAGGCGTGACGGCAGACGGTCCAAACAAGGCGCGTGGCTTTCAGACACCCATCCCGCCAGCAGCTCCGTCTGCAGAAGGGACGTGGCGGCAAGGGCTCGCAGGGCTGGGGCTCTGGCTGCCAAGGTGATAAATTCCTCAAGCTTTCAAAATCAAACACGTAAATAAAGAAATGAAGCGGAAGCTTTTCTAATTACTGCCTTGCCTGAGGGCTTCTGGCAGCCTGCTCCCAGGCTACGTGAGAGCGACTGCGCAGCGCTGAGCGCTGCTCCGCTCCCGCAGCACCTTCCCCCGGGAGCCAGGGCAAGAGACCGGCAGGGCTCGGCCGCCCGTGAAGCCTGGGTGGGCGCCCGCAGGCAGGGCGGCCGAGATCTCCGTGGCTCCTAACACCGACTTCCAGCGCTCCGAGCGCGGATGGGGAAGCCTCCTGCTCCGAAGGCAGAGGCGACAAGCCCCGTAGGGGTGTGTGGAATCGAGACGTAGCGTAGCCCGAGACCTGCCGGGCGCTGGGAGCATGGAGAGCGCGTGGGCGCAGGGGGGTCCCCTTCTAGCCTTCCTGCTGGCCTTTAACAACTTCAGAGCCGCGGCCAGAAGGAAGCCTCTCGCGGCGGCCGCGTCCCGGCTGGGATGACAAAGCAGGGGTGGTGGGGTCCCCTCGCCGCGGGCAGAGTGAGGGCAGAGACGCTGCAAGCGCTCCAGCATGGACTGCCCGCGGGGTACCCAAGTCTGCAGCCGGCGGGGGAGATGAAAACAGTGGAAAACGCGATTGCCCTGGCTCTGGAGCAGGCTCCTGCGCCTCCGAAGGTGCCTCCCCGGCCTGGATAAAGCCAGCTGGGAGGAGTCAGGTCAAGGAGCCACGGAGCAGAGGAAGGGGGAGAGAAGGGACCCAGACCACTGGGGGACTGGGGGAAAGAGACAGCTACGGGGTGGATCCATGACGGGGGGAAAACCTGTCTGGAGAAAGCTTTTCTCTCAGTCCTCAAGAACTGGGGATGGGGGGGGACTGGGAGACAGATCGAATGGAAAGAAACCCGGAGCATCGAGGTGCTTAGGAGGAACATCATCACGCCAGCAAAAGCAAGCACTAAACGTTAGAAGATGAGGTAGTCAAGTCACTTGCTTAATTCAGGTCCAGAACTGGGGACGAAGCCAGGGCTCGTGACGACGGAGGCGTTCTGTGCGGCCCCTTGCCGAAGGCGGAACATGAGCTGGGACCCGGGGGAAGGGAAGGGGCTCCTGCGGCTACCGCAGCTGAACGCTCCCAGGGAGAGCCGGGTGCCCGGAGGCCGAGATGGCCACGCACGCCAAGGCCAGCCCAGCAAGGAAAGCCTCGCGCCACGCTGAGCTGGAGCGGCAGGAGCGGCGTCGGGAGGCAGAGGGAGCGAACAAAGCACATGCCACAGGCTGCCATACGTTCAGGGGGAAAAACGGGCCCCCGCCAGCTCTAATTGGCCCCTAAAATGACAAGTTATTCTTTTGCATTTAATCTCTCTGCGCTTTGTTTCCCCATCTTTAAAACATCCCTTCATCTCACAGAGGTTTGGGGAAAATGAATTAAGTGTTCATCAACTGCCCCGATACAATGGCCGCGAGATCGGCAGAAGTTCAAGAGGAAATTAATAATTCTGCCTCTGGAACAGGGCTTGAATAGAGCCTGGTAAATAAGGCAGAAGGGCACACGCTGAACAATGAAGAGCAAACAAAATAACGAAGAGCTGCTCATTAAGTGAGCAAAGTCCATTCTGTGCACCGGGGGAGGCAGGGACCCTGCGGAGAAACCAGCATGGGAGCCTGTAATTAAAGACCGTATAATAACGCAGACGCGCCAGGGGGGCAAATTAAGGTTGCACAAGGAACCTTAACGCTGCTATTTGCTAACTTTTCAGTGTTTGACTTTCAACCTTAGCAATGCTCTTCTAATGCAGTTTTTAGGTGTGCAGTGCCATATAGAGGCGTGGGCAGCACACTTCCCTTCTCCAGTTCCAGCAGTGGGATGTCTAGTCTGATTTATTCCGAGAAGTGTGAACTTACCAGCCATTAAAGGCTTAGAGAAATAATCAATTAGAGTTGGTGTTCAAGTAAACGCATACCAGCTTTTTGGGGCCGTGGGTTTGTCTCTTTTTTTTAAACAAGGCGCATGTAGCCAAACCCAGTATTTTCTTAAGCCAAAGAACAATACATCCAACATAGCACATACGTACTACAACCTAATTTAAAAATGAAACATATCCTGGAGAGAGCTGATCAGTATTTTTTAATTTGACCTTTTACCAGTCAAAAAAAAAAACCCCAAACAAAGGCTTTCTCACGACACCGAACGGTTCTGCAAAAGCAGAGTTTATGGAAGCGCCGCAGAAGTCCCCTGCAGGTTTCGGTTCGGGGTTTCCCAACCCGTGGGCCATACGGCCCTCCCAAGCACGCTGCCACCGGGCTCTGCCCCGTGATCTCCAGCACAGAGACTCGTCCTGCCCCAGCTCAGCGCCCCAGGAGGGGACGGAGCGGCCCCGCCGCCGCGGTACGGCTGCCCGGGCGCTGCTGCCCGCGCCGCTCGCCGTCCTCCTCCTGGACCGCCGGTACCCCCGGGCAGCCCGGCATCCAAACAGCAGCTCGGGCTGCCGGGTACTGACCCCAATCCGCTCCCACAACCACAGCCGCAAATTGCCCTCGCCAGCGCGTAACAGCTCCCTCCGGAACACCGCCGCTACCGCCGGCAGGGGTTACGGGAAGCAAGGGCGGCATCACCTCCACCCCCTCCGCAATTCCCCTCGGGGAAATCCGCGGCGTGATCATCTTGAAACTGTCCCTGCCCTGCCGGAGGCATCCCACGGGTCAAACAGAGGGGGAACAGAGCGGGAGCCCTTCTTGTCCACCCTGGCGATCCGCAGCAGCCGCCCCCCGACAGCAGAGCATTTAACGACGGGTTTGATGAACACGAGGGCCACACGAGCATCATCGGGTTGAGACTGCCACGGCGTGGGCTTAATTCTCTGCTTCTCTGCTTCCCCCTGACAAACCCGAAAGCTTTCCAGCCTCAAACGGAGATGCCTGAACGTCGCTTTCCAGGGCAGGAGTCCCAGAAAACAGGTCTGGGTCCTGAGCAGCCTCGGGGGAGGCTCGCAAGACAGCCAAGTTTGGCCGGTAGATCCCTGCCCGTTGACTCACGGGTCTCATCCGAAAACCAGAGGAGCCCAGCTGCCGACCGCGCAGGCCTGAGCTCCGAAGAGAAAAGCCTGCTCCGACCGGGCTGGCGCACAGCAAGCAGCTCGGACCGGTGGCCCGCCTCCGGGCTCACCTCGCCCGCTACGGGCAGCCCAAAACTCAGATCCACGTCCCCAGCGGAACTGAAACCCGACGGCCAACCGAAGTGGGCACCCACGTCACTGCGTCTACAGAGACGTTATTGACAATAAAACCAAATTCCTGTTAATACTAACACGAAACAAAGAGACGAATCGCACCAGTAAAAGCGAATGACTTTCGGTGAAGGGTTGGGAGCGGGAAAAAATGAAAAGCACAAACCAAAACAGAGTTTTATCCAGAATATTGGAATTATTTAAACTGAGGTTTCCTATTTGATCGTTTAAATCATGATTCCACGCAGCGACGTCAATCATTCCAGTTCTCACCTGCCCTCTGCGGGTTAAACTGCAGCAAACAGAGGTGAAGTGACGAAACCACACGCAAATCACCAGCAGAGTCGGGGAAAACAAAGTTGGGGCAAATCGGTCCGAATCTCAGTTCCTGGCCTGAAAGAGCCTGGCAGACCACGCTTCGCAGCAGCCAGCCCCCCCTTCGAACGCCTGACAGCGACCGCGCCTGGAAGCCTGAAGGCATTTACGGGAGCGTTTCGGCTGTGTCGTATCCTTCAGGAACAAACATCTCCCACCTGCAAACGGCCTCTCGAGAAGACCGACGTGCTGCATCAGCCCCCAAACGCTAGCAAACCTCCTCCCCTGCAGGCTGCGATCTGGAGCTAGTTTTTTAGCAGGCTGGAGGCATGCAGTCAGTACTGTGGAGAGTAGGAGTCAGAGGAACGAGCTCCTCTGCCATCGTGCTAAACAGTTAATCGTCCTCATTTGCTGGAGAAAAGCAACCCGAGCAAAAAGTCCTACTGATTGCAGGAGAACACCTCTGGGAACACAGCTTCGTGCCTCGGGAAAGCTGTGATCATTAAAAATTGGCCTGAATCAATTGGGCTTTCACAGCGAGAGCGACAGTAGAACCAGTAACGTATGGAGCACGTGCAGCTTCCAGCTGCGTGTTCCCAGGCAAATCACGGGGGCTTCGGGGGCTAGAGAGAACCGCTGGGGGCTTTTCCTGAAGCCTCCCCGGAGGGAAAACGTTCGCCTTCATCCTGAAAAAGTTTGTTGCCAATACAAGTAAAACTGGATTACAAACTTTCCCGAGAAAGCCCAGTCTCTCTGCCTGCTGTCTCACACTGACCAAGTTACACAGGCCCCTTCTCTTAAATTCTTTTTCCAGAGCTAGTTGTCCTGTTGCCCTGTATGGATAATCTTATCCTGCTTCTCCTCTTTATGAGTAAGTCTGCACAGTAACATTTCAAAGAACGTTTGATAAGACTGTAAAAATACCGGGCGTGTTGGCAAGTGCTAAGGTGAATGCAGATTCGGATATTTAATTATACAGTCAATCACGCCTGCAATTGAGACAGCAGCTCAGATCTCACAACTTAATTACTTTAATTTCAGACGAATAGCTTGTGTTGTCGTAAGTAGTCTGACATGCTGGAAAACAGCCAGAACTCATACTAGGAATGGAGAGTGAGGAAAAAAGTTGGGGCATCCTTGGAAGTCCTCAAAACCCGATGGGACGAGGCCCTGAGCAACGTGACCCGACTTTGAAATCAGCCCTGCTTTGAGCCGGGGCGGTCGGGGTGGTGAGGGCTTGGCATCAGAGACCTCCAGAGGTCCCTTCCCACGTAAGCCATTCCGTGATTCCGGATATAAACGATGAGACAAACTACAAGCAAAGACTGTATCTTTCTTAGACGGCCTCGTAAGTCACGCCAGTCACCAGCACCGTTGTGCCAGCGCAGCACAGGTACCTGAAACGGTCTTGCACAAGGCAGCATCTCCGGTAACGCTCCAGAAGTGCCACCGCTCTTTCAGCGGCGTCTCGCGTGGCTCACCCAGGCGCACTTCTGCCAGCCAGAGCCACAGACAGTTCCTGGCTCCTTCCGTCTGAAAGGACCAGCCACAAGCGTCACAACGCCTTTTTCAATAGCTACCGAGAGGAGGTGTGAAATAACCAACTCTTATTCCTTTGACCACCCACCTATCTTGGGCAGCTTAAAGCGCCCGAGTTGACATTTGCTGTTCTGCTTTTCATTTCAAAAATGCAAGAGGAATAGCGTAGGGCCCTATTAAAAAGAACAAAGCCAGAGAAATTTGCGGCAAGGTTGTGAACCCGGGAGCCGACTTCACAGTACAGCCAAGGCACAGGGTGAAGCGAGAACCGTTAGGAATCATTAAATGCTCTTACCTGTCCTGCAAAAAGCCCACACACGCCAATAATACAGAGAATGTTAAATACAGCCGAGCCTACGATGGTTCCAACGCCTACGTCTCCTTTTGTGATAAAAACACCTGAAAAACAAGTTCAAGGCAAGCTGTGTAAATTGGAAAGAGCAGCATTTCCCACAAAAACGCGCAGACCACACGCCCCGTTACTGAATCGGAAGGCACGCGCCCGTTCTGCCCCTCTGTCTCCTACTTAGCAGGGCAACGTTCAGAGAAAGGTAGCAGGGTGGATCAAGGTGGCAGGACTGGCTCTCTGAGGGGACCCGGGCAGATCGTCTAAGGAAAACCCAGCACCTTAGACATGTCTAAGCCACCAACCTCCTGGCCTTGCGATCCAACGCTATGGCAATACACATGGTAAGAGGCAGTAAGCTCTGCGGGAGCAGCTGGTCGGACACAAATCTGCAGGAAACCATCTCCCCAAGACGTGCCCTCACCGCTGCTCTGCTCTTCCCCACGTCCCCATCCCTACCGGCTTCAACAGGCAAGGAGCAGCCGGAGCCGGAGCCGATTCAGGGCTGCCGGGCCGCTAGCTGCTCCCAAGCTGACCGATGCTCTCAGGATGAGCGATGGGGCTACGTTTCAAGCTCCTTTCAGAGCTTCTGTCAAATTTGGTTAAAATCGGCCAATGAGGTTAACGGTGAGGGAGACGAACTGACAGACACATGCGTCACGGTACTGCACGCAATTCTTTCCTTAGGAAGCCAGCCTAAAAATAACGCTCCATCCCCTGCTGGCTGTCAGTCTGCCCAAATTCACCACTTGCTTTTAAGGTTCCAGCAGCATTTATCCAGCCAGCGTAGTTCAGATATTTTTTTCCCACTTTAGCCTTTCCTCAGAAACTTGTTCCACAGCAGCAGTCACCCGCCGAGGGGCTCTCGGTATCTGGTGGGTTACACCAGAGCGAGATCACGACCTGATCGTTGGGGCTTCTGGAGCTGCCTGAAGGAACCTGGCTTTATTTTCACCCTGCTGCTGCAGTCTTTAACGGGAATACAACCCCAGCTTGGTCCAGTTTAAGTGCCTACGTCTTGAGGCTTTGCCTGTGTAATGGAACCCCTCCGCAGAGTACGCCGCTTTGCGTGAATTAACTTGCGTTCTGCATCTGACAGCTGCGGCTGAAGTAGAAGTATCTTCTAGAGAAAGTATCTAAGCTGAGAATAATTCTCCTGGGTGATGGAGAGCCCACCTTAACCTCCCGGCCGCTGCTCTGATGATCACCTACCAACAGAGGTGCGGGCGAGTAAAACGGCAAGAACGCTCTCCCCTCGCGCCAGGCGGCGTACGTACAGCGTCCCTTTGTCACAGCCGAGCGCGGTCCCCGCGCAGCTCAAGGCTGCTGAAGGACCGCACGCGTCTCCTGGGTTCCCCACGCTTAGGGACTGCTGAATCCCCAGATCACGCTTCCCACAAACAGGGACTTGCTTTGGCAGTGTGATGCTCTGGCCACTCCTTGCTGCGAGAGAGCATTTCAAACCCTCTTCTCCTCCCCACTCCGGCCGTCCCGGGGGGAAGCGGTGTTACAAGACTAAGCGGAGTGGAGGTGACGGCCGAGAACCTGCCGCTGAGGACGCCGAGGGATCGCCTGGGTACCAACCCAGGAGGCTGGAGGCGCGTCCCTTCTCGCCCCGTCCTAGAGCCGGCGTGGCGGACGGCGCAGGAGGGCGGGCGGGAGGGGAGACGGCCGCCGTGCAGAGCCCAGCGCGGCGCAGCTCGGCTGTGCGGCATCAGGGCAGCGCAGTTAACGGGCAGCTAAGGCGAACCTGCCTGCCGGCCCTGCTTTGCCGGGGTCGGATCAGGCACTTCCAAGGCAGTCCCGCTGGGGGACGGGGGCACTTTCTCAGAGCCGCTTCATCTAGCGAGGATTCCCCGCGATCGTGTGCCCACGAGGGAAGGGCCAGGTCTTACAACGGATGTTACGGCTTAGCAATCCCGTTTGGAGTCTGAAAAACAGCCAGGGGAACGCGGAGGTTTCGGGAAGCAGCAGCAGGTTAGTTACCTATGACAGATGTAAACAACTCAGGAGCAGAGCTTCCCGCTGCCATGAAAGTTGCCCCAGCCACATCTTCGCTAAGATGCAAGCGCTGCAGAAAAACACATCAGAGTCATTGATTACAACACTGAGAGGCTGGAGGAATTCAACTAGAAAAGTTACGCTGTCCGCCAGGAGCGGGGAACTGCCAAGGGGCGTAACGTTTTATGTTAATGAAGTTTGAGTATAGGGGAAAAAGTCATCACGGGCATTGGCTGCTTAAGTTAGCCCCCCCTCGTAGAGAGGGCAGGCTGTGGCCGTGCCAGCCTTCAGCGAGGAGAGAAAGAGCAGTCCTCTGGACAACAGCGAGGCGGTTCCACCAGTCCCGGCTCTTCCTCACCCCCACGACCCCAACAGTACACACCTTCCCTCACCTACTTCGGCCTGGGCAGGGCCGGCGCTCAGGCTCGGTTCACCCCCAGCTGCCTTCCCTGGTATCGCTTCGGCCTCGGACACGTAACCTGCCCTCAGCCCCTTCCGCTTGGATGCCCATCGCAGATACTTACCTCCTACGGCCTTCCCCAGCAGTGCCCAGGGACTACCTACGACGGGGGTTCTGGAAGGGAAAGGACCCACCGCTCTACGAAAACCTCATCGGCACGTGCTGTTTCCAAAGATTTACGTGGTTAATTACTTCCTTTACGCTTTCTGCATTCCCACTGCTCCACCTGCACGAGTCGCCGCTCAGCAAACGCGACGAGGCTGCTACAGACCACATGCCTTGCTGGCACCTTCCGCGGTTTAATGAGTAGCTGTAAAAAGCCACCCCCGCCGCGCGGCCGTAAACTGCTGAGCTGTTACCGCACAAAGCTGGCTCGCTCGCGCCGTGGAGCCCGTGGCCGCCGCTGCACGAGCCCGGGGAAGACGGCCGAGGGTGGCGGGGACGCTTCCCCAGCAGGACCGGCTGCTGGCAGCGGCACGCCCGGCCCGGCGGGACGGAGGAAGCCGTCCTCCCCCCTGCCCTCTCCAGCGGGGCAGGGCTCCTCTGCGACTTTACCATTACCAAAGTACGTTTGCGCAGAGACAAGGCTGCGGGAATCCTCCCACCAACCTTATCCGGAGCGAAGATCCCACAAAGGATATTCTAGGCCCGTAAAGAAGGCAACTCTCTCCACTGATCATACGCATACAACAAAAAACTTTGTACATATGTTACGGGGCCGAGGAAAAAGGGAAAGACGTGCCCTCACCGGGAACGCTTGTTAAGCAGGAGACCACGGCATCGCTGCACTGCTATAAAAGCCTGTGGAACCTGATTAAACACAGCTTTACGGAAAATTATTTTAAACAGGATTAAAACTATTGTAGAAGTTGTTCGTAGGACCAGAAGTAGATCCCCAAAGGCCAGTTTCTCCCGCAGGGTTCTCCATGGAAATACAGAGACAGTGATCCCACAATAGCTGTCTGCGACTCGATGGTGGCTGTTGGAAGAAAAGCCCATCAGCCAAGGAAACCAGCTGCGCTGCCTCTCGGTGGGGACGGTTTCATTAAAGCTATAGTAGGTTCCCTCGAGGCCAGCTCCTAGGAAGTTTATTGCAATGCATGTGACGATTAAATTAATACAATAGAGCAGAAATACAGCCCACTACGTAGGAGGCAAAAACGTACTCCCTGGCACCCGCGGACAGATGTTTGCGATTGGCGCGTGACACTCCTTGCGTCACGCAGACGCTGCACAACACCAGCGACAGCGCAGCCGGGCAAGCGCAGGCACAAGCTGGCTTAGGGAACAAATGGAAATCAAGGCTTCATCGTAAGCGCGTCTGAACTAAGGCAGAACGCGAATGTCTGCCATAGGAAGTGCTCTGGAACAAGTTCTCATCTCCACACACACGTTTGGGAGCGCACACGCCCCGTTGGTTTAACTCACCAACCGCTTTCCAACCCAGACGAAGCTAAGCCAGAAAGGGGCGTTTATTTTAGAAGCAGTGCATCTAATTGCGAGCAACTGCGGAATGACTAGTGGTTGGTCTCCAAGACCAAGAAAGCCTTCGGGCGGGAGGTCTGAACTCTTCCGTGCTGGACAGGACAGGAGGTGGTAATTGGATTACCGATGGTAGATCTTAGGTCAGGAGCGAGTCATCACCGCTTACGGTTGCTTGCACGCCCAGCGCGGCACGTGCACCGCCATACCCAGCACGGCCTCCTAGACGTGAGTTCCTGCCGAGGGGCTCTCCCTCCCACCCCTCCCTCTCTCGTGGTTGTGTTTTGTGAGTTGATAAACCAGGGAACACCCTTGAAAACATCACAGGTCGTATCTCACCAGGTGATGGAGGAGGACTCGGGTGGCCTCCTCCCTCCAGGGCAGCCCTGGCTCTCCGAGTCAGCCCACGCGTGTCACGGGGTCCTTACGCGGGGAGAGCGCTGGCTGCGTGAGCGATGGTGGCAGCGAGAAAGCCTTCCCTTTCCTGGAAAAACGGGCGAGAGCGGACACTACCAAAGGCCGCAGAGGCCTTGGCGAAGTGACCCGAGCCTTTTCCCACGCATTCTTGAGCGCTAACATCAAGGACCAGCCATGGAAAGCTGGATGTTTTGAAGACAATCCGTTCTGGACTGACAAAATCAGAAGGAGTTGGATCGGGAAACAGGAATGCATATTTCTTTTGCTATCATGTAATTACAGAACTGCTTAATTATGCACAAAATACATAAATAAAAGGACTTGGATGCCCCCAAAGGTCACCTATGGGGTGAGAAAAACCTTCTTTTGGAGAGAATCAAAGAGGAGCAATTGGAATAGTAAAATTCGGATGGATTTATATGACCCATTTTGATAATCTCTAATGACACAGTATCTTTCTTCTGGACAGTAACTTCTTAACGCAAGTATGCCAGATCTAGCGTTCTGTCGCTAAGTTTTCTCTTTCGCATGCAATTGAGTAAAACTTTTAATTGTCATCTCAAAGGGGAGGGACTTCTCCAGTCCGAGAGCCTCTCGCTTACGATAACAAAGTTTACCTCCAGCAAAGTTAGAAATGGTTAACACGTGCACGGTGTTTCCTATCACGATTTGTGAGCGCAGTCGAGGACCAGCATTTCTACGGAGCAGCGCAGGAAAGAGAGGTGCGGGAAGCAATGGAGCTCGCCCGAGGTCACTCAGAGAGCCCACGGCAGAGCTGCCCCAGGAGCCAGCGCTCCGCAGACGCGCGCCAGAGCTCCGTGCCGTAAGCAAGGCCACTAGGCAGACTCGCAGATGGGATTTAGCGAGCGCTTAGCAAGAGGAGTGATACTGTCCCTCAACCTCCTGGCTCCACCCGTGTCCCTCTGGGTGGCAGGCCTGCCCTCGGGCATATCGATGGCACCCCAAAACACAAGCCTGTCCTGGACGCTGCTGGCTCAGCTCTGGTTCCGTCCATCTGCGGTGACCCGAGCCGGCCTTCCGGACCCACGCTTCCCAGCAAGGTTCCCTCGCTCGGGAGAGGGGAGGTTAAATAACTCGGCATGTCTACATCTCCAGCACCCCCCGTCCCCAGTTCCACACCGACGTCCCCGTTCCCCCCCCCGAACCTCGCAGCGCCTTTCCCCAGATCCAGCCCCAGGGCGTGCAGCGACCGCGCAGGACAGAAGCTCCCGCCTTGTGCTGTCGCCCTGCAGTTACCTGAGCACTTACGCGCCAAGAGCGGGATTTCCCGGGGACGGGGCTTTCCGATGATGCAGAAAAGGCTTGTATGGCCGCGTGCTGAGCTACACGTATCGGGTTAGTTTAGAGACAACTTCCCTCAGCCCTGTCAGCAGGAATGACTCCTCCTGCCGTCGCCCACCCCCCCCCAGGCCAGGCGCAGCCCGTGCCCCGCTGAGCGGCGCTGGCTGCCAGGCAGAGGGGCAGGCGTCTCCTCCGGCCGACAGACACATCTAACTGGCAGGACCAAACCGTATTTTCTACGTGCTAAGATTTCGTTGCCCGAGATTGACATCGGAGAGGGCTCGCAGTCACTTCGGGCACACGCTCTGCGTCTACCTTGTAGCCGTCCGAGCTGATTTAGGCTAAAACATACTCCTTGTCTGCTAAAACTGCAGCACGGCAGGCCTAGCACAAGAGTGACAGAGTCCCTTGCGACTGCTGGAAGCGTTCAAGAGCCGCTTCACAGCCGACCTGGCTGTCCCTGCGGCTTTACGACTTACACCAGCACAACGCAAGGTAGGGAACTCGTGACTTTGAAGGCAAGGTGCAAGACCCATGATTTCTACGGGGGTAAATCACCAGAGGTTTCACTTTACATCAGCTAAGCGTGGGGCCTAGTGCTTCTGCCGAGACAGCTGCAAAGACGCGCAGACGCGAGGCGGCAGCAGCCATCACAGCGCGACCGGCCGGAGCAGCCGGCGAGCCGTCAGCCTGCGACCCTCGCGCCGGGCACCGCGCGAGCGCGGCCGAAGGGCCCCGGGAAGCGAGCGCGCTGCACGCCTGCAGCGTCCCGAGCCTAAACCAAGGCTTCGCTGCTAACCAAAGTCCACGCAGCCAAGCCCAGGGCCGTGCCTGCTCCGGGCAGCGCTGCTCCGGCTAGGCGGCACTGCCTGTCGGTGCCCGCTCTGGGAGCCGGTAAGCGCCGGCGTGAAGGCACCAGCGGCACGCAGGTCCTCGCCGGCCGGGCAGCGGGAGCAGGAGCGGGGTGCAGCCCCCGGTCCCACAGGGCCAGGACCACACGCAGGGGCAGGACCCAGCTCTCGGGCAGCCGGCTGAGAGCTTGGCAACTCTCCCTTTCCTCAGTGTTTTTTTGTTTTTAAATACCAACGCATCTAAACTCTCTTGTGCGTTTTGTCTTTCCCAGCCCAACGCTTGGGAGGTTTTTAAGTTAATGGTAGACGAAACTCAGAAACACCCCATGGATCAATATTTCCATGCAAAAGTCAAGCTTACCATCTTCCGAGTCCCGGGAGAACCGAGCGACATGCCCGAAGCCACAACTGAACCAAAGCGCTGCTCCCCACGCGGGCAACGAACAACGCCCCAGCCCTCTCGCAGCCCCGGACGGCTGGATCCGACCTCAAGGGCAGGGTTCCTCAGCCGGAGAGGCGGGAGCGCGCCAGCGGCAAGCGGCAGAGCACAGGACGAGCTAATTACCTGCGGGGCTAATTACCTGGAGACCCACGCTGCAGCTAGCGCCGCCGGGGAGCCCGCAGCGCGGGGCTGCGTTTGGGACTCGCCGCTTCGCTGTGTTACAGACTGCCTCCGGTTTAAAGGAGCAGCACAAGGCATACGTAGGAATTGTTATTTGAGGCGGCTGCTGCCTTCGAGAGGGAGCGGCAGCCAAGTTCACCCACCAGCAGACTCCCGGCCCTTCTCCTGCGAGTGGGGACAGAAAGCGGAGCCAACGCACACGCACGGCCTTGAGCAACTAAACGAGAAGCACGGGGAACGCTCTAAGACAACAGCAAGTACGCCATTACCACATTCCGAGGCTCCCAAGGAGAGCTGCTCCTAAAGCAGCACACAAGCTTAAGGAACATCTTCTAATACTTACTTCGCAAATTTTTTCCAGCGAAGGGACAAAGAAATCATCGCAGACAATTGCCAAAGCGTAAAACATATACACGGCCTGCAAAAGAAAAGAGAAAATGCTGAGTCTGGAGATTGTCAAGCAGAAACGAACTGCAGCGTCCCGACTCATCTTAGGTTTGGGTTGGTACGTACTTTTTAAAAAAATAACATGCTCTTACAAGAAGAATTCATGGGGCTCTCTGGGATTTAATAGAAAGATCATGAAGTATTTACCCGAGAGTCCTTACAAGCTATCAAAAGCTGCCAACGTTTTATCATCACCATACAGACTTTTTTTTTTTTTTTTTAAATTCTCTGGATATTGCTAAGCCACACTTAAGTATTTCTGCCTTCCTTTTTTCCCTCCCTGTTGCACAGCGCAAGGCTTTTTTATGATTGCATTCTGTGAAAATCTAAACCCTAGAGGGGCGGTTTCTGAAGGGGTTTGAAGCAGGGGAAGGGAGGTTGTGTTCCGTGGCTGGAGCGCCCTGCCGTCTGGGATCCCGGGGATAACGCTTGCTGAACTCCACACGTAGGAACAACCTCCAAGTGCCTGAAACCCAAGGGGGGACACGAGACTCGAAAGGACACCTAGCGAATCAACCCTTCCGTTTCACGCGAGGAGCACCTGATCTGCACCTCTGCGTCGCTGAACGGAAAGCCGTTTTTGCGTGATTAAACCCAGCGTGCGGGGCCCTACCTCCGCCCCGGCAGGCGACGGCACGGCGCGGCTCACAGCCGTGCAGCCAAGCCCTCGTCCTCCCCGGAGGAGACCTGGGCCACGCTGCCCAGAGGGAAGGATCGCTGTCCCCGCCTCGACTCGCGTCCTGGCGCTGGACGGGAAAATCCTCGTTGGCGTGGGAAAAACCAGGCGAGAAGCCACCAGCTACCGAACAGAGCACACCACCGCAGCCGGGCTCGCGCCCGTGGCCCGGCCCGCTCGCGTTTACCGGCGTAGACGTACCCGAGGCCACCCCGACACTCTTGCAGCACCTTACACAAGCTTAGACCTGCGGTGAAGGAGCAGAGGCGGTAACACGGAGAGCCGGAGGAGCAAGGGCATCACCCAAAGAGGGCGGCCCTGCCCGCGTGGCCCAGAGGACACGCTGCGGAGAGCGGAGCTGCCCCTGCAGTGCCGTAGCGAAGCTTTAAAGCCAGGCGTCCCGTGCAGCGGGGCAAGCGGGAGAGAAGAGCTGGCAGCCCCGCAGGAGCTAGAAAACAACCTGGCTGCGCGTGCCCCCAAAAGCCTGCCACAGAGAGAGTCTACGCTACCGCCTTGGATCTCGTTCCCAGCAGACTACGGTATCGGCAGAGGTTTATCTATTGCGATGTGCTTGCGAAAGCAGGCGCGCACAAGAGAGATCCTTAAATTCTGGGCACGTAAGCAGAGAGGCGAGGCGCAAGGCATAAACCTGGAACGCGCTGCACTGCGGCAGCCGCGCACAAGCCAGCTGCGCCCAGAAAGAGGGGACGTGAAAGGCCGCGCAGGGTGAGGCGGGAGAGACGAACGCCCGAGCTCTCCCTCTCCAGCTCCCCGCCTGGGAGCTCGCTGGCCGCGCTGGCAGGACCTGCGAGGGGCTGCACCCTGTGCTCGGGCCAGCAGGCCCACCGCCCCCCCGTCGAAGGAGACTGTGTCCCCCCACACCCCCCTGCAGCACGAGGCCGCCGCAGACGCAGATACGTGTGCCGCTCCGGAGTGGCGCGTGCCGCTAACCGCAACCGGAGCATCGCCAGGTCTGCGCGGTGCAGCCCCACACCGCCCTGCAGCACGAGGCCACCGCAGACAAAGATACACGTGCCGCTCCGGAGCAGCACGTGCTGTTAGCTGCAACCGGAGCATCGCCAGGTCTGTGCGGTGCAGCCCCACGCCACCCTGCAGCACGAGGCCACTGCAGACAGAGATATGCGTGCCGCTCCGGAGCGGCATGTGCCGCTAACCGCAACCGGAGCATCGCCAGGTCTGTGCGGTGCAGCCCCACGCCACCCTGCAGCACGAGGCTGCCACAGACGCAGATACGCGTGCCGCTCCAGAGCGGCGCGTGCCGCTAACCGCAACCGGAGCATCGCCAGGTCTGCGCGGTGCAGCCCCACACCGCCCTGCAGCACGAGGCCGCCACAGACGGAGATACGCGTGCCGCTCCGGAGCGGCATGTGCCGCTAACCGCAACCGGAGCATCGCCAGGTCTGCGCGGTGCACGGCGCAGCCCGAGGGCTGGCTTACAGCATCGCAGTCCTGCAGTGGCACCTGTGTTCCCATCCCACCGCGAGTTTACCCCCCCTGTCTGACCTGATCACGCAGATCCCCCTCACGCTGGAAACGCGCATCTCCGTAGTGTTTTGCTAGGTTTTCAGTGCATGCAGTCGTGGGTTTTTCTCTTTTTTGTTTAGAGACGGAAGTTCTCAGCTGTAGAGCTACCCGTACTGTGCCTGAAAGCAACAGCCCAACAAGAAGTAATCCTGGCATCTGGTCCCATAAAGCAGGTGAGGACGCGTCAGTCCCTTTCTTCTGCACAGTATCACCCACAGGCGTTACAACATTACTCGTCTTTCCACTCCCAAACTGAGACAAAACCACGCTGAAGCTCCAAGACGGCGCCATCTTTGTGTGCCACCCGCCACGTACCCCCCAGAATTACTTCCACAAGTAGTGCGGCTCCGGTGAATAACTAGAGCTGACAGAAGCGGCCAACGGTTGTAGAAAAACAGTGTCTTAATCCCGTCGAAGCACAGAGTTACTACGACGTCACCAACAGACCCTCCTGCTTTGCTTGTCTTTGAAGTTTACTGTCGGAGCTTGGGTGACGGGAGGAGGCCAGAGGATTTTTTTTCTGGAGGGAAAGCAGTAATAAAAACAGCCTCTGGGTTTTTGTTCTTGTTTGAATTTTCCAGGAACAGGTTTAAATCCCCCAAACTCCCCCAAAACCCGGATTCTAACTTGCCAGAATTTAATCACAACTTTGCTGCAAAAAGCCAGTAATATCTGTGAAAAACTCGGCCATGACAACTTTTCAAGCTCAAAAATAATTCAGGTATATTTTTTCAGGATTCGAGATGGGATCTTCATCATAACGGGTGATTTTGACACTATCTTGACGATTCAGTGCTAGACCGTCACTTAGGACGGTTTCTGCGCTCCTCTGTCGCTGCTCATGAACATGAATAAACGTAACTTGCGCTTTATGAAGCTCCTACACTGCAAAACGGCCCCGAGGACCACGAACATCAGCAAAATTCCAGGTCCGCGACTCTGCTGGGTGCAGCGGAGACCTTGGCCTTGCAGAGGGAGCGCTGGCTGCCGACACGATACCAACAGGCGACAGCGTGACCAGAGACAGAGGACGCAAACGGCTCGCAGACGCTGCGCGTCCAGGAGGAAGGAGCACAAACCGCCCCCGAGAGTTACGTGGCCAAATCCCGCGGAAATACAATGGATCGCGGGTGCCCAACTTCAGCCTGGATTTTCTTATCTGAAAAGCGAAAGGGAAGGAGCCGCCGTCGCCGTCTCCAGTCCTCCTGGAGGCAGCGGGGAACGCCAGGCCGCGGGGCGTGCGGAACGGCTCGGAGCCAACGCCGGCCCGGGCAGCGGGCTCGCTGCGGGCGACTTCGGCAAGTTGTAACACCAGCTGACGGAACAGATCAGGCTGACCCTGTGCTGACTTACGTGCTTGGGCATTTACTTTTAACGAATACATCGCTGTCACAGTTCTGGTTGCGGCTGGGAGTCTCCCCTGCTTTTATTTAACTGCCTTGAGTGCAATACAGTATAAAGTGTCAAAAGTCTACGGAGTATGTGGCTAGAAAACAGCTTGGTTCACAAACTAAACCACTGGCAACTACCCTCGGTAAGCGAACGCGAGGACAATAACCGCTACTTCCTTCAAAGCTGGTTGGGTTATTTTTCATGGGGTTTTGTTTGTTTGTTTGTTTGTTAAATAAATAAAACAAAATAAGCTTTAGAGTTTGGGCCAGCAGGAACACAACCAAAAAAAAATTAATTTTATGTCAAGTCAGACTCGTAAAGATGGAGCCCAGACCCTCGTCCAGGCTATTTTACGTGGACAGAAGGAAGAGAGCCAGCACCAGGGCGAGCAAGGGGCGGGCGAACAGCGCGGCTTCGACACTCGGCAGCTGATTAGGTGGTACCAGCCTCCACGGAAGTTGCCTTGAGAATCCCAAAGGGTCCCACCGCTTCTGCCTTCAACGCAGGCAAGGCTGTCCTGGCAGGCACGGCGCGGGGAGCAGCGCGGCGCCGGCGAGGAAGCGGCAGGCTCGGCGCCGTCCGGAGCCTGTTCCGCCGAGAACAGCCGTCGGGATGAAGGCGGCGGTGGGGGCACGCGGGTGCGCTGGGGCAGAGCTGGAGCGCGACGCATGTAACGGCAACGGGGGACAACGCGACGGACAGGCCACAGAAAATAAGTCTCAGCCCCAACGTCATTTAGTTGTGTTCGGCTCGAAGCGAAGACACGGACGTCTTTACGCAGGTAACCTACTTCAGAGACACTCTTCCTCCCCAGAAGGACATTAAAACATTACGAGAATATAATGGCCCTGCATAAAAGGATTACAAATACCAGATTAAGTATTACCTTAGGATTGGTTTTAAAATGATGACTCTAACAAACAAGCATCAGAGAAGTAATTGCGCAATCTCTGCATCAAAGGAGATTAAATATCTTACTCGAAATACGTGTTCCGTTGCACGGGACATAAATGATCATTGTTCATGTTTGTCCAGCGGTCCTTTGGGTTTCCCGTGCCAGTCTTCACACTCAGATTAAAACTTGCTTTACTGAGCTAAAGCAAGAAGCTTTTCACGAGAAAGCTTAACTGCCGCAGGAGCCAGCAATTCCCGCAGCCCTGCCTTCTTCCCGAGAGAGCCGGGACAGGAAGAGGCGACCATCCCTGGCTGCTCCCCGGGCGAGCGGGCACAGCCGGGGCCATCGCTGGAACGCTGCAACCAAGCACAGGGCTCTCCCCAATTCCGACCGCATTACAAACCCACCTAAAACTCCATTACTGAAGAGAAATTTTTTAAAACCCCAACCAAAGAAGGAACCCACGGAGTCCGGGTTTCCTGGGAGCCGCAGCCTGTGGTACCACGATGCGCGCAGCAGGCAGCTGCCTGCACCGCGCAGCATCGCTAAAGCGGGCACCTCCAGGGCGCCGCAAAAGCATCGCCCCAACGCGCCAGCCCTGCGCTGCAGCAACGAGACGCGCCTGGCTTTTGACTCGGCGCAGAAAGAGATAAAGCCGGGATACATCCCGAGCGACCTCCATTTCCTGAGCGGCTGGCAGGAGGGAGGCAGGTGCTGCGCTGGCGCATCCCGTTCCCATGGCTACGCGGAGTGATGGCAAAGGGGAAGCAGGAGGGCCCGCTCCCCACAGGCAGCGCTCGCCACCCCCGTGCCCGGGGAAGCTCGACCGCAGGCACCGCTGTCACCCCCATGCCCGGGGAAGCTCGACCGCAGACACCGCTCTGTCACCCCCGTGCCCGGGGAAGCTCGACCGCAGGCACCGCTCCGTCACCCCCGTGCCCGGGGAAGCTCGACCGCAGGCACCGCTCCGTCACCCCCGTGCCCGGGGAAGCTCGACCGCAGACACAACTCCGTCACCCCCGTGCCCAATGAAGCTCAACCCTGACTGCGCACACACACACTCCTCATGCCCGCAGCGTGTCCCGGCGCCACATTCCGGGTTTGCCCGGAGAAAGCTGGGAAAAGGGGAACCAACGCCGTGCTCTCAAAAAGCCTGGGGTAACAGAGGGATCAGGGCAGAGCCTGCAGCTGGGCAGACGAAGGCTGAGCAGCGACGGGGCAGGGAGGAAAGACAGTGCCCATCCATCGGGCTTTTCCAGGGAAACCCGCAGCGATACCCAAACCCTCCTTCCTCAAATTACTCGGCAAAGCAGTTTCCCCCCGTCTGGTGGAGGCAACGGGCGCCTATCGCCCTGTGTCCATGAGCACGGCAGGGCTCCAAACTTGTAATATGTTTTTGGTGCCCCCCTTCTCCTTTAAACTGAAGTATTTTCAGCTCAGACCTGAAACTATTGCTGAACTGTTCCCACCCCGTTTTTCCTACATTTTTGAAGTGTTTAGGGATGTACTTTCATCTTCACGAAGCGTCAGATCACGTTAAGCAATTCTGCACGGCCCCGCTGTGGGCTCTGCTGGGGTCTTTGTGTTTTCACTGCTATTAACCAACGCGAGAAGGTGCCTCGGGAATGCCCCGAGAGGCCGCCGACCGATCCCCCCAGGCCCCGGCTCGCAGCGTTTCCCCCGGTTCTCTGCCCTGTTAAACCAGCCGTACCTTGACGTCTTTCAGAAATAAACGTGGAAGTATGGGCAAAGGGGGAGAGGGGAAAGGACAAGTTTTTGCTGAAATGAATAAAAACAGCTTAAGGGGAGGTGAATAAACACGAGAAGCGTGACGATGACCTGCTCATCGTCACTCCGTTGCTCCCCCTACCATTACAAAGCCCCTTTTACAGTCCGGTTTCCTCAAACCCGCAGAGACGTTTCAATGGAGACAACGCGAGTCTGTCTACATCCTTTTTTCCCCACAACGGGCATTTCTGCGCACGCCCTGATTCGATCGCACGTTTGGCAACTGCGTTGCTGGAAGGCAAGACCAGGATCAGAGGTTTATCACCCCGCTACGACAACAGCCCCTTTCCACCCAGGCTAAAGAGGCAGGTCGCTAAACGCCGACAGTTGTCTCTCTTCTCTTAAGCGTCAGGTTTTTTCTTTGAGAGTAGGTTACAAACAGTCACCCCGCTACAGAAGCGGGCAAAGCACTCGTCATCGCTGCTTCTTCTTCCCACTCCAGCCAAGCCTTCCTCGGGATTCCCGGAGCTGGCAGCTCGGGGCAGAAAGACGCCGGGAAGCTCCTCCGCTGACGCCCGCTGTCTCGGACCCGTACGCCTGGCAACAGCCTCCGGCAGCCGAGGGGTCGGCCCCAAGCGCCGCGGTGCGAGGAAGGGTGAACCCAGCTGGGTCCCGCACCTCGGGGACGCACGAGCTGGAGCGCGGCCAACAAACCTTCCCGGCCACTAAAACCGCTACGGAGAATGGCGGAGCACCGACGGACCGGGGCGTCTGCCTTGCAGGTTGCTAGAGGGGGAGAAACCGGGTGCGTTTGTGTTGGGACAGCAGACGCTTACATCTAGTCCTCATTAAAAACGGATTTTTCCTTCTGTTCTGAAGTAGGCAGTTCATCTTGAAACGTCAGCCCTCCAAACCCCATCTTGATCCACATTAAAAGTATGTTCAGCTTATTCAGAACTGACAAAAAAGCCTGCGGAAAAATAAAACTATCTTGAGAGCAATTATGAAGCCCAAATCATAATTTAAAGTAGACTGGAAAATAACCCAACTCACAGTTGAGGTAGTCAGCTGTACGAGAATACTGTGTGATTTCATTGTTACTAATAATGAAAAAATACAGCCCAGGTGTCGCCTCTCCTAAATAGCCTGGGAAAACACATTCAGAGCTATGGATCACACAGAGATTAAGAATGATTTTAGCAACTCACATTTTTAATGGTCTCATTACAAACTTATTCCCGTAACTCAAGAGATTTTTAAAAAATAATTTTTGCGTTAAAATCTAAGAAATGTGAGGTTACAAGGTAGCAACGCGCCGCTATACTCATCATCGTTTGCCTAGAGCGGCCGCACAGGAGTCTGCTACTTGTTTTTCAAGTAGAGAGATGAATTCAACGGCATATGGTTAATCCCCTTCTTAAACAACTCTCGTCGCGCTTTTTTCTGTGACCCACGGTATAGTTGCCAGGGTGCCAACAGCCTGCCGGTGTTTTTCAAGACCACGTTACGACGCTTACACGCTGCCTGCGTGGATTAAGAGCAGTTAACGTAGCTCCTCGATGGAACGGACGATCAACAGCCAGCTCTTCCCGCCAGACCTCAGAGGCCGTGGGATGCGCGGAGCACGGGCTGCCGGGAGCGAGCCACCGGCCCTCGGGGCGCAGACGCGTGCAGCTGGGGGCTGCCCCACGGACCCTCTACCCGGGAAATCAAGCGCCCAAAAGTCAGGGAAGAGCAGACCAAAGGGTGCCTGGGAGGCACGGACAGGTCTGCAGGACGGCATTCCTCGGGACCGCTTCCCGGTTCCATCAGAGCTCCCTTCCTACCAGGCTGCGTTCCAGGTCCTGTGTTCATGCTTGCCCTTGAGCTTCACGGCGACAACAGGGCGGCCTTTATTCCTCTTGAGAATTGAGCTCTCCTGTTGACACACGTTCTATGCAAACACGCGTAGAGGTCGGAGCCGGGGGGGGTCGGTCTCTTCTCCCAAGGAACAGGCGACAGAACAAGGGGAAACGGCCTCAAGTTGTGCCAGGGGAGGTTTAGGTTGGATATTGGGAACCATTTCTTCCCCGAAAGGGCTGTCAGGCCCTGGCACAGGCTGCCCAGGGCAGTGGGGGAGTCCCCGTCCCTGGAGGGATTGAAAAGCCGTGTAGATGTGGCGCTTGGGGACATGGGTTAGTGGTGGCCTTGGCAGTGCTGGGGTAACGGTTGGACTCGGTGATCTTGGAGGTCTCTTCTAACCTAAACGATTCTGTGGTTCTATGACCAGCGCCATCCCCGGCGCCTCTTCCAAGCCCAGCCCGAGCCCCCCGTTCAGGCACCCAGAAGAGCTCCCACCAGCACCAGGGCTGTGCCGGAGGCACCACGTGCAGCACTGGCCCCCGCAGTGCAGCGCGCAGGGGCTGCGGCGGTTTCGGACGAGCCGGCAGCACGGCCGGGCAGAAGCGGCTCACAGTCCACGGCGGGGAACCAGCACATTCGTGCGCCCGGAGCCGGGCAGGTGAAACCCCACCTGGAGCTTCACCCCATCCCTGCAGCGGAGGAGCTGAAGATCCTCTGAAGGTCCCTCTCTGCACAGAGCGACTCTGGGTGGCTCCCTGCCGCGTGACACTACCTCGAGAGAGGGTTTCTATGAATTTTTGGGAGTATTCTTGTGGGTGCTAAGAAGTCCGGCTCAGGTTCAGTGCTCGCTTTCCAAAACACGTCAAAGCTCAACGTTCCCATGGAAACTCGGAAGCCCTGAGCTTGCCAGACAAAGCCAATAGCGATGTTACCCAACAAATTATTGCAGCCATTTAGCCGAAATAAAATCATAACACAGAGCACTCGCATTACAACATGCAATACGATCTAATTCATACTTAAAAAGAAATCATGAATCATTGTGCACAGCTAACGGTGACTGCTCATTTAAGCTGACTAAAAATTATGAAATGCTTTTAAACATCCATTACAAGCAGGTATTTTCTTGGCTGCTTAAGAACGCCTCTTCCCCCCAGGAAGAACCAACTTGGCAGTTCTTCTTAAATTAAGACGACATTAAAAAAGAAAAGAATTGTCTTCATCTACCTAACAAAAGTTGCGGAACGGATGTGGAGGGACAGTGCTTCCCCCTGAGAGCACTGCAGCTGCTGGACGCCGGGTCCCCTAACTCCAGCCAAGTGGCTGGTGGACTGACAGACCAGGGTTATTTAAATAAATTTATCTTTAATTTTGGCCTTACCTATGCACACCTCTTACACTGACTTGCTTGGGGCAGAGATCACAAATCTCAAAGGCCAAAATTGCACAGATTCCTGATATTAGTAAGGTTTTTAAAATAGCATCTATTAAAGTCTTCTTGGCACATTTCTGAACTTTGAGGCAAATCCCTCACCTGCCCGATGTCCTGCAGAGTTCCCAAGAGGATACAGGACACCCTGCAGCTGATAAATGAGAAGTTATCATCTTTTCTTTAATATCTTCAGGAAGAAAAACTCACTGTAGTAACTTAACTACTCAGGGGAATTCTGGAGACTCAATTTTTTTTTTTTTTTTTAAATTAATCCAGTTGATAATCTTTTGAAACAGAAAATCCTCTCTAATTTCTTTCTCCTACAGCTATGTCATGAGGGGTGCCGCAAGGATTCCTGGGTGAAATTTCTGGGGAAAAGACTTCACTTTATTTCTGAAGGCAATTACACGGACGTGCTCCCTCGACCTGCCAACCCCGCAGCATCCTCGTGCTCGGGGGCGGAGGGCAGGGGACCACAGCTGCTGGTGGCCTCGGCAAAGCCGGCCTGGCTGGAGCGAAGTAACTCGCAGGGGTTTATTCACCTGGCAGCACCTGGCAGGGGTTTACGCAAAGCTGAGGGACGTTACACTCGGTGTAGCTACCGAAACTCGCTCTCAGCCACGACTGAGAGCAGAAGCCCCTGGGCGCAGGAGGCGGCACCAGCCTGCGGTGAGCCCTGTCCACCCCCGCAGGAGAAGCCACGCGCAGTCGCAAAACTCACGCAAAGGACGTGCAGGACCACAGCTCCATGTCTCCTGTCCTCGTTCGTGAAGATGTCGTTGGGGAATTCGTGGAGAGCTGCAAAAAGGGGGGAAAAAAAAAAAGCTCAGATACTTAGTCGGCCACTCGGAACTGCCGCGCGTGCTGTTAAGTAACGCAACGAAAAACGTCCCGCGCCCTCCCGCCCGGCAGCGGTCCCACGACCACCACGGCCGCGGCCCCCACGCCAGAGGCTCTTTGCTTCGCCCCCTGCTCGTTTTAACTTGGCCTCTGGCGATCACACGCCTTTCCCCAACTGTTTCCTCTGCAATCTGCTTCTGTGGCGACCGCCACGCTGCGCGCCCAGGGACGCCTCGGGGAGGGCCGGGGGACCCCAAGAGCACAGCTCCGCGCTCTCCTGACAGCGTTCCCGGGGAACAGCGTGGCAGAGCGGGTGGCGACGGGTCACCCTCGGCACACACTTCCGACTCGTGGTTCGGTACCCGAAACGGACGGGTGAAAGCCTCCCCCCGCCCCGCCTCCCCATCGGGAGGGCGCAGGTAACGTACTCGCCTCCGACAGGACCTAACGCTCTCCAGACGGGCAAGGACTTCCCCGGAGTGCCCTCCCCGCAGCAGGGCAGCGCAGCCCCTGCAGCCAACCGCCTCCCGCTGGTCTCAGGCTCTGCCCAGCCCTGCCGTCGCTCGCTGCCCTCACCCACCTAGTAACAGCATCAAGACACCGGGACTGCCCGTACGGCAAACGCTCCGAGGACAACCTGCCGTGTTCGACAGCCAGCCCGCGGCTGAACGGGGACGCAGCCCGGGACAGAGGCAGATTTGGCAAGTTCAGATCAAAGCGAATCCTTTCTCTACCTCCAGACTTCACTCTGCCTTCTCAGAGACGTCCTGAACACGCACAAGACCTCTGATGGTGCTAGTGATGCAAAGAAGGTTTTGACAAAGACATCAAACATTTGATGGGAAGAAAAAAAAGCAAGGGTGCAACTCTTTGGCGTTGCAAAGACGTCCATCGGGAAAGCTCAGCATCGCTGCAAAGCCCCGCAAGCTGCAGCCCTACATGCAAAGACAAGCCAGGGTCCTCCCGAAGACAACGCTTCAACAGGGCGACACGTCTGAAACGCTGGGAGCACGTTTCTGTGAAGCCGCTATTCCCTACGCCACGACCACGGACGGGGGCTCCCGCCTTCCCCGCACGCTGCCCAGCCGAAGGCCGTCAGGCAGTCCCTGCCGACCGGCCGAGCCCGGCGGCCCGGCCTCAGCCACAGAGCCGCGGCAGGGCCACCGGTACGGCCTGCACGAACGCAAGGACGGCGTTCGAGGAGTCCCTCGGCACGGCCCGTACGCGTTCCCAGCAGCGGCTTCCTCCCGCAGCGAGCTCGGCGGGAAAGCGGCCGTTGCTCCGAAGGAAGGCTGCACGCCTTTGCTCCGCAGTCGGGCTGGAGCACTCGGGCAGGCGCTGTGGCCTAATTAGCTTCAGAAAGAGCATCTGTTGGTAGAAGTGAACCATGAAGAAACCTCATGCAGAAACATAATTATTTCAAACAACGATAGATGGAGCAGGGAAAACCCAGCAGCCCCAGTCAGATGCTGTTTCTCTCGGCGAAGCCGCCCGCCGGCAGGGTAAGTGGATCCCGTTCCCGACCTGGCCGATCTTCCCGCGAGTGTGACCTCCCCAGCGCTCTTCAGCACCTCGCTGTAGCCCAGCTCGCGCAAAGGAGAAGGCGGCGGCAGTCCCCGCGGTCAGAAGGTGACGCGCGGAAAGAGGGTAACCCCCCTCCAACTCCTTCCGCCTTCCGAAATGACAAGGCGGCGCATTTTGCGGACAAGCAGAAGTACTTCTACCGCCCAGCGTGTTATAAAATGGTGGATTTCACTCCCCAGGGATGCTGCGACAGGCAACGAAGTAGGAAAGGCCCCAAGGAGAGATCCTCCACGGAGCGTCTGTTGGTGGCATCAAGCACGGTAATCTAAAGGCAAACTCCAGCCGCTGGAAACCCTGTCTCGAGCAGTCGGCAAGGGCAGGCGCGGGCAGAGGCACTGATCTTCACCTGCTCCGTTGCTTACGCTCCTCCCTGGGCATCCCCCACCAGCCGCTTCCAGAAGCGGGATGCTGGGCTAGTGGCCGTTACACCGACCTCCTGACTGGGGCAGTTTTCTAAATAACCAGGAGGGAAGAAAAGAAAGGGGCACTTTGGAATCCGCAGGGAGCGGAGATGGAAGCAGAGCGTGACCTCACGGATGCCCAAGCACTCATGCTTTTGCTCGCTTCCTCCTTACAGCAGCGAACAGCGCCCGCTCCAAAGTCACGAGCTTACGCCTGGAGGAGGTTTGCAGTTCACCTTGGCTTTACCACCCGGCTTAAGGCCAACAGAGTCATAAAGTCTTGGAAACGACACACTAACAAGGTTCGGGGCCAGGTGATGGCCCACTATGCCCACCCAGAAAACGGCTCAGCAGTTCCGTTTGTTCAACGCGCCTTCATTAAGAGCAATATGCTTTTGTCCGGTTAGCCCTTCTCTTTCCAAAGTCAAGCAACGGGCGTAACGGCCGAAAAGAGCCCGCAGTGCAGTCGGATAACCTTTGCTGCAAATACGGTGTTGCCAGTCATTTAAAGACAAATTACTTTCATTTACTCAAATGCTTTATTACTGTTCTGGACGTTAACCGGATTACAAGGCACTTAAAGAGAGTCTGCCAATTAGGCTGCAGGAATGGCTTTTGGTGATAAACTGAAAAGCAAGTGCGAAGACGATGTTCGCGCATTCCAAGTGCTTCTCAGCGATTCCAGATTTGAACTGCTCAGTAACAACTAAAATAATGCTTTCCTTCTAACGGTCACTTCCGCGCATTCAGCCTCCAGTTGGGAAAAAATCAAGCTGCGTTTTTCCCGGCTTTCACATCATTATCATTAATAAAGCTCCAGCAATTGGAATTTAATTAGCCATTCCAGAGACGATTAAATGGGAACACAACCCAGCTCCCTCGCACGGCTTTGCTGCCCGCGAAGCGGCAACTGAGCAAAAGGTGGCTGCATCCTAATTCTGCCACCAGCGCAAGCAGAGGACCCACCCGGGCGCTGTGTCTCAGAGGAAAACGCTCTCTTTTACATGAGCGGTCCTTTGCCCAAAGGCTCACCCTGAGGGCGCTAACTGCAGTCCTGGGCATCGGTAGACTCTCGCCCTGCACATTCCCACGTGTCCCTTTCTTCCTTCCTGATTACTCGGCAAACTGCCCCCATTGGGAAGCGGGGTAAGGGCCGGCCCGACCCGCACAGCGGGCAGACGGTTTGGGCGACGTCCCCCCTCCCGCCCCACGCACGAAGCTGCCGAAGCCGCGTCCGGGCGCGCAGCCTGCGGGCACCAGGCAGGCAGCCACCCGCACAAAGGCGGGAGTCGAACACCACACCGAACCCCAAAACCCCAAACCCAACCCCGCAAAACACTACGGAAGATGCAAGACAAGGGAGTTAAAATAGCTGGAAGGGATTCACCCTTCCTCAGCAAAATACCAGCATGTGAGAACCAAATGTTTTCATGGTAGTTCTGTTTAAGAAACGTTCCCGACTGTTCACCAGGCCGTAAAACATTGCAAGGGAAGGACGGGGAGGTGTGTTTTTAGCACTACGCAGAGCGGTTTGCTAACACACGCACGCACGTGCTGCCCGCTCCCTCCCGCAGCTGCCTCGGAGGCTTTAACGCGACAATTCGTAACAGAGAGAGACGAGGAGAATCCAATCCCTTTATCAGGAGTCTCCACTCGTTCAAAGAGACCGGAGCGCACCTCAGGTAAGAGCATACAGAAAAACACAGCATAAAAACAGAGCAGGGCTGCCGCTGCCGGCAGAGGCGGGGAATCCTTGCCGCGCTTCCCGCGCTCGGCAGAGCCATCCCGCCCTCCCTCAGGCTGGGGGTCCCGCCCCCACGCTGTAACGAAATGCACCTTCTCATCCGAGAAAATCTAAGGTGTCCACCACCGCCTTCTCTGCGACACTGTCTGAACACAAACGCTTCCAGTGGCCTACGCTTGAATGTATGCAATTATAAAATAACGTATGCAAATGTGAAATCTGCTGCATTTTTATTAGCCGCATCAGGTGCAGATGAGTACAGATAAGAGGAAAGCTTTGCAAAACACAGGAGCTCCTTTCTACGAAGGAATAAAGGGTGCTGCTGGAACACCACTCCAACAACAGCTGCCCTATTTAGCTCGTATAAAAGCTCACACAGTTTGTTATTTTGCCTAAAAGAGCGCTCAGCTTTTGTACAGAAAATAGGGGTAGATTTTGCCAGGCTCATTTTGATTGCACCAGGAAAAAACCACCACCCCGTCAATGAACCTAAACTCCGAGAACGAAAGATTTCTGCCTGACGGATCCACCCTTGTCCTGCAGACTCCGCAGGGGCTGGGCCCCGTCCCGCAGCAGGGCAGGACCTTCCCACGAACTCGGCGGCCGCGTCCTGCGCGGGCGTCCCTGCGTCGCCACGAGCAGGCGCGTGCCCTCGCCGCAGCACCGCGGCATCCAGCGCCCACGGCGCTTCTACCGCAGACGCGTGGATTCCAGCCTTGGGACGCAGGCGACTCGGTCTCGGTTTCCAGTTAGCGAGGGGTACGTCCTCGGAAAACAAAGCGCAGGGGCGCGCGCCTCCACGCGATGCTGCTTTGAAGTGCGATTCGATCTCAGAATCGCAGAAGGGTTTGGGTTGAAGGGACCTTTCCAGGCCATCCAGTCCAACCCCCTGCCATGGGCAGGGACATCCCCAACTGGATCAGGTTGCCCAGAGCCCCATCCAGCCTGACCTGGAATGTTTCCAGGGATGGGGCATCTCCCACCTCTCTGGGCAACCTGGGCCAGGGCCTCACCACCCTCAGTATGAAAAACTTCTTCCTTGTATCTAGCCTAAATCTCCCCTCCTTTAGTTTAAAACCATCCCCCCTTGTGTCGGCACCTTGCAAAATTACTAGTAACCGTTACGACGATGAGCATTGGGAAGCAACTGGGAGCAGACAGCTGCCAGCAAGGCACGGATCAGCTTTGTGAAGGGGGCTAAAGGAGAAAGGAGCAGACCAGCAGCAGGCGCGAAGGGCTGTGCCCCCCCGCGTCAGCCGAGGACCCGACAGCCAGACTCAGAGGCCGAGACGGGGAGCCCCCGCGGCCCACGGCACGGCCCCACGCACCCGAAGCGGCAGCGGCCCCGCGCCGCGCTCACGCGAGAGCCTTCACGAGGGGATCGCGGCGCGCGCCCCCCCCGCCAGATTCGGGGGCAAAGTCCTTATCCGCGCTTGACAGGGACAAGTTATTTCAGTCGCGATACAATGAGCTGGAATAAATTCTTGTCTCTTTAGTCTCAATCAGCGTGCGATTCATTAAAATTGGAACGCTGTTCAGCCCGGGCTTTAGCTGCCTTACAAAATGACCCGCATTACCGCTCCGTTCGGGGGATTTGCCGGCACGACACAAATTTGCCTCTGTTCTGCGCAGTCCGGCTACTCCAGGCGGTTCACGTGCCGTGCCAGGGACGGGGGCGCAGGGAAGACGCTGCTGTACCACTCTTCTGGACGGCAGCGGGGAGCGTCACCTTCTCAAACCCCTTTTCTCTGCCACTCCTTTCCCTCTCCCATTAGATGTTTCCACCTTTCAAAAGGATTCTTTTCTTTAAAAAAAACCCAACCAAACCCACCAACACTGTATTGGATCAATAGTTCTCAAAGCTGCAATGTTTTTAAACTTATTTTTAAACTAAGTCTTTATGCTGCTAGCCAGCAAACCTTCTCTAGGGACAGGAACACCCTTGGGAAACCGGCTGTAGTTTTCACTGAAGCAGCAAGAACCGAGGCCGTTCAGCCTACGCAATGAATTAGCAGCAAAGAAAATTGTCAGAAATTAAAAAAGGCCGTTAATTTTCTCACGCTGTCCCTACAATTCTTTCACGGCCAGCGATAAGTCACATCAGGGCTGGGCACCGCAGCCCCGAAGCATCCAAGTGCCCAGCGGGGAGAGGCCCAGCCTGCGCCTGCGCGCAGCTTCCCGGGATAGCTCCTCTGCCCAGCCGCCCTGGTCGGCTGCTTTCGGGAGAGCTCTTTGGAAGCGGGCTGCACACCCCACCGCGGGGGAGAAGACAAGGCTAGAGAGAGGCGCGACTTGGAAAGGTTACGCGAGCGGGCTGGGTTAGAAACCAGGATTTAGATAACCCCAACGTGTAGGGACCATTGGCATTCACCCGCGACGCTGCTTCAGCTGTCGTTGGAAGGCCCAGAGACAAGGAGACGTCTGCAGCGGGAAGAACGCGCAGACACGGAGCGGCGCCAAGCAGCTGGGTGCGAGCTCTCGCCTAAGCCCAGCTGACAGATCGTTCGCTCCCGTGCCCAGCTCGGGGTGCTCGGAGCGCGCCAGCTCGCCACGGGAGAACACACACATCGCTAGCGATGGCCACGGGAGAACACACACATCGCTAGCGACGGCCACGGGAGAACACACACATCGCTAGCGACGACCGCGACAGGGACGGAGCTCGAGGGACCACCGCTGTGCCGCTGCGCAGACCCAGGCGGCGCCGCGCCTTGGGCAGGGCTGCTCGCGCTGGTCTCCCGCCTCGGGAGGGACGCAGCAGAGCCCCGAACGGCTCCGAGGGCAGCCACAGGACCAGCCGGCAGCTCGGCCCAGCCGCCGCGCGGGGAAGGCAGCCGCCGTCCGTCCGTCCGTCCCTCGCAGCGCACGCATGCAGCTCGGCTCGTCCTCCCAGGGTGCTGCCAATCCGCGTCTTGCCCGGCTTCACAAAGCACGCCGAGACAAGCCAGCGGAAGAAAAGTGGCCCATCAAAGACCTGCCACGTAAAGATGGTTCCTGCGGCTCAGGAAGCCCCCGTAGAGGCGACAGCCGCGGCCAGGGACAGCGTGGCGTGAAGCGTCCCCCGTGCGTTTGCTCCAGGCGTTTCTTTGACTTCTGCTGTTGCCATCTACGAGGGAAGGGGATCAGCGGAGTGGACCTTGCGATGCGACCCGAGACAACGTTTTCTGAATCAACGCCAACAGCTTTTTACACAGGGAATAAAAATGTACTTCAAAACAATCAGTTACCTTTTCTTTTTTTTCCCCATCCTCAAATTCAAGATTTTAAACTCAAGCTCGAGACTTTTGACTGCTCCGGGGTTAGCAGTAACGTTACGTTCACCACCTGCCCGCACGCTGTCTAGCCCAATTCCCTGACCTCCAACAGCATCCCCTGAACGGTACCAACTCCGACAGCGCCGTAGGCCCTACCAAAATCACAGGAGAGGAAGGGCTACATCCCTGAAGCCTGTCCCTCACACGGATGAGCATGCAGGCAAGGGGGGCGAGGGGGCTCAGGAACTGCTGGACACGTCCAGCTTCGCAGCTTCCACCGCGTGGAGCCCGGCTGGGACGCGGACGGCCCCGCGCCCCGCAGCACGCCAGTCCCTGCCGCCAAACCCCACGGGAGCGGCTTGAAATCACGCGTTACAGGAGATCAAGGGACCGTGACAGTCTTTACCTGTCTTCAGAAGCGGTACGGATCGGTCAAACTCTCCCTGAGGGGAGGGCGGAGAACCTTTTCTTAGTAGATGTAAGTGTTTTACTTTCTGCCAAGCAAAAATGGTGTTTGCATTACAGTGGCATGATCCAAAATTCGACAGTGCCAAACTATGCTGATACATCAATAATAAACCATTTTGCTAGCGTTTTCCTCGCGTCACCACCGAACTGCTGAAAACGAGCAGCTGGAGCAGCGCGGGGTACAGCACACCGTTGTAATTCCGCAGCATCCCCCCACGGCCCGTGGCACCCACCCGCACCCGGCAACGGCTTTACAAGGGTCGGCTCCCACCGAGCAACGCGTGCTCAGATAGCATCCTCCGTGCCTTTGCAGTAACGAGTTCCTAACTGCCAAACCCGACGCGTTTATGGTGGATGTTCAGGCACGGTCCCACGCCCCCGGGTTACTGCCCGCTCGTTTGCTCCCGCAGAGGAGCAGCGGGCTTGCCCGGCACAAAGGGTGCTGACAGCGACACGCTGCACAAAAGCGTTTTCACATCTTTCCAGGCCGGCTCTTCAGCAGCCGTCACCAACGCACCCAGGCAGGGAGCCTTGCTACGAGTCAACGTCAGCGAGTCCACGGCAGAGCCGCTCTGTCCGACAGCCAAAATCTTCCCTGCCGCGCATCCGGGTGGGTGCCGGCTCCCCTTTCAAAGGGAGGGAGGAGGCAGGGAGAGGCGTGGGGGCACCCAGGCTTTCCCGGAGGAGGGGAAGCAGGGTGAAGCGACGCTGCTTGGCGCGGCCAGACGAGGGGATTCCGGCGATGAAGACTGCGGAGAGGGAGGGAGCTCCCCCGAAGCCGGCCGCAGCATGTGGCCCCGGGGGTCCTTGCAGTCGTCTTGTCTCAGAGGCCAGTCCTTGCCACTGGCGCTGTGTGCCCGCCCCGACACCCCCTTTATTACCAGCGGCCTTCGGAAACGGGGCTTTGCGGAACAAAAGAAGAGGTGCCGGAGCAGACAGTAACATGAAGCAGAGCAGCCTTAGACAGAGATGCGAACACACGAGCGGAGGGCTTTGGTCTGCGTACGATCCGTTTTCACCTGAACCGCCTGGGAGCTCGCCAGGAAGGGGCAGCCCTTGCGGATGAGGGGCCCGTTACACTGGCAGCAGCGCTCAGGAGCTGCAGAAAGACCCCGAGTCAAACCAGATGTCAATCACAGAGAAGCATTCCCTCACAAATCGCTCATCCCATGAACTTCTCCTCTGAAAGCACTTTGGTTGGTTTGCACACGTTCTCTTATCAGAAAGCAGCCCTTTGGCTATATATGGTAAGAGGGGAGCGCTGTGGGACCCTGCCAGGATATAAATCCCATCGTAACTGCACCCTCTTAGTCACACAGGGCCACTTACTCAGTCTGGGGGCCTTTTTTTAGCTATTAAGACTCGATGCAGCTGTGTCAAAAGCCCTTACTGGAAGACGTCCATCCTGGCTGCAGCGTGCCGCTGAGGCCGGACGGCAGCTCCGCCAAAGGATGCTGAACCGCGGGGGCTGGGCCACGGGGCACTGCGGGGGGTTATCGGCGTCGGCACAGGGGGCGAAGCAGCAGCGGACGCTGTCAGATCCTGCTGGGAGGTCAGAAACGCCCCCGGGCCGTGAGGCGTTGTACGCCCCGCTTCGGAGGGGGGTCACGGCAGATGGGTGCAGGGCCCCACCGCGCCCCCTTTTTTGGAAACCGCTGCTGGGCCAGCGAACGGCTCCACCGGCGGCTGCGGGAGCCTGCGGCCAGGGCCCAGGGAGAGGAGCTCGCGCAGGAGCAGCGATATGGAGCCGAGACCCCGAAACCACAGGCGGCTGCTCTGGGGCGCCCCGTGGCTCCCTGCAACTCCTCTCTGCATCAGCACGTACGACAGGCACAGAACGGGCAGCGCGCCGGGCTGTTTTCTGAAACAAAACTATAGCGGCTGCGTGCCTTCCACCGGGCCGATGGCTTTTTGTGCCCACGCTCCCGCAGAGCCCGGCCGGCCCAGCGCCCCGCGCAGCGCCGGAGCGGGGAGGGTGCCGAGCAGGAGCCGAGCGCGAGCAGGGCTCTCCGTCCGCCCCGCCAGCCCCGCACAGCACTGCGGGGAGTAACGCGTCCCTGACTGCTCCAACGCGTCCCTGCCTGCTCCAACGCGCCCAAGGTCGCCTCTCCACCACGCCCCAGCCGGCCTTGAACGGGATGATCCGGCACGAAGTACTCCCCGGCTCGTGCCTGCTGTCACAGAGAGCTTCGTATCACAGATCCAAAAACCAGGGACGAGGGAACGACCCCGGTATTTTCCATGACACCGCCGCAAGCCTTCGGTCACTTCACCGGCTTCAAACACGAAGCTTCCTAATGGAAAACAGACCCGCCTCCGGGCCGGACACACACCACCGATCGGGACCTTGCCATCAGAGTCAAGCGTCTTTTTTTGGCCTCCCCTTCCCTGGAGAGACCCCCCAGCCCCGCCGCGAGCCGAGTGAGCCCGCAGGACCCCAGTACCCCCAGCCCTGTCGGTCACTGCTTTTCTCTGCTCTCCGTAACAACCCGCGCCTCTCCAACAATCACATCAGTCTAAAATTGCTCTCCCTAATACCCGCACGCTTACGCGTTCCTGTAAGGATTTACGTACTTCAATCAGCAGGAGCAGAAGACAACCCTGCCAGCCCCCTCCCTCCTCTCGCCCCACCGCGGGGGTCTGCCGCTGCCCCACCACCAGAGCTCATCCCCCGGGCGAGGTGCAAAGCCCGGCCGTGCGGCAACGGCCACGCCGAGACGCCTGCGGGCTCGGGCTTCGGGGACAGCACCGGCCGGCTACACGACGTTAGGGTCATCATCTTACACCACGCCAGATGGGTTTTTTTCCCCTCATTGATCTTTAGCTCCCCTACCCAACGGGGCAGCCTGGCAGCCCGGAGAAAACGCAGGTTTCGATTACAGATAGCCGGTATCTTACCAGCTCCTCCGCCAGCGCGCGCAGCGAGAGGCACGGCGACGGCAGCACCGCAGCTGAAGCTGCTGAGCCTTGCCCAGTACCTGCTCGCAGGTGCCTCTTGGCGGGACGAGCCAGACGCAACAGACGTGGTATGAATAAAACGGGAGAGGTCTGCATTTTTTTTCCGAGGATGGCAAGTTATGTGTGGGCTGGAGGAAAGGCAGGAGGGAGACGACGGAGAAACGGAGTATGAGATAATGAACTATGTGCACCAGGGGGAATTCGGAACCGGCAGCTCATTTGCATGGGAAGTGAGAACAAACATCACTCTGCCTACTCTGGAGGAAGCGCTCCCGAGAAATCCCTGCCTGGAAACACCAGGCCTAGCCAGCTTCCCCACCTACCCACCTATGCAAACAGCCTTCAGCAAATCCCCTGGGAAGCCCCATTTCGGCCTTGTAGCACCAGCTCCAGGACGGGAAGCTCTGGCCAGGCTTGCCAGTTCAGACTCCAGCAACGTTTTATCTATGCATAGAACACGCGCTCGTATAAAACACGCACGGCTTCGTCAGCGTACCCGGCGGCTTAGCTGCTTGCAATTCCACGCGCATCTGATTTTCACGTGTTCAACGTTTAAGATGCTCAGAGCTGCACAGGAATTGCAGAGTGCGCTGCCTTTGCAAGGAGGCACGTGCGAAGTGCTCAGCCCTGGGCACCCCGCGCTCCGTCGTCCGGCGTCCCCCCTTTCTTTAGGCTCTCTCGGTTGCATGCTGTATTGCAGCGTGCCCGCGGGCTCGAACCCTGCTCCGTCACGCCAAGCGTACGGGCGCAAAGCGAGACTCAGATCCAGAAGAGGTTTCCCTGAAACAGATGCAGCAAGTAAAGCCTTGAAGGAACAAACCCCTACATACACGCAGAGCCCTTGTGAAGTCAACGAGGTTCCGCCTTGGCCTCAACGCAGATGAATAGCTTGCAAGGTCAGAGATCTGAGGACAACAGGCAAATATATCTAAACACAAACGGGGAAGAAATCAGAAATAATAAATAATACGCAACAGCATATGGTTCAGAGAGAGTTTAAGTCAAATAACAACAGCAAGTGACCTTTAAAGAGAAGGTTCTATTTTCTTTGGTTCAGCAGAAGACTTACTTCTGTCACAGGAATATTCTGGCAACCGTTTTCCAGGATCTCTTAGCCTTTGTATTTCTGCGTTTCATTTGAACACGCTACAGCTTTTGGCGCGCTCTGTTTGCGTCCCCCGCCCCCCGGCTCCCATCACGAGCAGCAATTCCTGCTTCTGGACGGAAACGCACGGAGCCAGGAGCAGAACTGCCCGCAGTTACGGCTTTCACAGACCTAAGCGCAGCTGGCCTTGGATCAAGATGTTTCCCTTGACAAGTGCAACACTTGTGCGAAGTTATCCATTATCAGCCGCACACTCCGGTCAGAAACAACTGGCACGAGGAAGGTTCTTAGCAAAACCGCAACAAGAACAGAACAAATCTCTGGCTAGCTCCTGTCCTCACACGAACTGCCAGAATTCCTAACAACTTACTGGCTTAATTACAGCTCTTCTGGACTTCCTGGACTTCTTTTGATTGGGAACAGAATACAGTCCGTCTTTCATTAGCTTTACTTTGGGGAACAAATATTTACGTTATGTTCACATTGATGGGTAGGCTAACCAAAAAAGGCAATTTTTTGCAAGAAGCCCTTTCGTGAAGCCACCTGGAAAGGAACAGACGCGGCTGTCACATCTCTCCTTATCTCGGGGAGAAACGGGAGGGACTTCTCCATCTCTCAAGCTCCCAAGCGCCGGATGCAGGGATGGCATGAGTGGAAAGGAGGGGAGCAAATTCCCCCCAGTCTGCTTCAGCCATATCCCCCTTACAGGGGTGGCTGAGAACCTGGATTAGCGCAACCCAAAAAACCTCCTGCAAACAAACAAACTTCTGGGACTTTGCCCAAAACACGTCAAAGTTGTAGCTACAACACGTGGTCCGGGAACGTTTTCTGCTGCGGGTGCTCCCTCCAGCCCGGACATCACCTTTGCCAGGCGCAGGATGCCGGTCACGTAGTGGCCTTATCGAGCCCAGGCTACCTGCAGACGTACCTGTTCGTGTCATCAGACGCCAGGGCTTTCCCCTCCCTTTATATACTTGTTTTCAGAACTCAATCCGCCTGCTGAGCGCCAGCCACGCGACGGTGCCTGCAGGACAGACGGGACGCGCGTCAGCCAGCACCAGCACACCCACCACTGCGCCCGGCGCCAGGAAGCCCGTTCGGCCCGAGCACGGATCCGCACACGAGTTGCTGGATACACAAGCAGCAGAAGCTTGGGCACGCAGCTGAAACACGAGACAGACGGACCCGACTTCTTGCCAAACGAGCGGAGAACGTACGGCCGCCGTGGCTCTCCCCTCCTGCGGGACGAGCTCACACCTCCCTCATCTGCTAGGCTGGAAACCGGCTCCTGGTGACTTCCAAACGCCCGGCACCAGCCGACCCCTGGGGCTCAGACGCACAGCAAATGGGCAGTGCATCGCAAGAGACCACCTCTGAAATCTGCCGGGGGACCCACGGGCCCGTTCAGGGGACTTGTCCGCGCCCTGGCAGCGAGAGTCAGGACACGCACCTCTGTTCAGCTCTTCGCAGCCCCGAACCAGCCGCTCGCTGCCTGCAGCCTTCTGGCTCGCCCGCAGCCGCGGCATCTCGCGGAGCAGGATCCCTACAGAAAGGCCCAGACCGCTGGTATCGCGTAGTGGAGCCCTGCTCCGCACCCCGGCCCCAGGTCGAGGGACAGACGGGACCAATGGCCGGCAGAGGAGCCCTCATCAAGGTGAGGGCAGCAGCTCACGACGCCCGCTCTGATGCATCTCGTGAAACAGGAAAAATAACTTTTCATTAGAACTACCCTCAAACCGCCTATTCTTTCCCCAGACGGCAATCACAGAGGAAGCCAAAGGGACATAAGTTGGCATCAAAAGGAGCACTCCTCATTTGGCTATCGATCCTGCCTTCGGGAGTCCCTAATATCGCTGCCTTGCTCCCCATTTCTAGCGCGCACCTGCGACTGGCGGACATTCCCCCGACCCCAGGCCGGATGCCCCGGCCGCCCCGGCCCCTCCCAGCCTCCCCTTCTCCTTCACCGCAGAGAAACAACTTCACTTTTACATTTTGAGATGCAGGGAAGACAACGTGTCCTTCCTAGTAACACCACCCTGATTTTGCTTCTGGCACAAAGCAGTTCTGCAATCCCTCGCCGGTTTAGCTGAAGAAGCACAAGTCCCAGTGCAGTCCCAAACTGATTTTTCAAACGCTAGCAGTTTAGCAGTTAAAATGCTTGACAGCGTTTTTAAAGACGTTTCGAAGGGTGCGCACAGGGGGCTGCAGTGCTTTAAATACAACGATTCCAGTTTGCGCACACCTGGCCTGCATAGGCACGAGCAACGCGCAACACTCGGCGCTTCCAGCCTGTTGTGCTAGTGGGCATAATGAAGTTTAATAACGGGTTGCACGATGGAAAAATGTCCCGTTTAATCCCATTTATTTTACAGCGTGACACAGCCAAAACCTCTCTCGCTAGCTCTGTTCGGCTCCTGACGGAATTGTCCACGTCTCCCACGTAAAGCACCGCCTGGTATCAGTGACAAACCTCGTCCCTGCAGAGCTCCTCATCTGGGCTTTGCTTCCAAGCCCTCTTTCGAGAAGTGACCCGCTTCAAGTCGGCAGCAGCAGCGACTAACCGAAGAGCTGCCTCGCTCGCCCGCCGAGCGCAAGAGCAGAGGTGCGGTCCTGCAGCCCCGTCCTCGTAGATGAGGGATGGCATTTTTAGAGAGGCTCTTCTGCCTCCCACCTTCTCACGCCCCGAGAACTCACCTCGAGGTGGGTGCAAGTGATCGGCACCACTTCAGAGCAGCAGCGTAACGTTTGGAGGCGTTCAGACTTTAGTCTCTAAGCTCTTCAGCGAACAAGCAGCCCTGGTATTTGACATTTAACCTCCCAGGAATGAAGGCTTCAGCTTTGCCTATTTATTCTTGCGCCCTTCACCAAAAGCTGAGGGTCTCCTGTTTAAGCAGGAAAGGCAGAAAGCAAGGAAGAAATGAAAACGCTCTCAACTCTTTCCTTGCTACTGGAGATCTTAGAAGAAACCTTGAGCGCTCAAGTCTCAGCCTTGTCCTTCCTCTTTTGCATCCGAGCAGGGGACGGGGTCAGCAACAGCCTGCGGCCAACGTGCCTCTGGACAACTGCGAAATGCTTCCTTCCATCTTACCACATGTTATTCTCTCCTCTTGCGAGGAGGCAGCTTCAACCTGGGTTGGTCAAAGCCAGTACTGCCAGGTAAAGGCACGGCAGGGCTATTGCAAGCAAGAGGCGGAGGGTGCCCATGCCGGGGAGCGTGGCGCAGGGCCAGCACCCGAGGTCAGAGGAGTGCGGAAGGGGACGGCGAGGGGAGGATGCCAAGCGAAGCCTGGCCAAGCGCTTCTCCAGGCCCAGGGGCACGGTTTTATTTCAGCTGGGACAAAGCACGGAGCAACTACAGGGAGCTCCAGAGGGGCCAGCCCCATCACTCCAGCCCCGGGAGCGGGCTCTGCTCCGGAGGGGCCAGCCCCAGCCGCAGCCCCATCGCTCCAGCCCCGGGAGCGGGCTCTGCTCCGGAGGGGCCAGCCCCAGACCCATCGCTCCAGCCCTGGGAGCGGGCTCTGCTCCGGAGCGGCCAGCCCCACCGCCCTGGCTCTGGGAGCGGGCTCTGCTCCGGAGGGGCCACCCCCAGCCCCAGCGCCCCGGCCCCGGGAGCGGGCTCTGCGCCGGGGTCCCCGCCCCCCCAGCCCCCAGGGCGCAGGGCTGAGCCGCACAGCTGCCGCAGGCTCTGCCGCTCACATGCCGGCACTGCAGGGATTTGTTGCCCGCAAATGAATTTCAACGTTTAAACTGTCCAGGCTCATCTGCGTAGCTACTCCAATACTCTTTAAGCTCCCTCAAATTTCTAAATGCTTAAAGCTATTACAATCTCTTTGTTATTTGACATTAGGCATCCCATTAACTATTTTCTTACTTTGATGTAATCAGTGTTTTACATTATTTGGAGATTAATTCTGGACAATGAGGCCACACGGCCTGTCTTTTCTACCAGCAGACCGGCCTAGAAAAGAGGAGCCGGTCTGCGAGGCAGGGCAGCCTTTGTCAGCGAGCCGCCGTCCCCGCCGCGCCGGGGAGCCCACCAAGCACGACCACCCCACCCTCCGCCGGCGCGGGGTGGTCCCCGCCGCCAGGCACGGCAGGCAGCGCTTGGCGCGAGCGGCCCCGGCGCCGCAGCCCCGTGCCGGAGATGGGCACGGCGGCTCTCGGCGCGGCCCGCGGCACCGTCCTGCTGCCCGTGCCCGGGCTTGGCTCTGCCAGCGTTTGAGCCCGCTGCTCTGCAGAGCAAACGCTGGCAAAGTCGAGGTACGAGACCTCCCTATGCAACCACCTTTCATCTGCTGCTTCTTTCTGTTTCACCTGCTTAATTGCAACACGCTGTGTATACGCACAGGACAAATGTTTGTTTGTTTTTCCAAGTCCAGGACCCCAAAGCCTGGTAAGATTTTTCCTTTAAGCTTACGCTCCTGACACACAAAGGATCTGCTCCCTTCCCCCCTCACTCAAAACAGAAGCAAAGCCATCCTTTCACTTTTCCACCCCAACGCTATCGTTGGCAAGGTGCTTAAGGTGCTTGGGCACTTATATTTTATGTGAATATATTTAGCAAATCAGAGTGAGTTGCGTACTTCAGACACCCATGGTTTTGCTCTTTGCATATAAAACTGACACGAGAAACTTCCACTCCAAGATTGCAAAGTGAAAGTGATGCAGGTAACTAACGCACCCGCAAGAGGGAAATCACAGTACTCCTTTACTTTGGTACATTAATGAACGTACGTGAAAAGAAAGTTCTTGGGGATGCAAACAAGCAGCCTTCACTCAAATGAAAAAGATGATTGCCGCAATCAGCCTTGCAACCCATGCCCAGTAGTGGCAATACTGCTGAAATCAACCTCCGCCAAAATCAGCCAAGGAAAACCTGTCCAAAAGGGACCAGATCCCCCCCCCCATTCACTAACGCAGGAACAAGCATCCTCTCGCCATCCAGCCAGCCGTCCCCACGGGCGCACCACGAGGAAGCCCTCATTTGCACATGTCGCACAGAGGTCCGCGGCCCGTGCCGTCGATGGACACGCACGCTGGGAGGGGTCTTCAGGTGCCAAAGCAGCGCAGCTCCCCGTGTTCTCGCGGTGCTTTTGCACCCGGGGGGAGTTTGTTACAGGTGCCTGCAGGAATAAGCACGGATTCTTTGCGAGTCAGAGCAAGGCAGAAAACAGCGCTACAGCAGACTGGCATCGCCTCGAGACAGGGCGAACGCTGCCCGTGCAAAACACAAACCCTACCCACGGTAGAAAGAGAGCGGTTTCCGCCGCTCTCCTCAGCCATATCCCTGCTTTCTCAGGATGACAAGCTGCCTTATCCCTGCTTTCTCAGGATGACAGGCTGCCTTTTCCGAGGCATCCCATCGGCGCTGGCTCGGCCTCGGCGTGTGCCGTGCCGCACGGCCAGCTCCCCCGGGAGAGCCGCGGTCAGCTCTCCGCCCAGCCGGTTACCCCACCGCACACCGCGCTCGCCCGGCCCTTCGAACACCACCACGCCTCCTCCCGGCCCTCTCGCGGTTTATCAGGGCTGTTGGACACCAGCCTGCTCCTCCAAAGGCACCCCAGGACCTGCAATGCTTCACGTTACCTGCGCATCCCGCGGGTCCCCAGGGCCAGCTGCTAACGGTCTGGGGACTACTTAATCCCATTCTTCAGCTACCGCACCGCCAAGTTCATCATGTCCAGGCTCAACCGGGAGGCTCCTCAGCGAGCTAATTACCCTGGCACTAGTTCTTCCCTTACTTCAGGCTGAGGTTTCGCCAATTTTTCTTAGCGTTACAGGCATTAATCACGCGCTTGCCAATGACCATTCCAGTGAAGACTGATACACATGCTGTCCCAAGAAGCTTGATAAATCACTTACTTTCTAAAAACAGCCAGGGCTCCCATTTATGGAGACGAAGCAAATGCCCAGAGCCTCCCAACGGAGCCCTTGCATCGCTTCTGCTTTGCTCCTGGTGAGCAGATGCAACCAGCCGCGTCTCAGGGCCAAGCACCGACATTTCGGTTTCGGCCCTGGCCGTGCGCCGCAAAGCGCCGCCTCTGCCCTGCCACGCCGACGCCGCGTCCGCAGTCCTCCCAGCACTGCTGGGGATCCGGGGAGGGACAGGCCACCACACCTGGGGCTGACCACACGAACGCTGTTTGTAGCTTGCTCATTGTCCCTGGTTACGGCGTGAAAACACGCGGAAGGTCTCCAGCAATCGCGAGCCATACTCAGAGCCAGCTGAAAACTGGAGATTATAGAACCACAGAATCGTTTAGGTTGGAAGAGACCTCCAAGACCATCGAGTCCAACCGCTAACCCAGCACTGCCAAGGCCACCACTAACCCATGTCCCCAAGCGCCACATCTACACGGCTTTTCAATCCCTCCAGGGATGGGGACTCCCCCACTGCCCTGGGCAGCCTGTGCCAGGGCCTGACAGCCCTTTCGGGGAAGAAATGGTTCCCAATATCCAACCTAAACCTCCCCTGGCGCAACTTGAGGCCGGTTCCTCTCGTCCTGTCGCCTGTTCCTTGGGAGAAGAGACCGACCCCCCCTGGCTCCAACCTCCTGTCAGGGAGTTGCAGAGAGCGAGAAGGTCTCCCCTCAGCCTCCTTTTCTCCAGGCCAAACCCCCCAGGTCCCTCAGCCGCTCCTCACAGCACTTGTGCTCCAGCCCCTTCCCCAGCTCCGTTGCCCGTCTCTGGACACGCTCCAGCCCCTCAGTGTCCGTCTTGGAGTGAGGGGCCCAGAACTGAACCCAGCACTCGAGGTGCGGCCTCTCCAGGGCCGAGCACAGGGGGACGATCCCTGCCCTGGTCCTGCTGGCCACACCATTGCTGACACAAGCCAGGATGCCGTTGGCCTTCTTGGCCACCTGGGCACGCTGCTGGCTCATCTTCAGCCGCTGCCGACCAACCCCCCCAGGCCCTTTCCCGCCGGGCACTTCCCAGCCGCTCCCCCCCAAGCCTGTAGCCTTTGTGACCACAGAAGAAAGGACGCAGCAAGCCAGATCCTCCCCTGAGGGAAACCACCACGGCCCTGTCCGAGCTGCGGGTGCTCCAGCGATCAGCACTAACCGAGGATCTCTAATTGACTGCAGTGATCCGCTACAAACGACCCCATCGGAAAGTCTGTCCCAGCACCTCTTCGGAATTGAACGCTGAGGGCCGAGATCAGCGAGACTGAAAGTTCCCGCTCGGCAGCACAGCCCAGACAGAGCGCACGCTCTTCGTTCCTCCCATCTCAGCCTCTGAATTTCACAGGCACACGTTTACGTGCCTATAAAAAGGTCTTACAGAGGCTACACACATGTATATGTCTGTACAGACACGTACTTACCTATATGCGCACGTATGTACATGCATCCCCCCCGCGCACACGCAATACTACATATATTTATTTGTCCGACGTAGGGGAGCCTCAGGATAAAGGGGAATCGGCGCATTTGGGTTTATCCTGTGATTATTGGGGAAAAGTGAACAAGCACCACGTGCGGAGGAAGCCAAGTCCACGGGAGGTTCCTCTGCAGCTACACGTTTCACTTTATGTGACAGGCAGGCTTAGAGCTAATCTCCGGCATAGAAATCCCATCAGTCAATGCCACCATAACATCCATACATCAGAAGGACAACACTGGCTTTAAATAGGTACCAGCAGTTGCAGAAGACAAGGCGCTTCCAGAACTCCATCTCCGAAGAGCCTTTTATCTCTCTCAGAAACCGAAAGCCCCTAAATATAGGACTACTATTAAAAATTCATGAGCTTCAGCAGCTATTTATCAAAGTCATGGAAATAGGATATTTCCACGATGGTGGATGGCTTGACATTCATTACTAATAAGCAAACGCACACTTTATGACCATTTTAGAACAGAACAGCGCTACCGGTACCCAAGGAACACCGCGTTATCGCCAGGAGTTAGCGTGCGGCTCTGCTACGGTACACGCGTCATTTCTGCCATCTGGCTGCCTCACGCTCATTAGCTCCCAAACGAGGACGCTGACGCCAGCTTTGCGGAGCGCGGCCGCGCGAGGCTGCTGGGGCGGCCCGGGCGCTGCTGCCCGGAGCTGGGCTGGTGCTCCCTCGACTGACCGCGTCCCAGACCACGCTTACCGTGCGCCTTCCGCCGGTGTACCGAACGCCCTCCCCGGGGCAAAGCCGTGCCACGGAACGGCAGAGGCTGCCGCGGAGTCCCGGCTCCTCAGCGGCAGCGGCCACCGCCAATACGGCGTGTCGCCCTGCGGACTGCGCGGTGACGGGTCGGCAGGTAACGACTGCACCACGCGCGCCGCCACACCACGGCGGGCACCGCCGCTGACTGGGACGCTGCCTTCAGCGTCAGAGGCAGCTCCTTTTGCCCCCCGCTTGCCGTCTCCCACTGCCATGACTTGACCTTTAAAGTATAATCAGAACACAGCCTTGCTTGCACATGGAAGAGGCGAGAGACCTGTTCCTCTCCGTCACGGGTTTAGATTTTTTACATCTTTTATACACACAAACTTTTACACACCGTCTATGTTGGCACGGAAGCAGCGTTCGCCGCTGGCTGCTGGGATGGCAGAAAGGAAGGAGCAGCCCCTTCACCCCCCTCACACGTCAAGAGACACCTGCCGCAGAAATCGGGTGGCTGGATTCAGCGGATCCCCGCGACCTTGTTGGTCCCAAAGGGGTTCCGGAGGTAACCTGACCCACAGCGGCCGCCCTAAGTGCACACGTGCCCACAGCCGTCACTAAAGCCTTTTGGACAAAAGTCAGAAAGCTTGACTAAAAGGATGTAGGATGACACCCCCTGGGGCTAGTCTGGCCTTAAAGCTGTGGAAATCTGTGGAATTCGGGAAACTCGCCATTGCCCCATTGAAGCAAAAGAAGAAACGGTACGGGGAGGAGCGCTTGGGCACCAGCGGCTGCTCTGAAGCCCCTGTCCTGAGGAGGTGCGGCTGCGCGAGGACTGCGAAGGGCTCGGGCAATGACCGCACCACAGGTTGGTATCGCTCTCCTGGCAGAAACGCGCGGGAAACGCAGCTGTAGCTCAGAAATGACCGCGGCGCCTGCACACAGCTCCGTCAGCCCACAGAACCACACCGCGGCCAAGGTTCACAGGGACCTCGGGAGACGGTCTGGCCCAGCCGGAGCAGGGTCACCCAGAGCAGGCTGCCCAGGGCCGGCTCCCGGCAGGTTGCGGCTCCCTCCAAGGACAGAGACTCCACAACCTCCCTGAAAAACACCAACAGAAGCATTTTGCCAAAGACCGGTACCGTGTCAGAAGAACAGTCTTCAGCCTTCTGAGTCCATCCTAGCGAACGGGGGAAAGCCAAACGTGATTCCCTGCTCGTTTCCAGTTTGAAAAGAAACAGAGAAAAACTCCTTTCTTGTTCGTAATAAATCATCATTCTCTCAACATCGTTTCCCCCTTTCTTTAATTTTTGCATCCTTTGCAGCTCACACCTTTAATATCATTCAAAACAACATCGTAACAACATTACCAAGAAGCTTTATGTTCTGGCAGCTATGGCTCTCACTTGAGAGACTTTATTAAAAAGTTTATCCTTTCCCTTCTATGTATTTTTGAAGCATCTAAGGAAAAGCTTTTCAGGACTGGTGACAGCAACGGCATACTCTTATTCATAGAGATACTTTATTTCTGGTATTATTCCCTCCAGGCACCTACTTCCTTCCAAACAAGAGAGCTCCAGGGCAGAATCTCAGCCGGTATAAATGAGTCCCTTGGCACAGGCTTAAGGAGGCTGGGCAGAAGGAGTCCTGGCCCAAGGGACGTGTGCCCCCCTCCCACGTAATCCCTCTTTGACTAGAACGTATGAACTCCAGCAAGGAGACCCCAAGCGAGACTGTGAAACAGAGGTGGGGATTTGAGAGGCGGCTCCATCAACTCACCTGTCCTGCAAGCCCCCGCGTGCCGCGAGGCTGCACGTCGCAGCGCTGACGGACAACGTAAACCACCATCTACACCTCAGCAAGAGAAGGGGGGAAAGAAGTCCTGCACAAACGGACGCTGCGAGAGCAACTCAGCCTGCAAAGCCCCTTGTTCCGAGCGTCTGCACCGAGACGGGGGTGTGGCACACGGCGCGGGCTGGGGTTCGCCTCTGCTGCTCTTCTGTGTTCAAGCACTGGGAAATTCGGGAGGAAAAGGGGAGAAGCTGCAGAAATAATGCGCAGCGAACTCATGAGCGCCGCTAAGTGGTCAGTCAAGCTGGAACGTTCTCTGAACCAAACCACGTGTAATTATCTGAGCTTGTAAGAAGCTACACGCGCATCAGCACACGTTCAAACCCTGTTCAGCGATGTGCTGGGGCACACGCGTAACTACCTTCAAGGATGTAAATACCCTGGGGCTGCTCACAGTCTTAAGGACTAAGCATATAAACGAAAGGTGCTTCTAACGCAAGGCTTTAGATGCGCAGGATACGGTGAATTCCTCTCCTGGGCTCGTACAAGGTTTAGCTCGTACAGGCACCGACATTAACGCCGGAAACGTGAAGGACGGGCAGCGCTTCGCGCAGAGCTGGGCTGAGGAAGGCAGCCGGCACAGACGGACCGCTCATCGCGCTTCACCTCACGTTCAACGTCAGTTGCCCCCCCCGCAAACTAAATCGGCTGCTTCTCGTCCTGCCTGCACAGAGAATAAACGATGGGCATCTGAACCACTCTACGCAGGAAGCTTCTGCTGTGGTCCCTGCCCACAAGCTCCTTGCTCTTGTCCCCCTTCTTTGTCCCTCTCTTTTTCCAGCCCGAACAAACCCACAACAGTGAGGTATTCACTACGGTTTTCCTCACTTCGCCTCAGTCTAGGGGTGCGCTCGCTCCCACGGGGAGCGCCCATCCGCCAGCGGCCCTGTCAGCTTGTGGTCCACCACCATCTATGGATCTTACTCTGCGTTTAACAGGTACCACCCACTTCGTCTCCATTCTGCGTGTGTGCCCGCGATGTTTCAGTACAATCCTCCACCCGCGTTCATTTACTGGTACCCGCATTTTTGTGTTGCGTTGTGCTCAACCAGTTACCCGGTTTATCAAAGTCACCGAGCCCAAACCTTGCCCTCGGAGATCTTCCAGCTCTTCGAAGTTCGGTGTGATTTGGAAACTTTGCGAGCAGCCTCTGCTTCAAAAGCTTGGATGACGAGAAATGCTGAACCCGGCCAAACCAAGGCAGCCTGGGGTGGGTAGGTACCCCCTTTAAACGCCTTCCAGTTGACAGGACACCGCTGAGGACTGCTCTTCCGCCGCTGTTTCTCAATCGGTCGTGCACCACCTCCACATTTCCCTAAGCCGCTTACGTGAGCGTCACGGGGGGGGGAATCCAGACACACAGTCTCTGCTTCTTCCCTCCTCGTCCACGCGAGGCCAGCAATCCTGTCCAAAAGGACATTAGACTGCTCCAACGCGAGGTGTGCTTGGTCAGTCCACGTCGGTGGTTTTTACTGTCCTCTAAGAGCTTACAGATCTCTTGTTAATAATATCATGGAATACTTTGGGTTGGAAGGGACCTTTAAATGCCATCTAGTCAAACCCCGTGCCATGAGCAGGACATCCTCAACTCGATCAGGTTGCCCAGAGCCCCGTCCAGCCTGACCTGGAATGTTTCTGGCGATGGGGCATCTTCCCACCCTCTGGCAACCTGTGCCAGTGTTTACAGATTTTTTTACAACAATTTTACCACTTGTTGTAAAAAAAATCTTGCTTATCTCATCTAAATCTCCCCTCTTTTAGTTTAAAAAACCATCACCCCTTGTCCTATCACAGCAGGCCCTGCTAAAACTTGTTCTGCTATCTCCCCAGTGATCTGAGTTGGGCTGTCTGGCTGCTGAACTCCCTTCACCCTCATTCTCCCCATCACGTTTGCCCTCCTCCAGTCCCAGGAGATGGCCTGTCCTCCACAAATTCTCCGCAATAACCGCAGACATGTTTAGAGATAACACTGACTAGTTCATTAAGTGTTTCAAAGTGAATTTCATCACGTCTGTTGGATAGAGTACATCCAACTTACCTAACTCATCTTTAACAAAGATGCTACCAGTGAACTGTCAGGACTCCTTTTCTCCTGAAAGTATCCTTCCAGAACATCCCGTTGGGAGCTCTCCATCCTAACCTGGATGCTAAGATGTCTCCCACTTAGGGAGCAGTCTCCTCAGACGTAACACCATCCCAAGCTCGAGGCCAAAGATCTCCTTGGCCTCCTCAACAGCGCACCTTCACGGCAGGGTGCTGCTGAAGAGGACTGGCTAAGGCAGAGCCCTTTGGGTGGCTCGCTGAGAGAGGTGGCAACCTCAGTCAGACATCAGGGCACTTGGGATTCACGGTCCTGGGGCACCGAGGCATCCAGCTCCTCCCCAGGGACCTGCGACCCTGGACCCTCCACCAGCCCCTCGGATGGACCGGCCGGAGAGGTGGCGAGAGTCGCTGAACACGGATGGTTTCGAAGCGGTCCCTGGGACACGGCTTTGGAGCACCACGTAAGCGAGGTCCCGCAGGGGGTTCTCCAGCGGTTCCCAGCAGAGCCCAAAGGGGCTTTGCTCAGTCTGGCGACGTGACAGGGACCCGGTGCCGGGCTCCAAGCCCGCAGCAGAGTTCCAGCCAGACGCTGCTGTGCGCACCCAGGCAGGGGTCTCCTCCTCAGCGCCTTCTCCTGGCTGGACGCCAGCCGGACCACGAGAAACCCTGGGAGATGACGGCATGCCATCAGGGCGCTGCACACCACGAGGCCTCCAGGCCTTTCACGCCCGAGAGGGACAGCCGCGCGCACACGATTGGCTTCCTCCGTCCTTAGAGGAAATAAAAAAGGGGAGGAAAAAAGAGGAAACTACCAGGGCAGCTGTAATTACATGTAAATCCCCACATGGGCCGGACTCTGTTTTACACGTGGCTAGAGAAAGGACCATCTGTTTTATTTAAAACACTCTATTTTTTTTTCTTATCCCAATTATACTCTTTTCCTCCCCCTCCTCCCTAAATGGAAGCATTGCTGTGGTAATATCAAGAGTCTTAAAATAAGATTATGTTTTTAAATGAGAGAGTCTTTAAAGGGGGATTATACCTTACAACAGCCAGCGAGGCTTTCCATCGATTTCAGAGGATACGCTTACAAGTTCATTAGTCTGGAAGGGGCGACGCTCATGGAGCAACAAACGAGAAGCGCTCACGTGACGGCAGACGAGTTGAAGGAAAGCCTTCTCCTCCGGCTTCTCCCTCCCTGAGCACGCCCAGAAAGGCGCCCTGGTGCTCCTCCAGAGCTGCGTCCACCGCCAGCTCCAACGACACCAGCGCCGCTGGCCCTTCAACTGTTATCCCCGGCGTCTTCCCAAGAGAGGGAGAAGTCGCACGGAGCGAGATGGAGCCGCTCGGACGCGCCAGAAGGGGAAGGGTGGCCTGGGCCTGAGGTACCACCGGCCAGGCAGGCAGCTGAGGAAGGGAAAGCCGGCTGCCAGGGGACCTCGGCACAGCAATCCGTAAGGGGGGTTTAAACTACTCTCCCCTTCCGACCCTCCTCCCAGCTCTGCTTTCTACAGCAAAACGTCACCAAAAGGTCCCCTTGTCAGGGCGGTGCTTGCACGACTTGCGAGCTGCAGCTGGAGACAGAACAGCATCCCAGAGATGTTTCCCCATCAAAGCCTTATTTAGTACCTCCCGCTTTTACATCAAACGCTTCATCACCCTCTTCCCCTTCTGCTGTCCCGCCTTCCAAAATGGAAAAACAAAAGCGCAGCATTCCCAAGGGAAGTTTCTTTGTTCGAAGGGCTGTATCCCCGAGGAAACCCGACACGAAGTACACATTCTGTACGGAGCCCGCCTGCGGTTCGGCGGGGCTGGCGCCGGTGAAGGGATGCGTCCATCGACAAGAATCTTCCCTTACATGTTGCTTTTCACCACGCCAGTGCCAGAGGCTCTGCAAGAAGCGCGCCGCGCAGCCCAGCAACGAGGGCCGCTGGCTCACACCCCGCGCCGGCGGCTGGGACGCTCCCTTGGGAGGCCAGACCCACCGACTCCACCGGCACCCTCCCGCAGGACAGAGTCCCGCGCAGGGGGCTCAGCCACCTTCAGCCGCTGCGCCCAAACTTTTCCTACGGACAAACTGAAAACTCCGCGGCTGTGGTCTGCGTCCTGATTACCTGACATCCATCCACTCCACCTTCAGCGTTTGCAAACACAATTAAGAGGGTGCTTCGTTAAAGCTGAGGTGTTACCTCGTTGCCTGCCGTACAGGCACCGGTGGAGGTCAGCGCCGATTCCTAGGACCCGCTCTGGGAATCTGCAACAGCACTCTGCCTAAACTCTGTTTGGGACCTTCCTGACCCACGGTAAAAACGCAAGTGTTTAAACTTGAAGCATTTCATATTGCAAATTCACTGAACCCCGCAAGTGCGACTCCGTTTCCGTATAACGTACGCACCTGCTGTAATGGGAAGTGGACTAGGGCTCCGGAAAGCATCAGCACAGGGAAAATCCACTTGCATAACATGTGGCTTTTACTTTTAATGGCTATAAGGAGATAAAACGCATTTAAAGCAAAGCCAAGAAGGACGCTAAGCATCTCCCTCCTTTTTATGAGGCTCGAGACAAGGCACTGCATCACAAGGATGCCGAGCCCGAGTCCTTGCAACACGCCGGCTTGCAAAGGCCCCGGGAGCAGAAACGGCTGAGGCGGCCCAGCGAGGGGGGACCCAAACAGGCCTCGGGATGCGAGCGGGCATTTAAAGGCAACGCACCGTAAACAGCTGCGGCAAACAAGCCGGGCTTCGAGCGGCTTCTGGTGATTCCGTGTGTGCGAAAGAGGCTTTCCCCGTCCCAGAACGATGCAGGCTCCGAAGAGGCGACTGCACAGGCTCACGTCCTCTTCTGACCCCTGTGCCTCTGTCACGCTCGGGGAACACACGCTAGGCACTTCCAAAACGCTTCAGGGAGGCTCAGCTAGAAGGGCAACGGATTTCAGTGGCAATCACCCAGCTCAGTACCACGTACCCCTTGGTGGCGTAACCTTTGCGTAACCGATGCACTTTTCTGCAGCGAACAATCCGCAAACAGCCTTACAAAGGGCCTCTCGCCCTCTCCTGCACAAACCTTCCCGCCGCAGGGGTGCACCGGCTCAGAAACGCCGTGCGCCCCAAGGCACCCTCCGACAGCACGTCTCCAGGTGCCGGCCTAGCAACGCGGAAGCCCGAGCCCAGCCTCTGTTTCTGCTGGGTTGCCACTCAAAACCGAGGCCGGGAGCGCGAGGGGATGAGGAGCCCGTCTCCCGCTGCGTGCCTCACGCTCGTCACCAGCGACCGTCTCCCCTCAGGGAGCAAGGAGCGGCAGGCAGCCTGTCCCGCAGGCTGCCGTTATGCGGGGGGGACGTTCGGAGCCGTGCGCGCAGCGACTGGAAGTCCTGCCGGCAGCCGAAACCCTGGGTGTTTGCAAAAGGCAGAGGGCACACCGCAACGCTACACGCTGCCAAGCTTCGCGGCGCGAGGCTGCTGAGCACTCGGCTGCCACCGAGATCTCTAGGAAATGGGCACGAAACAGTGCAGAATACTGCGGGTGAAGTGGTCTTGGAAAACGGGATCGCTTACAGCCAGGCGAGGCACTCCCGTGCATGCTAACAACCCACTTTATGGCAGGACCCTCCAAGACGCCCGGATGGCTTCAAAGGAAGAGCATTACTGAAAGGCAGGAGGGTTTCTCGGGAGCTTGGAGCAACTCCATCTCTCTGAAGGGCAGGCGGGTGAAAGCCATCGGCCCCGGCACCCCGCAGCGCCGGCCGGCGAGGCTGGGCCAGGCAGGGCGCGCAGCACGAGGGCGTACAGGCAGGGAGACGCTTGGCTCCCACGACAGCACTGCTCTCGCTGGAGTCAACGCCGAGCCCCGAACCCGCTCTGGCAGCGCGCTGCTGAGCACCTACGGCACCCGCTGACACACACCGCAGCAGCACGGCCGTACCCTTCTCGGTCACAAGCGGCTCGGACGACTCTTCACAGCGGTAAGCTTTGTAACCGCACGGTTAGCTTCGCACCCAGGCTCCTCCTTCACCCTTACGCCCCTCTCGCTCCTGCCAAAGCCAGCGGAGGACAAAATACATCAAGCGCAGCTGTGTTATCAAAGACAAGAACGAGACAGTAACCAAACAGGTCCTGACTCAGATTTGTTGGTGAAGGAAGGAAAAAATGACACACAACGTTTCATATCCAGCGCTGCTATCGGCACCTCTGGGGCTAAACCAGATTTCCTAAAACGCAATGGGGTAGCAAGAGTTCAGTGCCGCCGGGTGAGACGCAGGGACGTTTAAGGGGAGATGAGAGGATGAGACCGCACTGCTTGGCAGAGTCTCCTGCCACGTCTCAGAAGCACGGCCACAATTTTCAGAGGCTTAAAAAGCCAGCGAGGTAACGAACATCGTATGTCCAATCAGCCCTTCGGCTCGCAGGGGAGCGGAGCGGATGCGAACGGGAGGGAGAGGCACTGAATCGTGAGCGGCGAGGCAGCTCCTCCCTTTTGTAAGCAGACTGAGGTGCCGGCGCACAATGGGGCCTGGCTGAAATTAGCGCACGCGTTAGCATCTTCTAATGTCTCCTCCTGCAGCCTCTGAGCTGTTTCTAATTCTGTCGGATCCCTCCTAGGTGGCAAGTTAGACATCCCTTTCCTTTACAGCTGAGGCGCAAAACCCGGGCGCACGAGACATTCAAAACGCAAACCGATTTCCTTCCCCTGGTTATCGTTTCACATCAGTCAGAAGGAAAACGTATTACGGGGTAATAGGGTTGAAAACAGAGGTGCTGCGAAGGTCTCTAGCAAACTAATCCATTGCTCTGCATGCACTAGCAGCCCAGTTTGCTCCCACCGTTTCTTCCGCAGAAGCTCGCTGCGTCGGGGGCTGCTCAGGGCAGGGCAGCCCCTGTGACCCCAGCGCTGAGCCACGCCAGGAGGGCGGTCAGGGCGGGTCGGACACCATAACCCTCCCTGCATCGCAAGCCTTGCCCTTCCTGCAGCCCAGCGGGAAATAAAATTTAAAAAACCAATCTCGTTCCTTCCTGTCTCCTGCCACTTTCTTTCCTCTTTCTCCCAGCTCCAGGACGCCGATTCCCTCCACCAAGTTCCCTCCGCCCGGGCCTGGGGAAGGCGAGCGTCCCCTCCACCTCCCTCCCGCCCAGGGGCTGCCCACGGCACGGCAGATGGAGAAGGGAAAAAACCCACCCCAAACCAGGCAACCCGAAGAGGCACTCGACGCAGGCGCGCGGTGCGGAAATCGGCCCCCGCTCAGTCTGGATGGGGGGCAGCGGCCGGACGAGCGGCCCTTCGCGCAGCTGAAGACCTTCTCTCCCCAAGGCCAACTCGCTCGCGACACAACAAACAGGCCGTGTCCAGCCCGAGCGCCCGCCGGCCCCTCGCCGCCCGCCCGCCCGCGGGGTCTGCACGGCGTGCAGGGCAGCCGGAAGCAGCACGACTCCCCGGCCCCTTCCCCCTTTGCTCGGGGCCGCCTTTGGAAGGTTCATGCGGTGAGAGACTCTCGTCATCCCAATAAACTAAAAAATCGCATTTGGCAATGAAAGGCTTTGATTAAATTGGCATCCCTGAGTCTCCTGCGGCCAGCAACCACGCGACTTCAAGGAGATACGCTTTATGGCAAACACAATATGGGAACCTCAGCAAGAGACTGTGAATTGGATCCGTGCTGCTACAATCCGAGATGAATGCAGAACTACTTACAGAGAGGACTGTTAAAGAAATAATTATTGAAATGAATCGGGGACAAAATCTGCAGGAAAGCTTTTCTCTGGTGACGCAAGACTACATTTTTCAAGGCTCATGGAGGATCTCACATCTTCTCTCTAGATTCCTTCAGTAACAGCTTTCTGGAGAGAAAAGCCCACCACGCAAAATCAGGACCACCACCTTCAGGGCAGCAACGCCTTCACCAGGGCGCAGGCATCGACGACGACAAAAGCGAACAAGGCCGTTGAAGCAAACGCAGCCCAATGACAACGAAAACGCAGCAAGGCCCTCGAACAGAGCCAGCCCCTGCCATCGCCCCGCGCTCGATCGCTGGCCACCCCTTTGATTTGTTGGGCCAGCTGAAACCGTGACGGCTGCAAAAGGAGAGATTCACGACGGGCACGAACTCTGCTCCTCAGGATGGCCCAGCCCTAAATCAGATGCATGCCCAACCGATGCCGGACAGTCAGCCAAAGCGAAAGGGGTTTTTACGGCCTGGCTGAAAAGTAAAATATTGCACAGATATTGTCAGTCGCCTAATACCAGAGATTTACAGTATTTCTGCTGCGGATGCTCCTAGAAGAATCAGCAATATTGCTAAGGCAGGTCTCAACGAAGCAAAATATCACCAAAGAGCAGCTGAATATTAATGCGACCAAAAGCCACCGCTCTTCACACAGGAAAATCCTCCTGGCTATTTTGCGGAACAAGATAAATACGGCCAGATATAGTATCTGCTTTATTCATCTGCATTTTGAGTTATCAGCAGAAAACGGGAGAGGAAAGCAGTCGTCGGGAGAGGAGCCGGCCAGCTCTGCCGTCCTGCCCTGCATCCGCGCGGGCCCCAGCCGTGGCCCGCTGGACCCTCCTGCCCTTTCCCGAGGGAGGGACGGCAGCTCCGGAGCAGGGAAACAAGAACATTCCTCGGCCACAGACCCAAACATCTCCTCTCGCCAGAGAGCGCAGCCGGGGAAGCCGCGCACCTCCCCGCAGCTCATCCCCGTTCCCTTGGCCCCGGCACCCTTCAGGTCACGCCATCCACATCCCGTTTGCCCTCGGCAGTCGCCCTCCAGCCCGGGCAGCAAGGTGTGCCCGAGCCACGGTACGATCCGGGCCCGGCCGTTACGGCTGGGACTGCACAGGCCACCGCCTCCCCGCACCTGAGGAAAGGTCCGTGACCAGGCAGCGACCAAAGGCGGGCCACTAACAGCGCCCAGAAGGACCATACGCGCTGCTATCGAAAGCGAAGCAGCAGCACGCTCAGGAACGTGCTCGGCAGCCAGAAAGCCGCCGTCTTAACCTCAGCAACTCCCTCCTTAGCGTAGGAAAACACACTGGGCCCGAGGAGCAGGACTTGAGCTCTGCCTCCATCCCCGGCTTTCAGTATGCTTACTACGTCCCTCAGCAGCGCTGTTACCCCACCCGCGACGCCGGGGTCGCAGACAGAGGACACTGCGCTGATGCCTTGGTACCGAGCATCGACTGCTGCGCGCGTGACGTGGCCCCCACCCCGAGCTGGAGGAAGAATCTGAGCGTGGGAAGAAACGCCGTGTAACTAACACAACAAAACAGGGGACCGCGATGTAACGGCAGCGGCCAGAGCGGAGAGCACGCCTCTGCTGACAGCCTGGACACAGAGCGAAGCAGGGAGCCCTGGGGCCACAAAGCCAGGTCGCACCCGGGGGGGGGTTTCAGCGAGGGTAACCCGGGGAGGGAGCAGCCCCCGGAGCCGCAGTGCTAGCCAGGATTAGCGCACCTCCAAATCTTCCGCAAACCGCTTCCAGAACGACTGCCGTGCCGCGCACTGGGGCGCACGGCAATCGCAGGCAGGTCGTGGATTCGGAATTGGCCAAGGAGGTACAAAGTATTTGGATCACAATACTCATTTCTTCCACTTGTAAGGCTCCTTTCCACCGAGACTGCCCAGAAGCACTGCAAAGGGCTGGCTATCCCTGCGCGCCCTCACGGAACAGGCGTTGCTGTTCTCACTTTTACCGAGCAGCACGGCGAGACGCAGGGAGGTGAGGTAACTCCGCAGGTATCGCAGCAGCAGGGAAACGGCAGACTCGGAAATACAATTTGAAGACTCGTTTCCATTTCCCTTGTTCTTACCGTCACGTTTAAACAAACACTCCTTCCTTAGACTGCAATTTCCAATTAACATTTGCTAATTATTAGTCATCTGAGGGAAGACTAAACAAATACCCTCGCAGGCCGCTGAGCCGACACGAGGAGCCCGCAAACGCTGACTCACAGCGAACGTCAGGGGCGGCCCAGCCCTTTCAGCCAACGCTCCGTCTCCCGTCGCTTCCCCGGCAGTGGCACCTCCTGCCGTGGAAGGCAGAGGCGAGGCTGTGCCCCCCGGCAGCAGCCTCCCGCCCTCCCTTCCACGCTCTTGCTTCCCGCGCGCCTCACCGGCGGCACGGCCCGTTCGGGGCTCCCGCGCGTGCCGAACATGGCTGGATCAGCCTGGGGAGCAGGCTGGCACGGCGGCACCAGGCTGCAGCCGCCTTCCGCTCCGCTCAACTCAATGTGCTGTTAGCACGCGGCGACACAAAACCAGACAAACCCCGAGGCTGAAAGCTTCAAGGCTGGAGGTCGAGGTCGGAAGAGTCCCCGCGACCCTGGGTGGGGCAGGAGGGCTGCGATCGCACAGGTTTGCCTTGGTGGCAACGCCGGCTGCCAAGCCTCTACGAGCCTGCGGGCAGGCAGGCGATGGCAGCGGCGCGTCCCGAATAACTTCACTCTTTCCCCCAAAACAGCCCCATTCCATCAGTCGCCACATGCCGCCAGGATCCTGCCCCCTCACCTCCCGGTACCGCGGGGAAGGCATGGCACGGCACGGCCGGCGGACCAGGGGTGGCTGCGGGCAAGGCAGCCATGGCACAGCACGGCCGGCGGACCCGGGGAGGCTGCGGGCAAGGCAGCCATGGCACGCACGGCAGCAGACCCGGGGCTGGCTGCAGGCAAGGCAGGCACGGCACGGCCAGCGAACCCAGGGCAGCTGCAGGCAGGGCAGGCAGCCGGCAGCACCGCAGGCAGGGCAGGGGCCAAGGCGTGTGTTTCAGACTCACAGACCGAAATATCTTCTCATGTTTCCAGCGGGCTCAGCGTCATACCAGAAACCAGCCCACCCCTTCCAAACCCCAATAAAACCCCTCAAAACCTGGTTTTATGGGACTCAAACCACACTGGTTTTATGGAAAAGTAATGATTTTGTTAAACGCCTGCCTCCCTCCCCCCTCTGAAAGCCCGTGAATTTATTGAGCGCTCTGCCTTTGAATTTCCCTCCTGTAACTCGGCCTGGCCAGAGGTGACCGAAGCCAAGGGAAGTTTTCCGCTGGCTGCAGAGAGGTTTGGAGCAGGACCCACACAAACTTTGGGGGTTGCTCTCTGCTCGCTCAGAGCTGGGAGTGGGCTCGCACCAGCCCGTCCTGGCTGCCCTCCGTCACCACCTCTGCTGCCACGGTCACTTGGGCCATCTGGCACGGCCGCAGCTGGGACGCGCCAGGGCACCCGAGGAACCCTCGTCAGGCGTGGAGCCCGTGGGAAGGCTGGGGGGAAAGCAGAAGACCTCAAGTCTTACGGGGGCTGGGGCTTCTAGCAGGGAAACTTGCAAAAGTAGCTCCCTGTGCACAGGGAGGATTTAATACACCTGACACCAGGCTGAGCAGTGCGGTGGACACGCCTGAGGGACGGATGCCATCCAGGGGGACCTGGACAAGCTCGAGAGGTGGGCCCATGCGAACCTCATGAGGTTCAACAAGGCCAAGTGCAAGGTCCTGCACATGGGTCGGAGCAACCCCCGGTATCCATACAGGCTGGGGGATGTAGGGATGGAGAGCAGCCCTGAGGAGAAGGACTTGGGGGTGCTGGGGGATGAAAAGCAGGACAGGAGCCGGCACTGTGCGCTCGCAGCCCAGAAAGCCACCCGTGCCCTGGGCTGCATCCCCAGCAGCGTGGCCAGCAGGGCGAGGGAGGGGATTCTGCCCCTCTGCTCCGCTCTGGGAGACCCCCCTGCAGTGCTGCCTCCAGCTCTGGGCCTCAGCACAAGGACATTGGACCTGCTGGAGCTGGGCCAGAGGAGGCCACGGAGATGATCCGAGGGCTGGAGCCCCTCTGCTGTGGGGGGACAGGCTGAGAGAGTTGGGGTTGTTCGCCTGGAGAAGAGAAGCGCTCCGGGGAGACCTCCCAGCAGCTTCCAGTCCCTAAAGGGGGGCTCATAGGAAATGGGGAAAAACTTTTTAGGCAGGCCTGCTGTGACAGGACAAGGGGGGATGGTTTTAAACTAAAGGAGAGGAGATTCAGACTAGACCTAAGGAAGAAGTTTTTCACGCTGAGGGTGGTGAGGCCCTGGCACAGTTGCCCAGAGAGGTGGGAGATGCCCATCCCTGGAAACATTCCAGGTCAGGCTGGACTGGGCTCTGGGCAACCTGATCTAGTTGGGGATGTCCCTGCTCATGGCAGGGGGTTGGACTGGATGGCCATTGAAAGGCTCCTCTCAACCAAATTATTCTAAAGTCCTGAATATACATCTTGCTGGAGCCGCTCATGGACCAAGTTAGACAGTCCCAGGTATTCACTACCCGAGAAAAGGTGACCACGAGTCACAGGGAAATCGTAGAGTGTCTCCTCACCAGATGACCCATTTTGAAAAAATCTAGCAGAAATGTAATTGATGCCAGACAGCCGCCGCTGGAGGGCATCGATGGGGGAACGGCAGCTGGGAACGGTGTCCCTGCCCTCGGACCAGTTGCAGCACCGCAGTAAGATGTTGTCAGCCATGGCTAAACAAGGCTGGTCTCTAGGGTGACCACTCAAGTGGGGAACAGTCACAGCTTCAGGGCTCCGCACCCCTTTGAGATGAGACTGGACAAGGAATCCGAGTCACACAGTTAAGGGAGGGATGGAGACACCCCCGTTCCAGTTCTCAGTTACTTTGAGGGGAAATATCTGGGACCGATATCTTGGCTTGCTGGCAATGCTGTAATTTGGTGTCGCGACTGAGAGCAAGATTTGCCCCCCCCTACGAAAGGCATCTCAATTTGTACGCTTTGACTGGATTGAAAAAAAAGAGTTCCCTGCCATGTTTTTAACCAAAACCAGAGCAAGAACGTATCCTGTGCAAGGGAATCAATCCCAGCCGGCGCTGGCACGTGCTGGAGGGAAGGCACGCGCAGCAGCTAGCACAGATGCCAAACAGAAAACGTACAGAACTGAAGGCCAGCCCCACTTTAGACACAAGGAATGTACGTGTTTCAACATATTACTGACTTCACAGACTGCCTTTAACTCAAGCCTCCCACGACCTGCCCGGAGGAAAGCTCTCCCTCTTGAGGGCGCTCTAACGGTGACAACCGGGGGAAGCAGCTGTCGGTGTTTTGTCCGTCCAGCCAGCCATGCTGCTTTAAACCCACGTCCTGACCCCTCGGAGAGAAAACCCCGTGCCTGGCAAGCACGACACAAGGCACAAGGCCCTTCTTCAAACGTCCATCCCTCCACTTTCTATTGCAGGTCGCTCACCAGGCAACTCCCCACCGCCTGTGCAAGGTCGGCGCGTTTCCTCCTCTCCTCACCCTCCCATCCTTTCCCCCCGGCCCACCGCGCGGGCTTCTCCGGGCGGCTGCGACGGAGCAACGCCAGCTTGCACTAGCACGACTGCGGCGCCACAGCAAGCGTCCTTCCCAAAGCGCATTACGACCCTGTGTCGCAGGCCATGAAATCACCGGCTTCCGCAGCAAGGCTGGCCCGATCAGCAAAGCAGAGTATTCTTGCAACAGCCACAGGAAAAGCATTAATCTGCAAAGCAGACCGTCCTTGCGAGACGCACGGGGAGAGTATTGCTATCCCCACCTAATGCATTTTCCTATTCGCTCCCGAAGGCTTCCGGGCTCGCGACTGGGCCAGCCCAGCGCAGCGGCGGCTCCTCCTGCCTTCCTGGCTCTCCATCGCAGCCCGCCTGCTTTCCAGCCGAGCGCCGCCGCGGCCAAGGTTTTCCCCTTTGAACTGTTTGATATATGCAGTTGGAGCTCTCTAATATGTGGATAGGAGCCCCAGGGGAGGGGTTGTGTTGTTTTGGGAACATTTCCTAAGGTGTTTTTGAAATCTCTTTTAACTCTGGAGTATTTTCCCTCTTCCCCATCGTTGTTCTTACTGCTGCCAAGCTGAAACACAGTGAGTTCATTTAAACTGGGACTGGAAACACTGTCAGGGATCCACGAGTTTTAGCCGTTCCCCGTTTCAGGGGCTTCGGTGAGCATATCTGGCTGAACTTCTCTAAACACAGATCTGTTTAAACAGGAGGAAAAACCAAGCAAACTCCCTACATCCAGATCTGCATCTCAGCAGCGTTGCAGCGTTTGGCCGGCTGTCTAACGAGGCAACACACGAGCTGACATCCACGCGCTCCCTGGCACCGGGGCCACGGGGGGAATCCCCAAACTCTTTGCTAAGGTCCCGTCGCCCAAAGCAAAAAAGCAACAGCTCTTAAAACCAGAACTCCCATACGTCACAGGTATTCGCTAACAGCCCTCGGTTCCCTCGGAGCGAGCCACATCTGCTCGCTTCAGGCTTTGCATTTTAGAGAGCAGACCATACTCCCACGTCCAGGGACAGGCCACGATGCTCCGCGAGGGACAGAAAAGCCGCCCGTGCAACGTACTCGGTCCTCAGGAAAGATCAAGAGGCTTCCCCCCCGGACCTGGACCACGCTGCGCTGGGTCCTGCACAGACAGCAAGATCAGCTTGCAGCTTCTCGTGAACAAAATGGTTGTGGAAAGGTTTCTTCCAGTCTTACCAGCTGGCAGAGCCTGGGATGATGAGGGGCCGCAAAATTCACAGCTTTGCTCACTGGTTTCAGCTGCCAGTCCCTAGAGCTAACGGGCCCGATGCGACGGGCAGAGCCCGCCGAGCCTCCTGCTACTCAGCGTTCTGCAGGACTGTGAACGCGGACCATGTCGTATGTAACTTCAGCGGACCGGGGAGCCCCAAAAGTTTAAATGCATTGAAAGGCGCATTAGACTAATGCGCGGAAGACAGGTCCTGTCCATGCCTATTCACCACCGCAACCGGGGAGCAACCGCTGAAGAGCTCCTGGGTTGCGCCGGAGCCGGGACAGCAGGTGAGACACAGCTTCGGTCTGGTGCCCCCTGCAACAGCTCTCTGCACCTCCTAAGTATCCGAATTATGAACCGGCACAGGCTTCCTAGTGAACTCTGCTGCAGTGACTCACGCCTTAGTCCTGCAGGAGAAGCCAGACATCTGCGTTCACGAGCCAGCGGGACAGCAGGGGAGAAGGCCACGCAGCGGGAAGAGCTGGAGGCTTTACAGCCTGCAAGGCTCACCTGCAGCACTCGCTCCGTGGGGCGGGCACCACAATAGCCGGATCTGCACACGCCGCCTTTTAAGCTGGCATCAAGGGATGGCAAAGGTCAAGCGCTCTTCGTTCTGGCACTGCTCGCTGCTCAAACGCGCCTGCCCCTTCCAGTGAGGGCAGCCAGACCAAAGATCCCATTTCCAACACCAGTCACACAGTTTATGTTTCACCTCCATCCTTGGCAGTCGTTTGCAGTTTTATTGTTTACCCTCATATTTATTCCGAAACAATACAACGTGCTCAACAGAGACGTGCCAGGAGAACGCAGCGCACAAAATAATATCAGCAGGCAGGTCCTGGAAGTTTAATGGCCAGATGCCAATCAGATAATGACTTGCAAGCTGTTACTCAACACGTGGGTGAGCACACGGGACCCTGAACCGCAAGCGAGAGGAATGTTTTATCTTGGGGATGAAGCACAAGCAGCACACGAAGTGACCAGCCTACACAGGGATGGGGCTTACTTGAAGCTGCATTCATCTTTGTTGCCGTAGGGTACTTCAGCAAACAGAAACAGACGCGTTCCCACCCGGATGCCACGATCCCAGCGCGCTCCCTGCGGCCCCAGGAACGCCACACAGCTCAGCCGTGAGACCTGACAGAGAATCCCCACGGTCCTCGAGACCCCTCGGCTTTCGGGCAGGGACTCTCCCAGCCACGCGCCCGCGCAGGCTGCTGCGCACGGGAGCTCTAGTCTCTAGGCACCTATAGAAACGTCATTCTTTAACATCGCGTGAGGCCAGTCCTGCAGAGCCTTCCTGCGCACCGCTGGATTTGAGCTGGGACCTCACTGGTCCCAGTTTGGGACTGCTCTGGTTTTCCCTCACAACTCTTCCTGGGAAGCTCTTCCAGAACGCCCACCTCGTGGCTAGAAATGTCTGGTTTCCAGCCTGTATTTATTCATTGCCGATCTATATCCGCTGGTTCTTGTGCCAACCCCGTCCACCGGTTTAGCGTTTACGCCCGTGTATTTAAAAATAGCGCTTATTTTACTAGGCTGAACCAAACAAGACCAGGGTGTTGTTTCCTTGTTTGGAGCCTTTACAGTCCCCTGATGATCCCAGTATTTTCCCATTTACCCGCTCCAGCCTGAATGACTCTTTCTTAGTGCACTGACGCCACCCAACAAGGTCTCACTAGAGTTGGGGGCCGGAGCACGAACACTTTCTCCTCTCTGCTGGAAACGCTTCATGCGACGCAGCTCAAGAACTCGCTTCCCTCCGTGCAGAAGCTGTGCTTTGGATCTCGTCTCAGAGCCAAGGCCCTCGTGCTCGGCCGGCCGGCAGCCCAGTCTTCCTCCGAGCTCACGACACCTCCCAGCCATGTGCCTTCCGACTTCTGTACGAAGCCACTAACAGACGCATGAAAAAAGACCATTCCCAAGACCCTAAACTTGATGAACTCCTCTAGGAAATTCTTTCCAGCCCACCTGCTTCCAGCCCACCTGCTTCTGCAGGAGGCTAAAATTTTAGGGCCACACAGTTAGGCAGTGCACATCCTACCAGTGGGATTCATTTACTCCCCTTCTGCTTTACCACGGAGCTTAGAAATGGCATAAACACGCCTGACGTCCCCAGGGCTTCGGCTGACCGGTGTGCCAGCGGCACGCAGCCTGGCGGGGCACGCTCCCCTCGCCCGCGCACCGCGACGCAGGCACCGGCGTGGGGACGCTCCCAGCACAGCAGCAGCACACGGCGCGTTTCGAGGAGCTGCCTTCCAGACCCCGTCCCGCTTTCTGGGCAACAAAGCGGGACGCCCAGCCGCGCTGTCCAGCTGGAGCCGCTCCGGCCACACGTGTTGCTTGCGTCCATGGATGAACGCGAGCTCCGAGACCACGGCACCAAGACCAAACCCCACGGCTGCTCGACTGTGATTTCTTTGCCTTTGCCCTCTCATGTCATAGTTGGACTCGATAATCTTAAAGGTCTTTTCCAACCTAAACGATTCTATCCTTTTCCCCTCCTGTAAAAAGCCACCTACTTCATACGCCTTAAGACCTCAAGCTGCATTTTATCCAACAACATCCACTTCATGAAGGCACTGCCCGGAGACCCTGCTCTCCGCTCAGTGGGAAGAGAACAGCCGAGCTGAATCGCCCTCCAGAACCACCCAAAGCTTGGTGACATGGACGCTGGCCCGAAAGCCAACGCTGTGGATTGGGCATTTACTCCTTTTGGCTACCCAACGCGTTCAGCTTACACATAAAACCAAGACCGATGTCTGCGTGCCAGAAGAACTAGCTCAGACCGTGCCTCAAAGTCGAGCTGTCTTCTCCCTGCTCCATCACTAACAAAACTGTGAGGATTGGGAAATCACCGGAGACCAGACAATATTGTTGAGGATGTCCAGGCCGTAATAAAATCCATCTGGCTCCTTCCCAAGTTACTCCTCCTTACGCTCCCGTCAGGAGTGAAAAACTGTTGCTGATGTCAGTAAAGGCAAGCAGACAGATTATACGCACAACCAGAAGATCAGATAAAGCTGTAAGTGAACCGGACTGAAGCACTGATTTCTGGCACCATCACCCCCCCCCCCAAGTTCAGGGCGGCGTGAGAGAGAAGCACCGCACAACACCACAGCACCAGCCCATCCCGGCAGGAGGAGCAAGTATTTCCCACCAGGCTCTTGCCGAGATCGCAGCGCTCCGTTTCACCTCGGTCCGTAAGCCGTGACGCGGAGCCTGCAGCCCCGCCGGGACCTGCCCCCGGGACCTGCCAGCTCTCGGGCCCGCGGGGTGCCGGCACGGGAGGGCAGGGTGACGCTGGCTCCTCAGGGGTGGCCTTGGACGGCGAAAGCTGACGCCTGCCCTGGCGAACGGGCCCGTCCTCGTGTTCAAACCAAGGCGGATGCAGCTATTCAACTGCAACGTTCTTCGCTCCTTAAAAAAGCAGAAGTTTTTCAGCCCGATCTTCCGTAACCATAATCCTTTCTTGGAGAAAGGGAAGGTTGCAGCCTTTTTGTTATCCGCACGGACAACTTCCTAACCAGGAGTGTCGGAGGCAGTTACGGGAATTTCTTCTTTAGCAAATCAAAATTTTGTACGTGGACTCTAATGATATTAGTTAAATAAAACAGGAGGGGGGTTTAATCATTTTTCCTTAAAATAACAGTTGTCTTTGGTACGCAATTACAGGTGAAAGACAAACAGATTAGGAGATTAGCTCTCCACAGGCAGTAAAATGCCATCTGGTTTATGAATCATTCTGGGTACGACGCTCCTCTTCCAGATGATACGTCTTTCGACATACACAAATAAATGAGCTTTGCTAAAAAAAAATTAACGCTTAAAAGCCGCCGTCTTTCAGGTAATGCTCCATAACCCCCCAAGCTGCAACGCTACCCTTCATTCCCCTTTGACAAAGGACAAGTGCTTTTGTGCACGTTACCCCAATCATCCTGGTAACGATTCCCTGTAAACCAAGCTGTTTACGCCACATCCTTCAAAAGCTAACGCTGCAATAAATCACAATTAACGCACCACCAAACGCGACAGTCCAGGCAGGAGGGACGAGGGGCGGTACCGGCCTCCCTGGCGAGGTTTTCCCAGGCCTGCAGGGACACCAGCACGGCGACGCGAGAGGTCGGACGCGCGCCCCGCGGCCGTGCCCCCGGGGAAGCCAAGGCGTGCCGAAAGCCCGTCCACCGCAGCCAGTCAGCGGGAGGACACGGCACGCCAGTGGGTGCTGAGGGAGAGGCGACCGTCGGGGTCCGTCCGCCCCAGCTCGCTTCAGCGGGGAAGTGCAAAGTAGGTACCCGGCCCGCTTTGCACGGATGAAAATGCTGCGGTGAAGTGAATACCCGCGCTTTGTTTAGTGCCAGGACCCATCGGCAAGGCCAGAAGCTCGGCCAAACTCCCACTACAGGAGAAGGGACATCCCTGCCGGGTCTCACACCTAGCGACGGGTTCTGCTGCACAGCCGCAACCCAGCGCTCAGACCACAGCCACATCCCTCCGTCCGGCTGAGCGGTTTGTGAACACAAAAGCGCACACACAAAGCGCTGCCTTGCTTTGCTAGGGCTTTCTGCGCTGGCTCCTGCCGAAAATACCCAAAATACGTAGGGTAGGAGAAACACCCAACCGTTCCAGCTGCCAGAAGCTCCGGCCGGCACTGGCCCCCCTTCTGCGGCTCGGAGGCAGAGCTGGCCCCATACGCCTGCCCAGCTCAGGTGCCGGCGGAAGAACTTACGGATCTGGCAGGGAGAAACTACATCAGGAGAGGTCTTCAGGATCCTGCTCTCTCCAGCCAAGCGAGCAGCTCCTTACAGCCTCGACGCTGCACAATGACACGAGAGACTGTCAGGCACCTGCGGCAGAGATGCTGAGACGTAGGTGATCTCAGCAAATACTGTCCACCAAAAATGAAGGAGAGAGTGAAATCAGAGCCAGGGTTTGGGCAGAAAGCAACCGCGCGGGGCAGGCACGCTTCTCCCCGAGCACCGTCAGGCACTCACGCAGCTCACCCGGTCACTACCCATAGCGTTTCAGAGAGCGGCTGCAGAAGTACGAGTAAACGCATATCCAGAGACCGCAAGAAAGACCGGCACGCGCCGCTTGCTGTCTGCTGGTAACGGCTATGCCTCCCCTCGGGAGCTGGGCAGCTCGCAAACGCTAGCGGAGACCCTCCCAAGCTGCTCAGGTGCGGTGCAAAGAGAGGCAGAAACCAGCGGGGACTGAGCGCCCAGCTCCCACGGCAGAGCCTGGGACTGGAGACCCGCTGGTGCCGGGGAAAGCCGGCTGTGCCTGCGGCAGGGTGTCCCCGCGACAGCCCCCCAGCCGCGACTCCAGAGCAAACGCGTGGAGCCGGGCAGCCCCGCCCCTGGGGATGAGGCAGGGCAGGTCTCCTTCACGCCCCGGGGCTCGCGGCGGTCGAGCCCGGTGCACGCAGACCTCGGGCCCCGAAGCGCGTCCTGTGCCGCGCAGAAAGCGGATCACCGCGCCGCTTTCCCGCGGCTGCGGCTGGATTTTGCTGCCCTTCCCTCCAAGAAGCGTTTAGACACGCCAGCTGAGCGCTGGCAGCTGTGTACGGCTCCCAAGAGAACCGTCCAGCCCCTGCAAAGGATTCGACATACTGGTTTGCACTGGATTCCAGTTTTTTCCCCTCATTTCCACGCTGTACCTCCACTCAGCCAGATTTCAAGATAAGTCACTCGTTTCAGACCAAGGCAATCTTTTGTTCCAGAGAAACTAGGACTAACCTGCCGCCCGTTGCTGTAAATCATAACATCAAGAACGCCGAATCGTGAACCCCAAGTCTGGGTGCACTTACACTGCGTTTAGATAACAATTCCAGCGCCTTTCCAAGACTCTGCATTATCCATAGGGCTTATCGCCCTCACTACATGTTATTACATGATTTCAAAACCTCCTGTAAGACATTTTTAGTCTTGAAAGTCTTGGAAAAATTAAGTTGCACTTAACAGAAAACCACAGCGCATTTTCCTTAAGTACACATATATGCAAAATTATTTGGCAGAATGGTGACTGCAAACAACTACTAAGAAAGTATTACATTACACAAAGCCAGAAACAAGATGAAGATTTTTCTGTTGCTCCGAGCGAAGAAAACCCTTGGCTCAGCAGCCAGCTGTCATCCAATTTGGAAATTACAGAACAAGACGAACCGAGTCCCTCATTAGTGCTCTCGGTGCTCTCCCAGCCGCTCTCAGGACAGCAGGAAGCGCACGGAGCACAGGCAGCAGGGAAGCCTGGCGAGAAGAAGTAACGTAGAAGGACAGACCCCCTCACCCTGAAAGAAGCGAGGACGATGACGCCTCCCAGACCCCCCCAACCACACGCGAAATCGGCTGCCCTGCCCTCACCTGGCACCTCTCAGGACAGCAAAATCGCCGCCACCGCACGCCTGGACACGGTTTCCATCGCTCTACACAGACGGGAAAAGAACGTCCTTTGCGCTCGTGGTGCAGAGTCTCTGGGGGTGCAAGCTCGGACGGCCCACAGCTCAGCACGGACGGCGACAGCCGGGAAACAACATCGGGTTCCTAAACCCATGGTTGGGCACCACAGTCCCCTCAGCGCTGAGCACCCAGGGGCTGACCGGGTGCCCAGCGCATCCGAAAAACTGGCCTGCTCATTTTTCATGCCTACCTGGCACTTTAGATGCGGAAGTTTAAGGTCTTGCTTTTCCAAACCCATGTAGCGAGGGTGGGGTCGGTCTCTTCTCCCAAGGAACAGGCGACAGGGACAAGGGGGAAACGGCCTCAAGCTGCGCCAGGGGAGGTTTAGGTTGGATCTTGGAACCATTTCTTCCCCGAAAGGGCTGTCAGGCCCTGGCACAGGCTGCCCAGGGCAGTGGGGGAGTCCCCATCCCTGGAGGGATTGAAAAGCCGTGTAGATGTGGCGCTTTGGGGACATGGGTTAGTGGTGGCCTTGGCAGTGCTGGGGTAACGGTTGGACTCGATGGTCTTGGAGGTCTCTTCCAACCTAAACGACTCTATGACAGTGCTGGAGAAGACCCTGAGATGACACAAACCATGGAACCACTCATGCATGAACTCGGTGAAAAGTCAATGTCAAGTACGTACTAGAGAAGAGGGGTCGGGCGCTGGGAACGCGCCGGTCGCACGCTCTGAGTAAGGCACATCACCTACACCAGGAGACAGAGGCAGGGATGATCAGCTCCTCATCGCCTCCGACAGCCGCACCAGAAAGGGTTCTTAAAGTACTCGGATCATTAACTGAAGGCAACACAGGGGCTGAAAGGCAAGCAGGCAAACGCACCAGCTTTCCCCCTCAGAAGCGTTACGTTCTCACCCCGTCTTCGCCAGCACTCGAAAGCATCTCCAGCCTTGGCAATTACGTACGCATGTGCTGAAGCCCTGTTAAAATCCCGAACATTTAAGTGTTCTCCTAGGCCAGGTCTTTGGCGAGACGCAAGAAGGAGAACGTGCTCGTTCCTCCTGCTTCTCCCCAAACCGCCGCACACTTCGGCCACGCCACCGCTCACAGGATCGCCTCTCGCAGCCGGACCCTTGCTCCGGCTACACAGTTATTTATAAAGTGTTTTCTGTAGACTCACCGCTTGCTTTGATCAGAAGCACAAACCAGGTAAGAAGAACTTCTTAGCAAGGCGAGAAACACTAATGTTGTCGCTAATACCTTTTTAACTCATGTCTTTCACTTAACTGACTCCCAAACCAGATTTTTGAGTGAACTGGCAGCTGGGAAATACTGAATGCTGCTGGCTGCCCCGCACAGCGTTTTCCAGCGGGAGAAATGTAAAAATTAGAGTCAAGCGCACGGGAACACTCTGTTACAAAAATCGTTAGGAGACACAGCTGGGTACCAGCCATCGGGTACCTGTTTTAGGGATGCGGCACAGGTGCTGGCGGGAGGGAAAAGGGACTACATCAAACTTCTTGCTTTTTCTTCTTATTGAAGCGTTTCCTTCTGTCAGAAGGCTTAAATCAAAAGCCGTGTACAAAACTGCGCAGAGCACCTAGGGGCAGCAGGATGATTCCATGGAATTGTTTTCAATAAAGCTATTTAAAGCGCTCCCGTTGCGGCAATTGGCACGACCGGCCGCCCGACGCAGCCCCCGGCACCCAGCCCAGCCGTGTCAGCAGCCCCCCTGCCCCAGCCCCGCACGGCTCCGGCTTGCGCAAGGCTCCGGTGCCTGCAGATCCTGTCCAAGCTGACCAGAAAGCCTCGAAGCTTGTGCTTCTCGCAAGCAGGACCCGACCGGGCTCATTGCACATCTACACCATGGTCGAAATAGGACGTACCCAGCCCCAACGGGAACGTTTTAGGACTAGGTTTGCCGCTGTTTGTGGCTGCAGTAGGAGCACGCACGCTGCTTGCAAGCGCGAACACGTTGCAACCCCAGCAATGCCCACGCACGCACCTACACAAGCGTATGCATAAACCCAAATGACCGCCTGAGCCCCAGCATGGCTCAGTCGGGGCTAATCTGGTGTCTTGACCCCAGAAGGGTCTCCATAAGGAACCTTCACCACCTCAGGGACAGCGCGAAGCTTGTCCAAGCCCTTTTCTCCAAACGAACGTGCTCCCTTGCCACGACTCCCACGGGCAGCCCCTGCTCCTTCCCCGCGTGCCCCGAGATTCGGCAGCAAAGCCGTGCCTGGCTGCAGGGGGGTGACGACCGGCCAGGGGCCGCGGCCAGGCACGGGCTTGCCGGGGAGAGGAGGGGAGCAAAGCCCCCGCGCCGGCGTCCCTGCGCTGGCCGAGGGCCACGGCCTCGTGGATGCTCCCTGGGAGGCCGGCCGCCGCAGGGGCCGGCCCGGCTATTCCCCTCGCCGGGCACGTCGCTCCCCTGCCCGGCCGGGAGCTGCCCCCGCGCTGCAACTGCCGCTGCAGCCCGACCCGGCCACTTTTCGATTGGGGTCTGGGGTTTTTTAAATTTAATTCAACTAAGACCCTGAGTACTGATTAGATCCAAGCCCCAGCCTAACCCCTCCAAACTTATGTAATCCCTGAAATCCAAAAGCCTTGAAAAGCTTAAATGTGACAGTGCTGTGATGTCATGCTGCCGAAAGGTTACCATGGAAACCGCTCCTGCCGCTGCCATACGCCTGTGGCTCTCGGCACCGGAGCCCAGCATCCCCCGCCGAGCGCACAGTACCCCCAACACCGAAACTGGGGAGAGCGGGGAGAAAACGGTGAAGGAGACGCGGGTGCCCTGCGGGTCCCTGCGCTCCCCACCTCGCGTCCCGGTGCGAGAGCTGAGCGGCCACGGCAGCTCCTCTGCCTCTGCAGAGCCGGCAGCACCCAACGGGCTTCCCCGGCCGACGGGGAATCCCGCAGGCAGCCGGCCCCGGAACCAAGCGGGTGCTGACCTCCGACAGCTTTCACCCGGCTCGGCGTGGCTCCGCAGGGGACACGCGGTCCCGGCTCCCGTCAGCCCAGCGCCGAGGCGCGTCCTCCGCCCCGGCAGCGGCCGGAGCCGGGACCAGCCTGCCCCCCGGCAGCCTTCGCTCCGCGCCACCTCACCCAGCCGCAGGATCGTACCCGGCGTCGGCGCAAGGAAGCCACGAAACCAAAACCACAGAGCCAACCAAACAAGCAAAAAGCATTCCTGAGTCCTCGCAGTTGCAGAAAAGAGCTTGAAAATGTTTCCCAGACCTGAAAGCAAATAAAAAGAACAAATCTACTGGTTTTAAAAATCTCCTCTCTCCCCTCCTCTTAACCAACCTCCTAATTCCTGCGTAACGGCAGCTGTAAGGCTTTGCATCTTTTTTCTAAGGGGTAAAGCTTAATTTTCTGATGTATCTCCACCCGAGTTCACCCTCGCCTAGCTGATGAACTAAAATGAATGCAACAAATTAAACTTTGGGTTAATATAAAATCCAAGCCCAGGGAATGCCCTTCTGGTTTTATTTCCCTCAAAGAAATTGAGAAATTCCCCCTATTAAAGGGTTCTGCATTTTTAATCATCCTCCCCATCCAGGGCATTTCTGACACACCCTTACGTAAGGGCTATAAACCGATTTTGTGTGCTCAGAGACGTGAAACGATTTTGCCTGGGTTTGGCATCCACGTGTAGAAGTACGAAAACGCTGGGGGTGTTTTGCTCAGCCCTAATTTCAAAGACCACCCCATCTAACGATGACTTTACTGTAGATCACACAAATTATGTCCAATGAAGCGCAAACGGCCAGAACTTCTACTTTTTTCGCCTTGAACCGCAGGGACTAGCTAAGCAGATGGGGCAAATCCTTTCTGCTGGATTTAACCTGCCGCTCTTCACCCCGGTTTTCAGAGGGGAACCTCCAGCGCCCTGGGACCACTCCCTGCCGCAGCCCCGGTGCACGGACGGGGACGGGGGCGTCCGAGCCGCGCTCCTCGCAGCACCCAGCTGAAGTGACGCCCGCTGTCGCCCCAAGGTGCTAATTACTTTGCAATTACCCGCACACTGTTGTTGGACCACGGACTGTGAATGCTCCTCTCTGGGGGTGAGAACGGCCTCCGAGACCAGCACAGACATCGGAGAGAAGAGGGGGAGACCGGGGAGCCCCCGGCGAGGGAGCGGGACAGGACCGGGGGACGACGCTGCACACGCAGGGCCAGATCGGGGTGTCCCAGCTCGGGGACGCTGCCAGGCAGGGCCAGAGCAAGCGGCCCCGACTGCCGCGCTGACACCCACGCCAGCCCCAGCATCCCAGAGGCATTGCTTTCGGGCGCCCGCTGGCGAGGGACCCGACCCAAGGGACCGGGGGGCTGCGCAGGGACAACGTGCCAGCACGGCCTGGCAACACCCGCCTGGCTCGGCTGCTCTGTCCCGCCGGAGCCTGGGCTCAGCTGCGAGAGCAAACCCCGGCACGATACAACAGCGCTGGGCAGAGACTGTCCCGCGGCAGCTCGACGAACGGTTAATCGCCCGTCGCAGGGAGATGTGCAGATCTGGTTTGGTCCCCACGCTGCATTTACCCTCCAGAGCAGTTCCACTGGGAGGCTGGAGAGCCCCAAACGGATTTTTGAAGAATGTATCACATAGGACTTTGGCAAAACTGAGAGAACAGTCTCAAAAAGGCTTGAGGGAACCATCTTACTAAGCAGGCTGCTGTTTTCTCATCTCCCATGAAATCCCTGCCAAAAGCCTATAGCACAATGCAACAAAACCAAAATACAATGGTACCGTCTATTCAAATTAAACGATGAGTCCGTATTTTTGAGCTTAGCGTGGATTCCCTTTTTTGGCATTCACGATTTTAATAGTTCCAGCCTTAGTTACCCCCAAAACATTATCAAAACATTACTATTTCAGGACATGCTGTGGGTCGAGTACCGCTTTCTGGAGACGCAATCATGAGCCCTTCTGGGTTCTGGGCTTGCCACATTTCACCGTGCGCCTCCTGGCAACTAGACGTGATTCACTTGAGTCCCAAAGAGCTGAAAACCACACCACTCTCTTTTCCACGGGGGCAAAAAAGCCCAAGGGGGTGTTGCTTTGTTTTCTCCCCCATGTTCTCTCTCAGCCAGACCAGGCGCGGCTCTGCAGGTATTTCTGTCGTTATCCAGCGTGAGAGCAGGACGAGGGCGGGCAGGCTCGGAGACAGACCAGCCAACAGCCTGGAAACGAAGTGAGACGGCCAAGCACCGCCAAACACAACAGGACATCTTCGCCAGCCACCTCGCTACGCCGGGCAGCCGGCGAGAGCCTGCCCCACGCCGCGGCTCTGCCGGAGGGGCCCACGCGGCTCCTCTGCTTTCACCTCCTCCCCTCCCTAAACGTACCGACCGCCCCCCCCGAGCCCGCGCTCTGCGGGGGTAGTGCTCGGCAGAGCGGCAAACCCTCGAACGCTCTCCATCCTTGTGATCCCTTCTTCATCGCTGCTCACCGCGTGCGTTCCTGCAGCGCTTCCAAGGAACGGGACGTTGTGTTATTCCGCCACTGCTAAAGGTCAGCCCTCGTCTCCACGGCAATTCTGTTTGGGAAGGTTTGCAGCTTCTCTCTTCAGCACACGTCACGCTGACACATCGCTCACAGGTTTCATCGCTCGGTTTGCTTGCTGGTAGTTGTATTTCATTCCGATTCACGTTACAATTCTCAGCCGAGGCCTGAGGTTCTGGTTTGTTTGTTTGTTTGTTTTTTCTGGGCATCAGTGGAGAAACACCGTTGTCTTTTTTAAACCATGAAGCTTTGTCAACTTCAGCGCGTGACGAAAGCACGTGGCCTTTGGAGCACGAGGCACCCCGGAATCTCGAGCGGAGCCCGCTGCCTGCTATCGCAGCGACCCTGAATTTATTCAGACTCCTTTGTAACAGCAGATAGCGGGTTTGGCTTTTCTCCCCACGCCGCGTTTTCCCAGCCGGCTCCGGCCCCGGCAGGCACGCCACCACCTCGCGCCGCGCGGCAAGGCCCCGCAGTCAGCGCGCACGCCCGCTCCTCCCGGCAAGCGCTTTCCCAACCCTAACGTCAGCCGTGCAAGCAACCACCAGTGGTTGCAGGTGAAATATTGTCTCCTCTGAAATCCGGGGCAAAGCTTCCCGGACCTCTCGAGAGGCTGCAGTCCTGCTGTAGCGCTGTGTATCTCAGTATTTTAGGGGCCAGGAGCTAAGCCCCAGGTAGCTGAGGCTGTTGAGACGACAGCGTCAGAGCTCCCGCAACCAGCCCTCCCTGGGGACAGCAGGCTCCGCACGCGGGCTGAGCCCCCGTTCCCCGCCAGCGCAGCGAAGCCGCCTGCCCCGGCCCCTCGCCGTGGGGCTGCGAGGCCGTGGGTCTGTGGGGCTGGGCCGTGGGGCCGTGGGGCCGGCTGCAGGCGTCCAGCTGCCCGCTCCGCCAGCCGGTACCAGCTGCTCGCCGGAGCGGCGCAGACCTGCTCCCGGGGAAAAGTCACTTCTCGACAACCACCGTTTCGAAGCTGATGTTCTGAACCATAAGGACTTAATTTTCCCCTGCATTGTTTATTTTTTGCAGTGCTCCAACCCACTTACACCATTTGTTCCTAAGATAGCCCAGCTCTCATAAACTATCATTTGGTGGTAATTTTTTGCAATCAGCAAGCAATATAATTAACTTCTCCACGTCTGGGCCTCCTTCCATAGCAGCATTATTCCTATGGCACGCCTCGTACCGAAACAATGACACGCTGCTTACCAAGAGCTCTAATCAGAATTCTTTCATTGCAAGCAAAAGGAAAGGGGAACGGCATAAAGAACCGCGTATTCCGCAGAACAGCGTCCGAAAAGGAAGCCTCTCAGAAAACACCATTCAGCAGGCTTAAGCAAAGAACGCTCGCGCCTGCTCGGCTTCTCCCACACGGTCAACCCAGTTACGAAACACTCAACGTTTCCCTTCCTTCTCCGGGCTCCACGAAACCAGCTCCTCCAGCAACAGAGGAACTACCCAGCTGCTGTTAGCCCTGACAATCCCGGAGAAGATGAGGCTTTCCAGGCTTTCCCTGGGGAGCCCAGCGAGGAGCACGGGGCCGTGCAGGCAGAGGGGTGACCCAGACGGAGGCAGGAGAAGGCGAACTCTGATCTCACCGTGGCTCTTCTGCTCCGTCCGCATCCCTCCCAGGAAAGACGGCTTCAGGGCGATCCCTGCACGCTCCCGCAGCTAAAGCCGCCTGGAGCGGGGTTGCGATGCAGGCGAGGGTCGGTGGCCCTGCCCAGCGCGCGGGGACCGGGAGGAGAGGAGCCCCTCCGGCTCCAGCAGCGACACCTCTCCCACCGCCCCGGGGCCGGCCGCAGAGGGGGGACCACCACAGCCCCCCCTGCCCCACGCAGGGCCGCAGCAGAGGGGGGACCACCACAGCCCCCCCTGCCCCACGCAGGGCCACAGCAGAGGGGGGACCACCACAGCCCCCCCCTGCCCCACGCAGGGCCGCGCTGCCCGCGGGGGTTTCCCCCCCGTCGCCGACGCAGGCTGGCTGCTTCAGGGGGCAGCCGCTGCACGGGGACGCCCACCTGGCCTAAAGAGACTCTTCCCAACCGCAACCGAAGAGGCGATTTTAAGGCCGTTTTATTGTCTTGTTGTTCCCTTACAATTTAATTGTTGTACCATCTCTAACATGGTAATGTTCTTCTGGATCTCTGGCTAAACTACCCATATACGCTTCTCACTGATTCCTGCTCATTCTGCCTCTAATATTCATGCTGGTAAATAAATATTTGCCTTCCCGTGCTAATGCATAATGTATAAATCAGCCCTGAACACAAAGAAACCTAAAAACAGTTCTCATAAAAAGGATTTAGATTTTTTTCCATAAACAACAGCTGGCAAAGTATCTCGCAAAAGAATAAAAAAATCCCGCTTTGCTGATACATTTAATTGCTTCAGGATTAAATGCTTCTCCAAAGTTGTTAGCTGCAGCCAGCGCTGGAAGCAAAGCATTTCTGTCCAAAAGCTCCGGTCGCTTAGCCCGGCGCGTCTTCTGCCGAGCCACCCCGCCCGCGAACGGGGGGACCCCGCGCCCCGTCCCGGCGGCACGTCGCCGCGGAGCTCTAGCATCCCCCGCTGCTTCGCTGGAACCCCCACGCGCTGGGAAAGCGGGCTCAGACCAAAAGCCAAAGGACAACCTACAGTGATCCAAGGTTAAAAAAAAACCCCCAACATTCTACAAAGCTGGAACTTTTAAGGATTTCAAGTATTTTTATCCAAAAACTAAAAAGCAGGGAAACCTATTTTGTTTAAAAATTCAAGTGAGTTTGATAACAAAGTGGTATTACACAAAAGAGCAAGAAAATGTCTTCAAAACAAAAAAAAGGAAAGAGAGAAAGGCAACAGAGGGAAATATTTTGACTTTTCTGTAACTATTGCACCCCTACGGAAACAGTGTACAGACGTTTACACAACATCCCAACGTGCTTCTCGATGCCTGTGTCAGCATCCGATGGGGACGACCGGGGCTGTCGCGCCGTGCCGGCCGGGGCGCATCTCCCGACGTGAGGATGAGTGTGGTCCGACGAGCGCGCCCGGGGCTCCGGGAGTCCCCCCGCGCGCGGGACGCGGGCCCTACCCTCCGCTTCGCTCCTCCTTACCCCGGCCCTCAGCCGACCCCGCTTGCGCGGACCCGAGCGCCCCAGGTTTGCTGCCCTGCGGCAAAGCTCGTCGGACGGGCAACGTCCACGCGAGCTGCTCCCGCGCCGCCCGCAGCCCGGCCCTCGGGAGGGGTCTACGCGCCGCAGCACCGCACGCTCTATAGCCCCCCTCCCGCAATGCACGGCGCCTACGCGGTCCCCACCCCGGAGCAACAAACCCGGTGAGCGCCACAGCCTGCTACCTGCAGAGCACCAAGCGCGAGCCTCTGCTTTGTTTCCGTTTTTTGCTTCTTCCACCAGTTTTGTGGGAGCAGCAAATCAAGACAGTAAATGAAGTCTGACCCTGCTGGCGAGGCGCTCTGAAACTGGGCGGCAGACTCTGCTCCTAACCCCCCCCACCGCCCCTCCATTCGGCCGAGCTTCGTCCCATTTGCACCGAGGCCCCGGGCCGGGTGCCCGGAGGGGAGCCCTCCCAGAACGGACGCCGGCTTCACGTGGCAGTGCCGGGCCAGTGGCCAGCCCGGTGCCTCGGTGGCCAGCGGTGCGAGCGCCCGGCAGCTCGTGCCCGGCCGGCTGGGAGGGCTCCGGGGGACCAGAGCCTGCTTTAACGGGCCGGGAAAGGGAGCGAGAGCAAAGCCAGTCTTTTGCTCGTTGGATTTGCTGCGGGCAAGTCCGCACCTCCACTGGAATCTGTCAAGGATCCGCAAATCAAAATAGGATGGGAAACACTGAATGACAGCACACTCCCTTAAAGGCCATCTGATCCTGATTTATAGACGCTAAACAGCAGGGAATTTCCTACATGGAAAAATCTGCCAGGGAAACGTCAATCCCATCTTTACTGGCACTGTCGCTCACTGGGCGAAGCGGTTCGAGTGGCTCTCAGGGGAAACCAGACGTGCTCGCACCGCGTGCCCAGCCCCAGCCCAGCCGTCCCCAAACTCCACGGCGCGGCTTCAAGGCAACCTGGCGCAGCAGGTTATCGGTAACGACACACACGCAACCCGGCCACGGATTGCTGGGCCCTCCCTCGCCTTCCTGGCGGGCTAACCCGTTTATTAATTCCGTACTGAAGAGCAGTTAAATATCCCCGCGAGCCTTTCCCAGGAGACAGCGATTCAATCCAAACGCGTTCAGCGTGGATGCGGCGGAGGTAGAGCAGGAGGCGCGCTGGCTTTTAACAAAAGCTTCGCTTGGAATTTTTTTTTTTTTTAAGAAAAAGGGAGTGGGGAAAGACATGTCAAAAGGAGGAACCCGAGTGGAAGCGGAACATAAAATTAATTCAAGCGTGGAGGCTGCACGAACAGCTCGATTTCCCCATCGCCGGCTTCCCCCCAGCACACGAGCGGTGGTGGCTCAGTGGAACTTTCCATCGCCTGGGCCAAGTATTTGTCAGCTCCTGCATCCTGATTAAATCCGTAATCCTGGTTACCGGGGAAGGGGTCGGGGGGAAGGGGGAGGCTTAGCGTCACCCACAGGAGCCCCAGCCTCAGGAGGTATTCCACAATCTCGCCTTAAGACACAGTTTATGTGGTGGCATTTACCTGCACTCCCGTGTCCACTGCCCGTCTGAGCTTTCCTTGCTGATCCCTTGCCACCCCCCCCAGCTTCGGGGGGGCTGCCAGAGCGTTCGCAGACCCCGGCGCTGCGGGGGCACGGCCTTGCAGACCTTGCTTCAGGGCGCTACCCGCTCAGAGAGGAGCGGAGGCAACCCCGGCCCCAGCAGCCCACCCGAACTGGGGGAAGAGGAGCGCCAAAAGCCTCGCCTGCGCAAGAGGGGTGTCGGAAACCGCACGCGGGCAGCTTCAAGGAGGAGTCCAACGCATCTGTGAAAGCAGCAACGAGAGAGGACACCTCCCGGTCAGCGGAGTCCGGTCCCGGGTGCCCGTCGATGTGGCGCCGAGTGCCCAAGGCGCGCCGAGGCGTGCCAGAAACGACGCCGGCGACAGAGCCGCCCGGGCGCTCCCACCAGGCGCCGCGCTGCCTCACCCGGGTTACTACCGTTAGTTCGTTGCCCGGCCTTGCAGCCACACGCGTTTCCACCTCCTCCCACGCCCAGCGGTCCGGGGATGCCAGCAGCTACCACTGCATCCCAGCGGTTGCTATGGCTACGGGAAAGCTGCTGCATCCCTGCATCCGGCAGCCGGCCCCACCGGGGGTCCTCGCAGCAGCCAGCCGCCCTCGATGTCCTCTCGAGGGTCCTCCCGACTGCCGTGGAGACCACCTCTGCCAGGGGATTGCCCCCCCAGCCACCCGCTTCTCTCTCTCCTCCCTGTTGCCCCGTGGGAGAGGCTGCCTCCCAGGAGGCACGGCTCAGCCGCCAAGCCCGGCCGCGCGGGCGGCAGACGCCGAAGGCTCGCGCGGAGCTCAGAGCGCGCGCAAATTCTCGGAGGAAGCAAGCAAGTACCAAGAGCTGTTTCGTACAGAGAAACCAGTCGCCGAGTCCTTACGCCACAAATTGCTGGGAGGTGTGGAATACGCCAGGGGAGCGTCGCTCAGTCCATCAGCCCAAATCCCAGCGGTAAAGACATCTCACGTTTTTCCCCGTGGATGGGGCATGGGACACAGATGGAGCCAGAAGACACGGTCCGACGGACCTTTAGCCCAACCAGCCCCCCGCCTCCTACGACAGGGCCCTTCTTCAGACGCGGTGACCCGGTTGCGTCACACGGATAAGGCCGCGTCCCACCACGAACGCGGGCACGCGTCGCCTGCCAGGCTGCGGGAGCACAGAGCAGCACGGTGCTCCGGGCAGCTGGAAGCCAGTCATCCGCACAGAGGCTAAGTCTCCACTCAGCTTCCTCCGAGACTATTAATGAGTGCTAATTAGACGTGGTCGTTCAGCCCGTCAGCACCTGCCTGTCCATCACTGGAAGCCCAGGTTAACACCGCTTCTGTATTCATCAGGCGGCGGACTCGGGATTGGCTTCGGTTACAAATAGACTGGTCGTGGCTGCTGATTTTTTTATCCTCTCTCTATTTTTATCTACGGTTTTATCTCTTTTTCTGTCTACGGTTGGACTTGATGATCTTAAAGGTCTTTTCCAACCTAGGCAATTCTACGCATACGTACACACACACACAAAATCCGGAAGAGGGCACGTTCCGAAGCACGGCCCCCTCCGGCAGAAGCGCCCAGCCACTGCTGTGCGAACAGCCCGCGAAGCCGCCGGCAGCCTCCTCGCCCAGCCGGGGCCCGCGGGCGGCCAGGCCGGCTGGCGGGGACAGCAAGCGGCAGCGCCGCCCGGCCGCGGCCACCAGCGTGGCCACCAGCGCGGCCACGCCGCCGGCCCCGCGCGGGGCAGCGGGAGGCTCCACCCGACAGAGCAGCAGCCGGACGGCTCCACGAAGGGCTCCGGGGTAGCAGCTCCCCTAGAACCGCTGCTTTTTTTCATAGAAGCACCAGCATCCACCGGCCTTTAAAAGATATTTGACGCTATCCTGAAATTTTAGGGTATTTGACAATATCCTAAAATCCTGAAATTTGGGATGGAAACGAAAACAAATCTGAAAACCTCCCATTAACTTTGGATGAGCGAACACGAAGCACAGAGAGGCTTTCGGTGCCACAAACCGCAGCCGATAGCGCAGCGGAGCGGCTGACTGTGGGACGCGGCGGACGCTCACCTGCGCTGAAAGGCCAAAGCAGCTGGCATCCTTTTTGATTCCTCTTTACTTCTGCCCAGAGCACGCCCTGCTTTCACAGACGGTTCCGTATTTGCAACGTTAGCTCGTCAAGCGTACAAGAGGCGCTGGGCACGCCAGATTTTGGTGGCTGCTCAGCAAGGCTCACTGCGATCCCCCCTGCCGCGGCTTCGGGGCAGAGCGGCGCCGGTTTGGGGAACGGAACGCAGCTGCTCTCCCCGGCGCTCCAGCCAGCCCAGGGCATCGCTCGCTTCACCTCTCTTAGCTCCCACCTTAAACCTCACCCGCGCAGGCTGAGAGCGCTACGAGAAAGACAAACAACTCGTCTCTCCCTTCCCTACCAGGGACGGCAAGGGAAATAACGAGGAACGTGCACATATGGGTAACCAGCATCTAATCTGGAAAATTCTTATGCAGTCCATGAAGAAATCCATTTTAATTAAATACTTTTATTTTACCCACTGCTGTGCACTAAATTAAACTGCTTCAGCGTTAATATATAAAACCATTATTCTGCGCATGCATAAGTGAGTTTACGCACGTGTCTGCGTATAAAAACTATACAATTAAGCACTGCTTAAAATGCAAATGACAGATGATCAAGACTCCATCCTGGCTGTATCGCATCTTGACTTTGGATGTTGTATTAGATCCTCAGTCGTTTAAAACTAGTGTAAACTCAATGAAGTCAATGGAGCTAGTAATAATTTACAACAGTGGAAAATCTGGACCTTTGATTTTTAAATACTTACTACTGGCAAGAACTGAAAAACAAGCAAAAAAAAGTCCAGTTTGTAATATGGGGCCAGATGTTATTTTTCTTCTTTTACAGCAATAGCTCAAAAATAACAAATGTAAAACAGAAACTCTAATAAAGGCTTGTCCCGGGACAGATCTTGGAGTTACATCAGCTTTCACCCCTGAGGGCACTGAAATTTAAATTAAGACTTGAGGCCCTCGTTTACACGTTCATGTTCAATCTGCAAAATACCACAGACACGCCGAAATTTAAAGCATGTGCTTATAACCACGTGCCCTGATTTTCTTCATTATCAGGCTTACTCCCTCTGCCCTTCCAGCAGGGCAAAGAGGCTTTACACCCGGATAAAACGCATATATTTATACGGCGGAAGGCTCCTCAACAGGCCTGAAGCTGCGAAGGGGTCTCGGCAGGAGAGCCGCCCCCGAGCATCGCCCGGCCGCGCCGGGCAGCGGCTGGCGGGCTCCCTTCGGCAGAAACCCGGCTGAGGCGGCCGTGCCCGCCCCGGGCAGACGGCGATGACCGCGATGGTGGCCCTTCCCTCCACTGGTGGAGCCGGTCCGGACAGAGGACGACGGTGCCCAAGGCTGGCGGTCCCCGCGCTCGGCTCTCTCCTGCGTCACGCCTTGTGTAAGCGGCTCCAGCCCAGGCTGCTCTCCAGAGGTCCCTGCCCGAGCGCGGCCCGCTCCTCAGCTCGGACCCACCTCTCCCCGCCGCCTCCTTCCCAACCGACCGGCGCTTCCATCCCCGCTGACGTTTTGCAAACGAGCGACCCCGCCGGCGCAACTCCCCGTGCTTCGGCGGCGGTCGTGCGTTAAACAGAAGGCACCGACAAGCCCTTAACCTCGTGGCGGCAGCGTTTTTCAGGCGTACCTGGGAACGCCCTGGCAGAGCGGGCGCCGGGTCCCAGGGCTGTGCCAGCACCGGCCGCGGAAGCAGCTACACCGGCAGAGCTGCACCTTGCCGCCCCGAGACGCCTTTCCTTGGCCATAAAAGCCACGCTTAAAAGACGTGAGGTGCGGAGCGCGCACAGCCATCCGTCCCCGCTGAGCCTCCATCCCGTCGACGCGCACCGGAGGCAACGAGCGCGTTCGGCGCTCGCGTGGGTCCCACAGCTCTTCCCTAAGCGCTCCCCTGCCATTCCCCGGAGGCTGAATATTAGCGGGCGCCTGAAGCTTGGACCGGCTCCGGGCCAGGTGGGAAAGCTGCAAGTCTCCGTCTCTGCTCGAAGGCTGCTCGGAGTTAAGGTGCAGCTCAGCCTCCAAGAGATGGAAAGCCGTCCGTGGGCACGCAGGAGCGACACCGGCGCCCGGCGTGCGTGGGGAAGAGCCGCAGCAGGGGTAAACTCAGAGCCTGGCCCGGGAGGTGGGAACTACACGGACACAAAATTCCAGCCTGCCAAGGACCACCAAGGTTTTCTATTCCCGACTTGAAAATACAAATAAAAGGCAATGCCTCCCACCCCCAGCACCCTTCCCCAGTCCGATGGAGTAATTCTCCGAGCTACGCAGAACTGCACAAAGCCTGAGAACCCTTTAGAACATTGTGTACTTCAGTGCACGCCCTCTGAAGTCGCCCTTCAAAACAGCATGAACTCGCACAAACTCCCCTGAACTAGAGAACCTGCGACAGCTGGGACTGAACTTCCATTTCCACCCCAGGCCTCCCTTTTCAACGGCCCACACCCATCACACGCACTTCTCCGGAGCCCAGCTTCCCACAGCCCTGCCTCTCCCCGCTCGCCGTTGGCTTCCTTCCTCCTCCGGACTCCCAGCAAAAAGCCTCTGCCCGTCATTTGGGTGAGGAAAGATACTGTCCTCCGTGTGCTCTGATCAGAAACTTCATGCTCTGCCTGAGCAAAACCAAGTCACTGGAAGGAGGAACATCAAAGCAGGCTCTCTTGTAGCTCTTGCTGGAGCTGGAATATTTAACCTCGTGCAACCTGAGCCAGAATCAGAGGGACTTAAGCCTTTGACGCACCAATATCATCTGCAAAGAAAGCCAAACCTGGAGATTATCATTCAGGATACGTAACCATGCGTCACAACTCGCCAGGTGCCTGCCTGAAATACAACGCAGCAGCGAGGAACCAGGCTGGGAGGTTCCTGGAGCGTGTGGAGGAGACCTTCCCAACACAGTTGGTGAGGAGCCAACGAGGGAAGGTCCCCACTGGACCTGCTGTTTGTGAACAGAGAAGGACTTGTGGGCAATGTGATGGCTGTCTTGGGCACAGTGGTCATGAAATGATTGAGTTTTCGATTCTTAGGGAAGTAGGGAGGGGGGTCACCAGAACCACTCCCTTGGACTTCTGGAGGGCAGACTTTGGCCTGTTTAGGAGCCTGGTTGGCAGAGTCCCTTGGGAGGCAGCCCTGAAGGACAAAGGAGTCCAGGAAGGCTGGACGTGCTTCAAGAAGGAAATCTTCAAGGCACAGGAGCAGGCCGTCCCCATGAGCCGAAAGACGAGCCAGCGGGGAAGACCGGCCTGGCTGAGCAGAAAGCTCCGGCTGGAACTCAGGAAGAACAGGAGAGTCTACAACCTTTGGAGGAAGGGGCAGGCAGCTCAGGAGGACTGCAAGGATGTTGTGAGGTTATGCAGGGAGAAAGTTAGAAGGGGAAAAGCCCAACTAGAACTTAATCTGGCTACTGCTGTAGAAGACAATAAAAAGTGTTTCTATAAATACATGAGCAACAAAAGGAGGGTGAAGGAGAATCTCCCCTCCTTTGTGGATGCGGGGGGAAACAGTGACAAAGGCTGAGGAAAAGGCTGAGGTACTTAGTGCCTTCTTTGCCTCCGTCTTTAACAGTAAGACCAGCTGTTCTCCAGGCACCCAGCCCCCTGAGCTAGGAGACAGGGATGGGGAGCAGAATGAAGCCCCCATAATCCAAGGGGAGATGGTCAGGGACCGGTTACACCGCTGAGACACACACAAGTCTATGGGGTTGGATGGGATCCATCCAAGGGTGCTGAAAGAGCTGGCAGAAGTGCTCACCAAGCCACTTTCCATCATTGATCAGCAGACCTGGCTCACCGGGGAGGTCCCAGTTGACTAGAGGTTATCAAATGTGAAGCCCATCTACAAGAAGGGCTGGGAGGAGGATCCGGGGCACTACAGGCCTGTCAGCCTGACCTCGGTGCCCGGGAAGGTTATGGAGCAGGTCATCTTGAGTGCCATCATGCGGCACGTACGGGACAACTGGGCGATGAGGCCCAGTCAGCATGGGGTTATGAAAGGCAGGTCCTGCCTCACCAACCTGATCTCCTCTACGACACGGTGACCCGATTAGTGGATGAGGAAAAGGCTGTGGATCTTGTCTACCTGGACTTCAGCAAAGCCTTGACACTGCCTCCCACAGCATCCTCCTGGAGAAGGAAACCGGCTGCTCATGGCTTGGACGGGCGTACTCTGCGCTGGGTAGGAACTGGCTGGATGGCCGGGCCCAAAGAGTTGGGGTGAATGGAGTTCAATCCACACACAAGTGGTGTTCCCAGGGCTCGGTGCTGGGGCCAGTTCTGTTTAACATCTTTATCACTGATCTGGACGAGGGGATCGAGGGCACCCCCAGTCAGTTTGCAGAGGACACCAGGCTGGGCAGGAGTGTTGATCTGCTGGAGGGCAGGCAGGCGCTGCAGAGGGACCTGGACAGGCTGGATCGATGGGCCGAGGCCAATGTATGAGGTTCAACAAGGCCAAGTGCCGGGTCCTGCCCTTGGGTCACACCAGCCCCAGGCAACGCTACAGGCTTGGGGGGGAGCGGCTGGAAAGTGCCCGGCGGGAAAGGGCCTGGGGGGTTGGTCGGCAGCGGCTGAATACGAGCCAGCAGCGTGCCCAGGTGGCCAAGGTGGCCAACGGCATCCTGGCCTGTGTCAGCCATAGTGTGGCCAGCAGGACCAGGGCAGGGATCGTCCCCCTGTGCTCGGCCCTGGCGAGGCCGCCCCTCGAGTGCTGGGGTCAGTTCTGGGCCCCTCACCCCAAGACAGACACTGAGGGGCTGGAGCGTGTCCAGAGACGGGCAACGGAGCTGGGGAAGGGGCTGGAGCACAAGTGCTGTGAGGAGCGGCTGAGGGACCTGGGGGGGTTTGGCCTGGAGAAAAGGAGGCTGAGGGGAGACCTTCTCGCTCTCTGCAACTCCCTGAAAGGAGGTTGGAGCCGGGGGGGGTCGGTCTCTTCTCCCAAGGAACAGGCGACAGGACAAGGGGAAACGGCCTCAAGTTGCGCCAGGGGAGGTTTAGGTCGGATCTTGGGAACCATTTCTTCCCCGAAAGGGCTGTCAGGCCCTGGCACAGGCTGCCCAGGGCAGTGCCAAGGAACTTGGCAGTGCTGGGTTAACAGTTGGACTTGGTGATCTTAAAAGGTCTTTTCCAACCTAAACGATTCTGTGATATTTTTAACAAGAGGAAACACACACCCTGTCCCAGGAATAGTGGATTTTACAAGGCTTGGGGTCAACAGGCACCAAGACAAATGACTTCATTCCCAAATCCCTTGATATCGCAAGTCTAAAATTTTTAACCACCAAAAATTTACAGTAGCGTAGATTTTCCTTTCTTTTTTACAAAACACGCATCTGTCACTGGCCTCACTAAAGGCGATACCAGTATGGCCCATACCAGTGTGGACTTCAATTAAAGCAGTTCATTATTAGAAAGGTCAATCTTACTGTTCAAGCCTCCAATCTCAAACTGGCGAATTCTCCCTCTGCCTTGATACGTGGGCTGGCTTTATGGTGCTGCACAGCAACGAGGATTCGTTGGCTTCGACACGTGTGAAAGTGCAAGTCAGTACACGGGTCTCTGCACCCACACCTCGTCCCTTACCGTCACGGGGACCGCGAGCTGGAGGAGCTGCTGGAAGGCACGCAGGGTGAGCAGGCCACCGAAAGCCCACCGGGAGCTCCACACGTCTGCGAGATGCCGCAGAGCGCTGCACCCCAGCCGCTCGCCTCTCGGTGCTCTGCGTTCGCGACAAGCGGAGCGAGAGGATGGGCTGGTGACGCGCAAAACCCCCGCGCCGGCACAGCCCGGAGGCATCACCACGTGCCGGAGCTGCCGCCGTGTCCCTCCCTTGCCTTCGGAAGGGGGAGATGGTGCGGCGGCCCAGGACACCTGTCGTGGTCCTACAGACAACCCTCCTCGCTCCAGTTTTGCACAAGGGACCTGGGTCTGTCCTACCTGCACAAACGAACGCCGAGAACGTCGTGTCATCGACGGCTAAACCATCGCTTGACGTAAGCCAGCGGAGTTCAGCAGAGCCCGTCGGACTCGCATCACCTACGGATCTGCCCAGAGTTTGCCCACGAGTGGCCGACTTCATCTCTCTACTCTCAACAGACAGGAAACGTAATTTAAATTATTCACAAGTCCTCCTCCCCCAGTCTGTGTGTGCGCTACAGCACAGCCACGGCTTCCAGACTTCTGCAGCCCTGTGAGAACCCGCATCTGTTCCGAGCTCTGAAACGGTTTTAAAAAGCCAGCTGTCACTCGCTCGGGGAGAAACCGGCGGCATCACAAAACGCTGCAGGAAATACGTTCACAAAATAGGAGCCAGGTGGAAATGGGATGCTGAGGAGAATTATGACATTTTACAAAAATGCAGCAATATATTTTTAAATGCTTAAGTGGACAATCTGCGTTTACCATGACAGAAGAATAATTCAGGTAGGTACAAAAAAATATTCTGGTATCTGGCCAATCTGGAACATCTACATGTGGCACACGTTTACTTTTATTACAGCCGCGAGCCGTTATCTGTCCTTGGGCCATGCCCCGAGGCCAGGCTGCGTCGCGCAGCTTGCGGCTGCTAAGTAAGCGTCAGTCGCCGATTTGATCGGAAGGATGGTCCCAAGCGCATCCCGGACACGATGGCCTGCAATTCACCGGTTCTGAACGGGCAGTAGCTCCTTACAGCCCGCTCCTAACCCGCACGGCGCAACCGTGCCCCGCGCCGCCCGTCGGGATTAGCCGTTGCCGCCGCGGCGCGGGGAGGACCCCGCCAACGTCTCCCAGCAGACCCACGCCAGGGCCAGGAGGAGACGCCTCTCCAGCCCCCGGGTCCCGCTGCCTCCCACGGAGCCGCCGGCAGCGGGCCGGCAGCGAGAAGGCCGCCCGCCCGCCCTCCCCAGGGAGCCCGCGGCAGCCCGGCAGGACGAGGGGCGGCTGCCGGCGGGGACCAGCGTCGCCCAGCAAAAGGACGCAACGGTTCTTCCCAGCTGCCAACCCAAGCCCCTACGCCAGTCCTGCTCTCCACGCTCAGCATACAGAAATCCAAGCACGTTTTCTTCTAAGGGAAAGGACTAAGTCTGACTTGCCAGTTTTTTTCTCCACCTCCTTCTCAGAACCTCAGGTCTCGGGCTTCACGGAAGACTTCTCAGACTACTGGAGTGACGCACTACAGCAGCCTGGCATCCGCAGGTGTCGGAGGAGCAAAACCCAGATCACAAAGGTACATGTGATATTTATTCATGTCGCAAGTCCTGCTTTGCCTCGTAACACCTTTTAAACGCAAAGGTTTGGAAGCAACGGTCCCTCCTCAGTATTTGAAACCTCTCTGCTGCCTTTTCCACAACACGCAGTAGCCAAAGGAGCAACCCAAGCTTGCTAAAAGCTCAAGGAAGCCAGTCTCATTCCTCTAGATATAAAGAGCAAAAAACCCCAAACAAACACAAAAAAGCCCAATAAAAACCTGAGAAAATTTCTGGGCATTTTGAAGTCATTTCAGAGGGGAAAAAATCATCATAAACCGGGACACAGGTTTCCCCCCTCCATTGCTGTTACTCTAAACACGGGTTCTTGCTATGTAACTGTAGCAACTGGTTGGTAATGTACTTAGGAAAATATTTCCCCCTCTTTGCGCTGAACACGTTGATATTTGCTACCCGCATTTTTTTCCGGAGATGAAGCAGGCAGCTCCTTTAGAGACGATGTAACTGAAAAAGTGTGTTTGTCCCCCATGAAGTTATGTGTGCAAACGCAACCCGTCAGATCTTCCAAGAAACATTTGGGTTCCATCTCAAAAGAGCTGCGCTCCACCTCATATTTTATTTCTTCTTAAAATACATTCACTTTTACTGTGGCCCACTCCATCAAAGACGACTGGAAGCTCGTAGTTTGAAATCTGCGTTTTATCCAGACCGATCACTGCCTTTGAAGAGGAAACAAGACCTTAAGACGGGGATAAGAGAGATGGGCTTTACGTTGGATAAGCACTCCGCCACGTCTATTTTTCACTTGTTTGGCAGGTGTACGCAGACAGCAAACCAAGTTTCACTCTCAGCACGCTCCAGAGCAGACCGCGACCAGCACACCCGCAGGCAGAGCATTTTGGCACGTGGGTCCTTGGGCACCAGCGGCTCGAGTCCAGGGACGACCCCGAGGGCATTTTTGGGCTCCCACAGAGACGAGAAGCTCCCGCCCCTGCGGGCGCAGGTCCCCGAGGCTCCGGGTGCCCTCAGCAGAGCAGGCAGCCGGCCAGCACGGTGCCCCCCCTCGCAGAAGCCCCCACGCGTGCCCAGTTTTCCGTGGGCACCCCAGAAACAGGAGCACCGACCCCCTCCCCGCAGGGACGCGCCCCGACGCCTGCGCTGCCCACGCGCAAGCCGCGGGCCCGAAAGGATCTTCGGTAAAAGCGCGTACGCGGCCAAGGTTTCTCGCCGCGATCGGCAGCGTCAGGGTCAGCGTTGCACATCTAGACCACGCTTAGCGGCAGCCAAAGGCTGCCGGATTAGCGGCCCCTAGAGAACAAGTTTAATTAGACGCCGACTAGCGGGTCGCAGGCGGGTCAGTTCAGCACGGTCCGGACGAAGACTAGAAAGAGGGGAGAGACCGGACGCCGTAGCCCTACCTGTGCCCGTCTCACGTGGTCCACGGTTTTCAGCTGAGTGTATCGCTATGCTAAGCCCCTGTGCGGTACTTCAAGAACTAAGTAACTAAGCAGCCTCTTGTCAGCAAAACACTGTGAAATACAAGAGGTTCAGGTTTGGATTTTGGCAAATCTACTGGGCTGCGGGTGCTCCTACGCACCTGGAGGGACAGGGATGAAGAGGGGAACACAGGGATGAAGCAGTAAGGACTGATCTGCCCCAAGCCACCCCTTCAGGGCACGCGCTGCGGACCTTGTAGGGTACTGCAGCTGGGCGCTCCTGCCGCTACTACTGCTAAATCCCCCGGCCGGCAATCCCACATCCAGCATCCCCGGCGGGGGTTTTGCCAGCCAAGCTCCTTGGCAGCCTGAAGCAAAACACCAGCCTGACAAACGGACACGAGGAAGAGCTCCCATGCAAACTGGGCTGCACTTCTGGCCGGCTCTCAAGGGCCCTCCTCCTGCGTCTTTGGCAGCAGCAGGTGCACAGGTTTAAGATCTGTTCCTTGTTCCCCACAGGACTATTCCTTTTTCTTTTGTTTTTTTCCCTTGTCATCATTTCTCAAGACTATTAACGTGCTGCTTGGGTAGCAAGAGTCAATTATCCTTCGGCGTTCTTCACTCAACACCCAGCGTGACATACAAATCTTCCATAAACACTCTGCAAGGCCCTTATTGCATAGCTGGCGTATGACAACTCAGTAATTTCCACTGGAAACGACGATTACAATGGGGACGTGCTCGTCACAAGTATCACCAATTAGGCGAACGAGTCCCAGTAGGTGAGATTTTGCAGACTACCGGTGCTCGTCTCGGCCACGCTGCCATGCAGAAGGCTGGAGGCCGAGTACTCGTAAGCCAGGAGCCAACGGGTCTAATGAGATTCTTTTCTATTAGAACAAGTAGTGGTTTAATTACAACCGTTTGACACATACACAGTGATGTACCCTGCAAAATAAACCGCACCGGGGCACTACGGGCTCCCAGGGGTTCGCTACCTTTCCTCTGCCTACACACTGTAGAGGTGGTGATGCTTTCGGGATACGGGTTTTACTTTGTTGTTTTGCCACGTAGCTCCCCCTCCCTTTTCTCCTGCTTTTGTTTCATCAACGCAAGAGAACACGCTGAGGATGAACTGGGAAATAGCACTGCCACCTCTGGATTTTGATCACAGAGCTTGTATTATTTTTCTCCCTAAAGCTTCAGCTCCTGGAGTCGCACACATAATCACATGGGAACGCTAGCAAAACTTCAGCAAGAAGAACGCTGCTGGCCTCCTGTGTGTGCGCAGAGGGCCCTGTTCTCCGGGGAACCGCACCATTCTGGAGATCAGTTCACAGTTTTTAAGCACCCAGCAAAAAGCAACTGTTCTGAGCCTCCCCTTCGGCGCGTGGTCCAGGTCCAGTGGTGGTGTAAGCACACACAGGTCCCGCCTCGGAGCGGCTGGTGCTAAGGAATCCGCTCACCTCCGTGCCCACGTAGCTCGGCGACACTCGGCTGCGGCCCCCTTAGACGCCTGGGTCGCGGCTGAACCCCAGCCGGTAACCGAATCCCACGCAGCCGCTTGCCTGCTCCCCCCTCCCCAGCGGGGTGGGGAGGGGAGTCGGAGAGAAAGGGAAACTCGTGGCTCGAGATCAAAGCAGTTCACCAGGACAGCAAAGGAAAATAATAATAATTATATAATAATAATAAAAATAAGGATAATAGAATCTATAAACCCAACGATGCACAATTTCTCACCACCCGACGACCGATGCGGCCCGTCCCGAGCAGCAGGCAGGGAGCAGGGACATTCCCCCCCAGCTATCCCAGCACAGCAAGTTCCCGAGAGAGCAGGTGAGGGAACCAACAGCCGAACGAACAAACAGGCCCAAATGAACGAAAAAAGGGAAAGAGAAGGGCAGGGGCCCACCGTCCGGCCCTCACTTATCCCGGGCACGCCGCCTCTGGCATGGAACACTCTCTCTGGCCACTTTGGGTCAACTATTCTGGCTCTGCCCCTCCCAAGTTTTTGCACCTGCACATTACAGAAACCTGGGAAACTGGAAGATGTCCTTGCTCTCTTAGCAACATCTAACAGCATCATTATCTATAGCAGCATAATAGCAGCATTATCAACATTCTTCACATACTAAATCCACAACACAGTAGCTGCTGGAGAGAAAATCAGCTCCGTCCCAGCCGAAACCAGGGCAGACAGAAAAGTCCACAAGCACGTGCCTGTGACCACCTCTCATTTCAAAGAGGTCCTGCGATCCAAGAGTCCCGCAGACCAAGGCCCTGCAAAACACAGCCCGGAAAGCAAACCCCGCAGCGAGCCCGCAGCCCGGCCGCAACCGAGGCCCATTCAAACACACGCTTCGCTCGGCTTCCACTCCAGAGCAGCTGAACGCGTTTGTAAATAAAGCGGCAAAACCAAGCCACAAAGCAGCTCCAGAGCTAGGAGCTTCGCCGCGCCAAATCCCAGCCCGAGGACGGTTGTGCGGACGCTGCAGCAAACGAGCGCCGTACGTGCGTGCGTGCACGGGGCCAGCCCGGACGCGAGCGTCCCCACCGTCACGCCGGGACGAAGGGCACCGACCGCCCCGGCGCCGGCGCGACCCCCGGGACCGCCAGCCCTCCCCAGGCTCCGCGCACGGCGGCGTCCCCCCGCGCGACCGCGGAGCCTCATCGGAGGCACCCTCCTTTCCCTGAAGGGAAGGAGACGCTGCGTTGCCACCCCCTGGCCAGCTCTTGCCACGGTAAACGGCTCCTCCCTGTTACAGCATCGCTCGCGTACCCTTTCCCTGCTAGGTTCCAGGGTCTGCTGCTTCCCTGGAAGCTCTCCCCAGTGCCACCCGTTTCGGAGCACGCTGACAGTGGAACTGCCACCAGGAAGATTAAGCGTTTTCCCAGTCAGAAAAATAAATTCTCATTCTAGTTCATTGGAAAAAAAAAATAAAATAAATCTAACTCCATTGAGAGAAGAGAAAGACGTCATTCAAAAGTGTGCAGAAAATTTCTGGAGCCCAAGAACTCACTCCAAGGACCAGATAGGTGGAAAATACCCTCCAGAAGACCCAGCAGCATGAATAACCAAGCAGCACAATACTTTCCCACCATCTGCAAGTTGTCTGTAAGCATCCCCTTGCAACCTTCTACAACTTTCAAAGGTCAGCTTTCTCTGACATAGGCTGACGAGAACATCCGTGCCCAAAATCACGTCGTGCTCTCCCCCGCGTCCAACAAGGCCCGTCCCACCGAAACGCAGGATGGGAGGCCTTGTAAATAGCAGAGCCGTGGCTGTGCACGTGCCTCCGCTCACCCAGCTTCACCCGAACCTGCCTCCAGAAAACACGCTCCAGCGCCAAAATAATAATAAAAAAACCCTAAACACACACCCAACCAAAAAAAAGACAATTACAGGTGAGCAAGCTGGGCGAAACCCATTGTCAGACCAACACCGCGACAGCCTGCAGCTGTGCGCGGCCCACGGGGTGAAAAGGAAAAGCGCGCGCAGTGTTGGTACAAACCAAGCAGGCAGGCTCAGCGAGGAAGGACTCTCCCAGCCCAGCGCCTGCCTCGCGCTTTCCCCTCAGCCCGAGGAGGGCCGCAGGGGCACGCAGCCCGGTCAAAACCGACGCTCAGGGAAAAAGCAGGTGCCAGACTGCGAGCTTTGCCCGCGCCGGTGTGTTCGTTCCCCCTGAAGCCTCAGCTCTCGGGGCGGGGGCCAGCACCACCGCCTCAGCTCGGGTTCCCGTGGAGAACCCCTCTCCTTCCTGACCGTAGGAAAGGATAACCCAGCTCCACGCCAGCACACACACGCGCCAGATACAAGCATGGGTTTATTTCCGAGGTTTTAACCCCAATACAACTGTTTTCTCACGCTTTAGGTCGGGAGCTGACGCCGCCTTCTGCGCTGCTCGGCGCGAGGAGCGATGCAGCGGCTCTCCAAGGCGATGGTGCATCCCTCGCGACCCCCTGCTCCCAAGCGTGAGCACTGACGGGCTGCGCTGCTACTGCCGGGGAAACGCTGCCGCGGGGAGAACGTGGTTCTAGCGCTGCACACCCCAGCAACAGGACCCCCGTCTCAGGGCGGGGACAAACGAACAACCCTCGGTTGCAAAGCACCGAGCGGGAAAAGTGAAATAAAAGCGAATGACAATCCACCGGAGCCCGACACTGGAATCCCTTGGATCGTTGCGATACCGGCACCAACACCATTTCAACCTGGACGAGAGGCGGGGTGGCAGGGAGGGAGGGACGCGGCCACGTCTGCCCGCAGAGGTGGCGCTGGCTGCGAGGGAGCATCCGCGGCCCGGAGCCGCCCCAGCCCCACGGTACCCGCAGCAGCCCCCAGCCCCGCGGGTACCCGCTCCACGCTGCGGCCCCAGCCCCGCGGTGTACCCGCTCCCCGCTGCCTTAGTGGGCGGACAGCCGCCGCTGGAGCACAACCCACCCGCTCCCATCAGGCGGGGGCGGCCGGTGCCCCGCGAGCATCCCCCCCTCCCCCTCCTCTCCCAGCCTTCCCTCCCGAGGAGTCGCTCTCCCGACGGCTGTCAAGCCGCCGCTTGTGCGAGGGAGGGTGGCAGAGAGCATCCACAGGCAGGAGCGGAGCGTGGGAGCAGAAGTTCCAGCAAATTTCTGTCAAATCACCAAAACTGTGACGGCTGAGCGAGGGAAGAGTGTCTTTTTTATATTCCTCAAGGACATTTTGTTACTAACTTACAGCAATTTATTTTTCTAATGTTTCCACAAGTGAAAGTAAGGCTTTGCAACGTGCTAGGCAGAAACAAATTTTTACTTTTCCTTTTGCCAGGAAAAATTAATTTTGCTTGAGGAGAAGGGATTTTCCCATCCACAACCCACCCCGCCTAAAGCAAAACCCAGGCTCGTGAAGATACCACTCCTTGCATCTTACAGAGGCAAAAAGCAGAGGATGCTCGGAAGGGAAAGAGTCCCGGCACCATGTCTCCAGGTACAAAGGCCAAGAGGCGAGAAGTCCGGGTTACCTACGGGGACGAAGGAGTCACCGTCGCCCTCCCCACCCAAATATCAAGGCTCCACTAAACGATGAGCACGTCTTACCCACATTTAATTTCCGTCTTCTCCAGCCTCGACGCGGAGGGGTATCAGTCCCGCAACTCAGGCTCTGCCGCCCAGAGACGCGCGTCCCCGAGCGCTGACGGACCGCGCCGTCACACACGCGGAAGCACGGACGTGAGCTGGAATCTTGGAACAGCTCCACTCATTAAAATACTTCGGTGCTCGAGCATTCATTTAATACACCTCGTTTCTAGCACACAAGCCCATCTCACACCGCACTACAATTTTGGGATCTGCCAGGCACTTCTGCCGCTGCCGTGCTCTCCCGTGCGGTTTTGTCTGTACAGTGCTGACAATCCACCGAAGGAAGCCAACACACAAGCCAGAGAAAACCGAGGAACGCTAGAAGCCGGAATTGCGTCCTGCTGCAGCGCGTTTTACAGCTGCACAAACGCACTAACGTCTCCAGCAATCCCCTCCCTATTCTGCCGAAAGGCTGAAGGTCTTCAGGGCAGGGACTCTTCTGCTGCCGTTCCTTTTCTAGCACCAGCAACGTGTTCGTGGGTAAAGACACAGGTCCTCGCGCACCGCGTGTGCTCTCCGGACGTCATTCTGGGCACGACAACCCAGGACACCCCGAGCACCTAACGCTGAGCACGTGCGTAAGTCTTCGCACGCGTGAGGGTGAAGAGACGGTTTCCTTTCAGCACGGAGACAAAGGTGCAAGGACAGACCACGTTGTCCTCTCCTCCGCCCTCAGGCCACGCACCAGGCAGAGCTCGGCCACCGCGCGTTCGCCGAGAAACCAGCGGCGGTTGCGGCGTCTCGCTGCCTGGGTAGGCAGAACAGAGGGGAGCAAACGCTGAACGGGGAAAGCGATGGGAAAGCACCGAGTCACACGAGGGGGGTTGGGGTTTGGGGCGAAGGCTTGCGGTTCAGCGCACAAAGGGCTCCAAGGAAGCGGTGACGAGCACAAGCAAGCAGCCTGGAAGAGGTACCTACTTCGGAGCCAAGCGCTACAAATTACATTATCATAATCTGTGACTCATTGGAGAAATACGGATAAAAGAGAAAGTTGCTTTTGAAATAAGAGGAGGAAATGTAAGAAATAATTGCATAAAAACTTCTTTGGCTGTTTAAATTAAACACTTTTGTGCCTGAGGGTCTAAATGAATATACCAAGATCTTTCCGTTTCTGCCGCAATCACGTAGTTCCTGCTATTACCGATAATGACTTTCAAACGGCACGCTTCAGCGGGGCTGTTATTTTATTTGCAGCCTTTCCGAGGCAGGAGCGGCGACCGAGCACGTGGGAAGTGGCAACACCGGGGGAGGAATATGATGACAGCTCGTCAGCGGAAACATATGTCAGTCTAGTGAGGAGCTAACGAGGAGCGGCACCGGGACCTCGGCGTGCCACAGCCAAGCAGCCTCCAACGCCCGCTTCCAGGCACCCCGCGTCCCCTCCCGGCGCAGCCCGCGAGCTTGCCACCGGCAGGACAGCTGATAAACCCAGCCTGAATTACCAGCGAGTCTCTCCGAACTTCTCTAGTGCAAACCTAGCTCTGAATTTGGTAGCACGCGGACCCGGCCTGAAGCTCAACGTTAAACCAGCTTGAGCCTTTCTGTTGGCTCCCAGCGGGTGAGTCGTGTTGCTAACCAGGACTGGGTGGTGAGACGATACTTTGCCCGAAGTAACACGAGGATTTCTCACTCCTTCCTCATCATCTGTCGTATTAGCTAACTGTTTGCAAACCTAGCCCCAAATCAACACGTGTTTTAGTTGAACAAAACCGCTTTTTTGTGAATAAACTCTGTCCGATGTTTTTGTCCATCTCTAGTTCTGCACACCTTCACACAGACACCACAAGGACAAGAGGACGGTGGGAGAGGCCAGAAGAGCATCTGCTGTGTGACAGCACAGTCAGACGCTCCCGTGAAGAGCTCCCAGGGATCCAAGAGGGACGGGTTAAGCACATATGGTTTCAGGACTGCAAAATAAGGGACGGGAGACAAGAGCCCAGAGGCTCTTTACAAAAGAAAGCGGGTTTTTTGCTGTTCTGCCTCCACAAGCACTCAACACAATCAAATACCACAGCGGCACCCGGGCAGAGCCAACGATGAATATTTCTCATCTCCTTTCCGTTACCAGGACTCATAGCAACGAGGCTTAAACTGACATTTCAGAACACACCGGCAGGCACTCGGATCCCACAGCAAGGAGCAGCTGAAATAACCCAGCAGCCTTGCAAAGACGGGTGCCCTCTTTCCAGGCTGGCGTTCCGTCTCATCCGTTTGCCGTGCCTCGCCACCTTCCCTGCCTGCCCACACCGCCCGTAGCCGAGCACCAGCTCGCCACTGCTTCTGGAGCCGGAGCCGGAGCCTGCCCACGGCACACGCGCGGCAGCCAGCCAGCTCTGCCCGCGCCCACGGGGCGCCCGACCCGAAGAAAGGCTACCGCGTCCTCGCTGCGGCACCTACGTTCAATGCGCTTCCGAAAGGAAACTTTAAAAGAGTCTCTTATTTGCTACCCCGATACAGAAGCGGCCGTCCTCCGCGTTGAGCATCGCAAGATGTACCGCCCAGCGCCCTGCTGTGGGGCTCACGCCCCAGGGGTTCAGGGCATCAGGGCTACGTAGCACGGAGGGAGCCGGGCGTTCTAAAGGTACCTGCTCAGAAAGACCATGCTACCACTCCAACGGCAACGGCTTCAGAGGGAAAAATTACAAAAGGACAACAAAAAATTACAAAACAGGTCTTCAGGCTGGATTCTGCCCATTTCAGCCCCTTAATATTTCTACGATGTATATTTTAAAGGAAAAGTGAGCAAAACCCCCACTATTCGGAGCAGTTCTGATGATAAAATGCTACGAGATAGCCCACTGGATAAACCATTAGAAGATAAAAATAGCAGTTTGCAAATGTCATGCCAGGCTTTCAAATGAGCCTGAAAATACACGTGCAGTTAAAGAAACAAGATCTTTCCTTTAGCATGTAAAAGCGTGGTTAGAGCCAACAGGCTACAAAAGCCAAGCGTTGCAAAAAACCACAAAACACTTTGAGATGAGGCATTTTATTTCCCTCCCCCAACAGATGAGGTGAAACCGCTTTTTTAAACACTGGCTTTTGCCTAGCTGCAGGTGTTCGTACAACTCAGTTTTGGACGTACCTTTTCAGGCAGCGTTTTCCTACCCGTACTCACCAAAGGGAAGGAGAAGCACCCGAAGGCCAAGCGCACGCAAGCGCGCGCCCCGTGGGGATGCTGCAGAGGTGCAAGCTCTGCCGATTCCCAGCAACGGCAGGCGCCCGAGGGTCAGGTTATGCACCGCGCGTGGATTACGCTCGGCAACAGCCCCGTTCTAGCCAACCGTCGTCAGTGCCCCTTCGCTCTCCTGAACGGCGGCTTCGCTCTTGACACCGGGCAAGAGCAGCAGGACGGGGCTGTACGGGCTCACGACTGGCGGCCCGTTGGGGCTGGATCCAGAAGCCCGGCCCCACTCCGAGGTGCGGGGAAAACGGAAAATGCTGACATCCTTCCCCAACGCAAGGAACACCGCTTTGCTTTCTCACGCTGCGTTACCATACGCAGCCCAAAAATCACTCCGAACAAGACGACACACCAACGCTCTTTACAGCGTCCCCTCCACCAGCTCTTTCACTCGCTGGATTTGCCGAGCAGCAGAACTGAAGTATTCTGCTCGTGGCCTACAGCCCGCCGGAGTCCAGGGAGAACCTTCGCAGACACTTCTAGGGAGTCCCGCTCCCGTCCAAACCAAGGCAACTCAACCGTTTCCGGCTGCCACCCAGCCTCGCGTTAACGATTTACATCCACACTGTGCTAACGGCCCAAATGAAACCCACAGAACACCACACAAGGCCTACGCTTTGTTACTTTTACTTTCTTTTCTACAGTGCTTTTAATCAGTTCGCTGTTACAGAATGTATTCTGTTGTAACATCGTGATAATTCAGAGAAAAACTGGTAATTCACGTAGGTATTTCTACTTTCTCTCTCCTGCACACTATACAACGCACTTGGTAACTATTGTTTTATCTTCTGGAAAAGGGGGAGAAACCCCCGCTCCACAAATAGAACCCCGCACGTTTCCTGCGGGCCCCTTATCGGGCGAAGGCAGCAGAAAGGGCCGGGGCGCGAGCAGGCGCCGACGCGCAGCGACGGGGGAAGACGGCGAGAGCTCCCGAACTGCGGCCGCAAGGCTGGGGCCGCACGACATGGGAGACAGGCAAACAGGGAAAAATTCAATCAGAAGAATTTTTGTACTAGTTTTTGCTGTCTAAAAAAAGACTGTAATCATCCATCTGTCCAGAAACGTTATTAAGGATTACAGCGGAGGAAAAATTATAGGCAGAGCAGCGCAGCAAGAACTGTATTTGTCAGAATTTCTCTTGGGGCACGTAACCTACATAAGTCCTGAAGAATAAACACCTTTCCCCTCCCCTCCCCGGACTTTGGGGAAACAACATCCAAGCTCTGCTGTGAAAAAGAAAAAACATAAAGGACGGAACAGCTTATAAAGCCTGACAGCGATATATTGTGATGACTTCTATTTAGGGAGAAACACAAACGATGCAATTGCCTGGATGCAAATTGAAGGCTCCCCATCTTGTTCTTTTTTCCTATCGTCCATGGAAAGGTTTTTTTTTGTACAGGGTTGCAAGTGATTTGTCCTTTTAACTATGGGACAGGAAACTGCGCCTCTAAACAGAGGGGGGCTCTTCAATAAACAGAGGGGGGCTCTTTCAGAACGAGTACAAGAAACTGGCAAAGTGCCCCACGCAGCTCAGGGAAGGCGAGTTCAAACCGCATCAGCTCACCTCCTACAGTCAAATACCCGCACCCAGCCTGCCTCAATTCCGGCTGCAGGCGGATCCCTGAGGAAGAGCGACGCGAAGCATACGAACACGCCGACGTGTTGGTGCCCACCTCCCGCAAAAGCTTCCGAACACGTCAACCGACCTCAACAAAACACAACAGAGAAGCCGAGTGTCAATGACATTAAGTTCCTACGAGTTTCATAAAAGCAGGAGCCGAGGAGATGAGGAGGACCCTGCTAAGGTCCCTCCCGGAGGAAAAAGCTGTGTTACGAACGGAGCCCGGTTCTCATCAGCAGACCAACCCAACCCAACCCACAGAAGACTAGGTTTCTTTGCACCCACTGCTGGTGGAAGTACTCGCACTAAATACACGACTACCTACTAATTTCTCAGGTAATAATCCCCCTGGCACACACCGCCACTACGCGCATCCCACCGCTGGAACCGCACGCCGTGTTTACGCCAGAACCGCAGAAGACAGCTCCTCACGATCTCAGCACGTGGCTATTAGCCCACGTTAAACACTGCCTTGTACTCTGACAGCAGGTCCTGCTCTCATCCCTAGCTGCTGAGGGAGCTTGCCATGCCCGTACGGTGCGCGCGTACAAGGCAAACAAGAAGCATGTTTGTTGACTTAAAAATTAGTAAGCACAGGTTTTTGGCAGCGAAGGCGATACCAATACAGATACCTGGAGGTAAAAAAGCCAACTGTAAGATCGAGGAGCTGGAAGCAACTTTCACTCCTACCTGGTTCAGTGCAATTTCTGACGTACGGCTGCCCCCCATCCTCTGGGACGTCAGTCGCGTTCTCCTCGCTTGCTTGCAGTAGCTGTCTCCCGCTCCATTTGTCGTTACTTTCCACAGAGTAGCTCAGGGCATCATAACCTAAAGGCAAAGAGCAGCAGATACATGAGACTGCACAGGAAAGGCAACTCCCGATGCTGTTCCTCAACGCCTGAGGCAGCCAAAACATTTGCATTTCAAACCCAGCGTCCCTGGGGTTAGAAACAGCGGTGTTTCTAATCCCACTGGAAAGGTACGCTGCCGTTAGCTCCACATCCCAGTTAGTCCCAAAACCACCAGGAGTCAGGTTCGTTCCTCCAGTACTTCAAAGGGTCACGCTAGAAGAGCATCTGTGGTTTCACAAGAAGCCGTAAGCTTCAATCAGTTTAAAACTGGAGTATCATCCACTGTTTTGGTTAAAAACCAAACCAAACCACAACAACAACCTACCACACCCAACAAAAACCCCAACCTCCACTCGCGACTTCTGTAGGCATTTCACTGCCGCCAGGTACCAGCGAAACCGCTGAATTTTGCACTTGCTCATACGCCATTTAAGCCACTTCTGCCGAGGGTTACGACCCACTCTGCTGCCGAACGAGGCCTCGGCAACACGGCGTTTGACACGAGCGCTAGGCGGGCTGCTTTGCGAACCGACGACCCACTCTGCTGCCGAACGAGGCCTCGGCAACACGGCGTTTGACACGAGCGCTAGGCGGGCTGCTTTGCGAACCGGCACAGCGCTCCGCAGGCGCTGGGAAAGCTCTGCCCCAGCCGCGCGCGAGGCCCCGGGGACCGCAGGGGCAGAGCCGGCAGCCCGCGCCGTCGGGCAACGGCGGCGGGGAGGCTGCGTCGGAGGGGACCGAGGCGCAGGAGCCATCGCCGCTTTCAAATTATGCTTCGTAATAAACGTCTGAAGGGTTATTTTCACCACGGTGGTCAACAGGGACCCACTTCAATACCTCGTGCCCACGCCTAATGACACCGGTGGAAAGGCTCCCGACCGCGCTCGCTGCGGGCCAGGCAGCAGCGCCTCAACGCATTAGGAAGCTTTCATTCATAAACACGATGTCTACCGCTTCCTTCAGGCTCTGCTCGCGGATCACAAAGCAACCGACGGAAACGTCCTCACGAGAGTATGGCAGCATTCGTTCCCAAAACGGGTCTTATTAAGCCCAACTGCACTGTTATTCCCACGCAGCACAACCCCACCGAAGCCGGAGCACGCCTCCGAGTCGCTTCGGCAGCGCTCCCTACTTCAAACCATTAAGAAACATCTGTAAACATCAGGGACCTCGTGCAAGACTGAAGAAAGGGATAAACCCCAGTCCAGCGGGAGTTAACCGTTTTAGACCCAGGGGCCTGAGCGTACTCTGCCGTGCCCTCGCACGCAGAGTCCGTCTAACACGAAGCGCGTGCACGTTTGCCGACTTCTCGTTTCTCCAACGCCCGCCACGCCGCTTTCGCTCACCAGTTTCCCTGCCAGCAAGACCCAGACCTGCCTGCAAAACCGCCGCGCGCTACCAAAGTTTCAGTGCTACACAACTGCTGTTGAGAAGACCCAGAAAACCCCCAAGACTCTATTCCTAGCCCATCAACCCCGCGAAACAAGAATCGCCCTCTGGAAGGCAAGGAAGTAGCAAAGAGTAGTAAGACCAAAGCGCAGGGCAGCGCCAGGCACGAGCACGCAGCCGGTCACCCCGCAGCAGGTAACGCGGCACTCGTTACTCCCGACTCTCTCCTCGCTTTACTCCCCGCGTCGGCTTCGCCTCGGCGCTGCTAAGCGAAACTCTGTGTGCGCAGCGTCAACAAAAACAGCTGGCTCATTTCCGTGACATTCTTGGCACGACGCTGGTCAGCCTCGGACATGTCGTGTCTGCCTAATTAGCTGGGAGCCCATGCTCGCGTGTCAGTTCCACGCATCCCACGTAGTTTTAGATTCAAGGGAGGAAGAAAAAAAACCTTTTTTTTTTAAGCCGCCAAGGCGTCCGCTTCAAGCGGGCACGCTCACCAAATCAGCTCCCTTGCAGCAGAGGCCTTCAGCCCATCCCGTAACAAACGGCATCTGAGAGCGATTCCCACCCGCGCGTCCATCCTTCCGCCGGGCAGAGCGCAGGCTCTCTCACAAGGACCCTGCCACTCAGTTCCTCCTCAAGCGCCCATCGCCGAGACTGCCCGCGGCCTCTCTCCGGCACGTGCTCCCGCCGCGGCAGGGCCCGGCTGTCCTGCCCCCCGGGAAGAACGTGCTGTTGTCCCTCCAACACCTGGGGCGTTCCGAGGCCACCAGGGAACGACAGGCTTCACTCCACGCAGGGGATTCACAGCGCCGGGGGTCTGCGCCCAACGCTTGACGCTCCAGAACCACCTCTCAACCTGAACTGTTCCCAGTTTTGTCCGGCACTTTGGAGACAGATCACAAGCAAAGCGCAGTGGAACAGAGGTTCAAGTCTTGGGGCAATGCCTCAGAGGGTGCTTAAGGATGAAGTAAAAGGTTCTCCGCGGGTCCCAACCCTTCCCTCGGGTTTTCTGACTCATCCCATTGGGAGAGAGGTGCTCAACCGGAGCCTTCTCTGTCCTGCCCAGACCACAGAGTGCTCAGGGCAGCTCCCGCGGCATCTCCCAGCGGGGAGGCAAAGCTCGGGAAGGGGCTGCCTGGAACCCGGCACCCCAGGCCACCGGCGGGGCCTGGGACCAGCGCTCCCGAGACACGCGGGAGCCGGCCCGTGTGCGTGCTTGGGGAAGAGCCGCGGCCGCACGGGCAGCCTTAGGCACGCCTGCTTTCTAAGCAAGAGTGTTTAGCTCAGTAAACTAAATATCAGCATTTGAAGCTTCGAGCACTTTGTACTCACTACGCTTTACAAACTTCAGAGAACGCTGTTTGTTTAGTCTGTGAGCAGGGGTAAGAGCTTAAGCCGCGAGTTAAACATACACAAACATCACCGATAGAAGCGGCCCGTGTTTCTCAGAAGGAGCACGTGCAGCAACGCAGCATCGGGCATCTCCCACAATAACAAACACGCTCTGGTAACCTGAGCTAAGCAGTTTCGGTTCCACATGCGAGCTGCTTTCCAAGCAGAGAGGCTCTTCTCCAAGCAGCCGATGCTTCGCCGCGCGTCGCTGCGGGAGGAGAGGCACGAGGAGAACCCGCAAGGACTGCGGCGGCCCAGAAGCTCCTGCAGAAACCTCTCCTGCTCCCTCCCCACCCACAACGCCTGTCTCTCTCGGACGGCAAACTTCGCCAAGCGAGGGGCCGAGAAGAAGAAAGTCATTTGAGGTGACTTTGGAAGGGGAAAAGCTTAATTTGGCAATGGAAGTGTTTATAAAGGCTACATTCAGCATTCACACAAATCGGCGTAAATAGCAGCAGAACCGGTCCACAGCTGAAGCTGATGGGATGGCTGTGACTGTAATGGTTTTGAACTAAAGGAGATTCAGACTAGACCTAAGGAAGAAGTTTTTCACCCTGAGGGTGGTGAGGCCCTGGCACAGGTTGCCCAGAGAGGTGGGAGATGCCCCATCCCTGGAAACATTCCAGGTCAGGCTGGACGGGGCTCTGGGCAACCTGGTCTAGTTGGGGATGTCCCTGCTCATGGCAGGGGGTTGGACTGGATGGCCTTGAAAGGTCCCTTCCCACCCAAACCCTTCTGCAATTCTATGACACCAGTAAAAGCTCTCCTCTGGTACCTCCAGGTTTCAGTAACCCGCTGACCCCCAAACCCTGCCTTGGGTATCTCCACTCTAAAACACATTTGGCTCAACAGAGCAACAGAAAATAGAAGTTACAGGTGAAAGGAGATGCTTTCTTCAAAGGTCTGGCCTTCCAAAGATTTCCCTGTGAAAGGAGGGACACATCAAGATTTTAACCTTGCTAACAAGGACATTTTATGACAGTTGAACGGGGTCCACGTTTCCCCACTTGCTGGCAGCGGCCTCCCCGCACACGGCCGGAGGCAGCTCGACGCCTGCCACGGGGCACGGATCAGCCCTTGCAGAAAACAACTCAGGAGCTTGGATTCGTGTTTTGGCACATTCGGCGAAAGAGGAACCGACCGTCAGCCGCGGTTTAACCCCTCACGCGGGGCTGGCTGTAACGCGGGGACCTCGACGCTCCTGCGGGCGCAGGGGACGGCGCTGGTGTGGCCTGGCAGCGCCTCTCCCTGCTCTAGGGGCTGGCACGGGGCAGACCCGGCACCAGCACCGAGCGCTGCCCACCCAGCAGCAGGGCCGTCACCGCGGCCGCGGCACCCCACCGTGATGGGGCTGCACGGACGGCGTGCCACTGCCGCGGCTGGGTGGCCGCACCCCCTCCGGCTTCCACGGCCCCTTCCCATGCGCGCTGGTGAGGTCTCACCGTGGGTTACCACGACCAGCACCCCAGGCTCGCGCGTGGGGAAGGCACAAGCGTCTTCTGCTCTATAAATGCCGCACGCTCGCACCCCCAGGACGGTTTCAAAAAGGCAACAATCACGAATTCCCACGAATTCCCTCTGAGAACGAATCCTTTGCAACACGTGCCTTCGGCTTCTCGTTTCAGGCCGTACCTTGCCATCCTCCACTCACCCGCTCCAAGGCGGAACTTACGCCGCCTCGAAGCCTCGCGTCAGCTGCCCACGGCCGCGGGGCCCGAGCCCTCACGGCGCTACACGAGGGCCCCAGCCTTCGATTTCAATACACGCTAAATCACGGCCAGCAAAACGCGGAACAAAAATCTGCTGTTCCGCAGAAGGGCTACGGGAACAGCGAGGACTAAGCAACGCTCCTCTTCCCAAGGCCAAGTAGGAAAGGTTATAAAGAGAAAGCTAATGGTTTTCTTTCTGAAAATGCAGTTATTCAGAATTGGGTGGTTTTTAATGGGAAACATGTCAAGACCACTTTTTTCATTTTCTCAGCCGAGGTAAAGACTCCTAAGCATCTTGCATTAGCTACGTTGGCATTTCGCTCAGGCCAGTATACAGATTAGACATTTTTCCTATTAGTGTTTTAGCTGCTGGCTTTATAATAAAATAATACTGTGGCATCTTTAAAAACTTTGCTGCAATAAAAAGTTTTTCCAAAGTTCTGTACCACAGCATATTTCAAAGCGGTGAATTATTTTTCTAAGCACTGAACGTCACCACAAGGTATTTTCCACGACTCCAATTACCCAGCACCAGTTTTGCATTACAGGCGCAGAACCCAGGTTCTGGAGGGCTCCGTTTGTGCTTCCTCCCAGAGATGCTCCCGCGGACAGCAGGCACACGAGTCATTTCTCCCTGTCTCTGGGCCTGTACCGCGTTTCACAACACAAATACGACACTGCAGACGGTGCGTTGCCACCGGCTGCGTCTCCTTAAACAAGCCGGGGAGCGCGCGTTTGCCGGGAGCTCCCGTCCCTGCCAAGCCGGGGCGGCAGCCTGGGGAGAACAGGCTCTCCAGCAAGATTGCTGATCCGTTCTCCTTACGAGCACGAAAACGAACCAGAGTGGAAAGAAGAACTGATTGAATTGCCCAGAACTTCCGAAAACGCTGTGCGTGTGACCCAGATCTCCACGTGGGAACTCAAGAGCTCCTTACGCTATTCCAGATGGCTCTGGCTGGAGCTGGCAACTTGCAGCGCTGCAGAAACGCAGCTAAACGCGTCCCGATCTGCGCTCCTCAGCATGAGGAATACGCCTTTATAACGCTACACAACGTGCCGGTGCTCCCCAGTCGCACGCTGATCTCAGAGAAGCGTATTTATTTTCGGCACCAAGGCACAGGAACCCCAACGAGCCCGAAAGGCGGCAGGACCTCGGAGCAGACATCCAGCTTCCAGCGGGGACAAAGCAACCCGGCGCGGAGCTCGGGGTCCCCCTGCGCCCCGGGCAGCGCGGGGGCCCCTCGCGCGGCGAGCCAACGCGCCCCGGGCAACGGAACGGGACAGGAACACCCGAGCTCCCCTCTGGAAGGCGGGACACAGGTTAGGGGAGCCGGCGATTTCACGCTGCTGGGAAGTCACCCCTCTTGCCCTCAGCCACCCGGCTCCCCGGCAAAGACCATTTCCACACAGGTTTACTTAACCCACCTACACAGACAAAGAAAACCCTTTTTAATCTTTTTCTTGAGCTAAAACCGAGCGCAACCGCCCCCTTCACGAGGATTGTTCGTGATCTCCGGTCCAGCAGCACGGAGCGGCTCTGGGCAGGAGGGGACCCCCCTGCCCGGGGCCGCACGCAGGCAGCCCCTGCCCCGCACGCTGCGCGGTCCAAGCGCGCGGCCAGCAAACCCAGCAAGCTCGCGCTAACCGCGAGGCCAAGCAGAGCCTCTCCTCCAAGCGTACCCACCACACGAGGGAGAGGGACTTAATAGCATCCCTCTCTCCAGGCTGCTGATTAAAAAGCAACCCCCCCCCCCATCCCCATCACTGAGCTCAGAGGGGCGTTTCATGAACCTGGCCACGAAGCGACCAGCCCATTTCATCCACACCTCCAAAACCACCCCTAATTATCAGAAAATGACAAAAAAAAAGTTAAGAGGAAGAGGAGTGGATAAATCGGGGTCTTGAGGTTTGCTAAGGAAAGGTCGCGGAAAGCTCTCCCAGATCAGGCTGGCATGTGGCGAGCACATCGCCGCCCTTCCCATCCCAACCGGGGTTGAGTCAACGGACAAGACAACTTTAAATTAATAGGGGAGGATTAAAAAGCGCCCAGGCACGACGTCCAGCTGGGGGAAACTGGGATAACTCCTCGGACGTCGGCGCAGAAACTGGCGTACAGCAGCGGGGGATTTGGCCCGACACTGCTGAAGCGCAGGAAGGCAGCGAAGGAGAGCGGCGGTCGCGAGCGGCAAGCCGGAGCGGGGCAGAGCCGCAGGGCCGGCCGCTGGCGCAGCCGAGGGGACGGACCTGTCCCCACGGCCCTTCGCAGGCGTAACGCGCTGCTGCGAGCGGCCCCGCAGAGCTGGCAGGTGGCCTCGGCTCTTGCTGACAGCAAACTACTTTCTATGCCAACTGCTAGATCCTGCTGGCCGAAGCCAAAACCAGCGCAGCTCTTCTGAAACGTGCTTGCCCTCCCTCCTCTCGTCTGTCCCTTTTATCTGTTGTTTTGATGGTGCCAGTTTCGGAGGGTTGGTTTCAACCCCCCCCTTCCAACTAGCTGAATTATCTCCCTCTCCCTCAATTTCTCCTACAGTGACTACAACAGGGAAATATTCTGGGGAAGAAGAAAGCTGGACCAACCAAGCACAAGCTCCCAGCAGCAGAGGTGGGGAGCAGCGGGGTGGTTACCTCAAGACAGACCAGGCAAATCCTCTTGGCAGAGCAAGACCCGGCTGAATTAACCGGAGCATCGCTGCCGAGCCGCCCCGCCGCATCCCTGCCCCGCCGCCCCCAGACCCGCGCACGCGTCCGGCCCCCGAGCGCAGCCTGCTCCCGGCGCAACCAGACCCGCCGCAGACCGGCACAGCGTAAGCCGAGCGCGGGGTTGCATAAGCGTTTCCTAAATGGATTATCCTCCCTTGTCGGCTGATTTGGGACATGCTTTCCTTTCAGAAGCGGCAGCAGCAAAGACCATAAATAGAGCATCCTCGGGGGGGGGAACCAAAAACCTGCACCTGGCTTTGAAGAGCAGCCTGTCCTTACATCCGATTTCAAAGCTGTGTTTCCACACGTACCCATCTAGAGGAAAAGGGGCAGAAGGGCAGGGAAACGCGTCGGCCAAGCCGCCACCGTTGTCAATACACAAGCAGGGCACAGAGGCCGGGGCACAGTTACAGGCACTTCACCGACAGGAGAGGGTCCCTGCACCAAAGGCCTCCCAGCCGAGTCAGACGGCAGAGCACAAGGCGCCGCCGGCGCAGAGTGGAGGAGCAGCTCGTGCGAGGAAGGCGGCAGGCAGGCCGGCGAGCGGCACCGCGGGAGCGGCGGCAGAACCGGGTGCCGGCAGCACCGCAGGAGCGGCGGCAGAACCGGGTGCTGGCGGCAGAACCGGGTGCCGGCGGCTCTCCGCTCCCGCAACGCCCGGCCCGTGCCCCCACACGCTGCGCAGCCCCAAGATCTGCCGTCGAGACAAAGGCAGCAGCTAAGGGAGAGACCCCGCGGCCCTGCAAACAGCAACGAGAGAATTCACCCCAAGGTCCCGGAGCAACCAGGCACTACAGAAGCATCTTAACGGGGAGCATGACTCATCAGCACCCAAGTGATCTGGGAACACAAGTGCGCTCCATAAACCCACCGATGCTTTAGGAAACCCTCAGCTTGTTGGAAAAGGTGTGAAACGACACTTAGTCTGCAACGCGAGTCCTGCTGCAGTAAGACCCAACAGACACACACGCACCCCGGCGAGGGGCAGCCCTGAACACCGTGAGGGGTCACGGAGCAAACGAGTCCACGCGTGGGGGCAAACGGAGACCCTGCTGTGCAAACCAGGCGCCTACCAGCACCGGGAGAAGGCGGGGAAAGCGTCTGCAGAGGTCGCTTACGGAAGTCTTTGCAGACCCTTGGCAAGACCGGTATTAAGCCGGCGCAGCGCAGGGATGAGGACTTGCCCGTTTTCACCCACCGATGGGGGACAGGAAGGCGAGAGACGCCAGCCGGGGTGCTGGAGGGGACCTGCCCCAGGCGGCAGCCGCGGGGGGCAGGACACGCAGCGGGAGGCACAGCTGGACGGGACGCCCGGATCAGGTCCCTGATGCTGAGCAGCGCCCAGCCCCGCGCCCACAGACCTCCTCTCCTTGCCACTTCTGCGCACCCCCACGCAAGAAGTCCTGCGGCTTTGGCAGATGAGGAGTTGCAGGATTTCTCCTGCCCCAGCTCTTGTAATTCACGTCTCCAGACTCGGTCTCCAGCCAACAGCCACCACGCTCAGCCAGACCTTTGTGCCAACATCCACCCTCGATGCCCCACGCCTTCTCCAGGGGACCGACTCCGCAGCGTCCCCGCACGCCTGCCCTTGCTGCCCCGCTGGTACTGGCGCGCAGCGCGGCTCCCAGACCTGCCCAGCTGAGCCGCTGCCGCCGCCTCCTCCTCCTCCTCCTCCTCCTCCTCCCCTTCGCACGCCTCCCACAGCCTGCTCTCCTACCAGCCCCCCCGCCACCGGCAGCCCCCTGCAGACCTGCACCCCTCAGCCTCCTCCCGCCTCCAGGGGAATTCTGTAAAGAGGCGGCAGAAAAAACAGTTTTGGTCAAATGAAGCACTTGCGATTTTTTCAGTTTTATCGCTACACAGCGACTCAAGCGCCAGCCACAAAAAACAAACCAAAGACTCCACAAGAAGAAGAAGAGAATAGCACTGATGCCACGTGGCCCCACGGCCAGAAGACGTGGCAGGAACAGGGGGGAGGCAGGTTCAACCCCTCCCCAGGTAACGCGGGGCAGGAACGCTGCTGCAGCTCTCCCCGTTGCCCAAGACGGGCTCCACTCGCCAGGGAAGATTTTTCCCTGGAAGTTGCTCCCCTGGGAGAGGTCATGAAGTTTTACCCGGAGCAGAGACCGGCGGCCAGCCGTCCTCCACCCAGGCAAAGCGTCCGTCCGGCTTTCCCTGCCCTCATTGTGCGCCGAGGCAGCGCTGAGGAGCTCCAGGGGAGACCCCACCACCCCACACAAATGCACCTTCTTGCTGACAGGTGAGGCAGCAACGCCCGAATCTAAGCTCCTGCACAGCCAAAAACGGGCAGAAGCAAGGTCTAAATTCTCACCGCACCCCCCTCCCCAGCATCTTTCTCCCCCATTTATTACAATTTTTCTACGTGACCACCAGCAGAAAAACAAAAGCAGCCCCCACAAAACCCCCAGACACAGTTCTATCCCAAACGCCTCTCGCTCTCTGCTACAGGAGTAAACGCAACCTTGGTTAAAGATCCAGCCTGGTCTCAGAGCAGGATCACAGGCCTGGAGGGACGAACTACAAGTTCGCCTGTTCTCCCGCCAGCAGCGACCGCACAGACAGTCTTCATCCAGACCAACCCTCCTCTCTGCCCGTTTGAAGACCCCTTCAGAGACATCAGAGAGCCCAGAAGCCTGTTCCAACCTCAAACACACCACCCGGTATCACAAAACACTGCCTCTGTACCCCTCTTCTCCCACGTGCACCCCCAGAGGAGCGAGGCAGAAGACCAGGTACCCCTCCGAGAACACCACGGCCCCCGTGCTCCCGTACACCTACCTTCTCGGCTCCCGGTTCTCCCTGCCGAGCCAGGCTCCCGCATGCCTCCAGGCAGAGGCTTCTCAGCCCTCTCCCAGCAAAGAGCCCCCCAAGAAGCTTCTGCCCCTCCCCGCCATCACGGGCGCTCACAAGGAACAGCTGGGCGCGATGCTCCCAACGCAGCCCAGCTGCCGGCCGGGCAGGCAGCGACCGCTCTGACGGGCAGGCAGCTCTACGGCTCTCACAGCACGACACCAACAACAGTAAAAGATGGGACTTCGGGCTTATTTTAACTCCGAAAAGCTACCTGCCATCCGAAAGGGAAACCGCCACGTGCGTTCTGCCGGAGTCTTCCTCTGCTCCCACCCTGAGGGCAAAGAGAACCTGAAGGTCAGGCAGCGCTCGGCAGAAACCCGCTCACGGCAGCGGCTGCGCACCGAGCTTCCAGTCACTTTGGGGGGGTCCTGCCCAGGCAGGGGCTGGGGTCGCCCCACTGAGCTCGGCAGCGGCCCCGGGGAGCGAGGAGCAACGTGCCAGCGCCCTCCCGGAGCGCCCAGCGCCGGCGGCTGGCACCCACGGGTGCTTGTGGCACTCCGTGCGTCCCCGCCGCGGCGGGTGCTGGGCAGCACCTGCAGCTCTGATTCACCTGCAGCGCCTTACGCAGCAAAGCTCGGGGGACAGAGAAACGTCTTTGCGAGGGAGGAAATCTTCGACGGCTCACGGCAGCATTTAAAGAGAAATAACCAGCAAAACTCCGCTCCCGGGCTGGGTAAAGCAAAGGTGAACCACACACACACTGGAGCCAGAGCACGAGGCCATGATTTAAGGGACAGAAGTTTAATTCCCACCCTGCCACACACTTGCTGGGACCTTAACCTCTCTCCGTCACCAGTTTCATCCTGCACCCGCTGCAGCTCTGCGCCCTTTCTGCCTCTTTCTCCCTTAGCAGGAGGGAGATGCGATAACCAAACGCAGCCCGGCTCAGGGAGGCGTTGCCGTCATCGGGAGGACAGACCCAAATCCAGAAGCGGCGAGGACCGGGCCGGCTGCACGAGGAGGACCGTCGGAGGCGAAGGAGCGACGCGACATGACGCCGGCAGCGCGTCGGTCACTGGGTCAGCCCCGGAGCCCCCCGCCTGCCGGGTACCGAAGGTGCCGGAGCATCAGCGGCTCGGCTAGCCGCGGAGGGAGGCTTTAACCTCGAGCACCCCTCTCCTTTTCCGCTGGCTTCAACAACACAGGAGTCTCCCCCAAACTGGTTTTAAGTAACTGTTGATACAGACTGCGCGCGTTCCCATTTTCCCCGTCTCCTTGCTTCCCCAAAAGTTACAGATAAACCCAAAAGCAACAGCATTTCTTCCTCAAGGAAAGCAGAGCAGAAATTAGCTGAAAAAGTCTCCTTCGTGAACAGAAAGTACAAAAGAAGATCGCTTTTTCTCTAAACTCATGGGCTCTGTGACATTTTGTATTCTTATAAAATAGGCATTTAGATCCAGGTTTTTATTGACAAATGAACAGGAGGGTTTTTTAAAAGCCCTAACCATTAAAAAGCCAGCTCTTTCTAGGTCTAGTGGCTCTCCAGCTCAAAGACCTCCGCCTCAGGCCGCCCACAAGGTACAATTCCTCCTTCGGGCAGCGCAGACTCCACAAGGACCCCCGGATTCCTGCACGCGCTTCTCCACCACCCCGAGCAGGGCTGGGGTTCGGCTTCGCTACCTGAAGATAAACTTTCCTGTTCGGGGGCTTGTGCCAGAACCTGCCATTGGACACACGACTATTCCCGGCTTCCTTGGCTGTTCATCACCGGCTTGTGCAGAAATTTCTGTTCTCTTTGTTATGCATATCAGCTCCACCACTAAATCGAGCGTTCCCCCTTCTCGCTTCACACACAAGTGCAAAAGGAACAGTTTAGCACCTGGTAAAAACCAGCGCTTGTGAAGTCTCCCTGTCACGCCCCCTGTGATTCCGCTCCTCTCTAAACCAAACAGCGTTGTTCTCCTGATAATCTTTTCAGGCCTCTAATAATTCTCGTAGTTTTTCCTCGGACGTTCCTTCTGCCTTTCACCAGAACGCCCTCCGAGCTGCCCGACTGGGGCACCAAGCTCCTCAACCCCATTTACGAAGCCTTCCTGCTCCCGGCCATCCCAAAGCGCTGTGCAAAAGCTCCCCCGGCCGCTGCCCGGAACACGGGCTTTGGATGGAGCAGGGCAGCCAACAGAAAAGGTCCCTCTGACGTCGGAGCAGAAGCAAAGAAACACGGGGCAAGAATCGCGGCAGTAAGGGTGCGTTAGAGGCGGCTGCACCACAAGTCTCCCCGGTCATCCCAGGCGACAGCATCAAACTCCCGCACCACGATTTTCTTTCTTCATGGTAGACAGCAAGGAAAAAAATAGCAACAATGAAATAAAAATAACCTAAAATTTATTTTCCATCAGCAACAGTGCTACTTTTTCTACAGTTCCAAGATCCTGTCGCTGCTTGGACCTGGAAATCAAGAAGTTGCTGCTTTTTCAGCCGTGTAAGGGAGATCCTCGCGGTTATCAGACGGACCCTTGCTCCTTGGAAGGCTTGGGTAACGTGCTGCAGTACGAGCCTAGTTCTCCGGAGGAGACATTGACCCTTTAAAAGCAGTGAAAAATGAGTTGTATTCCAAACCCGTGTGACAGGAGCAGATACTTGGGGTTTGACTGGGGTGGGTTTTTGTTGAGGAGCTGAACATCCACTGCTCCTTCCCCCCCATTTATGTATTTCTCTCCTAATTCTGAGCTGACACGGTGGGAGGAAAGACGGTTTTGGGTCAGACGAAGCGTTTCAGTCAACCTGGAATACAGTATTTTATTTTGGTTTGGTTTGTCCTCTTTTACACTTTTAGCTAAAGCCCACCCAGGCACGGCAAGGTGAATTCCTCCGGCGAGGAAAGGCAGAATCCGGGCAGAATCGGCTCCTCCACGTCTTTCCCAGCGGAGCCTCTGCCACCGGCGCCCAGCCAGGCTCCGCCGCTCCTCCGGCCCCTGCACGGCCCCTGCACGGCCGCGGCGGCTGGAAGCCCGGAGCCGGCCGCCCCGAAGGACGCGGCCCTCGGGCGGCCTCGGCTCTCGGGGCTGCGGAGGAGCAACAGCCGGCCAGAAAGGGAACGGGTCGGAGAGACGCACAGGGAGCGGGAGCAGATCCCGTTACCCCAGTGAACGGGACCCTCCCGTGGATGACGGCTGGAATGGGCCCGCTGTGTCCCTCCAGCGAGCCGGGTGTTGCGAGCACTAAAAATAAGCCCCCCTTTTTGGGAAAAAAAAAAAAGAAAAAAAGACTGTCATAAGCCCTGGCTCCCAGTCGGGTATCTGAACACCAGAACGCCCCGATGATAGGGGAGCCATCGCAAAACAGGGGTTTTTTCATGCTTTTCTCCACAAAAGATAAAGAAAAAAAATGGATCTTGCAAAAAAATAAACAAGCAAGAGGGAAAAGGGAGCTTTTGTGTCCGATTTCAATACAAACATGTTTTTCAAGTTAAAAAGACTATTTCTCCCTCCCCTTTGCCTTACAACTCTCTTCCCCTTGTGTTTCCCCGCAACAACACTACATAAATCTGCAACTGTTATTTGGTTCATGGGCATTATTTACGGCTTCCACAGCGCTGGCCGCATGGGCAGGCACTCTGCAGCACCGAGACAAGGTCTCCGCCCCAGGGGACACATCGGCTCCGATATTTAACCCCACTGTACGACACCGAATCTGGATTTGCTCCCTAAGAGCACTCTGTATGTGCTGTGGAAGTCCGGAAAACGCACCGATAGCCAGACCAGGAGACAGAAAGCCCACGCACGGAGAGACCCGGAGAGACCCCCCGGAGGGCAGGCTGGGCTTCTGCATCCCTCACACGTCTCCCAGGCCTTGCACCGGCGCGTCTCACCTACCCTCCTGCTACACCGGCACGGCTCAAATCGCAGCGGAGCCACTGCAAGAACGGGGGATCAAACACAACGAGATGAGAGCGCGGAGGAGATGGGAAACGTGAAAGGAGCAGTGAGGGGCACAGGTGTGAACTCAGGCCCTGCGGATGGGCAACACCTCCCCTTTTTCTGCATCTGTTCGGAAAACCCACGAGACTCAGCTTGTGTCGCAGATAAGAACACGCCGAAGGGCAGCCGCTGGCGTCGTGGCTGATGCCGTGCCTTCCTCCCTACGACGCTGCGTTCCCTGCACTAACGCCTCTCTCGTTCCCAGCGCGTGGGGCTGAAGCGAACGCCAGACAGCGCGAGCCACAGACGGAACCGCGCCGCGGAGCCCAGGGAAGGCTGCGAAGGCTTGCGCCCCACGCCCAGCATCTCCGGTGTTTCGGGGAGCTCGTGGTCCCTCACTCAGCCCTGTTCCCTGCCCCTGGCTGGCTCGTGGATCTGGTCCGGAGCTGCCACGACAAGCTAGCCGCAGGCAAACGGGCTCCAAGAGCAGGCGAGATCGTCCGTCAGGTGTCCCCTCGGAAAGCCTGGTTCTCCTGCAAAGCGGACAGAAGCACGAGGCTTCCCGTGCTGCCAGATCAGCAGCTCCGCCTTGAGAAAACCAGCAGAGCACGAGCTCCAGCAGATCTTCCCGGTACCACCAGCACCTCCTCCCCATCACCCCTCAACACAACCCCTTCCCACCAGTTCTCCGGCCAACAGACGTTTCCCCGGGACCACCACGACCTGCGCCGACGCAGGGGCCCGGCCGCGGGCAGCTTTCTGCCCCCGGTCAGACCGGCCTATGTTTCGCTAAGCCGGGTCGAAAGTTACCTTAGTGCCGTAGAGCGTTTTCCCTGCGGTACCCGCTTAATTAAATATTGAAAGAGCTATTACCTTTCAGGGATGCCTGTGCGCTGGCTGTGTCCATTATTTATAACATAATGTATTCATTATGCATTTTATCCCATGCTCCTATCTGCTGATCTCGTAACAGGCCCTTAAAAACAATTTTAAGCAACTAATCCTACCTTAATTACAGACAAATACATATGGAAGCCCCAGGACATCTCTTTCTTGTATTTATTAGAAGTAAGTAAACATATCTAGAAATAAATCTGGTAATCGGGAAAGAGCGGGACAAAGTCCACCAGCCATGGGAATCGCAGAACTGGAGACGGGCACGTTTTAAGCAGCCGCAGCAAAACCGCCGGCTTCGCCTGGAGACAGACAGACAGACAGACGCGTGCTGCCGCCGCCTCCCTCCCGCGGCACGTTCTGCGACTCAAACCGCGCCGCCGGGCGCTGCCGCCTCTCTTCTCTTGCACACCCACGGTACCGGCCGAGCCTCATCGCACCGAATACCTTGGTTCCTCCTGCCTCCCTCCGTCCTCCTACCCTCACGGCGCCGGCACGGCCATTTTCCCAGTCAACAGGTGTCACCACTGAGCCATCCCAGGTTGTCCCTCGCCCTTCCCTCCTCCAGCCGAGAGCCGGCCCTTCATCCCGCACACGCGTTTGGCTGCGAGGCCCAAGCTCACCTCGGCCCCGGGAAGGACGTGCGCGCTCTAACAGGCGCGTAACGGGGCAGGGAGAACACAGCGAGCCTCCTGCCTCTCTGATCCTGCTTTTTCGGGTCGCTTTCCGCAGTCCCGCGCGAGGAAACGGGCTGTGGGATCCCCCCGGCAAGAGCCGGGCTCTCCAGCCTCGCGCAGCTCTGCTGGCAGACCCTGCCCTTCCACGCAGCGCTCCCCCATCCGCGCCAACGGGACCGTTACTGGAACAACTCTGCGAGGCTTGGGGGGAAACAGAAAAGGGAAACAGAAAAGAGTCTCTAGACACAACAAGGAAGCACCTTGTAAATTCCCACGCTTGTGTAGGAAACACACTCTGTAATTTTGTAAACACTGGTTTCAGCCCTTTTCTGAAGAGCCCTGGTAACGTACACGAAAAACACAAAATCGTCAGTAATGCTCATGTTTTGTGCAACTTCACTGACTTTCCAGAACCACCTCGTACGCCTAGCTCCACACCGGGACATCTCGCACTCAGGAGGAGCACGTCTTCTGGTCCAGCGCCGCGATCACGAGCCCGCCGGCGCGGAGCCCGGGGCCGGCTCCCCGGCCAAGGCGCGCAGAGCCCTTTCCCCGGTCGCGGGGGCGCGGTGCCGAGCCGGGAACAGGCTCCCAGCTCTCCGCCGGGCACGGCGGGCGGCGCGCGGCAGAGGCGGCAAGGGCTCCGCGCGCGGTACGAGCCCAGCACGGACCTGCTAACGCCTGCGCCACGCCGGGAGCCCCCGGGCAGGGGAGGGAGAGGGAAGCGGCGCGACGGGGTGGAGGCGTGCTGCGAGCCGCTGACGCGAGCCTCGCCGAAGAGGCCTTACGGAGCAACGCCAGGTGCCCAAAGCTGCAGCAGCCCTCTCTTTCCTGAGCTTTGCCTTCCCCCCCCGGAGCAAACAGCACAAGGAAGACAGCGGTCTGCGACGCCACCTCAATATTCAGAAACATGGAAAGCAGGGAAGAAGAAACATGTCGTGCCCATCTTTGAAAAGAATTTAAGGAAAGCCCCATTCCAAAGCCAAGCGAGGACTCGAAGAATAGGATCTTTGTCACCCTTGAAATCAATAGAGAAAACTGTCATTGGCTTCAACGCATTTTCGACTGGCCCTTAAACGTCCTGTCGGGGTGATATGAGCCTTCCCAAACCCCTCGGAGGGGGGTTCTGCACCAAGCCTTGGCTGGAGTCTGGAGAGGCTCCTTTGCAGGACACGGAGAAGGCAGCCTGGCCCCGCAAGCAGGTGATGGGAACGCACTCCCTCTCCAAACTGCTCCCCACGCTCCGACTCCTGTCTCCGGGGAACGTCTCCCCACCTGCTCAAAGAGACCCCCCAAAGCAGACACCAGCCCCATGGCAGACACCAGCCCCAAGAGTTGCCCATCACGAGCAGCACCTCAGCCCTTCGCTGCCGAGAAATGAGCCTGGCCCAGCTCAGCTCAGTCCCTCGCTCACACAGAGGAAGGGCATCTTTCTAGTAAAATCCCAAACTGGAACTTTCCCAAGTATTTTAAGGAAATAGATAATACTCTAAGAAAAAAAAAATGTCTATTTTTAACCAGAGATCCTGGCTCAAAAGGGTAGTACTGCACATCATACCAGAATCGAGTGTTTGACGCTGCCCTTTCTTTGTAAGGCTTTAAGAACGGCAGGACCCCCCAAGAAGCGGCACGCGTTCTTTATTTACCCTCGAGCGAGGCTCTGCAGACCCGGGTTTAATTCCCTGCTCTGCTATTAGCCCGCGAGGTGACCTTGGACAAGTTGTTCTGTCCGGACTCTCAGCTGGTGTCGGCTGGCACCGTGCCACCGCAGCCGACGCAAAGCGGTTGCGGCCCCAGCCCCGCGGCCTCCCCGCGCGAGCCGGGCTGCCGGCCCGGGAAACGCGCGCGCGAGCGGCAGGTAGCGGGAATAACGGAGCTCGCGCTTCCCCCGGAAAACACGTGGTTGTCGCTAAAATGAAACAAAAAGCCTTTGGTGCTTTTTAAAAAATAGCCTTACGATCAAGGCTTTAAAAACAAAACCATCAATGCCGTCGAAAGTTTCATCTTACAGCCCGTTAGGCCTTAGCTGATGCAAAATCCCCAGGGATTTTAACTTCAGCTCACAGTAATGGGTGGTGACTGAGAGGGTTTTTTCATACTTCTCCTTTTAAGCTTCATTATCCTTCCCAAATCTCCTCAGATTTCTCTCTCGGCTGGCTCGCGCGTCGGAGCGCTGCTTCCTCGGGCCACGCAGCCGAAGAGCTGACACCCTCCCGCAGGAAGGCCGGACGGCAGGAGCGGCTGGGCGCTCCCCAGAGCCTGTGCCTTCCTCGCAGGAAGCTCCTAAGGCTGGGAAACTCCACACGGGATCTAAATAAAGACGAAAAAAGACCAATTCCTTCATGGAGATCCATCCTAGCAGGAAAGCACCTTGTCTGTGAAGGACCTCCTTCTGCAGCAGAACCAGGGCGAAGCTGCAACCCCCACGTACGGGTTGACTCACCCCCACAGGCAACGTCCACCAGCGCGACCCTCGGACCTGCCCGGCACCCCGGCCCTGCTCACCCTCACCTCACCGGGGCCCGGTCTGCGCCTGCGGCCCACCGCGGCCGGGCCCCTGCTCGTAAGGCGGGGCAGGGCCCGGGCTGGCGATGCCCGTCCCGCCGGCCACGTGGCCACGCGTGGCTCCCGTCCCTTCGGGTGCCGCGGCGCCCGCGGCTCCTCCCCGGTCTCATCCGACACCAACCGGCCTGGGGCGCTGCGACCCACGAGAAGCGTATTTTATTCAATGCCCAGGAAATCTGGGAGGGGAAGGGAAACCAGAAGGTCGTGTCGCTTCAAGGGACACCACCAGGCCACGGGCTGCCCGCAGTCTGGTCCGCTGCATGGCACGGCCGCCCTGGAAGGCAGCCCTCCCCAGGCACGCAGCCACTCGCTCCCAGGGCGAATCTTTAGGACAGCACCTCTCGAGTAAGCGCTCTTACAGGTCTCCCTCACCCCGGACGCAGCACCAGCCCCGTCTCTGCCGGCATAACTCCGGCGGGAGGTGCGACACCAGCTACAGCCCGCGTGAGGACGGTTCCTGAGCTCCCCCGGGTCCGTCAGCCTTCCCCCGAAACACACAGCTCGCCTCCCGGCAGCGAGCAACACCGCGACCGCGCTCCGGCAGCCTCCCTTGGGGTTGCTTTTTGACTCGAGAAGCTTTCTCATTACTCAGTTATGTTCTTGGAAAACTCCGCTTCGGAGCAAGCTTGATTGGTTCCCTCCTCTGATTTAGTGCAAGCATAAATCCAAAGAACACGAAACTCGGGATTTATTTTACTTTGTAGTCACCACTAAAATTAAGGGGTTTTTTTTAAATACCAGCTCTTCTCCCTCCCCTCCAACGACACTGCCTTCCGAGGAGGAGCCCACAGCAAGCAATACCCGGCCACGAACACAACGGACGTAACCTGTTGGGCAAACGTGTCAACAGCAAGCGACGCAAGACAGCTCCCCGGGCTGGAAGCTCTTTGGGACCAGGGTCTTTTTAGCCCGGTTTTCACGCCGGAGCTTGTGAGAACCCCAGCACTAGGCAGCACGCTCGATATTGCGGCACGAGGTGCAGCTCCGCAGGGTGGTGCCTTGCTTCCGTGCTCAGTAAGTGCCACGCGGCCCGGGAGCTGGGGAGGCTTCTGGCTGCGATGCCACCACCCTGCGGAGCCGCGCCTCGGGCGTACCTGCTCTTTTTTAACAGCAGAGATCAAGTGCTGTGAGCCTTTTAGTACTCATCATTGCGTGCCACGTCAATCGAACTGGCTCGTGTTCTTGTTTCCCCTAAAACGAACTGTTGCACTGTCTCAGTGTGTGCCGTGTTCATCTCCAAAAGTTCTTCCGTCCCGTTCTCCCTGCAAGCTGGCAACAAAACGCAAATCGACCATCACGAAGAGGTGCACTGAGAAGTGGAGGGCAGATCTCCTCAGAAGAGAAAGGAATGTCCATGTAAGGCTCGTTTCTCCTCCTGCTTTATGTTACAGGATGTTCTGGCCATCTTAGGGAAAAAAACCAGCCAAGTCTATCTCTGAATGAGAATTATTTTAATAGCAGACCCTTCAGTTGTTTGTAGTTCGGTTAGCATGTTTTTGGCTCGCATATCAGAAAGATTCTTCTCCTGGACTTTAGCAGGCTCTTTCCTAATTGAGCTATTAAAATTTGGTTGCAGTTCTCATCTGACGATGGGTGATGCCTGCTGCAGGAGCGAGCACCGAGGACGAGCCTTGGCATACCAACGTTTTCTTTAGGAGAGCACGCTCAGCACCATCCAGACACGTCTTTCTCCTCTCCCACCACCACAACAGATGAGAGATGCTGCGCTTACCGAGAACGCGCTCGTCAGCCCCGAGCCACCGGGCTGATCTGTAAGGACACGTCCCTACGCCGCGGACTGATGCATAAACCCACCCGCAGATCTGCACGCCGTCCGGGGCTCCGTCATTCCTGTGCCGGGAGAGTCCCGCAAACTCCTCTCGTATCTCAGTTTCTCCACTTCATAATTTGCGGACCTATCTCAGTTTCTCCACTTTATAGCTTGCGGACCTGCTTACTTGCCTGGTTTCCTCCGAAAAGGCCGCGGACTGAGGAACGGGCTTGCGCGAGGAAGGCCCTGGTGAACCTCGTACGCACACGAGCCCGCTGAAGTCCACGGCCTGACTTGGCACGCTGCAAGCCAAGCGCTCGCCCCCTGGATCGTGGCCCAACTGCCTACGGACACACAAACATGGCTGTTGGCCAAAGTACCGCACACGCTACTGGAGGTACAGAAAGGTCAGACCGGGCCGTGCATCGCGGCCGCTCAGCACAGCTGCTCGGCTCACGGCTCAGCAAAGGAATGTTTCAAAACAACAAAATCTGCGCCTCCAAACCAGTTTTGACGCTCCCTCGCGCACAAGAGCGTTTCTCCTTTATGAAAGGTATATCCCCTGCCCTACGCACAGGCTCGCGCCCACCGAGACGGCATCCAGGACCTGCCCTGCCAAGGGCAGCCCGCAGAGCCAAGCGAGAGGACGGCGCGGAGCAGGAGGTATGACCGGAGACACGCTCCCGCTCCCCTCTCCTCCGGGCCTGCGGGCCGTGTCCGGGTCCCGGACAGGACTTGGGACTATCTGCTTCCCACAGGCAAGGCTTATAGGCAGACGACATTCAACCCCACCTCTTCAGCAGTGCCTGTTAGCCAAAAAAGTCCATAAAAGGCAAATAAAGTCCCAGCAAGTACTGTCCCACACAGCCTTCTCCCTGGACACCACATCTGGACTCCTCTTCAACGCCTCCCTTTTTTCAGAAGAACAAGACCCAGGACTTCTCCCTGGAGCCCTTGTGCAGTGGTCCTGGTCTCAGGGATACCGCCAAAAAAAGTCAGCTTAAACGTCTTCAGCCCACATCAAGCTTCAGCTTTTAATCCAGCCTGGGGTCGTCTCCAGTTACCGGGGGCTTCTCTTCATCAGCCCTTGCTGCTGGATGCAACTTCCCGTCCCGCTCCCTTTCCGTCCTTGTCCTTCCTTAACCCCCGACGATCAAACACACAGAGAAATCCCCTCACTTCCACAGCTTCCTCAGCCTGCTCCTACGGAAAAGCTTAGCACCTAGAGATTGTACCCACTTTACCTTTAAACCTGAGGGTTACGCCGAAGTCCAGCCACGCTGTGGTACGAACACGTTGACTGCATGTATTGAATGTCTTACGGAGGCACAGATGCTCCTCTGATGGAGCTGGCTCCCTTGCCAAAGCGACGGAGGCCTCCACACCCCCCAAAATCCCCGGGTACAGCGGGTTCATCCCATGGCCACTTACACATCACGGCAGTTTCACCGCTATCCATTTCCGAGCTCACAAAACCAGATCTAAGTCTCGCCTGAACAGGCGCTTCTCCGACTGCTGTGCAGACTTGACCTTCTGGGGAAGACGATGCAAGAAAAGATAAAAAGATAACGTAAACTTTGCTGGGAGACAAGATAAAGGGAGACGGAACTGCCCCTTAGGGGTTTCAAGTAGCTCACCGCGAACTCCCAGGTCAGGATGCCCTTGGCGGTAAATGAGGCAAGGACAGGCTGTTCCGAGGTGGGGGAGAGCCTGGCAGTCCAGCCACCGTTCCACGGAGAGGCGGAGGTAAAACACCTCCGGCCCTTCAGGGTCAGCCAAGAATCCATTCACGAGCTGCAAATTACGCACACGTACCGCTTCCGTTTTCACAAGGTTTCCCTTTGATGCCGTGAGTAACGCCGGCCGCAAAGACCTACTCACTGTGTAACCTTACTCCTCCTAGAGCGTGGCTACAGGACACGATGATGCAAGTGGCAGGACTACAAACCTCCTGCCCACACCTGGGCATGCCCACTGCTGCTTCCCATAAAGCCACAGTACCGGAAAAAAATTAGGACGAGGTTGCCAACGGCTCTTGGCATCGGGCTGACTTGACTCGTGGTGATGTTAAAGGTAAAACCTAGAGCGGAACAAAGCTTTTGAAAATCCCCAGCGCTTTTTAAAGTCCCACGCTTAAAGGCTGGTCTAGAGAAGGCCATGGAAGGCAAGGCTGGAAAAAGCAAATACTTTTTTTTTTTTTTTTTTTTAACAAAAACGCACCGCTGCAACGCAAGCGCCGGGCTGCCGCCTGCAAGAAGCGGTGTGCCGCAGAGGAGGTGGCAAAGCGCGGCCCGCGACAGCGAGGGGCGGCTCCCGCCGCAGCGCAGCCCACGATCCCCGCGCCTGCGGAAGAAACCCACGTTTCTGCAGAAATTGCCCGAAGAAGTTGCACTGGCTTCTAAGCAACGGCAGCCACAAGATGCATCCCTCGGGCTCTGTGCTCCGTGAACCCTGTGTGGTTTCCATTGGGGAAAAAACCAAACTCTGAAGTTTTCAGTGACAGGTTTCCATGAGACCTGGCTCTTTTCTGCAAGTCTCACCTTAGGGAAGGCTCTATGAAAACTCAATTTTCTATGCTTCCTTGTGGACAGGAAAGCTAGAAAGGGTAACTTAAACCGCTCCAAAGGCACGGCAACCGGAAGGAGAAAAGAAAAAGACAAAAGATTACTCTTCTAGCCACCATAGAGTCGCCATCAATTCCAAGAGAGGAGGACAGAGACAGAGCAGAGGAAGGCGCCGCGGGGCAGACCAGCGCCGGGGGTGAGGGGAGCTGCCCAGACGCAGGGCTGGCTGCTGGGCTCCTCAGGGGCCCTCTCCCACCCAGCGCAGGTTTTTTCCATTGTCTCGCTCCCAGGAGGCCACAGACACGAGTACCTGCCGTGTGAATACGTGGCAGGTCCAACCCAGCCTTTCCTTTTGAGAGTCTTTGACTAAAAACGGGCAGCGCCACCAGCCAGCCTTCGCAAGGTCAAGGCCTGTTTAAGAGCAGCAGCAGGAGGGACCTACTCAAAACGGGCCTAGACAACGCCAACAAGCCGTGCCCACCTTGCCAGAAGCCCTGCCGCTCTGACACGGCCACCGCCCGAGGGCTCTCCGTTCAGCCCTGGCTTGGTAACGCTCCTTGCCAAATCATTTCAGTGCATTAAATTGGCAGAAAACTTCCTTTATTTACCCTGGGCTAGCTTTCTAGCGGCTTAGCTCGCCAAAAGGACCCAGCTGAGGGCCACAGAAACGCCAGAGCCCATGCAAAAGGAGGCAACGGGGGAAGGAGCAGCCGGAAGCCGCAGACAGGGCAGGACCGAGCATTTACAGTTAGACCAGCCTAGGCAGGCGCGGACACAAGACTCGAGCCTACCTCCCCTTGATGGGCGCTGAAGAAATACCGACCGTGGAGTTTTTCTGCGGTTCGCCGCCTCACAGCCCTGCGTCTGCTCTGCTTGTGAGCGGCTGGGGAGGCAGCCGCCTCCCAGCCCCCTGCACCCACCCCCCGAGGCCCCAGGGGCGCAGGGGGCCTGCCAGAGTTCACCTCAGGCACCCCGCTTCGGCAAGCTGGCCGGCCCGCCACGCATCCCGGCACTTCCATAACGTTTTAATTAAGCGGACTGCAAACACTGGCAGGTACGGAGATTCGGACACTGCTAAGGCAGCTCTTCAGGGAGACCCTGAAGCAAGCACGAGTCCGCAGCCAGGCGCACCAGCCCCGTTCCGTCGCTCCCGTGGGCGGATGCTGAAAGGGAAGCACCTCTTTAAGCATGTTGCCCCGCGCTCCTGCCCCGTCCCTGCCGCTCCCCGCGCCGCGAGCCGCCCGGCAGAAGACCTCACTCTGTCGGCTGTTGGTGCGGGACCTTGAGCGAGCACTAAATAAATGAACAAGTCATTTCCTGCAAGGCCAAACAAGCTCCCTGCCAAAGAGGTCGCATACCACGCTCCGGCCTGGTGCCTCTCCCTAGTTTATGAGGGTAAATTCCCATATCCAGGGGTCCAGCGATTACAGCATTACATCTGGGCTAGGATTACTCTCGCTGAAGCTAGGATTACGCTTCACTGAAGAGGTGAGGAAAACAACTGCTTTTGTGCTTTCATTGCGTGACCTCTAAAGTTTGGTTTGGGTTTCTCGGTTTGCGCAAACCAAAACATTCAAACGAAATCAGGGAGTTTTCGCTTAATTCCCAGCTAGAGGACCAGGATCTGTCACACCAAGGTTCTTCAACGCTATTTTGGCAGTAAGGAGATCTGCGAGGAAAAGCCCTTTGAGGCAGGGCCCGTGACAAAGCGGTCAGGAGGAAATAGCCGGCGCGGTTCATTCCAGCCTCGTGAGCTCCTCCAACTAGTGCAGGGGTGGGAGGCGGACACGCCGGGATCTTTGCTCCCCGTCTCCCATCACGCCACCCGGGATCGCTTAGAGGCTTTCCGTGAGCATGCTACCGCGACACGGATGCTCTCAGCCCTCTGCAGCCCGCAAGAAGGACCGGGCATGGATGCTCTCAGCCCTCTGCAGCCCGCAAGAAGGACCAGGCATGGATGCTCTCAGCCCTCTGCAGCCCACGAGAAGGACCGGGCACCCATCAGTCCTGTAAAAACAGCCTGAGCTTTGGATCTGGAGCAAGCCTCAGAGCTAGTCAAAATGTACCTGGCAGGCCTTGCTCCAGCGTTCTGAATACTTTGCTCCCGTCAAGTTAAAACATGACTTAAAAGCAACCCAAATCTTCCACGCTTGAATCACGCAGGCAATACGTTTGCTGGGATGTGCCCATCCCCATGAGTAAGGGCTGCAGAATCAGACCCAGCTTTTCCTTACCGTCCTGCCAAAAACGCACGCACGCAGAAAGAAGAAAAGAAGAATCCCACTGACTGATGCCCCTGCTATTTCTGCCGTCCGTGACAGCAGCCCGGTAAAAGGCCTGACTCAGAAGCCTCCCTTGAAAAACCTGAATTGTCACGGTTTGGAAGATGGTCTCACGTAACGAAGGAGCCTCTCTTCGCCACTCCTCCCTCTCTTCACAAGAGAGAGTTTAAGACTCAGGCTGGGGCGGGAAGGGGAGAAAAAACCCAGCCCCAAACTTCGTGCTTTGTTTGGCTCTGTCTGCAAGGATGGCAGAGTCACGTAGAGTCTTGGAAGCAACTCACACTGTTCAAGTTAATGAGATGTTTCTCTAACTTTCCTTCATCTCCAGCCCCCTTGAGCAGACCAAGCAGCGCGCGGCAGCCCAGCGGCTGGCAGCTGTATTTCGGGTCTGCGGGGCTGTGTTTGATCTCGGTTACACCTCTTATTTACCAGCGTGACTTCCTTGATGTTGGAGCATAACCACGGACTTACGCTGCCTGGAAGAGAGAAAGAGGCACCCCAGCTGGACGCTCACTGCTCGGGCAGACTTTGGGAACGTGGATTCCTTCGTAACTTTCACTGTATACGTTTTTGAAAGCTGGAGCCTTGTCAACGTAAAGATCTTCATATAAACATTATAATGTTATACCACTTTGTTATTGCACATCATTTAGCATCAGGCGATCTCAAAGCGACTTGAAAAGGCGGCCTCGTTTTCGAGACCCAGCCAAGCGAGACGTGGAGAGCTTAAGTCACCCAGAAAAGCAGCAGGCGCCACCAGAACAGAACCCCAGATCCTGCGCCCTCTCCTCCGGCGTCACCCGCTACAGCCAGCTTGTCTACTAAAACGCTGCAGGCACCTGCCTCTTCCCGAAGAGCTCTAGCCCGTTTCTTGCGGGTAGGTGCAAGTACGCACACCCTCTACGCAGGGCTTGGGCACCTCGTGCCCCTCTGCAAACAGAGGTCTCCCGTGCCTCCAAAAGCCGTGCTCCCCTGGGGCCGTGGCCCCTCGGCTTGCACAGAGGTGGTGGCTGAGGGGAAGAGGGCTGACTAAGGAAAACAGCGGCGTTAAAAGCGAGAAGGTATCATCTGAAAAGGTGTTTCACGCCTGGGGTTGCCGGGCTGGATCACGCCTCGATGCAAAGGCTCTACGGGAGCAGCAATCGCTCCAGCATCTCTGCCGCACCCCATCGAAGCCTCTGCCCAGCTCTACGCCGCCGCTGGTCTCGCCGGCATCGAGGAGCTGCGCGCCAGCCGCGTGCGCTGCCGCGTCAAAGCCCCCGGTTCTGTACTCCAAACCCCACATCCCCTCGCTAGTTAAAAACTGCTCCCGAAGCGCAGGGTAAGGCTGCCGCCTCCTGCCACCCAAGCGGGGCAGCGGGGAGGGAGATGCCGTTTGAGGTAGAGGCACTGCAGTCGAGTCAAAAGGTTGCGTTTGATCTTAAACCGCATATTTGCACATGCAAAAAATACTGAAATCACTAAATTGAAACGCTTCTTTCCACCTCCTACCGAGTCACAGCACAAACTCCAGCGAGTGCGAGGCTGCTGGCTGCAAGCGAGGTTCCTGCAGGAGCCCGGCCGCTTCGGTCCCATGAAGAGGTGGCGGAGGCAGCGGGCACCGTGGAAAATTTCCACCCGCGAAACGATTCTTCCCACAGCCGCTGCCGGCTCTGCGCGGTGGCAGACGCACAGAGCGCCCTGTCTATTGCGCCAGGCGCTATTTCTCATCTCTCAGGTTAATTTCCAGCTAACTCTGATCACAGCGCGAGACGCTCTCCCAAACCGAAGCAAAGCACAGACAAATGCATCTGCGGCACGGACCTTTACAGCCTGAGCCGCCTCTACTCAGCGGACGGAGCTCCCTTCCACAGCAGCAGGAAAACCGCGTTCAAGGAGAGCGGAACACGGGATGGGAATCCACACTACCCGTCGGAGACAAGCGTGCACTCTGTGCGCCGTTTAAAACAGGTCTGAAATTTGCCTGTGCCGCGTAACCTACAATTTATCCCGTGGCAAAGGCAAGCAGCCAGCCCGCTCCGCCGGAGAACGGGCTGGAGGCGGCTCCGTCTCCACCGAGAGCAAGCGGGAAGAGAGCACAGGTCTGGCCCCACTGGCACGAGAGGCAGAGGACGCCAGGGGAAGCACCTTCGCACCGGCCGCCTTCAGAGCTTATGTAAAGGAAGGGCTGGCATTAGTGCCACACATCTGGTACACTGCGTGGGTAGACTTAAACGTACTTAAGTACGGGCATACACCCCTGTTTACTTACAGCGATGCTCACGTCTGTCTCTCCTGGCCTTACTTCTCGGAAGCAATCACCACGTTCACAAAAAACAAGCATAACTTTTAGAATACATGTATAAAAAAAGGAAAATGTGATTAATTTAAGGCCATTAAAGTCCCGAATCTTAAAAGCCCACCCAAGCGTTGCTATACTCCGTAAGAAAAACTGTGTTCAAGTCTTAGCTGGTGTTTGCGCTCTTTCCTAAACATCAGAGCATTCCTCGCACCATGCTGGACACTGCGAAACCCTTAAGACACGTCTGTTTATTTAAAAAGCAAATTCAAGCCACGGAGGGGTACGCTCTCCTTCGCTTAAAGGAAAATCAGCCTTACGTAAATTCTGCTCGCACATTTCGACGCAAAACGCAAACCGCTCGCTGTCACCCTCTTTGCGCGGTTGGTCGCAGGACGAAGCGGGAGGCGGCCGCTCGGCACCCGGGACCCAGTGCCACCCTTCCCAAAACCTCCTCCTCCCAAAATGGCACACGGGGGCCCGTTCGAGCCGCCCCGAGACCCTCCGCGGCGGGACCGCGGCCGCCCCTTCCCCGCAGGTACCGGGCGCCCACGGCCGCGGGCAGGTACCGACGAGCGGCCCCGGGCGCCGGGACCCCGGCCGCGGGAGCCAGGCGGGACCCGCTCCGCTCCGCCGAGCCCCGCTCCGCCGGCGCTGCCCGCGACGGCCCCGGCCCCGCAAAGTTTCTCTCCTCGCCCGGGGGCCGCCGCCACCCGCAGCGCACACCGGCCCGGCCCCGGGAGGGCTCCGGCCCCGGCACGGACCCCCGGGGCGGGGGAGCCCCGGCTCGCCCCAGCCCCCGCGGGCTTCGCCTCCCCTTCCCCGGCGCCTGGGGAGCGATCGCCTCCGCGCAGGTGACCCCCCCCCCCGCCGCCGCCGCCGCGGCCCCGCGCCCTGCCCGCCGCCCCCCGAAGCGGCCCCGGCCCCGGCGCAGACTCACCGCCGCGCCCGGCCGCGCAGCCGGCCAGGAGCAGGGCCAGGGCGGCCAAGGCGCCCAGCTGCCCCCGCAGCAGCTCCCCCCGCCGCCGCCGCCGCCGCCGCTCCGCCGCCGCCGAGGCGCCCATCGCGGCCGCTCCGCTCCGCCGAGCCGAGCCGCGCCGCGCCGAGCCCAGCCGGGCGCCGCAGCGCCGCCCCCGCCCGCCCCCCGCCGCCGCCCGCCGCCTGCGCGCCGGCCGGCCGCCCCTCCGCCCCCTGCGCGGCGCGGGCAGCGGGCGCGGCCGGGAGGGCTGCGGAGGGGAGGGAGGGGACGGAGGGAGGGGGCCGGCCGGGAAGTTTCGGCCCCCGCCGGCCCCCGGCCCCCTCCCCGCCGCCGGCGTCCGGGGCGGCTTCCTGGGCGGAGAGGGGGCGGAGAGCTGGGGCCGCCCGTCCCCGGGCCGCCCCGCCGCGCCTCCGCCCCCGGCCCCGCCGGTCGCCCCCCGGGACCCCCGGGCCCCGCCGCGGCACGGCGCCCGCAGCTGCACGGCCCCCTCGGACGCCGCGCCCGGCTCAGCCGGGGAAGAGGATGCCCCGCGGGGACCGGGCGCGGGGGGACCGCCGTGCGCGCCGCCCGTGGGAACACCCGGGGATTCGCAGCCTTCTCCCGGCCTCACGCTGCTGCAGGCCTCCCTCCCTCCGTCAGACCCTGCCGTGCCCCGCCGCAGGTACCGGACCTGCCGCAGCCGCAGCCCGCGCCCCAGCTTGCCTCTCCGGGGGGAGCGGGGACGTTCAGCAGCATCTTCGGGGCTGAAAGCTCTGCCTGCCGTTACGACGTTTGAAACCAAAAGGCTCCAGACAGCCCCGTGCCCCCTCCCCTCTCACCAGCGATTCCTTGCTGGCAGCCCTTGCCGCCGTTCCTTTGCGTTCCCGACGCTCGCGCGCTGGAGGATTCTCACCGTGGGGTTTTTTTTTTTACCTTTCTCACACTCTGCTCTGAACTTTTTGCTGGGTGAGCAACCGCTCGCCCCACCTGCCCTTCAGACTGGTCCTGTGCAAGAGCAGGCGAGGGCAGACCTACCGCCGGTGCCGCAACCACCTGCAAGAGCAGGCCCGGGCAGGGACACGGGTGCAAGCCGGTCGGCCGGGCTGCGCCGGCACCCGGCTTCACGCACCGCCGGGGAGCTGTGCCACCGGCTACGGCACAGGCAGCCCACGCACAGCCACTTCACCCGTCCGCCGCCTGGGCTCCCGGGTTTAAAAACCTGAGCTGGCCTGAACCTTTCATCCCTCCTCTCGTTTGAAATCATAATTATTACTGCGGCATTAACACAAACACCTACCGGCTGCACCGACACCGGAGGGTTGTGCACGCGTGAGGAGACACTGCGGGGCCTGCGGTTGCGAAGAAACCCCGTCACCCCGCTCTCCAGCAAGGGCACCGGAGCTACGTGACACATCTACCCGAGGAAGGAGAGGGAGCCTCTGGCAGAGCCTGGGTTTGAACCCTGCGGCCCCGAAAGCAGAGCCGCCGTTTGGGACCTTTCCTGGCACCCCGGTGCTGACATCCCGACGGCAGCATCGGCAGGCGAGCTGGCACCGCAGACCGGCGCTGGCTGAGATCAGCGAGCGGAGAGAGTGTGAAAGCATGGGCAGCGCTGTCTTCGGTGCGAACACGCTGAATTAAATCGAAGGGGATTGATGCAATGACAGAACAGAAACTCTCCAAAAATATTTCAGACGTTTCATCGTTTCAAGTTAAAATACTTCTGACAAAACCCCAAGCTGCCGACAGCAGCGTGGAGAGCGCTCTCTGGTCCTCGCCCGTCCCGGCTCGGCAGCTCCGCGCCTGACAGCGGTGCTCGCAATACGCGTACGGGACCTCTGCTCCTTCTGCACCGACCTGGGGCTGGCCTGCGCCGCGGCGAGGCTCCTCCGCGCCCCGCGGGACCGAAGCCCTCGCGAGCTGGCTGCGGAGGCACCGGGCTCTTGGCTCAGGGACACGGGCACAGCAGCAGCATCCAGCGTCCTCATTTCAATACGCACCCGCGTATCGCCCTGCCCGCGACGGCGAAACGCTTCTGGGCTGGAGAGCCGCCTCCGCGTTAGATGAACAAGAAAGTGAAAGAAATACATCTGCTCCTACAGTGTAAACAGTAACTAAGAGTTGCTATGGCCGGCTGCACACACACCCAGAAACGAAATACAACATCGCTTCCAATATTTGTGATTAGTTACTCACCGCTCTCATTAGAGGGGGTCTCATTCTGGGGTCGGCCTCTCATTACGCACTCAGCTTCCAGCCTCTCCTCCGAGGGTTTCTTGCCATTCTGAACTTAATTAGGATGTCAGTTTTCAACGCTGCTCTTAGAGATGTATCGATCGTGCTCCTACACGCGGCTTGAGCAATGCTGGTGTCCCTGTTGGCCCCGGGTAGGCAGAGCCAGTCCCACCCAGACAGTAAACAGAAGTTAACCAGGGTTAGGATGTAACTATGGAAGAAGTGGGTTGGGTTGGGTTGGGTTGTTTCCAGGTAGGACACACTCCCTCCCCCCTGGCAGGGCAGGTTTTATCCCATGGTAAACAACTCTGAAACCTGTAGCACCGTCAAATGCTACAACAAGTCACCACCATTTGGGAAAGAGACCGCGCTTGCTCCCGATCGACACCGCGTGGAAGCGAGCAACCGGCTTTGGGGTGAGAGGAGTCTGGGGGCGAACGTCCCCATTGCTGCCGTGACGGAGCGCTGTGACAGGGCTCCCAAAGTGTTCCTTTTAAGTCTCGGTCTCCTTTTGAAGTCTGTAACTGCTCAAAAATGTAACCTGAGAGTTGTTGCAAAGTCACTATTCACCCCTCCGTCAGAAGCCTCCTTTCCGTCCCGTGGCAGAGCTGCTCGTAAATACCAAGGTGTAAACTCGCTGCCTTGAGAATTAAGGCTGGGAACGTCTGGGAAGCCTATCACAGAATCCCAGGATGGTGGGGGCTGGCAGGGCCCTCTGGAGCCCACCCAGCCCAGCCCTGCCAGAGCAGGGTCACCCAGTGCAGGCTGCACAGGGCCGCGTCCAGGCGGGTTGGAATCTCTCCAGAGAAGGAGACTCCACACCCTCCCTGGGCAGCCTGGGCCAGGGCTCGGGCACCTCACAGCGAAGACGTTTTTCCTCCTGTTCAGGCGGAACTTCCCGTGTTCCAGTTTGTGCCCGTTGCCCCTTGGCCTGGCGCTGGGCACCACTGAGAAGAGTCTGGCCCCGTCCTCTTGACACCCGCCCTGGAGATATCTCTAAGCGTTGGTGAGGTCCCCTCTCAGCCTCCTCTTCCTCAGGCTGAACAGCCCCAGCTCCCTCAGCCTTTCCCCACAGGAGAGATGCTCCAGGCCCTCAGCATCTCTGTACCCTCCGCTGGGCTCTCCCCAGTAGCTCCTCCTCAGGAACTGCCTATGTAGCTGCGGAACAAATTTCCCACTCAGGATCACAAAGCACTTGAACAAACTCCTTACTAGCGTAGTAAGCTCTGGCTTGTGAAGCGATTCCATTTCTGGGGAGCGTAAGACGGGAGGATTCCCTCTTCTCTCCCGCTGATACACCGGTGCGTGGGTGGAGCAGGCTTTGAACTGCTCGCTCTGCGGGAGGGAACAGAAGGAAGGGAAGCGCCGTGGATGTTACTCTTCTGGGAGAAAAGCTCTTATATTTACCTTCTGTGGGAGCCTTCTGCAAGGAAAAAAAGAACAGCTAAAGAAAGGACAGACGACACTAACGTGCTGCTGAATATGTAGTTTGCTTTGTGGCACCTCTCCCACCTTCTTCCTTTCACTCTCGTTCCTCTTCTGACCGTTTCGGTTCTCTTCAGGGAGCGTCTCTTGATCACCTAGTATTTGAACGGTGTGGGAGCTTAGCGTGTCGCGTTTAGGCCCTCAGATCGTCGCTATGTACCCCCCGATCCCACCTCTTCAGAGCAAATGAACCTGCTGACCTCCGCGCTTTTGGAACGCCGGTCGGCAAAGGTGCGCGTCAGCGGCACCGCGACTGTTGGAGATGGGCTGCAGGCAGCAGAACGCCGCGTGTTCTTCGGCGCTCCCGCTGCAGCCCAAGCGGGGAAAGCCTGCTCGGCTGGCTTCGGCGTCAGCCGCGCTGCGGAGGGGAGACAGGAGATGCACCAACACCTCCTCGCAGGCAACGACGGTCTTTGCAGGAGAGGAAACCGCCGCTTCTTTCAGCGGCCGCTCGCAGGTTCCCGTCGGCGTCAGGGTACCTGTGCATGGTGGGGTCCTTCCCGAAATACCAACTCTTGTTGGACCTATCAGGCCAGGAACCAGTCTTAATACAGGCCAAACTTAACAAGACTGACTTATAAGTCTTAATCAGCATAATGGTGTTCAAGCGTGCACGAAACCTCACCTCGGGGCTGAAAAAGAACAGAGGTGCTAAGGAAAGTCTTCCTTTCCCAGCTGCGTCCTGCCGTGCTCCAGCGACGCGCATGGACTCCCCGCAAGTCACTACGCGCGTCTCCGCTGCCGCGCAGCCTGCCCTCCTGGGGAGCCTACGGACATGCTCTGCTGCAGGCCCCGGCGGAGGGCCCGCGGGCTTTGCTAGGGCCCCAGGAAGGTTCCCAGGGAGCTGGCTCTCGGAGGGGCAGAAAGATGCGCCTTTGTTCTTTCCAGAGCCTCACCACAGCGTAAAACCACATAAAGCGTCGGGAGAAAAGTGTGTAAATCACAGGATACACATGTGCAGAGATGACAGCCAGATGTGCCTCAGCGGAGCTGAGGAACAGTCGTGACTGCTTCAAGGAGAGCAGACGGCCTCGCGCACTTGGCATTTTCCCCTGCGAACCACGCCAAGTTCTGCTCTTCAGACCAAATGGAGATGTTCTTCTGCTTGGACTGGCAGATCACGCTCAAAGAGCTTTCACCTCTGGAAGAAAATATTGAGGATTAAAGCGGAGCAGCATCTTTAGGTAGGCATTAGCCAGCCGGAATCCCGGCTGCCAGGTCTGGCGGTCTCGGACTGGCGGGCAGCATCCCGAGCCCGTTGAGAGGGGCGACGGGGGCCAGCGCTCGCTGCCTGCCCCGGAGCCTTGCCTTGGGTCAGGGACACCACGAGAGCGGGGCTGGGCAAGGCTTTCCCTGCAGGGACCCGCTCGGGGCATCCGCGGGGCAGAACCGCCAAGTTTTGCTGCTGTTGCCTTTCACACGCAGAACCGCTGCTGCAGAGCCCGCTAAGGCAGCCTAAGCAGAGCTGAAAGAAACAACAGGAGCCTTCCTTGGTTTGGGGTTTAGTCTAGGGCCCTACTTTTCCAGCGCAGTTCTGTGCCATCGCTCCAAGCCTCTGTCTACACAGAGAGTGTCGCCCTTTGGCTGGTTATACGTGTGTTTTAAGCGGTTTATTGGCAGGGCAGCGGTGGCTGAGCAGAGCTGAAGTACGAGATGAAAAGCAATAGGGTATTGGCAGGACGGGGTGGCCGAGCACGGTTGCTTCTCTCCTGTGAGGCAAGAGCGGCTGGCTTAAACCAGCTGTTCAACCAACGAGCCTTAGACTCGTACCCTCTTCGCAAACCGCAAAGAGGATGCAATTAAATGCGCCGCTGATTGATTACCACCGATGGTGGCTGCCTCCTTCCTGCACGGGGTCCCCCGGTGAGCAGAAAGCGCGTGGGAGCGATCCCCCTCTGCTTAATGCCCCCCTCTCCCTTAATGCCGTTTGCTGGCGACGCTGGTTTCGGTGACCCCGACCGACTTTGCACGGAAGGACGTTGGGAGCGCGCGTACGCTCCTCCTTCGCCGAGCCGCAGGGACGTCACTGCTAGCCGGTGGCCAGCAGCTCAAGGGCGAGGTCCCTTCCGTCCGCTAACGGGCAGCGCCACGCGAAGCCATGGCCAGCTATTTACTTCCAGTCGTGCACTCGTACTCTGGGTCCAAAGCAGTTCAAAAGGCTGCCCAGCGGATACAATTTCCATGTAAAAACAGTTTACAGTAGCTTAGGCTACGCCTGTTCCCATTTGATGCAAGAGCATTTAAATAAGTTTGCATCTGCTTAGCTAAAACAGCTTAAGCTCATACCCTTGGATAAAGCTGGGTGCCTGCCTTAGGAAGGCCGGCAGTTCTCCCCCGTCTGAAAAGCTTGAGCAAAAGCGTTGGCGCTTACACGCTTCGGGGGAATTCAGGGTTTTAGGGAGGCATCGGTATGACCCGAAGTCTCCCTGCAGCTCCCCTAGGCCAGAGGAGGACTTTGCCCCGCACGGACCCTGCCAGCACCGGGCAGAGCGCGGCCGAGCAGGGCACGGCTGGAGGGAGCCAGGAGGGCAGGACGGCGGAGAGGTGGGGCAGCGCTCGGAGGAGCCGGCACGCACCCCCAGAAGGGCTTGCCGGATGAGCACCCCTGCTCGCCGCGGGGTGCACAGCGGCCCGGGAGCCCCCAGGCCCCGCCAGAGGCAGGAGGTTGGCATCGGGGTTTGCAGAGCCGCCTTTGCTCAGCCGAGCGCAGAGGCTGCTCGCTGAGGACAGGGAAATTTGTCTCTTCTGGGGTTTGGGCCACCGAATAGCGGGAAAGAGCCATGGGAAAAGCAGAGAGAAAGACTCCAAACAGCAGCGTGAAAACGGGGCCCCAGGTCTGTTCCCAGAACGTGCCCACGCACGCGTCCATCGCGCCGGTGTCGTTTCTCCCTCCCATCGGTGACGGGGGTGCCTGTCGTACGGGGGGGCAGAGGCGATGAGCTCTTGGGCTTTCGGCTGTTTAGGAAAATAAACACGGCTGCGACAGAGCTGACTTCTGGCTCGCCTTCTCCCAGAGGGGTTGGGGTTTTTTGGTGGGTAAAGGAGGGCAGTATCGTCTGGCTTTCTTACTCCATTTCTCTTCTGTACTCTCTCTCTGACAGATTTTTCTAAAGCTTTCCCTGTCCTCTCTCTTTCTTGACTGAAGATTCGCACTTAAATACATACATGAACAAACAGATGAAACAAATAAGATATACTGTATATGCACGTGTATATATATTTGCCCCTTTTTGAGGGTTGGAGGTTTCTTTTCTCCAGCGCCAGCCCGCTGTTTAGGGGCTGTTTTCCCTTACGGAGGCCAGCCAGGAGGACGGAGCAGGGGAGCCCTCTGCTAGCAGAGCCCGCCGGCCGCGGCGCCCTGGGAGCCATTCCCGGGCTGGGGCACGCAGCGCTGCCGCGCCGTCGCGCCGGGACCGGCGCACGGTGACGGCCCTGCCCAGGCTCGCACGGCAGCACGGCCGCCTTCCCCTCTCCCGGGTTCCGGAGCCGAGCAGGCAGCAGGCGGGCAGGTCTCCTGGGAAAGGCAGCGCTGCCTGGTCCGGCGTCCGGAGGGGAAGCCTGCGAGCAGAGAACAGTCTCTCCTCTTACCACCACTGCTCCGGTGCTGCCCTGCCAGCAATCCGGCGCTGCCTCCAGCTTTCCCCGGTTCCCGCCCGGCCGAGATCCCCCTCTGCCTTCAGACGGACACAGCGCTCTCCCTTCCCGGGGCCACTGCAGCGGCTCGTCCCCACGGTTAAGCCTCTGCTATCGGCGTGTCTTTGGGAATATCTTGTATTTCAGTGGCAAGGAGGAGTAACTACTAAATTGAGTCTGCAAAGCATAAAAGCCAACTAGGGTTCTTTCAGGATGAAAGAGGCGATAAAAGCGCTGGTATTAATAGAAAAATATTTGTTACTTCATGGGATATCAGGGCTTCCTGCGGTTTGAGGTTACGTCTTGCATAGCTCATTGCTGAACGCCTCGGGATGACTCTGCTTTCCTTCTTTCCTTCCAGCAGCCAGCTTATTCGCTCTCAGATCGACGATCTGGTTTACAAACAGAGCAATTCCGCACCTCCTCGTCGGGTGCCCTCTCGCGCTCCGCTCCCCTTCCGCCGGCGCGCGCAGGCGCAGAAGGGGCTGGTGGAACGTCTGCCTGCATCGCGTCTTGGTGAAGGGCTCTGGGGTAACAAGGGGTCTGTAGACGAGCACGTTGAGAGCTGCTGTTCTACCTGCCCGGCAGCCTAGAAAACAGCGACATTTAACAAAATTAAAGGGCAGAAAATTCAAACCAAATGCAAACGAAATCCTGTTACGCACAGTGAAATTACCCTGGAGGACCCTTTGCCGCAGGAAGTTGTTTCTGAGGCCAAAAACATTTCTGAAATGCGAAAGAAGGCCGGGTAGCTGTGTAAATATTGAGAATAGCAGTGTCAGAATTAATCCTAACACCAGTATATTCAGAGTTCACAGTTTACACCTTGTAAAAGTCCTAGTGGGGAAAAAAAAAAAAAATCAAGAAGTCCAACATAAAGCCCAGATCACCACCGATCCACCTGCCCCTTTGCGGCTGAGGGCCCCTGTGGTGGCCCGTCTGCGAGGGATGATGCCCTCCAAAAAGCATCACAGGTCGGAGACGCCGGCTGGACGTCGGACTCTGCCCCCATCTCCCTCACGCGTCCCTGTCCCCTCGAGACCCGCTCTTGCAGACAACAGCTCTCGGAGATCTCTCGTGTGAATTTTTTCCCTTGGCCGGCATGAAAGCACCCGCTGTTTGCTGCCTTTCCCGAACCCTCCTGCTGCTTCCTCGTCGGGCACGAGGACGTGGTAAGCTCCTTGTGACAGAAACCCTCTCCTCTGCCTCTCTGGCCGGGCCTCAAGCTGCTAAAGCAACACCGGCGGCCGCTGCGGGCAAACCCACGCCAAGCCAGCGGCATCCCGGCGCTCGGGGTACGGGTGACGAGTGAGACACGTCCGGATCCCGCTGACGCATCAGTGCTCGCGGGGGGCGGATGGGCCAGGAGGCAGGCGAGGACCCGCCACGGGAACGGCGGCTCCAGCTTCGCGCCGCTCGGCAGCGACGCGGCTCAGACTTGGTCCCCTTCGGGAGCCGCGCGTGCCCAGGGCAGCCGCTTGGGGAAACTCGAGGGGCAGACGCGGCGACAGGCCGGCAGGAGAGGCTGCGCCGGCCTGCGGAGAGGACCACGTGCAGCACGCCGTCCCCTTCCTTCCCCGGCGCTTCGTTCCGCCTCGCGCGCTCCCTGCCAGCCCGCTTCCGCTCCTCGTCCCGGCCCCGCGGAACAGCAGCCCCGCCGCCTTCCGGCGTCCCAGTCGCTCCCCCGGCTCGGGGCCGCGGTGCCGAGGGCGCGCTCCGGCCATCGCCCAGGTCTTTCGCAAAGCGCTGAAGAGCACGGAGCAGCCAGGAGTGCCTCCTCCAGCAGCTGCCGGCCGGCCCCCGCGCTGCCGCCCGCACCGCACCGCTCCGGGCCGCGCTCCCCGCCCTCCCTGCAGGCCCCACGCCGAGCGGGAGCCGCAGCCAGGCGACTATACGAAATAGCAGCCGGCTTCCCGCAGACCCGGATGGCGTCCTCCCCGCCGGCCGGCTAACGCCGGGCAGCGGCGTTCTTGCTGTTCTGCAGAGCTGGGAGAAAGCGAAGAGCAGCGACTGTGCGGCCCAGGGTGCAGGAGCATCTGTTGCTCGTGGCGTCTCCACCAAGTCGTGCCAGAGGGCCCCTGCCGGGGTCCCTGTTGCCTTGGCCCTGCAGAACCGGCTGCTCCGCACTTGCCTCGGCGGCCTCTCCCAGACCCCTCCGTGGGACCGCCCTTCAGGCAGCCGATAAATCCTCCTTTCCCCCTTTCCCTCCACCATCTGGGTAGCGCTCCTGGATTTGGCGACAGCCGGGAACGGCTACCGCTAGCAGCGGAGGGGCTGGCGGCACGCAGGAGCGGTGCAAGAGCCGCAGACCCTGGGGGCTGTTGGCTCCCTTCGCGCCGGAAGGGCCTGTACGCGGCAGAGAGCCCTGGGCTAATCTGTGGGTCCGTACCCGAAACCGGCTCATCAGCACTTCGCCTATTAGCTGATGCAATCAGAGCGCAGCGCTGCGGCCCCATCAGATGATGCCCAATTATAATAAGAAATGTTGCTGCTTGGCTGAATGAGCTAAACTGACTGGCCCAGCTGAAGTGGCTTTAATTAAAGTCACTGGAAGGAAGCTGTGCTCATCTCTCCCCTGATTAGATATATGGTTTATAGCTTATCATTTCTTTCCCAGTTCCAGATATAGGAGAAGACGGGGAAGGAGTTGATGTAGGAAGCTTCATCAGCATTCTAAACCGCCAGTGAAACACGCCTGAGTCGACAGAAGACCAAGAGAGACTCAGTAGGGATGTTGCCTCCTGCCCGGCGGCAGCCCTCGCTTCTCTCCCCTTAAACGTGGCGCTTGACAAAACTTGTCACCGGTTCCCAGCAGCCGAGCGCCAACTGAACGGCCGCCGTGGCTGGCCGGCGGGGCGGTGGCCCTGCGGTGCCCTGCAGAAGGCCACCCGCGCTGTGGAGGCTGGCTCTTCGTTTCCAGGACAAGCAGGAATAACGTGCGAACGGAAACTCCTACTCGGACTCAGTTCCAGCTCCATTTCAGTCTCTCCGATTGATCGGGCGACGCATCTCGGAGTGTGCACGTTGCTCCCGGAGACATCTAGTGAGAAGGCAGCGTAATGCAAACCAACGTAGCCACCTAAAAGCACTTTTACCGAGAAACCTGCCTCCCACACGATGTACGAAATAGGACATCGAATTTCCAGGCTCTAACGCACACCTCTACCAGCTTTGTTAGAATAAAATCGTTCGTTTGCTGTGGTGAACGTCAGATTTATTAATCTTACGCTGAACTATACAACGCAGGCTTAAACACATGGGAACCCCGACTCCTCCAGCAACGATACGGTCTGATGCATCAGTTACAACGTCTGCCAAGCACCTCACCGAGGCTCAGCGGTTCTTACGGCACTGGAAATTTGGGCGCATCGGGGATTGCTGTCCGGTCCGTCGCACGTATGGCCTCAGAAAGCAAGTACAAGCCTATTTTGCATGGAAAGAGAGAGGAGTCCCCTCAGCGCAAACAAACACGAGACCAGAACTCGTTGGCCAGGGAGCCTTTGGGTCCCCATCGCCCGTAGCCTGCCCGTGCGCTGCCAGAGCTGCTCCCGTTCATGGCCCGGAAGGCAGCGGCAAGGGAAGGAGGTGGAGGAAATCCCTGCAGATTCCCTGCCTCCGGCAGCAGGATGAAGGGGAGCCCTGGCATTCTCCGGCTGTCCTTTCGGACCGGGGACAGCCCGGATCAGAGGGAGCGTGGCGACTCCGCAGCGGGCAGCCGAGGAGCAACCTGCCATCCAGGCTGCCAAGAGCGAGGGATGCGAGTGCCGAGGCGGAGTGCCGGTGGGCAGGAGAACCCGGCAGTCCGGCAGTCAATCAGTTCCACTGCGCTGGCGTTTATTTCTAACGGAGAAGGGGCTGTCCGGCGTCTGCTGGTAACGCGAGTCCCAGCACCATCGTCACCCTCGATACCGAGCGCTGCCCTGCGCCCAGAGCAGGCCAGTTTCAATTTAAGGGATGTTGATAGCTTAAATCAGCCATTCCGCATACGAATCATCCATTTTCCATCCTGTTTTGGGGCGGTGGTTTGGGTTTTTTTAAGCTACAGAAAGGGCAAGTACAGTCCATTGGTTGGTAGAATCGACATCTCCTTTTTGCGCGGAACAGGAGACAGGGAGTCTATGCAGACGTAGTTATACCACTCCGTTACTTAATGCGCAGTTTTACCTGTTAATTGTGCCAAGGGTAAATATGTACAAAACCGCTTTTAAAACTTTAAAAAATAGTTTAAAAATTTCCTTAAATGGATACGTAGCAGCAACGAGGTCATCAAAACATGTTTTGCATTCCAACCTGCCTGATTACACCGGAGCTGTAGCATAGTTATTGTACGGTGCCAGTGAAACAGCTGCGATCGCTGGCGGCGAGCACGTCCGTCAGCATTTTAGACCTAGTAAATGTCCTCCTCTCACAGCCAGTTCTGAAACACGTAGGGGAAGAAAGAAAGAAACAGGCTCCTCGATGTCTCATCTCCTCAATACCACCTCAACCGATTTCAGCTGAAATATTTGACCAAGTTCTGGACAGAAAATATTCTTTCATGTCAGCGGGCGAGGCTGATGCTGTGCAGTTTTGAGAAACAGCCTGTTACTTCCACACACCTCACGGCTTGACTTTTATAACGCACTGATAGCAAACCTGGACTCTTACGTATTATTTAGTATTTTGTTTAACTAGGTTAAGGTACATTTATGCCTGAAAATTGGTAGGTGTAATTTAGTCAGATTTACTTTAAAATGTTTTTCTCTTAAAATAAAATTATATTTAAAAAAAAAAGTCTACCAGAAATGAAAATCCAACTAAGTACAAAAGTTCTGCTTTGTTTTTAAAAGTGTCTCTATCGCTCAGTACACTTTTAAAACGCAGCGCAAGCCTCCGGCACTCGTAACAGCGGGGAGCAGGACAGCAGGAGCATCCCTCCCGCGGCGCCGCGGCGGCATCCCTGCGAGGAGCCGATAGCCTCCGTCCGGCTCGCAGCCGGCAAACGCCGCCGTCCCAGGCGCGCTATCGCAGCCGGCGGGAAGCAGCCGGCACGGCCCACCCGGGTGGCCGGGTCCCACCATGCACAAAGAGCCAGCCTCTCCCAACGGACGCTCGCTCCGTTTCTCTCCCGTGCTTCGTTTGGGGCGTGAATATAAACGGGGGGCTGCAACGCGGACACCCCAAGTGAGCCGCCGCATTGTGCTGAGCTTCAGGCGGACGAGCCGCCCGGCGCCGTCAGGGTTTTGCGAAGCCCTTGGCCAGACCCCCCTTGCTGTACCCCGGCAGCAGCCCCCCCAGAGCCTTACGGTTACTCCTCAAACCCCCTTTCACGCGACGCCTCCCCCGAGCGGGTCCTTGCCCCCTGGGAGCCGTGGGGCTGATCTACCCGGGAGCGGCCATCGCCGGGAGAACCCCGACAGTCCGGCGCGCGTAAAGGAGCCGTGCTGGAAAGGCAGCGAAATCAGTCCCTACTTCAACGAGGCAGAAATCGGTCATCTGTGGTGAATCGCGCTCCTCATTAATCGGCCAGAATTCCATTCATTTGCACTAATAAATGAAACTCCGCGCATGAAAGACAACGCTTTGCCATCCACGGCGTGAGCAATCGCTGTTAAAAAGGCAGGCAGCCACGCCACAAAGCGTACCCGTGCTCTCGTCTGCTCCAGCGGCAAATTAGCCCTAATTACTTTTGGTAACACTTAACAGCCTGCCATGCAAATGCCACGCACGTTAAGTCAAGGCACGCCAGGACACTGCATTTTGTACAAACAAATAAACGAGGGATGGATTTTGAAGCGAAATCGCGCCGAGACCCTTACCCGGCCGCCCCCGTGCGAAGCTCTTGGGGTTCGCCCCGGGGCTCCTCGTGCCCCGCGCCAGCGCGTGCCCCTGGGCCAGAAGGCCGAGCAGCGCGGCCGTCCCGACAGCCCCAGCGGCGCGACGCTCAAATTCGGCGTATGAAGTCGAGCTCGGGGGGTAGCAAAGCCAGCTTCCACTGGGAACGCTTCAGGTGCTTGCCCAATATCCTGCATTTTTTTCCTGAATAGATACGTGCTGTATTTCTGCTGGCTATTTGGGAAGGAAAGAAAGAAAACCTCATCCAGACCATGACTTCATTCCTCCAAATATTTCTTTTTTTTTTTAAATTTCACACTTCAGACACTCGGCTGGTGTAAATGTGTCTAATTCCGCGGGCTGCCACATCGCTATATCCCCCGTAAAGCAGGGCGGGCTGGAAAGCAGTGCACGGCCTTACCTAGACAGACATGCTCAGGAAAAATAATCTAAATTAAGTCACTGCTTGACATTAAGTGGATTAGTTAGACTGCATTCAATCCCTCAGTGCAAGTTCTTATTCAGAAGCAAAATGGCCTAAATTTGATTTACCTCTAGTCATTTCCAAACTTAAATAATATTAAGGCCGCTTTAAATCAGAGTAGGACTGACCCCCTACTGGAAGTTAAATGCGGTTTAAGCAATCCACTTATGGGGGGGGGGATAAAAATAAAATAAAATATTCAAAAGCTACTGGCCTTAAACTGCTAATGGCTAAGACCGCGTTTCCACGAGCGCGGTAGCTCGTGCTGGCTGTTAACTGCTTACGTTTTTGTGCTCCCAATTGCCTTAAAACAAAACTTGAGCCTAGGCAAAGGAAATCAGGAGAGAAAATTAAACTCCTGGTCTGCATTAGATTTTTTTCTAACAACTCAAATAAAACTAAATGGCAGGCTCAGCTCTGCTTCCCATGCTCAGGAACTTAATTAGGAGAGGAATTCTCCATTGGCTGATGTGGATATGCCAGGTACCACCAGCTCAGCATCTGCTTCCAGAGAGGGAGATGGAGACGGCACGGGCTGTAGAAGAGCTGAATCGTCAGTGAAAGCGGAATAACCTTGGTGGAGAAAAACCATAGCCTACAGGTCACCGCGAGGTTCCCGCACGCGAGTCCCCTTAGAGCCACGTCCGCCGCAAACGGAGAATTTCTCGGGATAAAAAGAAAGCCCAGGCTCCGTCCCGCGGGCAGCCCCGTCTCCCCCTCCTTGCTGGGAGCACGGGGGACGCGTCCCCTCGCGTGCGCCGGGCCCGAACCTGCGCCACGGCAGACGGAGCCGCACGTCGGCTCCGAGGCGCCTGCGGGAGCCCGCGCGGCCTTCCGACGGGCGCTGGCTCGCGGCCGGCACCGAGGCGGCAGCGGCAACCACGGACCTGCCCTCGCGAGGGCTCGTGGCAGCGCCGCAAGCTGCGGCCGAGACGGGTCCCCGCCTTTCAAAGGCCACCGGCGACCGCCGGATCCCTCGCGTACCGAGTCTCCGATGGAAGAGGAACGGGATCCTTCCTCAGGCAGATGCCATAGCTCTTCCCTAAGCTTTGGCACGTGCAGGAGCCATCTCCCCTATCCGCCGCAAGCGTTCCCGTCCTCCCGCTTGACGTTGTTACAGGGACGCCACTAATATTTGGCGCTTCCGCAGGACTCGGCGCCGTGCCCACGCCGCGCTGCAGAACTCGGCGCCCAGGCTGTGCGCCCGCAGAGACGGCTGCGGCGTGACGAGGCCGCCCCGCCTGCCCACGGCCGCCAGACGGGCAGTCAGGTACCCGGCCAGCTGCTCGTGAGGCCTTTTGTGGCCATCTTCCCCAGCGTTTCGGATAATCGCAGGTTACGTCGTTGATTAGGGAGGTAAACGAGCCCTCGGTTTCGGCTCCTAGCAAAGCCGTAGAGTTACAAAGGCAACGATATTTTGAGTAAATCGCCAGCCTTTGAAAGAAGCCTCTCTGGTGCTCAAGATACCGTTTCAGTGAGCTAATTATCCAGCGTGCCACCCTTTCATTATCTGGTAATTCAGCAGTTTCATTAAATCCTTAGGCAAGGCCTCTCTCCTGCTCCCTCGTGCTCCGCGGGGATCGCCGCTGCTCACGAGCGGAGCCCCAGGGCCACGCCGTCCGGCACGCCAGCGGCTGGCGCGGGGACGGCTGCTCCTCTCCTCGCCTCCGCATCCCGGGGCTTCCTCTTGGGGCAGGAGAAAAACCCCCAGAACCACTCCCCGAGACCCGGCAGCAGGATGGAGCCACAGGGCCAGCCTTCCCTGGTCGCCTCCCTGCAGCCTTCCACGGCGTGCGTTTGCCGCGGCTGAAGAAGAGAGTCCTCTGAAGCCTGGACGGCAAGGGGCCGCGGAGCCGGGCTCTGTTTCGGTAGGGGCTAGCTTGATTCGGAGCGCCTCGGTGGCCGTTCAGACTGGCTGTGCTTAAACCCAGCCCCGCTGACGGAAGCATCCCGGGCTCTTCTGGCGGAGGACGCGGACGCTGACGCGCAGGCGCCCGCTCCCGAGACGCGCCGGCCGGGCAGCGTTGCGCACCCCGCTCGCCCTCTCGCCCACGCTGGGGAAACGGCCGAGCTCCGTCTGCAGCCTTCGGTGGCGGGGAGCACGAGGCCGAGGGTACCCGCGCAAAGACGGGGCCACGCAGCGAAGCCACCCCGGTCTCAGGCCTTTCTAACCCCTTCAGGCACGGCGGAATTGAGCATTTGTTACTTTAAGAACACCAAAGAGAGAAAAAGACGTCTCCCCCGCTCCACGTCATCTGCCTTCCTGAGATACGATTTTAAAAGAAAAGACGAAGCTGTGCAAAGAATTTCATGTTGCTAATCGGCTAATATACTGTTCCCAGCATCACAGTTGTGTTATATAAATAGCAGTTCCCATTGTTTGCTTTGAATAAAAAGCCCACATATATTCTTCTAGCATCCCTATTTATTTTCTTTGACAAAGCCTTAATAATGCAAAATCAACACTGCTCCACCACTCTGCAGAAATAACTGCCCTGTAATTTAGTCTTACGCTCTTTTTCTTTCAGGGAACTTTTCATCAGACGTTTAGAAAGCTCAGATGCAAATATTTGATTCACGATGTTTTTTCAGCTAACCAATGGCATAAACTGCCCGGTGTTACTCATCGGCTTACCAGGACATCGGAAGGGCCTTAGCTACCATAATAGCAACCGAATCAGAAGAAAAGACAAGTCACTGCACCTCATAAAAACATCCTTCCGCGCGTAAATTGCATATGCCAAGCCGAGATCTTTGTCTTAAAAAGAAAAGGAAAAAAGGGAGAAAATTTGAGCAATTGACTTTGGAGTTGCTCACTTCCACCCGGCAAACACTCTTCAGAATTCAGAAGCGCCCACACACAGTATTTTAGAAAGCGGGCGAAATAACGGGCTTCTGCAGACACAGATGTCTCCGGATACAGGCAAACGCCAGCCAGAGCCGCCGCGACAGCCCGGCACTTAAATACCCTCCCGCACCGGCCACGGGGAGAGGTGGCTGCGGCCCCACCACTGCCAGACCCATCCGATCTGGATTACGTCCGAGCACACGATCGCGTGTCAGTCAAATTAGCAGGTGCTCAATACAGCGAGCATTATCCCGACGGGCGCTCCGGTTTCAGCCCTGGCCGCGCGCAGACGTTCCGGCGCGTTGGAAAGAGCAGCGTGCACCCGCACCCAGCGCAGCCGCCCCGCTCCCCCGGCACGGGACGCGCTCCCGCCAGGGAGCGAGAGCAGCAAGGCGCTGCCTCGGGGGGCCTGGCAAGGGCCTCGGGCCAGCCGGGGCTCCGCGACGCCCGCGCTGGGTCCGAACCTGCGATGAGCCGGTAGCGGGACCCTGGGGGGTAACCTCCCGCAGATGCCCCTCTCGCCCCTCCGCGTTCCTCGCCGGGAGGTCGTCGCCCCAGCTCCGCTCCTGCGCGCGGCCATCCCAGCGTCCCTCTAAGTACGGCTGTCTAGGAGAGGAATGCAATAACATTCATTTATGAGCAGCACCAACGCCCCCGCGCTTCGACCTGCGGGCAGTTTGCGCAAGCAAGCAGCGCAAGATGAAATCATTGCTTAGGTGGGAGAGCTTGCGAAGGATAGGTGTTTCTAGGTGAAAAAAGCACTTTTTGGAAAAAGTAAGTGTCCCAGTTAAATGAAAATTCAGATAATTCTATGCTTTCAACCTAAATTTCACCTTCTACATATTCATTTGTGCATTCTTCATTTCCACGCTACAATTATTTTTCCAACATTTCTGATTTGGGGGAAATAGTTCCCCAAAACGATCCTTCGGAATGGGCAGGACATACGGAAGAACTCCATCCAGCATCGATGCCACGACTCTCTCGGGAGCCACTAACTTTGCAACCGCTGAACAGCAGCAGCACGAAGTGGTGCCTCTGGCTGCGGTGCCTATCGGTGCCTCAAAAAAGCCACTGAAATCTGGCCGGGCAGCGTAAACGTGAAGAAACTTCTCTGCAGCTCACCCAGGTAAGGCCATTAAAAATCCTGCGCTGGAAACAATTAACACAACCAGTATCAACTAGACGCATCCAGGATCGGAATGGTTGAGATCCTGGCCCCGCGGTTTTAGGCTGAAACCTCAACTTTCCGGTGAACCAGGGGTTTCTGGGACCTGCTCAGCCCTGTGGTCGCCCTGGAGGCGAGGGCTGCGCCGTTCCCAGAGCCCGGGGAACACACGTATAGTCATCTTGGAAACGTTCTGTTTGTTTGGCTGAAGTTGGTTGGAACTGACGTGCGTCAAATGGATGTCTCTGGCTCCATAAACAAACTGTTCTTTTCCTTTTTTCCCCCCCTCCAGCAAGACTTCTCACTGCTGAAAGCTTCCAGCTGACTGCTCGGCTCCCGCGGCGCCCAGCCGCTTTAGAGAGAAACGGGCTTCTAGATCTGTATCCCCACGGGACAAGCTGGTTGGACGCGCGGTCAGGGAGCGCTTGGGAGCTGAGCTTTGCCTGGGGCGCACGGGCACACCGACAGCTGGACGCTCCGATTCCCCAACACGCGGAGCGGCGAGACTGGGAACGCACGTACCTGTACGTCAGAACCCAGCAAAGGGAACAACGTCTCGGCCAGTTACAGGGATGGAGCTTTTCGGTTACACGTGAAATGATTTTCCTCCGTCACGTTTCCCTTCGTTCTCATGGTTTTAATTAGGTTAATTCACACGTTAGCGGGACGCCGCGGTGGGGGTCGGCTCGGGCCAGGACGGCGCCGGGCAGCCCCGGCACAGGGCCGCGTGCCGGACCGGCTCTGAACACGAGCTCCGTCAGACCGGTAACGCTGCCGGCGCGGCGCGGCGACGTCTCACGGGCCGCTGGCAGTGGCGCAGAGCCGTTCCCCGGCGCGGGGCAGGGCCGAAGCCTCGCGCTGCCGTTTCCTAGGGAAAGCCTGGGGCGGGCGCGCGGCCACCACGAGACGCAGCAGCAGCGAGACCGATAACAGCCCAGAAACGAACTCGCCCTTCCTCTCAACCCTTGCCTGCGGCAGCAGCGCTTTTCCTGAGAGCACAGAAGTCCAGAAAAACACGCCGTGTACGACAGCGTGAAACACAACGGCAGAAGGGGTACGTGTGCTTGCACGGGAGAGAGACAAAAAAGCTTTTTCTTTTTTAACCTAAGCTAGCGTCTCATCTCAAGAATTTGGCTCTCAGTGCCTGTTTGTGCAATATCAAAAGCCCCCTCTGCACTGCAGCTCCCATGACTTCTCAGTCGTCTCTCCATCTTACCCCGGAGAAGCTGCACGTCGCATCCCCCCAGTCTGACCCCCGCTCGCGGAGCATCCCCTGGCCCTCGCAACACCCTCCCCTTCCTCATCTCCCTCTTTTCCGCACAGAGCTGTTGAACTCTTCCCGTGAGCCCGGCTCACGTTGTATCCAGCGCTCAACGCTTCATCCTGGTCATCAGAGGGGCCGGCAGCGCACGGTTTGGGCAGGTCCCTTGCTGTCAGCGCAGGAGATCAGGCTCTAGCTGCCAGCGCAGGGCCTTGGGCTGGTGCCGGCGTCGCATCGCTCCTCCGACGCCCTCTCCGCGGCCGGCACGCTGCTCCTCACCCCCCACGGGGATGAGGTCTCCGATCCCGCGGTCCATCCCATTTGGCCGCTGCGCCTGCAGTCGGGGCTAAGCCTCGGTCGCTGCGGCGTGAGCCGGCGGCGGCGGGAACAGGCAGCCGTGCCTCGGCCAGCGCCCGGCAGGGGCCGTCCGGCTGCTGCTCCAGCTCCGGCAGGGAGCGAACGGCCCGGGACAGAGCACAGGGGCCGCTGCCCGCGCCGCCGCGCTCGGGGAGAGCGGCAGCATCTCCATCCTTTCCGCCAAAAGCAGCCCGCTTAGGTGCGAGGCAAGCGCAGGAGTTGCCAGGCCCGGCTAGAACGACGTCCTCGGTTTGACAGGGACGGCACCGGGCGTTTCAGGAAAAGATGAACCCCCCCCCCCAGAGATGCCGGCGAGGGATGACTCCCCCATCCCCAAGACATTACGCAGAGCGGGGAGGTCTATGTCCCTTCCTCCCGCTGCCACTGCGCACGGTGTGTTGTCCCTCTCTGGAGATGATTCAGCGGGCGCTCGAACACCACGCGTGTCTGGGCAAAATCCAAACCCACCCAGGGACTATTCTTTTGCACGGTAAAAGAGGCGAATTCCACGGAACGGGATCTGCCCCCAGGCAGCGCGTTAATACACAGACAAGCGATAATAACCGCGTCCGTTTGTTCGACTAGCGCGCTCGGCCCTCCTTAAAAGCAGCGCTCGGGGGATTCCTGGGACAGCCATCGCCTCGCACGGGGATGAACGCGAAGGGTGTGTGTTTGGGCGCCCGTGAAGCGGAGCGTACCCGCGTGCACATGTTTAAGCTTCAGGTTTTTGAAGTGCAATCCCCTCTGATCAACTTCTATTTATTGTTAGCCTGGGGCGACATTTAATTTTCAGGAAGTGCGAATCACTGCAAGAGACAAAGATTAAAAGCTACTTCTAGGATTTAGGGAAAAAACCAATTACTAAACCCAGGCGCTCGGGTCTCAGCCTTTCAGGTGGAGCTCTAGGTCGATGGAAGGTGCTGGGAGATAAGGCGAGAGCCGCCGGACGCCTGCTGCAACCTCCAGGAGGTCAGCCTCTGGTTTTTGGAGGCTAAGGACAACAGAAACTTACTGTTTTATTCTTTCCCAAAGGGAAAGGCGCAGCACAAACAAAAACCGTGGGGTGTTTAGGTTTAATTTGTTTTGGGGGTTTTTGTTGAGTTTGTTTAATTGAAAAAAAAACCCCACCCCAAAACCAGAGCGCTGGGCTGGGCCGGCACGGCACATGGCAAAAGGAGCAGGAGCCTCTTGAGGGCAGGTGTCAGGTAGCCTCCTCCAGGTGAAATCTTATCCTAATCCTTCAAAGCTGGAGGCTATTTTAAACTCTGCTTCGTGAGTTCCAGTGTCTAGCCAAAAGTGGTTTTGTCATTAATTACAGTCACTTTGCCCTTGCTATTCGTAGGATGCCCACTCCCTTTTTTGGATCCCGCCAAGACCTTTGTCGGAGGAGCATCTCCGTTCGGTACAGCACTGCCATCCAAAAGGCCAAGAGAATATTTACTGAACCGTCGCGACAGCAGCCACGTCCTTTCCTTGGCCCGACGTGGTTACCTGGGACCGCGGGATGGGATGAGGGTTTAACTCGTGCATGGCCACGTGTGTTTCTCCGCACCGGTCCGTGCCGCACACGGCACTCTCACCCGTCCCCAGGACGGGTCGGACCTCTCTGCGGAGCTTTCCCGGGTCGTGGCTCACCCCTTCACGTCCCCGCGGCTCGGCCCCTGCCCTCCTCGCCCCCACGCAAAGCCCGGCGCCGGGGTCCGTGTGAGCACGCCACGCCAGCCAGCTCCTCCCCGGCTCGGAGCAGCCCGCCGGGCACCGCTTCTTCTGCCGAACCTGCTCCTAGATGCTGTCGTACCATGGCGCACCCGGAATTTGGGGCTAAAATACTGTAATGCCTTGGTAACGTTCTGGCTCCCGCAGAGACACTGTGCTCTATTATCGATTCTTTCTGCTTACAAAGAAAACTTGCCCCTCCCCACTACGTCCAGAGCAAGTGTTTGACGCTCAGGCTCAGGCTCAGAGCAAGTGTCTAAAGGCGTGCGGGGAACGCAGCCACAGGCAGCGCACGTACGCTGCGTCTGGTCTGCGTACGGTCACCGCCTTACAGAGAGCCAGAACGGAGCCGGGCATCGCGCTTCCCGAGCCCTGCAGCTACAGCACAGCTGCAAACGCCTCCTTTGCAGACAAACAAAGCGCTTTTTTCTTATCTTTGCTGGGCCGCGAGCTGTGGCGTGCCGTGACGTTAGCCAGGGGTACCACCTCCGTGGTGGGGAGAAGGTCTGTGGCTGCACACCTTTGAAACGAAGCCGCGTGCTGCGCGGCTGCTCCCCCGGCTCGGCGGCTGCCCCGCTCACGCTCGCGTTTTGCTGGAGGGCGAGGAGCCCCGGCCGCTCTGCCCCGTCCTGCCCTTCGCCGATTCATCGTGGCCTTGATCGCGCAACGTCAGCAAACCAACCCCAGCCGCCCAGCCCACCCCCCGAGCCCCCACAGCTTTTACGCGCGGTCGTTAAGAGCACACGCACAGCAGAGCGGCATCGCATGGCTCCGCATACCTCATCCGCATCTCGAATCAAATCGCTGGATCTGTATTGGGATACCGGCTCCCGAAATGGCCAGGGCTGAAGATGTCTGAATCCACAAGTGAAATTGGTGGGCCGATACAGCGCAGTAATCGCCCACGGGCTCAGAGCGGCCTCTGCCAAGAGCAGGCACAGCAGGTCACCTCGAGCAAGACACGCCTCGGTTACTCTGAAAACCCCTCTGACGGCCAGGAATTACCACACCTAACGATGAATTAATGACCTGACCCCTTCAGCAAACGGAGGTTTCGCCGTGGTCGGTGAGAGGCAGCTCAGCGCAGCATCCGAGGCGGAAACCTTGTGTCTCCAATGGGCAGGAGTCCCTCTTCCACACCGACGTGTGGAGTCGCTCCCACAAGTCCCCGGCACGAGAGGCTCCGCAGACCGCCGGGAACGTCCAGGAAGGCTCCCGGCAATTCGCGCGGAGGGCGATTGAGTGGCTGAACGGAAAAGGCAAATGTGTTGCATGGTGCTTGCCCACCTCGCGTCCGGAGCGACCGACTGTGTGGGCGAGGGCTGCCCGGCACCGCGCGGCACAGCCAACGCGCCACTGGGTTTGGCTTCGTAACGGACATGGCGCTTCGGTTTCGGCCGCGCGAAGGTTATCGCTCCAAGCTCTCAAAAGCCAAAGGCTGAGAAAGGAGGACTACGTGGAAGAGGTCTCAGGCCAGTTTGTTACGGGGTAGGAGAGGCAAGCGGTAACCATGAAGCGATTAAAGTACTTACTATTCCCAGTGAACGCTGCCTGTGCTAATCAGGCAGAACTTCTTCCTCAGAGCACATCCACTAGTTTAATCTCCTACTATCCGCTGCAAGCCAATTAAAGGAAAAAATAACAGCAACCAACTACGAACCAGATGAGGAAAACATTAATAAAATGGAGTAAGCATTAGTAAACACCTAAACCCAAACGCTTGTCCTGCAACACCCCGCCGCCGTGCAAGGACTCCCGAGGAGCGCGAGGCTGGCCCGAGCCCCGCTCCCACGCCGGGCACGCCGAGCTGCCTGTCTGAGCCGGCCGGTGCGCACGGGCAGAGCAGAAATAGCGAGAGTTTTAAAAAGAGCAAATAATTTATTAAATGGAGGACGGAGCGGTCACCCAGCCCAACGCATTGCTCAGCATCTCCCAGTAGTACAAAGACAAAATATTTACTTACCGTTGATAAGAAAACCACAGACCGAGTTGCCTGGGGTGACGTAGCTGCATCCCGATGTAGCTGCATCGCGACGCGCCCAGCTCCCTCTCTTTTTGTAGGGGGCGGGGTGGAAATCAACCCCCAGGCATCCTCCTCTCCTGCCCCGAGCTCCCGTGGTGGCTGCTCAGAGCGGTGCGGCTGTTAATTGCTTTGATGAGGAGGCAGGAACACCTTGGCAGTTAAAAGCCAGCTAAATACTCTCCTGAAGACACTTGCTCCCACCCGGCGAGCGGCCACCGTGTGCCGGCAGGCCCTTTGCAGAGGTTAAGGCAGTTATAAGGCCTGACGGCCACCAGCGGCAGCTGGAGTGTTCTGCAGTAACGGATCCAGCTACCGTAAAATCATGACTTTGACTCAGAAAAAATAAGTGGGTTGTTTTTCTTTTCTTGTAAGAGAATAGGTGGATTCTTTTCTTTGCCTCCTGCCGCTTGAACGTGTAGTCAGTCACATTTTCAAGTGTTACGCTCTTCAGTCCGAAGGGGTAGGAATAAGTGGAAAACAGCAAAAAAATCTGACAAAAGAGAATTTAAATCCTCTTGACTACGAGAACTTGGACTTTAAAGCTCCCTGTGTCTCATGAGATAGAAATGGAAGATTCAGCAAGTCTATGAATATTTTAATAGAAAAAAAAAGAGCACAAGTTCTAAGGTATATGCATACACACACATAACCATACACACAAACTAACAACGCACATCCGCTTCCCTTGCTCGTGCCAGCCCTCTGCAGCCAGCGTCTTCTCCGCTTCTCCCTAAGGGTGGAGTCTTAGGTTGCCACCACGTTGTTCAGCCTCGACTAGAGGAGACTTTCAGAAGAGCCTCTCGCGCAAAGGGGAGTCTGCCATCCCTTCATCTCTCAGCCTAAAAACGCACGCGCTGATGCCGGTGGGGAGGAGCTCCGAGGGCTGGAAGCCGCCTCCGAGGGCTGTGCTGCACCGAGCCTCGCGCCACTGAGCTTTCGTGAGCAGAGGCCCCGAAGACGTGACCGACCGGGGGGGCTGAAGGACCTGGGGCCGCTTCGTCCAGCAAAGAGGCGGCCGGGGCGCAGGAGAAGTGGAGGGGGCAGAGAGGGGAGGTTCCCATCGCAAGCTTTAAATACGTGACAGGCTGCCTCAAAGAGAAGCGGATCACTTGTTTTCCGCGGCCGTGGTGAACGGGGCAAGCGGTGAGGGACGTTAACCATAGCGAAGGAGGTGCAGCCTAGACGGAAGGCAAAGCTCTGCGGCAGGAAAGCTGACAGCACTGAAACGAGATGGCCTTGGGAGGACACGGAGCCCCGGAGCAGGGGACCTCTAGGGAGCGACTGGGATGGAGGCAAGCAGAGCTGGTGAGACCTCTCTGGTCCTGCCCGGGCCCGTTCCTCCAGGATACGCCGTTTAACGAAGGTGGTGGTGTTGGAGCTTTCGCTGGCTGCAGTTGGAGAGGTCTCCGATAACACCTTTTTAGGGGAAAGGAGCGTACGTGTCTCATGCCAAACAGCAGAGCCGGCAGCCGAGCGCCGTGCCACCTCTTCATCCGAGCTGCTGCCGTCTCCCACGGGATCAATCCTCCTCCAGTCGCAGCCGCCGAGCACAGACTGCTGTAGCCGGGAGACGGCAGAGCCTCGGGCCGGGGGCCCTGAGCCGTGGCCGCTTACCTCGGCCCACGTAGCAGAGAGGGGGAAAGGAAAGGAAAAAGAGAGAATGAAGGTTCTGACAGCCCGTCAAAAGGGGTTAAGAGAGCCCTCATCTCGCACGGCCAGAGCTGCAGAGGTCGGGCACATGAAGCTGAGGCGACGCTGGCTTGCGCTGCTCCGGTGGGACGCACGGACAGACCGCGTGGAAGGACGGAGGAGCTCGTTGCTGGGCCACGGGATGGGGTCTCTCAGCAAGGGTCAGGAAAAGCCCTGGGAAAGCCCCCGGCCTGCTTTGGGCAGAAGGGAGGGAGAGCGGGGAGCTGGCAGGGCCCCGAAACGTCCCTCTGCCGGGGGATGGAAGGGCTGGTGGGACGATGGGGACAGCTGATGCGGGGGGGGGAATGTCACATCACCCGTGGTGCTGTGACAGTCGTCCGCGGCCGTGGGAGGAACGAAGGGTCCTGCCAGCTCCTTGGACAGCTGAAGGTCCTGACGGGGCTGACGTGGCGTGGGAGCAGGGTCAGGGAGGAGAGCAGAATGAACGCGAAGGGCTGAAAGCAAGCGCTGCGGTGAAAAGCCCCCTGCCCGGGACGCGGGGCACCAAACCTGGCCGAAAGCAGCAGGCGGCAGGGCAGGGGAGGCGCGGAGCCCTGCCGCACCAGGGCCGGCACAGCCAGGGTCCGGAGCTGCCCCATCGCCACCACCCCGCGCCCGAGGGCACACGGCTTACGCCCACCTTCTCCCAGGGCTGCCCACCGGAGCTGGGAGGGAAGGGCTGGTAGGGTACACAGGACACGGACAACGGGTCATCACGCCGGCCAACATGGGGGCTCTTCAGGTCCTCGCCTTAGAGGGAGAAACAGCTTATTCCAGCAAGGACTCCTTACGGGAGAACATCGGTTACCAAAGGGTCAGGCTGCACGAGGAGAGAGGCTGCTCGATCTCTGCCCAGATCTCTCTTCCTTCTCCCTACGATCACACGCTTTGATGCGAACGGAATAAAGCTGCGTACAAAACGTCCCACGACGCGCCCGTCGGCGTGGCCTGGGAAAGAATCACAGAAGGGTTTGGGTTGAAGGGACCTTTCAAGGCCATCTAGTCGAACCCCCTGCCATGAGCAGGGACATCCCCAACTAGATCAGGTTGCCCAGAGCCCCGTCCAGCCTGACCTGGAATGTTTCCAGGGATGGGGCATCTCCCACCTCTCTGGGCAACCTGTGCCAGGGCCTCACCACCCTCAGGGTGAAAAAATTCTTCCTTAGGTCTAGTCTGAATCTCCCCTCCTTTAGTTCAAAACCATCCCCCCTTGTCCTGTCACAGCAGGCCCTGCTAAAAAGTCCCTCCCCATCTTTCCTATGAGCCCCTTTAGGTACTGGAAGCTGCTGGAAGGTCTCCCCGGAGCCTTCTCTTCTCCAGGCTGAACAACCCCAACTCTCTCAGCCTGTCCCCACAGCAGAGGGGCTCCAGCCCTCGGATCATCTCCGTGGCCTCCTCTGGCCCCGCTCCAGCAGGTCCATGTCCTTGTGCTGGGGCCCAGAGCTGGAGGCAGCACTGCAGGGGGGTCTCCCCAGAGCGGAGCAGAGGGGCAGGATCCCCTCCCTCGCCCTGCTGCCCACGCTGCTGGGGATGCAGCCCAGGGCACGGGTGGCTTTCTGGGCTGCGAGCGCACATTGCCGGCTCCTGTCCTGCTTTTCATCCCCCAGCACCCCCAAGTCCTTCTCCTCAGGGCTGCTCTCCATCCCTACATCCCCCAGCCTGTACCGATACCGGGGGTTGCTCCGACCCATGTGCAGGACTTTGCACTTGGCCTTGTTGAACCTCATGAGGTTCGCGTGGGCCCACCTCTCGAGCTTGTCCAGGTCCCTCTGGATGGCATCCCGTCCCTCAGGCGTGTCCACCGCACTGCTCAGCCTGGTGTCATCCCAAACTTGCTGAGGGTGCGCTCCATCCCGCTGTCTATGTCACTGACAAAGATATTAAACAGCACTGGTTCCGGTACAGACCCCTGTGGGACACCTCAGGGATGTCCCTCAAAAGGACGGGCAGCTCCTCCACGTCCAGCAGCCCCGAGGCGGAGGCTCGCTCCTCGCCCGGGGTGCAGCTGCCTCGCGCTCCGAAGCGGCATCTCACCGGGTTCGTGTGCTCAGGAGGGAGCGCCTGACGCTGCCGCGCTCCTCGCAAGCCGCTCGGGTCATACCTTGTGTTACCGCGCTTGGAAACAAATAAACCTCGTGATTTTTAACTATTTATTTGTCTCATTACGGCATTGGCTAGGTTTTTCTTTTCTCCAAGTTCTTCTTCCCTGAAAAAGTGGTAGTTTTGGGGTTTTTTTAAGGTAAAAAAGCAGAGATTTCCTCCTAATCCCAGGAGGGACGGGACTTCCAGAGAGGCATTAAAATATCATAAGCAGCACAGTAAGAGTTAGAAAGGTTTCAACAGCCTCGACAGATGTATTCCCGGTGCGAGGTGTGGGCTGGGGTAGGAAAGAGGTGGTGGAATCTGAGTCGCTCCTTTGTCTCGAGCGGCGATGACAGAGAAGAGGCATTGCCATTGCCATATTTGGGTCTGCCCAAAACCACGCTGCTGTGTTTTCTGAAATAAATGATGAACGCCGCAGAAATCCAAACATGTCTTTTTATAGTTAGCCATCCAGGCAGAAAGCCAACGAATGCAGAGCTGCCAGCCCCGGCTATTCAGAAATCATGAGTCAAGCCCCCAAAATCCTGAGGCTGGCTTCAGAACTGCGAGCCTTCGCAAACCAGGGCTCTTTCCTCCCCTTTCGCAAGCTTTAGGGGAGGGGGGGATAGAGACAGGCACTACGATTTCAAAATCTCTCTGCAGTCCTGAATGTGAAATTACCTTTTTTAAAGGGCAGGTGAACATCGCGCTCCATCTTACGGCTCGGGGAGCCGGGGGTTGCGTAGCTGCGCTGGCTGGTGAGGGGACGTAAACGACAGGGTACGGCGTGCGCTGGCCCCCCCTCGGCATCGCCGGACTCGGCGCCGGCCAGGTCTCCGGGCAGAGCGCTCTCCTCCTGTCTGCAACACGAAGCACGGCAAGCCTTTTGTTGCATGCAAACCAGAAACACTCCTCTCCGAGTGAACAAAATTCAGAGAGATGGTGTTGCAGAGCGCCGGGATGGGGAGGCAAACACCGGAGAAGAGCAGAGCGGCAGCACCAGGCGCCACGTTTCCGTAAGAGCCGCGCGCACCGGGGGCCGGGCGCTTGGAAGACCTAGCGCTGCTTTTGGGCACCAAGACCAGTCTGTGCCACCACGTCCCGCAGACCTCACTCAGGGTACGGCAGCGGCAGCGACTCAGCCGCCGGGGAGCTCTGGAGAGGGGCAGACGGCGAGGAAATCGATGAGCCGCATCCACGGCGTGGTCTCTTCTACCTGGCCGGGCAGGCAGGAGGGCAGGGCTGCGGCTCCCAGCCCACTCTCCTCTCGGCAACGCTCGGGATTTGGCGTTCAGCCGCATTGCAAAACGCCGGAGTTACTTCATTCTGCACATCTGCAAGCTGTTATTTACGGAGAGGCAGCCGAGTTGCCTGCCGTGGCTTTAATAATGCTTTTGGCTCTTTTAATAGTTTTGGTTTTGCTAATTCCTCGGTTGGGTTCTCCAAGACAATGCTAGCTGCGTTAGAAAAGGCGGCAGGGGCTTCTCATAAGGCTTCACGTCCTCTCGCTGCACAAGGCTGGGACCTGAGAGCGCACGCGCTGCCGAGAGCGCCGGGGCTGGGAAGAGGCAGCACGGAGCTGCGGAGCAGCGGGTACGGCGGGGCCGTCGGCACGCTGTAACCCGCCACCAGCGCGGGCTCGGCTTGGCCGGCCCGGCTCTCGCGCGGGCAGCTGGCTCAGGGGCGTTGCTGTCGCAATAGGACAGACGGGTCCCGGTTACAGGGAAACGGGAGGATGCTGCGGCTGGACACAACCCTCGACTCGCTCCGCTGTAACAGCGGTGAGTTCGGGCTGTTGCTTGACCTCAGGGAGATCGGGGCAAAACCCTCCCCCTGTGATCAAGCCTTTCACTTTAGATAAAGTGTCCACTTGTGATTTATCCTTTCGCCCTCGGCACAGCTGCTTCAGCTGAGAGCCTGGCAGTGACAAAGGTGTGATGGCAGGAACGAGAAGTAAATATTTATAATTACCTATAAATAACAGCACGCACTTAACACCTCTAAACGCTACCGTGGTTTATAGCCATCGCGAATGAAGCCGGACGAGCAGACGGACGAAGACGCATCCTGGGGCAGAAGCAGAGCTGCCTGCTGGCTAGAGGACAACCTATGGTTTCCCACGCCGGAGCCTGGGATAATCCAAGCTGCATCCACTCTTGCCTGCCGGACACTCGTATACCAGCCCGGGTTGTGTTGCGGTCACCTTCTGAGCAAGCAGGCGCTGCCCGCAGCCACCAACAACGCCGCTAACGAGGGGAGACTCCGCTAACGGGTTAAGGCCACACCAGTGCGTGGCCAGAGCCGGCGGAGGCTGCCGGAGCCACCCGGCTCGGAGCCCGCAGCCACGGAGCCCCCGGTTCGCCCGCGCCGTGAGAAACGCTGCAAGCCGCAGCGGCGGCTGCCTCGGCAGAGAGCTGGGAAAACAGCGGGTCTTAAATCAAAACCACGCTCCAGGCCTCTCCGCGCCGGCTCCGGGCGCGCGCCCGGCTGCCCCTCATCCCCAGGCTCGGCAGCGAGGGGCTGCGCCGAGGCGGCCGTTCTCTGCCGCTGGCAAGCGGCGCAGGCTCCATGTGCGCCCTCGCCCAAGCAGGCACGGCAGCTCCCGTTTGCGTCTCCGCCGCCGAGACGGAGCACGTCACCGCAAAATCAGGAGGACGGTTTTGGCAAGCCCGCGGCGGCTGGCTGGACGAGAGGGCAGAGCGAGAGCCAGGCTCGCGTTAGGATGTCAGGCTCTGCCTCTGCTCTGTGGGCTTCCCTGAGCACGGCACCTTCCTCCTCCTCCTCCTCCTCTGTGGGCTTCCCTGAGCACAGCACCTTCCTCCTCCTCCTCCTCCTCTGTGGGCTTCCCTGAGCATGGCACCTTCCTCCTCCTCCTCCTCTGTGGGCTTCCCTGAGCACGGCACCTTCCTCTTCCTCCTCCTCTGTGGGCTTCCCTGAGCACGGCACCTTCCTCCTCCTCCTCCTCCTCTGTGGGCTTCCCTGAGCACGGCACCTTCCTCCTCCTCCTCCTCCTCTGTGGGCTTCCCTGAGCACGGCACCTTCCTCCTCCTCTGTGGGCTTCCCTGAAACACTGAGCATCTACCTCTTGCTTGATCAGGCACCGTCTGTAGCAGTGACAACAGGAAAGAGCTCTGAACTCCTCTTTAAAAACCCACTTACAGGTACTGTTAAAGTATTTACCTTAGTGATACATTGGTTTTAACCAATAATAAACACAATCATTTTTTTTTCCAGCTTATACAGTGCAAAGAGTCGGAAAGCCTGCAGAAGTCAGTGTCCACAGTTAACGCGGAAGCCTGCAGCTCCGTCCCTTTTCCCAGAGTCGTAAAGATCTCGGGACAGCGGGCAGGCCTTCGGGGTCTACCCAAGGCTCGGCTAAAAGGGAGCTTTCAGCCCGAGCTCAGCGTGGCTGGGCGAAGCACATCACTGCACTGGAGGAAAGCAAATAGCCTACTATCAAATTAGAAAAAATATTTAGTTTTCTGCTCCTCGCAGCTCAGCCCTGAGAAGGTTGGGGAGTTCTCAGTGCAGGGGCAACCCAACACCCGCGGGCAAGCTGCCCCTTGGGCCGCTCCGCAGCATCAGCGGGCTGCACAGTGCCGGCTCGGCCCCGGAATTTGCTGCGCTGGGTGCTTCATGTTCTTCGCCTCAGATTCCATAGTCTGGGGACTTGCAGAACAGAAACAGATTATTCCCCTTCTAGATACAGTATGTTGAGACGAAGGATTCGGGAAACTCCCTAACGTCACTGTGATCTTACGGTTGCCAAAACCAGAAACCAGACTGCAGTATGTGAATCCCCCGCTAGTGTTTGGACTGCGATGAGAGGTGTCCCCAGTGAGCGATCGGGTACTCGCAGCCTCAAGTTACCCGAAACGAAAGCAACGCAAGGAACAAACCCTTTTCTATCACTTTTGTAACGGAATAGGAGAGACACGGTGGGTCGCCCTTCAGACGTCTGACCAGCGAGAGGGTGGAGGAGTGATCAGAAGCTGTCCTGAAAGGTACAGCTGCCGCAGCGTTTTCAGCGCTAGGATGCTCTCGTATTTTCACGGCATTCGCGTGCACCTTCTCCAGAGGTGTCCCCGGAGCCTCGCCCTGCGCAGAGGTGGCCAGCTGAGGCCTCCAGCCCCGGCTCCAGCATCTCCGAGCTCCCCTTGGCGCCGGGAGGCCGGACCCCCCGCGGAACAGGGCGCCGCAGAGCAGTCGTACCTCGCGTTACGGCATTATCCAGGGGAGCAGGGGCACCGCTTTCCCATCACATACAGCAACGGAGTCTCACTAACGCTACCTTCTTCCTAATGAAAAAAATAAAAAGAAGACTTATCAAGAAACAAACGCACAGCTGTGATATACTGCCGACTAGTTTGTGATATTTAAAATGCATCGGTATCCAATTTAAGGGCAGCAAAAAGACAAAAGAAAGGTTGCCTGAATGCCAGCTCATGTGGCACATGCGCAAGAGGAGCCCTGCGAAGTGTTTCGTTGCGATGGTAAATTGAGACTTCTGCAAATGATTGCTGCTGCGCGCACGAGGGAGTTGCGTGCAGAAATAGGTCTTCGATTCAGGTGCCCGCGCAGGCACTTTGGAAGAGAAATACAGCGTGCCCAAACCCAGGACAGCCAGGGGCTCCTCCGCTGAGGGCAGCGGCCGCACTCCCACCCGCCCTGAGCACGGCTCCGGCTGTAGGATGCTGCGCATTACTTTTTTCCTTTGGATTTAAGGCAGCCGAAGATGGCAGCGTATTTTAATTACCTCTGCAGTTAGCTGGAGCAAACGACTGACTTTTAACGAGCGCAGAAATCGGTCGCTCCTGAGCACGTGCACCCACTCCATCTTACCCGCCCGGCTGGCAAACTCGCGCTCGTCTCTCGGGAGGTGACCCTGTGTCCTGCTCCCAGGAGTTCGCACCGTGCTCTCCGCGCCAAGGAAAGCTGCTGCCTGCTGCAGCCGGTGAGCGACGCCGTTAGCCACGCTGGCGCAGGACTTCGATGCTTTGAAAAAAAATAAAATCCTCCCTGTGCCTTTTTTTCCACTCAAAAGACATCCGTCACTAAGGCAACAGCATCGTGATGGCCAGGAGCGGGACAGGAGCAAGCCACATGTGAATCCTCCCCGGCTCGGGGCGCGCCCCGCGCCGCCTGGCCCGTGCCCTGGGCCAGAGCCCCCGCGCCGGGACGGCCCTGCCGCTGCCCTCGGGACCGGCGCGGCCGCGGCCGGTGCCACCCTGGGTGACGGCCTGTTGCGGTTCTCCGGAGCGCCCTGCGGGCGGGCGGCGAGCAGGCACGGCAGGGTAAGGAAACGCCAGCACACCTGCTCGCTCGCCTTAACGCGGCGTCCAGCGCTACGCACGCAGGGAAATGGAAAGGAAAAAGAAAGAAAAGGAAAAAGAAAAGGAAAAAGAAAAGGAAAAAAAAAAGAAAAGGAAAAAAAGAAAAGGAAAAAAAAGAAAAGGAAAAAAAGAAAAGGAAAAAAGAAAAGGAAAAAAAGAAAGGAAAAAAAGAAAAGGAAAAAAAGAAAAGGAAAAAAAGAAAAGGAAAAAGAAAGATACTGTGAGATGAAAATTTTACTGCTCAAAAGTGACAGAATGAATCCAGAAAAGGAGCAACTGGTTTATGCTCACTCACAGTTTGGCCCCATGAATTACACTTATAAATTTTCGTAAGTTTCTCGTTTCCCCTTAATCTTCTCCACTCATGTAAAACAGCCCTCAGAAAGGGCAGAGCAATTAGACACCTTTTCAGCTTGTTTTGCTGATGGCAAAAACCATTTAGCACCAGAGAAGAGAAAGCAAATCCTTTTAAGAAGTAAAAGACAAAGTATCACGGCCCAAAATCTCCACCACCTCCCGTCACAAACGCGTGCCGACAACCTCGTTGCGGCGTTACGGATGCACCGATTTGTCCTGCAGCTCCACGATCCCGCTTCACCGTCCCATTTCTCAAGACCTAATGCACTTGCATATAAAGGAAAAACAAATTAGCTCAGGCTAATGCATTTTTCCATTGCCAGTAGGCATTGCTGGGAAAGTATACGGAGGAGATCAAAGCGATAGAGTCAGAAAGGAGAGCGTGAATGTTTATACCCTGCTAAAAGGAACAAACTACATTCCTACTGCTTGGGAGCACAGGGAGCAGGCCAAATAAGTAACCAGATCCGTATGCCGGCTCCGCTCCAAAGCCAGCCTACCTCGTAAGGTTATTTCCAGTGCGTTTTGCACAGCTGCCCTATTTGCATACGCCGGCTCCTCATTGCCCGCTAACGGTCTCTCCAGGCCGTGCCCGGGCTGCAGCGCCGTCCGAAAGCCCTGACGTACGAGTCCTCCCCGGGCTCATCCCTTCGCTCCCAGGCAGAGGGGAGCGGAGGGAAGGGATGGAGCAGGGACCAGAGCCGCTCGGAGCGTGCCTCGGCAGCGCGGGGCCGTGCCCATGCGGGCATCTCCCTTCCCTGTCCGTGCCACGTCCTCGCAGCGGGACCGCCAGGCTGCGCCCGTACGCGGGGACCGTAACCCCAACGCTGTCCTTATTAACAGAGACCAAGGGAAACGTCATTCGGTCGGGTTGCTTCGGATCCCGAGCAGCAGGCTTGGGAGAAACACTGCGCAGAACAGGCGTGCTTGTGTGGGCTAAAAAAAAAAAAAAAAAATATATATATGTATATTATTTATAACAAGTAATAGCTGTCCCGATAAACTAATATTATCGACACGCTTGGCCTCGGGCCCCGGTCTGACGCGTTCCCCGCGCGGCGGGCTCGCAGCGCAGCTTTCCGCCCCGCTGCCGGAGAGCGGCCGCAGGAAGGGCTGTTCTGGGTTCCGCCGCACGCGCCGTCGGGAGCCTGGAACTCTTTGCGTTCGGGTCTCCGTGAAGCCAGAGCAGCACCGGGGACGGGTAGGAAACCATGTCAAGTGATGGGGCTGCCCTGAGTCACCGAAATCCGCTCTCCGCCGACAGAGCTCTCAAACATGGTCACCGCGAGGAGAGGAGCCTTTGCTGCCTTTCACGTGGCAGATCAGGCAGGGAGCGCTGGCAGAGGCTGAGGCAGACAAGGCAGATGCCGTTCGTGGCCGTCGAGCCGAGCCCATCCCTCACCCCGGCGTGAGGGGCCGTTTGGGAGCTGGAGCCTCCGTCTGCCGCCTCCTTCCCTTCTCGGCGGGCACTGCCGCGCGAGGCTGCTGCTGCGGCTTCACACCAGCTCGAGCTCTGCTCTTCCCCCCTTTGCGCTCCCAGCCGGGTCTGGACAGTGTCCTGGCTGCTGTGGGGAGACACCGGGTGGGCTTCCAGGTGCAGGTGGTGCCCACCACCACCACCACCACCACCACCGCCGCCGCCACGGCACGGGCGTTTGCAGAGCGCTCACAACGCAAGCCCTGCACGCCCCGCTCCAGGGCCACAGCAGACCCACCGCGCGGGAGCTCCTCCTGCTCCCACCAGCGGGACAGACGCGGTGGAGGCAGAGGAACGCCACAGAGCCGGCAGCAGCCTTGGCCTCCAAAGCCGCTACCTGCTCTTTCACAGGCAGCCCCCAAAGGTCTGGGCTCTGCCCGTCAGTCGAGGGGAGCTGGCACAGCCCAGCCCCCCGCTGCTCTTCCTCCTCCCGCAGGGAGACGATTTCTACGCGGACCAGAGATGTACGGTGGTCAGGAGTTATTCCGGTAGAACGGGAGCCCCCAGCACAAGGACATGGACCTGCTGGAGCGGGGCCAGAGGAGGCCACAGAGATGATCTGAGGGCTGGAGCCCCTCTGCTGTGGGGACAGGCTGAGAGAGTTGGGGTTGTTCAGCCTGGAGAAGAGAAGGCTCCGGGGAGACCTTACTGCGGCCTTTCAGTACCTAAAGGGGCTCATAGGAAAGATGGGGACAGACTTTTTAGCAGGGCCTGCTGTGACAGGACAAGGGGGGATGGTTTTAAACTAAAGGAGGGGAGATTCAGACTAGACCTAAGGAAGAAGTTTTTCACCCTGAGGGTGGTGAGGCCCTGGCACAGGTTGCCCAGAGAGGTGGGAGATGCCCCATCCCTGGAAACATTCCAGGTCAGGCTGGACGGGGCTCTGGGCAACCTGATCTAGTTGGGGATGTCCCTGCTCACGGCAGGGGGTTGGACTGGATGGCCTTGAAAGGTCCCTTCCCACCCAAACCATTCTATGATTTCCCAGTGGAAGATGGAGGTTTAACAGGCTCGGAGCGTGGCTCAGGCTCAGGACGTGTGTTTCCCAAAAGCAGGCGAGCTCTGCCTGCCCGTTCCCTGCCTGCACCTGCCTGCAGCCCGGCCCCTGGGAGCGGCACGGCTCTCCCAAAAGGGGTTTTTAACATCCACAGGAGGGAAACCTCCCTCTTCAGGCGAGCACTTGTGCACGCACAGGTTGCCCTCGGGGTCTCCCGACCCGCTCGCTGGCTGCCCGAGGCCTTTCCCGAGCGAGGGCCCAGGGGGACAGGCGGGAGCCAGCACTCCCACCGCAACGAGCCCGGCCTTGTCGGTGCCGACCGGCTGCCACCCCTCGCAGCTGCTCCCAAGGCCGACCCCCTTTCTCGCTCAGCACAAAGACTTTGCTCTTTCTCCGCGTTTCCCCCAGCGTTCCTATGACAGAATTTCACCCCAAAGGGGTTTCAAACCCACAAACGGCTCATCTCCCGCAGCGCTCGCTCGTTTGCTGACGTTTTCCAGGGACGAGAGCAGGCAGGGAGACGTGTTTTTCTCTCCCTGCAGCCACGACGCGTCTCCAAGCACGGCCTGTTCTGCCCGTCAGGACAGAGAAGCAGGAGCGCAGGGGGTGTCACGACGCACTCCACAGCCCCCGAGCCGTGGCAGAGCGCCACGACCCCAGCCCCTCCGCTTTGGGTGCCTACGCTCACAGCTTTGCTCCCCAGAGAGGCCTGAATACTTCAAGCCCGGGTCTCTGTTCAGCAGACGGCGCTTTCAAGGGGATGGAGGAATCCCCTTGTGGGCCCCTCAAGGGTACAGAGGGACGTCTCTGTACTTTTGTCAAGGTTTAACCCCAGCCGGCAACTGAGCCCCACGCAGCCTCTCACTCACTCCCCGCTGGTGGGATGGGGGAGAGAATCGGAAGAGTGAAAGTGAGAAGACTTGTAGGTTGAGATAAAGACAGTTTCACAGGGAAAGCAAAAGCTGCGCACACAAGCAAAGCCAAACAAGGGATTCATTCCCTGCTTCCCATGGCAGGCAGGTGCTCAGCCACCCCCAGGACAGCAGGGTCCAGCACGTGCAACGGTGACTTGGGAAGACAAACGCCATCACTCCCAATGTCCCCCCCCTTCCTCCTTCTCCCCCAGCTCTATACGCTGAGCATGACGCCATATGGTGTGGGACATCCCTGGGGTCGGTCGGGGTCAGCTGTCCCAGCCATGTCCCCCCCAGCTCCTCGCTGGTGGGGTGGGGTGAGGAGCAGCAAAGGCCTTGGCTCTGTGTCAGCCCTGCTCAGCAGTAACGAAACATCCCTGGGTTATCAGCGCTGTGCCCAGCACCGATCCCAACCACAGCCCCGTACCAGCTATGAAAAGCTAGTTAAGAACATTAACTCGCTCCCAGCCAAACCCAGCACAACTTTGGACAACACAACGAGTTCTCCTTCCCATTCGCTCAGCAGAAGAGACGGCGGAGACAGATACTAGGAACAGCCGGCATGCTCAGGATGCCGGCACCCATGCCGGGATGCCGGCGCTCTGTCTGGGACAGCTGACAGTCAGCACAGAGAATAAATCCACGTGCAAAAGCTGGGCCTGCCATTTCCCCTCTCTTTTGGCAGACAAGCCAGGAAAGGATTTGTCGGCTCTCCTGTTCCCATTGAGGGCAGGTCCCTCTGCGTGCCCTGTGCCATCTCACCAGTTGATGCACCATTTTCTGCACGTAAATTCAGAGGTTTGCTGCTACGGCTTCTTGCTGGCACGGTTACGAACACAACTAGGGATTTTCTGCACCTAGCTGGAGTGGGACCCATCCACCCTCTTGCCTGAAGGCAAGAGTAACTACTATAGCCTAACGTTTGCAGAGAGTTACTTTATTTGCTCTTAAAATCTGCCACAAGCTTTATTTCAGCACCTCACTGTCCTTGCGTTTATAAACCTTCTCCTTGCACCTAACAAACCGCCTCAAGCAAGGTCCCAACCCACCCCATTCTTTTCCTACCCACAATATAAATCCATAGAAAACAGCAGCGTTTCATTTTGGAGCTGTTTTGAAAGAGAACGTAACCCCTGTTAAACTCCGAGGAACGGAAGGCGCGTCAGAGAGTGACCCGAAGAGCACCACAAATTATACTCTTCATTTCGAAGCCGTCTCGGGCGTTTCGCACCACGGGCGCACAGGAAGAACGGGGACGTAAGCGTGAAGAATTGCGGGCCCGCTTGCGGGTGTCACCCAGCCCGACGGCTCTGGCCGGGGCGCCTGCAGCCACGCAGCTCGAGGCCACGGGGGGGTGGCGGGAGACGACGGCCGAGCGCTGCCGGAGCCCCCGGGAGGACGCCTTCCGCCTCCCTCGGCGGCCGGCGCATCTCTGCGGGCGCCGGTAACGGCTCGGATACCCCTCCCGGCACCCGCACCCCTCGGGCCGCGTGTCTCTCGCTGCCTGCTGACGCCGGGCCAGAACCGAGCCGCGGGAACGCGCCGCTTCCAGCCAGCGCCGCTTCTGCCGGGCAGAGCCTGAGCGCGGCGTCGGGGCACCGGGCTTAAAAGCAGACCTTGCGAGAAGCCGGAAGCCGTACCGAAAGTTACTGCTCCCAGAGCTGTTGTTAACCCTCAAACAGCGGATCTTTCCGGCCGTGGGCTCCCGGGTGGGAGGCACACCTCCGGAACGGGAGGAAACGGGGTTCCCTGAATTCGGCAGGCACTACCTTGCCTGTCCCCAAAGCTGTTCCTTACGGTCCATGGGAGAGCATTGGGAAAATGAGCAGCTTACTCCCAGCCTCTTTGGCACTGGCCAGGAGCATCCCGTGGGATCACTGGACATCCGTTATTAGGCAGAGGAAAGCAGCGTGACTCTTTGTCCGCATAAACAGGGTTTAAGCCTCCACTTTAAATCCCCGTTTGCCTGTGGAGGGGGCCCGGCCACCGGGCAGCAAGAGGAGCCTTGCTCCGGCTCCGGGACAGGCTGTCCCGGGAGCTTCCCTGCCCGGGGGACAGCGCGATCTCCAGCCTGCTCGCACTCGGGGAGTCATCCTCTGGACCAAAAACATCCACCAAAAAAGCCTGCAGGAGAGGCCGCGACAGTGGCGAGCATTGTTGCTGCTGGAGTGGGCTTGTTTGCTTGTTTCCCCGCTCCTGGAACAAATATTAATAGCTGCGTACGCTGCTCTTCACGAGCGCAATCCCCCGAAGCAGCGTCGGGACCTCGCGTGACCCCGAGCAGTGACTCATGTCTTGACGTCGGAGGAGACAGTCGGTGTTTAACCTGCTGTGGCTCCAGATTAGGGCTTTAGCAACGCGCCTCGCAACCATGTGCCACTTAGCACTTTCCCCCATCCTGCCTACGTGCTACTTCTTCCCCCCCGAGATTTGGGAACAGCTTTAAAAGTCACCAGAGCTCCTATTGCCCCGCGAACCCGGAGCCTCGGTACGGCACGTGGTGAGAAAGCCTGGCTGGCTGTGACACGGACCGTGGCGGGGACAGAGGGCCCCAGGCAGCGGCCGGTCTCGGGCAGCGGGGATGGATGCGACAGGATGACCAAATCCCACCTGCCCCCTGCCGCCTTCTAAAAACGGCTGTCCTGCACGTGTGAAAAAAGCGTGCCCTTTCCTTTTCAAATCACTGCTGCGCTGGGGAGGACAGTCACTTCCACCGACGCGCAGAGTCTTCCTCAAGTCCTTTTGCTGGGAAGGGTGACTCACGGAAACACCAACCTGAAACGTTCTCCCGGGGTATTTTTAGCCAACAGCGATGGTGGTCCGGTGAGTCACGGCTCCGGTGCTGCCCATTAGACCCAACGCAAAAAGCCATGGGACGCAATTGAATGGATTGCCTTCCAGGGCCGCTTCCCCAGGGCTCCGCTTCCCCGGCGGCGCGAGCCACGCTTTCTCTATTGCGCCGCGTTTCAACGGCGGGGTTTGTTCCCTCCTCACACAAAAGAACCGAAGCAAGCATCCAAAAGCCTTTCACCTCACAAGTACTGCAATCCGCACTTGACTGCGCGTACCAGCGATTGTTCCGAGCGCTGGAAAACACAAAAGCAACGCCGAGAAGGGCTAAGAATAAGGTATGGAGAGGCGGGGAAGAGCAGGACAGCAGGGGTTCGCAGCCTCGCGCCGCCTCGCTGGGGAGCGCTGGCTCTGGGCGCCCCGGGGTGCCACCCCCGCGAGCACTCCCTGTCCCACGCGTCGGGGTCCCCAGGCACCAGCGTCACCCAGAGCCTCGCTGCAGCCCGGCGGGAGGGTGACCCACGGCGGGTCCTGGGGAGGGGACGACCCGGGGCTCTCCCGACTCTGGCAAGGTTAAATTCCTCAAGCGTCAGGAGCGTGGGTTTCTTTTGCTGACAAGGGAAAAAGGCCGGGCGCGCTTGGGAGAGCTTTCGCTATTTACCTACATAAACCTCACGCTTCAAAGGGCTGGAGGCGTTTGCGGGGAGAACCAGCAAGACAGCCTGCCTTGCCCTCTCCCGGCGCAGTACAAACATGCTCTGATACAGCAAGCGATCCAACCAGAGGTTTGTGCTTGTTCGCTTCAAAAGTGCCTACTGAGAGATCTGTTCGGGTCTGGAAAGCAAACAAAGGACTATCAATGGGAGCACTGCATCCGAAAACCGCAACAGCTGCTCTTTGGAGATCCCCATTGTAATTACCGCCCGATTTCATCGCCAGGCAAACTCCTCTCTCTGTGCTCCCTCGCCCTAAGGTCAGGCTGGGGCAAGCCATCAAGTTCAGCAAGGTGGCTCTTTTTTTTTTAGATTTTATACAGTGCGTGATGTACAGCCCATCCAGCTGCGGGATGCAAGAGCCTCCTCCAAGGCACAGGTCCATTTCACAACGCCACCGTGCTCACGAGCTCCGCTTCACGCAAGAACCCGCCTAAAAAGCGAAGAGAAAGGCGACGTTGCTGCTTTCCCTACCCGAGGGTCTGTCCGAAGAGGTGGGCAGGATGGGTTCCGTCCCCTGGGATGGGAAGCTGCCAGGTCCCCGGCTCAGAAACGCTCTACAGACCCAGCGGTATCTTTCGTCTCTGCGTAGGCGTTTGCAGCCCAGGGCCACCAAAGGCAGCGTGGGGGCCAGGGCGGCTGCGGTGGCCAGAGCACTGGCCGGGGATGGTCTCCACGCTGCGATGGAGCTCTGTGCCCAGACCCGCTCCGGAGCCCCGCGCCCACGGCCCCAGCCGCGCCACTTACTCACAGGCACGGCCAGGAGAACAGCAACCAAGGGCAAACTGCGCAGGGCTGGCGAGCCGTTTCCAACGCGGACTCTTATTCCTGGGGGGTCGGTCATCGTTCCCTGCCTTCGACCCTTCATTTGGGTCCATCACGCAGGAGAGACCCGAACGAGTCTGGCCCCAAAGGGAGGGATAAAACCCTAAAGCTCCAGCTCAGATGTATTTCTGTTTGCTCCTATAAGCCGCCCTTTCTGGAGAAAGGGAGAAGTGCTGAGGCTTGTGAGGAGGGGAGAACGGAGGAAACGCAAACCCCGAGACACCCCCATCCCCAAAGCCACGTCTGTGAGCTGTGTGAAATCCCCCCCACGTCACAGGAACCAGATAACCTTTGAGATCTGGCAGAGACCCCCCTGCTAAAATGAGGCACATCAGCAAGTTGCTGCAATCGCTCCTTCCCTGCGTCTCAGGACCAGGGAGGCGACACGCAGGGGAGCCAGCGCGGTCACGGGCACGAACGCCCGTGCAGGCAGGGCAAACCGGCCCCACGTCAGGTCTAGCCCGAGAGTAAACCGCCTCAAAAATCCACAGCAACACAAGGAACACCAGAGACGACGCCCTGGGTCTTCGCTGACACCAGCAAAAAGCAGAGAAAGGAGGAAAGAGTTTCCCTGGTAAACGTTAACTCTTTCTGGGTAAGTCTCCACCTAGCATCGCTTCTTTGGCCGCAGAAAGCGTTTATCGCACTGGCAGAAGTCTCCTGCTTCCCAGCCTCTTCCAAGCAAGACTGCTTAGAAAGGTGCTCTTTGCCAACGTTTCTTTCAAAGCTGATTGCACCGACCAAAAAAAGTTTCCACGACACCTTTGATTTCATACGATCGTTCAATAAGATAACAAAGCAGGAGGAGGAAAAACACCGAAACCCCAAACAACCCAACCGCAACCAAGAGCAGCCCTGAGCAATATTTGAAAAGTTAAGGCGGCACGAGCATTTCAAGAAGGGGTTTGCTGCGCATCCAGCCTCTCGGCTACCACCGTCCCGCACGGCCGCGGCGCCCTCCGTCCTCGCCTCGGCACGGAGCTGGGGGACGAGCGGAGCCGCCGGCAGGCGAGCGGGCCGTGCCGCCAGCCCACCGAAGGGTGCTGGGGCCGGAGACCCCTGGCAGGCGGCCCACGAGTGCAGCGGGAGGATTACATCCATTCACTGCTAGTTAAGGACACTCTTACCTCTAGTGGAGAAGCTTTCAAGTTAAAGCGTACGAAAACCCGCAACACCCATGCGGACAGCAGAGATAAAAACCTGTTTCGGCAGCTCGGAACAAGAGAGCAAAAATACATGGATAGAGACAGAATAGCTCTTTGCAGGAAAAAAGGGGGAGGGAAAAAAGGGAAAAAAAAAAAAGCCACCACCACAAAAAACCCCACATCAAGACGCTTTGTTCATACATTTCAAAGACCAAATATTTTGGCCTCCCCATCCCACCTCGCCGCCGACACGAGAGGCCAGGTCCCCCCAGCAGCTTAGGTGAAAGCCCCAGCGCGGGGGGAATGTTCCCAGGCGCAGTATGGGAAACGCGGAAAGGGCCGAGAACGCACCCAGCTCCTCCCCAGGTAAGCCAACGAGGACAGCGGACTCGTTCCATTTGCAGGCAAGAGGAAAATACAGCATTTACGGGATGTCCCCAGCACTTCCCACAGACCGTGAGGGCAATGCGGGTCAGTCCCCAAGAGGCGGCCAGGGGTGGCACGCTAAATGCTCCTGTGCAGCCCCACGTAGGAAAAACGCTTAAAGTGATCTCAGCTGCCCTTGTTTTGAGCAGATGTTGGGCCAGAGTCCTCCGAAAGTCCCTTTACGCCTGGTATTCTGCGACTTTGTGATCAACCGTTACAGAAATTTGGGTTCCTGCCTCTGCAAACGCCTTGTGCGCTGACACGAGCTGACTTTGTTTCAGCCAGAAGCGCTAGAAGCGACGGGGGAAAAGGCCCAGGAGGGGATGCGGAGGAGACGACGCGATTCGGGCGCAGGCTCCTCCACCCTCTTGGAGCAGACCACGTCCACCCACCCACCGCCGCGCTTCGAAGCGAAGAGTGTTTCATCCTCGAGCAGAGAGCTCCAAAACACGCGGCGGCACCCTTTGTCCAGGGTTTCCAAGTTAGGTCCGACACCCGAAGGAAACATTAAACGCCTCACCCCACCGGCCGTGGGACAGACACTGCGCAGGCTCCGTCTCTCCAGCATCGCGAGACCAAGGGAGCAGGGACAACCGCCGGCACAGGCATGCCGCTACGGGCACGGCCTCGCCGCGCGAGCCCGATCCTGGCAATCCCCTCTCTGCACCACGCTCTCGCTGCGCCGCGTCTCGGCTGCGGCCCGGGGCAGAGCGGAAAGCTGGGAGCGAAGGCAAACGAAGCCGCGCTGCAGCCTGGCAGCTCCGCGGGACGGCTGCTGCGGCCCCGCTCCGGAACCGACCTCCAAAGCCCAAGGAGGTCCCTGACGTACGCTTTCGGCTTCCCCTTTCAGCCTTCACGCTGTTTAACGCCTTCTACAGTATTAAAGAGGGCATCATGCGGGTCGATCAACAAATCGATCGAGGAGAAGCCAGGGCAGGCAATGCAGACGCGTTTGTTTGGCCCAGCCGGCGCGGTCCCGGCATGTTTCCCCAGAGACCTCGGCTTCCCGTCCCGGCTCCGAAGTCACACACGGCAGCGCTCGGCTGGAGCGATACAGGCGATCCGCGCTGGGGCGAGCTGGCGTCACCCCGCATCCGGAGCTCGCTGGCATTGAGGTAACGGTGACAAACCGAGTGCCTCCCTCGCTCCCGAGAAGGGGAAGGGCTCCCGCCAGCCCCCTGCCCCCTGCGCCGGGTGACTCCTCACGCGAGGGGACAGACGCGCTGCCACGCGAGTGGGCATCGTGCCACGCTTCCCCCGTGGGGGCTGCCCCGGAGCCTCCGAGCTCTCGGAAACCTTCCGATTCCCAGCCTGAACGCTTTGTGGTCGGATTGCATTCATTTGCTCCGGTGTTGTCCACCACCTGAAACAGCTGTTCCCCTTCCAGGGGGCTCTCCCTCGCTGCTGTATGTACGGATTTTTATTCTGGAAGCATCCCACGCGACTGCCGTTCGCAGGCGAGGAGGCACAGCAGAGACTCCTTGAGGTGCCACTGGAGGCTCCATCTTTCTCCATCCGAAATCATTCCTCTGAAATTGTCTCTATTCATTTCCCAAAGCCACATCCAGATAGCACCCAAGTCCATAAACCCGGCCAGGAACGGTGGGGCGGGTCGGTGAGCGACGCCGACGGCTCCTCGCCGGAGCCCGGCACCCCCGGCTCCAGCCGCGCAGCCCGGCGGGTGCCACGCTGCCGCCTCCGCCGGGGCCGGGCGGGCCTCGGGAGCGAGCCGGGCGAAGGCTGGGCGCGTGTCTCCTCCTGCCGTGCCGGGGAAGCAGCCGGCTACGCCATCAGCTGCTAAGCGAAAATTAGGCAAAGTGCTTCGTGAGCTTTCCTTGAGCGAGCTCGGGGCCAGAGTCTCTCCTCGCCTCGCGCGGAGGTTCGCGAGGGCTTTCTGTAAACCCCTCTAAAAGGCTTCGGCTTGGAGCTGCTTACGCCCGCATCCCTCCCTATGCCGCTGCTTACCTGGGCTCTGCCCTCGGAAGGCAAACTGCGGGAAACCAGGATGCCTCTCTCTTGGAAGGGATTGAACAGTTTCCCCACAAGATCTTTTGGAACAAGCAGTTGTCACAGAACACGTGTGTCTGATGTCCTTTTTTTACGGAAATACAGCAGTCTGGAAGTGAAGAGTCATCTGTCGTCAGAATGGGAAGCGCAGTTTGCAAGCGCAGAAGAGCGGTTTTGTTTAACTCGCAGCCGAGGCAGGATTCCTGCGAGCCAGACGATCCCGGTAACAACTCCCACGCGGCTGCGCGCCGACGGAAGCAGCTTTCACAGAAACGTTGCCGCCAGACCTATATTCCCAGCGGAGAAGATGCAGAAACCCCAACCTCTCCGGATAAACAGGAGAGCAGGAGGCCAGTTCTAAAGGCAGAAGTAGAAGACATCAGCTTATGGAGCCCAGCAGAGCCGAGACCGGAGGGGAGGGAGGGCTGGGGGGGAAGAGGGCACGAGTCTGCCCCGGGGGCTCCGGCTCCTCTCCGCCGGGTCAGCTGCACGCCCTAAGCACGCCAGCGGTTCTCCGCGCCGCCACCTGGCCTTGCAACGCTTCATTCTTTAGCACGGTATTAAACCGAGCTTTAAAACGGACTAAAAGCCACGCGGGTTTACGGGGAGACTGCACGGAGGTGGATTTCGGAGAAGCGTGGTAAGTGATGCCGAGACCGAAACCCGTCGCCGCGCAGCCACTAGCGCGGAAGAGGGCGAGCGGCTGCCGACGGTTCCAACAGGGATCCGCTGAGAACGCAGTCGCTGTAAATCAGACCCTTTTTAATTCGTTACTCGCACTGCCTTCTACGGTCGGAAACTGCAAGCTCATCCATCCAGCCTTAATTCCGACACTCGGAGATTCTTATTTTTGAGCGCTTACATCAATAGTCCGAAGTTATTTCCCTTCTAATCCATCAGTGTTTACACATCAAATTAAACCCACCCAATTATTTTTCCAAATACCTTTGGCCTATCGTAGTCGCATTGTTTCTTCGGACTATTCCACCCTTAAAATTCTGCTTTTTAGAGCAACACAGCCCTTCGATTCAGCATCTGAACCGAGACGTTCGCAAGATACCTACTGATTAGGATTTTTGACTGTTAAAATGATTGTCTTTTCCAGAAGTCAATGAAAACTAGCGGTACATTTTCATAGGGCCCCTAACATGATTTCTGGTTAGCAAGGAGATTTCCTCGGGGAATTTTCTATTGAGAAAATAAAAACAATTTCTAAAGAAAAATAAGACCTGCAGTAAACTGCCCGAGTACGAGCGTGAATTTCAATGCATGATAATTTGCAGCCGCTCCGTTGTTAGCCAGTACTTCAAACAGAAGTTATGGAAAACTTTTGTATTCGGATTCCCATCGCGTGGATACCTGCTGGGCGCGGAAGCGGGAAGACCCCGTGTGCCTTTCCGGCAGGCCTGGCTGTTGCACGCGGACGCGACGGGGTGCTCGCAGCCACTCCACCAAGGAGCATTTGCTGTCATTTTATGAGCGCGTTCGCTGTGAACACGCAACTCCTTGTTCGAGCACAGCCACGCTGGAGGCGTGGAGAGACTGCCGGCACCCGCGTTGAACTGCAAATAGCCAAAGCCGTGCCCAGACCCGCAGACTAACGGGGTTTCTCTGCTCGAGGGCTGCACTACTCATCCTTACTCGGCGTATTTGTTATTTCCGTCGCACCCGAAGGCTTCCCGGGCATTTTACCGCAGGCGATGGGTTTCGCGGGATGCGGGGCGAGAAGACCACAGCGGCGCGAGGGCGGGAGCAAGGAGCACGCAGAGACGGGCTCCGGACCGGGGCACCGCCTCAGGGGGTGCTGGAGAACTCGAGCAGCACCCCGAGGCGTTGCTGCAGGTCGATCGCTGCCGAGGCAGACCCCAAACCATCCGCCCCGTGGGTTCTGCCTAGGGGTCTTTACCCCGAGGGTAGCCAGCACGCGCCTGCAGAGGAGTCGCTGCGGGGCTCTGAAAGAGGGGCTGTTTTCTACGCAGCCAGCACAAACTGCCCCAGCCCTCTTTGCCAGTCCTCCTCCGGCCGCGAGTCACGCAGCGAGCGCTGGCAAAGCTCCCTGCTCCGTGCGTCGGGGCAGGAAAACGGAGCAGCAGCAGCAAGGAGGTCTGAGCCTGCAGGGAAGGAGCTAAGCGAGCAGCAACTTACTCAACGCTCACGAATTTCATCCCTCAACATCTACAAAAACCCACAACCGTGCCTTTTCACTAAATAAGGTCATTTGCAGCCTTCGGAAAGAACGAGAAACATTCCTTCTGACTTAAAACTCGGTCTGTTCCACATGGAGACTACAAGAGCTCACCAGGGCACGAGAGGAGAGCCAAGCCTGGAACACACCGGGCAGGGAAGCAGAGGGGGTGTCAGAGGGTTCCCCTCTCTGCTTGCACCTCGCTACAAGCAAGAACCACCACGGGACAGAAACCGCCTTTCTGGGCCTCCCCTGAAAAGCACCAGTAGTTACCTTTTTTTTTTTTTTAACTTTAACAGGCGTTATTCTGGTTCTGCTCGGCCTCTGGCAGCCTGCCGCCTTTCAGGGGGCAGAGAGGCTGCTGGACCTCCTTCAGGCCAGCGAGCAGGCACCAGAGCAGGGGCGACCCCCTGGTCCCCTCCTTCCCAAAAGACACCGCTTGTGCCTGGAGATGAAAACCCACCTGCTGCCACAAGGATGGGACTTCGCGCAAGCTAAGTTGCATGCAGTGGCCAGATTTAAAGTGAGGTACATACTAAAAGGCAAGATTAAACAGAACCCTTCGCCCTGAGCTGGCTGCCGACAGCTCACTTTTTACGTGCCAGCTGCGGTCTGCCCCATCTTTACTTGCATTTCGGTATTTTAAAGAGCCAAGTCAGTGCGATTGCGACCCCCTCTTACCTTGGTACAAATGATGTTTTGCTGAGGAAGCAGTTATAAGCAGAAAGCTAAAAAAATCCCACCCTGCCCACAGCAGACACATACTCCGCAGCGATGTAAATACGACGAGCGTTGGGATTAAGGACAGCCAACGTGAAGGAGTCAGCCTTGTTACCGGGGAAGGACAGCCGTGCCATCGGCACCTTCTCCGGGTGGCCAACAGCGGGGGCAAGGGAAAGGAAGACGGCCGGGGCATGCCTGGCAAAGGGCCTTTCCCAGCCGCAAGCGCTCGGCCATTTCCCAAGCTGGAAGCCGTCCCTGAACCCGGGGCAAAGCAGCCACCAACGGTTTCAGGCCACGAATTTGTTTAATTGTTTTTTAAAAGCAGTTTTTGTTTCTGGCTTCCCTAAAACGCCAAAACCTGGAATTTCGGACTTGTCTGAGCGGGGACTGGGATCTCCCTTTGCGCGTCGTAAAGAGCCGGAGAAAGGTCTGGGCAGCTCCGCGGCGCTGGGCAGCCGATGCCCTCCTGGGGCACTTCTGCTCTCACACCTCGGAAACCGGCACAGCGCCGACCTGCCCGACAGACCCCAGGCCAAACACTGGGATATTCGGGTATTTCCCAGCGGTTCCGTTTTTGCAGGGGCACCGCGGCGAGAAGCCGGCCGCTGCGGCAAACGCGCTTTGCGACAGGTGCCACCACCTCTGAAGGAAGGCAAAGGCCCAACCACCCGTTGCGATCTTTCCTTTCAGCCTGCCTCGGCTCGCCCGGAGCTTCCTTGGCTTGCACGCTCCCGGCGTCCCGCTTCGTGGCTCTCGCTGCCAGCCTGCGGCTTCCGAGGGCTGTCCCGCCGCTCCGTACGGGCTACGCTGCCGCGTCCCAAGGAGCGAGCAACGATGGGCAGCGCGCAACAGGCGCTCGCCTCGCACCGCTTGTTTATTCGACTCTCCTCTGCCTTTTAAAAGAGTTTACGAAATGGATGTTTTGCACATGATAAATGACTGGCAGCTGACCTTTTCCGTTAATAACTTAATTCATGTGGAAAGGCGGACGGCCCGACGTGGAGCGACACAGAGGTCGAACAACAAGCCGCGCTGTACACAGACATACAGACTGCCATGGAAACGGGCCGCACGCGACACCGTTGAACGAGACTCCGAACACGAGCGTGCTTGGGTAATTTTCAGAATTGAAGCAGAAGTTTAAGGAAAAACCCTGATTTAATTTTGAAGCGGAGCACGTGTACTGTCCGTGAATGTCCTGCCTCAGCCTGCCCGCAGGAATCCTTTGCCCGGCAGCTGCCTGAAAACTTCTTACCGCTGGTACGAGACACGAGGAACTGGGTCCGGCAGCCTTGCTTGGGTCGTTTCGACATCCAGCCGCACAGGTTTCCCGTGTCTTGCCTCTCTTTCCCCATTTCCCATCCTTCTCCGGAGTACTAGGGGAGTGGCGTTCAGGTTTCCGGGCTCCTGCGAACCCTCCAGTGGGGTTTTGCTCGGGAAACCGCTGCAGGCAAACGGACAGGAGCATCGCTGTAGACAGAGGGAAAAGCACCATTCCTTCAGCTCACCGCAAGAAAAGCCTCTTATTGTCACAGCATGAAACCAGCACTGAATTATTTAACCTTCCCAAAACGCTCAGCTCCCCATACTTTTTGATGCTGTTGAAGAGATGGGACTGATCAAAACTGTCCTTTTTCAGCACACATCCCAGCAGCAGCGGGGGAGCCCCCCCGCCTTGTATTCCCGCAGCGGGGCAGCGTGGTTTTGCTCTGTTTTCTGAGGCCGTCCTCTCCGTCCCGGCGCGCCTCCGTGCCTCCGTCCGGAGCCAGAGCGGCACACCGGTGAGCTCGCTTGCTGCGGAGCATGGAGCCCGCGGGAGCAGGGACCCATCTGGGCCCGGCTGCTGCGTTACACAACAGCCTGATTTTGACCGCGGTCCAGTTAACGAACGGCACCGTCTCGCACGCGCCTGAGGCTGCTCTCCGTGAGCCCTGGGAACGCAAGCCTGCCGGCCTGAGCGTTTCTGTGATCCCTCGCGAAGGTCCGTCCTGAACAAATTAGCTTCTTCCCAGAACTCTACTCAACACCTTATGCAAATCCATTCAAATTAATGCCCTATAGACGATATAATCCTCTGTAAAACAGAAATCGCCCCCCATCTCCCACCACCAGGGAGGTGTGGGGATTTAAGAAGAAATGAAAAGGTCCCAGCAGCTTTCTGAGCGGTGCTTGGTACTGGGTCGCGCGAATCGGGAGCCAGCCTGAACTCCACGTGTAGGGATGCGAGAGAAGGGTTAGGTCTCGGCTGCACCCCGCTGCTAATCGAACCGCAGAGCCAGCTGAGGGGGTCCTCACCCAGATGAGAGAAACACGACTCGCTCCGTACCAGGGCGCTATCTCCGTGTGTCTGGCAGTTCAAAGTCAGGACTATTTTAAAAAAGGGCGAGGGGGTGGACGGGACCGGGGAGCATCGCAGGTGGCGCGGCACGGCTCGGGCTGCGGCACAGCCAGGAGGCGCAGGCACCGCCGGAGGAAGCTGCGGTTCCGGTCCCTCGCCAGCTTTCACAATGTTTTCCACTTCGGTTCCTGGGGATTATGTGTTATTTGGGTACTGCAACGTCCGGGGCTGCTCCGGCACGACCCGCCTGTTTGGGATCAGCAGGAAGAGACGCAGCCGTCTCCCAGCTCCGGAGAGCACGAGGCACGGCTCCGAGTTAAGTCACCGCCGCGTCGCAAGACCAAACTTTAGCATCTCCTGGGCGGAGGCGCAGACAGCAGCGGCAGGGCCAGGCTCGCAGACATGCACCCCCAGGCAGCGGGAAGAGCCTTCGCCTGCTCCCGGGTGCTGGGTGCTGGCAGCAGGGCGCAAGGCGGCGCAGCTGCGTGCAGGATCCCGCTCAGTTTCATGGTCTTGCTGCCTGATAACGAGGCGCCAGATGCCAGCACGGACTCTGGTTGCAGCAGGGGAGGCGCAGAGGGGCACGCAAAGCCGCCGCTGACGGGGGCTGGCTGAGGCAGGTCAGCGCCAGCCGAGCTGCGGACCCCGGGACACGAGGGACCGGCCACGTCCCGTTCACAGAGCCCAGACGAGGTTTTGGGAGAGGCACGCCGGAGGCCACAGGGACGTCAGACGCTTGCCAGTGCTCCCTACATGCGGAGAGGTTTGGGAACCTTCCTCGGAGACGATGGAGAAAAGCAAGAGGAAAGCCTTCAGAGGAGACACCTCCCCTGCTGGCACTTGCTACGCCCGACTGACCGAACAGGAGATGCCGGGAGCCAGCACCAGCGTGCAGCCATTCTGCAACCCAGAAAGAGCCAGGAGGTCTCGCAGGAGAGGAAGACGAAAAAGCTGGACACGTTACCTGCCCAAACATAAGTGTTACAAAGCGCTTAAACAAACTAAAGCAAGAGCAAAGTAATTTTTGCCAGCGAGAAAAGCACAAGCCCTCCTGCGCGGTACACAAGCACCATTCTTCACCCACAGATGACACGGGGACAAGACGACAATCGCTGCTTGGAAGTGCCTTGCTCTGTTTCAGATACCTCCTCCTGCTGACTAACAGACCCTGCACGCACACACACGCGTGAGCCTCCGTTAAATTAGTCCCGGGCGATGAGGACAGTTGAGTTTTAACGAGACCGCGTCGGTTCTGGTCAGGTTCCCAGCTCTCGCCCTCGGCGGCTCTGCCTGAGCACCTGTAGGTGCCGCAGCTTTCCGACGGTCGCCGAGCCGGCGAGGTTGGGTGAAGCGAGCTTAGGGAGAAACCCCCAGCGCACAAGATGCCCAACTCGCCTCTTTTTACGCGCACCAGCACGGACACCTACATGAACGAGCGGGAACAGTTTGAGTCAGAACAATGCCGGCTACAGGAGGCCACGTTTCCCTTAAAAAGGAAAGGCGTGCCGTCGTTCATTCCCAAGCATCACATTTAGACACACGAAGAACAAAAATACGGAGCACTCAAGGATTTCCAACGTTTCTGGAAGCAGCGCCACTGCCACATCCCTGGGGCTGGACGATGAACAGTCTGAAACGTGTTCCCCGGAGGCGTTACTGAGTCGCTCTGATGAACAGTAGCTTCCTGCCAGTTTTTGTGAGTTTTTGACGTGAATCATCTGGCAGAATTGAAGCAAAATAAGGGAACCAATGAGTAAAAAATGCACAAAGGTTGTTAACAAAAATTAAAGAAAAAAGCAGCCAGTCTACTTTCATCATCTGCAGGGAGCTAACCATTTTTTAAAAGAGCTCGAAATACACATCTCTCCTTTGCTGCCCAGGCTCGCGGCACCTGCTTTTGGGGGTGCGTTGGGAGCAGAGCACCCCGCGGCTCGCTCTCGAGTCAGCAGGGCCGAGTACACCCAGAGGACGTTTCTTCTCCACTGATGACGAAAAGCAGGTAGGGGCAAGTTTAACATCTAAAATTAGATAGGATTATGGATGCTCGTCAAATTTCCAGTTCACATTACATTTTAAGTGCCCAGATTTCGATGTGCTGCCTTGAGAGAAACGCTCAGATCCGTACAGCTCGTTACGCACAAGCCTGAGGAGATGCCTTGAAACACGGTGTAGGTAGAGATGCGTTTCTGCCCCTTTCCCCGGGAGCACGCGGCCCCGAGGCTCTCCCCCGAGGCCTGGAAGGGACACTTCGAGCCAGCGGCAGCAAAGCCCTTCCTCTCCGCTCTGCATCCCGTTCTGCAGAGCTTCCTACTGCTTGCGAGTGCGGGAGGGAAGAGGAACAGCCCAAACCCCGCTAAGGCAGCTTACAGAAAGCCTCCCGGCTTCTCTCCTCTGTTACCGCTTCTCCCGTTTCATCAGCTACTCGCAAAGCAAAGAGGGGGACAAAACGTTTAATGAAACGAAAATATCCTTGTAAAAGATATTTTTTAAATCGCAAATTTTAGTATTTGTATAAAATTGGCAACTCGGACTCGATACATCCATCAATAAAATAGAAAAAAACCCCGCCATTTTCAGATATGTGGAGAACACAGTGAATTATCCTAAACACGATCGTCCCCCGAGGGTGAAAAGCGCGCGTATTCAGAGGGCTGCCCTCCGCTTCTCAGAGCTGCTTCTCCATCCAACGCGATCTGCCCGTGTTGAGCAGAAACACAAGGACCGAAAGGGGGGAGCTGAATTCTACCAAACCTTCACGCCGTTCTGCTTTTTCAGAGGCAGCTATGCCATTTCAAAGTTCTCGGTCAACCCCCGTACCCCAAGATCGGCAATTCGGCACGCAAGGCCTCCAACAAGACGACGCTTAATTTCTCCAGAGCAAGAGACACGTGTTCCGTAGCATCTCCCGGAGGCTGGAACGGCCGTTGCGGGCGGGCCAGGAGAGAGCCCTCGTGCCAGCGCTGCCCGGCCGCCCGCAGTGACGCTCCCCGCGCCGGCGGGACGCGAGGCGCCCGCGCCCAGCCGCCGCTCTCACCGCTCTGCCCGGTCGCGCGGAGGGGCAGCCTGCGGCACGCGCGGGGACACCACGCGCCGGCGGCTTCCCAAGCGACCGCAGACGCGTCGCTCGGGCGGTTTATCAGCGTGGCCCGTTTCTGTGCTCGACTGCGTTTCCCAACCGCTTCCACCGCAATTCCCCCAAATAAAGCACACGAGTCGTAAATCATTTCAGGGCTGAGAGAGGCCTTCGGGGGGAAGCCTTCACGGAATCAAACAAGCTGCTGCGGAGGCAAGGGAGGCGGTGAAGATGCGCACAGAGCCGCAGAAGGGACCTGCGGGGGGGAAGAGCCTGGGGCGCAGACGCAGAGCCGGGGCAGGACGCCCCGCAGCGCCGAGCCCTGTGCCGCTCCTGCCCGCCCGGGGACCCGCCACCCGCTGCTGCGGGGACAAGGTCCCGGGCGGGCGGCTCCTCGTCACGCGTAGCTCGCTCTTACCTGGCGTCGCGCGGGCTAAACCCCGTTTATTTTAACCGCGTGGCACAGCGGGCGCGTACGGCGAGCACAGTCCGGGCAGTATGGGAGCTCACACATCCGTCCCTCTCCTGCCGGCACGCCTATAGGCGCAGCTTGCGCGCGATAATCAAGGAAGCCAGCGCGCTTGCAGGACGGGAAACAAAGGTGAGAGCGCGTTAATTCTACCTTCGTCAGCAGAACTCCCAGGGCCCCCGCGCAGTTGGTTCTTATTTGAATAAATGCTATTGGGGTCATGCAGGCGCTGAAATCAGAACTGGGATTTCGTTGATCTTAACAGCATAAAAACGTTTCGAAGAGAAGACGCGTCACCTTAGCCACACGCTTCAGAGGACGGAAAGCGCAGCTCCTGGGTTTCAGCAGCTGGATTTGTATGCATTTAAATAACCACGCGAGCAGGCCCTGCATGCTCCAGGCAAAAATTTGCTCCTGGCTCCCGAGGGAGCAGCCGGCCATCACGCAGTACCTCCCCGCGCGAGGTGCCACCCCGCCAAACCTGTCGCCAGCTACGTCTATTTAAACTCCTTTCCCTTTCCCATCTGTACCTTTTCCCACAGCCGCGAGAATCCTAGCGGGAACCCTTTTCCCAGCCAGGGGCGCAGAAAGTAGTTTGTTCCGTGTACGTCTTAGCTCTCCAACTCACAACACGGTTGTTTCCATAAATTATGCGATTACAGAATGGCACAAACCCCCTCTTCTCTAAACAAGATTTGCGTCGTTCTGGTTACTCAGTTAAAAGAGAAGCCTACGACACGCGGCAGGAGCAATCCCAGCAGCTACATTCTCCTTCGAGGAGGCTGTGGGCGAACCCGGTAAGACGAGCCCTGGATTTCCCAAATTCGGAAAGCAGCGATGCAGTCAGGCTGAAATCTGCGATGCAGAACCCACCTTCGTAACACGTTCGTTCCCGTGTACTTTGCGACAAGGGGTGGAAAGGGCTCCGTACGCGACGGCACGCTGCGCTACCAAGCGTGCCTGCACGGGTCGCTTTCTAATGACCGCGCTCACGCGGCCCAAGGGGAAATGGCACGAGCCGTTTTGCCGAGGGAAGGGGATAACGGGAAAAGCTGTACGAGCTCCTGTTTCGTCATGAACAGGATTTAGGATCTACTTCATTTTATTAAGATTATACCAAATTAAAGGTAAGCTTAATAAGGGAACAGTTTCATCCATCTAACGCTTGGATACGGAAACGAACGAGGATTTGTGCGTAGGTACATACCCGTGTGCTCTCCCGTCTGTGCCTATACCAGCCTATGGATGAGAGTTCAGCCGTAAAGGGTATGATTAAATCTGCATTTCTTTGTGCTCGAGAGACTCGTCTGTATCACACAGGCAATAAAGGAGTTGCACTTCTCAATCTTTTCCTTTCCTTGCTTTCAAAGCGCTCGAGTAATCTAAAAGGGTATTTTAAAAAACGCTCCGTTGCAGAAGACAGAGCTGCATGCGAGCTGAAAAAAGTTGAGGTTGGTTAAGATTCAGTATTGCCATGAATAATACTCCAGACACAGTTCTGGTTCAGCGCAGCACACCTCGAACGCTGCCTGTACGACCGCGCTGCACGCTCAGCTCCTCCGCAGAAACGTCGTGCGGCTTTTGCGGCCGCTGCCGCGCGATCGCTGCCGGCACACCGGTACGGCTGCTGTCTGAGCTTCCTACCCGCGACCCGAAATCCGTGGGTTCCGAGGCACCGTGGAGGGACGCGAGCGTTTCGGAGCGCGGCCCGGCACTGTCCCACGGCACGGGCACCCCGCCTGCGTGGGCGCGGTGGCCGGCGGCACGCAGCCGAGCTGCGCCTGCGCGGAGCAAACATTCCTCCCGGTACCAAGGCCGGGCGCGGGACGTGCCCACGGGCAGCTCCGCGTGCGCACGGGCAGAGCCGGCGCCCCTCGAGCCTTCACGGCTGCGGGCACAGCAGGGAGGGGTAAGCCGGAAAACTCGGTAGGAAAACAATTCCAGACATAAAGCAGCAACTGCTGATCCTCGTCACCTCAAGCCACAGCGGCCTGGAATAACACTGTCACGAACCAAAAGCCTCAAACGAGCCCCGAGAAGCCACTCGCTCCTTCGCCCGCAGCCAAAACCTGCGCTTTGCTGCTTTCGGTCTGGTGCGACCGCTGAATTTCTGGCGTGACAAGAGACAGACGTCCCGAGACATCTCAAGCGTCAAAAGACTGTTCGCACCGCACATAAAGGCTGCTCTCAGCCTGCTGAGGGCACCTTCCCCCTTCTCCAGCGCAACACGGACGTTCCACCTCGCTGCGGGGCTGCCGGCGAGCAAAGCCATCGCGCCGGCGGGGACGCGCACCGCTCCCGCCCCAGCAGGGCGGCGGGGACCCAGAGCAGCGGCCCCGTTCAAAAAGGCCAGGATTTACACTGGTCCGGCAACTCCTCTGCCAAATTTTAGCCTGACGCAATTTAATAGCACGCAGCAGACACAAAGGCGTGGGAATCGGATGCTGCCGTCGGGGAGCCGGACGGCACTCAGAGGGGGTTCCGCAGAGGCGTCTGCTGCCGCGGCAGCGGCAACGCCACGGCACGTCGCTTCCATAGGCGGTTTGTCTTTTGTAAAAATACCGGCACACAGTTCCGACTCAAAATAAATGCTAGTTGTTCTCTGGGGCTCCGGTGCAGTCAGTTCTCCCCAGTCTGGAACTCTCTTGTCCCAATCCCCCTCACAGGCGCTTGGTTTCCCGGACGCGGGAGCGTGCCCGATGCTTCCTCTGTGCGCACACGGATTTCTGCCATGCAGATTACCCGCGTTTCTGTTGTCAAGGTGAGCCCGCCAGGATGCGAGCCGAGAGCCCAGCTTTTAAGGTTTCCCTTTTCGAAGAAGGGTCGCGAAGACTAAATACACGCGAAACTCTCCTGACTTGCCTGGAGTCACGTTGCCAAACTCACCGCCGCGGCTTTGGGGGCGAGAACACGACCGTGCGGGTTGGGGCTTTGCTCGCCCGAGCTCTCGAGACGGAAAACGTACGGACAGAGACACAACGAAATCCGAACGTGTTTTGGCAATCCATTATTAACTGAAATGGCGCAATAAATGCGGAACGGTGATACCTGATCTTGTCCGTACAGAAGCGCTCTCATTTCGCACTTACACAAGTCAAAAACATGTTGGAGAGAAACAAGAGGGGGGATTAAGTGTTCTGTAATGCTACTACATTGCGTTTGCTTAAATCGCTGGATGAACGAAGGAACAGGATTTCATTACACGCATGAGAAATTTGAACATGAAAATTAATACAACTATTTGTATTACTGCAACAGGACAAAATGCAGAAGGAACAGCGTTTTAAGTGGTAAAAGGGTAACGCATTTCTTCTTCGACTATAGAAGTTTATCTTGGTAATGAAGGTAAAAAGAAACAGTTTTAGTTCCCCTTTAAATGGAATTTGCAATTTTCCGCATTCAGAACAGCCAGGAGAAGGAACAAACAAACAAACAAATCTCTTTCCTGCCCGCAGCCTATGGCAACTTAAACCTCCGAGCTCGCAAAGATCGTACTGGGGCTCCGAAAACATTCTGCAAACCAGAAAATAAGCTAGTTTCTTTCTGCGCAGCTATAAACTAACCCCCCTCAGCTTTCTACAAAGGCGTTTAGATAAGGCACATTCCTTATGAAAAGAGGAAAAAAATGTGTAATTGGATGATGTGGCATTATGGTGTTATTCTGAACAGCGATGCAAAGCTGCGCAGAGATAAAACAGCTGCCAGATAATCTCCTGATTAATACCAAAAAGCCTTTGCATTCAGCTCCGTCGCTCTTCCAAGATACAAACCAGCCAGCTAAAAGGCACAACGAAACGGCCAGACGACTTTCAGGGGACGAGCAACGCAGTTGTTCTTCCGGCCATCCTTGCCGAGAGGGGGAAAAAAATTAAAAAATAGGGGTTTTGCTGCAGTTTAACCTTCGACTTCCACAGTTACTTTGAAAACGGAAACGTGTAAAACTACGGACACTTATTTCTAAAACCCACTTAGTCCGTGTTTGCGTTGACTCAAGAAGGATTAAGCAGACGATGCGTTGGACTTCCAGCTCCCGAAACTGGGCAGGTCCGGCTGCGGGTGTGGGATCAGCGGCCGGTCCGGCGGCTGGGGTTCCGCTCCCGGTGGAAGCGACTCCTCTGTCTACCTCACGTGAAGCGAGGCCTCGGCAAGAGCCGAGCCCAGAGCCGAGCCCAGGGCTAGAGGTGGGCTAGAAGTCTTTTTCATCAGCATTTCCAAGCTCGTCACAGACAAAACGCACCGAAGCGCAAGAAAAGTTTCTGACGCGACGCAAACCCCTCGTTTCAAAGGCTGACGCTAACATCTGAAGCGGGAGCTGCCCAGGCTTCGGGTGCCCGAGAGACGGTGCCTCCGCTCCGTCCACCCCCGGGAGACGCCTCGCGACCCTCCGAAGGGGCCCGGCGGCGGATGAGCCGCGGCTCCCAGCGCCTCAGTCACCTCCTTCCTCCGAAACAGCTCCCCAAAGCACCAGAGGACGGAGGGGATCCGCAACAGCCATCCAGCCCCAGCTCGCTTCCGTCCGTCACCCAAGCATCTGCGTTTAAAAACGTCCTTTAAGAAACATTTTGCGGAGGCAAACATTAACACAGAGGGAACCTCACCGGGGGTTTGTTGCTTTAGAGTTCCCGCTATTTTCAGCCTTCGGTTTCCCACCGAAGCCGCGCGGGCTGTAACGCGGCACGCGACGAGGCGCGAGCCCTCGGTGCCAGCCGAGGGACCCGGTGTCACCGAGGCGCCCAGCCGGCAGCCAGGACGCCGCGCTCAAGCGCGCCGACGCTCCTCGTCCGGCTCCTCTGGGCAGGGCGGGCGGCCCTCGCACAGCCGGACCCGGGCGCCGCGCACGAGCAGCCCGTGAGCCGGGGACGCGGGGGGGAGCACGCCGCCGTGCGCGCCGGGAGCCGTCCGCGGCCACGACACCCGGGCTTCACCGGGGGCTTTGCCGACACGGCTGCAACGCACAGAGGAGCCCCTTGAGGGTTACGGGAACTTCACTAGGGCAGCTGCAGCAGTCACAGCGCTTGACTTTGCGGCCGCAGTTTTTCCTTCGGCGTTTTCTTTTTAGTACATAATATATTAATCAATTGAAAAATTAATCCCATTTCAATTAAAAATCAATTTTTGTGCGAAGTAGCTTCATGATTTCCGAGAGGTTTTCGGAGAGAAGGGGCTGGCTCCAAGCCCCGCTGCTGGAGAGCGGTTCCTGCAGAGCGCGCCCGGACAACGCGGCCGCTCGCCCATCGCCGGAGCGGCGCCGGCACGTTCGCGCGACGCGCTGATCCTCGCTTCCACAAGCGCCGGCCCAGAGACCTGCTGGAACGCGCTTCCAGCAACGCTTTCCACCGCCGTCCCGCCAAACGACATCTGCTATAAATAAGCACGTTTCACCAATACATCAAGAATGTATGCAGCGCGGGGCGGAAGCCAGCTGTATATATGGAACTATTCAATGATTCCCATAAAGAACAAACGCAGTCAAGTAGTACTGAAGCGGTAATCACGCGTTCAGCGAAAGCCACCAGAGATAGTTGTGTGACTTGGAAGCATTTTACTCTCTTCCCCCCTTTTTAAATTTGCAGTTGTCCTTGTTTTCTGTCATTTTTATTACTGTTTTTCACTTTATCATCCTCTGTGCTTTCCGCAGAGAGAATGCTTGATCACTTCTTCCAAAAGCCACCGATAAGAAAATTAAATCCCTTCGGCCTCACTGCGCAGGGCAGTTGCATAACAAGCCGAGTATATATAGAAATTGCATTCCAAGTGTTTACATAAGAGCTCAGAATAACACAGATGTTAAAAAAAAATGCAACTCAATTTACAAACCAGCCCTGCAGTGCTTCTGTGCCTGATAACCTGGAGGAGGCGACTCAGCTTACCGGTGGTACACCGTTCACGTTATTCCTGCACCATTTACGTAACTGGAAAAGAAAGATTAAAACTGAACAGGCAAGTGTGTGTAACAGGGCGATTTGCTTGTCTTAAAGAAGATACTCTTTCTAGCCAGACTGGCACAGAAGCCGACGCTTTAGAACACGCCAAGCTGTCTGAAGTCTCTCCTAGTTTCTTATATTCACGGAAATCACCGCACATGCTTAGATCAGACTTCCACGGACATTCCCACACGCGCGTCTCAATTTAATGCCTGCAACAGAGAACAAGAAAACCCAGGCTTGTTCCACAAGCCTTAAAGTAACTATACTCCCAAAAGCGGCTGGAAGGGCATGAAATCCAGGCTTCCAGTAATTCACAGCTTCTTTACCTTGCGATTTTAAAAATCAGAAGTGCCGAGCGTAAAGGCACCCTTGGTGGCTGGTCAGTGGACCGAGGGGATTACTGGGGATGAAATTGTACTGATTCGAATCCATCCTGTGTAGCTACCGTCTGAGGCAGGTAAATCTGTAAACAGGCGCACGCGGGAAAGCTCTGCTGAAAAGGTCAGCAACATTGCAAACCAAATCATCTAATGTCACCGAATATGTCTATTCGGTTCCTTGCCCAATCCATCCGCCAAGAAGTTGGGTTTATTTTAATGTACGAATAGCTACGGGCAGTTTTTGCCACGACAGTACGGTTTCCTGCACTCGGACACGCAGCCCAGCGCTGCTGCCGGGCAGCTTTCTCCTCCAAGAGCTGCGCTCTGTCGCCCCGAGGCCATCGCGCGGGCGACCGAGCCCCCCGGGACAACAGCCCCGCGGCGGGACGAGGACCGGGACGCTCCCCGGGGGGCCGAGCCCAGCCGCGGCCGCAGCCGGACCGGAGCAGGGGAGGGGAGGGGAGGGGAGGGGAGGGGAGGGGAGGGCTTTCCAGGAGCCCCGCTGGCACCCGGGGAGGGAGGACGGCTGCCAGCCACGTGCCCACGGCCCCTTTCGGGCACTTCCCAAAGGTGCCACAGTGGGTGGCAGGGGTGGTCCAGCCCATGGGCTGCTGGCTTCTCCGGCACGAGCCCGGCTCCCCGCGGCTTCTGCCCTCACCAGCGAGGTCAGGGGAAGATTCACAGACCTACTAACCAGCCCGGGAGCAAGTGAAGGGAAGGAGGGAGAGAAGGCGGATGCGAGTTTGGGCTGCGAAACACAGGATTCGCTTTGGAGAGAGGCTTTTTCCCCGTATTTGCTGAGCGCTTCACATACTAGATCCCCCCCAGGGCACGGGAGCAACGGCAAGCACACATGGCTTCGGTAACGGCACACGTCGCTCGTCCAGCTGCGCAAAGCCGTCCCTCCGAGAAAGGCAGGGAAGCGCTCAGAGGCGCAGTGAGCCCTCGGAGGGGCAACCAAGCACCCAGGAGAAACGCAAACCCTCCCTCAGCCCTCTGCCAAGAAACAACAAAATACCCTGAAAGAACGGCAAAGCGAGCGAGAGTGCGCCGAAATAAACCCCGTTTCGGCCGGCTTTCGCCGGGAACCCCTGCCTGGCCCAGCTTCCCGCATTGCGAAGCCGTCTTGCGACTGCCAAAGCTCGCGAGGCGGAGGGGGACGCCTCCTCCCCGCCCTCCCGCGGTGGCGAGGGGCCCGGAGAGCGCAGGTCTGCAGGACCGGTTTGCTTCTCCGGGAAGGAGTTAACACAGCGCAGAGTCCCGTGGGGTTTTGGATTAAGTGTTTTAAACCAAAGTCTTTTATAGACGGTCACGGCTGCAGATGAACAAACCGACTCAGAAGCAGCATCCTTCATGGACCTCGTGAGGTTAACTCAGCTGAGGGACCTCTGTGAAGACAGGAGATCGAGCAGGAAAAAATCCCACAAAGCTGGTGTTTTCGGCGCTAACAGAGCAGCCAAGTCAAGCCGCCCGGTCCCCAAGCCGCGTTACGGCCGCCCCCAGCCCCGGCACGCACAGGGACACCTGATGTTTCCCCAGACCCTCCGCTAGCTTCAGCCTTCGTTTCGCCGTCCCTGTCCCTGCGGCCACGGGCTCCAGCTGGCCTGAGACCGGCCGGCCACTCCGGCCCGAGGAGCGCACGAGCTCCTAGGAAATTGCTAGCAAGGTACTTCTTAAACACTTATTCGATGGCTAAAACCAGAATAGTTAGTGCACTGCCCACCTCTGCACCGACATAACCTGCAGGCACAAGCAGCGCCAAGTGACCGGCGTACCGGGTAAGCAGAACTCGCCCCTTGCTTCAGCACTCAGGGTAACATCCCACACTGCACAGGCGGTTACAGCACTGACTACAGATTATTTTTCCGTGGGGTGCTGCTGTTCCCTCAAGACTGTTGGGCGAGACGTGCTTCAGCAGACTCTGCTCGAGAGGGTCAGTTCCCGCGTCGCTCTTGGAGACCAGCGATTTATCCATTTCTGCCAAGATCGTTTGCTTTGTTAGGAAGATTTTGTTTTAAGGGATGGGATATTCTCCCAGCAAAAGATCTAGAACACGACTGTAAATAATGCACAAGCTAAACTCCAATGGGAGTTTTCCTACTGAAATTCTTTCAAATTTTTGTCTTAATTGCAACCAAGCAACAGCAAGGACCGGCACCGCCGTGATGCGCCTCCGTATGAAGTTACATACCAGCGCCCACGGCACGTCGGAGAAGCTTCCCGGTCCCGACCTCCCATCTCAAGCTCTGAAGACTGAGTAGCGTAATCACCTATCTCCAAAATGTTCCCATAATCCAAAAGAGAATTATTACATCTGCTTTAAATTTCCATGCTAATTACCTAAGGGCTTTTTTCCTTAAAAAAAAAAAAGAGCAATTGTTCAAGATGTTTCTTACTTTCTCCTAAAGAAATATATTATGAAATAAGAGGGGGGGAAAAACCAGTGCAGAAGGTGAGCAAAGCATTGCTAACCCCCCCCACGATTCCAGAGCAGCTTTTCCATCCTCCAACCCAGAGCAGTTAAAAACCAGATCCCCGCACAGCTAGGCTCGTCCATTTTCTGGCGCGTTTCCTCGCACCCACTCCTCAGCGGTTTGCAGAGGGTATTCAGCACCCGTGGTGTCCCGCTCGGCCTCCCAGCAACCCCCTTCGGCAAGGAAAGGGTCTGGAGGACTTCCCAAAGTATACGCACGATTGGTTTCCTAGCAGCAAAAGTTTATAAAACAGATATTGAAAGTTTTGGAAAGAATCAGGATAAGGAAACCCATAAAAGTTTATGGCCAGTAAGTAGCCATAACAAAGCGTTAAAGAGGACACAAAGCGTCAGGGTTTGTTTGTTTGGGTCTCTCGCGCTGTGGTGGGGTGGGTTGGTGGGTTTCTAGCCGAGGGTCAGCCTCCCGGCTGGGATTTTTACACAGCAGCCTTTGTCTAAGCCACCAGCCGCCGGCCAGGCTCGCTCTGCCTGCGGGTCGGTGCTGCCCGTCCCAGGGGAGCAGGACCTGCGGGCAGAGACCCTCCCAGGACAGCACCCACGGACCTGCCCTCCCAGGACACGCGGGGTCTGGGACGCTAAACCTGCCAGGGACCCAGCGCTTCGTTTCCCTCAAACGTAAAATAATCTTATGAATAAAACGTCTCCTTTCAAAAACCTGGACCATTTGAGTATTGGTTCAGCCTACGTATCCTCTGGATAGAGCCTACGTATCCTCTGGATGGAGCCTACGTATCCTCTGGATGGAGCCTACGTATCCTCTGGAGTATCTCTCGACGGAGAGCAGTCTTCATCTGTAGCGGCTGGGTTTGGTTGGTTGCTTTTGCCCAAGCTACATCTTGAGCGCATCACGTTAACATCACTACCCAAACCTGTCCCGCTGAGACAAGCATTTAAACGCACCGGGTGGGACTTCAGCTGGGCAAATCAAAAACCTGTCTGTCTGTCTTTCTCCGCTAGGATGGAGGCCAATAGCAGATCCTCCGCTGGCATCTGGCGTGGCTTGCAGGGTTATTTCCTCGAGCAGAATCGGTTTAAACGAGGCAAACTTTTCCCAGCCTAACGTGAAAAGCTGCGGGAGGTCAAACGACTAAACCCCACCGGGAAAGATAAGAGAAGCTCCGGCTTTGAGGAGCAGAGAAGAGGAATTGCCAAGATCAGAGACTGCGGAACAGCAGCAAGCGCAGCACCGCGGGTAATGGGATTGGGAATGCTGTGTTCCGTATTTGCATTAACCGCCTAGCCAGACAGCACTGCCTCGGCCACAGTCGAGTTTAACCGTAAAACCAGCGTAAGGAAATCCTGCAGGAGGTCCAAAGAGAACCGCGGAGCGCTTGGAAGCGCAAAGCCAGCGCGCTGGATGGCACTGGAAAAATCAGTAAGTGTGAAACAAGTATAGCGTTTTGTGCATCCCAAGCACATGCAAGTATGCTATTTCCACACAACACGCGTAAAAGCAGCGCAAGTGGGAAGTAAGGCCCAAGAGGAGCACGGTAGGGAGCTGTGCAGCGAAGGAGGAGACAAGCCGTGCACCTGCAGCTCGGAAGGCGCCTACCCGCGATGGGACGGGGGTCCAGCTCCCGCCTCGGGTCCTCCCGCCCGCCCCCGCGCACCCCAGGGCCCGGGGGCTTCCAGCTCGGCGCCCGGGAGGAGGGGGAGCCGCACGGGTACCGCCTCCGCCCGCAGCTGCGGGAGCTGCGCCGGGCCCTGCCAGCAGCCCCTTGTCATCCTCACGAGCTCTAGCGAGGGCCGCTGCGGCACGATGCTGGGGCAGGGCCGGGAAAAGAATGAGGGGGAGAAGCAAGGAAGAGAGCGGATTCAGAAAATCCTTTCCTTAAAGCGAGGTAGGAAACGGAGCCAGAACGGGAGACCCTACGGACCCGGCCCCAGCAGTTTCCAGTGCATCACCAGCACGGTGCCGTGATCAGTACCTGTGCACATCTGGAGGCAGACAGGTCTCTCCCCCGCTCTCATCCTATACTAATAAAGCTTCAAGTATGGTAAGTGTGCTTCTTACTTTCCAATACACCATGCGTGTGAAATACCAGAAACTAGGAGGTAAACAAGCCAGATAAAATAATTTTAAATATTGATCTAAAACGCTATTCCACCAGGGGCACCGGCGCTGTGCTCCTGATCACACAGCCCTGGGACGAGCCCCACGCTGCCCTAGCAGGAGAGCTCGAGCTGCACCTTCTCTGGGGAGCCAACACGCCTTCAGCTACCCGATAGTAAACGGTTGTAACTGAAAAGGGTTAGAAAAGTTAAAATGCTAGATTTGGGTTTTCTTTGTATTCGGGAGAGAAGACGGTCTTGGTTGTGGTGTTATGAGAACTTTTTAAAGCATAAGTGATAGGTATCTGGAATTAAATTAATTTTTCTGTGACCAAAATCCTCCTACCAATTAAGATGTAAGTCGGTTCGGTTTCTGCCTTGAGAAGATCCTCTCCCACCCAAACCAGCGATCCTTCCAAGGGCCATCGCGGCGTCACCTGCTCCTTGCGTCGTACCGGGCGCGGACGCGTCCCTGGCAGCTTCCGGGACAGATGAGGACAGGTTCGGGGACAGAGCTCTCCCTACGCTTCCCTTCTCCTGATCTCTCCCTCTGCAGCACCCAGGTCCAGAACATGGTCTGAAATAGAATTTAATTTATTTCCTTCTGGACAGTAATGGAACAAAGGGGCCCATGGAGATCAGTTCAGCCTTCTATTACTGTGCATGCATTAAACATTAAAACAGCTATACTCCTCCTCCTAGTAGGGGCATTAAAAATGCACAGAACATTTCCAATTTGAATTCCATAATTATCCATAACGCTCCCAAAGGTTTTTATTTTTTCACATGTCACCATGTCATTTCCCCAAGCAGCTTCTTAAACTTCTCCCTCCTCCCTCTCTGCCTGGCAGCTCCTCACTAGCTACAAATTCCTCGCAAACCGGACAAATCCGCCACGCCAGGCTTCCCCCCCGGCACGGGAGAGGCGGCAGGTGTTCTGGGCACAGCTCGCCTCCAGCACGACGCCGAGCTTCGGAGACGGCAGAGAAACGCCCCGCTCCATCCCGCAGCCGCTGCCCCAGGTTGGCAGGGGCATTGGCAGCGCGCGCCAGGGCTTACGGCAAGCGCGATGCCGCGGCCAACACCAGAAGCCCGCGCTCTCAGGCGGAGCCCCCGGCAAGACTCGCCTCTTTCCACGGCAGAGGGCTGCTTTCCAGAGACAGGCTGTCGCCCGTGGGAGCCGTAGTCCGTGCGAGCGGCATCGCGGCACCCAGCCGCTCCGGGAAATCTGCTTGTCTCCTCTAGCCCCCGCAGAGAGGGCCCTCCCAGCCCATCCGCGCGCCCGGCACTAGAGCCACGGCAAGGAATACCAGAAGCAGGCTGCCTTGCGCACAGCTTTAACTTTGCGCACGAAGGAAAAAAACAAACCAAGTAATAAGAGGCCATTTGTTTCTCAACCAGGTCCAATCCTTACAATCACACCCGTGACCAAGCAGAGCATCTCTGCCAGCAGCCAAGGAGTTACCCCCACGTCGTTCTCCCTACGGCAGCACGAGCAGGGCCCAGCTTCCAGCAGCATTCCCTGCGCCGATGCCCTCAGCCCTCGCGGGATGCAGGGGGGCACCCGACTTCACGGAGCCTGTAGGAACTCCAAAACCTTGGGGACCTTGCCCTTGTGCAGAATTTGGCCGAGAGCAGCCTGCCAGTCTGGGCGTTATCAAGGGGAGGAGGAGGGGCGCACACATATACACGTATATATACGTGGGCACGTATAACTTTATAAGGTTCATCGCGCAAGAAGACCGGACGAGCGTCCCCTCTGGCCCAAGTGACAAGGTAGGCGCGTGCAGGGTGATCGGGGGATGACCGACGTTTCTTCTCGGACCTACTCGGTTACATGTTGCATCACCAACTGCTGGTGCGGCTTCCACGGGTCCTTTCTTTCTCCAAGAAAATCAGCGTTTCCAGTACTATCCAAACGGATGCACCTAACCCCAAAGAGGAGGTACCTAAACCCACTCCACAGGTCAAGGCTGGAAACTACAGCGCTGCTGTAGACCATTAACAAAAATCCTTTCGTCTTCTGTCCCAAAACCAAGAGCAAAAAGAAACGCCCGACCTGCCCGCTCTCTGACAGGCTGCTCTAACCCACGCTACACTGCACTTGTCCAGACAGACGTTACACATTCAGCCAATTTGCTCACGTTCCCATGAAACGGCTCAGATTTTTTTTCTGTTTTCTGTCAAAGAGACAATTATTGTCAGCACGAATCCCGCAGGCTTGCTGCTGAGCCCGTTGTGTCCCGCGAGAAACGCAGCCGCTACTATCAACTGTGAACAGCGTCGCAGCATCTTTATACTGACCCTTTGCCATTTCATGCCTTCGTACTTTCCGATTTCTTACGCAGTTGCTAATCCACGGCTTTCTTCTGCCTCTCAGACAACGCTTTGGTGACAGACTCACTGAAAAGGTGCTCCGACAGCTCAGCGAAACGTGGCTGCCCCTTTTGCTGTTATTCCATTAAAGAAAAAAAATTCTAATAAGTTTGCAAGTCACGATTCTTCAGAAAAGGCCCAGCAATCAGCAGGTACCGGTGATGTAAAAATACTATTTTCCTTCATATTTCCAAATCTCTCCCTCACTATTCAATAAGACTACACCAGTTTACAACCTCAAATTAAACCGTAGTAGCTACTGCTGCTCGCTGAGGTTTTACAGTTTGCTGGGATATTTTCTCTCTCTCCCCAGTTTTATTTATTATTTATAAATACTGCAAAATAACATCTATTTTCTGGGTTAATTTTGAAGGCAATTTATTCACAACCCCGTAGCACGCCCTGCGCGTGAAGCCCCGTCTCTGCTGATGGAGGATGAGGTTTGAGGAGGAAGGGGAGGGAGGCTGAAGCACTCAAGCAGGGAGTCCCAGCAAGGGAAAGGCTGAAACCCCGTGTCAGTCCCAGCCTTTTGCCCCCACGGCAGCCGCTGGGAAGGTGTCGGAGAAGAGCCGACGGCCGCACTGATCCGTGGGACGCTCACACGAAGAGTGTGGCCAGCAGGCCGAGGGAGGTTCTCCTCCCCCTCTGCTCTGCCCCGGTGAGGCCCCATCTGGAGTCCTGGGTCCAGGTCTGGGCTCCCCAGTTCCAGAGAGACGAGGAGCTACTGGGGAGAGCCCAGCGGAGGGTACGGAGATGCTGAGGGCCTGGAGCATCTCTCCTGTGGGGAAAGGCTGAGGGAGCTGGGGCTGTTCAGCCTGAGGAAGAGGAGGCTGAGAGGGGACCTCACCAACGCTTATCAATATCTCCAGGGCGGGTGTCAAGAGGACGGGGCCAGACTCTTCTCAGTGGTGCCCAGCAACAGGACAAGGGGCAACGGGCACAAACTGGAACACGGGAAGTTCCGCCTGAACAGGAGGAAAAACGTCTTCGCTGTGAGGTGCCCGAGCCCTGGCACAGGCTGCCCAGGGAGGGTGTGGAGTCTCCTTCTCTGGAGAGATTCCAACCCGCCTGGACGCGGCCCTGTGCAGCCTGCGCTGGGTGACCCTGCTCTGGCAGGGGCTGGGCTGGGTGGGCTCCAGAGGGCCCTTCCAGCCCCCACCACTCCATCATTCTGTGATAACGGCGCGCTCTGCTCTGCGTTTCCAGTCAAATCCTTGCTGCCCGCCGGTGACCTACCCACCCTGTGTCAGCGAGTCCCACCAGAGTACTCGATCAAGACAGAAGTCTCGCCCGAGGCCCAGACGCCACGGGGCTCCTTCCCGAAGCCCCAAGCAGCGAGAGACAGGCGCAGCCGCCATCCTGCCGCCGCCGCCCTCCCCACGGGCTGCAAGGAGGACGCGGCCGCCCACGCCGCCGCAGCACCACGCGGGGAGCGGGCAGAACCCGCGCGGAAGGCACGGGACGGGAAGTTCGCTACGTGGCATGGAGGGACCGCGTCCTTACCCAATCCCCCCGGGAGCGGGGGGGGCCGGGGCAGAGGGCCAGCCCTCTCACCAGCACCGCAGCCAGACCTCGGCCCCGGCAGCGCCTTTCCGCCGATGCGGCACCCGCAGACCGCGGGCCAGGACCCCTTTGAGGGTTGCGGCAGAGCTCGGGTGCTCTGTTCCTCCACCATCTACCTTCACCCAGGCACCGTTTCCCGGTCAAACCGGGCACCGGCTCGGTTCCTGCCGGGGGGGAAGTGAGCGCCCAAACCTGCGGGAGACCCTCATCCCGGGGACAGGGCCGCCGCCGCCACGTGCGCACGACTCCAGCTCCACAGCCGCAGGAGCACGGAGAGGGAGAACGGGAGCACGCCTGGCGGATGCCGTGCTTTCAGGGGGGTAAGGCATCACCGGAGGAGACAGAGCGGAATTTGGAGGTAAAGGGAAACCAGCTCCAAAACAAAATACCTTTTCTATTTAAGGCAACAGAAATACCAGCCACACGCTGTTTACAGCCTGTTAGTTTATACAGTTTTAATTCCAACGTGTTCTAACCTTGGATGCTTTAGTCATACGCTCCCTGTTAGCGATGTTAGTCTGTCCGCTGATATATATATATGAATAAAATAAAATTTGATGTGTTTTAAAACCTTACCAATAGCCTTCTGGGGGGGTTTGAAGGCAACTCTGATAAGTTCCGTTTTTCCAGACTTTTCTCTTACTGACATTTCCACAGGCAAAGGGAGTTCACCGTAGCGTCGCTCACGGTTATGGTTACGAACCCCAGCCGTCTGACGGGATTTGGACACACGGAAGCGAACAGAGTTTGCGGGCACGGCCCCTCGCTGTGCCGGGGCAGCGGCGAGCCTTGCCCAGCCGCGGGCAGGTCTCTCGCTCGTCCGCGAGCTCAGAAGGTTCAGCCAAACCGCTTGTACCCTGCCCTACCGAAGCCGCCCTCCCCGAGGGGAGCGGGGCCAGCAGAGCTGCCCACAGGCGGCCACCCCAGCCGGGCAGCCGAGGGAGAGCGCGGCAGCCCCGGCGGAGCTGCCCACCACGGCCAGCGTGCGCCCGAGCTCACGGGGACCCTCGCGGGGACGATGGCAAGCCTTGGAAAAGCCCACCCACCGCATCTAGAGAAGCGCATTAAATTGCCCGCTCTTCACCAAAACACCGCTCTGCAGCGGCAAAGCCCGCACGGCCGGCGGCCCCTCGCCTTCCCGCTCCCGCGCTGCTCGGCTAGCACCGGGGCAGAAGATTTTCAGTACGCGGTCCTCGGTTTTTGTCTTGCCTTTGAGCTCTTGGGGCAGTAGATAGATAAACTCTCCATTAATAAAACACAACTTACAAGCACAGACGAATGTTTATCTTCTTTCAAGAGCAGTGTTTTACTGACTGATTGTATCTACAGAAGTGGAATGAAAACACAAATATCATAAATCCCTCTTCATGAGGGATGTTTTTGTAAACACAGGTAAAAAGGCAACTTGAAGAAAGACAACATGCAGAATTGAGAGTGAGGAAACAAACAAACAAAAATGTTCTCTAGAAAACAAAAGCAGCCTGTAGCCTATGGACTTCAATAATTTTCAGCTCCCGATTACCAGCAACTCTTGCTAAATTGGTGGGCCTTAAGGCAGCGACAGAAAGTTTAAGCTGTGCCACACAACAAGCTCCAGCATGTAAAATGTATTTACCCCTGACTTAATGATAGAGCCAGCCCTCCTTTAAACAAGGAATTCCATGAACAAGACTCTTTTTAAATAGCTGTTCCAGAACAAACGCATCCTAATTCCCAAAGTCTTTCCATCGCCCTCCTGGTGGCTCCTCCTCTGCCAGATAAGAGGCGAGTTGATAATCTTTCCACTATGCGAACCTGCTGCTCAGCACCCCCTCTTCTACCCGAGAATCTGATTTTTGCAAGATCTAAAGGCACCTCATACCCCCAAAGCCCGTAGCCCATCACGCCCGGCAGAAACCGGCCCGAAGACGTCGGGGCAGCTGGCGGAGAGGGGACAGGCAGCCGCAGAGCCCCGCAGCCTCGCGCAGAGGAGCGGGGACCGCACGGCCCCTGCGGAGCATCAAGCAGCAGAGCCCGTCCCCACCGCGGGGACGTCCCGTCCCCTCCTCGCCAGGCAGGGCCGCTCCTGCCCGAGCTCCCGGACCTCGCCGGCAGCACCGCCGGGGCTCCCGCCCCACCCCGGGACAGCGGAGGATTATTCATTTATCTAGTGGGGCGTTCCCCCCACTCCTCTCCGCTGCCAGAAACCTTTCCAGCAGGAGTGTTTCTTTTCCATACAGCCTGGTGATAAATCCAGGCAGGCCAGGCGTGAGCCAGGAGGGTACCGGGGTTTCATAACCTAAACTTTACATCCTGCAGCTCTGCAGAAACGAAGTAAACAGACATAAACCAAACGGTCACAGAGATTTCAACACCCCTTCCAGACCACGAGTCCCGGAGACGACAGAGGCTACCGAGAGTCAAACAGCAGAGCACGACGCGCTTGCGCAAGAGACGGCAGAAGCATACCTCGCCCTCGCAGCCGAGAGCCGAGGCGCTGCAAGGATCGACGCTTCGGAGACAGCACGGCTTCGGGGCTGCCCCCCCGCTAAGGGGGTCCGGGGCCTGCTGGAGACAGGGCCCCCTCCCTCCCCAGTCAACGTAGCTACGGGGTTAAACCGAAGGCGGGGTAGCGCAAGACGCCATGGCACGTTACTGCTCCTAGTCCTGGCTGACCGCGGGCACCGTCGCCTGTGCCGCCCAGACCAGGGCATCTCCCAGTTACACGGGAACAGCGGGGCTGCAGAGCTCGTCCAGCCCCTTCCCGGGACTCCTGCTACGGCCCGGGATCTCGCACAACCCGGCATCGCAACAGCTCTGGACACGCGGCCGGGGTGACCCCCGTCTGCCACAGCTCCCCATCGTTACACAGGGTGCGGGTGCTGCTCACGAAGTTGTCAGAGTCGTTAACGACGAGGTGTCAGGGCTTAGCAAATAACCATCAGCTGCCAGCGGAGCCGGGCAACACGCAGCTCCCTTAAACAAAACTCTCGTACCAGGTACGCAGGCCACACGTAGCAAGCCTTCTCACCCAAAACCGAGGATCCCGGTATCACATCTGAGTCCTCAGAGCCAAACGCAGGCAGTGGATTTTAAGCCGAGTTTGATTAAAAAGCAATAAACGCCTTTCCGTCCCTAGAGGCTAACCCGATGTTTTTGGGGCAGGTCTCAGACACTCCCTTTGCTGCGATCTGCAGCTCTCGTCATAATTAATCCAGAAACACTTCTCTGAAAAAAAGTCCCAAAGGTGTAACCCATAACAGCCTACTTGATGCGCCAGAATCCTGCGGATACGCCGCACCGCTCCTCCACCCTCCGCCCTCGCCGTGAAACCCAGGCGGCGGCTGCTGGGCTAACACTCCGCGCCCTCCGCTGCCACGAGGCTGGCTACCAGCGTCGGGAAGCGGCTCGCTGCGGGCGGCCTCGGCGTCCCGCCGGAACGGGGCAGTGGGAAGGTGCACCGGATCACAGGGCATGGGATGCGGGAGAGCCTGCCAGAGGGGACGGGCCCCCACCACTGAGCTCGTCCCCCACCGAGGGGAGCTGCGCCCCGAGGAGCTTCCAGCTGCCCGCGCCGACTGCAACACCCGTTTACTTGCCTGACGTGACCGCAAGTGAATGACTTCCAAAGGGAAAAACAGTGTGCCCACAGAACAAATGGGAGCGCAACAAAGAAAAGAAAATCCTGATAAAAAGAATCAAATCATCCTTCCCATATACTGAAAAAGAAAGAAGGAAGAACAAGATTATTTGGGTTTTTAAATACCTAGGAGGAGCGCAGACGCTACAGTGGCCTTTGGGTAAGGGAATGGCCGAGAGCTGGCGCATCAGGGCATCTGTAAGTAATGCAGCATATCTCCAAATCTGGAGTTAATCTGCCAAAAGCATATGGTACAACTAGTCTGGACACTATGTTATTTTAAGCGTATTATACAACATATTGTGTTAATTATATGCTTCTATAATACACAGCTATAGGTATTTTTATGAGAGCTACCCAAAGCTTGCGGCCGCTGCACCCTCTGCCCCGTGCCCTGCGTGAGCAGACCAGAAGGGCGCCTCACAGACCCAAATTAAGATGGTGCTAAAACTACCAGAAGCGACTTGATCCCTGCCGATCCGCGCCCCTCCTGCTGCCGGCACTGCGCTGCAGCAGCGCTTCGCCGCGTCCGCGGAGAGGAGCCTGTCCCCGCGGAGCCGCCACGCTATGCCACCTCTGCTTAAAAAGCCACAGACCTCGTACGACTCGCCTTCCCCCTTTGCGTATTTTCCGTATCGGAGTTAAAGGCACCGTCCTGCTTCCAGAAGCGCTGCCCTTCCCTTTGAGGGAACCGGTCGTGCGTATGCCCTCCTCCGAAGGAAGGCACCGAAGGAGTTTATTCCGTATGAGACATCGGAGAGTCCCAGCGCAGGCTGCAGCCTGGGGTGAAACCTGCCCACCGTGGCAGCGCAGCTCAGAGTTTTCTTTTCAAATTAGTGAGAGGAGCAAGGAATAAAACCCCCTCAGAGAGGGATTCTGTCCAAATTTTTTGCTTCAGCAATAGAATAGCTGGCCAGTTTGGGTCCTCGATTGTCTGCAGAGCCGACAGAAAAAGATATATTTGCATCAGTTTAAAAAAAAATGCAATGTTTGAAATGATTTTTAAAAGAACATGGACCTTTATGACCTTGTTCCGCAGCACATTTTCTGATGTGGGTTTCAGCTGTGCTTAGGATGGCATGGGAAAACAGAGCAGCCCATTTTAGCATAAAATGCCAGCATTTGAACGAAAAGCTTTTCTCCGCCAACCTGACTGCCTTTAGAGACTGGCTGTGTCGGATCCCCATAAACATCACTTCTGCGTCTGTTCTGACAAGTGGTTTAATGCTACTTAATGTCCAGAATAACTATGAACTACCGCATAATCAAATCATAATTGGCCTTGGGGTCGTTCTTCAATGCGCTGCCTAGCTGGTTTTGAGGACAGTCCTTCTCTTAAGGACCCCATATCACCAAGTCGCACCCCAGCAGGTTTGCAGGAGCTAGAACCAACGTCAGGAAATAATCATGAACAGTAAATTTTTAAACGGTCTTTGATGTGCACAGGAGAGCGCTGCCCAACAGCGACGTGAAAGCCGCTTTGAGAAGTCGCGTAAATAACCGGGCACCGACAGAAACCTGCTCCGGATCCAGGTGTGTGAAGTTCACATGTTTCCTTGCCTTCTGTCCCCGAGGAAGACGAAGGAGAAGAAACCAAACTGCTCTCTTGTGCCGCAGCACTAGTGACCATTTAAACCTTGCCTGGCCAAACACAGGACAGAGGGAAAGGGCATCTGAGGCGCCGTGAAGCTGGACCGGGGGGCGTCTGCCAAAGCGTGGCCTCCTTCAGTCAGACCTGGGCACCCCCAGGAGCCCCGCGGAGACAGTTGCGGCCGCGTCGCGGCGTGCAAAGGGGACGGCAGCTGTACCCGCGCGGGGGAAGCATCCCCGTGCCGGCGCCAGCGCTCGGGAGCATCCCAGGAGGCAGGGATGCCCCAGAAGAGCACGAAACAACGCTGCTGACAGCGTAGCTCTCCATCAGGGAGGAGGCAGATGACATTATAGCCCCTGTCAGGGCCAGGTCCTCCGTTTCTTGATGTGCACTCTGATTTAATTCAACACCGGTTTCTGACATGCACGTCAGCATTTCGTTTCAGCCTTGTCCCTCAGAGCGCAGCAAAGCGCCGAGCAGCCCGCGGGGCTCGGAGGCGATGCTCTGCTAGGGAAAGAGCCGAAAGAGCCAGCGCCAAGCGTAGGCAAAACCTGGAAGAGCGCGTTTGCTTTTGCTCACTGCGTCTCAAAAAACCTACAGAAGTCAGGAAGGCCGGGACGGGGGTAAAAGCACAGCGGCATCCACGGCAGTCAGCCCCAACACCGCTGCGAGCGGCGCCCGCCGGCAAAGCTCGCTTCCATGCTGCTAAAAGAAAAAAAAAAAAAGGGGACTTCACAATCCGTAAGAAGGAGCAGCATCACTAACCGACAAGAAACGCCTCAACACGCCAGCTGAGCGTTGGCCAGCTCCACGCTTGCTGTGTCACCCCAGAAGAGATTCCCTGTGCCCGGCGGGACCCGGCCCCACAAGCATCTTCCCAAGATCCCAGCCTGGATTGCTGCCAGGTGCCGTTTCCTATGGCAAACCTGAGGTCTGCTTCCAGATGCTGGCAGACCACGTTCAACCCCGTTTGAGAAGTGAGCAGTCTGAGGGGAGAAAAGGCCACCGCTGCAGGTAGGCTGAGCCTTACCAAGCTTGGCACCCCCGCTTTTGAAGTATGCAAAAGATTAATACTGGAATTGTTGAAAAAAGGCTTGAGTTTTGTGCTCAGTGTAACAGAAGGGTAAGTCTGGCCAAGCGCTCTTGGAGAGCACAAGATCCCCGGCACAACGCGTCCGCTTTACAGGTGCCTCCCATTTTCCAAGGGAAAACAGGGCAGAAACCTGTGTTGGTTTATCACTCCAGAAGTGAGAGAGCCCCTTTCACCTCCCGGCGGCTCCGGGCCTCCCGCTTCTCATTCCTACGTGCGACGGCCAGGAGGGAGACCAGGGATGCCGGCTGGGCGGCGGAAGACCTGGACACAGCACGTCCCAGCTCGGGGCACGTCCGCCGCGTCCGAGAGGACCGCTCGGAGCTCCACGGGGGCAGTCACGGACCCGCCAGCCCAGGGCCACCGCCGCAGCCGCACCTCCCGGCAGGACCAGGGCCGCGTCAGACCTACAAGGAAGAAACCTGCAGGAACCCTCCACGAAGCTTCGGGACGCTTAACGGGAAAGAGCCTAAAAAGGCAAACACCGGCACCAGGGGCAGCCCGCTGCGGCGCGCGTTTGCGATAGCGCGAGCTTGGCATAGCGGCCCACGCGTTCAGCATTCTTCCACCACCTTAGATGTAATCAAACCTCAGGAGATGTCAAAACCCGCTGTAACCAAGCCATTTGTACAGACACGGAGTTTACGCACAGGGAACATCTTAAAGCAATTGCTAATAAAGCTTGCAAGAAGTTGGATACATCCAGAGTCATCCCTGCGCTCGTGCACAGCGTCAAAGAGAAACAGGAGGACGTGCCTTGACCACAGCAGCACTGGGCTGTGCAAGAGTTACAGAGCAGCTACATTAGCAGATGAGTTTTGCTTAGCCTGTTATGGAATAAAAACCTCCTGCTCGCATTTTCCCAGATAAGCTTATAACGGGGGAAGGAGGGCGAGAAATGAGGTGGAAACGTGTCTGCAACCCAAGAAATCAATTAAACCCGTACGTCTCATTAGCGCTCTGAAGGGTGGAACAGCTTTCCTAGAGATGTCAGGCCAGAGCACCCATTGCGGGTCTTTCGTGGTTTGAACTGGATCTCCGAGATCCGAATTCAGAGCAGCCAAATGTAGACCAGCCCCGGAAAACCCAGGGCGAGCAGACGGAGGTGCTGAAGGGTTTGCCGCTTCGGGGCAAACCCAGGGATGGGGAGCGGGCTCGGATGGGTCGTGCTGTTTTGGAAACACCCGCGTGAGGGAGATGGAGCCGAGGACCGTAAAGGGAGACGCGTGCTGCGCAGGGGGTGCCCGCGGACCCCGGTCCTGCGCTTCACGGAAACACGTCTTTAACCTTGGAAATCCAGGAGAGACACACGTTAAGATTCCTGAGCTAAAAAGAGTCCCGTGACACTCATCCCCCAACCCTTCTTCTCTGCTGCCTTTCCCCGAGGCCTTCTCCAGCAGAAGGACATTTCTGCTTAACCAGTTATCAGTGTTCTTCCAGGGTTTTGTCAGACACAGACGAGAAAAGGGAAACTGCACACAAGTCCAAACGAGTGGAAATACCCAATGCTTTACCTGTTACATTAGCGCGAGGAGCAGCTGGCTCCTATATTTATCAGATGTTCCTCATTCAACTTCCACTGTTGCCTTTGAGACCGAAGCAAGCGTCACCCCACCTTTCAGCAAGGATAGCTCAAGATAAAGCTGCCGTCACCGTAGCGCTGCTGTACTCGGGCTTTGTCTGCCGCTGCCCCGCGGGCCCTCTCCCTTCCCGTCTCCCTTCCCGCGCACACACCTTCGTTTTTCTGCTGGCACGCAGCAATTCACAATTTTAAGGAAAAACTGCCGCGGAAGAGATACCTCTTCAGCTGCTCCCAGACTGCAAACGCACTTTGCGGGATGCTCTGAGGTGCGCGGGAGCCCTGGGACGCCCGGGATCCCCCGTGTTCCCCGGCCGAGGGGCGGACAAGGACCGAGGTGCGGGCAGGAGCGGCTCTGCTGCCCGGCAGGGAGGGTGCTCAGCAAACCCCTGCGGGGACCATGACTGCAGCCTCCCGTTACAAACCCCCCCCCAAAGCACCACAACCCCCCCGCCCAACCCACCGAGACGCTGGCAAAATTAAAGCCCGCTATAAACATCAGTAAACTAGATTTTTACCCTGAGAATACGCCCCTCCCTGCTGTCACGATGAAAGAGCACTGCTTCACCACGCAGGATTTTAGGAGAATTTAGGGAGAAAGAATAAGCGGTGGAAGCCTACAGCAACATCACAGCCACCAGCTGCACTACTGCGATGGAAAAAATGCCACACAATAATCAAGCTTTAAAATAGAAGCTATAAACTTACATAGCTGGCTGGAAAATCCAAATGGCTGTTTTTTTAACTTGGAAGAATGATGGTTGGCAAGCAATAAGGGACAGTCCCCACCAGCAAAGTCATTTTTTCTTGCCAGCCAGCCCAGTTAACAAGATGAACGAAGATGGGACAAAACAGGGCGGGAAGAACTTACCAGGTTGAGCAGAGCATCGCACACACAGGACTGGCCCCGGCCACTCCAGCCAGGCACCCACTCCTGCAGATTTCCCGAGAGAAGAGTAAGAGCTTCCCCCGTAAGGCTGCTCTCCTGGCACTCCTCTGCTCGCAGGCGCACCCTCTGCGTCCTCCTGCCCTGGCTTTGAGGCCCCTTACCTGCAGCACCCCATGCCCTGTCCCACCAAGCCAGCCCACTACTCCCTCCCTCCCCTACAGCCATCGCCCCGGCCCTCCCATTCCCAATTTAAAGCCCCCTCGCCGGGTTGGCCAGCCCCTTGGTGAGCTCCCTTGCGCTCTCCTTGGCCAGCTGGATCCCATCTCTCCCACCCAAGGGTGGGAAAAGCCCAATCACTCTCATAGGCGCCAGCTGCACCAGCAGGCTCTGACCCGCGAGCCCCCCCGCTCCTTCTCAAGCCCTTCGTGCTGGCGGGATCAAGGGGAAAACCACCCGGGCCCCCACACCCTCGACCACCCCCCCAGGGCCGCAAGGTCCCGCCTGAGCCCTCCGGGTCCCCCCGAGCAGTGCTGTGGTGCACCCCTGCACGGCCACCCGTCCCCGCGCCAGCCGAAAGGCAGGGAGAAGCTCAAAAGCCCAGGGAGGATGACGGCGGCGATGGAGACGGTGAAGGACTGAGGATCTGGTTTCTGAGCGCGGGGCGCGCAGGGAAGGAAGCGTTTCCAGCTGCAGGCAGCCCCAGGGCTGACCAGCTGCCCTGACCACAGCTGGACAGGCCAGATGTGGTCAGAGCGGTGGCGACGGCCCAGTCATTAGTTGACAGCAGCTTCGCTTAAGGTCTGACTCAGCTCTGGTGGTTGTTGTGGCACACTTTCACTTGTTTTTTGTGTTTTTTTTTTAAAATCACCATTCTTTGTGGCGGGCGAGGTGCCCAGGCACGGGCCGGAGCCGCGGGGCAGCGCTCCCTGCCCTCCCCACCACACGCGCCGGCTGCCCGGCTTCCCCCGGACCGGGGAACCAGCCCACGCAAGCCAACAGCCAGGCTCCGTCCCCCCCAGGACTCACGGATGAGAAAGCCTGGGCTCAATGTTTCTTCCCCGTGAAATACAAAAAACATCAAGCAGCCTACTCGCACTGCTTCTACTTTACTTCCCAACAGATCGTTTACCACAAAATATGCTGCCGAGACATTCAAATGTTAAAACACAGACCGTGTGGTACCGATTTCTGCGGATTTGTCTGCTAGGGGCTAGTTTCAGTATATTTATCTTCTATTGTGGGCCCTCCTCAAGAGTTCTCTGGGATTAAAGCTGACTCGGATAGGAAGCTGAACGGGTTGCAGTCAATGGGATCTATGGTTTTCAGCTGTCCTCATGATCAACACGTATTTTACAGAATTACTGGAAAAATCAGTCAGGAGTGGCTAGAGACATCTCTCTCATTAAAGAAAGCAGATCTGCTGTCGTGGCACGTGAATATCCTGAAGCAGCACTGAGATCGTTTGTGGGAGCCTTAGAGCAGAGGGTCTTGTGCTAAAAACACAGCGGCCGTCCAGTTCTTCCAGCTCTCAGATCACTGGCAACGGCCGCAGACTCCTGCACTCGCCCCACGACCTCCCCTTTTAATTGTCAGAAATCAACAGACTATTAAAGGGAATCCACTCCAAGATGGTGCTTGTTTATCAAACAAAAACACCTCCAGTCAGTAATAGTAAAACTCTTCAAATACATTTATTTGTCACCAATGAAAATACTGTACAACACCCAAGAAAAGGGGCGGGGAAAGGCAAGGTATTAAGACTGGCTTTCATCAATGTCTTTGTCTGGATCCATCTCCGCAGCTTCGCTCTCCTGTTGCTGTTTCTTCCAGAGTTTGGCCATAGCAAGCAGTTTGAGATTAGGCTGATTGGCCGTGTCTTCAGGGAAAATATAATCGTAGTATTCCTCCCAGCCAGCGTCAGACTAGGGAAAAAAAAATACCACAAAGCACGTTTAATTTGCACATCAATGTTAGCCATTAGAAGGTGCTTCTAATAAGCATAATGGTGAGATAAAATTGAAACCACTGTTTGTTCGCGCACGCGTAGCAGCCGAAGCCGATGAGCTGAACGGGTGTAAGCCAGCGCTACCTCTGCTGTGCGTAACGAGCCGGCACACTGGATGAACAGCCTGGCTATCGTCTCCCAACCAAAGTTAAGAAACAAGCACTATCTGCACAGTACCACCTAAAGGTGCTTTGATTTGTCTGCGGTCGGAGTTTAAAGTAAAGGTAGCGTGAGCATTTGGCACGAGCGTTTCGCTCTGAATCCGCCGCCCACCTAGCCGGCTGGAGAGCAAGCAGCTCCGCGGCACGCGTTTCAGGCCAACGCGTTTCTTCGGTTGCTGCGGTAACACTGGCACGCAGCTGCAGCATCCCTCATAGCCGACTTTGTTTTGCGCGCTGGACCCCAGCGTAAAGCCACCAAGGATTCAAAGTGACTACATGCGTCATTTTTCCTCTTACCCCATCTTCAGCCTGCAGTTTTCTCCTCTTCTTTATTTTTTCAGGCATGAGTTTATCTATCCGCTCTTTAGTGGTATCGGTTCCAAACTCCTCTTCAAAGTTTCTCCAGGATTCCAGAAGCATGACTCTCTCCTCTTTCTCCTCGCAGTTTCGCATTGCCTTATTAGCCTCTTCATAAATCTGCCGGCATCTTGACAAACTCTCCTCCCTTCCCGCAGACAGCTCAAACTGCGCAAAGCTGATCCATACCTGTGGTGAAAGCAAATCAAAACCAAGCTGAAACCTCCGTTCTGAAGTCTGACAGCTAACTGATAGTTTAAAAAGCAAAGCAGCCAAAAAAGCAAATGTCAATGCAAGTCTGAAGTACTTTTTCACAAGCAGATATCTAGAAAATTCATGTTTGTTTCACGTGTGTGAGACTTGCCTCATTTTGGCAAGACGGAATATTCATGTAAGCCACGTTGACAAATTTCTTGTGCTTGTTTCGGGTCATGATAAATCCATTTGAATTTAGTCAAACAACTGCACCAGACTACATTATAAAAATCACGACTGTTTTCTCCTCGCCATGTTTTTGCAACTAAAATTCCAAAGCCACTCAGCAGGAAGAGGGCTGCTTGGAGCCTCCTGCAAAGCCTTCTTGCATATAAGACATGCCTGTTGATATAAGCAATTTAGAAATGTCTTTCCCCTCTTCCTGGCACAGGCATGTGGCTGAACTTGGGCTCCCTGTTGATCTGAACAAGCCGCACAACCAAAGCCGTCGAGGCTTTCTCTCCACCGTGGACCAGATTCAGGACCAATTCTGTGGTCTGGGTACCCAGACGTACCTTGACGTGCTGCGTCCGCTGAAGTAATCTGCGGTAAAGATTTCTTGTTTTCTCATACTCCTCTTGCTCGATTTCAAAGTCAATGTAGGATTTCCAAAGAACCTGCAAAAGAGAAGTCTCTCCTTAAGTTCACGGCACACTGAGATAATGGGGGGGGGGGACACCTAACAAAAAAGAAGGAGCATGGACAAATGTGAAATTTCTCTGAAAAAAGTTTCAGCAATCTGAGTATTAACTGACTGCACAAGCTGGGATTATGACTGAGCAGTATCAAATCTTGTGCACATAATCCAAGTAGCTGACTCCCGTAAGCATGTTTCTCCTTCCATGTTTTATCCTGGGTTTTATAGTCCTGTGTACCCTGCTAAAAACAGATGCTAAATTAATGAGAGACAGGCTAGGCCGCTACGGTAAGCGGTTCTGCTCAAGCTGGTAGATTACTTACATTTTAATTAGGCATGCTGTGTAATAAATACGTTAAAATCACGCCCACTGTGAAGTTCACCTACCCCCTTACCTCTGGCATGTCCAGCCGGGGCTGGCCAATAGCCAACTCGTATATCGCACGGGCTCTATCAATGTCGCCAAGAATGGTCTCTAGTTCAGCAAATTTAATCCACGATGTGCAGTTTTCCGGTGCAAACTCCAGGAATTTTTCATACAGCTTTCGGCAGCGATCAAATTCTCGCAACTGTAACTCCAACTCAATATAACCTTTGAACAGTTTGTTTTTTGGACATTTGCCTATGGATGTTCCCTGTTAAGCAAAAAAAAAAAAACCCAAAACCACTTAGAGATCTTGCAAGGAAAAAAACCCACATCCTACTTTCTAAACATCTGTTTACTCTCCAGTATTTGAACTAAAATTCATTTTTGAGCAGAGTTTGGTTTTTAAGACTGTGGTCAGGGCGAGTATGAAATCCGACCAATGTCTGCAAAATGAGTGTGCATCCACAAACATCAACAAAAACTCTGAAAGCAGACGACTCCTAACTTGTTACACTGCTATGTAACATGGGTTCCCCATGAACTGTGGCTTGAAACTCACCCTGGCTCCTCAAACGAACACTTCATCTTGCATCAAAAGCTGAGGAAAGCATAGTACCAGTCTGTACCGCTCTTCCAGGTAAGCAGCTCCCAAGTATCTTATAAAAAAGATTGTATCAAGAGAAGCTGTCTCCTGGACCACCACTGCCACTCGTCATCGCAGGAGTTAAGGACGGGAACGTCTGAGACAGGTATGTAGTGAGCTTCACTCTGAGTCACTTCTGTAGACACCTACTATTGATGAAGCACTGCAGCCTCCGTTCCTTCAAGCTAATGTGAATTAAGTAATTTGAGATCAAACTCCCTTACTACGACCCTCCTGCACAACTTCCCTACACGTTCATTATCTTGGTACTTACTAAAAGTGGAGGAAACCATCACTTGGCAACATCAATTTGGTCACCATTATGGCTCTCCAGCTCTACAAATGCCTTTTCTATTTCAAAATATGCTCAGTTCTTCTCCACACACCCCTCGTTACTATTTTCTTAAGCCGCGTAGGCTACAGCGGATCTCCTGTCTCCAAGCCCCAGCATCTCTCAGGCCCTGGGAAAACAAAGACTCCACACCCCACCCGCAGCCAGCGAAAATAAGGCAGAGCAAGGTGCTGTCTGTGTGCTGACGAGAGCTGCTCTTCTGCGCGGGGACAGCGCGGGGCCCTCCCCTCAGGACAGGAGCAAGGCTTCTTGCCGAAGAGGCGGTTCAAAGCCAACGCATTGCAGAAGAAAGAAAGAAAGACAGAAAGACAGAAACTGCTTGCCAAATCTAGGTGCTGTCCAAAAAAGTACTATGGCTGCAGCAGCAAAATCTGGTTTCCAAAATAAGGAAAAGGTGACCTACTAAAAAGAACTCTGTTAAATTAAACAACAACAGGGAAAAAGAACAACAAAAGAGAAGCCTAAAAGAAGCTGAGGAAACTTTGTATTTCCGGACAGGCCAATGCGGCCTTTCCAGAATCTCCTATAACATTCACCCCTCAACAAAAGGCCAGAAGCAAGGTGCTGCCTGGTGACTACGGTAATGTCAGCGACGGTGTGTGACCCCAAGCTAGAGCAGCAGCACGCTTCAGGACTGGGGGGGTCTTCTCCTGCAGGGAGACAGGAACAGTCTCAGAGGGGACTTAACTCCTCCGCTTTGTTTTTTTTCTGGTCGTGGGCAAGAGTCCAGCTCAAGAGAGAAAGCTTTACTAGCACGCTGGGGGCAGACTTGGTCCAGCGTCAGCTATGGAAGGCCGCTCGCGTTCATGCTCTTACCGCTGCTGTGCCACGGGTTTGAGGGAAATCCCATCAGTTTCCTCTTTCAAGTCCAACCCCCTCAACTGCTACCAACGTTAGCTTTCTCTCAAAATTCCTAATGCAGTCACCGAGCTTATTTAGAATATCCAAATTGAAGGGAAAGAAAGTTCTCTATTTCAAAAGGTTTTGCTGCCCAAATGTACTCCGTTGCTCTCTGACACGCTGGCGTTCGCACAGTGAACTCTACACAGACGCTCCTGAGCCTGCCCAAAGTCCCCACGATTGCTTCTATCAGCAACCTGGGAGCTGGGACTCAAACGCTATTTGGCAAGTCTTAATTTCTGAGTCAAAACCTCCTATTTATTTAAAATGTTAGTACAAGTACCATTTAAACAAAGCAGCAGCAGTTAAAAATTTGCCAGTGTGGTAAGCTGATTTGGGTTCTCTCGCATTCAGATGTGTGTTTTGTCAGCTGAAACAAGCAAGCTACGTTCATTTCTGCCCGCGGCTAATTCATCATATCAAGCTATGCTTCTTTTTAAATCATACATGACGGTGAATACTGGTCCCTGCAGACTTCTCGGATGCTTTATTTAAGTGGATTAACCCAGCAATTTATAAAGGATGAATTAAGATCTTTTAACACCATTCCCTTGTTACTATTAGTTAGTAAAGTCAGTGATGGAATTAACAAAATCTTACCAAAGCTCTTCTGGCACGTGGAAGATTTTTCTGGCGTATTTCAAATTGGGCATACAGCAGCCACATTTTGGCAAATGTAAACTGAAAGAAAAAGAACAATGGGATGCTTGGGTTGGAAGCTTAGTAAATAATACTGCATGTATTCTTTCAAAAAATAATTACTCTGCCTACACAAGATGTTACTGCTACTGCAGTTAATTGCATTTGACCTCAGCGTTTTCCTGCTGAAAAGTTGAGAGTCCACAAGCCAAAACAACCTCTCTAGAACAGGACAATATACTCCACCATGGATGAAAGTAAAAATAGCCAGGAGGGAAGGCTTCTTAAACAAAGAAAATGGTTCATTAACCAATCAATTGACTGTAAAATATCAGGTATCACTGAATCAATTAACAGCTAATCAACTCTTAATAATTGCAGATTAATCCTAATCTACACAGTTGATACTCAGATGACATGATTAATGACAAACTAGAAAAGGAAGTACATGAACTAAGATTTCTTGACATTCCACGGCAATGCTGATTTAAGGGTTTTAAGGGTTTTAAGGGTTTGGCCACGTGGATATTTTAGTTAAAACTCACTGGCAAAGACCCCACAAAACCAAAAAATCAGTCCTGCAGACTGATTGTAACGGGGGATATACACCTGAAAGATGGTTTATCAAATGCACCTCCCTCAGCTGGGACCATGCAGACCATTAGAGACAGTTGCTATAAAAGGCAGTGACCCCATATAGAATAGAGAAACAAGTGTGCTGCAGAGACCACCGGCAACTGGGCTGAGAGCAGCTATAAAAGGACTAATCTGAGGGGGAAAACCCAAGTAAGTAAAGAATAGATAACAGTTTTTTCCTGCTGCTTAACAGTACTGGACTATCCTCTGGTTACATGTTATTTCAGCTTCTTAGAGTATACTTAGAAATTTGAAAATACTGGAGAAACCCTTGCATTGCGTCTATATGAAGAAATCTGACATCAGTGTGTGGCCTGCTATTTCCCATTGATGATGCAAGCGATAGCCATCTAACACCTTAGTGTTGTGTTTTGTTTTTTTTTTTAAAAAAAAACAACTATCAGTTTTGGAAGATGGACATTATGAGAGGCTGGAAGGGGTATTTAAAGTCCTAATCAGAGCTTTCATGAAGATACTAGTAGCCACTTGGAGCTGCTTACACACCTGAGTCTTGGGGGAGAAAAATACCCTAAAGGATCTTATGTTGGGAATTTTAATCCAAGATTCACTACAAACTGCTGGAGGAACCATACCTTCTTGTGGGGAATGAGCTCGATACATGCCTGATACACTTGTCTGGTTCGCTCTGCATCCTGTAAGAACAAGCAAAATTAAATACTTTGGTCACTGCTAAGATTACACCAGATCTTGAATCGTGCAGTGATTGTGAAACTGCAGAACGGTATTTTTAAGTCAAGCTGTTTAGAATCACTTATACTTAAGATATAAATGTACTTATCTACTTAGTGTGCACACTTCAAAAACGGTAACCTCTGAGAATCAGTAAGTCATCTTTTCAAAACAAGATTCAACACTAAGAATTAGACAACAAAACCATTTTGGGGGAAAAAAAAGTCTTTTTTCCTGTAACAGGCACTGAATAGGTATACTGCACTACAATTCTATGAAATAAAGAGCAGCTATGTTACATGACTGATAACAGAAGAAATATACAGTCTCAAAAGGCCATTGTAGCAAGAGTTTAACTGCTTTGTAGAACAATTTCACAAATAGTTTTGTTAAATATAAAACAATTTCACAAGTTCAGGTAACAGCCTGGAACAGGCAATTCTGATGGGCCTAGAAAGACGTACTTCTGATTTTGTTACCAGCATGTTTCTGGATGAATTGAGGTGAAACTTCCCCCCCCCCCCCCCCCCCCCCCCCCCCCCATGCAGGGGAGGGAAAAATGAAGGGGAAAACCCCCCATACTTAAGTAGTAAATCCTGTAGCTAGTTACACAGAACAAGTAAGACATGATATTTTTAGTTCCTAAGTTTTTTATTAAAATATCTGCAGCTATTTAACATAAGGAAAATAGTTGGGAAGGAAAGAAAAAAAACCCCTGGGTTCTTACTACTTGCCTTTGCCTCTAGCTCTTCGTATAATGCATAGTTAACCCAAAGATAGATGTATCTCTTCCAGTGCCTCTTCTCTTGAATGGGGGGAACATTGGCGATGGCTCTTTCGTACACTTCTCGGACAGTCTCGGCATCCGTGTCACTTTCAACTAATCTCAGGTAGTCAAACCACGCATCGTAATTGTGTGGATTTGCCTTCCGGAAAGATGGGAGCAGGGAAACAGGAAAGAAATGTCAGTAAGTACAAATAACAGACCCTGTTCTTTTACTTACAGTTTTTATTCAGAATTTCTCCTTTAAAATAGATTGTCGGATTATTAATGAAAACTGTCAGTCTCAGGTATGCTTAAGCTAGCGCTTCTGGGCTGAAGTACATTTATTGCTTTTTTTTTCTTATTTTACCTACAAACATTCTTCAAGCGAAGGCAAACAAACTGAACTGTGAGAAGGGAAGAGGAAATGATGAAATATGCATTATTCAGTAACTCAGTGAATGGTAGATAGGTGTGGCACACCCGTTTCCTCTCAAAAAGGTATTTACGCACAGGTGAGGTATCCTCTAACAGTTACTGCATAACAGAAGTGAAGTTACAAGCTAAACTCCGTTATCCCCCAAGATGACTGTGAAGGGTTCCGAGTTCAATTAAAAACTTCAGCTCCACAATCTATGTTAGAATGCAGAAACAAAAAAGCACTGAATGCACGTGTCACTCTTCCTCCCCCCCCACCATGGAGGGATTTCTGCCTCCAAAAAGAACAGCGTTCTCTTGGCATTTTCTTGGCCTGAGTATCAAGGGTAGCGTAGAACTCGTCAGCCTTCCTATCACGAGACACTCGTGTACGTGAAGCAGCAGCTGGACGTATGATGAGCCCAGAGGACATGTGCAATACATACCTTCACTTCCTCTTCGTACTGGAATCTCCTCTTGCTGACAATGATGTCTTCAATTCCCCTTCTGTCTCCAAACTTCTTCTCAAAGATGGTGTAATTCTTGAAGAGATTTTGGGCCTCCTGTTTTGGAATTCTATCCAAGGCGTACTTGTAGATCACCCTTACTCTTTCAAACTGAAAACATTAAATATCACTTGAGTAGTATTTACAAAGCAGCTTCTGTCCTGCCCCACAACTTCTCGATGAGCTTTTGGCAATATTTAACAGAATACAGAATCGTAGAGTATCTCAATGTAAATGGTTGTTTTAGGACCGGACTAACACAGATCTCCCTGAAGAGTAAACCTTGGGGAAAAAAAAAGTCTGTAAATACCCAAACCCACATCTCTTATTCATTTACAGGTCTGGAATACTTAAAATATTTTTAAGAGGTCATAGGGTTTGGGTTCACAGATGTTTTCGATTCTTTAATGGCCTGGGCACTTCAAAGAGACTGTCTGGGAAAAACACGGCTAATTCAGTTTTTTATCATGCAGGCCTGCAGCCTCTCAAACCTCAAAATCTGAGCATATGTATTTGATCTGATGACACTATTCTCGGGCTTGGCAGATTTGGTGCCTACCTTTCTTAGAACATATTTCCTTGATGTCACCAAAAGGCAAACAGAAGCTAAGCAAAAAATGGTCTCCTGAACTCAGACTACAATAACAGTATCTCATAAGGTGCTGAAAAACACGAGTATTGAAGCGAACGTTAACTGGCCTTGAGTTTGATATTCAATAAGAAATCTTGTGGGGGCAGCTGGTATTGTCTGACGTATTATCAAGCAGGTCTTACTTCTTTCTGGTTCTCCTCAAATTTTGCGAAAGCCACGTACAAGTGCTCGTCCATATGCTCTTCTCCAAAGAACTCCACTGCCCTCTCGTATACTTTCCTTGCATGAGCAAAGTAACTGTGCTTCTCTTCAAAGCGGGCATACTTGATCCAGTTCTTAACATCAGGATGAACAATAACGAGTAGAGCTATGTTAAAGAAACAGCGGTAGTTGAATTGGACACTTCAAACAGCATTCTTCCCAGCGACTATGGGGTCACGGACTATATGAAACAGCCACCAAGGATGGCATGTGCAAGAAACGCAAGTGGGAAGAAGACACAAAGCAGCTCTAAGCATGCAAAGGCTTTGCGTCTTACTGAGAACGTAAAGAAAATTTAAAAAGGGATATGATTTTTAGCATAGGCAAGGGTCAGGGAGAAGTTTAAGGGGGAGAAATCTGAAACAAATGACTGCCAAAAAGCTGGAAGCATGAGTGCTGTTAAATACACGCTGTGGTGGCAGGATGTACGTTCACTGAACTGAATGTGGAGGCATATACTAAACATGCTTTTCGTACCTCCTGCTGGCTCTCAGCACGGTGGCTCACTCCCAACACCCCACAGCAAAAAGGAGCACAGGGGCATCGCTGGAGGTAGAACAGGTAAGAAAGAAACGAAGAAGGCAGGCCTAGACTTGGGCAGGAGTCGCAATGCACTAAAAAGGATATATCTCTCATAAATGGTACGCGCCCTGTCCACCTCTTTGTATCTCAGCTCGAAGTTAATGTAGGAATGCCAGGCTTGCTCCTCTGGCTGCCACTCCATCCAACGTTCAAACACCTGACGTGATCCAGCAATGTTCCCCAACATCTCCTCCATGTAAGTATACTTATACCTTAGAAAACAAGATCAAGTTTTCACAATCACCGAGTAAATACATAAAATACAAGGATTTTTTGAGTCCTTAATAAGAGCATTACTGAGGTTTCTTCACCTATTCCCCACTCGCGCTCCGGAAGTGCTTATACATACTGTTGTGACTGGCAGCATGCAGACACACAAACATCCTTCTCTCCCCATATACTCTTACCACTTGGAAAGTACAAAACCTTTCCAAAACTTAAGCCTTTCTCTTTTTTTCAGATTAGCCTGAAGACTCGGAGCAACAATGCACTTTTGCACGATACCAAAACAGAAAAATGATCTGCAGTCTTTGGGGGCAGAAGCAATGCTCCGCTCCCCGTAAACGTACCAGAACTGGTTCACCCTGGGGAGGGTGGTGATGGCTCGATCCCAAATGTTTCGGGCATGATTAACCTGGCGGTTCTTCATTTCCATTTCTGCGTATTTCAGCCAGAGTGTGACATTTCTGTAGTCTACATCTAAAGCACGCTCGTAAATGGAACGGGCTCTGGAAAGCAAAGAGAAGTAAGTTGGGTATATAACATGCCTCCAAGACTTTGATGGTGTTTGTCAATATGTGTCTTAAAAGGTTTGCAAGAGATGTATGCGGCTGTATGATAATTACCTCTGTATTTCTTTTAGGCTTTCCTCCCATTGTGCGTACTTTATCCAGTTACTGATAACAGTCCTGTTTTTTCTTATGTTATCTTCAAAAGTCTGAGGAGAAAATTATTTCTGAACGTTAAGAAATCCCTCTGTGCAGACGAATCTTGTTATAAATGGCTTACGGAACATTACTATCATTGGAATGAATTCCAAACGTCTTACGCCCATGCAGACATAGTGGCAAATCATAATACAACACTTTCTAAAAACTGCGTAACGGAGAAGCTAGAAGCGTTGTTCATCATACACAACAGGACTAAACTCAAGTTCCTGCAACCTGATACCTGAAATACTGATGGAATAATAACTGACAGCACTGAAATCTTACTTTTTAAAATCTCCTGCTTAGTGTTTCCATAGCAACATTACCTGGACAGATGAAATCCAGTCACTGCAGACAACCCTGAACAAACACGGACGCACGAGTTTATTCACTTTGACCTGTATGTATCATTGCTCTGAGTTTTTCTTTAAAGCAAGATGCCTTATTCTTATTCCCTGGAGTTAACACGCTGGCATCAAATGTGCTAGACAACCTCCAGGCCTGTGTTTGGCTGCTGTCTGGATCAACACTACTGGCATTTAACATGTGGCCTCAGGGCTGCCGTGGTGCTGCGCCACAACGGTCACCAGCGCTGAACACACACGTATATGCTTCAGGGAATGACAGCCCTCGCTTATGCTGGCTGTCTCCCAAACATTGCTCTGTGCTGAAAACAACTGAAGTTCCCCGTTAGGGATACGCTTGCTTTGCTGATCCAGGACAGCAATTATCACAGGAAAAGGCGGAACAAAACCACAGATAAGTTTGTAGTAGCAAAAATGATTCTTTTAAATAAAGAAAAAAAACACTATACCTGAAACCTCACGTGCAAAATGGTCACGTTTCAAGCCAATCATCCAACATAACCATGACTAGTGTAGAAAGTTACGTTCTCAAGTGCGCCAAATAATACCGTAATTGTACGGAACAGAAATACCACTTGCAAACACACTCGGTCTCTTTTAAACAGTTGAGGGGGAAAACCCACCAGCGTTACGGTAAGGCTTGCTAATGTTCTGTCGCGCTGAGTGGCCAGGTACCAGTGGTGGTGAAGAAACTGCGTGTAAACCATGCATGTAATTGCCCTTGCAACGTTCTGAATATATTGAACGTGGTCATGCGTAATATGTTCTGTACTACAAAATTCTATGTTACACATCCCTAACTTACAGTTTTTGCATGAAAGTAGCATTTTCTATGGAAATGTTAGGGGTTTTTCTATGAATTGCTATTCATCTGGAAAATCCACAGTAATATAGACTATGTCTTGTTTAACTTCAAATAGTAAAATTTTAGTGCTTTATATGAGCATCATGATAAGGATTTTTTTTTTTGGCTTTACCTTCCTTTTCCGGAGTTTATAGTCATTTAGCTCTTCAACATCTGTGATCTTCTGTTGAGGCGGCGGTGGGAGAAGTTCAAGTTCTCTCTCTTTTGCTTCTCTTAGCAGCTGTTCCGCTGTGATCTGAACTTCCGCAGGCGCTTTGTTTTTCACCTGGAAGGTAAGGGGGCTCGGTTCACATTTTCCCCTTCTGATGCAAAACTGAAAAATCCCCCCGTGACTAATTTACTCGGGTGGCCGACTACGTTCAGCGTGTCCCGAAGACGGACCCGGAGACCGAGGGGGGCCCTACCGCCACCACTAGCCCGAGCCCGTGCGGCCCCCGCCCGGGGCAGGAGGCGAGGCAGGACCTCCCGAGGCCGCGGGTGCACAGGCGGAGGAGCCGGGGGGCCGCAGCCGGCCGCGTTCCACGCCGTGTTTCGGCACCGCGGCGCGACCGTGGAGGTTACCGGGCGCTTTCCACAGGCCGCGGGGAGCGCCGCTCGCCCGGCCCGGCCCGGCGGGGAGCTGCGGGGCCAGGCCGGGGCGGCTGGCGCTGCTCCGAGGGCCGGGGCGCGGCGAGGGCGGGCGCCCGCTGCCCCGGCCACCCTCCCCGCCCCGGGCCGCGGGCCCGCCGCCTGCTCCCGAGCACCTTCGCCACTTTGGGGATCCGCTGCTTCCCGGCCGCCGTAGACGCCATCTTGCCGCCTCTCCGCGCCGGCCCCGGCCCCGCCCCGTCACCTCTGACCTCACGCAGCGCCGGCGCGCGTCGTTGCCGGGGTAACGGCGGCGCGTCCGGACGCCGGCAGCGAGCCGAGCGGAGTAGGGGTCGGTCGGTCCGCCCGCCCGCCTCTGGCCGCAGCGCTCCGGCAGCGCCGGGTGAACGGGACTCCCCACTGCAGCGGGAGGACGGTGAGTGCCCGGCGCAGCCGACCGTCCCGTGCGGCTCCCCGTGCCCCCAGACGGCGCCCCCTGGCGGCTCGGCGGGCGGGCTTCGGCCGGCGGCCGTGGGGGCTGCGGGCGGGGGGCGCCGGCCGTAAGAACGACCGGTCGGCGCGGCTCTCCCGGCGGCGGGGCCCGAGAGGCGCTGACGGCACGGGCGCTAGTGCCCTGCCCTGCCCTGCCCTGCCCGCCCGCGCCGCTCTGGCTCCCGGCAGGGGAGCGAGCGCTGCCCGGCTCCGAGCCCGCAGCCTGCCCTGGGGCCGCCGGAGCGCTCGGGCGGGGACCTGCCCTGTCGGGGCGCAGGGCCGCCGGCCGGCTCCCCGAGCCCTCGCGTGTCCTGCAGCAGCCCCGCGCCACGCGCGGCCGCGGGACGTGCGCGTTGGGTGGGTTTCCCGTCGGCGCCGGAGGAGCGTCCCGCGCGGGAGCCCCGCTGGGGCTCGGGGCGTTCGTGAAAGGAGGCGGGGGCCGTCCCTGCGGGCAGGAGGGCAGAAGCGGCGCGTTTCCGCGTGGAAACGGCACGTTTTCAATGTGTAAGTGCTGCTTTCCGTCAGTCACGGTTACGTGAGCGTTCACAGCCTTTAAGGGGAACTAGTGGAGACGGGGGGGATGTTTTTTCAGTGCATTAAGTTAAACCATTGAATACGGCAACGCGACAAACTTTTTTCCTCAGCTGAAGTAATCTTAATGCTAGGCGTAAGTTTGTTAACGACATTTAAAAATCCCTGTTTATTTTGACGTATGGAGTTGACACTAATAAATACAACTGGCTATTTTAGTAGCCCCACAGTTTGCGGTTCCTGAATGAAACGCGTATGTGAATTATTGCTCGGTTTAAGAATCACCTGTCATTTAGCCCTGGTATAGTTGCCTCCCACTCCGCTAGGAAGAATATAGGTGTCTTACCACGTCAGATGTTAGAGAAGTTGCCTACACGAGCTAGTACAACTCTTTTCCTCGTCGGTGTTACTGTTACACCCCGTAGTAAGTACTCTAGCCTAGCTGGTTCTCTCCGCGTACCCGCAGTTCTGCGTACGAAGCGCCCGCGTTGAAACCTGCAGAGGACGCTTTGCCTGAGGTTGGCTCCGGGACCTCTTTGCAAACCTACGTTTGCGCGACGGAGCCCTGCGGTGCCACCCGTGACTCCTGACTGCGCGTGAAAGACGTAGCTGCGCGCCTGACTTTCTCTGTCTTCAGAAGGTATAAAATTCAGGGTCTCCTTTGTTGTCCCATTTTAGTTGGGATCTGTGGGGCCTAATAACTGGGCGTCACACCCGGGTTTGGAGCCAACGCTGGAAACGGTTATTGCGTTTGGTACGCCGGTAGAAGTGTTCTGCTGGGCTGGGTATGTTGGTTATTGAGACCTTTTTTGCGTTCGTAATGCTGTATTTTGCACAAGTATATTTAAGAAATTGCAGAAAGTTGTTGTGTTTGGTCCGTTTATGTTTTACAAGCCTCATTCCTGATTATATCACAACAGGCTACAAGATGGAGTAGCAGCACAGCTGAGGTAACGAACCGTTAGCTGCCAGTCACAGGTGGTCTGAGTGCCTGTCGCCCTCCGCGTTCTGAAACTGCTGGGCATGTCAGTACGTCACCCGGACCCAGCAAATCCTGTGAATTCTGTGGAACCACAAAAACGGTTTTCTTCTGGGCAGGAAAGCTACAGGGCTTTCAGTGCCTTCTGAAATGTAAGCATTGCCGTCGAATTGAAAAGAAATTTGAGGAGCTGTTTTGGATGAAACACACTTAACTCACCTGAAAGTGGTGAGTTTAAGGTTACCAGGTCGTTCTTACCCTGATTGTTTGCAGCTGATCCTCCCCACCCTGTAGACCCAAGGCTCTTAAGTTTGGAGTTATTAACGATGGGCACAGCAGCGTTTGCTTGCTTTCCTGTTGCAGTCTGTACGATGACTACAATAACCTCTTCAAGAGGACATACGGAAGTGGTCAGTGCCAGAAGAACAGAATCGCATGATGTTTCGGAGATTATCAGCCTCTTCAGCCATTTCACAGAAGTAGTTTTTGGAAGGATTGATGTCGTGTACCTTTTGTAAGTAACTATTTTAGGGACCTTATATTACCTTTCTTGCAGGAAACTTCAAGAAACTGTTACATAAAATGGCAGAAAAGGTTATGAGCCTTTACGCGGTGTGGCATAATGACTTTATGCTATTCACAAAGGGGAAAGAAAATCTGCCTCCATCTCTTCTCTGCGCCACACATGCGTGACTGTGCAAACGTGGTTCGCTGCTCCCAGTATGGTGGACAAGATTTGACTCGCTACTGGCTTCCTTTTATAAAAGTTCAGTAGAAATACTTCTGACTAACACCTGATGAAACCATCAGATTCCAGTGTCTGCTGTCTGCTCCGTCTAACAATCCTTCTGCCTGTTGGAGAGTGACAGAAGTAGAGGGGCAGGGACTCGGGGTTTTAATCACTGCGCGGCTGTGACCGTTCTCTTTTATTTTCCTGTCTGTTTCTAAATCTTGTCCTTCTCTTCCAGTTTCCCCTTAACGAAAGGAATTGGTTATTTGCCTCTCATTATTCTACCTTGGGAGACAGCCTCTATCTACCATCCAATATGTTTTAATGTGCCTCTTCCTTTCAGGCCCCCGAGATACCTAATATCCTCCGTGTTTTGCCATCTGTGTCCTAGCCGCTTGCGTGCCAACGTCCTTAGTGGAAGTGGGTGGTTGTAGAAGTCTTCTGTTACAGTATCTTCATCACTGGAGATAGTGATGGACCTTCTGCGCTTCATCGCTCTGCGCTGTGATGAGCAGCAGACAGGGACAGACTGTGTGAAATGCTGATGGGTCACTTAGGGGTTTTTCCGCTTGATTTAATGGCAAATGTCTCTCATACCAGCTGTTTGGGCTAAAAACAGAGGTATGAAGAAACATGCAAAGAAGAGGGAGCGTTTAAGTCTTGCGTATCAAATTGATAGTAATTGAGGGTTTGAAAATTCATGTGAATTGTTGTCATGTCAGAATACACTAAAATATTTGGAATTGAAGGGATAATGTCAAGTTAGGATGTGGGGAATGAAGTTTTCTGGAGGCTCGATCCTGGGAGCACTTTTGAACACGGTTAACTTTGCTATTCTAACAGGCTCAGTCACTTTTCTTTGTGTAGTTTCTTCAACTTCTGCAAAATTAAATTGTTTTCACAGGGAAAAATCAACTCTTGCTTTGACACTCTGCAATGAGAGGAATGAGGTTGTAGCCCACGCTGCCTTTCTGGACTATCCAAATTGGAGTATCACTGATCAGTCTGACTGGGAATCATTCTTACGTGAAAACTACATTAGCAATAAATGCACTGTAAGTACATTGTGTGACTTTAGTTGAGCTTTTACTTGAGGCTCGGGTATGAAAAATACGCATAGGCACCTAAAATCTATTTTGGGTAGATTTGGGGCATTCAGGCTGAAGAAGGTGATCATCAGATTCCTCACTAAAGCCTTGGGTGCTCAGAGGTTCACGAGCACCTGTGCTTCTGCCACTACAGTAACCGAAGGTAACTGCAAGGATGGCAGTTAGGGAACGCGAGTCACTTCTTTGCCAGATGTGTGCAGAACACGTCTGGTGCATTGTGCTAGCACCGAGAGCAGTGTGAATCATAGCTGTCACCAATATTTTCCATTCAAAAACCTGTCCAGCTCTGCTGTTATCTAACAGAACGCTTACCTGGGAGGTGGAGTCCTTGCTCTGAGGTCCTTCTCGCTGTAAGGGAACTGGAATCCTCGTTTCTCACCTTTTGGAATAAAGGTTTGCTATTTTACAGAACTGAATGCAAATTTAATGTCTTCAGGGAAAGAATAAGGGACAGGGAGTGTACCCTTGCTTGAAGGATGGTGACTTACACTGGGTGGAGGAGCACGCTGGCATGAGCGCCGTGGTTCTGGAGTACGCTTGTTTGGTGCTGGTGTGGAGGTTCCTGCGCTCTGTTCTGCGTGGTGCCAGTTCTCACGCAGGCTCCTCGGTCAAGTTGATGAACTGCTCTTGGGAATTATGGACTAGAAACAGGCGCTCGGAAGTTCAGGATTCAAATGCTGCCCATCATTTGGTCCAGCTAGGAACTAGCTCCTGTGACTGTTGAGAAAAAATGGAAAATGTTAACCATAAACACTCGGAAGCCGGGCAGCACGTGCCAGAATAAGGTATTGGCAGTACCGAAATTATCTCTAGACAGTTTGTTCATCAGTTTTCCAATGTTGTTCTGGGTGATGTTAAGCAATGGCTTGCAGAAAAACTGACAAATACAGCAATTGTATTTGAAAATGCTGTGTGTGCTGTTAAAAGAAACAAAATTATTACAGCCAAAGGGAGTATAGAAAAAAACCCTGTAATTTCCTTGTAATCTGTTTTCTTTGTCACTTGAACAGTACTTTGTGTACAGGCATATTGCAGGCACAACCACTTCATTCACTGTGCAGCTGCAGCGGCTCCGGGTGGGTTATGCTGTGCTGTCAGTTCCGCAGGCTCTTCCGCAGGCGGCCTGCCTGACAATATCTCTTGCAGCAAAGCTGCAGCTGACTTCGGAGTGCAGGGGCATACAAAGAGAAACGACAAAAAGAGCTTGAGCGTGTTAGGAATTCCTGCTCGTAAACAGGAGTGAAAGGTACTGTGGAACATTGACAGGGAGCAGAACAACTCTCCTTTTTCTAGAATGGAGATTATTTTCTGAAACGTGTACAGAAGATTCAGTACATGTTTTGTGCTTCTGCACTGACAAAACAACGGAGCCTATTCTGAGTTACAACTAGATGAGATATCGCTGGTTAACTGCAGGTTAAATCCATGCGGATGTGCTTTACAAAATTGAGATCTTCTGAAAACAGAATTTCTTAAAAGTCTAGTTGACGAGTCTTTTTCCTAGAGCACAGAAATGATAAGATAGCTTAACGGTCTAAACTAGGAATTGACTCATGCAGAATTTGATTAGTGAAGATGCTTTACAGGATTGCCTGGTTACCATCGCTATTTAGAAACAGTTACAGGCCAAATCTTCCCTCCCGGGCCTCCTCTTGGACCTCAAGAACAGAACATTCTTCTTTTTTTCTTCTTCCTTTTCTTTTGCATGTAAAAACCAAAAAAGTCTGATTTTTAGAAGTGGCTTTTGATGTTTATTCATTACAATAGCCTGTTGTCTTTGTGCTGGTCCATGTGCTGCAACCTCTATTAAAATTGTTCTTGCTCTAAAGTTGCTGAAATTTATTGGTTACTCTAGCCATGACATTTTAGTTGAATACTAAACTATTCAGAAGACCTCAAGTTTTCCCATTTAAGATATTTTTTATTTTGGTAGACATATTTCATCTACAGGTAGACCTTCATTGACTCAGCATTTGAAATCAGTATGCAAGAGAGAACGGCTTAATTCATAGCACTTTGCGTTCCAGCACAAGGGTTTTCCTTTGCTACTGTTTTCCAGGAGGCGTATAGGATAAAGATGTCTTTTAGTCTGCCCCATTTCTGCCTGGATATTTAAATGTGCCTAATGATGTAATCTTAAGACTTTGTAATTTTTCTTACTTTTTTAAAAGAAAAACTATTTTTAGGAGTATGAGAAGTATGTGAGCTTTTGTTTTTTTAAACCGAGAAAGAATGTCTTTACCAGCCAAATGTTAAGTTAAATGTTGTTAAGATTTAGTTGTTAATTGTTGTGGTTAAGTTAAAATGTTGTTGATCTGGAATTAATACTGTTAAATATGAAAAGATCTACGTATATTGTAGTTAAACAATAGTAAGCTTGAGTGTAAATTAAAAATATTACAGAAGCACGAATCACGATATAAAAAAGTCCTTTAATCACATAACTTTATCCACACATGCTCTGAAGTTACTTAGTATGTGAAGCTACACAATTTGAGTGCAGATCATCTATACTGGACATCAATGTCCATATCAATACTTGGGTTGACTTAACAAATATTAGCTGCATGGCGTTTAGATTTTGATTCCTCATTTTGTAGCCTTTGAACACGTTGTTCATGCATCTTTTTGTGGCAAAAGAAGAATATGCCGCTGGATGTTCCCAAGAAATTGTTAGGTGAGTTTATACGTAACTTTCTGTAGTGAAGCATGTGCACTCTCCTGCCATCATTTGGAGGCTATGGAATTTAAAAATACCTTAAGGTGATCACTGGATCAAAATTAAATATCTCTCTAAGCAGTCTCGGAAGGTAATAAACCATAACCTTGTATTAATCAAATGTGCACTGCTGGCTTTGAAAACGAGCTGTTGGAGTTCCAAGTACGCGACCCCGGCAGCGTTAAGGTTTAGCTGTATCTTTGCTGTAATTTTCCACAGAAATCTGCAGTTGCAAGGCAGATTGATTTTTCTTTTTCCTAAATTTCCACTTGTAAAAATCAAAGCGCGTGACTGAGCAGGAAGCTTAAAAAGCTGTAGATGTTTCTGGAATACGCTTGCTCCCGGGTAATCTATTGATAGTTTGTTAGCTACAGATTATATGGTAAGGCTGCAAAGTATACAGTACAAACAGCACAATCTATTACGGTGTTAGCTCAGCACTCAAATATAACCATTGCTCGGGTTATTTGGTGTAGTTCAGAATCTACTTGCATAAACAGAGTGAGCTGCGTTTGGTGCTGGTGCTGTTGAATTTACAGGTACTTTGTCATGTCAAGCCGGCTCATCCAGATGCCAGGTCGCAGATCTGCCAGCAGAGGTCTGGCATCTTTAATTTTTTTGCCACTGGGGAACTGATATGAAAAGGAGGATGTTTGAAATCTAAGGATTAGGAAATTGAGAGAAATAAGGTAGAAAAAAAACCAGTAAAAAATGCCCAGATGAATTTTGTATGATCTTATTTGTCATAAATAAAATGTTTTAATTTTTGAGCCATGTGGACTCATGAAGGAAGATTAGCGCCGCCAGAGAAAAGAATTTATACATTAAAAGACTAGCTGCTGTGTCTGATGGGTGTAATGATGAAAGACTGAATACAGTTATGTTATTTGTCCAGGAGAGCTTTTGTCACAGTACCAGAACTGCAGTTTATACTTCTCTTCATACCAGCTGATGAGAATTTAGGTAAGAATTTAATACTGTTTTATTCTTAAAATAATGAGAACAATCTCAAATCTCATTGTCATTAATATGCACTGTGTTGGTGGGATTTCTTGTTTGTTTTTTTTTTTTTTAATATTGAGAACAGCTATCACTTTCTAAACATGCAGAAAACACAATCTTAAAGTATCCTCTAATGGACATACCTCGTAAAAGAGGTTTCTGTGGTTACGCGTTGGCTCCAGCAGTCCATTCGGCAGTCTATCCGTTTCCTGCAGTCTTTACATTTGCCAGAAACAGGACGTCAAACAGGAGTACAGGTCTCGGAAATAAATTCCTACAAGTTTTGTGAAGATTCTGGCTGAATAGAGTCAAGAGACTGAAATCAGTGCTTGTACTTTGAGGGTCAGTGACTCATAGGCCACTTGGCACGTGTGTATATATATTGATATGCATATTCGTACGTATAAATTCACACACATCAGCCCGGCATCATGCCCATACATCGGAACCAGTCACATCAGGTACTTTCTCTTATGTAGCCAAGGGAGTACAAGATGGGGAGAGGACACTTTGGCGAGGGTCAGAAGGGGTGCTGGAGGCGTGGAAGGAAACTAGGATTGTGTCTTTTACAGCAGAGGTACGAAGATGGAGAATGCACATCTTAATCAGAGAACAGCACCTGACTCGGAATTTCAGTCCTGAATTCAGACTAAGAAACCAAGCATCTACTTAATGACTGTTGGGTTTTTTGGGGTTTTTTTGGTTTTTTTGGTGTGTTTTTTTTTTTTTTGGCTTGGAGCTTTTCCTTGAAGCAAACCGAACCTTTTCTGATATGCCAATTGTCTAGACATCTTAGTTCCAAGTCATGCTGAAAAACTCCGTAGTGGTGTGTCAACTGCAGAAAACAGTACCTGAATAAAGGCTTTTGTCAAACCTACCCTAGCGACAAATGTCAACCTTCCTTCAGCGTGACGAGTCCTGACAAAGAGATTCCCCAGTGGCATATAGTATAGGTTATCAGACTAATATTTCTATAGGGATTTGATCCTGCCAATTTCTGATTGCTTTGAAGCTTATTCAGGTTTGGGCTGCTGGATTAATTAACAAAGTCATCCAGTATCAATTCTTTCACATGTTTATACTACTGTCATTTCAGCTTCATTGCTTACAAGACTTGGAGCATTATGCCAGCTGTGGTTTAACTTCGAAACTCCACTTTCCTCAAGCAGTTTTGCTGATAATTTAAAACCTTATATCGTGAAGTTTGTTGCTCCTAACAGATGTTTGTCACCCACAGAGCCCGACATGGGAAACACCTTTGAAAAGATGACGACCGCTCCAGGTTCAGTAGCAGATACAGACTTTACCTTGCTCGTGTGCCCCAGGCATCGGTACCACCCCCAGCTGTATGTTCGCAAAGCAAGGTAACGCAGTTTCTCCCTTCCGCTTACATGAGCCCATCTGTCCGGGTTAATTTGAGGAATTTTCTTTTTTGGTTTACAGCATCAGTATCTTAGTTAAACTGCTACGATTTTCCATGATAACCTAATTAAGTAGTTCTATGACTATGCTGGTTTTATTCTACTTCATCATAACATCAGTTGTGTATTTTGTAAAACCAGGTTGCTATCTAGAAGGAATACACTTTTTGTCAGTGATGTTTATTCTGTGAATCTACTGGTTTACTTGCATTGCTGCGCATTTTAGTGAATGCATGTAGCTTCTGGGTCTCTTGGAGCATATTCCACCTTATTTTTAATTTTCTCATGTTAAATCATATTCTGACCAGTTGAGCAAAGTCTGAATAGGAAGGCCTGTTATCTAAAAGTTAAATAAGAGCAGAGAATCCCTAGTTCCAGTAGTCCTTCAGACGTGGAGAGCAATCCTTTTTTGTCTTTAGTACAGGTTTTTCTGCGTAAGCACTTCATGCACTGACTTTCCCTGTGTTTCAGGGGAGCAGGCCTCCTCAGTGTCGCTGAGAGAGCACAAGAAGATGGTGGGGTAACACTCTTTTCCTTCCATTGTGTCATCTGTTTTGATGGATGCGGTTTGGAGCAAAGACTTCGTGCTCATGTAATGTGCCTTTAACACAGCCTTGCTCTTGTTTTGGGATTCAAGTCACAAACGTCATTTAAAAAGTTAGAGTCTGAAGTATTTCTGTCTCGCCCAGCTGCCGGCAGCGTACCCCAGGCAGAGGTGCGAGTTTCTCTAGCAGCCTTGCCTAGTGATGTCTACCCGAATATTGAGTATTACTGCTCCGTGTTTTCCTGCCATTTGAATTCTGCTGCCTCTGCCAAATCACAGCTTTCTGTGCTCGCACCGGCATTGTGTACAGTACACGAGGAGTGCCGAGTTCCTGACCCCACGGGGCCTTACGCTTTTCTGCGTAGATTGCTGGACCATATATGCTGTCGTTGCTGTGTAGATGCTTCCCTGTAGCGTGGTTGAAATGTAACTAGTATCCATCGCATCTCGGTTCACTTGTTTTCCTCTTCGCAGTGGGAAGAGTGTGTGTAGGGTAGTGTCTTATGAGGTAATAATTCTATTTGATTCTGATTCATTCTGGCGTTGCTTTTGTTTGTTCTAAGTGTTGCTACGTGGCTATGTAGCAGGATTATGATTAAGTTCGCATTTCTGGTCCTTGTAGTGGAAAGTGAAGTTGAGGGACAAGCACGTCCCTGGGACGCTGTATCATGCGATACCGACGTGTGTGGGGTTCCGTATCGAGCGGTGCTAACAGATGGTAATGCCACATGAGGCGTATCTCTCCGCCTGGTAAATCCCCACCTGTTTGTTTACGGGTTCATTCACGCTGATGTCTCGGGCTGGGTTCTGACAGAAGCCTGTCTCTGAGAGATGTTTTACACATACTTCATTTAACCAAATAGGCCTGAAACAGATCTGCCCGTTGTGCTCTTTATCCTATAGTTTTAGTCAATGTTTGCAACATCCTGTCGCTTGACTTCTGAGCGTTTTAAGAAAAGGGACTGAGGCCTGACCTTGACCACTTCACACCATCCTGCTATAGGTCTGGACATTTCAATATCTTACAAAATTATTTGCAGGCTAATTTGATCTACAATTTTTAGGCTTTTTATGAGTCTTTCCTTTGAGTTGTTTACCATTTATCAGTAAGTGAATGAACCTTCATACTGAGAAGTTATCAGTAGGTGAATTAATTCCCGAGGATTTAAAGCTTTTCCATGTGTCTTGATTCCAACTATTATGTTTGGGTTTTTTATTTAATTTGAATAAATTCTTCCTTTTGATGGCCATTGGATATTATCAATAGAAATATTTTTGACACGACTGGAAATGTCATGTAGGCCATACCAATGTTCCACATAAGTGATACCATCTTGCCTGGGATTTCTGTAGTTTGTTATGAGTAATAAAATTATTTAGTTTGGTTTGGGTTTTTTTTAATTATTATTAGAAAACTAACTAGGAAACTGTTTTTTCTCTTAAATTACACACTATCTGGTGATATAAAATTCATACTTTAATATTGTCTATCAATAGATTCTCTGAGTAAGCTAAATTATGTTTGCAGTAGAGGCTTTGCCTTTCCTTCTCCTCTGTATTCACCTTTGTACTTCACTGGCATCCATAGTAACGTTCAGTGGAGCCCTTTAGAGACTTATCTATGAAAGTTGTCCCCAGCCACCTGCCTAGCAACATGTTCTGGGTCAATGATAGGAGATTAGGGTAATCTCTGTTCCCTCTTCCCTTGCCTATAGAGGGGAGAAAAAAAGAAGCTGTAAACTGATACTTTGCTTAACCATTAATTTTGAAGTTATTCTCCATCTGACCTTTATAATGTGAAATAAATCTGTGGTGTGCCAGAACACAGTCTACTAAGCTTTTATATTTAAGTTTCTTGCTGATACCTTGTCTTTTTAGATCCTGTCATTCTTGGGTTTGTACCATATGTGTAAGAGCTCACAAATTTGCAGCTCTGTGGCATGCCTTTATTGTGCTTGTTCTCTCAGCCTAGGAATTTTGTAGTATTTTTGTATTAAAAAATCTATTGTGTTTTTTTTGGTTGGTTTTTTTTTTGGTTGTTTAAAGACTATGGTGCTAGTGGAGGATTGCAGAAATCAAAAATAGTTCTGTTCCTAGAGTTTCTAGTGTGCGGGGAGGTGAATGGGCTTACGTGGAGCCCCATTGACTCTCACGAGGTCAGTCTCTCTACGTACCACGAGCCAGCAGAATCGCCATCCGCATCTTGATGTCACGTTGTGTTTTACAGAGCAGAATGCTGTAAGGGACCTGGAGCAATCAGCAAACCACTCAGCTCGCAGGTGGTGCGTGTGTGTTATCTACCCCAGTGAAACAACAGCTTTCAATTAGAGTACAGTCTCATTCCTTTACCCCTAAATTAGTTTGGTTTGTTCGAGGTTTCGTAACACATTATCAGATTTGCTATACTAATTAATTGTGTTGAAGCAGTGAAGTTCTGGTAATAGAAAACCTCACTGTGGTTTTTCCCTTGAGCTATTGCCTGCGAAGCAGCGGAAGACTACTATTGTGGTTTAATATATAAAGAATGTGAATTACTATAAATTTTACAGGGTTTCATTGTTCTTGGAACTTCATTTTAGTTGCATCTTTTGAATTAATTCTACAGACAAGTGATGGATGGTGTGTTATATTTTCTTTTTGTATGTAACTTATTACAATGAAGACTCTCACTGAAACAGTGAGAAAAAATGGAAACGTGTGGGGCTTGGAAATTTGTCTCCCCTTGTAGCTGTTTTCAGCTTCGAGTGGGCAGTGATGCTGTTCATCTCTACTGGTTTCTCAGGTTGGCTTTCTTAACTTAAAAACTGTATGAAAGAATCTGGCGACTGCCCTTCAGAAGAATAATTAAATTATTTAAAACTCCTGGCAGATGGAGTAGCACTGTGACTTGGGACACCCTAAAGGTCACAAGTTAAGCATGTATTGACCCTGCTCAAAAGGCTGTTATTAAGGTGCGTGTAAGGGATACTCACCGCAGGCTCCAGCGGCCATCGGGCTGCCCTCGGCAGAGGTCGGGGTGGAGGGGTGTCCGGGGCCGCCTCTCCGGGCTGCGCCGAGCAGCGGAGCAACCCGAGTAAGAAGAGAGCTTTCAAACAGATGGCCCTGGAATGAAAAAGAAGAAAACAACGTTAAAATAAAAGGGGTCACCGGCCCCTAGTAGAAAGGTAATCTTACTCAGAAGGTCACATTCGTTCTGGTGTGTAGGAGCAGCAAAAACCATCTAGATAACACTTAAATTGTCCTTCAGTCTTATGCTACCGTCTGTCAGTACTTAGGCACTCAGATCATGTTTCATAAAATCAGAAATGGAATTTTTTGACCCAGTTGTGTTAACTTTAAGGCTTCTTCCAAATCCAGAAACATGTGAAGAGTGGAAATGAGAATCAGTTTACTTTGTTTTTCTGAATTGCTGCATATGCAGAATGAAGATTTCCGAATTATAGGTACAAGTATTTAGATACAAACTGGAGCAATAGGACCCTGAAGCAAAACACAAATCTTCCTAAAACTGAGGGAAGTGTTAATAATCATTCCTGATAATTACCTTCAGAAACATGTTTCTGCAATATGTAACGCTTTTAAAGAAAAGAGAACTATTTAAAAATATTTTTCTATTGACGTTTTAGGGAGATACAGAAAAGGATATTGCAGTCTGAGACTAACTGCAGCACGGAGTAATGGATATATAAAACTGCGGTCGTGCTGTGAGGGCCCAGTCACAGCTAGGGGGGTGTTGGGACGCGGGGTTAGTAACCTGCAGAGCCGCCATGATCCTCCCGGCGCTCGGGCTAACCCTGCGGCCTCGCAGGGCGGGAACACGACAGCGCTTTCAGTAGCCACGGCCTCCCTTCTTTTGTTTAGCCCGGGAACTGAACTTCGGAGCCCGAGGCCCCCGCGGGGCCGGGGCTGGGAGGCGGCGGCCCCCGCAGCGCCCCTCAGCCCGTTGCCGCCCCTCAGCCCGCCGCCGCGGCCGCCCCTCAGCGCCCCTCAGCCCGCCGCCGCGGCCGCTAGAGGTCAGGGGAGACCCGCCGGCGGGAGCGCGGAGGAGCCGGCCCCGCTGCCGCCGCAGCCTGGCGTTGTGGTACCGGCGGGTTGACGGCACGGCCTCTGGAGCTCAGGGGCTGCGGCAGTAGCGAGCAGCGCATCCTCCTGCTTTCGGAACTGCCGGTCGCAGCTCTGCATGAGGAAAGGGATTCTCAAAAGGCTTTTAAAAAAAAGTCAAACTCGGTGTTACAAGTGTTATCACCAAGATGACGTGTATTCCAGCAGGAGGGCGCAGCCTGCCGTTTGCAGAATGTGCAGGTGATGGGTTGGTGCTGAGGAGCGGCTGAGGGACCTGGGGGGGTTTGGCCTGGAGAAAAGGAGGCTGAGGGGAGACCTTCTCGCTCTCTGCAACTCCCTGAAAGGAGGTTGGAGCCAGGGGGGGTCGGTCTCTTCTCCCAAGGAACAGGCGACAGGACAAGGGGAAACGGCCTCAAGTTGCGCCAGGGGAGGTTTAGGTTGGCTATTGGGAACCATTTCTTCCCCGAAAGGGCTGTCAGGCCCTGGCACAGGCTGCCCAGGGCAGTGGTGGAGTCCCCGTCCCTGGAGGGATTGAAAAGCCGTGTAGATGTGGCGCTTGGGGACATGGGTTAGTGGTGGCTTTGGCAGTGCTGGGGTAATGGTTGGACTCGATGATTTTAAATGTCTTTTCCAACCTAAAGGATTCTCTCCCGAGGCAGTTGTCCGTGACAGGTTAGTCTCCTGAGCGCTCTGTAACTGAAGGATGCAACTTGTTCAAAGGAGCCGATTGCGGTGGTCTCTGTTTCTCTCAGTAAGCATAAATGTTTTCCTGTGTTTAAAGTGCATTGTTTACTCTTCTTGATTTAATTCCTTTATCCCGTGAGGCTCATCTTTCTCCTTGCATGTGTGTGTGATAGCTGAGATAACCAAAAGCATGTTCAGTAGCAGTCTGCTTACGGCCTTGAGGAGAAAGGGGTTTCTTAACTCCGCAGTCTGGTAGTAAAAGTCATTCCTTGTCATGGCCCATCACAGCCCCACTCTTCTCACCACCTTTTTAGTTGCAGAATTGTCGTTTGGATCCCTTATGTTCTTGCATTTTTCAGATAGATAAATAAAACATGTGGTTTCATCTTCTTATTGAAAACTGTTCTGTTAGAGCTGGTTTGCCATTGGCCTTTATGCCATGGTTGCAGCACGTACGACTAGTGAATTCCTTCATTGCATTGGTAAAAGCACTGAAACTTCTTTTTAAGACTTAACGTTAAAAAAAAATGTTAATTCTTAACCAGGATCGAAGTGGTTTAATGGGAAAGAGTCTCTGCCTATTTGAATAAAAATCCGTGCAGTATGTGGCCTATGCGAGTCTAACACCGAAGCTCGGACTGACTGGAAATGAGCTCGGGCGGCGTTTGTGCCGGCAGCGCGGAGAACGGACTGGAGTAGCGGAGGCAGTGAAAGCCTTCCCGCGGCAGGTTCCCACCTATGCAGAAAGCCTTTCAGGAGGCAGAGGGATAGAATAATTGCACTTTGGCCTTTGTATCTTTTTCAATGGTGGAGCATTAACTTGACCTTACAAAGGCATAATGGCTCGATTTCTGCCAGGTGACTCCCACACTGCTGTGTGTAATAACAGTAATCTAGCCAATACTCAGCACTGTTTCTCCCATAGAGGAAGGCACTATTTTCTTCTTTTTTAAAAGAACTGATTTTCTAAATTGCACTGGTGTTGCTTTTTGAGATCTCTGCCAACTCTAACCAACTGATGATTGGGCTCACTGAATATAATTATTTTAAATGAGGCCTAAAGCCCAGGTCCACCTGGCCTGAGATGCCTTAGGCAGGAGAACTTTGAACTGGCTGCCCTTGTGTTTCGTTAGGGAAAGATAAGCATCTCCATTGGGCAATTCAGACTTTAGGTGGGTTGTGCTGGCTTTTGGAAGCGGTTCTCTCTCTCCTCTGGTGCCGAGGCTCCCAGCTTAGTGTGCGTTGGGGACGTGTCCTAGGGGAAATTACTTGTTTGTGGGTGGAAGCTTTGGATCAGGTATTTGTAATATTTGTCCATATGCTAACAGAGTAGAACAGAAGTATCAGGACCTATTAATAGCTTTAGGACATTACCTAATCTCTTTTTTGTAGGCTGGAAGATTATGATGATCTCATGCCAATCTGGACGCGTCAGAGTGAGGCTCTGAAAGAAACCTATAGCGAATATTTCCTTGCTGATCTCATAGAATGTCAAGACGAAGAAAATCAGGCTGTTGTTTGTGAGGTCAGTCTACCATGAGCTCTGGTTTTGTCTAATGATAACATTAGTGATGTCGCATGTGAGTGACAGCTCACACTGCGGCTCAGCGAATAAAAAGAACAAGCTCACTTTTGGAAGGTAGAATTCACGATCTGCACACACGCAGTGCTGTCCGCCACGTATTTTGTGTCTTTCTTTAGGAGTGATATCTCCTGTCAAGTAAATGAAGCAGCAATTCCCGGTAATTGCGCAGATTAATTTAAATAAGAAAGAGGTGGTAATAGTTATCCCGCTGAAAATTCCTGTTAATATTTCCACGTGTTCGTAATTGTGCGTGGTATTGTAAGCTGATAGGCAAACATAACCTACTTAATTCCAGAAGTCTGCTTTCTATAGCAAATGATTTTATAAAACCTTAACGTGTAATCACTACCATTGGAAGCCAAATGGGAAACAATAAACCATTAGTGTAATAGCACATTACAAACGGCTATCTTGGTAAATAATACATTTCAATTGTACGTTTATAGCTCAATATGATACCAGCAAAAGGTGTTTCAGGCCCTCGTAGTTTATACTTGCCGCTGCTGCCACAGATTGGAAAGACACCTCCATGCGAACCGAGATAGATGCCAATTTTCCCTGCAGAGAATGAAGCTGGCAACCTCTTTTTGCACATATGGTAGATGGATTGGTTAATCAGCCTCTGCTGAGCCTTGGGCCTGAAATTACATAGCAGCCAGACAACTGCAGCGACCCAGCTTTTGTTCAGTTACGCAAACAAGGCAAACAATCACTTGTTGTTTGAGGGGAGAAAAAATTAAACTTTATTTTTTTATTTTTATTGGAGTGCTGATGGCCTGATAAAACAGCTATACAAATCCAGCTGTTGAGTTTTCGTTATGTTTATAAAGGAGGCTTTCATTATGACTACTAAGGAAAAAAAATATTTTGATTATGTGTGTTTCACCAGAAAGTTGCATATAGTACTAAAAATTGAAGAGCTTCCTTCTTCTAGACTCGTCTTAGCTTAAAGCCAAAAAACCTCCAGCATGCCGATTCTCATTTTTCAGAGTGTATTTCTTTCTGAAGACCGCAGCTTTCTGGAAACTTTCAGTAATAGTCAAACATACAGAGGCACGTGTCATTTCAGCATTACAGGGATCTTGTCATTTTCATACTTGCCAGAGCATTTTTTTTTTAAAGACAAGTTCTTAGATATTTTTCAGAACTTGAAAATATTTAGTGCTTGTAATTGCTGCAAATAATACATACCATACATGGTATTAGATACTGTTATATACTATATAATTGCTTTCTTGAATTAATCATTTTCGTAGGGAAGTGAAATACACTTTTCAGTTTGAGCACAATTTTATTTACAAAGCAGTGTCCAGTAATTAGTCAACCATTATGGCTAGCTAAATCCAGATTTTACTTTAGCTGCACTTTAAGTTAAAGAAAAATTATACCTTTTGGGAGGTACGTAGTTAAAAGGTATATGTGTTTTATTTACTGTAACAAATGTTTTATTGAAACAATAGGTCATTATTTGGTCCTTATATATAGAATCCTAATGCTCTCGCAAGTCATAGCTAATAAAAGAATTATAACATCTCATATACAAGTCCTAATGCACACATTACAAGGAAAAAGAAGATCTTTAACTTTTGCTGAAATAGTTCCTTTATACTTTTCTATTATGTGCAGCCAGAGATGGAACACTAACTCTTATGTTTCAGCAATTTTTGTGTTCAATGTTTTTGTCCTGACCTAAAACCACGTGCTCAACTTTTACGTATGTGTGACATTGCTTTTATATTTCAGGATGGTGACACTGCAGTAGGATTCATGAGCTTATGTTCTCAAGTAAACGTTTCCTTGTTTCAAGAGTGTTTTGACTTAGGGCCTTTCCATGGACTCTGTAAACCACATCCTGAAGATATTCTCAAAATGCCGCAGAAGCCAAGCATTCAAGAAGGTATCAACATTCTAAAATGCTAGATAGATTCAAGGTGCATCTACTTCTAGCTTCTGAGTAGGTTTTGCAAAAGGTTTGGAAGAGGATACAGGTTTACTAGCAAGAAAACACAAATGAATGTATCTGTTTTGGAGATGGTTGCCTGGTGTTTTGTAATTCAGGAGAGAAATTTTGGTAGCTCTGGTCTCTGACTCGGAAGTGATTGTTGTTTGTGGGGAGCTGGTCTATACCAGGTGTGGGATAAACCGAGGTTTCAAGTTTTGGAATGCTAAAGCATCGGGTATATTTTCTATTGGTTAGCTACAGTTGTACTATTAATTGAAGACTTGATTTTGAAATCTGGTTCTAATGTCTGTTAGTAGCTAAGCAGCTGGTTAGCTGCGGCTATTATGTTGTGTCGTCTTATTTCCCCGTGGTCCAACTTCTGCTCTCTTTGCTTATTGTTTACAGTCTTCTGGGTTACAAGATTTTGGGAAGTCAGGGACTGTCTCTTTATTCTATTTTTATATTGGGCATGATGCAACAATGCATCTACAGGCCACCTTACTGCAAATGATAAAAAACAGTAACGTGAATGTGTCACCCGTTTGTGGAACAGAAGTGTCATGTAAATGAGTTACAGTTGTCATCTTTATTTTTCAGTGTCAAAGGGCTTTTCGTGCAGAAGGGCAATGTTTTGCTATCTACTAATTATCAGTAATAGAATTAAAAGGAACACCATTAGGTTGTTCCGTATCTGCTTGTCTGAACACAAAGCAGCAGGCAAAAAAGGCAACCAGGGAGCTACACAGCAGTCACCAGCTGGTATCTCGGAGCTGTCAGTCATGGAACAGAAAAGGGAAAGAAAAAAGTCTTATAGCTGCTCCTATGGACTTCCCCTCCCCTGCAAAGCAGCATCTTGCAAATAAGAGGTGAAGGAAGGCAGCTATCTCCTCCTGCATCATTCTGTCCTCCTGGAGCTTCAGGAGTGTTATTTCAAAAGAGGTGACAGACGTATGTAGAAACATAAATGAGACCGAGTGAGGATCACTCATGATGGTCTCCTCTGAAAACTGGCTGGGACATAGTCCTGGGCAGTCTGCTCTAGGTGACCCTGCTTGAGCAGAGGGCTTGGACAAGATGGCCCCCAGCGGTGCCTCCCAACCCTAACCGCTCTGCGACGTTATCTGGTTCTGGCGAAACCCTTAGACACTCGTGTGCTTTCCTTGTCCAAGGACTGCAAGCCGTAGGCCTGTATTTTGTGGCAAGTTCTGTGTGCTGAGCCTTTTAATGAGCAGTAGTATCCCTCTATTTGGAATGACGTGGGCAGCTCTGGGGAAAGAATTACTTGTAGACTTTTTCAGATAGCTTGAGCACAAATCACTGATGGTCTCAAAGACAGACACCTGAGAAGGAACACAAATATCGTAAGCTAAAAGCCTGACTCTGATACTATTCCTAGAGAGAAAGAGCCACTAGAAATTTAATAGTAAAATTAGAGTTAGTTCATGGCTATACAATGCTCAGGAATATTAATTCTGTTGTCACTGAATAATAATTAAAATTATTGTTGTAGCTTTGCACATTTTGGAATATAAACAAACGATTATAACACTTTAAGAAGCGTTGGTTGTCCTGAAACAGTATAAGTTGTTGTTTATACCTGCCCAGTATGGCCAAAAAGAGAGAGATGAAACTGAAGGCTGTGGTAGTTGAATTTCAGAGAAAGCAAAAAGAGGAAAAAAAATCAAATGTATACTATTATTGCTCTAATTTCTAATACCAGTTCGATAAGGCATTAGCTTGTCACAAATTAGAGAAGTTTGTTATGGTTTATTGAAAATATATGCTTTATATGATAGATATTTGATAAACAGCTTTTCTTTTTACTGCTTGTTACACATTTGACTTAGGACTATAAACCAAAAGCCCATATTTTTGAAACAGTTTGAATGAAAAGCCCTTTCCCTCTGAATGATTTGGGTTTCATTACTGCACGAGATGTAACTCAAAATTCATTTCAGTATTCATTCATGAAAACTTCCAGGAAAAGCAATAAGGGGGCGGTGTGGTGGTTTGTTTTGGTTTTGGTTTTGAGGTGTTTTTTTTGTTGTTGTTTTTAAATTAAGAAAGGAAAGAAAAAAGCCCACTGTTTTAATAAAGAAGTTTACAGCAAAAAAAACCCCAACCAACTCATAAGCACAGTTCCCCTCCTCTCTGACTTTTTCATTTTATTACAAATGTAATTTGAAAAGGGAGTTGTCTTGTTTGGGGGTGGGGTTTTTGGTAGATGTAGAGACCATTTGAGAGTTGCATCCCGGTAGTCCATTGTTAAGCCTTTGCAGTATAAGGGCTAACCTATAAGCTTGGAATTTGTTACAGTGTCAGTCACACATAGTTTGTATTTGATTATATTGCATAACACGTGCACGATTATATGAATGCTGGTTTAACGATTGCACCGTTTCTGCAGGCTACTGTATTGGAAATTTGCTGCCAAATTGTCCCTTGATGTGAAGGCAGTGAAGGTTCACTAGACATCTTACATCAATAGAGGATGTGGACTTTCTTTTAATGAATTCAAAGGCTGAGAATTTAAAATGCAAACTGCATTCCTTTGTAGGAGGAATTTTATGTTCCCACATTAAAAAAAAAAAAACCCACAAAAAGAACTCCAAACCAAAACATAATAGGGATATTTTTTGAAGCTCTTTAGCTTGTAAGTAGAGACCACAGGTTGATGATATTTTTCCTTTCAAAATGTAATGCTGAATAATAATGAAAGAGTATACAAAAATCTGTCTTTAACACAATATTGATATGCCACTTACGTTTCGGGGTAATTACAGTAATTTGGTTGTTACTCTATATGGTGTCACGAATTAGTAGCTAGAAAACATTATGATGCAGTGGGAATGATTCAAGGGCTTTTCATCAGGCTTCATGGTGAACTGGCTTCTTGATCCTGCTGACTGTTACCTCTGCTAACAACCCAGCAATCACTGAATTATTTTAATTTTCTTTTTGTTCATGTTCCTTACTTCATTTAGTGCAACAATATTGCTGTTCTTCCCAGTCGCTTGTGTACAGCATGTATGTAAACAGTGATGCAGCTACGTTTGACAGCAGTGCATGGTCGGAGCCATTAAGGGATTTCACTTTAGTATAAAGTCAGAAACAACATATCAATATTTACATGACAACAAGAGACTTGTATTAATTAACTTCTGACACCTGCAAGGCTGTTTGTAATGAGAAACGTAGCTGGGTTAATCAAGACGACATTTGATCATTTCTGCGAAGTCTCACATCTGTGATACCCCTGGAGAAACTGTGATTTCTAACCCCTGTGTTTCTTCTTGCCCTGCACGTTGCCTCTGCATTCTTTTCTGCTAACAGAGACAGAATTTCAGATAACAGGTTTTTAAAAATACTTTTGGCTAAATTATTTTGAACCTTCTGAGGTTTTGTGGTGTGTTTTTTTTTTTGTTTTTTTTTTTTTTTTTAAAAAAGCTCATTACTGTATGAAGACATGCTTATGTCGGTGAATGTAGCTTAGATAGGTTTCCCAAGGTAAAGTTCAGAGAGAGGAGTAAAGAATTCTGTTGTGCTGGGTTTTCTGAAGGCTTTTTTTCTTCCTCCTGGAACTCAAACTTTGACTTCCTTGTGTTACTGGAGCTTTCAAATGCAAGGGCGTCCTGGCCTGATGTGTTTTCTGCAGCAGCGATACCTACACCTCAAGAGTTTATTAGTTAAAACTTACTTTCAGGCTTTATTTTTAAATATAAAAACAAACTGTGAACATGTCTGTAAAATTAGGGAGGTGACAATTTAAGGAATGGCACAACTATTGAATGTATGCTCAGGGGCTAAAAACACAGCAGCTGACGCTGCTTTAGTAATTTTGGTGGTTATTATTGGTTAGGTAATTGAAATCAAACATAGTGCATCATATATGTTCCAAATTGGCTTGGGACATTTTTATTGTGTTTTCTTAATATTTGAAATATCCACTCTGGATTTGGCCATAGCCAGGGCATTGAATAGCAAAAAAAAGTGTATAGCAGTATTGAAATAAGCTTCCTAACATTATAGATGCTTGCTTGAATTGGCTTAAGCGCTTGACCAGAGATGCTGTATATATATGTGCTGTGTGTGTATACGCATATATATAAAAGTATATATATATAACATCATATATGTGTGTATCATGTCAGTCAGTGTTTAAATGTCAATTCATCCGATGGCTACAAGTAATTTTGTCCTATCACCTTAGCTCTCTGTTTGCCCACAAAAATATTATTACTCATGTTGGAATGAGCTAGACTAGAATGTTACTGTAACGTTGCTAAGGGTGGTAGGATGATCTGTCATGCAGATCTAAACCTGGTCTCTGTTACTCTGATTGTAAGTTGCCTTTCCTTTTCACAGAGCCCTCTTTTTCTTTGTTACGCTGTTGATGTCTGAAAGCTTACCAAAGCCTGTGGTCACTACTGCTGTGGGCATTCCTTGTGTGGTTCAACAAACTTTTTTTTTTTTTTCTTTTTTGGCTAAAAAAATCTTGTGCACACACACAAAATTGCAATGGTTGACAAGGTGCTTTGAAGCAGTTACTTCAGCATCCAAGGAAAGCAGCAGAGGAGAGAAGCTCTTAGATCAGAGGAAGAGGAGGAAATAGGCAAACTGACAAAGATTGAAACAGCAACCACCTTTTATAAGAAGTAAAACAGGGTTTAGAGAGCTAGTTAGGTTTAGCAACTGAGAAGGGAATTTAAATCCCTGTTTCTTGTCCCTGTTTGTGCCAGTAAGTGGGGGTTCTGGCTTGACTAGGATTTATTCTGAATTTCAGTTCTGTTGGGAGAACTAATCTGAGAATCAAGAGCCCTTGCTCATCCTTATGATCGTCAGAAAACAAGTTAGCAACAGGCACAGGGTTTAAGATACCAGTCAATACACTAATGACTCATGTTTTTCTCTTCAGATAGGGTAAAAATTTATTACGTATAATACACGAGTTAGGAATTGCTTCCAAACTGTGCCTTGTTCAATTCTTAATTTGCAACCAATTCTCTGATTTTTGCCTTGAGAACAAATAGTCTATAATGAAGTTCTAGCCAAGTAACTATAGGAGGGTCTATTTTAACTGTGGTTGTTAAAAACAAAATAAACCTTTCAGTAGAGGTAGTCTGGCACACTCTTTAGTTATTGCTGTGATTCTGAGAGCTAAGCTCGCGTTTTTAAGCCTGATGCATTTATTCTTTTTCATTACTCAGATGAAGATAAAAGCAACCAAACAAGTCAAGAAACAGAGTCTGTTTCATCTCGAAACGATGAATGTACTTATGATCAGGATGCAGCTGTGCAGGTAATACCGCTGCACACGGCAATGCTGATAACTTTAAAAGCTAATTTGAAGCAAAGGTGGAGGCTACTAGGACAAGCAATGCTTATTTCCACTCCTGCACTGGCCTCCGTGGGCCCACACTTATCTGCTGTTGTGTGTAGATCAGAAGCTGCTCTAGCTAGGGTCTGGATGGAGGTGGTTCTAGTTATTAATTGGGTACGTTTTCCCATCCAGTGCCACATGAACAGCCAGACAGCACGAGGGTGGGAATAAAGTGGCACCGAGAGGGGGAAAAGGATGGGGGCCTGTTTGTGCAGGCCTGCTGCCGAGTAACGGCGTGTGGAACCACAGCGTCGAGTGGGCTCCTCTGCAGATGTGGAGAGAGCGTCCTGTGACAGACAGGGCGAGAGTCGTCTTGCTCCGAAGATCTGCGGGTCCTGAGATTTTGACTTGACTCTGTTACTGAGCTAAAAATCTGCTCCTGGTGGAAAGCTACCAAAGCTGAAAAGCAGCAACGTAGCTTCGGTTTTCCCTTGTACATTGTAGACGTTAAGGGGCGCGTGTTCTATCTGTGCCTCTTCTGTCGAGTAAAGCTCGACTTGGTAAAAGACCATTGCTGTGAAATGTATTGGTGCAACGTAAATCAGCAGAGAATTTATCCTGAGAAACTTTAAACGATTGTGTCTGTCTTCTAGTCCCTCTCTCAGTACTGTGTCAAAGCTACTCTGATTTCTTCCCTTATTGTTCATTTCCGTTTCCATAATATTCTCTGCATTGATCCCATTTTCTTTAACATATAATGTGTTTTTAACTTTCACATATTTTCAATACCCATCTGGAAACAAATATTTTTTTTATACAGAAAATTTCTGAAAGATAAATATTTTATTGCCTCACAAAGGGACTCTAATGGTAACTATTAGTTTGTGAATATATCGCTCTTCAGCAAGAATGCGTATATTTTTAACGGCCATTTTGATCTAGTGTTTCAGAAACAGATATTACGTTAAAAATACCTCCTTGAACTTCTGTGTTTGTCAAAATGTGACAAGTAAAAAGTACATCCCTGTGTGTCTGCTTGGAATGCTATAAGATAGGTATGATGCAAGAATTTTTGGTTAAAAAATGAAAATATTCTGAAATGTTGTAAGTGATCACTTGTCTGTTGTTACAGCCGAAAGATGGAGCCGTTACCATTTCCCATACCGAACTGCTGTTAGACGATGTCGGAGGCAAAGATTTCAAACCCTCAGCACCACCCCTCCTTGAGACTGAAGAAAAAGGTACTTTTCAACCAGTGTGCCGAGGAGCTTCAAATGCTTTCTGTATCCGTCTGTTTTGTATTGATGAGAAGCATGAAACTAGGTAAGTATGGATGCGTAGTTACTGCTTTCCTAATCTTAATAACAACTCCCAATGTTAAATTTTTAGGACAAATCCGAAAGTGACAGCACCTGCTGCAGTTAGACTGGATTTTTTCTGACCTTTTTTTTGCATTTCTTTTACCTTCACTAATAACTTAGATATTTAGAAAAAGTAGGCAGAAGGAGGCTGAGCACACTCAAGATCTTCCACCCTTTTAAATACATGTCATTTCTAGAGACAGGTATGAGTAGCAAGGACTTTATAGAGGATGAGTTTGACAACCGTAGTACCATTTGTAAAAACATCTCTCTACTTGTAGTAGTAGTCATTGGAGACTGACGACTTCTGAACTTACCGGGCTTAAAGGAAATTTAGGAATAAACTATTAAGAAGAAAAATCAGAACTCCTTGAAAACTAATTCTGTTTATTAAGCTGTTTCTTGATTAAGGAGGGGGCCTACCCGAAGGGATTAAATACCGTGAATCTGCTACAAAGGCAAATATCCTAAGTTACCAAAGGAAAGCAAACACATAGCCTTCTTGGTACCTATTTACCGAGTAATACAGCTCAAATTCATTAGAAAGAGAGAAATGCAGTGCTAGAAGTCTGTGGTGGGCTTAGAAACACTAATCAACGTACATATGATAGAACAATTGTGCAGAGAGTCCATTTCAGAATAGTTAATTTATGGACAATCTAGTCTAAAATAAAAATCAAGCAAGATGATTATTCCAGAATAAAATAACTTTATTTTAAAATACTACTGAGGTGAGGGACTTGCTCTGGAATGACTCCATTATAGTGAAATAGCAATTCAGAGCTGCAATCTGTACCTATGTCGGGAAATAATCTCTTTGTAGACTAGTTGAGTTCTCTGCTCATAGCATCCTGCTTAGGATAAGGATCTGTCATTTTTTTTGCCCCTTCTGGCACTCTGTCCTTCGTACGCACCATTGTTGTTTCTGTTCAAGATATTTTCACCGTGTTTATCATTGAACACTGCAATGCCGTTCTTTTTTCCCCTGGAGACATCTCTGGAACAGTTTGGATTCCAAGATGGGTATCTGTGGCGGAGATAGCATTCCTTTCTGAAGACTTCTCCTAAGATTCACTAACACTCATGCAAGACCCTCTCCTCAGAGCTGAGGAATCTGTAGATCTTGGTGTTTTCAAATATTTTGCTTGTATGCTGCCCTAGCTTGCATTTGCTTGATCCACCTGTTTGTAAAAGCAACATTAGAAAAGTGAATATGTCAAAAGGACGGCATGAGGTAATCCTGACTGTATCTCAGAATCTTGTCCTGAAGGAGTTCCTGCTGCCCCTGCGCAGCGTGCATCCAGGAATAGTAGTTTGGTTGAAGCGAAGGTATGATTGCATCTTAGCCCCCAAGGGAAGCGTACCGCCGGGGAATTCGTGTGACCCACTGAAGTTGCTAAATGTTTCCATCTCCTACATCTAGAGCTGTTATGTGGCTTGTTAGTGCACCAAAAGTGAAATGCGAAGGAACTAAATTGCTAGTTTATCTGCAGATATTTGATACCTTTTTAAGCCCCCTGAAAAATCTCCTACCTCCATTCTTGTGCTCCTTGCTGCCAAGAGGGTACTGGATACCAGAGAATAGAAAACGACATTACAATGGCATTTTCCGTTCCTGCATTTAGCTGTTCTATTAACTAGTCATAATTACGTGTTATAGAGGTGAATATGTAATGCTCCAATCCAGATCTGTATTTACAGATTTTTTTTTTAAGTTTTCATTCAATCATAGATATTTTAATTAGAAATTATTTCTCTTTTCATTCAGTAATATTATCAGTGAAGTAATTAAAGGGAATTTAATTACGGGTCTGGAGGGAGGAGGGGTTTTATCGGTGTTCTTAGGTAATATGTATCTGTATTGAATTTCTTCAAAAGATACGTTTTGTACGGTGGAAAAAGATTTTATAAACTTCAGCATAATTCTGTTTGGGTTTAGAGCCTTTTGATATCCTTACACATAGGAGAACCAGGAGGAATTTGTTAGATTTCTCATGTCTTTTTAAACTCAAATGTCACATTTCACTCTCACCGTGGAAGAGAGTGGAATTACTCTAAACCAGTAGGGGAGAAGTGGAAAGAAGTAAAGTGTTCAAAAACAATTCCAAAGTATTGATGTTCCTGTTAGTCTGATAAAGGACATTGGATAGGTTTACCAAGCAGATGGTGACAGAACTCTTGGTACTGGATGAAAATGTTGTGGGACATAGCAACAACTGTTTGTAACCTCAATTAACGTTTGCTGTATACTAATGCTGCTCTGACAGTCCCTGAATGACTTCTGAAAAATGTTGGAGTCAACAACATGAGTCATTTTTTTTCCTCTCAGTGAAGAGCCTAATGTTTTGACATTATTTCAAACATTCAGGTTTATTCTTGTTAATAGTGATGCTTTAAGACTAGAAGTCAACAACTGATGTGCAGCATGCAATATCTGCGATTGATTAATGAAGAACTAGTAGGACTATCTGATTAGCGGTGTGAATAAATGTTCATTGCACTTACGGGATGTAAATATCAAAAGGTATAGGATCTGTCTGATATGTGCTTTATTTAACAATGTTTACTCTTGGTTGCAGATCGCTGGATTTTTTGCATTATGTTTTCAAGCTTTTTCCAGTATGTATAATTAAAGTTTTAAAGTTTGTATGCATGTGTATGCATGATGGCAGTGCAGTTGTCAGCCAGGGTATTTAGATATGACGCCTGAGTAAGTCAGTGACTTGCAGGAGTATGCTATGGCTGGTTACCCTGGGCTGAGTTGCCTTGAGGAGTTTGACTCTTCCCCTTGGCTGCTTTTGGATTTTATGTATTGCATACGTAAGTCCTTTGTTTATGTTCTGTAGGGACTTTTCTGAGATGCAGATTTAGAAAGCAAGTGTTTCAAACTCCTTTAAGATCATGTATAGATCCAGACTGTGCCTAAATTAAAAATAAAATCAGGGAAAATGCATTAAAGGAGGTGGAGTTAAAGCCTAGAAAACAGCAGTACTAAGGAAATCTATAGTATTTACCTATAGCCTAACCAGTGGCGCTGAAGGCTTATGTTTAGGGCAAAGCTAATGTGCGGCAAATAAGGATGTGAATTCACAGTGCAGTAGCTATTTCACACTAGCGCCCTGTGTGATCAATCTTTATCTGAGGTAACAAAGTCCACTTCTGGAGACATTATTAATGCACACTGCAGTGTGTTGTAAATTCACACTACAAATTGCTGTATGGTAGCATCCTTTAGAGGCAGGTCCCGGTGACCAGAGATACAGACTTGGCCCTAAATATCAGCATGTTCAAAAATGCTGCTTACGCCAAAGAAAGTTCCCAGAGAAAGTGAACGCAGAAAACATTTTGAATCTCTAAGTAATTTATCCATCCAACAATGTGCCTGTCACTCCTTGAAACAAAATGTCACCAGGTGTAGTAAGAAAAATTAAACACATACTGTGCTTAAAGAGAAGAAAAGGAGTGAGATTCAAATAATATCTTTCTACTGAAAAGATGCCATAGAATAATCAGCCAGGGTAAACTAATTAAACATCTTCCAGATCTGTGCTACTCGGGGGTCTCTCAGCATGTGTCATGCTGCATGAAGCGTCTTTCTGAATTGTCAGAGTTCTCCAACATCCCTGTGTTCAGTGAGATTATTTTAAAACATGTATTCAATAAAAAGGGATGGGAGAGACTCTGGTGGAAGGGAGTGCTTGAACAGTTTGAAAGGATAAAGTTATTTGTGGCATGCAGCTTTATCTCCAGAGGATGCTCTCTTTCATCTGAGAGCATTCAACAGAGACTGCTGCATTCCTTTGCACCTCTGCAGCCTTTACAGCACAGGTATCTGAACAATTACATTGACTGCCATTACAGTGTGTCTCTCTATGCGTATGCGTCCTGTAGCGCATGCGCGCCAGCAGTGCCAAATTCGGACAAGCTGGACATCACTGCGCTTACACAGACTTGCATTCATCAAGTCTACCGTGCGTGCAGTGCAAAGTCAATCTGTGCATACACCCTGGCTGTTTGTTCAGGATTTTAGGGCATGCTGCTCTAGTTGATGGTCTCACTTGGCTGCAAAGGTGCAAAAGATCCCAGACAGACGTACGTTGTCCTAAAATTTCACTACAGAAGAATAGTAAGGTAGCAAAAGGACCTTTTAAGGGAAAATGTTAGCCCTAAAGGCGTGGGCATAGAGATAATGTTCCTACTAGGCAGTTGGACTAGATGATGATTGTAGATCCCTTCCAACTGAAATATTCTATTCTACTGAGGAAGAAGTGGAAAAAAAGGACCATTGGGGCATATCAGGATATTAACTAATAAGTCTTTACTATGAGAGCTTAAAGACCCGTTTCTGTGAGCCAACTTAATGTTGAGCTCATCAGTTCCTTTGTGCTGCCCAGGCATCAGCCATCGAGGTAGAGCAATACTTGGAGTGTACGTACACTGTAAGCACTGCATTCTGTTTTCTCTCTATCCCCTCTACTCAGAAGCTTTTGTGTAAAGCTTACATTGAGATCACTGAGAGCCTTTATTGTCTGCAAATCTTTTTCAGGACAAAGACTTCTGTGTCATCCTCGTGCCACATCATGTACCAGAGTTCCACCTGATCCAGAGTTTTGTTCGAGTTGTCCCTTTCTGTACTTCCAAACTCGGTCGTGAGCTGTACGTGTTCCACCGTGCGGGATTGCTCAAGTGAGTCATGGGCCTCGTGACAGCAAATGATGTACTCTGAACTGCTTTTATGGAATATACTTGCATCATCCAACCTAGCACCAGATGGGTATTCCTGTGCTATCTCAGTTTAAGCTGGTATTCTGCACGGTACGGCACAACATCTTGCAAGAATGGTAGCCTGAGTCCCCAAAACAGTGTCGATGAATAGCACAGGACTGTGCCTGGAGCAATTAGGAGCGGAGCTAAATAACTTGGTCTTCAGCAGCATTACTGCAGCTGTCTTGCTTCCTGTTCTGGAGTGAATCCTAAGCCTACTCAGATGTATCTCCACACAGCACTATACTAGGCAGTCTAGAAATAGCCTTATATTTTCAGTGAAATAAAGTAGTGACATGATTTTTAAGGAAACGAAAAATGAGATAATAATTAAAAACATTAAAGCAAGCATCCTTCTGACTGCCAGTATTTATATATAGTTTCCTTTAAGTAAAAACAAAAAGCATGGTGAGAAGATTCACTTAAAATTTGTATGTACGGTACTAACATTGATGCTTGAAAGCCTGGTGTAGATTTAATCCTTGGAAACATGGTATAAGTCTTTTAAGAGAAATGCACTAATGCATTTCTGGAACATGCAGAACACGGCAGTAACCTCGTTGTTGAGTATTTTGTATAATCTGTCTCTTATTTTTTGTGTTGAATCATTTATTTCATACCTTTCAATTTCTGTGTTCCTCTGAATGCTTCTGTAGTCTGAAGTACTGGTGAAGTGGGACACAAAGCCTCTCTTGCTATGACTTCTGTTACATGGTATGAGTTTTCCAACGCTTTGTTTGTATAACAAGCCTATACTGGGCAAAGACCAAGCTTAAATTGTGGCACAGTTAGAGACTTTTTTTGGTTTTTTTCTTTTTTTTGAGTGTGTCTTAATGTAGCTAAATATTGCATGGTTTCAGAGAAATACTTCTGGTTTAATTGCATACTTAATCACCTTTGATGGTATACAAATAGCTCGTGCAGGAACCGGCCAGCTACTCTTGGACCTACGCAGAAGCTTTTTACCATGGGATGGAATTGGGCTTCTGTGTACTGTGTCAGAATCCAGCTGGCTGAAGGGAAAGCCACTGGAGTAATTCCTGTTAATCTCAGCCACAGCTGTTCAGTAATCCACCAGTAGGATTGGTAGTCAGATGTCCTCTTGCGATTTTGGTCAAAATTAAACTTGTTATCAAGGTTTTTAAAAACCCCTTACAATTCTGATTAAATTGTGCGTATTCCAAATGATACCAGCCCTTCCGTGAAAACGGAATAGGGTCATTAGTAGCATTTTCCAACCCCCCCTGCAGCTGTGCAGAAAAGTAAAGAAAAATAGCCTTTCGTTGAGGTTCAGGATCAGAAAATCTATGGAAGAAACCAGATGAAGCTTTTGGAAAGTTTCTGAAGAACAAAAAACTCGGTGCACAACAGCATATACTCTCTTGGATAAAACCAAAATATGAAAAAGTAAAGATCAATATATTGTACTTGCACCAAGGGCTTTCGAAAGGCATGTGAGTGAAAAGGAAGTCACAGAAAATGGATTAAAAGAAAAACAGGGGTAAGAAGATGGGAATATGAAGACATGAAAGGGCAAAATCAGAAGAGGCACAGGCACAAAATGAGATACTGATTAGTAAAGGTTGTAAAAGGAATAAGAAAAAGTGTTAAGTACACAAAAAGCAAGAGTGCAGCAAATGGAAGTATAGGTCTGCTACTTAACAGTGAAGGAGAAAAAATAACAGATGACAAGGCATAGGCTGAAATGCTTAATGGATACTTTCCCTCAATTTTCACTAAAAAGCATAATAATAATAATAGCATCCTGGTCTCTGAGCAGTCAAAGGAATTGGGCATCTAGAATGAGTTAATTCATTGCTGGAAGAGAAATGTGCACAGGCCTTGGATAGTCCTTCCTACTATTCCATACTCACAGTGGATCTGGTGGGTTTGTTTATTTTTTAAAAAAAGGGTTTCAATTTTTTGCATGTTCCATTTTTCCTCATATTAAAAATGTAGTTCGTTATTGGCACAACTGCCTTCTCTTGGACACGGGTGGGGAGAGAAGCTCACGTGCTGGGCTCAGTGGAGTGGCCGGAAGACAGCGTGCCTATGGGCTGCAGAGTGAACCATATGGCTGGTCTTGCTGACCGTCATCCTCATCGCTCGTTTGGTCTTGCAATTAACTGTCTGTAGAAATGTGGTAACAAATGTGGAAATGAAGCTGATGCTCACTGAGAAGTTCAGGGTTAGTTTGTAATTTAGCAATCCAGTGTATGCTTTTGAGCACTCAAATAATCGAGTGGAGAGCGATCAATGAGATTGAGCTGTGAAATTTCCCATAACATCTCAGATATTTGGTAGGTTTGTATTTTTAAGGTACTGGTGCTATTCATTAAAACCGTGTTCCACAAAATCAATCTCAATGCGACTGTGACTTAGGCTGAAGAATAGCACATACAGGTTTAAATTGCGAACAAGGAGAACAGGAATGGAAATTATACTACATGAATTGCAAGTTTAACTGTGGGTGAAAGAACTTAATTCTCGGAAATTAAGTTGTAATTCGGTTCCTTGAACGGCACTCTAAATCTTTATTGTATGAGCCTTGTTTAGCCAGGAAGGGTTGATGCCTTTAACAGACAACACGAGGGAGTTCCTCAGCTGCTTAGACTGTCACTGGGAAGGAAGCTTTTTTTATAATTAGTGAGTGGGAAGATGTTGTTATAACAGAGTGTCTAAACTCCGTAAGTGCGAGGATATTCCTGCCTGTAGCTAACGTTGCTCGTTGTATATGTTGCACAGTCATGTTTATACCGTGTCGCTGTTGTGTGATTACTAATTGGCAATCTTACGTTTATCAGAGGCACTTTATGCATGTAAGTTTATCCTCATGTATTACTACTTGAAGAACCGAGGCCTAACACAGATGTTAGCAACTTGTTCTTGCTGGAGAAATTGATGTTACTGCCTTTCTTTTGTACCATTTCCAAGGATGACAGTTGGCTCTGCTTGTTTTAGTTTTTCTCTCTCTTATTTTTTCTTTTTTTCTTATCTTTCTCCATTTCTTTTCTTTTTTCCTATGTGTGTCAGTGTGCAGTTACAGATTCTACTTTCATTTTAAAAGATTCTCTGCCTTCTTTCTCTGCTGGCTCTTACTCACATGAAGATTAGGTGATACCTGTGGTTATAGCTAGTCATTGCTTTGTGGGATTGGGCTGCAGGTGCATAGAGACTGAGTGTTTAGTAGCAGTTAAAGCAACGTTCTTGAGTTGTCTTAAGGAGATGTTGTGTGATCTTCTATGTTATCATGCAATAAGTTAATATATGCATTTGGAATAATAGTCCTATAGCAATCAATTTCAATTTCTAAAAGATGTGTTTGGTGCTTGTGGAAGGCATGTTGTCTTAAGCATGGGAATTGTCAACTTTAATTTGTCACAGAGTGAATTTTTACTCTTTTTTCCTATTTTTTTTTATAGGTCACTCAGTGTAAGAAGGGCAACAACCAATGATGTACTTGGTGTCAAAATGCTCATTAAAACCCTTAGCTTGAATGAAAGTGTATTGAATGACTTAAAGATATTTATTCTGGCTCGCAGGGATCCAGTGAGTATTTGTTGCAAATACAAGAGAATGGATAAGTACTGTTAAATACATCCAGAATTTATTACATTACTCTGAACTAGTATACTGTATATATAGCATATAGGTACTTAAATCAGTACCAACGGTGAGTATAGGCTGTGTTCAGTCTGGTGTGACAGTTAGTCCAACCTGTGGCCTGTACCAGCTACTCTCTTCTTTGGAGACCCCTCAAATGCAGGGACGGAAGCAGGCTAGATGCATTTTTTTGGCCACCCACAGCCTGATTTGCGGCGTTGCTTTTTCTTGTGTGCACATCTGGCTGTGTGATGAACACGTACTTGTGTTTTGTCACGTGGTGGGGGCCTCTTTCTCCTGCCCATAATGTGGCCAGACATACGCCCATTGGACAGTAGGGAACATCTGCATTTTTGTTGGGTGATGGAAAATGCTGCATAGACAAAAAACCAAGTGCTATCATTACCAATTATACAGCCGTATGGAAATCCATTTTATACAGCTATTGATGGAGAATATCTGTTTTAATTAATGTTCTTTCATAAGATCAGAACTTAACCCAGGACTAAGTTAGTGGCTGAGCCTATAGCACTCCTGTAGCAGCTAGATCCTGTCTGAAACCTTAGTTCAGTAAGGTTCTGTATGGTCAAGAGTCCAGCCATACACACTATTTAAACATTATGCCCTGAGTTAAGGAAGAGTGGTTAAATTGAGGTAATGTGTAGAATGTATACTGGGAGGAAAGTATTTTAACTGTGATCGTGTGGTGAAACACACAGTTAAGATTAAAAAGGAAGATTACTAGTGAAATAGGAAATGTGCTTTTGCCTTGCAGGATGGGACCCCAGTCCAGGCTTTCATAGCAGAAGTTTTGGATCAAATAGTTGGCATTTCTGTCATTAGAGATGAAATGGTAAATCCTACTTCAGTGTTGTATGAAAAATGTGACGCTTCACCCTCACCGCTAAAGGCTGAGTTTCATGCTTGCCACTATACATGTACCTAACAGAAAGTATATGTAAAAGATACTGCTTCTATAAACTTTCTTTCTCTCTTTCCCGACTATGTGGACTGTATTATTTCCCTTCTCATAGATGATGATTGACACAGATGAAAAAAACCCATCCTGTTATTTGCAAGGAGCTGCAGATGTGTTCTGAAAGTATGCCTCCTACGTCTCTTCTTGGTTCTTTAGCACAAAGCCATTCTGCCATTAAATATGTTTGTAATTGCTTATTTTGCCCCCTAATTTCCAAAGTCAATAAGCAGTTTTGCCATGCATACTGCCAAGAGTAGTAGTTGTCCTTCTAGATTTGCTTCCTTCGCTTTTTTCCCCAACAGTAGATTCTGAGCAATTATGAATCACACACTTAACTTCAAAACAAATAAAAAGCATATGCTCTAATGGAGTACAAAAGAAAGACAATGTTGCACATTATTCTTGAAAAGTAAACGTTCTCTAAGGCTTACTTTTGTGGCATTCTGCTGTGACTGGAAAGGTAGATTTTTAGATTGTTCAACAGCTGTAACAATGCTCAGTTTTTAAAATATGGAGTAGTCACTCCTATTTTCAAAAATAGTGCTTAATTAATTAAGAGCATTGAGATAAGAGGATATAGCAATTTCTTCTGAGTGTGTAAATGTGCAAAAAGCTCAGTTTAGCAGTTCGGTGGGGAAGATTTGTTGGAGGGCATTCCTTACACGGCTCTTCTCCTGTAGGATTCTCCTTTTTCAGTTTAAGTTTTGAGAGGACAGTCTAGGCTTCTCTGTCTTGAACTCGGCAAAACAGAGGTTTTTCTGTTTTCTTTCTCCATGAATGTCTCTTAACCTGTATCAGACATTGGTGTGAAAGGGTCAGATACGCATATGTAAGGAAAGGTGGGCAAACTGCAAGAACAGGTTTTGATACAATGAAAAGATTTTAAAGAAAAATATGTTCAGTCAGTGTGCTTGAATTGAGAATAACTCAAAAGCACTTAATTTCAGTGTTCAAATCGAGTTCTTTAATTGATGGACAGCAACTCATCGGCACTTGCTAAAATACTGTAACTGTAGCTGTTTCATCACTGCTGATTTCCCAATTCTTGTTTTCCAGGACATTGAGTATATTCGATCACATTACAACATTGAAGATTTTATTGAGTTTAATCACCACCAGCCAGAGGAACATGGACATCTTTACCACTTTATCTTAAATCCTATATTTCATCACTATACAAAGCACTTCTTAAAGGAGATTCTTCGCTTGGCCCACAAATCTTCTCTTTACTATCCTATTTATCCACAGTATGTGGAAGGCAAGGTAAGAAGAAAGTTATTTGTGGTTTTTTGTATTAAATATTGTCACCTTTGCTTGCTTTAACTTTCTCTTTGCTTCTGTGAATGACTGTACGCAGAAATTTTCTTAGCAACCTGCAGGAAGTTGGACTGTCTTTTCTTGCGTGGTATAATCTGCGCTCGTGGACATAGCTGTTGCATAGCAGGGTTGGTCTGTAGCGTGCCCAGCAGTGCGTGTGCGTCCAGACTTACCCAGTATCTTCAGGAAGCGTGTGGAGGAGCAGAAATGGGCTGTGTATGTACTTGGCCTTGGCTCTTTAGCTAGTCTGTGAAGAGAGAGAAACCCTTCCTGGGGGGTGGCTCCTTCTGAGCTGAGTCACTCTTTGCAAATGTCTGGCTCTCAATTGAATTTAGAGAATCCTCGGGCAACTGTTCTCTAAATGTAGTTAGATGTCTTAAGTTACACACATTAGTATGTTGCCCTGGGAGCAGCACAGAAGAGGAATAATTTGTTTGCTACCTCCTCACTTGTTTCTGGGAGAAGTATACCTGCTTCTTAGCCACATAGGTCTGTGTATTGCTGCCGCTTTGTGCGTTGTGTCAGCGCCCTCCGTAAATGTGCTGTAGTAGTGATAGTCGAGTTTCTGCCCTTGCCTGTCCGTTCCCAATAGATCGGTTCTAGGATGAAGCAGCAAGCATCCAGTATGCCCACTCCTGCCTAAGTAGGACCCTGTGTCTGCATTGCAAGCTGTTTGGGGTTGACGTTGTTTCTTGCCCTTGTGTTGGATGTATAGGTGAAGAAACAAGAAACTCACAACTCATTGGCTGAGGAGACCAACATAACAGTTTTTATTTAATTGCTTTTAACATGCAAATCCACCTGGTATATCTTTGTCACTTGCCGATCAGTTACCAATCAGGTTCTAAAAGACAAGGTATAAAGCACATATAGTATTGTTATATTTAACAATGATTTCCTGTCATAGTTTAATAATAGAACCTGATCAAGTTGCACTGTCCCACATACTGCCACTCAGCTGCATAATGAATTTTGAGGGGTACCGGTATTTGTTTAGATTCAGGACAAAGTGGAGAGCAGGGAAGAGAAAAGGAACGATGTCACTGGGCATAACATAGCATGAGTAAATGCAAGGGGACAATACTAAAAACACATCCAGGTGGTTTATAAGAATTCTTCAAAAGTGATGTAGGTACTCCAGACTGTGCTTCATCAAAAGTCTGTGGGAGCTAGGCGCCTCGTTGTCATTGAAAATGTGACTTGGGTTTCTGCAAGTGCCCCAGGAGAACCATAAGAACCTCATGCTACATGAGAAAATCCATTTCCGAGAAGAAGGTACTTTGTGGAAGCAAAATAAAAGATTCTTTCAAAAATACTCATGTATGTGTCTTGCCATCAGTCTCATGTCAGAAAAGGGAACACAAGGTAAAGTTTTCAAACACGTCAACTCGTTGACGTGTAGCCATCTAAAGCTACTATCTGGCCCAGCCTAATCACCCAGGCTCCTGCCGGCGTTAATGGGGAAAACACGGTGCATCCAGAGGGCAGTTCATCCATCCATCATAACTGCCGGGACGGAAAGAATTGCCCTCTGGAGATGCTCATCTAACTCTGGGGGGCGTGTGCATGGCTAGCTAAAGTTAGGCACCTAGCTTTTAGGTGGTGACCGAGATGAATTCTGTCCTCAGTGACTTAGGAGTTTCTGGAATCGCCACTGTTTTTAACGTAGGAATTTTGACAGGTTAGACATAGGTACATTTTCAGAAGGATGTTTTTTCCTGCTTCTCCAGTGTGCACTTTTGTGGAGTTTTCTTAAGTGTTCTCTCAAGGAACCGATGTCCTTGCGTAGCATTAGGTTCTCGGATTCTTAAGAGGCACTTACAGAAATGCAGTTTAATGGCAGTGGATGGAAGAGGAAAGTTAAAGCTTACTAATGATTCCAGTTTGGTCTATTTCCAGGCTACAGAGTTCCTTTAGGTTACTTTAGCTCATCATTGCTTTCTAATAAGTGGTAAATGTGATATTTTACTCAGTTCTCAACATAGTAACATCAAGTTTTTTCAGTATTTGTGGTGGAACGGTACTTCAGTGTAATTTAGCTTGCATTAATGTTCATTCTCCATTTCCTGTAGTTCTCTTATTTATTTTTTTTCTTTCCATGTCATAAGTTATGACCGAGCCAGTCGCGCTGTAATAAATGGAATACAGCTATTTCTAATGATCCATGCTATTCACATTAGCATTAGGGGTTTTGTTCACTTCAAGTTTATGCCAGTTTATTAACATTTATCACTTGGATGAAATTGGCATTTTAGTCTGTATAGAATTTCTATATAAATTCATAACCGTTCCTTGCCAAACAAGCAAAGGTTAGCAGTAAGCAGATAACATAGCTTAATGAGGTCAAATCAAGCTGATTCATGATCACTATGGAGAAAAATATCCTCCTGGGGAAAATACTTGTGCTGAAAAATCCCATAAACCAAACCACTTGTTTATCTGTCATTCCCACAGAGATAGTAATGTAATTACTCTCATAATTCCTGACACTAATGAAGATAATTATCTGCAATTCATTCCTCTGCTCTGAGTATGTTTGTTTATTTGCTGATTTTTCTCTCAGATTTAGCCAACAGAGCTAAGAATTTTGTATTTGCAAAGCCATACAACAGACATCTGTGATGCACTGTTCTGACATTCTCTCTGCTGAAATATAGATCGCTGTCTTTCAGTTTCAGAATCCCCGTGCCCATTCCCTGACATCTGCCCTTCATTACATGGTTCCCGTGCGACCGAGACGACAGATTGTCTATCCTCTGGAAGAGCTTGGCATAAACGCTCCATCAGAGCAGGTCTCCAAGGATCAGGTGGGTAACAGAAGCAGCAGCAGGCAAGAGGCGTAGTGCCAGCTAGCGCAGGGTTTGGCAGATGGGGTGGCATTACCATCTTAGTGTTGATAGGTTGCTTCTTAATTACATTGAACGTGGTGTCCATACCCTTACAATCCCCGTGCTGCTTCTGCAGGACCCGCGCTGCTTCTAAGCTTCAATTTCAAACGCATTACGAACCGCGGTCGCTGAACTATAACACTTACGTACTAAATGCTTACATTTTAACAGTATTTTTTCATGACGTTGCTTTCAAACTCTCAACATGTTTTAAATGTTCTGACTTACTGTTTAGCCCTTCTTCCTGGTAAGTTTTTTTTTTTAGGTATTATGCTCTGCACGTGGAAAAAGACAATGTCATGCTTCTGACTATTTCTGTAGAAATTGCTTAAGTCAATTTTATTTTTTCAGTCCCAAAGCCATGCACAAGATACCCTCAAAGAACACTTCAAAATGTCAGGAATGATTTAACAGCAAAGGAAAAGATTGTTTTCACTGCCAAACAGTTCTTATTTGCATAGCACTCATGCAGTCCGGAGGCTCTAAACTAAAAATCTCTTAAAATTGTATTTGTTAAATAACTTATTCTGTCTCACATTTTTACGTAACTAAAATTTGAAGTGAAGATGGTTCATCACAAGAGTAACTAGTGACGCTGAAATATTAGGAAAAACACCATTAGTGATGGATACTCTCAGTAGGTAGCTGTAATTTCGTAAAGAAACATAATTAGGGAGCTTTATGTCTGTCTACTAACTTCCAGTTGGCTGAGATGGGCTCCCATATAATATTTTTAGTGCTGTCCTTTTCACAGTTAGTCAGTAATTTTTGGCATCCAAAACTCTTAATTAGGCAGCATTTGGCAAAGCAAAATCCCGAACATGGCTGAGGCCATTGATCTGAGTTTGGCTTTGTTGAACAGCCTTCCCTTAACATGCACATCCCTGCTTTCCTCTTCTCTGCAGAATAAACTATCTGATGCTTTTCTTTAAGCTACTTCCTATTTTATCTTTAAGATGAACTGTTGGTCTCTTACTGGAAGAGCTCATCTTAGCGTTTTTGTTGGAGCTGGAAAATCAGACTTCCTGTGTTTGAGAGATTTGCAAATCTGTTGTCTGCTCTGTTCCCAGGTTTTTCCTGAGGATTTCTGAGAATTGCAGGTAGTGAGATAATTGTTTAAAATCTCAAAAGTTTAATGAATTTCTATTTAATAAAATGTGCAAGCTTTTCACTAACAAAGTTTTGCTAAAAAAAAATGAAGGCTAGCCACTGTATAAGTATCCATGCATATGCACGGCATTAAATACAGATTTTTGACAGACTGTTCTATCAAAACTGACATCTGGAGTTGATCCCTAGGTGGTAACTTGAGGATAAAGCTAGTCTGCTACTGCTGCCTGTAGTTTTCTGAAACACTAGGAATTTGAAACCATACGAAGCTAAATTGAGTCTTCTGTTGAGTGAATGAAATGACCTTTGGCCACCATACGTTGGGAAAGCTTTATAACTTAAGAGGTTACCTACCATAGGGGACTGAGTGTACTCGTGAAAGAAAGAAGCTGGTGCTGCTGTCGGATCTTGGCTGTTTTGTTAGCTCTGGTAGTGTAAGGCATAAGGCATTTGCCCTCTCTCTACTCTAATGTTTCAGAAAGGAAGATTGATCCCCATCAATAATCTTGCTCTTCCCTGCAACATCCTGCAGCTAAGTTGCAAATAAAATGAGGTGTATTTTATAAAGTTAATATAGTCATATTTCAGTAGGCGCCAAATTATCATACTTCTACCTTTTTGTAGCGATCGAAAGGCCTGCTCAGACACTCTGTAAACAGAAAGACACAATTGGTGTTGCAAAGAGCAAAATATCCCACCAAGGAGTTAATTGTGACAACTCTGCAAAACAGAAAGGCTGAGAATTGTCAGCTGTAAAAATACTGTGAGACAAGGTGAGACCTGTTTTGGTCGTAGAAGATGCTAGCAGGCTGGGAAGTGAGGTGAAAGGGAAATGGAAAAACAATGTCATAAGGAGAACGTGGAGAAAAGAGGGAGAAAAGTGAGAGGCAGGCAAAGAGGCTGGAGGAGGAATTAGTGGGAAGTTGTCTGAGGCAAGCACCTGGATCGCAGTAAGGAGAAAATGTTTGCTATCATCTCTGCTACGATGGTTTTAAACAAGATAGGGGCAGGATCTTGCAGGATCCGAAAAGCTTTGGGCAAGCAGGGATTCCAAGTAGTTGAGACTGCTCCTTATTTCTTTATCAAGCTTCTCTATTCTAGCTCACCAAGGCTGTTTTAGCTGAGGGGGCTTTGCCTGCTCGTATTAAAAAGCACTTCTTTCTGACATTAACCCGTGCCCACTTTGTCCCTGAAAGCTGGAGGACGGGTTATCGTTGGAACTCTTGTTTTAGATAGCTCTGCGGTGATGGCAGGATTTTTTCCACATAAACTACAATACAAAGGTTGTAAATGCAAGTCAATTTCAGAAATGTAAAATTTTCATTTGACTACCTGTCCTAATTAATTGCTTGAGTATCTATCGCTTACGATGGAGATAATTGTAATGAAATTCTTGCTTTGATACCCACAAGATGCCCCTTGATACCTAGCCATCAACATCTGCTTCTCATCTACTGCTTTTTCAGCTTTCCGCCTTCCTCTCGTTCCAGCCTTTTTTGAGCTCGCTCTCTCCTCTTCTTGCTGCAAAATTTATTTCTCACCAGTAACAGCTTGGGGCTTAGCAGCTCAGCCATTCAGTGTCGAAGCACCGCTCTTGATTTGTGCATATGTATCTCTGTAGGCCATTAGTGGCTTAGTATCTTAGAGCGCACAGCGGGAGCCCTGGGGCTCAATCAGTTTGTGTATCTCTTTAATACGTTCCAGCCTGCTTGTGAGCATGAAGAGGTTCACTCATAAATATTGACCCAGTGCAGATAACTCAACCAGGACCCACAAGGACTCTTTCCCGTTTCCTTCCTCCAAAGCCAGAAGCGAAAGCAGCAATCTAAATCAGAAAAGCTTTGCCCTCAGCTGGTTCCCGTGCGTTGCCAGTCCAGATGGATCTCGGCTGTGCTGGAGAGGTGGTTTTCCTGCAGGTCTGGATCAGTTGTTACAGACACAAGAGCACCAGAAATGTTAAGTCTGTGGTAACTTGTTCTCGTTGCCCCTCTGTCAAATCTCTCTGTTCTACGGCAGCGTCTGGAAAAATCGGAAAGGGGGAAACCCCATGTGCTGCCCTGCCATGGGTTCCTGGCCTGCTCCTGCTTCTAGCAGGCAGCAGGAGCTGCATTTCATGGTGTCTGAGAAAGCATAGGTCCTTTTTCCTGTAGTCTTTTGGGGAGAGCTAGATGTAAGGTAGAGAGATTTACTCTTAAACCCCAGAAATTTATCACATAACCATAACTTACCATGACCTGAACGACTATTTAACTGCAGTTTTCCAGCCACCTTGTTCTCCCCGTGTCCCTGTGATATTTCCCTTGGTTCAATAGCGTTTCCAGTCTGAGCCAGGCTTTTGGTTTGTGTTGCCTTTTTGCTTATCGTTAAAATGACTATGACTGAAGAAATACAGAGTTTAGGAACTCTACCTGTTCCTCCTCTCTGTTGCCTGGCCTTTTTATTAAAGCTTTGCATAGGTTTTAAGGCAACTGCAAGTTTTTTCATGCTTTCTCTTAAACCACAACTCGGTGCTGCTTCATCTCTGCATCAGAAGACCTGTCACTTCGCAAGCAGTGGCTCTCCATTTCCTAAAGGGCTGCAAATTCTTATGAACATAGTAATATCTTCCTATAACAGTCACTAATGACAGAGTATGTTTTTACCCTGCTCCTTGAGATGGCAAATACATTTTGCTGCTGATTTTCTGCGTCTGTTCCTACAAAACTCTATCTCCCATTGCTCTGCTGAAGAGATTTGGATAAATCGGGTGAGGATTGACTGAGGAGGCACAGCGAGGGAGGCATTAAACTCCCTTGTCTCCCACTGCAGCCCTCTGGAATGGCACAGATGCTAACGATCTTATTTGCGTCTAGTCCTGGAAGTGCCCAGACTTTGGGATGCCTGTTCAGCCTGTGCCTCTGCAGCAAGGATATCGGAGGGTCCATGTTATTAGCTCAAAATTCATCAGGCTGTACACCTGCCGTGCTCTAGGGTTTCATGACATAGACCTGAAAAAGCTCCTGTCTGCTCATTAGATCAAACGCTTTCTACAGCTGTTCCAAATCAAAAGAAAATCTCTGATTTTTGTATTCTGAATCAGTAATCAGTATTGAAGCGCCAGTTGGCAGAGGATCCAAAGATTCAAAATCTTAATTCCCACAGTGTTAAAACAGATTAGATTATTATTGTGTTTTGCACATCTGTCAGTCATTTCAGTCATGTTACGTGAAAAAACAGTTGGTTACAACAGACTACTAAATATCTTATAAAGTGCTGCTGGCCTTTACGGTGCATGTAATTATTGGTGGAGTAGAAAACTATAGATAATTAAATAATTTTTAATGATATCTTCATAAATAAACAATTTATAAACTTGTTTGCTTTCTTGCCATCTGGGAGCATTCTGTTATCCATCTGCTTCATGTAATTATCAATAAAAGGGAAGAATAGGTGATATAATTAACAAGAATAACTGATCCACAATGAAGAACAAAAATGTCACGCATCTGTTGAATTATTTTCTTGTTGCTGCCCTTTCATTATTATTCATGCTATTGGGTTTATATTTTTTTTATTTCATGGTTGCATTCAAGCTCTCAGGTTTTATTGCACAGTTCAGAATTGTTTTTTCTGCTACAGCTCGTAAAAAGAAGACAGAACAATTATTAAAGCATTGCAGAAGCCCATAGTGTGGCATAAATTTATTTTGAAAAAAGCCCCGAACAAAACCAACTCTTTCTCAGTTAATTTTGTACTTCTCAAGTGATGCTACAGGTGCATTACAGGAAATGTTTAAATCGGGACAAGAAGTAGTGAGCGAAGGAGGGTCAGGCAAAAAGCTGGAGTCGGATGCTCAGCCCAGCTTTGTGTTCTCTGAGCTGGTCAACTTTAAACTTGTTCGAGGGTTGAGTGTTGCCGGGGTGGCTGGATAGATGTCCAGGAAATGGCTCGGGGGAAGAATGCCTGTACAGCAGTGCGTTCTGTACTCCTTCAGTGCCACGATGTCATTTCTGTCTGATTCAACAGTGTGCTTTCTCTGCAGTCCTTTATTTAAAAAAAAAAAAACACTTTCATGTTACATCCTTTAATCTGCTATGGGAGGTTATAAATTTTCCTCAGGAAACTTAGTTGAAAGTTGGTTTACCTGACAAAAGCACACAGAGGACCTTATCAGGATAAATACTGTTTTGAATCTGAAGAAAAGACCTCGTGTACATGGAATTCAGTAATGCAGTGCATGAAAATGTGCCACCGTTTGTTCTGAGCAGTGGCATCAGCTGTGGGAGGTGATCTCCTCCTGCGCCTTCCGACTTGCATTGCTTTACAGGTTATGTGAATTGAACTATTGTCACTAGAATGGTAAAGTCTGCTTAACTCTCATGTAATGAGTTAGTCTTACAAGAGCACTAGCCTTTTTTCTTCAAAAGAGCATTTTTCCTTTTATCCTTTTGAGCAAAACTTTCCCTGTCCTCTTTTCCCCTCGAAGTAGTCATGGAGCTTTCGCTGTCGCATTATGAGTGTTGTGTACTGTTTTGCAAACGTCTGGCCTGGGGACTCCAGGGCTCTCGGGACCATCTAGAAGGGGGTTGCAAAAAGAAGCTAAGAAAAGCAGACCCATCGCCACATTGTCTGTGTGTAGTTCTGCGCTACCACGGGAAACGTGTCAGAACAGGAGAAAAGGCTGAAAACTTCCCCTCCTGTTTGTAGTCTGGGAAAAATGGAAGCTTAACCACAGAAAGAAATGGTAAATGTTAATATAAGAGTCAAGAAGAAATTGCAATACAAGGCACTGCTAACTTACCGATAGTTTTCAGTGCCAGTATGCATGTGGGTTTGTGTGTTTACTTGATTCCACACTGATGCTTATGGCAAGTGCTAGGAGTAAATGGCCTGAAAGCAGTTTAAAATAATTAAAAAAAAAAAAAAAAAAAGAGAGAAAAAACTTAAGATTTATAGAATATTTTTTAAACAATACATCATTGTTTTTGGAGTAATCTTATGACTTGTTCCATCAAGGTGTATGTTCATACATATTCTTTGTATTGCAGAAGATACTCAGATGGGTTGCAAGTGTAAGTACTGTCCTGGACTATTGTCCAAGTTACAGGACTTTAAAACAGAATAAAATATGTCCAGTATGTTTGCCATGGTTTCTTAAAAAAAAAAAAAAGCTATCAGGTAAAACTGAAAACAAATCTAAACCATTTTCAAGCTTGACAGAAGCTTTCACTTTTGGGGCAGCTTGTTTGAAAAGGAAAATAAAACAGATATACACGAGTGTTTGTATAGGAAACACTTCTCTAGATGTTAGTGTCTCCCCCAGCAAACTCGAGGCAGTTCACTCTCTGTAGCTTCTACTTTCTTATGTTTAGGCCAGCTAATTAGAAGTTGCCCTAACTCTTTACTTGTATGTTAGTGTCTCTGTGTAGTTGGGGCATACCTGACTGCACCTTCCACAATGCTTCTTAGCGGAAAAAAATTGAACAGGATCTTGAATGTTTTGGATCCGCAGCCCTGACTGAGCATAATCCGTTACCTTGACCTATCAAGGAAGAGGAGTGGAAAGGACCCAGAGCTGACAGAGTGACAGTTAACACCTTGCTGTCAAGGTGGAGGAAAGCAGAGGAGAAGGAAGGGACGTTTGCAACACGCAGCTACAAGTCCCAGCTAGTCTAGACAGTGCAGCTAGAAAAACTTAGCTCAGTTGCATTTAAAGGATAATAAAACCAAGGAGTTAAAATAAGCAGATTTTAAAACATGGGGGGAAAGGCTGTGTACGACAGAACAATCTATTCTGAACAAGCAAAGCTCTTTGCTTCTAACTGAACAGTTGAGAGAAATTGAGGGAGCGAGGCATTTTCCGCCTTATGCATCCAAAGAGAAATGTCAAGAAGGTGGACAGGTACAAGTACTATAAAGCAACAAAGCCTTTGCTTTGGAGTGCGTGCCCACCTGAAGTGCAAATGTGTGTAAGAGCACATCTCAGTGCAGCTCACGGAGCTGCAGTTACTGGGAAGTACCATTCCCCGTCGTGGCCTGTCCGCGTTGCCACAGAAATAGTTAGCTGTGCTTCTCTAGATGCCTTCTCTCCACCTGTACTCAGTAATAAAAGTTGAAAGTGCACTGAATTACTAAGTGGTTAAGAAAAGCTGTTGGTGCAATTTGACTTTATAGCTGTCTGCCTTATAGCAAAGTGTATTCTGACTTTGTAGAAAACCTGTAGTAATAGGAGGTTTCGCTTTGGCTCAGTTTCAGTCCTATATGAATTCACTTGAGGCACTGGGATGTACTGAAAGTGGCTAAAACGCAAAAGGTTTTGGGATTTTTTTTTTTTTTTTTTAATCATTAAGCCTCTACTAAGATAACAGAGAATAAATATAGCAGAGAGCCTAGGTGGGATGGACAAGAGAATTCCCTCCTTTTTGAATATCGGGATTCGTGTATGAAAGTTAAAACAGAAGCATTCCTACGGGTTATAATTAGTATATGAACACATTGGTAGTACAAACAAAGGCTCGGTGTGTGTAGCTTTCATTTAACCAGGAAAGTAGTGTTAATTTTTAAAGAAGTAACTGTTGCTTAAGATGCTATTGTGCTTGAGGAATGAATTTTTAATGCTGTTGTAATATGTGCGTGGATTAAAATCCATTATTTATTGTACCTCCACTTGGCTGGGAAAGGTGATGATTTTATAGCACCAGTAGTCATGCGAGCACAGTCGTTCTGAACTGCTGGCTGATAATAAATTTCCTTACTGGAAATGTCAGTGGGTTTTGTGTGTTGCTGCCATTACATCTTGTTTGGAAGGCTGAATATTACACAATTATGGGAGGCACCAGATGGCATCATTAACAGGAATGCTCTGAATGTTTACCACTTATGTGCATGTGTGAAATTAAAAGTAAGATGACCTATCTTTATTTTGAAAGCATGGTGTCAGTACTATACAGGTGTTAATGACATTTGCAGCAAACTAAAATAATCATTTCTGCTTAAAAACAGGTCAGACTTGTTTTAAAGCTTTTTCAAAGTGTTTTGGAGATTGACTTTGGAAGTAGTGTAATTCCAGCTTGTAAGGAGGGCATAGATATTTTTTCCGCAGAAAGGTAATGTTCACTGTTACAAAATGGAGAACCACAGCTGCTGTCACTAAAATATGGCTCTCTAGTAAGCTGCAAATCAATCTCCCTTTGTATCCTAGTGCTGTTATTTAGTTACCTTGTGTTCATTATTTTCAGGATGAAATATGATGATGTTTTTTACATTTTATTTTTTAAAGCTTTTAATTTTATACATCTCTTGTATTTTTTCAATGAATTCAGTACATTTAGAAAACGCTTCCTCTGTTGCTGTGAGCCTGTATGCGGAGCAGGTACGGTGGACAGAGATGCTCGTCTTTTCCCTTTCCAGAGCATACACAATCCCATTTTGATACGGGTATTGGGGTACTTGTGATGTGTTGTGGTGGTGTCTTCTCTCAAGAGAAGTCCTCGGAGGGAAACCTTCCTGAGCCAGCCAGCATCGAGAGATTTTCCAGTTCAGTGTCGTCAGGGATGTTCAGGTTTCTTTGTGGTGCCTTTTGGAGCTGGACCGGAGAGGTGGAGGAGGACTTGCTTAAAATCAAAGCTCAAGGAATCCCTTTAGTTAATTGTGGAAGAAAATGATTTAATGTCTGGAAATGCCAGCGGTATTTTCAGTTACATATAATTTTGCTGTTTCTAGGTAATTCCTAATTTTATTTTATTTTGTTTATTCTACGTGAAGGCGGTACAATCAAAGCGTACTCTGATGGCACAAGAACTCTGTAAAATAAACCTGAGAAGTTAAGGAGACATGATTTAAGTTAACGATGGTCTTTGGCTGTCTGCTCAGACCCTGGCCCTAGTGTAGGGAAGTATTTTCCATGTCCATTTACATTCAGAGCCAGTTAGAATAAATGAGTGTTTTCCCATTAATTTTTAATGGCTTTGGTTCAGACCGTTAGCTCCCAACTTCTCTTGTGAAATTGTCAGTAAAGAATGAGCTTTGATTTAAATTATGTCATTAAAGATGAGAGTTACCAAAATTAATTTTATAAATTATGCGCTTAGTACAAACCATTGATTTCGGTAGTTTTGAACTTCTAAATTACTTGATATGTTTTTTTCATGTTATTCAGTTAGCTTTTCATGGCAGTCTTAGTAGGCTGAAGCATCCCTCTGCTTGAAAGGTATGGGTTACAATCCTTTTCCAGGGTTGCTGTTTCAAGAGTGCGATGAGGCAGGAGCTCCTGGGGGCCCAGTTTCCAGGGCAGCTGCCACCCGTTGAATCGTTGGTACAGTCACTAGCAGATATAAAGGACATTTGACTTTCCTGCAGCTTTGCCTGGAGAAGCTGAAACGCTAAATTGTAGAACTATAGAAACTAGAGCTATCCTTCCTTGCCTGGAAGGTAAGAGGACTGTTAACCTGTCACGGATGCACGGCATTCTCTGGGAGAAGGCACGTCACTGAGAGGAGCTGGCACTATTTAGACTGCTGGTATGTGGAGAAGCAGAGCCGTGTAGTGAGAGCAGACCTGCTCTTACCCCCTCCAGGAGGCACAGAGGGGCTGCAGGGAAAAAGCAAGTGGAAGTCTGCTTCCTTGAGTTGCCCAGGCGCTGCGCTACGCAGCCTTGTTGCTGGGTAATCACCAATGCCACGGAGCGCGGCACAAAAATGTACAGTAGGATGCTGCTGGTCATCACTGCGACCGCCAGAACCAGTGAGAGTGCCAGAGGGGTACCCCAGTGGAACGGTTTCCGTGACAGCTTTCCCGAAGCACCTCTGCCTCTAGAGCAGCCCCGTCTCCGCGTGGACGGGCACAAAGCAGCGCAGGCGGTGAGGGCTCAGCGCCACCCCTGTCCTCCTCGGCAGGGCCGGGTCTGCGGCAGCCTGGCATGGCGTGCCTGCCCGCGTCGCGCTCCCCGGGAGCGATTTGGGGCAGGATGGTGCCCCCTGAGCGGCCGCTCTCAGCGGCACCGTGGTGGTGGTGGGGAGCCAGGCGGTGCTGCCAGGGCACGGCGTCCGCCGGAGGAATGCGGCAGGCAGGGCTCCGTGGATGTGCGCGTGGTCACCAGCTTGGAGGGATTCAGTCCGGCGTTTGGATGCGTAATGCATCGATCGCGCTTCTGCTGTCAGTTAAAAGTACTGTCTGCCGGGCCGCTGTCGGCACAGAGAGCCTTTGCGGATGCTGGATTTGTGTGCGAGGTGGAGGCATCAGCCATTCTTGGAGTCAGATGCCCGAGTGATTGTTGGTAGCGTTTCAGTGAGACGCCAGGGTCAGCGAGCGTGGCTGGTGAGCAGTGTGCGTATGGGTTTATCTGCCCCTGCAGGTTGGCTCCATGTCCGTTCCCGTTGCTATTTCCAGAGACGAATGCAAGCTGCTAGCTTTTGTCCTCGGTCGGCTGTTTCTGTGCAAACTGTGCACGGTCAAAGTGTTCTCGTAGGAGTCCTTTACCCGGTGATGGGCCGTACGTGTTTCTCTGTTGCACAGACTTGGGGCTTACGGAGGTCAGTCCTTTGCAAGGACTTCTGCAGAGCAGGACAGGGAGACAAGCTTTCGGTGTTGGATCAGTAGACACTCTATGATTATTGCCAGCTCCAGGTTTGCTGTTGTGCCTTTGGGCACAGCCAGATTGTCCCTGGGAGTAATTCACTCTAGCTTCTTGATGTCAAGTGTAAGAGACCTGTGACGGTTTATGTAAATTTGGCATACAGAACTGCGAGCCATCCAGCCCAGCCTCTCCTGTATTTCCTTCCACATTTATGTTGTTAGTCCAGCTAGATGATATCTGGAAGGTATTTCAGGCTGAAGTTCCTAGATGTTGCTATGTTTTTGTATATTTTTTTAAGTCTTGGCCGGAAAAAAAAAAAAGTTTCTATTTACTACCTGCTTCCCCCCCCAAGAATACCTTGCAGGATAGAAATAACAGACGAAGATGAACTGGGAAGCAATAGCTGCTGGCAGAGGGTTAGTGACTTAACAGATGAGAATTGGTCTCCATAAAGCAGATTTCTTTATCTTAAACTCTGGGGACAGTAACCCCGAGAGTTAGACGTGTGCTGTACCCCCTCGCCAGCTCGAGTGGCTCTGGTCACATTCCTGCGCCTTCCCGTACATCACTTCCTTCCCCTGAAAGATGGGGAGAACCGAACTCTGAAAACGGCACCGTTTAGAGTTTAGCTGTTTGTCCTTTTAAGCTGAGCAGCAAGCAGTCAGGAGATGTTCATGCAAGTGTGAACTGTCCAGCCCGCTTTGGGCTGGGAATCCAAATGTTAATGCTAAAAGGAAAAAAGAGCAGTTTCTTGCCATGGTAACAGTGGTTCTGCAAGGAAATTCAATAGATGTGTCCGTGCTCTGCTCTCCTTTGCCGCTTCTTGGAGTTTCACAGGAAATCCCTGGTTTCGTAGGGAGTCCTAGGGATTGGCATAGGATTGGTCATGAATATATAGACTGTTTTTTCCAGAAGCTGAAGATCAGCATTTACCCATATGAAGAGTGGTATAATAATACTGACTTCATTCGTAAAGGCCTTTGAGGTCTATGGATGAAACATATTATATAAAGGCTAGGTGTTATCTGTGCGAACAGGTTTTATGGAGCCACAGTTACTAAGGAAGGGTTTTCTGGCAAAGACGACAAAATGACTAAGGCTGCAGTCTTCATCACAGTTGTATTTCTTCTTTTTCCTTGTGTTTCTGGTGTTTGTGTAAATCTGTGAATGCTTGGAAACAGCTTTTGAAAACATGTTTACAGACATTCCTAATGAGACTTTTTGGAATGCAGCTACTATTTAGAAAAAAATAATAGTGCTGGCTGAAAAAGCATGCATTTTCCCATAGTTTTTGTTCATATCTCCTTGGTAAACATTGATTTTTCTTTTTTTCCTTGTGATTCAAATGGGGCTTGAAATTAAAATAGCTCTGTTTGTGCACCTTCTTGTTTGCCTGCTGCTATCGCTGACCTCAGCACTAATCTAGGAACAGGTTTGTCAATTGTTTTTACTCCTCCTGATGGTTTTTGCAGTAACAGGGTTCAAATTATGTAGATGCTGTACAACTATCACTCAGCTTTCTCAGTAATGAATGCTAAATGAAAACAAAAGCTGACAGGCGTAGAATCCCCCACGACAGGGCTGGGAGGGTCCCTCCGAGTGGTTCCCCGTTACTGCCTGTAGTAAGGAGGGCTCTGTGAAGACGCCGAGTACGTAACAAATGAGTCAGCCCCATGTTTATCTTGTCGTACCCTGAGCAGTCTGTCTGAATTCAGGGGCACTTTAACGTACTTAAAATTCAGCCAACACTTAAGTGTGTTTAGCTGGGTAAGGCCCAAGTCCTCAGCGTGTAAGAAAATCAAGTGTAAATTCTGCTGTGTCGTGGAGTCTTTGCATGAAGAGTTCCTGTGATGAGTGTAACACCTCTTTGACACACTGCTGGTGTTTTACTAGGATATATTTACCAACACCCAGTTCAGAACATTGCACTGCTCCTTTTCTGTCAAAGTGGAAATCCTCTGTCCAACCTGGTTTTTCATTTTTGGTGTTCAGTTTCCGTTTTTTCTGCTTAAATGACGGTAACGTTTGCTATAAAACCAGACCCATTGTAGAACAATAGCAATAAATATTTTTAGAAATCCTACAAACAGCCCAGGGTCCAATGTTTAAAAGCAGCGCTAAAAGGAGCTACAAAATGTTCTCCATTTGAGTTTGTACTGCCAGTGTGTATTGATGAGTAAATGTATACATTGCCAGGCAGTATGCAAACAGGGTGGCTACCCAGCAGGGAGCTCCGGGCACGCACGATGCGTGTATTCTGCTTTACCTGGTTTGAAAGCGCGAAGGAAAAAATGCATAGAAACGTGTCTGCTAAAACCCAGTCATTATTTCACGTCTCTTCTTCCATTGGTTACTTGGGGTAGAAGGACGTGTGAGCTTTTAATGCTATAACTTACCGTACTCTGGCACATACCGTGCTGTGAGACCACGAGTGAAAGGCAGGATTTACCTGCAGGGCTTGTGGTTTCGGTGGAGTATTCCGAGACATGCATAAGCGTTTGTAATGGAGGTGGAGTCTGAAGGCCCCTGGGCGGATGGCAGCGGCTGTCCGCGGGGAGGAATAGGAAGAGGGGCCACCGCTGTGGGCGGCTGGGGGGCGCGAGCGGGCCCTCTGCCCTCCCAGGTGGAAGCAAGGTGACAGGCGGTGCAGCGGCGTCGGACCCCAGCGCGGAAAGGAGGGACAAGAATCGTCTTGGTGATCAAAGAAAGCGCTTTTTTCTGAGCTATGTATGCCTCTTCTAACAATGGCAATTATTGCTGGTGCCTTACATTCGTTAATGATTGCTGTTTTATTTAATAAATTGGATACAAAATAAACAAGTTAGAGTTTGCTATTGACCTATCAATTATGATGTCTGATTACTCCTCTGGGGAACATATGTAGTCATTTGTCCTGACATTTTGTTAAAATAAGGTGGTATTATGGGACCAATCCACCTAATTCCTTACTCCCTGGGGCCATTTAGTGTACTTAGCTGTTAGAAAGGTGATTTCTGAAGCATGACAGCTGTTGGTGTTGGGGCCATTGTGTGGTGAACAAAAACGGTTACATTCTACTCGTATGCTGCCTTTGTATCATTGATACAGAAGCCATTTCATAAATTAGATACAACTCTTGCCTAGGAAATTGTATTACTGCTTTGTATTTCATTGTTGGAGTACATTTTAAAAAAAAAACAACGCAGCACTGCAGTAGGAGGAGATGTTTGAACTTGGCATTGCTGTAAGGTCTATTGGGTTTATCCTATTAGCTGCTGACATTCCTGTCTAGTTATTTTGGTTGATTAGGCACATTACAAGTAGTTTCTCTTCGTGTTCTTTTTATCATTTTATTAATTTTGTTAAAAGCCACATTTCAGCAAAGACATCACTAATAATTTTTCCTCCAGAAGGCATTGCTTTTCTAGAAAGTTGCAACTCTGCGTGCAGCAAAAAAACCCTGCCGGAGTTCTTGTCTGCAGAGTTCACAAGCGCAACGAGTTTGAATACCGGGAGTAGGGCCTTAAGCACAGTGCCCTCAATGCGATTTGTGGTACCGCGAGGTCTCTGCGAGTGTCAGCGCTTGCAGAACGGTGTCAGGTGTTGCAGTCGGCGCATACCTGTTTAGCATGGTATAAAAACCACAGTACACGTTTTATTTGAAGCAGTGGGAGATGCCTTTAATAATTGTCATCGGTTCTTCTCATTTCTTAAAATCTCTTCCAGTGATGTGTATTTACAGTGAAATATAAAAGGTTTTTTCAGTTTCTGAAATGTGGAAATGTTATAGATACATCTTCATTTGTGATCCAACCCCTTTTTACTGGCAAACCCTGCTGTAAGAAGTGTTTAACCATGTTACAAAGCACTGGCTTTGGATTAGATTGTTAGGCTTGTTCGTAGAGACTTGTGCATGTTTTATGTATCAAGAATTTGGGCAGCATTGCAGTCGTTTTGCGGCTTAGCCCTGGCTGGTCAAGTCGTTCCTCGGTGCAGGGCTGCCTGTGAGGCTGCGGGCACGTGCTAGGTTTCACGCGTTCGACTTCGCTAAGCAGCCACCATGGGCTCGTATCCTTTTTAAGATACCTTCTGGAATGTTCTCAGTGCGGTCCAGTCCCTGAGATGAATGTGGCTCACCACTGGATGTCATCATTGCACTGTGGTGAACTGCAACCAGAAGAACATTTGTCTGGCAGTAAAAAATAACGTTGCCTGACCAGAGACGACATTTGATTTTGCCACGTTTTAAATTACTTGCTATACGGTGATGACAGTTTGCGAGTAATTGGTCCGTAGTCCGTCCTTAAGGTCTGTGTGTTCCACAGCCAATCCTCCACCTTCCGTAGCGAGGCTGTGCTGAAATCTCAGCCGTGGGTCTCCCCCATCGCAGAGGCATGGTGTAAAAGATCTGTTGGGGATCTCGTGTGCCGCATACTTCTTGAGAAGGCCAATGTCGTTACCAGAGCTTTAAAATAAAATACTTATTCTTCATATATTGAGTTACTCTGTCAACTAATATATAGGGAATATATTTCTACTGTAATTTCATAGGAGAAATTTAGAGGACTTAATTCCATTAACCCTGTCTCCTATTCGTAATAGAGGAAAACCTGTTAGAAGGCTTAGATTGCTTCCTGCCTAAGTGACACAGCAGAAATATATAGGAGAAGTGTCTGACAAATAATAAAAGTAGCTCCATTTTCTGTTTGTCTCTTCAGTGCATTTATGAATCTACAATTATGCATTTTGTGAAATGTGAATGTATACAACCCAGAGCAATAAGAAAAATGCCAAGTGCGTTGTACTGCAAGATGGAAAGTATTTCCCTGTCTTTCATCAGAAATTTGAAAACTAAATACAGTTCAGGGCAGGAAAAAAAAAATTTCAAATGCAATATTATCTCTTGACCCTTTCTTGCATATTTGTTTTGAGAATCTCTGTTAGCAAGTGAGACCCAGAGACACAAATTTAAAAAAAAAAAAAAAAGTATGGAGTTTACTGTCTTAACCAGTGTATGCATTAAGAAGAATGGAAACTGAAAAGCTAGTAATTAAAAATTTTATGGTAAGATTTTTGGCCAGAGTATTGATTGTAGCGGCATTGAGATACTAGTTTACTTATTTGACAGCCTGGCTTTCAGTGTAGCTGCTCTGTATTTAAGAAAAAAGGAGGTTAATTCTATCATTTCAGAAGAGAGTTTTCAATTAAACACACAAAGACACTCAAGATAGAAGTTCCTAATTAATTTACAAGTAAAACCATTTCCATAAATAAAACAGCAAGAGTAAAAGCTGCTCTAGAAGGTATAAAAATGGCCTTAACATTATGTAAATACGTTTCCCAGGTGTTGGCTAAATGGTGGTAGGTTATAGAAGAGGCAGTGTTTTCTCCTCTCTTACAAGGACTCTGCAGCATCTTTTCCAGGAGAAGCCAGACCATTAAGCTCTGCTAATTCTCTGTGACCTATTAAACATGCACGTATTTCAACATTTTAGTACCGCTTATCTGCTGTGTTATCTTGTGCTGTGCACGGAGAAATCACAGTGTTCGTCATGTCAGTGAGCCATAATAAGTTCTGTATGAATGCAAGGTAATGCATTACTGATGGTTTAATGATTCTTAGCAGACTTTTCTGGGTTTTTTAATGCATTTCTATGTCACTTTACATATTTTTTACAGCTGAGTTATTCTTTGAACCACATAAATCGAAAGCTGGTACTGGAATCCAAAGTGTCTATCAACACTAGAATTGTGGTGGTTGGTGCATCCGATGTTGGAATCTCTTTTCTGGAAACGCTCATTTTTTGGTAAGTTTTTAATTTGATGTCCTTTACTGAGAAGAGTATGTTACCTTTTGTTTGAAGGGGCTTGCTTCCTCTGTTTAGAAGGGTGCTTGGACTCCGTATCCAAGTACTGGATGTTAAAGGTCTGAGTGTCTGCAGATGTAAAGAGATAGGCGCTTGCATCCTGGCTGACTCTGGAATTCAAAAGTGCTGACAAAGCTGCTCGTAGATCCTCAAGGTAAAGGCACACTGAAAATGAGAATTCCACATACTTAAAACCTCTTTGACCTTTGTTCTTATACAAAAATGCTATAGGTGGAGGTTAAGTCCATAGCCCTTCCTGTGTGCTCCAAAGCAGTATTGATCTTTAAAGCTGGTTCTGCCCGGTGGGATCACAAATCACTGTCTGAATCCCCCCCTTCTCCTCCCTCGTTGTGATGCTGTGTTTTCAGAGCTGCGCAGAAATGTACGACAGCAGCTTGTTGAGTTGTAAGCTCACTGTGAGTCTCTTGATTCTGATACCACCTTTCGATACCTTTGAGTCTGATGAGGCTTTTGATGCTTGCGATTGTTCAGGAACCAAAAAATTGTCATTTCTGGCCCTTCTGCCGTTTTTGCTTAGACCCTGGAGCGGGTGTGGGAAAGGTCTAGCAGAGGACACCACTCTCCGGCAGTCTCAGTCTGCTCGGTGGCGCACCGAGAGCACAGGCCATCATCATACATTAAAGAATTTTTCAGCAGTAAAACTGCAAATCGAATTGCCGTGGTTACCTTGAGTTATCCAAACTGGAGTAAATAAACTGTATAAACTGGTTGAGAAGGGGGATAAATGTATGCAGCTGATTTTATACCTTCCACTGTCTAAGCCAGAGTAAACTTGTGGACGAGTTCTGCTGTTTTACAGACTTTCCAAAGTTAGGACAGGGCTGCTTGCTCTCCAATATCTCACTGCTTGCACCTCCTATGCCAGCACCCCCTCCGTACCAGTTTTAGGGGGTTATCAGGAAGTCAGACTGTGTATGTGACAATGCAGTTCCTTTTATGCAACCGTTGTTTTCCTCATAGATTAAACATATGTACTAGAAGTGTCTTGAAAGACTTGCGGAAATGAACATAAAATTCAATTCTGTATACGATTGTTACAACAAAACGTTCGTTGCAAAAACTAAGGGAGGCTGGCGTTTTTGTGGCTGGCAGAAAATTGAAAATTTTGCCTATTTTTTTCAGTAAAGCCAAGAGTTTGTATTTCTACAACAACCATGAATAACATCACAAATTAAAATAACAATACAGCAAGAGAAGAAAAAGTTGAAGTGCTTTATGGATGTTGTTCTATTGCTGGAGAAGTGAAGAAAAAGTACCTGCTTCTTGCTCTTTTTTCGTGGTTCCTGACTTCCTGTAGAGCATCCCCTCTTGGGGTAAAATCATTTTCCTCTCATCCTCCTGTTCTCAGCACCTTTTAGGCTTTTAACTCAAAATTCAGTTTAAAAGAGCTGCTAGCCCCTTTCTTGTTCCTTGTCCTGTGCTGTTTAGTGCTACACTTCCAGTATAAAATGCTGTGAGCGAAATACAACGCATGTTTACACTGCAGGTCTGTCAGCCAGAAGGGAAGTCTGTCTGTAGTGAACAGGATGTAGAGAGAGCAATGCGTCTGCGAGGCGATCCTTCATAGGTACGCTCCTCTGAGGTACCTCAGCCAAGGCTTTTATAGGTACGCTCCTCTGAGGTACCTCAGCCAAGGCTTTTATAGGTACGCTCCTCTGAGGTACCTCAGCCAAGGCTTTTCAGCCAGAAGTTTTCTTTGAACCACATTCTAGCAGGGTGTTCTTGCAGAACATGTTCTTGTACGTAGGGGAGAGCACTTGTCTTCAGCGCACACGGACTGCTCCTGCTTCAGAGAAATTGAGTATTGCTCCGAGAACGCAACAAGCAAGCAGCCAGCACTTAGTGCAAAATGTCACAGAATTTATATAAATATATGTATAAATTTGAGAAAGATTATTTTTTTAATTTTCACATCAGCAGCAGATAGTCTGCTGATCAATGTGAAGGCCTTTTAATACAATTTAGTTTAATTTACTCATAATTTTCTAACATTCTTTGCAAAGGTTACATGCACTAAAAATAGCTAGATTGAATCAATTTGTAAGCCCCTAATCCTTAAAAAGAGGAAGTAGTTTTCTCCTCATTATTCTTCATACTTAATTATTTTACATTATCAGTCACCATGGAAACACACAAATGTAATTCACTTACCTACATAACAATTATTAGAACTAGATTGCACAAGTGTTTTCAACTTGTTTGAGACTGAAGAAATACATTTTTCATTGAACAGCGAAACAATCGTGAGCATTCCCTCTCCTCGCTCGAGAGCTGCAGCAGGCTGCCTCGCGCTCCCATTGTGCTGGGGCAGCGGCACTGCGCTTCGCGCCGCGTCCCCCCGCTCCCGGGGACGCTCAGCGCTGTCGCTCTTCCAGCAGCGCCGCCGCTGCTTACCCACCCGAACCGAAAATGAGCTCTATAATCTGTGCTGCGAAGGGGGAGCGTGTGCTGTGCATCTTACAAAGTGCTGCTGCAGTCTTTCGCTGTGGCTCGTTACCTTGGGGTTGGAGTTTCTGGAAACGGAGGTCGTCACGGAGGTCAGAGCAGTGGTGCACCTAAATCGGCGCCCGTTATTTCAAAGGGCAGTGCAGAAATGCTGCAAATGAGTATATGGAATGACCTGCCAGTAGGGGAAGTGTCTCCCTAACGCTTGGCGTACTCTGAGCCCTGGAGAATTGCGGCTGTTGCGCTTAATCTAACGCTAGGTCAGTGAAGGTGATCTCATTATTCATGTTTCACCATTCAAATAAATATCTCCTGCTGATTTTTTTTCTTGGAGCGTAATCACATGCAGACATGTGTTTTCAGCCACAGCGCTACTTTTCTTTAGGATGCACATGAATTTCTTATTCGAGAAAGAGGCGAATGATGGAGGGAGGCGGCAGTGCCGGCAGTAATGCAGGCGCAGCCCGGCCTCCCTTCTCGTGCGTGGCCGGCTGTCGGGAGGTACAGGTGCGAAAGCGGCTCCGCAGGCTGCTGCTGTCCGACCCGTGAGGAGCTGCAGCAAGCTGGGCAGCGGAGCTGAGGGGCTGTGGAAGGGGGGGGAGCGAGTTGCATCATAAATTGCTGCAGTAATTAACTTCCCTGCAGGAGCATGGCAAGCAGGGAAGGAATTGTGATTCCCACAATTCCTGCATGAGGCTCCTCCTGGGCAGTGCAATTATATGCTTCCCCTTGCACAAAGCCAGGACTTAGGTCACTCTCTAGCCCTAAGACAGGGCTTATATAAATTGCAGCAGCATCAGACCGTTTGTTAAAGCGGTGTAAACTCTGAGTGATGTCCAGTCCTAGAGGAGAAGTAGCAACTGAACAAATACTCCCCTTGTGCAAAAGGGGCTCAGCCCAGCAACGCGGAGTCTCAGCCTCTATTGTTCTCTGCCCTCCAAACTGTTAGTGCTGACTGCCGCTCCTGCTCCCCTTTGTTGTAGGATGTGGGGAGAAAGCCCTTTCAGCGTCGGAGCGAATCGAGTCAAAGCAACTCCAAAGAGAGGTTGAGCTAAAATACAAGTTTTATGTATTTTTAGTGTCCCTTGAGTGACTTGGTCTTGGGGGAAAGAAAAAAAAAAAAGAAAAAATATTACAAGAAAGAGTTTTATCAAACATTCCAGTAAATATGTGCGTGCCCCCCATTTACATTTGCAGTGCTATGAGCTGCTAACATTGACAAATTACATGAATGAAGGCCCTAAAAAGGAGTGTAATTTAAGACTAAAGGAAGTTTTTAAAAAGTTAGCCTTTTTTTTGGTCATCCCTGCTGAGATCAAGTATGCGTATACTAAATCTATAATGAAAAAACTGTTCTATCAGCTTGCAAATATTCAATGAAAATTGTATCTGAAAACGATTTGCAAGTGTAAAATCTGTTTTGATGAATACAGAATATCAGTACCTATGAATATGAGAAAAGGAGTAATGGGTTCAGTTCAGAGTTCTGCAAATACCAGTTCTTGGAGGTGAGGTTCAGCAGGAGAAATGTCAACTGCAGTTAAATAAATTACTTAAAAAACTGTGAGCAGCTAGAGTCAGGGATATCGAGTTGCATAGCCCTCAGTTAAAGCAGTGTTCCCCTAACGGTGCGTCCTGATGAATGTAAGCTATAGCCCAGCATTTTAATCTTTTCATATTCCCAAGTACTGAGATGCTTTAAAAAATAACCTCATTGTGAAATACCCATTTACCAGGAGGGCAGGGGATTTTTTGTTTCTTCTTGTTTTCTTTGATAATTTAAGAATGATGGTCATGGTAGCAGCGTTAGGCCAGAAGAACATACCATGAAAAAAAAATAGCGTTTGCGGTTTATTCCGGTGGGTGACTCAGGGAACAGCATGCTAACTACTCTGCCCTGACAGCAGGTGATGGAAGTTTGGCTGCAAGAACGCAAAAAGCTTGCTCGCAGCAGTATCTTGTCATTGGTTCCAGTGTAGTGAACCAATTAGCTTTTTATCCACCTCTTTGCATATAGCTGCGGAAAGCGTTATTGTCTTCTGATTATAGGGGAAAACCCTTTTTAATCCATGATTTCGAAAACCTCCTTAATCCAACCTCTGGTGTAAACAATGCCTTATTCTCTGAGGATGCTGGAAATATACATAATGTGCTACACAAAATAGCAATAAATGAATGGTGGCGAAGAGCACAATATTTTGTAGGAAAATGTTGTGAAATGTGTTTCCCTTTCTACGTGGATGCATTAAAGTAATTATTTCATTTAAAAAGCAAATGTATTAAACTATATTTTTGTCAAAGCCCTGAACTTTTCTCTTAAAGTAGAATTAGAATCTAACACAGTAAGTCCGTGAGTTTTTGTCTGCAGGACGGTTTCGCCCTTTGTGAGTCGAAGGTGTCCAAGATTAGCTTAGAAACGGCAGAGATTTTTAAAACACGGTTTCTGACCGAACAGCTACAACTGCCGTTATCTGGCAGCACAGTATTATACAATATCCTGCACATCTGTCCTGTTTGGCAATAGTTAGCATAATGCTTGCTGTTTAATTAGGCTTTTTATCTTTGCATTTGTCTGAGAACATCTGAAGCCTTCCATGTTGCCTGTCACTAATTAGTTGACTAATTAAATAGTTAGTGCTTACTTGCTGATCACAGGGCTAACATGTAATGAATGGTTTAGCGATCCTCATTGTTTTATACTATCTATCTTTGCCACATGAATTGATATACATGTGCTTCCTTTTGACTGCCTTTTTTTCATACCAAGGCAAATCCAGAACAATGTTGTAGTCGACCATGTGTTCAGTGTCACCGGGCCCGCGTCCTTCAGACATTGTTGCCTTCCATCATTTCTGGTGAATAGAGATCAAGTTGTGACAGAGATAAATAAGATAGGTCATATCTCGCCTTGTTGCGCAGCCAGGATCACAATGAACGCTGTCAGTGACTGATACCAGACATAAACTGGGGGAGAGGATGTGGGTCAAGATCAGCCTTCCTAACAGCCATTTGACATGCCTCTGCCAAAAAATGATACCCAATTAGCATTGATATGTGGTCATTTTGTAGTGTTAGTCTTGCTTTAGAGACGGTTTTCAGTTTTAAATAAGATTATTGCAACTTTAGGTGCTTGCCCTTTAAACATACGCAAATGTTTGTCTGAGCCCAAACTGTTCTTTCACACTTTAAATTTGTAAGCATTTGTAGGTGTGTTACTATTTATACATGAATACTCATAACTTCTTGTTGCATGTTAAAACTGATCTTGGAAATAGTTTTCTCATAAAAGGCCTGTTCCAAAATTGAAATAAGTCACAAGAATTTTTATAGAATTACATTTTGTACTTACCATACCTCCCCTGGTGACTCAGTCCGACGTTAGCATGGCTGTTTCAGCAGCTCTGTGCAGAGCTTGGTAACCTGACTACCCGAAGCATCTGGTAGCTCTCTGATCAATGCCGTTCAAAGCAAATAAAGGAGCATTCCAAGTGCAAACACTGCGTGTAGGTTTTCCAGTTCTCTGCTAAAGCGATGGAGGAGGTGTGCTTTCTCTTCTGTTCATATTTATTTTTCCTTGTTTGAAGTCTGTTGCAGAAGAGCTGTTGCAGAGGTGTAACTACCGAGTTCTTCAAAGCAGTCTATAAACTGCCTGTGGGTTGGTTTTAAAGCCCAGAAGACTGTTCAGACTACTACGGTGGAGAAAAAATTAGTTGGCTGGTTAAGTTGTGATCCTGCCCTCCGATTAATGTAGATTTGATTCTTGTTCATATATACGTACTCTAACGTGCAGAGTGAGGGTTGTGACAAATGAAGGTCACGGTTTGAACGTGCTCTCGCAAGAGAGACTTTGGGGCCTTGGGACGACTGGGTAAGGGATCAGGAGCACAAGCAGTGTTCTCCTCTGTCCTTCCAGTTGCAGGGAATGATGAGGGAAGAAGCAGGAAGAGCCAGCAGAGCAACGCCTGGCTCCGAGCTGGTGTCACCGGCAGAATTTGGGGTTTTTTGATCATGGGTGAGTCTACATGACACCAGGCCTGCTGGCGACAGATGGGGTACACCTGTCCCAAAGGGGGACAAGGATCTTTGCGCAGGAGTTAGCAGGGCTCGTTGAAAGAGCTTTAAACTAGATTTGAAGGGGTAGGGGATAAAACCAGGCTTGCTAGAGAGCAGCCCAGCGGCAGCATGCCAATATTTGAGGGACGGTGTGCTAGCGAGGTTGGAACGAGGTGGTGGTCTGTCTCTTCTCCCAAGTTACAGGCGATAGGATGAGAGGAAACATCCTCAGGTTGCGCCAGGGGAGGTTTAGGTTGGATATTGGGAAACGTTTCTTCCCCGAAAGGGCTGTCAGGCCCTGGCACAGGCTGCCCAGGGCAGTGGTGGAGGCACCATCCCTGGAGGGATTGAAAAGTCGTGTAGATGTGGCGCTTGGGGACATGGGTTAGTGGTGGCCTTGGCAGTGCTGGGTTAGCGGTTGGACTCGATGATCTTAAAGGTCTTTTCCAACCTAAACAATTCTATGATTTTTTCTAAACGTTTGATGAGCTGACATTTGAAGGTTCCTTTTCTGGATTGTTGTAATTACCCTCCAGATCCCAGGAAGGAGACAAGTCTGAATGCAGCTTACATTGAAATGAGAGTAGGGAGTACATAAGATAGTAATGAGGTGGTGAATCTTTGCTGCATGCTGCGTTACCTAGATTCCCCAAACTTCTAATGCGGGTCAGTTAGGTTTGATGGAGCTCCGCAGTGCTGTAGCTCGATTGCTTCCAGTACCCATGTACCGCACTGCATCGTGGTGTGAATTGTAACACGTCGTGTTGTGCGGTTTGTTTCCCTAGCAGTGCGGTGGTCAGTAGCGTCTCTGCATTATTCAGGCGTAATTTCAGTTTCCCGTGAGCCACGGGGCATGGGCCGTTTGGGAAGGAGCTGCTGGAGAAGTGTCGTGTTGCCCTGGTGAAGAGATGGGCATTACATGGCTTTGTGGTGCTGCACCTCGCAGAGCTGTTTCACGTTAAGGGATGCAATATCAGCGAGGCAGCTGTGCTCATCAGGCTGCCAGGGCTGGAGGTGCTGCGAGGCCCAGATCCGCAGCTGCTACATGCAGATGTTTGAGATCAGGAATTTTGGCCCAGCTGCCTCCTCCGCCAGCCATGTCCCTGTCCTTCCTGGGCTGCCAGCTTTCTGTCAAGAGGACGTGGCACTGGGGTGCTGCCTCAGAACATGCAACTTTTATGAGTATCTTCTCTTTCTGCGTGCTCTTGCTGTTAGGAGGAGAATGTATGGTTCTTGGCCATAAGCTAGGACAAAAACGTTGGTACAAATCTCAAGCCCTTCAAATTCAAGTGAAGCCTATCTTTTGACATCAGAGGTTTTTCAAGGATGCATACTTTTTCATCTCGGTGAAGGCAACATTGCCAAATCTGCACCAAGCAACGTCACAGAGTCAAAATATTAATCTCCTCTGTAATAATATGGAAAATTGGGGTCTGGTAAGTAGACAGCCATAAAAAAAAAAAAACAACACCTTAGTTTTGACATGGGTGATTGGGCAGTAGTATTAAAAATGTCCTGTTAACAAGCTGGAATTTGCACTGTATGTTATAAACAGCAAAATTTCAACCACACTCTAGTTTTACTGCCCAATTTATGGTATCCTTATTTGTGGAAAATGGTGTTGATGTCTCTCAACTGTGATTTTGAATCTGCCAGGTGATTAGATTTAAACAGCTAGAGACTGTAACTACCAAGGCCATCATCAGATATCCTCATTTTCTGTCTAGAAAAATAATTGCCCTGTTTTATACTTTGAACAGGATGAAATACTGAAACATTTATGGAATGGAAATTGAAATTTCAGTAAGGAAATGCTCTCACTAAAGCAGCGGTTGGATGGTACTTTGAATGGGTCAAATTCAAAGCCAACTTACATTTGGGATGGTAGTGCTAATCTTGTAAACTTTGTAGCTGTGGATGTTCCCACATAAGTATACGGACGGGTCTGATTCAGCTATGTATTTTGTATGGGCCAAGGAAAGAGCTCTTTAGATTTTCCTGTCCTGTCATGTAACAATTCATACTGTAAGGACTTTGCCACGCTGATTTTAATAAGCTAGATCCTGGAAATACCGTGGATCTCGAGTGAATACTATAGTTTTTGAAAGAGCCTCCTAAGAAATCTGTAGTCGGGTTGTCAGACGAGTCATAATTTGGTTTGTACTTTGCTACAAAAATTCAGTTGATGCTTGCAGTGTTTCTCAGCGCAGAATGTTAAGGCAGCTCACGTTTGAGCCTGAAGTGGTATTACACTAAAGGAGTAAATAGGCAAATATGTAAATAAGCAAGCACTTAAGGCTTGGTTTTAAGTTGCGTTAGAAGTTTGCTCTTAAATGCTGTACTCCCGTGTTTGCACGTTACATGCTTTAATTGATATGCGCGCTCAAAGCCTGGGGTACACCTTGCACGTACTGGCAGGATGCAGAGTCAAGGGGAGTTCTGAGAAGAAAGCTTAAGGAGAGGTGGTTAAGGGAGGGAGAAGAGCTTAGTGGTAAAATTGCAGAGGTCAATATGGGTTGAGAAGCAAAGCGTGGAAAAGAATTAGTCTAACAAAGGAAAAAGGACTCAGCCGAATTACAGTAAAGAGCCACAATCACTGGAGAAGAATGGTGCAAAAAGGACGAGGGAAAGCTAGGTTGACATAGGTGAGGAAAGCAAAACCAGTTGCTGGGAAATGAGAGGTGGTTAGAAGGGATGAAAGCAGTGACAGCGACAGAAGGGTGGCTGAGTTGTTTCGGAAAATGAGTTATCATACGGATGGGAGTTGGAAAGAGGAAACTGGAAAAAGAGATGTTTGGTAACGTTCAGGGAGAAATCAAGATCGTGGGGTGATGTAAAGCTACCTAAAGAAGGAGAAATTATTAAAAGAACTGAAATGCAGCAGAGTCAGAGTTGCTCATGTTTTTAATTATATTGTCTAGGAAAAGGGCCAGCACAGAGGACAAAAGGAAGAGAGACAAACATTGAAATTACAAGGTGGAAGGGGATCTAGGACTAACCACTTAAAGGAAAAACAGTGAGAGGACTAATTGATCTCCCCTAGCAGGAGAATCAAAATGTAACTGGAGGGGAACAGCTTTTGAGAGGACGTGTTGGAGAAGGGTTGACTGCTACAGGGGAAGGATGCCACACGAGCTAGGGTCAGACAGGGGACACAGGTCCCAGCGAGAGCAAAGGAGGAAGCAGAAAATATTTGTTGAACAAAAGGAGGTAAAGTGACGATTCCAGGGGCAACAGACGCTTTGCAAGAATAAGCCTATCTTAAATACGGAAAAAAACCCAACTATTTAAGTTTGTGATCGATGTCCTTATCCAGTTCAAGTGGATATAAATTGTCACCCAACGAATATGGGCCAGAAGTTAGAGAGAATTGTCACTGTGGAAAAGAGAACATCTTCCAGTAGGCATAGTGGGGGCCAAAAATGTGGTTCTCTTCAAAATGGTGCTTGGGAAGTTTATGGAAAGTTTGTGGTTTGGGGTTTTTCTTGGTCTTTTTTGAAGAGAGAATGTTGTTTTGCTGTCAGGAGGAAGTAATTGGGACATGACAAAATATTTTGTGGAGGTGTCATTAAAAAAAAGTGGCTCTTTTGTTTTTAAAGAATTTACAACTGGAATTTTTTAGAAAAACAATCAGAACCAAACGTTTTCCTTTTAATCTCTGTTCTGAACAATTTAGAAGAATGTTTTCTGAAATTGAAATGGATGGTGAATTTCACCGATGTTGTGGCCTGTCTTGGAATGGAAATAGTCATGTTCTGGGAAGAAAAAGATGTGAATTCTCCCACTGAAGTAAGCAACTGACTTACCTATCCCCTGGTGTCAGAAGTGGCAGTCAAATTAAATGTGAACTACTGACAATTAGATTCACTTACCTTTTTATTTCAGTTGGTGGTTCTTGATGCGTCTGTTGCTGGTCTTGGGAGGAGGAAGAGTCATCCTGGGCGCAATTTATAGAGCAAACGAATATGTGGAAAACCCCTTTCTTGACCCTTGCATTGACAAGTGTCCCAGTAAAGACTTTGTTGTTATCCCTTCTTTCATTGAGCAAATTCATTCACAATCTTAACACTTTTCCCTAAGGTTGATCCAATGGAGAACTGGCTTATCTTTGTTTACTCGTAATTAAAGAGGGATAACTTCTAGGTGGACATCTGTTGGTCAGGAGTTAAGCTGAAATCCTGTTCTGAGGTCTGTAATTGATGCACTTACATAAGGTTCTTGAGAACAGACGCTTTTGGTAATTGTTGATACAAACAATAAACCCTTTCTGCTGCTTCTGTTACTGACTCTCGCACTAAAAGCTTAATAACCAAGTGGTGTAGGATCAGTTGCGGAGCCTTCCTACTACTAGAATGGCATCATGGAGCGTCGTACGGGGAAAGGATTTTGCTATGTCTTCACATATCTTCGTACTCGATTTTGTGTTGGTTCTTACTTATCTGAGTCAAATATAGCTGCCCAGAGCGTGGGAGGGAGAGAAGGGTAAAGGCTTTTACAGTTCTGCCAGAGAGTGCCGCGGGCTTTGTCCAAGCAAACAAAAGCAATTTAGTGTAGTGGCAATATGAAAACACATTACTCGTAAAGATTACTCAAAGTCAGTCCTTTAGTGAAAATACAAATGAGTGGGGTTTCTGTGGTGTTATTATTATTAGCAACCTTTGTTAAGCTGAGCATTTCTATTTGTAGCTTTGTGTAGAGCTGGAAAATTTGTTAGAAAATCTTTTCTTTTTGGAGAAGTCTATTCTCCAAGTCATGTCCCCATTACTTTGTTCTTGACATGTTTGGGCTGCTGCTCTTTCCTTAAAAAAAAAAAAGTCCTGCTTTGGATAAATTGTTATATTATTTGGGAAAAGGAGGAACTACTGCCTATATCTGCCTTTTACAGTGGGACCTACACCTGGGCCCTTTGAGGTTCTGTGCCGTGAACACCAGGTTATTGCCTGCTGGGACTCTCTTGTCATCATCTCTCGTTCTGGGCTCCTTCCTCCTCACAGAAGTCTTAAGGTTCCTTTTTTTTGTTGCAGGACAGATTTCTCTGATGTCAAAGTTTCATTAATGCAAGAATTTATCCCATCTAAGTTTTCAGCATCTGGTGCTGACAAGAGACTATTTGTTACCATGTTCGGAACGATCTAGAGCTGCCATTTGTACAAGTGCTCTGCTGCAGCAAAGCTGAGGCTACAGTATAGTTAGGACTTTAATTCTGGATAGGTTATAGTTCCAAATATTAAAGTTACTATTTAAAGATTATGTGCACAGGACAATAGTGCACATAGTTACCAGTTTTGGTAGCCAAATAAATCATTATCTTCTGTCACCCTTTTTTCTTTTCATTTTTATAAATGACTGGAAAAATAAAAAAAAAAGCATGATGCTTCGTTTCAAATAAATTAAAACGCTTAGGTTCATGTAGACTACTTCACTGCACTTTATTTTTTGTAACAAAAGTAATTTGACTTATTATTTGTGATAATGAGGGGTTTAATGAAAGCAATTAATTAAATCATTTGTTCAGGCAGATTCCACCATCTAAGCCTCCATCGTTACACCATGCACACAAGAGGAAAAAAAAAAGGTAGCAAGGCATCAGGCAAAAATCCAGAAAAACTAGCAAGGAATATCCTAACAGATTCCCAAATGCCAGAATATCTAAATAACGTACTAAAACTTTTTTTGTTTGTTCCTTTGATTATGCTCACGGTGAAGTGGCAATCCTATTTTATTTCGGGCACAAGGGTGTTTAGACTTTCTTTTGTAACCGTCCTCTAGAACCGTGCAGTGAAACCCAATACCTTTTACTTATTTCCCTAGATACTCTAATCCCTCCCTGCTTCACCAGTATCTTTGAGCTGTTCTTCCCTTTGTATCCACAGCAACGTGAATCCCTGCTGGAATTATTTGCTTCTAAAATGCAGGTGCACTTGTTTAATGTTGCATTGGCTCAGGCTCTTAACTTGAAGACTTTTTCACCAAATGGGAACCTCTGCTTTTACCCTACTTCGTATTAGGCAGGGTTACATGTATTAGAAGCATACAAGACATTTGCTCTCCAACATGCACTACCTGTTTTCCCAGAGCCTTTGTTGTTGTTCAGTTATTAAGAGCTTTTAGGCAGCAGTGAGGAATCAAAAGCCATAATAAATAAACCATCCTTTTGTTAGCCCAGAAATAATAATGCTGCATGGAGGAAAGGGGAGAACGATACAGAGCGTGGTAATGTGCACAACAGTCACTGCTCAAAACAACCCAACCTGTTATCTCCCTGTAACGCTGCGTGCCGGTGCCCGGCAGTAACCGTGGCTAAGCACCGACAGCTTGCCTGTAGTTTTCAGGCTTGTGTGTAAGTGCCTGAATATAGACTTAAAATCCTAAGATTAGGCATACCAGCTACAGTTCTGAAATCAAGCTCTTGTAATACAAGATACGAGGTTGCGTGTTTGTTTCCTTTAAAGATTCTGGTGACTTTCACAAATGCCAGCCTGTGCTTAAGCATTTACCAAACTTTGATTCTTAGCAGGAGAAGAATGCTTCCTCTCTTTGAAAACGTGACCGCTCTTTGCATGGAGTTGTGCAGGGAGCTCTGCTGCCCCTCGGGCCCGGGAGGGCAGCGAGCGCGGGCAGTGCCAGGTACCAGCCTCCGGGTCGCCAGTTCTGCCTCCGGCGTTAGCGCGCCTTTTTGGTAGCTTTAATCCAATTTTCTTTGTACCTTGATTTTTCTCAATGTAAAGCGGGAATCAAAGATATGACTCATTTCATCGCAGTATTCTAAGGAGATGCTAATCAACATTTTGATGCCTACAAGATTAATGAATGGGAAACATGAATTAATGTTTGGGGCATATGGGAATGCCATGGGAGCGCTGAGGTAGAAGTAAATCATTAGTTAGTAAATGGTACCGAGTGAAAGGTCTGAATTGAAGCCTCGCGCTCAATGGGGAAGGACTGAACAAATACCATATGACTGTGGAAATACTGGATGACTGCGTATGGACTAAATAGAGGTAGAGCATCTGCAGAAGAAAACAGTATGTGACCAGATCAATAAAGTGCATCATAGTGCAGTCATGCAAAAGGGGCATATTCATGTTGCCCGGGTCCTTCGTTCTGCCATTTGTCTGACGCTTGCTTGCAACATTTTCATCCTAAATACTGTTAATGTAACTTAATGTTATTGTAGCACCTGGATTTGGAGACCTGTTGGCAAGAGGCCATGCAGCATGTACAGAGATGATTTCGGCTCTAAGCTGACAAGAAACTTCCTTGCTATGAGGGCAGGCAGGATAGGAGAGTGTCTAGGCTGTTTATGTACTGTTGCAGTAATTTTCCTCATAATTACATGTAAACTAAATGCCAAGGAGTCGTACTATTTAGGTGTGTAAAGTTATTGTCGTTGTTCGCATTTGCACCCCCCTAGGAGTGCTCCGTTCGTGCAGATGGCATTCTGGACACTTTAAATTCAGCTTAGTGTATCAGGCTAACGCTCATTTACATGAAGACCACTTTGTATCACTCGGCCAGCATAATGTGGCCATAAATGAAGAGCAAATTCTATTTACACCCACCTCTGCAGAGTGACCTTAATTTAAATGAGAATCAGGCCCATAATCTGTATAAATATATGCACTCTGTTACATTAAGGTTATTTATTACATTGCACTCGGCCCGAGTATGCATGGAGATTTACCATAGATAATCCATAATCCAGAATTAAACTATTAATATGCATTTTGAGAGGGGCAGCCATAACCTTGAAATTCCTTGGTTTAAGTATGACCTTTAACTTTGTTTGAATATATTTTTTTAAACGTATGAATAACAAATTAACATTGGTTGATAAAAAACATTCTGATTCCTTTGTACCATTTGCATCAATCCATACTTAACTTACAGAAAGCCTTGAAGATTAGAAGGCTTAATCACTCATATTATGTATTTGTTTTTAAATGTCAGATCACATTTAGTTCAACATACTGTCAGTCTTGTTCCCCCCCCCCCACTCTGGCGTTAATGAAACTACGGTGGAAAGTATTCTTCTCTTTGTGTCCAAAGACACGTGCATCTTAGCGAAATGACAAAACACTTTGTACCTGGCCTGTGTGAGGGAATTGCTTTCTGTATCCTCCCGAATACGGAATTAAAATCTCTGCTGTTCCTTTGATACGCCCTCCTAATTTCAGTAGGCCTGTTGCAGGAAGCAGACAAATTACCAGTTGTCAGGAATTCTTTTTCCCCTTCCTGCAGCTTGCAGAAGGTGAGCTATGAACAGCAAAGGTGTCTGAGCAAAGACTCGGTGGTCTTGCAGTACCTTTTGTAGTCGCGGAAGGTAAGTCCTGCCATAAGGCCTTAGGCACAGAGCTTGTTAGTCGCGTGATGGAGTCTTAATCTCTCTGTCGGGACTGAGACAGTATTGTGCTGGATGCTCTACAGCTCGAAAGTCACAGTGACGGGCTGGGAAGCTAAGCTGTAAACTCTGTCTATAACCGTACGTTGAAACGCACTCGCGTTATGCTTGTACGAAACGGGGCCTCGGCAAACTTACGCTGGTTGAACTGTGGCATTTTGTTTTTCTTTCCACAGTCCGCATCTGAAGTTCAACAACCTGACCTTGATTTCAATTCATGGCCTTCCAGGAAAAGACCTACTGGGCTCTAAACATAGAAGATTTTTAATTAACAGGTTTGATTTAATATCTAAACACTTCCATAGCTTCAAAGGAAAACATAACACTTTGTAATTCTTTGTGAACTTGTCCTAAATTTTAGATAGATACATAGACAGCCTCAAAATAATCCAGTCTGTCTCTACAACATGCGATCACCTGCGAAATGAGTTGAATATAATTATTACTAGGGAAACATTGCTAAAGCAGTCACTTCAGGACAGCAATCCATTGCGTTATACCAGGCCGCTGGTCTCTGCTTCCCAAGACCTTTTAGATTGATTAGATCTCCAGGTTGAAGAAAAATGAAAAAGATGTACGCTTGCTTTTTAAATATTATTTAACTTCCATGAGTTTTGTTCAAAATAATGCTGAACGAAAGACTGTATAAGAATTCGTATTAGCAATGTGACCTGATAAATCACATGACGACATAAGACAACGATAAGTAAAATATCTTCCATTTAATAGTATAAAATCTTACCTCATTAAAATTCACAGTCCATAATTCTCACTTAAATTTAGTATATCTGTTTTGATGGTTTTATTTTTTATTTTGGAATAGTGACTAGGAATCCTCACTGGAGACTGGAACATGATTGTTCTGGACGTGGAGAAGCATAGAATTAAACTGAATCAGTTATTTCAATAGCTGGGGAATGAACTTAGTATAACTTACTTAGATTTGGCATGCGACTCTTTGGAACCTCTGCACATTGTTTTTTACCAAATCTTTTACTCAGTAAGCGGCAACGCACTGAAGGACCAGGTCTCTAAATGACAAACCCACTCAATATCTGCTTGCTGAACCTTAAAAATGAAATCTCCACGAAGACACGAAAATGGTGTGATGTGAACCTCTTTAAAACCACCTTATCTTGTTTGGGATTTTGCCCTGTCAAGGAATTTTTTTTTTTTTTTTTATAAGTAGTTACCTGCATTAATTTTTTTATTGTAGAAGGGGGTGTGTTTAAGTACAAATCTAGTTAATGAAGGGATTGTATGCTCACATAAATGCATGTACTCTTTTTCCCAAGTATACTGTAAGAAAGAGTTGTGATAACAAAACATCCTTCCTGACGGAAAAGTTGCAGTTCGTAGCTGCCTCACCAGAATTAGCTGTTAAAATTTGAAAGCAGATTAAGAGTGAAAATTGAACTCTGCAGGGTATGATTTTTTGAAAGCATCCCTGTGATTTTGGAGTGTCAGTCTCCTGGGAGCTGTGCACCTCAATTATAAAGGTGCTTTTCAAAACCCTCATCTGTCCTTGATGTCCATTTTATTTATAGATTTCTGCATGATTACAGTTTAGAATTGTCAGTGGTTTTCTTCCCTTATTTATTTGCCTCTGGTATTTGTGAGTACAGAGGCTGCAGAGCACCTCAGAAAGCCTGGTCATTCAGTCCTAAAATTCTTCAGGTCATGAAAGCAACTTTATTTGTTTCTGTGGCATCCTGTATGACAGTTTTGGGAACTTGGGAACAACAATTAATGTGTAGCAATCAGCTCTGGTTTAGAATGTATATTCTGGTACTAAAGGCAAAAGAACAGCTGTTAGTGCCAAGTGTCTCCCCGGCGTTCTCTGCTGCAGTCACTGCTATAATATAAAGGCATCAGGTGCTTGAGCATGAGCTGAGTCCCCATCTATTTAGTCACATTACCTTTAGTCCTGTGGAAGAAAGTGGAATATTTTTTATCACTCAGTATCAATAGAAAGTAAAGTTCTCGAGCCTCTGAATGGCCATGAGCTTTATTTGGTAGATGGAATATTTTTTCTGCAGTGACTTCAGATCGCAGACTGGGTGAAGCCTAGGATTTCTTCGTTGGCCATTCCCGTCTTGTCTCACAGGCGTGAGGTGCTAGCAGGGGTGAGACTCGGCTTCCTTTCACACAAGATGTGCAAGTTCCATCTTCTTGCCTTGTCACTCTGATCTCATAAACCAGACATCTGTGTAACACCAGCCATTCATCTTTTTTGCTTGTTTAAAACCTGTTGCATTCTTTTTCACGAGATCCTGCGGGTTCATCCCTCTACAAAGCTATAAATGGGTTTGGGATTAGCATTAATCTTCAATTCTACTGAAAGAACCTAATTTAACAGAATTTTGCCTGGTTTAAGTTTTCAGTATCAGGAAGGTATTGAGTTGAGTCTAGCTAGATTTGCAGAATGGCCAGCAACGTACTGTGTATTTTCGTAATGGGCTATTGCAAGGCTCAGTGGTGCTAAAGAGTCGTAACGGACCTCATTGAAAATGTTGTCTCTCTGGTCCTCCATGCATTTTGTAATGATGTGTCTACCGTACATCTGTACTGAAGTATTTTATCTCCAGGAGTCTTTGTCTTTCCAGAAGTCTCTTAAGCAGAGAGGGTAGTACAAACGCAATAATAAATAAATATCCTGGTATTTGCTTAGTTGGGCAGGGTGGGGACATACTCTGAGTCATAAAAGACCTTTGGAAATAATTTTAATTTTCATTACTGAGGCATTAAAAGAAGTTTTGTTCCTTTCAGATTTTGCTTCAAAATTGGCTTTTTAAATAGCAGCTTCCAGATCTGTGACGTAGACCTTGTCTGAGATTTTCAAAATTGACAAGTGATTTTGGGTTCCTTAGTTTTTTGGTGCTGATACTGAATTAACACTGCCAGAGCATGGTGCTCAGGATATGCACGCCATACCCACCCTGAGAATCGGATTTCTGTCGAGGTGCCTCATTTGCACAACGCTTAGTCCGTAAGACGTTCAGGGACAAAAAGCCCTGGAAACCATAACTTCTATGTGGAACAAGGCTCTGCTTCTTAAAACAGACAAACCTTTATGTTGTTTGTTACTGGAGGTAATTGCTTTGAAATTATAAAAGTTGCTTCCCCATTTTCATTAAGAATAAATTGTTGTTCAGTTACAAATTAGTAAAAATTAATATTTTTCCCATCTGCACTGTTTGTGTCTCTCTTTCATTTACCTGCTAATTTTGTTCTCTTTTGGATAGCCTGTGTGATAATTTCCCTTTTATTCCTGTTAATATTCAGTTCACCTTGCAGAAGAATTCAGTTACATCATAGAGACTTTGGGAAGTTTGGGGGAAGAGGGTCGGTTTAGTATATTCTCAGAACTTTTTGTTCTTGCATTTTGGAAAAGTTTGTTTGGAAAGTCGTCACCAAGAGAAAATTGGAGATCTCTGCCTTTTACTTCTAGCTCTGACAACTGTTTTCCTAGCTTTTTATTTTTTAATTTTTCAGACTAATACTTTGGAACATGGATATTAAAATGCCAATGGTGCCTTCATTGTGTTTGTGTCTCGCCATAGCCACTACTGGTGAAGTTGAATACCAAATGAAGTAAAAGTGGAAAAAAACTTAATAAGGGAGTCTTGTATAGGAGAAAGAATTAGACTGTCGTTAGAATATTTTCTTTGCAGGTGCAAAAGTCTCCTCCTCGCATCAGCCTGCAAAGAAAAAGCAGAGTAAAGCATATATTTCTGACTTTGTTTTTAAATTATGTGGTTGTATGGCCCAACGCTGGGAGGGATTGTTTGGTTTTAGCAGAAAGTTGTCAATTTGTAACCGAGTATTTCATAACGACTAATCTCGTACTATAGACTGCAGTAAACTCACAGCGAGCGAACAGGCTGGAAGCACTAGGGGACTCGGGCTGACTCACCAGATGTCTAATTAATGCCTGCTGTCAGCTGTTGAAATGTCACTTACAGATATTCTTTCTTCACAGCCACTGTTTTAATGATGAAGATTACGCACAGATGTCACTTTGTTCCTGGGTTAACGTTGTGGTTGGTAAAATGACTGGTATAAATCGCGCTGCCAAATATGTAGTTGTTTCCAAGGAGAAAGAAGTACCATATGACTACCTTGTTCTCTGTACGGGACAGAAATACCAGGTAAGGTTGTGTGCAGAGTGAAAAACGTAACAGTATATTCAGTTTTTACAGTGAGTGGTGTTTCTGTGATTAGCAAAGCGGTAGAGTAGTCCTTAGCAAGCGCAGAACCAGAAGGCTTGCAGCCCTTCTGTGGAGCGGCTTGTACTGTTTCAGTGCGGCTGTAGAATTTGGAGGAGATGAGAGGTCTTACAAAATTTTCTACCAGCACTGTCACCGCTCAGTATCAGATATTAAGCAAAGCTGCCAATGTTTTTGCCACCATGACCGCTAAACCTGCTGAAGTGTAGGCCCAATTGACATGTGGCCCCAGCCACAGGAGACTGAACTCCAGCTGGTCTAACACCGTTTGACCTAGTTTTGGCAATGGAGAGAATTCCTTATCAAATTAATTACTCATCTCACACGACGACCGTGCCTAGGCACGTACGTGGTGCTGGATGTTATTGCAGCACACAGTTAAGTTTCTGGTGAGATTGAAGCAGACCCTTAGACGTGAAATGTGGAATCCAGCTCATCTCCAGCCCTGCAGGCTCAGCTTTGACTCGGACATCCTGGGCAGGGTTCGTTCATTCTTGTGTATCATCGTGTGGCCTTCAAACTATGTAAAACCAAGTGGCCGTCTCTTGTATCGCCCCGTTGCCTGCAGTGATTTTGCCTTGCTGATTCGTTTTGGATAGGAATCGCGACCAAGGTATTTTGCCTTTAAAATCAGGAGACCAAACTGAGCATGTGTCTGCAGGTTTTTACAGTGCTGTTCGCCATAAGTCACAAACGTGAACGTGAGGTATGTTCAGCCCCAGAGTGAAATCTGGACTGCGCGTGTGCAACAGATTTGTGGAGCAAGACAGCCCCAGTTTTTCTGCAGTCACTTTTCAGAGTAGAGCCATGCTTTCCACAACAATCCATGTTCACTGTTCAACAGGGATGAAAAGCATGTTGAAGTATGGTCTGAATGGCTTTAAGTGCTCCTAGAAAAAGAAATTTGGAGGTAACTCTGACTTGCAAAATAAGTTATGGGAAGTAACTACACTGGAGGAGAAAGCAAGATAAAGCAAGGGAAAACTCGGGTTTTATCTGCCTTCAAGAAGAAAGCCTAACGTCATCTATTCTCCCTTTTAAGCTCTACAAAAAATAGGAGGGAATTATTTTTATCATCTGGTTTCTGTTTTATTACACAGAGCTGTAGTTCAGCTTTTTATAAGTTGTCCCTTATTTGGTAAGCAGGCAAATTAATGCCTAGTAAAACATTATTCATTATGATCAAGAGGATTTACTTGCTGGGTAAGTAAGATCTTTTGATGTCGTGCCTGTTTTTATATGATCGAATAGTATTTCAGTTGATCCAATTGGCAGTGAGAACACTGTTCAGGCTGTTAATCACTGGTGCTGCAGAAGTCATAGATGAGATTCCCTTTTTGCTCTGTATCGTTCAGATTGAGTCTGTTACTGTAAAGTAGCATTATACAATTAACACTACTGAATCCTGGCATTTTAACCATCAGGCAGGTTTTGGTCCCTTTCTCTGGGACAAAATCTCTCTTATTTTAGAAAGTTGATTTTTGCTGACAAAAGATGGAGGCAGTCTTGCCGCACAAAGAATTTTCAAGTGTCGTTTAAAGGTATATGTTGTTCAAATAACCGGAGAGATCCTTCAGCCGTGTATTTATGTGTTTTTGCTGTGAAGTGCCTTTCATTTGCATTTTGCCTGTATTGCTGTTCATTTCTTCTGGCACTGCTGTTTAAAACGGTTGCCCATATCCCGTAGAAAATACGGAATACATACACACGCGCGTGTACCTGTGTGTGTACTCAGACTAGTGTGAATCTCGTCTCTGTGGCCGCGGGTGCGTTTGCTGCTGCTGAATGCTAAGAAGGGTCAGGGTGTACGAGGACAGCCACCCTTAGGTAGCCAAATGGCTGGTGCCATCGTTTGTTAAAATCTTTTTTAACCATTCTCCGAGATATTTGCCGTATATTCATTCACTCATTTCTTCATTTCTTCCAGGTCCTGTCTCCCACTGGAGCAGATATCAGTAAACTCCCAACTAATAGAGAAGTCCTAAGTAAGTGGCCACAAAGATACGCAGGGAAAGTCCCTTCCAATCATTTTACTCTCAATGACGATCAGGACTGCTTAAAGGCAAGGCACTGGCTGGAAGAAAACGTCGTCAACGCGGAAGGTAAGGGTTTTCATTAACACGCGCACGTTTACAGAAATGTTTTCTAGGCTTATTGTTTCCTTAATTCCGTGGTATAATTGGTGCCTGATTAATTCTAACAAAGTCTTTCATCTGCTGTGCTTTGTTTTCCAGATTAATTTACAATTTGTTGTCATTTTTGAGACTCAGCATATTTAGCTAGGAAAGAAAGGCTTGAGATAGATTAATTATCTATAATTATTATATAAACCAAAATGAGTCCCAAATGCAAATCTGGCTGGAGTCATTAATTAGCCACTTAAATAATAATTTAATTAGTGGATGTGTTTTTCTGTTGTATAGCAAAAATATCTAGATTTGAGGCATAACACAAAGAAAACAGGTCTAAATTAGGAAGTGGTTTTTTTCAGTATCTATCATCCTTGTATTTGGCTACATCAATTACAGATTTTCACATAGAACTGCAGGCTCCCAGTATTTTCTTTTTAATTCTTAAAATCACACATTTGTGCAGATTTTTGTCATGTGTGCATTGTTCATATATTCATTAGTTCATTCCCTGAATGCATATGCTGTTGGAAAATATCTGGAATCATCCAGGCTTCCGAGTTAAACTTTCAGCTACAGAAGAAGAGACCAAACGGTGAATGAATTCATGTAACGTCAGTTCTGTGTGCCGGATCTGAGTTAGGGCAGAGTTCAGAGCAGGAAAGCTGTCTTTGTGGAAAGTTCCTGTCGACTGAGTGCAACGACAGGAGTTCCCTGAGGATGTAGTTTACCTGGCTCCTTCATGGAGAACACGATGAAAATCGGTAGTTACCTGGTGTGCTCTACAAGGTTCGTGTCCTGCTTGGCAGACCTTCAGGGAAGTTCTCAAGACACTGGAAATTTCTTTATCGTCCTCCAAGTCTTGCTGTGATCGGGACAGGAGACAATAAACACGATAATGTTTCCGCCCTCATTTTCCTCAAAGAGCTTCCTGGCCTCAGGCACATAGAGCCTCTTCAGCAGTCCGCTCTGCCCGTTTTCCAGCTGATGCCAGCCCCTGCCCCGCAGTTTTACCTGACGGCCAGCTGATGTGCACAGCTGCGTTTGCATAAACAGATGAGGTTGTTAGTTTTCCCGGTTTGCTACGGCTAGTTTTTCATGTAAATCCGTGCGTGCCCAGTCCTGGAATGTGCTCCAGTACACCTGCGCGGCAGCGCTGCCCGAGAGCTTGCTGCTGGCTGGGATGCAAGGCGCCCGGGAGGATCGCTCCTCAGGCGAACGGCAGTCTTACGGCACCTCATCTGCCGTGGGACGAATGTGCCTTTATTAGTAGTAGTACTCAATCAGTATTATATTAATCATAATTTCGTTGTTGCTGCTGACTTCTGTTGTGGTGTAAAGCTGGGTATCTTAATTAGGCGCTATCCTGTCTTCAGTTATAAGCTAAATCCACAACTCCTGATGAGGACGCTCTGGAGGGACTTTCTGGAGACGTGACGCCTCCTCCTTTCTCCCCACTCTGGCTCCAGTTCCCTTTCGTTGCTCTTCCCGCTGCGTGTTCTCTGCCGCTGCGGATGTAAGCTATAGAGAGTGCCCAGCTGGAGAAGTCTTTCTTCACCTATCTTTGTTTCTGTTCTTCCTCACCCCGCTCCCTTTTCCAGCTATATTTCTTACAAATGTGGTTCTTTCAGACTTGGTCATAGCTGCCTCCAGGTTCCCTACTCTTTCTGAAAATGAGTCTGCTTTTCAGGCCCTAGCCTATTCTGGAGACAGTCTAACAGGCGACGGGCTCACGGAGGTGCAGAGGCAAGGCTCCTGTCGAGTTCAGCAATTGATTTGGATGTCTGTCAGCTCTCTGCAGGCCATGCTGCCGCTCTACTGGGATGACCAAAGTTTTACGCTTGTGCTCACTTTTCATCTCTGAAATTCTCCACATCCTAGTTTTGCCTTCAATAAATAGTAATATTACACCTTGTATCTTTCATCTCATCAAAACTGTAAAGTATTGTTTGTCAGATTCCTACTAACTTGCTTTAAACATATTAGAATTCAAAATGCTAAAAAATAGGATTTGCCAATGCTAAAAAATAGGATTTGCTTATGTTTAAAGAAAATGAAGTGGTTAGTAAAACTATATATGCTGGTTATTGTAGCTGCACAGAAATAGACGTTTCATCCTCCCACTTCAGATACAGTAATAATTCTTCCCAGCTTATACTCGATCTTTTCTCCACACAACTTTCTTCTACTTGTGCTCCTCGTGTTCAGCCATTTGCTACGTTTATCAAAAGCAGTCTGGAGCCTGCCGTGCTGAGCCCTGTTCTCCCGGCTCGGCCGCTGGATGAGCTCCCCCGGGGTCCCGCGTAGCTGCTCCGGGGGCTCGGGCAGGGAGCAGCTCCCGCCGGCATGGTGAGTGCGCAGAGCTACCCGGCCGGGGGAGAAGAGCCCCGGATGAGGGAGGGCGAATGTGCCTTCAAGACCACCTGTAGTTTTGGAGGTTTTTTAAAGGAAAGTGTTAATCACTGAGCTTCACAATGTGAGTCTTATGAGCCTAATTGGATGAAATCTTCATTTGGTGGCACTGATTTTGAGAGCAGCTTTTAATTAAGAGTTAAGGTAGGGTTTTTAATTGCTTTTCTTCCCTCGGTGAGCAGTGGGTACCGCTTCATTCTGGATGAAATCAGTGGATGCTTTTTTGCGGGTCGTAAGTAGAGCAGGATCAGCCCGGTACACGTGCTGGTGGGAGGCGTTGCGTGCTCGCCGTGGTGGAAGCAACGGTACTCCTGGCAGCAACTGCACCACCGAGGATGCGCAGCAGCGTGGTTGCTGCAGCCTTCCTCCCCGGGCTCCTCCTCGCCCGAGGTGACGGGAGAAGCTGGCCAGCACTCCGCAGCAGGTGTTGCTGGAGGAGCCCGTGGGAGAAGCAGCGAGCCACGTCTGCTGCTGCCAGCTCCTCAGCCGGCCGCTGCGCGGTGGGCTGCAGCGGGGTCCCCTGCGCCGGGGCCGGAGGCCTTTGCGCTGGCCGGCTGTGCTGGCGGCTCCGGAAGGGCCTCCGGCTGCCGAGGGCCCGGGAGCAGGGCGAGCACCAGCCCCGACGGCTGCTGCTGCGGCTTCTCTGATGAAACCCAGCTGCCTAATGCATGTAACCTATTATAACTGTAATTGTGACTAATTGAAATTCATCTCCTATTAGCTCTGCACTTTCCATGAAAATAAAAAGTAGGATGGGAGTAAAGTAAGGAACAAAACTGCTTTAATGGCCCAAAATGGAGCAATTATTTTTTCTCTTTACCTAAACATAGTTTACTGCCTTATTAAAAGCGTGTTTGTAGGAATACTATCGCATTAAAATTCCAGTGCATGAATCGCCAATGGGAGCCACTGATGCTTTAGCTAATACTGGTTTTCTCCTTTAGCTTTTGCAAACTAAAAAGATTCAGGTCATGCTAGGGTCACTGAAATCTTGTGCTTCCACTTGTGGAGAATGAATGAGCCTGCTCTGCCACAGAACGCTGACATTCTAGTAATAAATGGTAAAACTACTCTAACGGGCTTTATTTATGGCTGCTTTTTTCCATGGAAGATTATTATGTTTACTCACAGATAGATACATTTTCATGTAGTTAAATAATAAAAGCATCCTGAGGAACTGCTATCTGTCCAGTGAACATAATTTCAGTCCATAATGAATATCTGTAGTTCCTAGACTACTAGCACTTGTAATCTAAAAAGCCACTAATATTGTAATAAGCAGAAACCATAAATTGTTGATTTACAAGAGGTCAGTAAAAGAGCATTGCTTTCCTTGATCTAATGTAGTTGTATTTAATATTACCATATAAAACAGAATTTTAATTTTCCTTGAGAAATGCAGGGCTTGAATCTGATCTCGTATATACAGAAATGCCAACATAAAATGCAATAACTGAACTTCCCTCCAAAGAGGCTGGTTCTGCCAGACGGTGAGGATCTCTTGGTTGCCCAGACCTGCTTGCCTTAGAGTCGGAATAAAACTTTGCTAGGCTGTGCCTTTGGTAAGCGCTTCTCATTCCCCTTTCCCAGCCACTGCATCCTTTTCAGCTGCTTATGTTTTTCACCCCTTGCTAATTGAACATGTGTAAGTGTAATGTGAGGCTGTCAGCATCCACGTACCACGTTCTTACCTGCACTATTAGCACTTTAGATTACTAAAAATGAGTATATCCAAGTTCATATTTCAACACTAGTGCTGCTTGTTTACTTCTTGCATTACACGCCTCTGCAGCGGTGAAAAAAATGGATCAGTCTTACGTCTTCCTTCTTTTTTGGCGCTCTCACGAGGACAGTACTGCCTACAGATAGGCATCCTGGCAGGCACGAGCAACGGAAGGGTTCTTCTGGCTTGGAAAGTCAGCCTAGCAATGTACACATTGGGCGGAATTCCCATTATCACACATTATATGTGCTCTGTATTATATTTATGGAAGTAGTAAGATCTCTTTCTTCTTGTGATTTCAGATGAATACATTTGCAGGTAAAATTGTTCTGTCCCTCTGGTCATTGATGTGAACAGTAAAAAGATGCTTTCCGTCATTTCTGAGCATGTATTGGTCGTGGGGCACTTCTTTGCTCTGGCAGTTGTGAAGAGATATGTTTGTTTGGCAGCTACAAGTAGCCAAACTGATATGGACCAATAAAATAACCGTGTAGTCAAAGGGGAATAATAGAACATCTGTTAACAATTTTTATCATTAATATTCTTGGGAGCTAGGGCTTTGTGAATGCTCTGTTTAGTATTGCTCTGTGTCTCATGCAGTAAAACATAGTCCCAGTGAAATTAGTTTAGCCTATGAAATAATAAAATTTAGGTTGTAGGGGATGCTATCACTTGTAGTGAGACATAAATGCCAATGCCGAGATAAACGTGCAAGTTAGTTGCATGAGGCACTCTTACCTGCTCATCACTGCTTACTGCAGTGCCGTGTAGGACAACAAATGCTGCCAAAAGTCAAGATCGAGCCAGTTATGTAGGAAGTCAGCCGTTTGTCCAGACTCTGACGGCGGCTCCTGCTATGTAGTCTGTGGGGAGCCAGTGCCAGCTGCTGTTTATGTCAATTAAAGGCCATTCCTGAAACACCTCATGTGTTTCAATGCTGCTTTTTCTTTAGTACATTCCACCCTACACTTTTCCTTCAACGCCAGACTACAGGTTATGTTCATAGAGCTCGTAGAGAAACTCCTGCCATACCATCAGTCTTCTCCTACGAGGCCCTGTATCCTCTGTGTATCCTCAGCCCCGGATCGCCCAGGGTTTGTGCGCTGGCTTTCTCCGGGTTTACAAACATCGCCTGGAAAAGCGACGCTTGGCGGGTGTTAGCTTTTTCCTTTCTCCCAGCTCCGTGGGGGAGTGGAGTGTATGATGCCCTCTATTGCAAGGATGTTTACATGTTAGCTTGTGTAGGTAGGGCTCAGTTCTTGCCCATTTCTGCCAGGGGTTTCCCATAAAGCAATAAATGCACCTGCTGACCAGCAGCGCTGCCCAGGTATGGGACGTTAAACGCACTGGGAACGCGCATTTGGTGCATCCTTGTGCTGACAGATCAGATTCTTGCCGTACTGAAATGCCTATCAGACGTAACGCGTAGGAGCTGATGCCTTACTGAAGGTCTGTCAGAATTCGCGGGCTGGGTGTCCTCCGCCTGCCTTGGCTGCGCAGCTTGAGCTAGCTGCCGGGGCGGCTGAACGCAGCCCAGACGCAGAGCTGGTGCTCGTGTGCGTGCTTACTGCTGCCGGCACCGAGGAGCCTCCTTTGCTCGGGCGGGAGCTTGGCCGAGGCCCTCGTAGCGAAGGGTCCTTTGCCGCTGGGAGAGGAGTTCCCAGCGCGTCCTACGAGAGCTGTGCCCTTTTGCATGGATTACTTGAAGGCTTAGTGGATCACGGAGCAGAAAAATGGTTCCTACTCTCCAAGCAGGGTGGCAGAGGGAACAGGGAGGAGAGGAGCACGTTTCAGTCCCTGCTCAGAGGAATGTTTATGTGTTTTCTATTAAACTGTCCTTAGATGAAACACACAGATGCTGCGATGCATCCCAGCTCTGCCGCCCTCTTTGCCAGGAGGGCTTTAGCCATTAGGCTGGAGAGTCGCATTATGCTGCCGCAGAACCTGCTTCCCTCCCATCCTCACGTATTCGCTCTCAGCTTTATGCGGTTTGAAGTGGCCCTGCTTCAGTAAGAGAATTTGCAAGATCCCACCATATAGCCTGCAGCTTCGTAGTTAAGGGCACTCCTCTGGAAGGTGGGAGACGTGGGTTTGAATGGGGGTTCCCTTCACCCGGTGGGTGGAAAGATGGAGCTGGTTTAAATAGTGGTTTCTGCTCCAGTGACAATGTGCTGCAAAAGGAGCAGCAACATCCAAACGCTGTTTTCAGACCAACTGGTCAGAAACGTCTCTCTCGAGCTTGCTGATTCCTAGGCAGTGCGCAAGGACGGAGGCTGGCTGCTTCGGAGCACGGACTCGAGGCGTTTAGGTTTTGGGCGTTCTCTTACGTGCAGGGGAGGGAGGCAGCCGTCTTCAAAGAGCGGTGCGGAGCTGCGCTCCCTGCCAGCGCGCCGGCCGCCTGTGCCCCTCGGCGGGGCAGTTGGGGAGACAAGCCGGCAGATAGGAAGCAGCAGGCACCGGGGTACGTCTGCAGGGGCGTCTCCATTGTCTGGAGATTAGGCTTCTGCGGAAGGAAGCCGCGGCGCTGGTGACCTCCCGTATTGCACAATGGCTTGTTTTCTGTAACTTGGTCTTCCCACAGTTTGTGGGGTTTTTTTCTGCGTGATGTATTTAATTAGCTCCTGTCCCCCCCCCATAAGTCCTTTGAACGAGCAAAATTGAGGAGGGAGGGTAGAACAAAATAAAAACCAGTGTGTCGCCCCCCCCCCCCCCCCGAGGATTTTCAATCAAAATAATTTCAAATTATGGGGTCAGAATGAATGTCATACTTCTGTGTGAAGTACTTGCCTACTTTGTGGGATGTTTTGTACAGATTCTTCACTAAATTATCTTAGCTACTGTTGCTAGGTAACATTGTTTGCTTCATAGCATCAGAGAAATAAGAGGGTCAAAGAGAGCAATTTCGTGTTATTATCATCTGAGTTATACTAATAAGGTTTTCATTGTACATCTTAGAAATTTTTCCCCTTTTTTTTCCCCTTAGGGAACGTCATTGTCTATGGGAATACAATTGACATTTACACCACGGTAGAAACCCTCTTATCTCTTGGAATTAATGGTTCTCGCATACATCTCGTACAGCCTCCACTCAGCTCAAACGTTACTTGCCTTAACAACAACGAAATCGAAAGTGCTGTTCAGGAGGCACTGTCAAAGGCTGGCGTGTCTGTTTATTATGACAGTATCCTGGCACAGTGGAACGAAGGCGACGACCCAGACCTTATCACATGCGCTGCTTTCACCACTGACACAAAACCGTTTAAATTGCAGTGTTCAGTAAGTATGTGCTTTCATTGTATTTCCTTCAGTCTGTTTTTTAAGACAAAGACCATCAAATTTAGATAGTCCCTCCTTGGTTTGTCTATTTTCTCATTGTCTCTAGGAGATTGAACATTCACTTGTTAGTCTAAAGGACTGTTTTTTAAAAATCCAAATAAAACCATTGTTAATGCCCTGACTGATTTGGATTAAAATGTATTTAAGTCACCTGACTCACAAATAGTTGTTCACTGCTGAGTGACAAATACTCTTAATTCATTTTCTAAACAATTCCAGAAATCCTTTTATTATTTAAATCATACAGTAACTCCTGTCTATAGTTATGTGCATTTGATTAAGTCATAGTAGAAGCCAATAACGTTAGGGTAGAGAGGCCTACTATGTAACTTAATTAAAATGTATTTTAAACAGATTTTTCTCCCTCTACGTTAGTGACTGCATTTTTGTTCATCTACAGTATCAATATCTAAGTAAATTTTATGTACGCTCACAGGTACGGCCCCACCGTGAGATCTGGGACAGGTTTTAGCCTTTCCTAGTGGGCAGAATAGTTCTGTTTTGCTTCATTGGGCTAATCCACGTGCGTGAGCACCTCTGATAGGGTCACGTCAAAGCGTGCACCCGCAGGAAGCCGTGCGGCCCCCTCAGCACGCCCCGCTGCCTGCACGCTGCTTTGTGCAGCAAGTCGGTTGCAGTGCTGGAAAGGAAGAGCCGTGGCCTCCCCCGGAGAGCTGCCCAGGAGCCGGTGGTCCCTGCCGGCTCCCCTGCACTGGAAAGCGCTCAGTCAGTGGGTTTTCCCAACCCTTTTCTTTTTAATGTATGGATAGTTAAGCCCTTCCTGATGGAGGTGAAGACCTTGCATAGCACTTTTATCCGCTAGCAGTCTTCTGACTTTGGTCCCCCTATCAGTAGTGATGTTCCTCCCGCTCTCTCCTCATACGCAGCTCTTCTCTTTGCCTGAAATCCCTCTATTTTTATTCTTCTTCCAGAGATCTCAATGTGGTTCTTGTTCTTGCAACTTAATATCTGTGGACCCCCTCCCCGTCAGCCCCCCCTCTTTTCCCCGCCACCTTGCCTGTGTGGCCTGTCCCATTCCTTCAAGACCCCCATTTCCTCGTGGTTTGTTTCTCTCGCCCTTTTGTGCCCCCTGCCCCGTGCCTGTCTTTCTTCCAGCCATGGTTCTTCCCTCTCGAGGTCTCTCTTACCCAGCCTCTAAGGTGAAAGACATGCAATTACTTGCGATGTCAGGGCCTTTATATTCTCCATACCGGTTCAGCTGTCTTGCATGGCTCCTGTATCTGCTTTTAGCCGCCTGGGAGGCCAGGCTCCGAGGAGGACAGGGCTCCGGGGAGCAGCCTCCGCCAGGAAGGCAGCTGCATTCGCGAGGGAGCAGGCTGTGCAGGAATCGGCACTGCAGCAGCTCTGGGCCCTTTGGGATTTGAGCCAATATCAACTGTTGATTGGCAGTTCTTGGGGGCTTAATTTGTTGAGTCCTGCAGGATAAAAACAACAGGAGAAAATCTCTTCTTTCCCTAAAGCGGCAGCCTCCCTCCCTCCCCTCCTGCGCTGACAGATGGCTCCCAGCCTGGAGGTTGCAGCCCTCCCCTCCCCTCCCCTCCAGTGACACCATCCTGCCTGTCAGCCGGCAGGACGTGGGGCTGTGTGGTCCCCCTGCCCTCGCGGGCAGCGCTGCCCTGATTTTGGATCTACTAGATGGTTAGAATTCCCTTAACTGCCCGTAGTTCATTACTTGTTTTATATGCAAACAAGCCCAGAGGCCCTGGCTCCTCTGCTGCCGCATCTCTGCCATTCCAGAGTTGCTAAAATTTCCAGCTCCCTTTGCTTCCCTCTGCTGTGCCTTTTCTTGTGGCCGGCTCATCCAGCTGGTCATGAGCATCTGACGCTTGCCCTTAGTCCACAGGAAAGCTCTTTGGTGGTATAATTGGGTAATACCTTTACCCAGGTCACAGCCGTGTCCTCCCTGAGGCTGACACTAAGGGAAGGACGTATTACTGATGCTGGTTTGCCCTGATACAGTTATGTCTCGGGCTCTTCAAGACGAAGGCAGCAAGATAACGCATGCTTGTCTGATAACTTTTCACCCTTTCCTCAGCCTGTACAGTAATATTTCTTGATGGTGGGCAGCAACATTCAACTTGGCGTCTAATCGTTTTAAAAGCTGAGGGCACTGATGAAGGGGAAAGCTCTTTATAAAGGCTCTGGAGCTTCACAAACTATATTGTAGCGATGAGGCGGTCAGTCTTCATCTGTACCCGTTGCAGACCATGGTCTTGTTTAAAACATCTCTCAACCTTGCCATTCTTATTACTTTTAACCCTCCGTGTCCAGAGTGTGCTCTTGTTTTACGCTATTTTTGGGATCTTTGTTCCGCCAGCTTTCAGTTTATCCTTTGTAAGAGGCAACTATGAAGATGCTGCTTGTAGTCGTAGCTTCTCCCGCTTCTGCTGCCTGCAGCACTCTGACGGAGGTGAGGGCCTGGGGCAGGGACTGTTCTGTGCGTGTGCCCCCCGGTTCCAAGCTGGCGTGACCCAGCCTTGCTTACCTGCTCCTCATTTCTCGTGTTTCGGGACTGAGACACCTCCAGGTGACGCAGGTTTTACCTTCCCCAGCGCCTGTCTTGGCTTCACCTGAATAGGCACTTTCGTCCTTAGTGAGCACGTTTTTGGTTCCAGATTTCTGACAGGCTTTTGCCTCTCTGAAGTCACTTTTAGGGAACGTAGATTGCCTAAAAGTATTTGCACTTTTAGTGCAAATAAAACACGTATCAAGAGAAATGTTAGATGTGCATGATTCTAAATCAATTCGAAAGCTCCTCTCTGCTAATCGATGCGCGGAGCCTGTGCGGAGCGTGCAGACAAAAGGCGAGGGCCGTGGCGGGACCCTGCAGTCCTCGCTCTCGCGCTGCGCTGGATTTCAAAGCAGCTCTTCAGGCATCCAGCACGTTTTGCATGACGTGCTGCGCGCACATCTGTTCCACACCGATGCCTAACGTGCAGGACGAATCGGTGGCTGCTTCCAGCACCACCTGCTTTGTAGTGCTTGTCGTGGTGGTGCTGCCTTAGCTCCTGTCCTGGGGAGATGAGGTCTGATCTGCTTCCCCATGTCCCAGGAGAGGGACTGTGCAGGTGCCACAAGAAGACAAAAGAAGGGAATTATCACTAGCTTTTTTTCTTTGAGACTTAGAGGAGGAATTTAAGGATTTAGGGTGATTTTCTTTCAATGCCCTTAAAATCTTCCTGTGGGGAAGACGAGCTCGTGGCTTCAGTAGATGCTGGTGCCGAGACAAATCCCTACCTCAGGGCCAGTTCCGTAAGGAGGAGTGAGACAGCACAGGCAGTGTTTTCAAAGAATGGAAGTCTTATCTTTTTTCAGTCCTGCAAACCAGAACACAGTGAATAGGTATCGGCTGTGCTCCCTGCCAGATTCAGTAACTGACTGCCAGATGTACCGGGTGCTTTACTTGCAGCCACGGCCTCCTCTGGGCTGACCTGGGTGATCCAGAGGGATCTGACGCCCACCCAGCCCCGTGCCCTGGCGCTGAGAGCGGCCGGCCCCACCGCTGCAGGGGCAGTAGTCCCAGGCGCTACGGAGGTGCAGATTAGTCTGCCTCCTAAAGCAAGTGTTATCCGGATCTGGAATAGCTGGAGATGCGTTTCAGTCCCGACAAAGTTTGGATGTGCTTTCCAAAATCTACATCGCTATCAAGTATAATAAATCTGAATGCTTTCCTTTTCGTGTAAATATTCAGTCCTTTTATACCTCTCGCAAACGTCGTGGCCTCCGCAGCTTCCACTGCCTTTAATTCTGCCGCTGTAGTTTGCATGGGGATGACATTTCCTCTGAACAATTTGGATTTCCTGTCTTGCCCTTTCGTTGAATATCCCTGTGCTGGTGGCCATAGTAACACAGTTTGTTGGTAAACAGTTAGGCGCAACAGTTGGAAAAAGATTTGTAATACACAGTTAGCCTGCTAAAATGCAAAGTAAATTGTACTTTTCTATTACCTAGTTTTTCAGTTCGGCTTGAGCATTTGAAAGAAGAAAACCAACTTCATAGAGGGTTCAAGTCTATTTCATATGCTCATACTGACACAGAAAATATGCACGTCCACTCAGGCTATTTGACACAGTTAACATCAGTGTGTAAAATAAATCTCATCTAATAACCAGAAGTAGATGAGTCTAGTTTAGTAATTCTCCCCTCTACTGTCTTTGTTTTAATTTTAAGTAGCTGTAAATACTGGTTCAGAAGGATTTATCTGTGTATATAAAATCATACTTTGTTTCATGTTCTTGTTTTTCAAAATAACTAACACACAGAACGAGGTGTAGGTTTTGATTTATGAAATCAGCCAGTAACTAATGTATAATAACCTACGCTTATTTACATCTCTCTTCTAGGCATTTTTTAGCTTTGCCTACAGGACAGTGGATTATGAAACCTTTAAGGCAATTAACGATGCTTGCCTTGTTTTTGACGGGAGGCTTGTGATCGATACCGAATTCCGTACTAATGATGTCAGTATCAGGGCTGCAGGTCCTCTAACAAAGTACTCCAGGAGATATTATGTAGATGAATGGACGCACAGCAACTTCAATTCAAAAGAGATTGGCTTTGAGCTTGCTGCATCTATGCTGAATCTCTTTGATCCAACCCCGAAGCCCTTCTCTAAGCCACCAGAAGACACAGACAGACTCATCCCCACGTACAAAGGGTGTAAAATTAAAGGTATGTCAAAGTGGATTTCTGTCAGGCTTTCATCCCCGCGTTGGTCCTTTTGCTGTCATACAAGAAGGGTAGGCCCAGCTCACCTAAGGTGCCGCCTAAGGGCAGTGAAGTCCTCAAAGCTCCTTATGTCAGCAGAGAGAGGCGAGCTGCAATAAAAGCTTAGGCTGTAGATTTTTGCTAATAACGGACCAAGTTGCGCTTTCATTTATATTGCAGTAAATATGGAGTGTTTCCAGTGAAACTCGGTGTCTTTATTCCAAGTTTAAGATCAATAAAATTATAATCAGAACTTTTCAATGTGTGGCTACTGCACGAATATGTTTAAGAGTACCAAAAAAAGTTTATAACATGAAGTCCACCGAAACAAAATAAGTTCCTTGTTCTCTTTTTAGAGCCATCTAGTCAACAAACAAAAAAAAGATTATGGGAGAAGGAGGGCAAAAAAATACTTTATTTTCTTCTTTGTTTATGATTTAATAAATCTCATCTTGTTATTTATGGCAGGAGGTGTTCTTCCTGGAGGTTATAATTACTTGCATATTTCCAAACCAGAAATCCCCATCCGCTTGGACTTAGAACTTGCACTGTGCGATCACGTAAGTTACATTATTTAACTTTTCTTTGTTTCATCCTCCGTTTGGGAAGATCATAGAATCGTAGAATAGTTTGGGTTGGAAGGGACCTTTTAAAGGTCTAGTCCAACCCCCCTGCAATTAGCAGGATGCTCTTATTTAAGACAGCACAGGTATATGCATAAGTACCATGCATCTTAAAAAATACCTTGAGTAAGCATGGGTTTAAGTATGTATTTAGAGATGGGGACTTAGCAGTAAACTCTGGAATGGAACAAACCACATAAAAACAAATCTCTGTGATTATTTGAAAAGATTTAATTTATTTCAATGTAAATTCACTATCATATTGTAAACGTGGAATACATACAGATAAGATTACCTGATTAACTTCTTTCCTGCAGTTCTTGATTCCTTTGCCATGAAATCAACTGAAACTGAAAGAGGTTTTGGTCCTTGAAGGCAGGAAATACTTGTCAAGCCCTAATGCCCTGCACTCTTCGTTACTGTTCGTAGCGCTTTGGGTTGGGATAGCTCCCTCGTGGGGCGCTACACCTCAGCCCCTTGGCCGGTTCTTCCAGAGCTGGTGGCTCAGCACTGTGCCTGGTTCCTGAGCCGTTTGTCTCAGCACAGGTCGGGAGGTTATCGTGTTGGCTTCTCCTCAGGACTCTCTTTTTCAGAATGGCTTTCTTTTTGCTTGATTCTGTAGAGAGAGACAAGTCATTTTCTCAGACATACAGACTATGTTGCTTTTGAAGTTCCTAGCGCGTATTTTATACACAGCTTATCAAGGTGGTGGTGGTATTTGCCATCAGATTTGCATAAGAACAGATCCAGTCCGCTAAGCCTGGGTGCGTGGTATAAACCAGGTACAGCTGGTGACCAAGGATGAATTGTATAACTAACTGAACCTCGTAGATGTTCGTTTCCATACCTTCTGCTATTTGGCTTTCTCAAAAGATGCACAATTTCTGTAAAGGGACATAGGATAGTATTAGCTGGATTTCACTAAAATGTGCTTTCAGCCTTAGCGCTTAACCTCTTTCCTCCCTGGAATAAGGCACTATAAATGCGTACAGATGATAAAACTTCGCAGCCTATCAGTGAAATTCAGGTGGTTTGTAGACTAGTAGGAAAAGAATATATTCTGGAAGGGATGCTCCATACTTTGCTGCTAGAAAATAGCTAGTGCTGCAACCACAAAAGTCGTCTTTGAACAGGAAAGAGGGAAGCACTTCACGCAGTTGGGCTACATGGGAGATTGTCCCACGATACAAAGGTGGAGACGCATTTCTTACTGGAGAACCTGGCTTGCGAAACAAGAAAAGGACTAGATTCATGTATTTTAAAGCCAGAGAGGACCATCCACGTAGGCAAGCTCCTGTTTCATACAGATTATACCTTTTTCCTCAGGGATTTCTGCATCAAGCCCATTCTTGTAGTCGATGTAAAGAGTGGCTTTTAAAAGACTACTGCAGTGCTGATTTTAAAACTCAGACAGCAATGGTCTATAGAAAGAATTTTTTTTTTTTGAAAAAAATGAATCCATGCTCTGGGGGGAGGAATCAAAGCGTGGCTCACCTTGTTTTCCAGCTTTGCAGATGCAGGATGAGCTGTCCAAAGCAGCATGTACTGGGAAGCGGAAAGGACTATCAGAGAGAGAAAAATTGGTTTTGTCACTCCAAACTGCTAGAACATGATTAGAATTCTTTCGCTGCAGCTTTGATTACCTGCTGTCTGAAAAGGGAACATCTTTAAAGCCACTCCAGAAACTTCATGTAAATCCTAAAAGAATTTCCTAAGAGAGAAGTAAGAGAAGCTAGTGAAATGTATTAGCTGAGAGATGTGGAAGTAACAAAGGTTACTGTAGCCTAGCAACAGGTTTTAGAAATATATAAAACTGGAACATGAATACAGCTTTAAAAAATAGCTTCAAGCTATTTGATCGTCCCACTGCAATGTGAGGTTTGAAAGAAATTTTTACATTTTTGTCTTCTATTAAGTGATTGATTTAACTAGCTGAAACAAAATGCTACAGTTTGAGCATCAACATCCAACATTCTTATTCTTTTATCGATAGTAGAGTTGGTGTTAGCAACACTTGGCAGCTCCTCTTCAAATTAGCAAGAGGGAGACACTGAGAGCAATTCTAAATCATATATATATATGTATGTGCTTGTGTGTATATATATACACACACATACACATGTGCATATATAAGTAATGTAAGTATATGCATATATATATTTTTGAGGCAATAGTAATTCATCATTTAAAAGTCTAGAACGTAGCCTGAAGGAAATGCCCTAAGAGATCAAGCCCAGCCTCCTGCAGCTGCAGGCAACCATCAGGTACGTAGTGCTGTTTACAAAATTCAGAAGCTTGTTTTCGAAGTGAAGAGGGTCCTTCCTGGTATTTCTTTCCTTGCTGGAAGGCTCTTCCAGCACGCCACACCTCTGACTACTGGGAAGCTTCTATATACAGCCAAAAATGCCACATCGGTACGTGATAAACCTCTGAGTTGTAACGCTGAAGTTTGCTTGTAACTGATTAATGCGGTAGTATCAACCCTCTGCCTACAATCGTATGGCTTCTACGATGTGCCATAAATTTGGACTCTGCACATACACTGTTTGTGTGTACGTATATAAAAATATATACGTATAGTTATAAATCTGGAGAGTAAAAGTATACCAGTGTGTTCTTCATTCATCACCATAGTGTCCTATAGTAAATCATGATGCGCCATGTGCATGTGGTAATATGGACTCTGTATAATAAATTAGGATGAATAGATTTCAATTCAGCTGCCTAAACAGAGGCATCTAGTGTTGCTGGGGATGCCCCAGGGCATCCCTCCTGACCTCCAGCTGCTGCTCCAGGAGGTCACAGGTCTCCCAGGCATCCTGTGTCGTAACTGCCAGCCCAGTTCGGCTGGCCCAGATACCCTTAGGTGTCTCAAATGGCACTTAGGATTGTGCCCGTGCTGCACACGCAGTCGTGTGCTGCGCAGTTTCGTGTGCAGTTAATCGAGCTCTACACCACACAGAAAATCTTTGTGTCCAAACATAGCGAAGTGCCTTGTTGTATAAACCACGTTACCAGGAGTGGGTATTCTTGATTAAAAAAAAAGGGTTGTGGGTTGTGAGAAATGGTAGACATCGGCCGGGAGACCCTAGCTGATCCTGTATGTGTGCCAAGCCAGGTGTTCGTTCCATCTCCACAGCTTGCCTTCTGTTTTCTGTTCCAGGGGACGGAGATTATAACCGGAGAGGCAAGACGTGGGAATTATTTCAGGATGCGTATCAACAAATATAGTACGGTAGATAGCATCACCTGCTTTTCAAAGGAACCCTTTCCTGTCTCCAACTACATTTGCTTGTATGGACAGCATGAGCGTCTTCTTAATGATTTTTGTTATCGCTGGAATGAAGGGCAGATTACAGATCTTTACAGGTAAGATAAACTCAACGTTGTGCAGAAAATCTACATTCTGGCAGAATTTTAGTCTTATTTTATTACAGTTTATCTTCTGGCTGTTTTCCCTTAGAAAAAAAGATTTAAAAAAATATTTTCCATTATTTGGCAAAATTATCAGTGGTAACGCAAACCCTAAAGACCTTCCTGGAAAGAGCTGTGTCTCCAAGATTTTTTTAGAGAAGGAGCAGTGGTTTACTTGACCATCTTTCATCTGAAAGAGCATTTTAGTATCTTTATAACTTTTGCTTAGGATATTCAGTAGGCTTAACTCATTAAGCTGAACCTGAGCAATCCTTTTTTACTGAAGATTCACATTCAGAAGTCACTTTGAATCAATTTTTTAAGCCAAAGGTTTCTAGGGAGATTTTAAATCACTCATGATGATAGTCACACTCAGCAACTTGCCTGCTTATCTGGTGATAAAACAAACCCTGAATTTTATCCTGTAGACTGTGTTCTCTGTGTAAGGGAGTCATTTTAACTTAATTTTATAGCTGGAGGCTGTGTCAGGACTCTGCGGATTTTCTGAGGTGGTCCCCTCTGCCCGCTGTGCCCCAGCGAGCGCAGGGCAGTCCTGGGGAACTAGCTCTTCCAAGGCAAGGACTGAGGTTCTCTCAAGTGGTGGGACAGACTAAAGAGCCTGGCTGTTCCTAGCCAAGATTTATGTGCCGTCTCCTCTGAGAGAATTTGTCATTGCTTTTGGAAATGCAAACTTGGTTAAAGAAGTTATTATGGAGAGAGGATTATCTGAAAAAACGCGATCTGCCATGTCTTTAATCTTCTGCTACTTCTCCAGAATTTCATATCTTAAAAAATTACCTGGCCTGAAAACTCAAACTTGTTTTTTTCCTTATGCCTCAGTGAAAACAAATGCTTTGGAGGTCAAGCTTGATTAAAAAACCAAACCAAACCAAACCAAAACAACCCCAGCCTTGAGTTCCATTCATGGGGTAGAATTCTTTGAGCATGTAATTGAAACAGGAGGTAAAGAAGAACTTGCTGATACATCTTATTTTGACTTTCACTGTAAAAAATCCCTCACAAGTGGTGGCTTGGGAACCTAAACTGTCCCGGACAGAGAAGTGAAGTACCGCATTACATAAGCTGGTTTAGAGACAGAAAGCCAAGCCCAGGAACAAATAGTAAACTTTTATCATGATACGAGGCTGATAGTGGTGCCTTAAAAGTCTCCAGCTCTGATTTTGTTGTATTTATAACTGATGGGAAGAAAGACATACATGCTAGCAAAATTTTCAGATTAAACAATGTTATTTAGGTAACAGTGTGTAGAAGTTTGCTGTAAAGGATGTGCTGTGGTCCAAAAGAAACTTTGCATGATAATAGCTATCTACAGGTTCAAAAAAGTCTGTAGGAATGAAGCACCAGGTATCTTGAGACAGGGACTGAAGAGCCTCTGAATACCTGTACCTCCTCCTCTAGCTTTTGCACTTCTGCTGGTTCAGTGTCAAAAAGCTTCCCCAGAATACGGATACAGCATTGTACGCTGCTAAGGGCAGAGGAATGAGAATGCCCGCTGAAATCGGGGAGAGGGGGGGTCCAGCCAAGCCCTTCAGTTAATGACAAAAGATTGGTTTGTGTGCCGTATTTTGAGAACAGTGGTATCAGCTGCTGTCTCAAAGGGTGAACTCCCCTGAAAAGGACTCAGGGCGTCACCGGGACTGGATGTGCAGCGCTCTCAATTCTTCTGATGCGTTTTGCAGTCCTCTTCCTGTACTCTCTCCTCCTTGTAAATACTACAGAGTCTAGCTCCTCATTTTTCCTTCTCATCTTGTACTGAAAGACAGGATGAACCCAAACTTCAACTGTGAGGTTTAAAAGTTTCTTGGACAAAAATGCTTCTTTACAAATTTCACTTTGGGAGACCTTTGTATGCCTCTGCTGAGAGGAGCGTGAAACTTGTGAATTATTGCTGCGACAGGGATTGATTTTGATTTATAGAAAATGCTGGGTTTGTTTTACAAGAGAGGAGTGGCACACAGCAAATGCGGAGTTCACGTAAACAGTATATTGTCAATAGGTGTTAAGTAGAAACTGAAGGAGGATGACACAATTGTACGAGATAGGCGCTAAGACGACAGGTAATTTTCTTTCCTTGTCACGGCTGATGCTGATCAGCTAATACATTTTGAGCACTGGAAGAAACTCAACATTCAGGTTGCGGCAAGGTATCATCAGTCTTTTTCACGGTGTTACAATATGCAAACACAGCCGTGACCTAATCTTTTCTGTGAACCACAGATGTTGCCAGACACTTACGCCTTTGCTGTTTGCCCAGATGTGGTCACAGTGTCAGTTGTTATATGTACTAGCAAGTTTCGCACCAGTATCAACATCTGGAAGAACAAATCCTCTTGCTTTGGGATTTCTGCCTGCAGCACAGGCAGCGGTATTTTCCTGACCCTGACAAAACGAGCATTTGTTCCCTTTCTCTCTGTTGCTGCGTGCTGGGCACGTAGCCCAGCCCAAGGACCTCAGCGCAGCTGCACTTACCTGCGCTCTTGGTAGCTACGCACACAGATTTTGAAGAGGGGAGGCATTAACTTTCTGAACGGACAGCTTATTTCTTCATGAGAGAAATTAAGAATGTATTAGCCTCCCGTGCTCTCGTGATCGTGATAGGATCCCCGCACAGCGCACAAGCTGATCGGGGGATTACAAGCAAGATCAAGTTCTAAACATCCACGGAGATTTTAAAAATCTCAGGAGAGATGAAGATCCCAGTGATGATCTGTTAACAGGATGAGCGAGGCCAGTCAACACTGTAAGGGTAAGAAGTGCAGCTTTATCTGATGGCAGCGTATGCGCTCACTGGGGGAGTCATCAGCTCCTGCAAGACCGCTTGTTTCTTAGCTGGGCTTCGCTCGCCAGGGTCTGGAGTTGTGCAAGGGCAGGGTACTCACAGGCACCGTCACCCGCGTGTCCGGCTGGTCTGGCCAGGATCATGAGTGTGCCACACAGAGGGACACCGCCTATCACGTCCCCATCACATCTCTTGAGCTCTTCTTAATTAGTGATGATGAACTAATTTTGGACTTGTCTTTTACAGCCTTTAGATGTGGATGTTGTTTGGGATCTTTCCCCTCATTAGTTTATCTCGCCTCTCATTAGCCTGTGGCAAAATTCTGGAATTACAGTTGCCAGATTTTTCTTATCTGATTATTTTATTGCCTCCAGTCCTGTTTTTCCTCTTCTTTATACCTTATCTTTACATAGGTTTGTTCCTTCTCTGCTTGCTATTTGGTCATTTGAATGAAATCACATATGTTGCTCTGTAGCAATTAACATACGCTCTTCTTTAATCTTACTCGCTTGTTTCTTCCGGTGCTTTCACACGCATGCACGCACACACGTTTCCATTCACATCACTCTTGATATTTCTGCTACAAATGTCTGTGCTGTGAGGAGGATAGATTCTCTAGCTAGTTGGACAGGTGGGAGACAGAAGAGCGACCCACTGCAGTAAAGGAGAGCCCCTTGCAGTCAGCCAGGGCAGAGGGAAAGGACCAGTGAGAGGAGGAAGCAGACTGCCTGTAACCTCCGTGTAACGGTCCTAGCCCAAAGCAGACTGGCACAGGAAAATGCTTCTTTTGGGAGGAGGCAGAGCAAGGGAAAAAGGCTGGCAGTATAATGTAGTCTCAGAATATTTAATATCATATCATCTATACAATACACATACAGCCACGTAATACAGTGTTATATACAAGGTACCTCTATATATGTACAATATACAACAATATACAGTGTTAAAACCTCGCCATGAGAAGACTGTCTATTAGAAAACCATCAAATGGAAAAATGTTTTAGTGTCTCTTGTGAGATGAAGATTGTCTTGAGGCTTTTATGTAGATAAAAAGTGGTGTCTGGTCATCTTTTTGGCAAGGAATATGAAAATGCATTCCTTGATTTCTATGCGTGTGATAAAAAGAAGAAAAACTGTTTTGGGTGGTGTTCACATGGTCTATAATGATCTCACCATGACCATGTGAATGCAAACCTCATGTTAGGACTGAATTTCTCTCTCTGACTTTGAGAAAATCCTTTTAAAGTAGTACGCATTGCACTCACATCCACTTGCAGTTATCTTCTAGCAAGATATGAAGTGCCCTTAGTGAAAAGAAAATGTAGACTGTGAAAATGTGGTGGTTTGTTAGTTAAGCTTCTAAACTTGCTGGTTTGAAACATTCGTTCCCCTCCTCCCTTCTTTATGCCTCTGTTTTGGGGAGGGCCTTCCTATAAGGCAAGAAGGTACAATGTTTTAATCTTTTGGTCTGCATTTAGATTTCCCAGCATGGCATCTAGTTCCAGGAATGGACACAGTGGAACAGCTGTCACCTGGGAGCTAATTTATTTCTGTGTAGCATGCAAATTATCTTTTAAATAATTAGAGACTGCACCTAGCAATGAATTTCCTCACTGATTTGCGTTCGGTATAAGGGCTGAAAGTTAACCCCATGGTACCGGATTTCCTGACCGTAATGTGCCAGTGCCATTTTCAAATTAGCATTAACAACAGGCCCTCAAGATTCAGCTAACGTGAAGAAGTAACCCTTTCCGGTCGTGCGCATGAAACTGCGGCTAATGGTATTAATGAGACAAATAACATTTCCTTTTGTTGAGAGAAAAGTTCCATTGATTTCAGTATGAGTTCAAGATGATTAAAAGCTGCAGGACTTGACCCACAACCAAAGGAAAGATTGAAATCACTTCTCTCGCCTCCTCTCGTCCCCTACGGTACACGTGGTTTGCGGAGGAAGCGGGGCAGGGAGGTGGGCATGCATCGCCCTACCCCTGCTGCGGGTCAGAGGGGCCCTCCCGTCCCAGCCAGTCCCATGCCGGGGAAGGAAGCCCCGCAGCCCCTAGATTTGCAAGACCCAACAGTCTGATGCCCCCAGTCACGCTACTACTGGTTGTGTCTATTCAGACTGCTGCCCTTTAAGACTTTTATGTTCATAAATTTATCAACCTAGCAAGCGGTAACCAAAAAAGCCAGCGTAAAATCATCTGACTCTATTGCCACAGTCACTTGGCTACAAAATGCATTAGTGCACTTGAGAGTGTAAGCTTTTAGTGAGTTAGATACTCCTCCTCTGTATTACAGTATTTTCACAGCTCACTGAAAGCCTCAAATGCTTTTGAATTAATTTTTTTTTTCAGGGAAACAATGCTTTTAGCTCTCATAATTAAACCAGCCAACACTGTATCTGATGGAACTAGAGAGTTTTAAAGTTTCTTTTCCTATCTCCTCCTTTAGCAGACAGGTACTATGGACATTTTTAAAGGAGGGCTTGGTGCAAGTCTGCAACTGCATAGTTAAAATAAATGCTCCTTGGAGTCCCTAGCTGCCTTAGCTGTGATCCCAGTGATATAGATGTTAATGTGATTAACAGCAGATATCAGCCTTTTTCAAATATAATTGCCTGTAGTTAAGCTCCTGCACCCATATTTGGGCCTGACTCTCATAGGTGTTAGGTATTCCCGCTGAATTCAGAGTAGCGTCGGAGTGGGCTCGGTTCCTTACTTAGCTAATCACAAATTTAAGAGCCAATGTTTTTGTTTCTACCTATGCAAACAACAGCTGAGGAAATAGGCTGTTAAGCCAGAAGATGACCACATCCAGTCCGGCAGCTGTCTCTGCTGACTGCACCACAGTGGGATGCCCTTCATCCCTCTGACTGTTTTATAGGATGCCAAGGTCTACTGGGCAAACCGTCAGGGCCTTGGACAGGCAATATTTACTGCCCAAGAAAAGTCTCATCCTCACTTGTGCTACAAGAAAAAGGCACCGTTGCCATCAGCAATGGTCACCCTTCCATCTGCCTCACGCCGCCACGGTAGGCGTACTCACTCCATGGTGAGTGGTGCACTTCACTCGTCGTTAATCGGTGGTCAGGGAGACCCTCCCGTTGAGTCAGGAGGTTTGGAAAGGACCCCCTTGCTTTCTGAACTCCTCCTCAGAGAGGAGTCTAGGTGCGGCTGGGTCTGGTCCTAGTCCCACACTGGGTCACCGGTTGATGTCTAAAGGAGTATATCATGTCCTGGGAGGGCCGTCTTGGATGACTCCCTTTGAGATAACCGATGTTCAGGACACCCTTGGGCTAAATTAAGGTGACTTAACACCAAATGATCGATAGAAAAGTTTTATTTATGGCAGAAGCTATTTAAACCTTGGATCGTACAAAGGGATAAGCTATTTAAATCTTGAATCTTATGAAGGGCTGTAACACCTTGTAACATACAAAAAAGAGTAAGATAGAAAGATAGAGGCGGAGGAAGGATAGAGGTGGAGGAAAGATCACCATCGAGCGATGTCTCTGGTCTGGTTCCTTCGGATGGTGGGTGCACACCCAGCCCCTCTGAGTTGCGCTATTTATAGACTAGTCCCACTGCATACGCTAATTACTTCGCACGTGTAATCGGTTGTTCTTGAACCTTCTTCGACAGGAGTTGGGGGTTTTGAGGCTAGTGATTTTGGTGCCCCCCCCCCCATCAGAGATGCAGGGGCGATGCTGTCTCAGGCTGTTTGTTTTTTAAACAATTACTCAAGATAAGGCCCAGCAAAGCGCTATCCTGCCTCCGAAAGATCGTCCCTTCCAGCTGCACCTTATCGCGTTAGTGTGATAACATTCCTTCACACCAGGTCCTCCTTTGTCAAGTGTTTGAGACATTAACTCTTTCAGCTCCTCAGTCTCTTACAGCCTTCAGCCATTACGGTCCTGAGCAGAGAGGTCTTGCAATGCAGTCGTCCGATGTCAGGGCAGGCAAAACCATAGGAACCAAAGACGCCGTATCCTAAAGCTGAGGATTTAGTACACAAACCTTTTATGTCACCTGGAAATTTAACAGCATTACTCCCTAGGTTTGGAATCCACTTCAGGAAGGAGTTTCTGCAATTTTTATTCATTTCCCGTAAGGTTGCATCTCAAAAAGGCTCAACTGGAATTTGAGCACCCAAGAGTGAGGCTCCTTCCAACGGGGAAAACTTCTCTTGAAGGAAAAAGAAAGCAAATTCCAGTAGGTTTCATATGAAGTGTCCCCTGTACCACACTCCTTCCCTTCCCTCGGAGGTATCCGGTGCTCGCTTGAAAGCCTTCAAATTCTTTCCATTGCCGTAGCAGCAGATAAAAGAGAGGGAGTGGGGAGAGAGCTCCGAAATTTTTTTTTTCTTTTATTTTTACGCTTATAGATTTGTTACTGGTCATCAGTGCTCCATACTGCTTCGCAAAGGAGGAATGTAACCAGCCAGTTACACCCTTTTGTAGTCTCCCGAGATGAAGGCAACTGTAAGGCAGTTGCCAAGTTATGGAACGTGTCCACAGAGCGGAGGAATCTCCCTCTGCTGCATCTTCAGTACAAAACGGGTAATTAGAGGGGTCTCCTGATACTTGGCAACCAAATGCATGCTCACTGGCATCATGCCTTTAATATGAGATAGAAGTGCTTCATGTAGGCTTCATTTGGCATTAATGAAAACCAAATCTATGAACATAATGCATAAAAATCTGACCCACTAGTTTCTGAAATACTTAAGTAGCTTATCAAATTAGGCGTGAGTGGTTTTTTACTTGGGATTTTGTACTACTGTATTAATGACCTTGTTTTCAGTCATGACCTACAGAAGATGCTGGTTGCATCACGTTAACGTGGCAGTAATACGAGGCAAAGGAGTACCAGTGTTGCATGACAGCGAGTGCAGCAAAGGCAGCATCGCTGGAGGAAAGGCGCAGATTTGGGCTGACAGTGATGAAGCGTCCTGTCAGAGGTAACATCATTATGCCCATCAGTTTCTGAAAGGCACCCCCTGAAATGTTGTGTTGCTCAGCCATCCCCTTCTCAAGCTGCTTCTTGTACCTATTCAGCGAGTTTACTCTCTGCGTGATGCTGAAGTTAGTAAGATGGTGCATGTTAAGCACTTCTGGTATTTAACAGTTTGTAAAGCATGCTGATAGACTAATGCATGGCGTAGCAATCAAAGTGTTTTGAATAACACATAACACAGAGTATAAGTGCTCTTTTTGTATTGTGTTTATATTTAATTCTTACCAGAAATGTGCTTTTAGTCACCTGTACTGACTGCACTTGCATCGTGGAGCCATCTTGGTGCACACAGGCTGGACACGCAGATTTTGCTGTATGTGTGTATGTCGGCTTTCCAGCTACGAGCTGAGGAATGCTACGGGGTCAGTCCTGTGAAGGAGTCCAAGAAGGCAGCGTGCATTTTAAAGGGTGATTAGTGGAGAAACCTTACAGGCACACTCATCCGAGCTGAGCTCAAAAAGGCTTTGTTACTTTTTTTTCTTTAATAACTTGGTTCCCAGCATTTTAAGGACTTGTCTAACTCATGGACAGTTTGTCCACCTTGCGTAGCGGTCTCGAGTAGCACCGGGAGGAGAATGAACTTGCCACCGTTCATCGCACGGTAGCAAAGCTATTTGCAGCAAGATGCAGGCACGCTCTGAGTGCCTCATCTCCATTGCGAGCTTTGGGGTTCTCCAGAGTTGCGGGTTTATATGTCACCAAGCTGCACAGGTCAGTTTGGGGACGGAGATGTGAGGGGCCAGGTCCGCAGAGAGAAGCCCCCGTTGGCAGACATTAATCAGAGGCTCTTTGGCAAGCAGGAGTTGGGAGGGTGGCTTACGACTCCGGCAGTACCTATGCGTGGGACAAAAAGTACAGGGGATTTTGCTGAAATGGAGTGACAAAGGCGTTTTTTTCCCAGTGCCAGAAGAGCAGATAGGATTCAGTGCTCACATATGAAGGGAACGAGCAGCTTACACATGCACAGATCTGTGGTGCTCCACCCTGGACATCTGTTAGAAGGTCTGTACTCACTGCTGTCAGCAAGGCGACACGAAAACAGACCAGCGCTCCTTTTCCTGCGTGCAGCCTGGCCGTGGTAGGTGCTGCTGTCCAAGAGGCTGAGCGCCCTGAAAAAAATAAGGGATGTTCTACACAAAGTGGGGCAGCTTCCACAGCAACAGGTACTGATGTGCCGCAGGACACAGGGCTGCCAAACGTGCAACAGAAATGCATCAGGGGAGTTAAACTCCCTTTCGCTGAGACGCTTTGGAAAATTCCACCCAGAAACTCTAAAAGTGATTATCATCACTGGATGTTTCCCTAGCTGTTCTCTTCAAACCCTGTTGTTTATGCTCACATTACATTTCTCGTATTAGCTGTACAAGCTAAATGCTCAAAAATACTTTGAGCGGTATGAACAACATTTACTTATTTTAAAGTAACCATTTAGATCTTTTCTACTTAAGTTCAATTCACACATCATACTGCTGTTTACATTAGGCTAAAAGTGATTTATTAAGCAGTGTCATTTAATGAGAGTTAAGCAGAAATACCACACTGGACTGTTTACTGACGCAACTCTAATAAATCTCACAGTATAACAAGTAAATTAGGAAAAAGAAGAACATTTGATGTTTTCAGTATTATTTTTAAAAGGACTCGGTAAAGATATAAATGTATTACTTACAGCCTGGATAATCAGCAGTTATTTAAACATGAAATGCATGCTACATAGAAAAGCTGTTTTTAAACCAGACTTTCAAAAATGAGGAGTGATTATTCATTAAGAGAAATACTAGAATGCAGTGCTGTCTGGAATTTGCCGGATCCCGCACCATTAGCCACTGTGACTACATTTAAGGGATTCCACCTTAGGCTTTTGTTATCGTGCAGACGGTGAGACTTATTTTCTGCAGGGATGAAAAAAAACAGAAGGGAAATGTGGCAGGTAGTGAGCATGGCTGAGAGGGACTAATGCTACTCAGTACACTTTACAGCCTAATTAGAGGAAAATTTGTGCGCTTTTTATGAAGAGAGAGACAGGATAAGGAAAGAGGAACACATGAAGGGATATCAAAGCACTAACAGCTTTTTTCCTACCAGAATTAAATGCTAACCCCGAGGTGCACTGGCAAAGCTGTACTTACGTAGCAAATCAATATAAATGGTAGACCCCTTTAGGTGGCTTCGGACTTCTATATATTAATGTAGTTTTTAAGGAGCAGCTAACTTGCTAATGAAGAGCTACGTTACTAAGAAACCCCACGTCCAAATTAGTAAGTAAAGGCTAGTCAACTGAATCTTACCGCATTAATTTGCAGTCGAACCTTGCTGATTCATATTAATAATTATGCAAACCATTATGAATGATTGAACTCTGAATTCATAAACAAGTAATTGCAGAAAAGCAATCATACCACTGCACACAGCATATTTGTTGATTTTGTGCGTCAGATTTAATTTCCTTTTAATTGTTTTTCATAATACATTACGTGTGAAATAGCACTGTGAGAAAAAATGCAATAAACCTTATTTCAGGGTCAGCCATAATTTCCTCATAAAAAGAGCAGACGGCAATGTTTTTATATCAGCTTTAAAGAGCACAGAGTTTAGAAAGCTTAAAGAGCCGTTCATTGGGAATCAGCTACGCAATCACTGCTACTATCTAGTAAAGTATCTAAACTTTACCAAATTCCAGCGCTGAAATAACGGAGAATCTCTCTCGAGGATACTTAGCATAGGGAAGGACTGCAGCATCGCGACGTGGAGCGAGGATTGCTAAGATCTGCTTTCTGACGGTGCCTCCAGGTAATGGCACTTTAATGTAACGTTTCCAGGATATTAAAAACGCAGAAACCTGAAGCGATTTCTCAGTCGTGATGGGTAACTGGCAAGCAACACGTAGTGTCAACCACGACCCGCCTGCGCCCGGAGTCAGCAGGTCTCTGCAGTAGCCCCAGTGAGGCTTTGGACGGGGCCCAGCGGGGTCAGTATTGTCCTCTACGAGGTCTGGATTCAGTGGCCACTTTTCTTGAGCGAGATCTGCAAGATCCATTGCGCTGCACTATGATTTGCTATGGCAGCTACAGAAAAAAGGGGTTCATAAACCACGGGTTTTAAACAGGTTGTCTTCCAGAGAAAAGATGTTGCGGCTTTGGTCATAGTTCTGTTAAAAGTAGTAAAAAAGCACAGGCTTCCTTTCTGTGATTTACTTATCAAAAAGTACAAAAGAAACGTCAGCCTGTAAATTAGTGAACACTATCATTATTTTGTAAATCTGCCCAGTGAAGTAAATCACAGCTTCATTGTCCAAAAGACTATTGATTTCACTAATTACTGGGTCAGAGCAGTAGCAGAGAGTCCTGGATTAATGAATTGAACAGGAGTGACTAAAATGCACGGACAAACAGGTGTTCAGTGAGCAGAACTATAGAGCAAGGAGTTAAGTAGCTTGCTTGCTACGACCGTGCTGTTGGTTCAACATTTGCTTGATTGTTCAGCGGTTGTAAGTGAATTTTAAGAAATTGCAAACCAGGAAACATTTTGTGTTCTTTGTGATTAAGAACAGTGCTTTCAGGTGGTGCTGCATGGGATTTTACACAAATCAGTCTTGCTTTTCACCTACATAAACAAGCTGTCTTTCAAAATTATTGGTCAGATGATATTTAGCAGGAAATGTTCAGTGGTTCTATTTATATTGTCTTTAAATTTACACTTTATGATCCCTGGTCCAGCTATGTAAAGTATATCTGGAAATACTCTGTATCTTTTACTGGAATCACAGTAACTTTGTAATTAAGAGTCTTAAAAACGTCCATATATTGTCCCCAAAACAACGCATCTTCTCTTTTCCTGGCAAGATGGGACATTTCTTCTTACGTGCACTTGTGTTGGAGAAAGGACTTTTGCTAATCTGCAAACTGTGTTTGGGAAGCAATGTCGGAATGACCGGGAAATGACAGTGGCGTTGCATCCCAGCCCACCGCAGTACCTTCCTCTCCCCGCTCCCGGCAAGGGGAGGTCCCTGCTCTTCGCAGGCGCTCCTGGCGTAACTGCGTTGTACTTGAGCCCGTGCCAGCTGAGTGCTTCAGAAGGACAGCCAGCCGCTTCCACTTCGTCTGGCTGTCCTTCTGGGTTGTTCGTGGTGCTTGTCGTGGCAGCAGCTCTCTTCTTACCGACTAGATAGTGGCAAACCCACGCAGGAGCGAGGTGTACCGCAGCAAAAGCCCACCAGCATTTGGGCAGCTTTTCCCATCAGGTGCCAAAAGCACCAGTGAGAAACTCGGCTTCCGTGAACTGCCAAGTCACTCAAGTTTAAAGAATCCAAACGTGCTAAGGAATGGCTTGGAATATTCTGAGGCCTGAGCAGTTGTGAACTGAGTATCTTCCAGATGTAGCTGATATAGCCTAGAGATTTTGCATTTCAAGCATTACATTTCTTCATAAAAAAAAAAAAGAAATTTAAACCCAGAAGAATGGACATCCAGCTTGAAAATTCACTGTGTTGTACTTGAAAATTCACTGTGTCGTAGTTGAAAATTCACCGTGTTGTACTAAGTGTGGGAGGCTACAGAGAGGAAAGGAGACTCTACACTACTCACAGATTAACGGGAGATTAAGTTTATCAATGACTGCCTTATACGCGTACTAAAAATGTGTGCTGCTCTGCATATGCTTACAGTGCTGGAGGATGGAAGATGCAGCTCTGACCAGGGTCCCGCTGAGTTCCATGGGACGTAAGGCGGGTCACTGGTGGATTGCAGACTGCTTTGTGACGAAATGAACGGGATTTCGAGAGATTAAGGATTATTTAGAGACATTTAACAGAAGTTGCAAACAGATTCAAACCACTGCATAGATTGTCCGAGTTTCTGAACTTGGTTGTTTCCTCCGAGTTTGTGTGTGTCAGTGAAAGAGTGGAGATAGCGGGGATGCAAGGAGTTGAATTTGGGTTTGTTATTGTTTCCGTAAAAGCGCTTTGAGTAGCAAAAGATCACCAACAGACACAGCGTCCTCAAAACCTGTAGTAAATAACATGCCAGTGGTCCGCAGAGGCTCACCTGCAGGGAGGGATGGCTCCAGGTAGCTTTCCGAGCCGTCGGTCTGCATTCCCCGTGCATCAGGGGTGCCCAGCGGCCTGTCTGCCGTGGCACCGTTACCTCTGCTCTCATCAGGCTCATGGAAGCAGCAAGAAAAGGAATGGAAGTAATTAAAAACATATTACAGTCCTCGTATTAAAAAGAAAACCACTATTTTTCAGGCTGTAATAATGAGATTTACTTTCACTTTAAGAGGAATGAGAAAATCAACCCTTTTATAAAAAGTGGTTTCTGGGTTTTTTTGCCGTGTTGGATACATTTGTATCACTGCTTTCAGTTTCTCTTTCCACCAGTGATTTTGGGGGGGGGGCAGAGGATTTCAGCTGAGATTTTCCAAGAAAAGCACCCAATATGAAATGCGTAAAGACAAAGTCAACACTGGTCCTCAGCAGCCCATCTTTAATAATCTACGTGGAAATTACTCGGGGCTTGCTTTGCTTCATTTTCATGAAGGGAAGCCCAGCTTGCAGAAGTTTGGAAGACATTGCAGTGGTGCGATAAAACTGATCTGTACGAGTGTTACAGTTATGCCAAGCTTGCGAATGATAAAAGATTAGGTCTACCAGAGAAGATAAGCTCACTCTGCGGAGCTGGTGGTCTCCTTTCCGCCATTACATTCTTGTCATGGGATTGAGAGTTATTTATAAAAACTTCAATTAGTGATATTTTTTTTGAACTTTATATCTTTTTGTTTTGTTGTTGTACGAAGCGAGCGTGTTATTCTGAAGTTTTTTCATTCAATTTGTAAGACTTTCTGGCTTTAACACCTTGCTGTCAGCGACACATCTCGTGCCGTTAGACCTGACTTAGACGGCAGAAGCGCTGCCAGAGGTGAGTGTCGGGTCCTCGCTGCCTCTGCTTCAGCGTGCCAGGACAGACCGCAGGCGTGCGGCAGCTTCAGAATTAGCGTTCACAGAGGCAGAAGCCTTGCTCTCCGAAAGCGGTGTGTAGTTGCAAATGAAATGGAGAATAAATGCAGGTGGCTCTCGGACGGAAAGCCGTGTGCGTGCATACTCCGTTTTTGCTTGCCAGCAGTGGCCAACTTTGCCCGTTTTATGTAACGCGGTATCTCTTGAAAAGGGAAGGATTCCACGTCTTTTGTGCGGGACGCCACTAAATATTTTCCTCCTTCTTCCCTTTCATCTAATGTAGGCTACACATCACAAATGAGGCAGAACAGACTTTAAATATTGTTTGTCAATGAAAGGCGAGACCAGCTTCCTAGCAACAAAAAGGATGTCGCGTATTGTCTTCAAAAGGAGACCATTTCATCCCCTCTCGTTAGAAATGCCTTCCCATGATAGCTTCTGCCGATACAAAAGTCTGCCAGCAGGGGATCCCCGTTAGGAAGTGACCAAGTTTGAAAACCCGTTATGCTCCTGGCAAACGTTGTCATCTTGTACATATTTAGCCTGATCACTCTGGCAGGTTATGAAAGACTAAATGGTGCAAACACATGTGGCAGATGCCGTTCTCATGATAGTTGAGGAGCCTTTGAGCCTCTGTTGGTAGCATGCCAGCTTCATCTTGTATACTGAAGAGCATTATACTTTCAAGCCTTCTACAGCTTGCCCTGGGGGACTGCTGCTGAAGTGGTAATAAAATTCAGAATGAGCCTCAGAAAGTCAACTTGGTGGTTTGGCTTCAAATGGGGTTTTTCATTATTAAGCTTCCCTTTAGCAGCCATATGTAGATCTGCTTTCTCAAAAACACCATGTGCCCCCTTAGAAAGGTGATTCTAACTGGAAGGAGAGATAACAACGCCCAGCCAGCAAAGGAAGCGAGTTGTTGCTGTGAAGCATATCTCCAAGTTGCCTTTGGTGGTGACATTTCTTCAGGTGAAGGGAAGTAAAGGGAATCTGGGAGTAAATGTCATTTACTCGTAGCTCCTCTTGGCAGCCTGTCTAGAAAATACAGACAAGACATTCTCTGTTCCCCAAAAACGGGCATTTTATTTGCGTTAAATATTGCAAACTGGGTGACGCATTTCAGGGTTCGAGCTCCCAATCTGTGAGTATTGACAGGAACAGTTAAAAATGCAGTTATGGACTGAGCTGGTAACTGTAGCAGTGACATATAGCAGCCCTGAAACATTTTATAAACATCATTTAATGCAACATCTCAGTGAGGCAGGTGAACAACTTAACCGCGGAAAGGCAGTTGGAAGATGTGCCTCAATCAGGAGACGAAATCGCCTTATCAGGGTTAGAATTAAAATTAAGATGCCAGCCTGAAAACAAAATGTTTGGCCAGTGGAACATGGCTTTTAGCAGGGCATATCAGTAAAAATAGGGAGTCTTTAATTATCTTAATGTATTCTGCTATAACACCCCCCTTTTCCCTGCTTTGCTATCTAATATCAACATTGAGGTAAAGGTCTGTGTTGAGCGGGGTGTTTCTTCTGAAATTGAAGGGGTTTTAAGTATTTGGGGAATATGTTGTTCTCCTCTAGCTCTCTGCACACGCTATAGGTATATAATTGCTTAAAGAAAGATACTTCAAGCTGAGCTCATCTTTCCTAACGTTCCATATGCGAATGAGTAGGTAGTGTCGGTCGTGGTAGCGTGCTACCAGAGACTCCCAGGCTGGGCAGCACTTACCATAGCAAGAACGCGGTATTTGTCATAGCGTCAATAAATATTTATACTGCGAAAACATCTGTTGGAGAGAGCCCCACTGTGCTGGATGCTGTGCAAACCTAGGAGAGGCAGCCCCGGCCAGCCCGCGACACAAAGAGGAACGCAGATGTGAGGGGCACAGTGGGAAGGGAAGAGAGCTTACGGTGGGCTGAGGATGTGAAAAACCAGCAAAGTTCTGCCAGGTGCCCAAAGTGGTGTTAATTGTGCGGGGCCTTAGCGAGAGCTGAGGTTTCATTCCAGGTGGGAGGGGGGAAATCCTGCCATTTGACGCTCATCAAAAACAACATCTTTGCAAAAGGGAAGCTGCACGTTAGTTTTCTGCAGACAGGTATGTCAGAATTACTAAATGTGTGTAGCGCCTTTTAAGTTGCTTTACCCAATGTGCATTTAAAGACCACGCAACGGAATGAAGCGGTAGCGTATGCCTACTCCTGACAGCAGTGCCGAGCGTGCTGCTGCCGTTCCAAAGGCGAGAACGTTGGTCGCGGCCACGCAAACGCACCCAGCTTAAAACTTCCTGGGTGACCCCGCTGACATCTGTTCAGTCGTCGTTGGGATGGACGTGGTGCACCTCCCGACTCCAGTCAGCGTTACCAAGAATTACACACGGAGCATCTCACTGAGCTGTAAAAATTATTTTTCATTATAGAGGAAAGAGAAATAAATCCCAGCTGCCTCCGGTTGCATTTACAGCCGTGAGGTTCTACATCAAGTCACGGCCTCTCCATCCCTTTACTCCTTTTTCACCGAAGAATGCTGTCGTGAATGCTGTCACTGAAAGAAAAAGTTACAAGAGCTTCCTCCTAGAATAGGTTCGATTTAGCTTCAGCGTACTAGTGCAAAGAACATATTGCAACACTGTGGTGGCCTGTTTTTCTGGCCTTTATTAATCCAGAAACCTTAATGATGAACAACATTTGTGTCATTGTCTACACAAATTTAATTTGTTTATGCAGCAGTTCAGTTAATCCTGCAATCTGCTTTTCTCAAATGAGGACAGATAATGGAGACACCGTTCTTTACAGGTCTTCAGGCTTTTAAATTCTGATAAAATCAGGATTCTTCACTGGGTCTTGCCACAGCTCTGAATTAAGCCACTTTAAATGTAATTACTGAAGCTGGCTGTACATCAGGAACATCCATTAAAAGAATTGATTGACCATGCTGTTACGGGAGGCGTTTTATGAACAAACGATCATGATGGGTCCAGAACCGTAATTTATAAAGGCAAAAAAGCAGGTAAATACTTTATTAGTGGTTAATGAGAGGTTCACAAGATAACTAAATTTCTTCTTTTTTAACCAGCTACTTCAGGGAACCTTGGTCCATGGCCATCTATCACGATCGGTTTATTGATCTCAAGAAGGAACTGCGCCAAATCCTGATGTCGGAACAGGTAAGAAAAATGACTGGCGAGTGCATTTTATTATTTAGGTAATTTGTTAGTGTTGTTCACTTCGGTTTCTTCTCCCGTCTTCCTCCTAAAGCTTTACGTTTCCGTGTGGCTGTTTCCTCTGGGAAACCTGAGCAGATCCTGTACCTCGCGGGGGGGTTCACCAGGTACAGCGTATTGTTCAGTTTCCTTATTTGGGCTATTTCCAAATTTGCCAGTAGAACGTGAAGTTGCTTTGTTTTCCTTCACAGTGTTTTTGCGTGATCCGTGCAGTTTAGTACAACTACCCAGCAGAATCTGGAGGCTTATTTGTTCAGTTATCCCCTTTTTTTATTCACGTTTCCTAAGACGAGTACACTACAGGCCATCCTAGACCTGTCTGTGAGAAGTAGATTTTTCAACACCTGCCCCCAGGGAATGGCTTCTTGTAGCCGAAAGAGTGAAAGCCACTGGCTTGTTCAGCGATAAGTGGATTTCCTGAATAAGGATGAAATTAAAATGTTTGCTAATGCTGTTTGCAGCTTTGGCCTTAGTACCGTAGACGGAGGCACAAAGTCTCAGCAGCCTGTCGCTTTGCCTGCTCAAAACCCCAAGCCCACTGCACTCCACGGAAAGAACTGCTAACTGCAGATTTCCAGCACCCCCAAGAACTGCCTCCCCCACCCCCTGACGAATTCCTGGCTGATCTCAAACGTAACTTCCAGTCTGGATCTTGATACTTCCAACCCGCTACTCGGGACCAATTTACCCTCTGTCTCCTGATGCTGCTTTTGCTTTAGTTTAACGCAACGGAATTCCGTGCGACGGCAGTATTTTTTAAGTACTCGCTCACAGAGTTTTTAACTGTGCAGAAAAGAAACAGAATCAACTGTAAAGGGCGGCAGGGTGCCAAAAGGGACGCTGCGTAGGCTGTAGCCCACCCATTTCCATGGCCCAGACTGGCGTGCTGTCCTATGGCACAGCTGTGGCCACACAAACGCTCGACCCCTGCCCCCTCCCAGAAGGGCGAGATGCAATTTTCCTCCTATTGTCACGATACAGGCAGCGCCTCGGCGCAGTTTTATCTTAGATTCTCTTGGAAGACATCTATAAAAGAACACAAAATGAAATTCGGTGCAGAATGAGGGGCCTGATGAGAAGTGTTTTTCTTGCCGTCATTCAACCCCATTTCGCGTGCTGTAAGTGTGAACAGCTTCAGAGAAAGGGGAATTGGTGTCCTACAAATTAAAGACTCGCTTACCTTCCCCTTTGCGGGTTGCAGCAGTCCTGGCACACAAAAATAGTCTCACTGAAGGGACTGAAGGCACCTCGGTGAGTCCGAATTGCTTACATGAACGCAGGTGACGGTATCTGCACCTGAACGCCGACTTGCCTTTACTTTCTGTATTTTTGTTTGGATTTCTTCACGGTGATTTTAACTGTACTTACTAAATGTCACCTTTATATGTTTTCCTTGGGTGCTCCTCTGGGCACGTTGCCAAATACATAGTAGGTACCACGCACTTATGGAATGTATCTTAAGTGCCTCGGGACTGGCTGTGTTTCTATATGGTGCGAGAGACCGACTGTCCTTGCTTCCTGGGGCTGGTGTTCCAGCTCACTTCAGCATGCAGATAAACTAGTAATGAAACGTGAAAACGGGGGGGAAATACACCTTCGAAAGAGATGTTTAAGAGCTGTGAGCGTACATGCACACAAGTCCGGCGTTTCTGGTTACAGTTTCCACAGAAACTGGAAATCAGCCTCGTGCCTTTAGGGGTAATATTTGCAGAAATGCTCACCAGCGGTGAGTAATACGCGCCCAGAAAACCCAGGTAGGGCTGGGACAGGGGCTACGTTTTTAGCCCGCGTATTGCAACTGCCGCCCCGAGGCTGCGCTTGATGTGTGCCTGGCTGGCGCAGGGGATGCTCTCGCCCGGCGCGGGGAATGTTTACCCTTCCGCGGGATCCCAAACATGTGTTTATTTCAACGTGCGGAGCTCCAGCTATGCAAACATGCAGATGGCGGGGCTGGGTTTTTGCACCTCCGTCAGCTGTGGCAGCGTTAGAGCAAACAGGGCGCACGTGCGCAGCGCGGGGCTTTCCAGAACGGGCGCTCGCCCTCGGGGACACGCAACGGCCCCGCTTCCACGCTGCAGCTGGGCTGGCTCGGCGGCGTCGGCGAGAGCGGCTGGCGGCCGCGGCGCCGGGGGGCTTTTCCCCCGGTGAGTGGGAGAAACGCGTGGGTCAGCGCCGCGGCAGCGGTGCTCGGGCGTTTCCACGGGCCCCCGCACGCCTCGCGCCTGAGGCCGTTCACGCAGCCACGCGCGGGCGAGTTGGGAGGGACAAACGGCCGCGCCGCGCTCCCGGCTGCAAGCGCCGCTTCAGCGGGAAGCCCGCGGAGCCGGTGGCCGTGCCCGCCGCCCCCCCGCGCCCTGCCGTCCCGGGGGGGGGGGGGCTGCCCGGAGCGCCCCTGGCCTCGGGCTGCGCCCCGCTCCGCGCCCTCCCGCTGCCACGCGCGTCTCGCCCCCCCCCCCCCCCGTTGTCACGCCGCGTTCGGTCCCTGCCGCCACGCTTAACGCCTCAGGTGCGCGGCCCCGTGCGAGCGCGGCTCCCGGGGCGCCGCCGGGACGGCCGCCTGACGGCTCTGCCTTGCAGGTGCCCGGGCTGCCCCCCGCCGCCGAGCCGCCCCCGGAGGACCCCGCCGAGCAGAGCCCCTGCCCGCCGCCGCTGCGGGAGCCCGTCCTCCGCTACCTGCGCCGCCACCGCGCCCACCTGCCCATGTACGCCCCGGCCAGGACCGCCGGCGCCGGACCCCCGCCGACGGCAGGTGAGACGGCAGCGCCGGTTCCGCGCGGCAGCGGCCCCCCGCTTTCGTAAGGCCACCGGGGGGGGGGGCTCGGCGTGCAGCCCCGACGGGGGAGTGGGGGTCTCGGCGTGCAGCCTCGGGGGGGGGGGGGGGGGGTCGGCCTTGGTGTGCAGCCCCGCGGGATGGGGGGCGGGTGCGGGGTGTCGGTGTGCAGCCCCGGGGCGGGGGGGATGGGGACACGGCTCTCGGTGTGCAGCCCCGACGGGGGGGCGGCGGCGCGTGCCCGGCGGGCCCGCAGCTGTATGCTAATGCGCCGTGGGCCGCCCCGCCCCGCGGCACGCCTGGCCCACCGGGCGGGCAGGGGGGGCTGCGCGGGCAGGGCGGCCCCACACGCCCCCCGCGGCCCGCCCGGCCCGGCCCGGCCGGCCCGCTGAGGGGGGTGCCGGGGGAGCGGCGGCCCGCGGTGCCGGCGCCCCCCCGCCGCGGGCTCTGCGCGCCGCTTTGTGCCGCCCGCCGGGAGGGTCGCGCAGCTTTATGCTAATGAGGCGCACAAAGGCGGCGAGCGGGGCGGCGCGGGGGGGCCGCGGCCGCGGGGGGGCCGGCGCTCGCTCGCGTGCCGCCCGCGTGCCCCGCCGCCCCCCACAAAGGCGCGCGGGACCCGCGGGGGGGGTGAGGGGGGGCGGCGCTGAGCGCACCCCCTGGGGCCGGCCGGCTGCTCGCAGCGGGGGGCGGCCCCGCTCCCCCCCCCGCCGCGCCGCCACCTGCGACGCGCGGAGCAGCGCGGCCCGGCCCGGCCGTGTGTCCCCCCGCCCCCGCGTGCCGCAGCGCGAAGCTCCCCGCGTAAATTCCCGCATGGGCTACCGCGCAGCCCCGGGACGCGGGGCGGGCTGGGGCCGCAGACAAAGGGTTAAGGGGGAGTGCGGCCGCTGCACCTGCCGCCGTCCCGCCGTGCTGCCGGGGACCGGCCGGCGGGACCGGCCCCTTCCGCACGCCCGGGAGCGGGCACTGACCCCCTCCCGGGCCCCCCGCGGGGCAGCGCCGGGCGCACCCTCGGTGCTGCCCGCCCGCTGCGCTCGGAGCGGGGTGCGTTGCTTTTACGCGTTATTGCGGCATGCGGGAAGAGGGGGCACGGGGGTGCCCCCCACGTCGGCTGGTTCGCCTTGCGCCGCACGCGTTACGTCTCAGACAGGAACGCGAGAGCCGTTCCGCTACCGCCGTGCCCGTCCACGCGGCTGTGCCGGGGCGCCAGGCCGAGCCCGGGGCTGCCGCCGCGCCAGCACCCGCGGGAGAGCGGGGAGCGCGGCCGGACGGCCCGGGGGGGCGGGCGGGGGTGCTGCGGCCCCCGCTCCCCGCGGCGGGCGGGCGGGCGGAGGGCGCGCCGCGTAACAGGTTACCGCCGGACCGCAGCCGCCCGTGGGGTCTCCGGCCGCGCTCCCGCGGGGGGGGGGGGCTGTGGCGCTGCCCGCCGCCCCCGGCCCGGCCGCAGCTCGCGGCGCCCCTCGGCAGCGCGGGGGCAGGTTCCTTCACAGCGGTGGCGGGGCAGGCCCGGCCTTTATCCTTCCCCACTTGGTGAGACCCGTCGTTTAGCACCTGCTGCCGGCGGCGGACAAAACCCACCCGCCGCCCCGAGGGGCCGCGCCGGCACCCTCCCGACGGCGGGGCCGCCGCTCCCGGCGGGCAGCCTCGCTGCGCGGCAGCCGCCACAGATGCGGCTTCGTGCTCCTCCCGCGCCCCCCGTGCCGGCCTGCCCCCAGCCCGCCCGGAGCGCTCTCCTCGGGCCGGGAACTGGGGCCGGGCGGCGCTGCCGCGGCCGAGCGCGTCCCGGCTTCAAACAACGGAGGGGACAACTCGGCGGGCGGGGCGGGGCGCGGAGCTGCCCCCGGCCCCGCCGCCGGCCCGCGCGCGGGGGGGGGGGGGGGCGGCGCCCGCCGCGGGGCGGCACACAAAGGCCCGCGCGTGCCGGGCCGCGCGGCGCGCGGGGCGCGGAGCGTGCGGGAGGCGGGGCCGGGCGTGTGCCGCCGCGGGGGCCGGGCGGGCGGGCGGGGGCTCAGGTGCACCCGCTCCGCCCGCCGCCGCCGCCCGCCGCGCCGCCGCTGATTGGCCCGGCCCGCCGCCGCCGGCCCGAACAATGGCCCCGGCCCGCTTAAAGGCGGCGGCGGCCGCGCCGCGGGCAGAGCGAGGAGCGTGCGCCGCGGCCGCCGCCGGCGCGGAGGCGGCGCGAAGATGCCCCGGGGCTTCCTGGTGAAGCGCAGCCGGCGGCCCACCCCCGTCTCCTACCGGGCGCGCTGCTGCCGCGAGGCCGCCGCCGGCCCGCCGCTCCCCGCCGGCGGCGCCCCGCCGCCGCCCCCGCCGCGGGACTCGCCGCCGCCGCCGGTGCCGTTCGGGACGCCCGATGCCGCCGTGCAGGCGCTGTACAGCCCCACGCGGCCCGTCAGCAGGGACAAGTACCTGGAGCGCGGCTTCAGCCTGGGCTCGCCCGTCTCGGCCGAGTCCTTCCCCGCCCCGGCCGTGCCCGGCACCATGGACCCGCTCCTCTTCGCCCCGGCCGAGCTCAAGCTCTGGGCCGCCGCCGGCCACGCCGAGCCGCCCGCCGGCAACGCCGCCGGCCCCGGCCCCGGCCCCGGCGGAGCCCCCGCGCCGCCCGCCCCGGCCGCGCCGCCCGCCGCGGGCCGCCCGCCGCCCGCCAAGCGCCCGCCGGGCGCCGCGGAGCCGGGCCGGCAGAAGGCCCCGTCGGGCAAGAAGGCGAAGGCGATCCGCAAGCTGACCTTCGAGGACGAGGTGACCACGTCGCCCGTGCTGGGGCTGCGCATCAAGGAGGGCCCGGTGGAGGCGCCGGCCAAGGCGCGGGGCGGCTGCGCCCGGCCGCTGGGCGAGTTCATCTGCCAGCTCTGCAAGGAGGAGTACGGGGACCCCTTCGCGCTGGCGCAGCACCGCTGCTCCCGCATCGTCCGGGTGGAGTACCGCTGCCCCGAGTGCGACAAGGTCTTCTCCTGCCCCGCCAACCTCGCCTCCCACCGCCGCTGGCACAAGCCGCGCCCGCCCGCCGCCAAGGGCGGCCCCGAGGCGGGCAGGGCGCCGGCGGAGGAGCCGCCGAAGGAGGCGGGCGGCGGCGGCGCGGGCAGCGGCAGCGAGCGGGACACGCCGAGCCCCGGCGGCGCCTCGGAGGCGGGCTCCGAGGAGGGGCTGTTCGAGTGCCCCCGCTGCGCCAAGCGGTTCCGCCGGCAGGCCTACCTGCGCAAGCACCTGCTGGGCCACCCGGCCCCGGCCCCCGCCGCCGCCCCGGCCCCGGAGCCCGCCGCCGAGGAGCCGCCCGCGCCGCCGCCCGCCGAGTGCCGCCTCTGCCCCGTCTGCGGGGAGACCTTCCCCAGCAAGAGCAGCCAGGAGCGGCACCTCCGCCTCCTGCACGCCGCCCAGGTCTTCCCCTGCAAGTACTGCCCGGCCACCTTCTACAGCTCGCCCGGCCTCACCCGGCACATCAACAAGTGCCACCCGTCGGAGAACAGGCAGGTCATCCTGCTCCAGGTGCCGCTGCGCCCCGCCTGCTAGAGCCGCCCGTGCCTTCCCGGGCCGGCCCCGCGCCCCCCGGGCCGCGCTCCGCGCCCGCCGCCCCTTTAGCTTTAACACGGCTTCTCGTGAACTGCTGGAATCTGGCTTTACACCCACCTTGCCGGGGTCTCCTTGTTTCCGTTGGTTTGTTTTGGGGTTCTGTTCGTTCGTTCTTCGGTTTCCATAAATGTGAACAGATCAAACCGCTCGAGGAGGAGTGAGAGTTTCCTTTAGTATAGCCACAAATGCCTTGACTCTGCTGTGATGGTCTCCGGAAAATGCTGTAGAAACTGCCTTAACTGTGACATGCCAACTTTCTGTTTTCGTTCGGTTTGCCCTTACTGAGGTAGCTCATGAGTTGACTATCTGTATATGTTGGTTTGAGTAATTATGTTATTTATTCGTTATTTATTTATATTAATTATGAAGATTGATATTATTTGATCGCAGATATTCTAATGCGCTTTTTTGTCTCCCCCGCCTGCCATTTCACTGTGCGTTTTAGAAGATCTTTTTTTTTCTAAAGGGATCTGCTAAAAAGGTTTTAACTTTTATACCTAGAATAACACACGATCTTAACCATTTTATCCTGTGCAACCGACAGCTCTTACTTATAGATGCAATCTCTTTTTCTACACACATTATTTTCTTAACTGTTAGCTATTTATAGAGTGCTTCGATAGAACTGTTTCAACTGTATAATTATTTACTATTCAAATAAAATATTTTCAAATTCAAGTGTGCCCCTGCTGCCTCCTGCTTCTCCCTGCCGGGCTGGCCTCGGGGGGCCGGGCTCCGCGCTCCGGCTGGCGGGGCACCCCGGTAGGCACCGCCTGCGCTGCGCCTTTGCGTGAGGTTAATTAAAGAGGAGTTACGGGGGGAGGAGAGCCGGGTGCGGCGCGTCCGGCCCTGGGGAAGGTCGCCCCGCTGCGCGACGGGGTGCGCTGGGCTGCGGGCTGAGCCCCGGGCACAGACTGTCCCTCTGCTCTGCTTCTGGCTGCTGGGAAGAGCCGTGGAGGAGCTTCCAGGGACCTTCCCTGGCGGGTGTTGCAGGGGAAACAGGAGGAGGGGGAGCGCCTTTGAAGGAGAAGCGGAAAACTTGGAGAAATCCTTGCCCGTGAGAGGATGTGCTGTTTGCTTGGGCGGCTTTCCCTTGTGCTCGGCACCGCGAGCAGCGGGGTGAAGGGGCTCTCCAGAAGAGCTGCCTCCCGCTGTCGCTGTGAGCCCTGGCGGCTGGCGCGAGGAAGGCCAGGCTGTTGCGTGCCCCGTTTCAAGGCTGGAGCCTCATCCTGCCTGGGCCCGCTCTGCCCTGGGGTGGGATTGCTGCAGCATCCTCCGATAACTACAGGGCTGTGGCAAACTGGGGGTGCTGGGACTCCCCTCTGGGCAGGGGGAAGGCACCAACGCGTGAGAAAACTCCCGGGGCAGGGGGAAGCCAAGGCGCAGAGCGCCGCGTTCAGCCTGCGAGGGCAGACGGCCGCGTGCCGTGACCCGCGGCGGGGCTCTGCGTGGGGTGCGCCCCGTCCGGGGAGCGTTTTAAGCAGCCGCGGTTTGGGGTCCTCAGCCCTGGTGTGTGCGGGTGCTCGGGGGCTCGTGTCTGCGCCTGGGAGTTGCGCTGGTTTGGTCAAAAAGTACTTTCTTAATTGTTTTAGCAAAAACTGTTAGCGTATCAGCGTACGCGGGGAAGATGTACGCCGGGTCAGTGAAACCCCTCTCGCAGGTGCTGCAGCGCAGCTGTACGATCTCTCCCTCTGCCAGCAGGAGAAGCCGCGGAGCCAACCTCGTGGCACGCGGATCTGCTCGGCAGCCCCGAGTGCAGATCCCTCGTCGCGTACTGGTGTGTTACGGCCGAGCCTGGGCTCAGAGGTCTCGGCGTGGGTGTTCTGGCACGCTCCGTCCGGGGACGATAGCGTCTTTGAGGCTTGTGTCACTGGAATAGGCTTCCAACCTGTTCCTGCCGTGTTCACTCGCCTACGGGCTCTCGTCTGAGACGCGGCTGCTTTGCCACGGGAAAGGCAGGTGACCTTCTGGAGCTTCTTGCAGGGAAGCTTCCCCGGAAATTTTTTGATACAGCAAAGCTTCTAGAGAAAAGAAATCTTTCTCGAGAAAGATTTTTTTTTTTCTTCTTGTTTGTTCAGGCTGAAAAGCACCAGAGCCAGTATGCTCCTGCTGCCTTGATTCCCAGGAAACCCACTTGGCCGTACTGGCTTCAGGTCTAGGCGAAGCTGTGGTTTTAGCTGTAAACTGATACACTGAAAAAGAGAACGTGGCCTCAACGGCCCGAGAGATACAGGCGGCAAAACATGCTTGGCAAGAAGTGTGGTTTTGCTTTTCCCGGCTTCCCCGGCCCCGGAAAGCCCCGGATAGTGGGCTGTCACCACCCGGCGTGTCGCAGCCGTCTGCGGGCCGGGCAGGCCGGTCTCGCCGCTTGTCCGGAGCGGGAGCTCCCTGAGGGGAGTCTGCCGACGCGTGTGGTGGTCCTCTCGGGCCGATGCCCAGCGCGTCCTTTGGAGAGGCCCCGAGGCTCCGTCCGCATCCTCACAGCAGTGCCCCTTCTGAAATCTGCGCTCTAAGCCTGTGGCGCCGGCAGGCCACGGAACAGCTGCTTCGTATCCGTATCGATTTCCCAATAGTCAAGTAAATTCATGCCTGTCCCCGTAGGAGTCAGACAGAATCTGCCGGGGTCAGAAGAATGTCCCAGGTTTGTAGGGAACCGTCAGGGTGGCCGTCGGCACCCACGCTTTCGCATCTGCTGCCGACGGGAACACGCATCGCAGTGCAGAGTGCGATCAGTGGAGGCCCGTGTTTTGGGGGGGAGTGAGGAGAGGTGAAGCTGCAGGACTTGGGGAACCGGGCTCCGTTCAGAGACACCCTGTAAAACAGGGGAATGGCTTTTGGCGTCGCTGGGCTGCAGCAGCCTTGGCGGCGCGCGCTGCTGGGCCCGCATCCCTCCTTTCATCGGCTGCGGAGAAGGTCGTTGTGAGTGGGGGGCTTTACGGGCAGCGATCAGCGTCACCGTTTCACGGCTCTTGGGACTCTGAAGGGCATCGCACCACCGCCACGGGTTGCGAAGCCACCCGCTCGTGGCAAGCCTCCTTTGGGCGGTATTTTGGGGAGGGATCCGTCCCTTCCCCTCGCCAACTTGCCCCAGCGCGGAGCTGCTCCTCCCACTGCCCGGGCCCCCGACGCGGGAGCCTCAAGCCCGCCTTTAGCTGGGTGGATGTGCCGAGAGCCGGGCGGCGTGGCTGAAACCGCAGCTCGACCAGCGCCGCTCGCCGCGGCTTCTGGGAGCGCAGTCGCGCCTTTTCGGTGCCACGTTCTCGCCATCCGGCCGCGCAGGCCGGCCAGCGCTGTGCAAACAAAGCCTCCTGCTGTCGGCTAACAAATCAATTTGCTGATGACTCTCGATGCATCCCGCAGGAAGGGGTTTGGGCACCGCGGAAAGCGCTGATCCTACCCCAAATGTGACGCGATTTCCAATTCTTGGAGGCAGTTGGCGCGCAGGTACAGAGGTTGCTCGCTCTCTGTGCGCACGGGCAGGGACGTTCGCCCGCTTCGCAAACCGCCGGAGCCTTCCTCCGCTCTGAGCGCACAAAGAGCCGAACACATGGTCTGAAACGGATTGTTTGCAAACTGAAAGGGACCAGGGAGATTAATTACGGGAACCTTCAGGGTCCTGAAAAACGCAGCTCGAGCACCATCGCCGAAGCACGGGCGCGGAGCTAGCGAGAAGCTGGGAAGAGCTTTTTGTGTCGGCGCCAGCGCCGCCGCCAGCAGAGGAATAGTCTCTGCGGTGCCGCTTCTCGAGGGTGATTTTTTAGCAATCTTGGCGTTGGCAGCGTGGGCGCTCGCAGCCGTCGATGCAGCCGGTGCCTCCGTCGGCTGCCTGGCTGGGAGGCTCAGCCGAAGGGTGTGGGCTGGCTGGGCGACAGGAGGCTGCCTGGCCTTGCCCAGCCTCTTCGGGTCTGTTTCCTTGGCGGGCGGGCGGGGAGATGTCCCGGGGCCGGGGTGGGCCCAGAGCCGGGTCAGCGCGGGGCTTTCGCATTGCGTGTCAGGGCTCTTCCCCACGCGAGCCTGTTTAAAAGCCCGGGACGCGTTTTAATGAGCGGGCAGGGGGGAAACGGCTCACGGAGCCGCAGGCGGTTCTGCCCGTCCCTCCCCAGTGGGGCGTGGGGTGCTGCAGGGTGCTGTGGGATGCTGCGAGGTGCTGGGGGGGTCCCACAGGGTGCTGTGGGGTGCTACGGGGAGCTGTGAGGTGCTATGAGGTGCTGTGGGATGCTGCGAGGTGCTGGGGGGGTCCCACAGGGTGCCGTGGGGTGCTACGGGGAGCTGTGAGGTGCTATGAGGTGCTGCAGGGTGCCACGGAGTGCTGTGGGGTGCCGCAGGGTGCTGTGGGATGCTGCAGGGTGCCACGGGGTGCTGTGGGGTGCTATGGGGAGCTATGAGGTGCTGCAGGGTGCCATGGAGGGCTGTGGGGTGCTGTGGGATGCTGCGAGGTGCTGCAGGGTGCCACGGAGTGCCATGGGGTGCTGTGGGGTGCTATGGGGAGCTATGAGGTGCTGCAGGGTGCCACGGAGGGCTGTGGGGTGCCGCAGGGTGCTGTGGGATGCTGCGAGGTGCTGTGGGGTGCCACAGGGTGCCGTGGGGTGCACTGGGGAGCTGTGAGGTGCTATGAGGTGCCGCGAGGTGCTGTGGGATGCTGCGAGGTGCTGTGGGGTGCCACAGGGTGCCGTGGGGTGCTACGGGGAGCTGTGAGGTGCTATGAGGTGCTGCGGGGTGCTGTGGGATGCTGCGAGGTGCTGTGGGGTGCCACAGGGTGCCGTGGGGTGCTACGGGGAGCTGTGAGGTGCTATGAGGTGCCACAGGGTGCTGTGGGGTGCTATGGGGAGCTATGAGGTGCTGCAGGGTGCCATGGAGGGCCGTGGGGTGCTGCGAGGTGCTGTGGGGTGCCACAGCGTGCCGTGGGGTGCTACGGGGAGCTGTGAGGTGCTGCGGGGTGCTGTGGGGTGCAGTGCCGACACGCCTCCTGTCCTGCCGCCCGCCTGCGAGGGCGCGGGGTCCCGGCGGGCGTCGGGGCCGGCGTGGCTACCGCAGCTGCGGGTTTCCTGGGGCACCCAGGCGTCTCCCCGCGGCGGAGGACCGGGGCGCCTGGGCCGCCTGCGTTTTGCACGTTGCGCTCAAACACCTCAGACCCTTCCACGCAGATAAAAAGCCTCATTACGGCTTTAAATGGTTTTAATTCAATTTTGTCTACAATTCCGCGTAACAAAGGTCTGCCTCGTGGAGACATTTGATCTGTTAAGCAGAGACGGCCACGCCAGGCGCGGCCTTGCCTTTCACAGGGCTGTCCTACGCGGAAAGGCTCCGGGGCAGGAGGCTTTTTTTTAAAATAAATCTTATTTAACCTAAGTGCAGGGCTGAAAAGATCCGTAGCGTCTGGCAAAGGCACAAGCATCCCGGCAATATTCTCACCCCCGCTTCTGGTTTTGCCGTTACCAGGAGTGCAGGCGGGGAGAGACTGAGACGCGCTGCGGCTGCGGCAGGGCGGTGGCACGGCTGCGGACACGTCGCCGGCCCGGGCGGCGGTGGCCCTGCACCGGCGGAAGGCGAGCAGCGCGGGGACGCGCTTCGGAACATGTCCTCCCGTTACGGTAACCCAGGCATCACTTTAACAGCCGGCCGCCAGCTCCGGTTCAATCACCTGTTACTTTTGGGAAAGAATCGCTATTTTTAAATACCAATAAACCCCCTTGCAGCGTGGAAGGCGGTTCCCGGCGTGTCTCCCACGTTCCGCACCGTGTCTCCGGTGCTCCGCACGCCTCGCCCGCGGCCTGAGGGCCTCGGTAGTGTCAGGGCAACCTGTTACGGAACCCCGTCTCCTGTGAGGGGAGGCGGATTTGCGGCCAGTGTTTCAAAGCAGAGCAAAGCCCGAGCGCGACGCGGCGGGTCCTGGGCCGGGACCCCGAGTCCCCGTGGGGTTTGGGGTTTGGGGGCGGCGGCTGCCCTGGCGCGGTGACCGCGGGGGGCGAATGGCACGGCTCCGGTTCAGCGCAGACCCGGGCGGGGGGGTATTATCGGGGTAAGGAGCCGAGTCACCGTTTCCTTGGCTAATTTGACGGGTTTTCATATGTAAATGGCGCGTGTTGCAACGGCCGTTGAAGGGGAGACGCGAGGAAGGCGCGTCCGGCCCCGCAGTCGTCGTGGCTGCACACGCGCGTCACATCCAGGGCTCAGCGGGCATCAGAAGTCATGGTGCTGCGTGAAATACATACATTATGTTCCTTTTACAGCGGTATATTTCATACAGATTGTCTATGTAAGTATACTTGATGATATGTAGTACAGTCTATCATATATTACACATAATAGATCATATTATAGCAATGCATATCATAATAGATAATAATATGTGCATATCATAATATATAATAATATATGCTATCACTATATATTATTATTATATTATAGATTGTATAATATGTATATTCTAAATTATATAGTGCCTGATATATAATGCATATATAATGCCTATTATGATACTATATACACAGTACATATTAAATATGCACTATATATCATTATTGATATATTATCAATATTCATATAATGAAATAATATTGTCTTATAGAATTTTTTATTAGTGTTGTAGGACTACGGTATGGAGTCTAGAGTATGCATTATATGATGCACCGTTGTGTATGTACATGTACATACATAGTTACACGTACAGGTGCACATATGTATGCATACATAACGTATATATTATACACAGATGTTAGGCATCATCTATAGCACTAGATACGGTATCAAAGGGTCTGGAGCACAAGTGCTGTGAGGAGCGGCTGAGGGACCTGGGGGGGTTTGGCCTGGAGAAAAGGAGGCTGAGGGGAGACCTTCTCGCTCTCTGCAACTCCCTGAAAGGAGGTTGGAGCCAGGGGGGGTCGGTCTCTTCTCCCAAGGAACAGGCGACAGGACAAGGGGAAACGGCCTCAAGTTGTGCCAGGGGAGGTTTAGGTTGGATATTGGGAACCATTTCTTCCCCGAAAGGGCTGTCAGGCCCTGGCACAGGCTGCCCAGGGCAGTGGGGGAGTCCCCATCCCTGGGGGGATTGAAAAGCCGTGTAGATGTGGCACTTGGGGACATGGGTTAGTGGTGGCCTTGGCAGTGCTGGGTTAGCGGTTGGACTCGATGGTCTTGGAGGTCTCTTCCAACCTCAACGATTCTGTGGTTCTGTGATATATGCATTATGCAATATAGAGCATCATGTATTGTACTGTCATCAAACAATCTATTACCTATTATTCATACATTGCTGAGATGATTTATATAATTTTTCTTATAAAAATGTTTAAATAAAAGTATATTGCATATATATTATGCATACTATATTATAGTTTATATAGTAATGTATACATGTATCTAAAGTACATACTAGGTATGTGTGCATGTGTATAGATACATATATAATGTGTATCTAATATATAGTATATACATAGCCTATAACACTTATGTTGACAAAATTAATACATAAGGAATATTAACATTATTAAACGAGTATTAATATATGAATGATATACATTATATAGTGCATATATAGTATAATATACTGTATATTATATAACTTATATCACATTATATACATTATATAATACATAGATTGTAGATCACAGATTATATTATGCTTATTATAATATAATATTATATACACCTTATATCCATGTATATTTAATACCTATAATATATCTAATATACATATACAGATATACATAATATATTAGATATGTAATTAGATATACTATAGCATATAATAAATATAATGATATACATAATATAGAATGTTTATAGAATTATATAATATATAACATTAATAGATATAGCAATAAGATAATACATATAAAAATGTTAGGTGTTCTTATGTATACATATACATTCATTTTTCTTTTCTTTCTTTTTCCTTTTTTCTTTTCTTTTCTTTTCTTTCTTTTCTTTTCTTTTCTTTTCTTTTCTTTTCTTTCTTTTCTTTTCTTTTCTTTTCTCTTTTCTTTTCTTTTCTTTTTCTTTTCTTTTTCTTTTCTTTCTTTTCTTCTTTTCCTGTTCTGTTCTTTCCATTATTTTTTCTTTCTTTCCTTAACGCCTGGCTGTCTGGCCGCCCGTGGCCATCCTCCTGCCTCGTGCTGGCCGGCGGCAGGGGCTGCCGGCGCGGGGGCGACCCCAGCCCGGGGCACCTGCCTGTTTGCCCCCACGCAGCGCCAGGGCCGGACTCTCCCTCCGCACCCCGCACGCCACGTCGCCGCCCGCGTGCCCTGGCGCACCCACCGTGTCCGCCTGGCGCGGGGACCCCTGGGTGACCCGCTGTGTCGGGGTGGCGGGATCGGGGCACCTCCGGAAGCGCTGGTGCCGTGAGGGAAGCTCTCTGGGGAGCCACGTGCAGCAGGAGCTACGGGCGCAGGGCACGGCGGGGGGCTGTGGGGCGCACGCGTTTGGCGAGTCCCCGTCCCTGGGGCGCACGGGCACCACACAGCGCGGATAATGCTGCCGATTACTTTGGGCGGTGCAATGAACAACCCCGTGAATTACCCGGCTTCCTCCAGCGTGACGCAGAGCCGCCGCGCGCCAGCCCGCAGCGCCCATGCGAGCGGTGAGAAAAGTAAAGCGCTTTAGTAAGAAGACAATTCTGCAACCAACTTTTATTCTTTAGAAGAAGAGGTTAAACCCTCCCGTTTGCCCTGCAGCTGGTTCCTTAGACATACAAAAGCAATTTCAGTAGTAGCTTGGCAGAATTCAGCCCAACAAACACAAATTCTTTCCCTTTTAGCCCACGGCCGGTGGCGGCGTGTCCAGGGGGGCCGTCCCCGTCGCCCCGCGCAGCGGGAAGGGCTGGGGGCCAGCGGGGAGCCGGGGGCCGCAGGCAGCATCGCTGAGGTTTCTGGCACCCCCAAAACGACAACCGCCCGTAGGCGAAGGCGAGGCGTGAATTCGCAGGGTGCCCTCGTGCAGTCACGGTGGGGAGGCAGAGCGCCCCGCCCGGCCACGGCAGCCCCGCCGCACGGACGCCGCGCGCACACCTACCTTTTAGTGCTCTTTCACGAGATTCTGGGGAGCGCTAAGCTTTATTACGCATGTCAGGGGTAACAGAACAGCTTTGTTATCTGGTTCATAGTACAAAACCACGGCTGAATTCTTACAAATTAACATTTTTAGGTTTTTGACATCAGGAAAATACTATTTTCATCAATGTTTTAATTCCTTCCCTGAAGTAGAGATGGGTATTGCTCTAAAGAGTCTCCTTTTATGCAGAAGAACGCCTTTGAAATGATGGCAGAACCATTTATTGGATAACCAAGAACAAGACGGCCTCGCCTTACCCAGTCCTGAAAATAAAATAAATTAAACACACGGTTGTTTTCTGATTTCCTTTACCGAACACAACAATCAGTAGAGAGCAGAACCAAAGCGCGAGGCAGCAAATCCAAATCAAACCCCTTAGCGAGCGAGGCTCTTCCAGCAGTACGGCCGCGTGTCCCGGGCGCCAGCCCGGCTAGCGCTCGGCGCCGGCGGCACCGCGGTGCTGAGCTGCTGCCCTCGGCCTGGCGCCCGCAGCAGCGCTGCGAGCTACCTCGGCGGTTCCTGGGTAGGGGGTCGGCGGCCGGGGCTGGACGCCGACAGTCGCGTTAAACCTACATAGAAGTGCAAAAAGAAATGGTGCCCGGTGTGTGTGCGTCCTGCCTCACCGCACAGCCCCCGGTACCACCCCGCTCAAACCACGACGTTTAGAGGCGCGTGTGCGAGCGCCGAGCAGCAAAGCGACGCAAACGGAACCAAAAAGCGACGTGGCGACCCCCCGACCTGCGGAGGGTGAGGGAAGGCCAGAGGGGCCTGACACAACGCTTCAGAACGGGCAGGACGGGCCGATGATCGAAACATAAAAACAAAGTTAACACAATATTATTTGCTTTACAGCCACCTCCTCCTCCTCTCACCCCCCCCGCGCGTGCCGGGGGCCGGGGAAGCCCAGGCTGGAGGGGGTGCCCGGCCCAGCGCTGGGCCGCTGGCGGGCCCGGCGGCGTTTGTGGGGCACGGGCTGGCGTCCTGCGGCGCGTCTCCCAGCTCCCTGCACCGGGCGCGGCAGCGGGCAGGTTGCTGCCTTCGGCCCAGCCATCCTCCGTCACAGCGAGTGGTTGCAGGACGTCACCCAGATCTCTCTTGTTTTTCTGATACAGGGGTGTCAGCTGTACAGCGTTACATCGCCCCTGGAAAGCCAGGCTTCGCGCAGCCTGAAACACATTTCCTAGTGAAACACAAGACTGCTCACTACACAAAGTGCCAGGAGGACACGGCGCGTCCTCAAAAGCTTCAGAGGTATTTTACTCTAACTAGAGATGCTTCAGGTTGCAGACTGTTGCCCTGCGTTGCGACAAGGCGAGGCGGTTACCCCAAGAGGCGCCCTGCCTAAGGATTCAAACCCTGGCGAGGAGCAGCTGTGGCCAACGTGCGGCGTTTGCTCTTTAAAAAGAAATTGGGTTATTTTCACTTTTCTAGTGAGCAGGTCACAGTGCGCAGCCATTGCACACGCTGGTGCAAATGACACAGCAACGCCGAAGCCGACGCCAGTGCTGCGACAGAGGACGCCTGTCTAAAATAACGGCAAAGACGTGAACGGTTGAACAGCAGCTGCCGAGCCCGCGCTGGATGCTGCCAGCCCCGTCAGCGCACGCCCCCGCGGCGGGCACCCGGGGCCCCAGCCCCGCCGAGCCGCCGCAGGAGCATCTCCGGCCTCAGGGTTTCACACAACGGGAGCGGCGCGTGACCTTGAACAAGGCACCACGATCGCACAGATTTTAATGCAGGCGCTGCCGCTTTGAAACGGCAGCGCCCTCCTGAACGTCAGGTAAAGGACCGGCTTGGCGCTTACCAGTTCTTAGCCACACGTGCAAAACTGGTGCTGGATGACCACAGAGGGGAGCAGAGGTTGAACACAGACTGGAAAGCACCTCCCTCAGTCACCCACACGCCAGAGAACATTTGTTACGCGGCTCATCGTAGGAAAACCTCTATTCAGACAAGATTCCCTAACGCACAACTAGGCATTGACCGGAAGGACTAGAAGCGACGCTCTGAAGTGACATAAGTAACTGGTTTCAGTGCTGGCTCGTGTCCTCTCGCTGCGGCACCAGCGCTTGGTGCTCGGGGAGAAGCGGCGCGTGCCGCCATCGGCCCGGCGCCAGGCCAGCGGGAGAGCTCCCGCCGCCTTCGTCCTCTTTGCGACGGAAACGATGGAGGGAAGCGCGCGATGGTAACAGGTGATGGTTGATAGCTGCTCATCGCTCGTGTCTGGCCGAATACAGGAGAACCGCAGTTTTGCAGAGCCAACCCACATGCTCATCCAAAATGGCAAGTTCTACAGACGCAGTAAAAAATAATTTATCTGTTTTAAGGTCTCTTGGGTCCCCCGGCCGGAGTTCGGCTCCCGCAGCACCTCAGTTGGAAGACTTGCTGAGAGCACCGGAGCGGCGAAGCTTCCCCGAGACTTTGCTCTTCGAGGCAGGCGGTAACGTGGGGGAGGCCTGGTCTGCTAACTCTATTCCTAGGGCGACAGTAAGGTCGGCGCTTGCGCTTGTGCTTGTGGTGAGGCAGCCTGGAAAACACAACGGGCAGAGAGAAAACCACGTGAGGAAAGAAACAACCTGCCTGTCTGCATCAGAATAACTGCCTGGCAAACCGCAGCCCCTCTCCACCTCCTCTTCCAAGTTAACCTTGGGTGTCACTCAGGTGAACTTGACATTTAGAGCAGAAATCGGGCCCGGGCAGCTGAGAGCCGCCGCGTACTGTGCTCCCCTGGAGGAAGAAGGGAGTTCTCCTTGCCAGCTTCTGGAAGAAGCGAGGGGTGGCCAGGCCATGAGGTACGGCAGCGGCCCCGCATGGGGGGGGGGGGGGGGGGGGGGGGCACCCACCCACCCATCCAGCTGCTCAAAGCTCCAACCAAACCCACATAACGGAACTCAAAAAACGTGTCTTTCAAGTGTGCATTATATAAAATTACCATTGTTTGCTGTGTGCCACTAAAAGGCTCTTCTGTTTGTAACCTGCTATGGAGAGCTGGAAAAAAGTTTCCATAGTGTGAGTGCTTTCATGAAACTCTACCTGGCGGTGTCTTGGCCTCCAATAAAAACCCCACAGAATCCCAATTTCTTCTAATTCGTTCCACTACTTAGCCAGGACACTGAGTACCCATCGCTATCGGGGCACTCGCGGCCACCGTGCAAGAGCTTGATTTGTGGGCTGGGGAACCCGGGTGGCTGTAGTGGCGTCTACACGTGTTTACGCCTTGTTCAGCAACACGAAGTTACATCTCAGTTACTCCCCACAGGCGATGACAACCAGAGGCCAGGACTAAATAAGTTGCCTGAGTGAGGACAGACGAGGATACAGCTAATAAACCGGGGAGTAAATGAATAAAGGAGGTGCGTGCGCAGCTCCCGCCTCTCTCCCTGCGCCACTGTAACGGCGCTCGAGGAAAAACAAACTCGCATGCTGCAACCCAGCCCTGCTCTTGCGGCTCTGTGGCCCGTCCCAAGGCATTCCCCGCTGCAACTCATTTCATCAGCTCCCCTGGGGAACTGTATTTTTAAACCCTGTTACAATTCTCTCTCTAAGTCTTAACACAAAGGCCTTTATTAGAGGCGGGACGGAGGAACAGCCCTGCACCCAGGTGCGTGCGAGCCCGTGGGGAGAACAGAGGAAGGCTCCGAGCCCCCAGCGAAGGTCGGGGCCGGCCTCAGCAGCCCCGACCACCTCTCAACTCCAGACGATGGTTGCGTTCCGCAGCACGACCCTATTTCCAATTCAACAATAAGCTATATTTTCAGGCTGCGCCTTTATTTAGTTTAGTTTACGTGACTGATGACTACAGGGATCTCTTTAATGCGCCCTCAACTTCCCCAGCCCAAGCGACCCTCAAATGTGCAGAAACCACACCAAAACGCAGCCAGAGCCGTGGCGGGAGCTGCCGAGGGCTGAGCCGCCCCGAGGCAGCGGCGGGCAGGGACACCCTCGCCCACAACCAGGGCCGGCCCTGCCCTCGTGAAACGCACCGGGAAACGGCTCGCGGTTCAGCAAGGCGGACGGGACATTTGCGGGCAAGGTCTCGGCCGCACGCCTGGGACCCGGTCTGCCTTCTGAGGACGAAGGCCCAAGTTGACTCAGCCGCGTTTTCGCCACGCGGCTCGAGTGATTCGGGGTATTCCAAACCTCGCGCCAAACGCTACGGCCTGCCTCACCCCGCGGGCTTGCGCTGAGCGGCGTTCACCAGCTCGCCTCGAGCCCGGTACTGCGCGGGACCTCAGCGGGGTTTGCCGGGCAGCGTCGCCTTCTGTTCCCGCACCGCGAGGTTTGAGGCCTCGCCCCCGTGCTTTAGCTAACTCCAGCTCTTTTAGCGACTCAAAGCAGCGGAGGAACAATGCTGGGGTCCGGCTGCAGCTCACCCAGAGTAGGGCTTGCTCCTTTGAAATCCCTCAGCCAGCCTGCAAAGCGGCGTTTGCATTTCAAAGGCAATCTTTACTTACCAGATCTGTACTTGAAGACAATTGACTGAGGGGGAAATATCGCATTAAAAAAAGGTGAAAAATGTGACTTAGCGTGCAAAGGCATTTTCTGTGAAAAATGTGGAGCTGTCAGTTTTGGATTAAAAACAAAACCTGCGGTGCCGTTTGCGGGGAGAAAAGCGTGGGGGAGGGAAGGGCCGCGAGGGAGGTGCCGTACTTTACATTCCTGCAGTTAAGCAGAATGGCAGATGGTCAAAATAATACAGTTTTCACCAAATGGACAAGCTCAAGCAATATTCATGCAAGCGCTGAACAATGCGTCGCCTGCGCATATGAAAAGGAGGGCGGCTGCGGCGGGGGGGGCGGCGAGGCGCGCCTCGCTCCCGCAGCACCCGCAGCACCCCCCCCTGGGAGCCGGCACATTCCTTCAGTCCCAACTTTCTTCTGGCGAGTCCTTAGCTATGCGATCAACCCTGAAGCTCCCCCGAAACCGCCTTGATTGATAGGGAGACAGCAGCTGCAGAGTGAGCAAGCAATAACCACAAAAGATAAAGGCTTTCATAACAAATATTAATAATTCCACTTGCAAGCTGTCTGGCACGAACTCTAATTACTTGGCCTTCTTGCAAGGGGAGCCTGCAACGTTGTTCGGAGACGAGGCTCCGCTGCTCAGCTGCGCTCGGGAGAGAAGCAGGGCTGCGCGCCCCCGCCGGCACGCGCCCGGGAGAATCCGCGTCCCGGTTGCATCGACGGTGAGGTGCTCGTGAGCGCCTTGGTTCTCTTGGCCCTGACATGGAGGGGGGTCATTCTCTCTCGCTGTGTTTGTTTCAGAGGGTGCAGAGGCAATGTGAAATTATACATTGTAAAAACCAAGCAGCAGCTCCACAACGGTGTAGTAAATAAAACGTATCGTTTCTGACTCACAGGTGGACCAGCGGAGCGCTTAAAATGTACAACTCGGCCAAACCTGTGAAATTTGCAGGAAGGGGGCAAAACCCCGCCAAAGGCCGCACAGCAGCTCCTCCCTGCCGGCTCGCGCTGGTTTCCGGGCAGCCCCGCCGCGGCGGTGATGCTGAGCCCCTGCGGGCGCCGCCACCAGCGGGCCAGGGCTCGCACCACGTCTGGCCGGAGGCTGCCCCGTCCCGATCCCGTCCTGTGCTGCCCGGCCACAAACCCACGGGCAGAGGGGCCCGGGCGCGACCAAACCGCTGCCCAGCGCGGCAGAGCCAGCGTCGGCCGTGCCTGGCAGCAGCCAGAGGGAGCGGCAGCCGCCCGGGCGGGCAGCGGGCACCCCCCGGGGCTCGGCATGCGGGGAGCGGGAGGAGGGGGCAGTAGCGACAGCGACAGGCAGAGACAGGCCGGAGAGCCCCAGAGCCACCGTGCACCGAGCACAGGAGGAGGAGGAGGAAGAGGAGAGCTGTTAGTGATGAAGCACAATGCCAGCAGCAGTGGGGCCTGCGGGAAGCATCGCTCTTACCTGTGGCAATTACCGTAACGAGACCATTACATATTCTAATCTAAAGGGAGAGAACACAAAATCATGTAAATACAGGAACAGCACACCCGTCGCGCTCGCGTGAGGGTCGGTCCGGCTGCTCGCGGGCGCCCGGCAGCAGGCACTGGCCGCCGGCATCACGGCAAACTCGGCAGATGGTGAGTACCGGTTGTGGGAGCAGCTCGCGATAGAACGTTCACCACTCGATACCCTCAGGGACCTGGAGAGAAACAGGTACCACAGGCTTTTCCTTGCCCCTGCTCGTCTGTTGATTAAAAAAAATAGAGGGAAGAAGTGTTGGCAAAAACTGGAACGGATCATCACGTCCCTTCAACTTGTGCCAAAACCTGCCGAGACGGTACGGTGGGCCTCTGGCAGCCCCTTCCGCAGCTACGCTTCCAGCACCGTTGTGAACTGGGCAGGTTTGAGGCTTCACAGAGACCTAACCCGCGCGAGGCTGCGGGCAGGTTACAAAACCAAAAGCGACCAGCACGCGTGTGCTCAGGCCGCACGAACGTCCCCAGGTGGAGAGCCGCTCGCACGGGCCAGCCCGCGTGGCGTGGGGCCGCACGCCTGCACGCGAGCGAGACGCGCGTGAACGGATCAGGCACCTCCGCTGCCTCTCACAGGTACAGATGCTTTATGGTGACGAAGGCTTAAGCTTTTGAAATACGTTCCTTGCAGGAGGGGATTAAAAATTCAGTTAGCAATACAGATAAAAATACGCTTTAAATGAAGAGTTATCTTTTGGAAAGCTAGCGATTGATAGCTTTTTTTTTTTTTTTTAAATCTACTGAACAGAACAAAGCAGGTTCTCACACCACACCAGGACATGTTCTCTAGGGAAAAAAAAGATCTTTTAGCAATTTCTCCTTGTGAAGCAGACAAACACTCCCGAAAGCACCATAACTCCCTCGCCCCACTCTTCAGCATATATGCAAGCACAGCAGTACCGGTACTGATGACGTTAAACATCTCTCGGCCTCCCTATGGAGAAGGCCGGCAGGACCGCTGCCAGGACGAGACCACCGCGGCGGTGTCGTCGCGCAGCCGAGCTGCCGGGGGCCAGCTGCTCACCACAACCGCCTGAGCCCGCCTCGCCGACGCCACGTGCAGAAAACCAAACCCAAAAGCATCTTCTCTGTCAGCTCCCTCACGGGCGTGGTAACAGGAGAGGTGTTTTGATTCCCCCAGCCCACCCCACCACAAGGCCAGTGTTTCTGTGGTTGAAAATCAGATTTTCAAGTCGACAGCATGTTCAGCAACAGCGTTTAATGACCACGGCAGGTACCTCACGCAGCTTTACAAGGTACGGGATCCTTACTGACGTGCTGCAGAGCTGCCGAGTTTGCTTTTAAGAACTACAACAAAAAGGGCACAATTTGCGTATTATAACGCTACTGAAAATTTAATAAAAAATGAAAATGCAATTAATTTTTCCACTTGCTGCTGTGGAAATTTCCCACCGAAATTATTTGATACAACTAGGCACTACGCTACTGCTGTTTCTTCTGTGCCCGCCCTTCCCTCACCCCCACGCGCAAGCAGGAAAACCCCTCGAGCCTTTAACCACGTTCACGTTTAACGGGCCGCCACAGAACCCTGCAGTCAGGTTCCTTTTTTGACGTGATCTCTGCGGAATCATTCTGCGCTGCCTCCGAAGCCGGGCACTGCTCCAGACCCAGCCGTTTTTAGTGAGGGGCGAGCGAAACCCGAGGCGCCCGGCGAGCGGGGCTGCGGCCATCGGCCCTCTGGTGCGGAGTGGCCGAGCCACGGGCCGCGGCACGGCGCCGGCACCCGCCCTCTCCCTCGTCGCCCTCGCCAACCTGGGAGGGATGGATTTGACGAACTAAGCCGAAAACTATTGCTCTGGCTTGGTAAACGTTTCTGTTGTATGAGAAAAAGAGAAGAGAGGTGGGTCTTAACGTGTAACCCAAGTACGTAAGAACGGATTACAACAGCGTGCGTGATCGTCGGGGAGTCGGAAGCTTTATGCTTGAGAAGACCCGTGAAGTTTTCACACGGGCCATGACCTATCCCCCCCAATTAACCCATCAGCCACGACAGGTCTGCGGCAAGCTTTGTTTCCTCTCCTAGTAAACGCGAAGGTAATAAAAATCCAGAGAGAATCATACCAGTAAATCCGCTTAGCACTTTGACATGCTCTGCTTTCCACTCGCAAGGCCAGGCTGAAAGTACAGTATTAGCAGCGCCTGAGCCGGCGTGTTCCGGGGAGCGGACTCTGAAGAAATCATCATTCAATTAAAGCAGTGGCCGCGCTCACGCGAAACCACCCACGGTCGGTGCTCTGAAACGCAGATGCACCAACCGGCTGCATTAAGGACGAGGAGAGCGAATGGCTGGAACTGCATTTACACCGCGCGGCCCTTTGGCGACTCGTCGTGTTTGGTACGAGCTGTTAAAACATCTCGTATTTTGTTAGGAGTGACAGCTGTTCTAAAGCTGCATCGAGATCTCTCATGCACCTCGTGCCTTTGAGCACACCCCAAAGGCTGCGTGGCTCACCGCAGCAGCGCCAGAGGGGAGCCCCTGGAAGAACAGGCGGGTGTCCTGGCTGGAAGCCACGGAGGCTGGCAGCTGGGCAACGGCACGGAGCGGCACTTGTCAGTTCTGCTCGGAGATTCTTTCTATCAGCTGAATTTACGCAGCCCCTTTCCCCCCCCGAACCCGCAAAAACGCTGCAGAAGAGAGGAGGGCGCTGGAGCGAGCGCCCCGGCCTGCCCCAGCCGCCGGGCAGCAGAGCCCCGGCGGGGGGGGACGAAGGCTGCTTCGGAAGGGGGGCAGCCCAGCCCGCCTGCGCTGGAGGGAGCTCCGGCTGCGCTGGCAGGGCCCGCACAAGGCACGGCCGGGTCTTGTACCTGCTTCCCCTGACCAGATCGGACCCTAACTGAGGCGCTGCGACAGCCAAAGCGTTGCTCAATGAGGAGTTTGCTCCACTGTTGTTGGTTATGAAAAATAAAAAAAGTAGTACCTCGAAAAGCTGTAACTGAAGCAGAAGGAAGAATCTGAACCTACAGGGAAACCAAGGGCAGAAACAACCCTACAGGAGCACTCCCAGCAGGGGTGTGAGTGCTGACACCATCACGTACCCAGCCTTGACTGTTCTAGATTTGGAAATAAACCCTAAGCGTACACATCAAAGTTCTAATTAGTCACGACTTGGAGCAGCCGCTAATCAGTTCTGCGCCGGTCGGCCAGCCAGAGGGACCACGGCAAGCGTGGGTGGAGGCTTCCCCTTTGCGTGCAGGCACACGCCGCGTAGCGTGGCCTCCGACCACGGCCCGAAGCCTCCCGCCCGGGCGCCGGCAGCCTGCGGCAGGCAGCACGGCACTGCGCGGGCTCTCGCCGCCGCCGCGGCCGCAGGGCTGACGCGCGTCAGCGCCGAGGAGAAATGCAAAGGGGCCACATCGCCCGGAGCTTTCTCGCGAGCTGACAGCTCGAGCAGCTGGAGCTGTCACCCGGCAGAAGAGAGGGGCCCGTCAAGCTAATATTTTTCCCATCCCAGCGCTGATTGCTAGGGAGGAAGCCCTCCCTCGCCACCTCCTCCCGGAGACCGTAGCTGGGAGAGCTCCCTCCGAGACAATCCATTAAATGGAAAAAAGAAAAAAGAGCCCAGGCTGAGCGCCCTGACGTTGCTCTCACACCCGCTCCGCTGTAGATCCTGAGGTTACGCCAGGCCGAGGGAGAAGCGAGCCAGCACCTACGCAGCCTCGGGGGACAGCTCCAGGCTGTACACCCTCCTAGGCAAGGGGAAAATCTGCCCTGGCACCCAAAGCCGTCTGCAACTGCGCTGCAGGGAGCTGGGAAGTAATGATGCAACCTCCTTACCGTCCTGCAGGATTCATACGCTTCTGAGCCAGGCCCGGGCCTGGTGTAACTTTACATCAGACTGTTCAAGCCAGAGGAGCTATAGGGGGTGCAGAGCTGATGCCACCTAACGATTCATGGGATTTACTGTGACTTTGCCCTATTTAATAACAGGCCTTTTCTAACCCTTTCAGGGATGCCAAGAACTGTACTAATTCGAGCAAGTATTTCTCTTTCATGAAAAAATGCAAACTATATACTGGCACCATGCAAACTTCGGCTTTTTAAAAACATAAAGGGTCTGGCCAAGGCACAGGAGCAGTCCCGTGGTGTACTGAGGCTGCAGGAGCCCTTTTTATTCCTCGGAGATAACTACCAGCAAGGTGTTTAAACTCGCCAGACTGCTAAATGCAAGTAGATGAATGCACGAAGGAAGACAGCACAGCCTGGAAAAGATTTTCACTCACTGCTGAGTCCGAAAGAGGAAAACGGAGTTTCTGACTTCTAGCGTTGTCTTTGCGACTGTAACACGTGCTCCCGAGGGAGGAGGGATGCACTTCCACTCGGTCATTGCTTCATCATTCTGCAAAATGATGATTTTGTTTGTGGCATCCACGTGTCGTCATAGAAATCATTGTAATTTCTCAGTTTTGCCATTAAAAGATCCGGAAAGTGGACCAGAATTGCTGCGTCATGTTATTTGAATGCGCTCACACGGGTTTCCCTAGCGCAAAGGAAGGAGGGAGATAATGGAAAATATGAAACGGGTTTATTCCATGTGTCTTGCCGAAAGGCATCTCTGGCAAGACAGGGTAAATTCGGGGTTTCTGCAGAACATCCTGACCTTCCTCCTTCATTAAATCAGGTAATTATGCTTGATTCAATTGAAAATTTCATTTGGCACCTTTTCATTCCCGGCTACCAAGCAGCTACCGCGGGCCAGGAGACCATCTCACCAAGCAGGAAAGGACCGTGCGCCACCGGGCTCCGGCACGTCGCGATGCGAGTTCTGAGCTGAGCTGGCAGCTCCCATGGAAGGAGCATTGCACTTTTCCTTCTCACCTACTAAGTTCACGCAGGCCTCCCTCCTAACGAGCTCTCCGCTAATGACTTGACTTCTCGTGCTTCCTTCCACATTTAAGGGCAGCCTGTATTGGGAAAGGCCGGATTCGGCACAGAGGCTCAAGCCCGCGTCCGAGCGCAGCGTGGAGCTGCGCAGCAGCGTGCCGGAGCGGCCGGTAACAATTGCCAGATGGTTTCGGCACCGCCTCTCCTCGCAGTGGAAACACGAGCAGTGGGCTCCTCGCTGCCAGGGTGGGCTGGAATTCTCCAAGTCCCAGTTACTAGAAACTAATTTTTCAGTTCAGGCAACGCTCTTATATTGATCAAACCCAACACTTGGCATGTGCTGCGTATGCCGTAATATCGTGGCACAGCTACTCATTTTCAGATGTGTACTTTTTTAATATTCAGCTCCATCCGGCTTCCCTAAAAATATGCAAAAATATTATACAGAACCCGGAGAGACTTTCATTCCACCTAGTACTAACAAAACAGCCTACAGATTTTCAAGGAAAATGCACAAAGAAATAAAAGAACCCCAGAAAAAAACAACCAAACAAAACCAAAAGGAATCATTCCTCAGTTAGCATTAAAAAGACTAAAAGTCCATTTAAGACAACAGTTACTCTGTTTTGTTTTGTTTCTGTCAAAAATATATTTTAAAATTACATGGCCATTTGAAATACTCCTTTTGCTTTAAAGCGGGAAAGATAAAGCTCAGCACCTAGCAAAAAGTGTTTTAAAATAAGCCAAATCTTGTTTGTTGTACATTCAAGTATTTCTACAAGAAATTTATGCACATAAAAGTCCGGAGACAAAAGAGAAGCATGTGTCACCTTTTCAACAAAAAGGCTGCAAAATCTCAGTTTTATGTAAATACGCAGGCACAGCTTCCAAGGCTTTAAAACCAGGGAATGCTGAAAACGTCTATAGTCCTCAACTCAAGTGTTGCTCCTGGGCAATGCTATAATATTCATTAAAGAATCCATTTATCAACAGATACCACATGTCAGAGTTTTCCAGCACAGTTTTCCTGACACTCCACTGAAAGCGATGCTTTAAAAAAAATTAAAATGGAAAGCAATAATCGGAGATGCTTTTGCCTGCCGTTTCATTCCACAATAGCTATTAGCAACTAAAAAAGCAAAGATTTACACTATATCCTTTCTGATAACGTCAAGCATTATGCTTTATTTTCCAAATCATTAGCATGCACAAGAATGACCTCATGGTGAACAGATGCACTTGGATATGGCAGTGATTAGATCAGTCCTCTCAGCAGTCAAGTGTGCCCATTTCAATTAACCCTTTGAAGCACTAACTGCAAGTCTGCGCCGCCGAAGGCAGGTTTGTAGGTTCTCTTGAAAGTAGAAATCTACCCTTGTGAGTATAAAAACCTCAAATACAAATCCTTCTCTAGTGGGACAGGTCTCTTTTCCTCTCTAGAATATCCGACCGCTTCCATTTTCTAAGAGTTAACACGATTCTGGCTTCTGATCTTAAATGAAAAAAAACCAAACCCCAAACGCTTTTCAGTCAGCAGAGGTAATTAAAGTTGGAACGCTTTTGTATCTGTGCCTGGTTCATTTTGATGATTTTTTTTAAAGGACAGATGAGTATTCTGTTGAATAACTGTTTTCTTTTTGGCTGAGGGAGCAAGAACAGGAAAAGATAGCAGCTTAAAACCCCATCCTCTAAACCGAGAGAAATCTGCAGAGGGAAAGGATAAGAATAATTCAATAGTGTTGGATTACGGAGGATTTCTGGGCTGACTCTCATACCCAGCCTAATTAAAATACAGCATGTAATGTACCAGTTTAACAACAAAGGACCGTATTCTCATCTTTGTTCCTAATCTGCACATCCCCTAAATGAGTTCGGGGATGTCCGTTCTGCCTACCAGGCTGCATTTTCAGGGCTTAAGACATACGGGGCTACCTACGATGCATAGAGGGAGCGTAAGGCTCTACTTCGGCAAGCAGCAAGAGAGATCAATTGGACAATTTTGGGGCATAAAATGAAGCACCTGCAAGACTATTTGTGAGATGGGAGACTAAGCCGGGGCATACTTCAAGAAACCTGTATCCCGTCTGAATCGAAGGGGAGCATCCCTAGAGACAGTATCAGAAAACGTAAAAACATTTAGTTCAAATAAATAGGTCATGGTTAATGATACACCAACAATGTGTGTCATCAACAGCTACGCATTCGATTCATTTAACGGTCTCGATTGCCTTCTTATACCGCGTTAACTACTAAAACCAATCTTGATTTAAATAAAAAGCGTACTTACTCACTGACCCCTTCTATTGCGCACACATACATGCAGTGGCGGGCAAGATTACAATTAGGTGGTGTTAAGAATAAGATCAGAGGAGAATTAATCTTTAATTTACCTGAAAAGTTTAAGCTAGGCAGGGTTAGTAGTTTCAGCTGGCTTGTTACTTGAGAAGGGGAAACACAGACCTGTGTCAGCTCCATACACTTACCGCTCCGTGATTCATTTTTTCCTGTTTCAGGACAGAAATTCCCCTTTTACATGAAGAAAAATGCCATCTGTATTTCTTAAGCGGCAGACAGCTGATTTTGCAGCCACAGGCCAGGTGAATCTAAGCTCGGAGGAGGTCTGGCTGCCCGCGGCACGGGGGGACAGGCTGCACGCTGGAAAACGCAGAGCTGCCGCCGTTCACAGCCCGAGACCATCCTGCTTGCCCCGGCTGTGCCCGTGCCGACGGGGGAACCGGCGGCTCCAGAATAGTTTTTCATCCCTTTCTAATCATTAATAGGGATGAATAGATGGCTGCGAACTTAGTCAAACTGCACCTGAGCTGGTTCGTTCTTTATATCCGGACGCTGCCGGTACATGTGTTAGTACTCTGCCCATTGAAACCGCTACAAGTGTGGGAACAGGGAAGGCTGAGGCGGGTGCTCGCGGTCCGTGCGCAGCTCCGCACAAGGCTCCCCGCTCCCGGACGGGGACTCGCCCGCGGCGGCTGCCGCCCGCGGCTGAGCTGCGGGGTTTGCGCCCAGCATCCTCCCTGACTGCCAGGGTGGCATCTGATGGAAACACGTCCTAATGGCAACGGCTGACACAGCCCTTGGTAATAGTCGACTAAGTACGCAAGTGAATCAGTAGGCAACGTGAGGAGACTCTCTGAAGCAAAGATTTTGACGCCAGAAGTCATGACCGGCCTCTGGTTTCTTTGAGAGCGTGAAATAAATTCTGACGTTCGGAAGTCTGAAAATCGGGACCTGACTGCAGCAGGTTTTACTCTTAAAAAACGTAAATCAATCATGAAATCATAAAAATGCATTCAAGTACTAGTGATTTAAGTGTGTTCTGAAAAACTTAAGTAGATATTAGGAAACATTTAAAATATTTTTTGCATACAAAATCACAGACTTTAGAAAATATAACTATGACATTATCAAATGAATCTGTCCTTGCTTGTCGAACTAGATTTGTTTATAAGAAGATCACTGTGTGCTGCAAGAAGAACGTGAAAACCAAATACAATTATGCACAGAGCAAAACATTTAAAATCTATCAATATATCTACGTTTATATTTGCTGATACGTCAACAGATAAATGATTCAAAGTGCTAACAACACTGGGCATGAAATCTACATTTCTATTGAAACCGATAATTTTTTTGTCTCAGACTTTTGGCAGAGTGTATAAAAGAATTTAATTCACAGCTGTTCTACTTTTTAATGTAGAAAACATTAATCAAAGCTTTAAGTTATAAGCTTTTCTAATGTTGTTTAGTATTCCAGTTCAACAAAGATCAATAGAGGCCATCCCTGTGTTTCTTGACGCCTCTCCAGGAAGCAGAGGCGCGATTATGTAAATAGCACCGGTTCCCCTTTACTTCTGCCAGCTTGCTTATCTCCAAAGCCTTCTGCCTGCTGCTACTGGCGACCAATGCAAGGACATGCATATACCTCTTATCTCCTAACAAAGCTCTGAAAGCTCGAGGATTGGAGCCAGTAGCGTTAAACAATGATGCACGGCTGATTTTATTTGTAAGTGATTTATTTTAGTAAATTTAATTTCTTCCTTCAATTTTCAGTTTAGATGGAAGATATTTGCTAACAAGTCAGGCTAAAGAGAAATAGAGCAGATGTCCCGCAGCATTTATACAGGTTTGAAATAATCTATTCAACAATCGAAAGAGTAGCAGGGAATAATTAGAAAGTGCCAGTTTCACCCTATGAGTGTAAAAAAGGGATTAAGGAATCTTTGTTAAAGAGTCCGACACACGGTGACCATATACTTTTCGGAGGCTGGAAAAACAAATCTTGAGGGCACTAGAAATCTGCCTTTCAGAGTCAAAGCTTCCTTTCAGGAGCGCTTATGAAAACGGCAAAGTAGCAGTTCGGATCTTACTGACTGCACGCTCACTTAAAATCTCGGTAGGGCACGTAAGGAATAAATTCACAGAGTTCGGCGTTATGTTTTCATCTTTCAGTAGGGCTGATGAATGATGATCAGCATTAACGTGGGTGCGTGTATATCCATATACACACGCACGCATGTACGTGTATCCATACATAGATTAAAAAAACCCCAAACAGGTTCCAGGCCAGGTGTTGGAAGGAAGCCTGAAATTTGCTCATCTATATTTAAGGGAAATGTTAGCATACTGCACGCTGCTATGATTTTCTAACAGAACACCGTTCTTACATTTCTTTTGCATTAATCCTGACCCTGGTATCTCGGCAGCATAATCCCCATTTAGCATTAGTAGCAACGGCTTCTACTGTGAGGAACTATTTTTCGATAAGTAAGCACCGATTCAGGCATAGCTTTTGAACAACATATTCCCAGCTCAGCAAGAAACCCACACTCCTGAATGAACCAGAGCACATTACTGAGAGAAAGTTCATTAACCTTGCTAGATTCGGGGGTTAACAGGATAGCTGAAGAAAGGAGCAGAGTGAATAGCTCTGATGCAAAACAAATTAAAATGAATGTCATCATTCCTTTTGATATTCATTAGTTGATTCAGGGGAAGAATGGTCGTCTTAAATTTGCAAGCATTTATCTACAAAAAACAGGTGTACATCTGCTGCTCAAGTGCTTCTTAGTGCTAAAGAGAAGAATAACGTGCAGAGACTCACCAGTTCCACCGAGGGAGTAGCTGGGAGAGGGAGAAAAGACCTGAGCGGCAAAATCCTCAAATGTCATTACTTCTTTATGGTTCTGGATTATTGCTTCGAGATACAGAGCTCTTTCCTCGTAACTGCAACGACCAGGTTAAGGAAATGCGTGCGCAGAATTAAATGCTGTTACACAACGTCCACGAACACCGGCACTTAGATCCACAGCAACACTAACCAGGCTGTACACGGGCATGGAAAAGAGGGGACCAAAATTGCCCAGTGCTGCTTAACAGTCCCAAATGCGAGCAATGAGGAGCGAGCACACTTCATAGCTTCAAATTAAGGGTAATACCTTTTAGCTTCATGAAGGAAAAGCACTGACTCAGTAGATCCGACAGATTGCTAAAGTTGCCGAGGGCTGAAACAAACCCCCAGACTAGAGGCTTTTTTAAACCGAAACCCAACTTTAACAGACAAGCTGTGGCATTGGGGAAAGCTCCTGGTACACAATATTCCTATTACAGCGACCCTGTCAGACTAGAAACATGATTAGAATGGAGAAACACGCTACAGGACAGAGGAGATCCCCCCCCCGCCCCCGTATTCATTTGATCACTGTATTTCTTAAAAGAAATTAACAGTAATAAACACACTTCCCGAAAGCGTGAAGTTTCTATTTAAGGCAGGTGCTAGAAGGTGTAATCTTATGTATCCTAAATAAACGATGCACGTTGGAAAAATTCACCCCACAACTTGCATGCATTATAGTCTGCATAATGCAGACAACAAAGCAATCTAAAATCAAGACTATTGCCTTTTAATTAAAACTCGGCAACCTGGAACACACAGCATTCAAATGTGTAATCAAAAACCAGTCACCAATAAAACTTACAAGCGTAACAAGCTGAAGCAACTTTCCAGCTGTCTTAATAGGACCCCTGCTTGCGGCAGCTTTTCACAGCGGAGAAAGCAAATCTTTCCTTTTGTGTGCAGCTTCTGTTTTCTCAGAAGGTGAATCATACACTTCCAATAACAGGATAACGTCTGAAACAAATCTACAATGGGCCGAAGAACCTCACGTATGACTTTATGAATTAACGCTCGCGGGAGCCACTATGACATCTCATTCTCCGTTTCCTCGTTTAAAACAAAAGTTTTCAGATCTTCATTGTGTTTCTGTTAGGGGGAAATGCATTCTAACTCTGCGAGACTGTTATGCGGGAGCAAAGGCCAATTTAAATTTAGAAATTAGGAGCAGCAAGAATAACACCAGTGACAACATAATGCAGGTGAGGGTATTTAAAATTGAAAAGCATTACTAATTAATATTGAAGTGCCATTTGTGACTTTCATTACATTAACAAAACCACTCTGAAACGGTATTTTTAAAAAAAAAAAAAAAATCAGAGTAAAGCAGTACTTAAAAATAGGACACGATGGTCTAGTGTTCTACCTCAAGGGGAATAAGCAAAGCGTGTCCTAATTGTATGCAAGTTCCTATAGGCATGGTGGTAAAAAGAAAAAAGAAAAAAAAAAAAGAATTTTGCTTTTAATGCTAGCAGAGGCCGATTGATATGCGATAAATCTTCTTATAAACTTCCCGTGGAAGCCTGGAGAAAGAAAATCAATACGTAGCATTTCAGAGTTTGCACCTGCTGACAGCGTTATTTGCTTAGTTTTTCTCTCTCTTCTCCCTAAGCCCAGGAGAACGCATTCCTGATAGCGCAAGCATTAGCCCGCCTGCGTTTGGGGCTGCCTCCCTATTATGGGCTGAACTCCTGATGACTCTTGTTAATGAATAGGCTGCCAAACTTCCTAGGAGAGGAGGCACACGCCTGGGCCCTATTCTAAAGGGACTGACGGATGCCATTCACTTCTCATTATGAAGATGCTTATTCCGCGGCGCGTGGCTGTTGCCAGGGCTGTGCGGAGCGCGCGGCGGGCGAGCGCCGGCCGGCTAACAGCGGGACGCGGGGGCTGCGCGGCCGTCTGGCGAACAGCCCCCCGACACGGAGCTGGCACGTGCTGGCGCAGCGGGAACAGGCCCAGGCGTGACAAATTACTGAAAGGGCTCGGCTACGCTTGCGGCTGACGGCCACCTGAGCCTGCGGACCGGCCATCACGCTCGATTCATTGCGCAGCCTTGTAGGCTGCGGTCTGCTTGTGGGCCCGCTTTAAACAAGGCAGGGAGACTATAAAGGCTTTTCATGCTATGCCTAATAATATCCTGCTGTTTAATGAAAGACCTTGCACATCTAACACATAAGCATACAATGCGCAGAACAACTGCTGACACACCAGAAGTTTGTACCGATTTTGCTAAATATTGCACGGAAAAAAGAGAGCGAGGAGATTCTGACTAGGTTAGCTTTACATCTCCCAAAATCCTTATTTATGAGATGCTCCTAACCGCACAAAAGACTGGGGAAAAAACACTCGGCCAAACAGCTGGGCAGCTACAGGAGAGGCATCCGAAAAATAACACCCCAAGCCGAGTTTAAGCCAAGGTGCAGAGAGCTGTGCAGATCGATCCGCAGCCTTAGGGGCGTACGAGGAGGATCCCAATTCAGTGCCACTCTTGCAGATTAAAAAGCCGAAAGCGGTAGGTGCAGATACCGCAGACTCGGCGAGGAAGACCGCTGCATAAACCGGCTCCACCACCGCCCCCCCTCAGCTCAGCGCACTCCTCGCGTCTCTCCCAGGCTCCCTTCCGAGGTGCTCGTACTAATTTTCACTCACAGCCTAATCTAAAAAGCATTAAGTCGCTGCAGGAAAATTAAACTAAACTTTCTGCTGTCTCTATTCGAGACATACACATATTAGGGAAAACAGTTTAGATTCATTAAAAAAAAAAGAGTCAACTAAAGTTTTACCAAAGTTTAGGAATTTTAATGGAGGCATTAGGAACATAACAAGCTGTAAAGAACCCTTTGAAAAATACCTCCAGCCTGTAAATATAGGTCAGGAAAGCAGCATGACATCACGAATACCATGATCTCTCACACAACATCTTTGTTCTGTAACTTACTCAAGTTGTGCTGCTTGTATGCAAACAAACCACCGTTTGCTACTTCATTGTGCTTATGTCAGAATCTTCTGTAGGCATCGCTACGTTAGTCATCTGTCAGGGACCCTGGAGACCCGGTAACGTATTTTGAGGATCCGAGAGAACATAACATAGCCAAAGAATAATAGTATGAGATAGGTGGGGAGGCGGAGGAGAAGGCTCAGCATTTCAAGACTGTTTGTACAGGAGCAGTCTGAAACAGTAATTTTCAACTGCAGCCCCAAGAAGCTTCATCTTTATCACCACGTAAGAACGCTTTCATCCAGAAAATCAGTGTGTGCAATACTTGATCTGTCAAAACTGCAGCCCTTCTACGCGTGCTGTGCCTTCACCCTTAAGAACCAGAGATGCGATTTTTACTTACTTACACGTATTAGAACGTTAAGCTGAATCTTTTTAATATGAAATTTGCGTCCTCTCTCTCCTGCGAGCTCTCAGCATAGCGCATCTGACACAGAGATGCCCACGAATGCTCAGCCTCGTTGCATTATTTAGACCAAGCCAATATGCGCGGAGTGCCATGGAAACTACTACTTTGTAAAAAGTGCAACGCATGTATCGGCAGACTCCCACTCCCAGCTCATTGCTACGCTCTGGGTCGAGCAGGGCCAGGAGAAAGCCTGAAGTGCCTGGCTGGCTTTTCTGCAGAAGCCCCAAGGCTAGATTGCTGAAGTGAAGCATGCAAATCATTTTCTGAAGACGGCCCGGCTGCAGAGAGGGTGGGTTGTGATCTTGAACCCTACCCCGGTGAAGGAGCTGGACAGCTGGCTTCCCTGATTAACTAAGCCCCCATTTATCTGCAGGTTTTGGGCGTCCCCTGAGATCTTCAGATAAATGGAGTTATACTAGACATTCAAAGGAGCTGATCAAAAGCTGCCTCTTTTAATATGTATGGCAATTTGACCCACCTCTTCAGCGACTGCATTATTTTACATTTCGCTTCTACCAAGGCAAAACTCCCGAGCAAAATGTTTTCAATAGGCACAAACATTTTTTTTTTATTTTATATACTAAATGATGTAGAGAGCCATGACAAGGTGTGAATTATTGACGATGAATATATATAATTGTAGGAAAGCAGAAATTTAGTGCTAATTTGAGTAAGACAATCAAATCTCAGTATTTGAATATATGAGTTTTTAGAACTGTTTATCAGTTCATCAATTATTTTAGTAGTTCAGTCGTACAACGTAAGCTGTTTGAAAAGAACATTACAAGGCTAAGATTAATTACTTGCAATAAACCAACGTCGTCTATTGCAAGCAGTAGGACGAACTGCAAAGTTCTGTGGTGAAACACATGCAGGACCTCCCTCTGGATGGAGAATCCAACACAAGACGAGAGGTAGCATTTTTTGAAAATTCACCAGAGACGCAGGTAGAGCCGGTGCACGGCTCTGACCTACGAGCATCACCTCCACATTTAACCTCTACAACGTAGAGCCAGTTTCAGACACACGGTTTAAAACGTAAAGCCTTTGAAGAGCCTTCAAAGGCCTCGTCATCTGGGTTCTGCAGGTGAATTGAGCCATCCTGGGGTCAAAATCTGCCCAACATTCCCCTCTCTGCACGTACACACACAACGTTAAACCATAAATAACTACATATTTAGAAACAGGGGGAATACAGAAGACTATTATTCAAACAGATCCTGAGAATTTAGAATTTTGCTTTTTAACCTTAACTCTGTGCTGACCTCAAGCAAAACTACCAGCTACCCATCAGTGCTGACGGTAACGGCCAGCAATTCCTTCCCACACTACAGAAATTAAAAATGTTTTGGCAACGTTTATATACTCTCACCAATATAGGGAAACAACTGCGCATTGTGTTGACACAGCACTCTCCGTGCAAATAAAAGACAAAATTATTTGTGGGTTTGTGAACAGGCGAAGAGAGAACTGACTGGCTACCCTCCACAGCTCGTTGTTTTAGCGTGCCAATGCCAAGGGGCTGCAGTCCCGGGACTGGAACCCAACCGCTCGAGTCCACGGAGAGAACACACTGCAACGACTGTTCCTCCAGCTCCAGAGGGACTGCCAGGGAAGTTAATGCGGACTATTGGCATGAACCTATGGCAATTCCCATCTGTGATGTGAATCCCACCCTGAGAAGGGCTTTCGGGGCACCTGGCCAGTGGAGAAGCTGGAAGTATAGAGGTAGACAGCTCTTTCCAGCCCATCAGACATCAGGGCTGTCTACATGTCCACGTGCCAATTCCTTCTTCCACCCAACCAGGGAGACTTGAAGAAAAAGAAAATCTTTGAACAAATTGTTAAACGCAAGAAAGCGTGCTTCCCAAATCTAGGCTAGGGCTTTGCAGCCTGACAGGTGCTTATACAGGTGATCACACAGGGAGCGTGTGACAAGAGAAGGAAAACCTGTTCTGCAAATAGCCCATTTCTTGGGCGCGCTTGACAGACTCTAAGGCAGAGGAAATACAGGGCTGCGGTGAACCTTTCTTTTACTGATTGCCCTTTCAAGATTTCAGTCCCAAAGAACTACGGCTAAGTTATTTCTGACCATTACGCGTATCTCAATGTCCTCTAAATTTGTATCGTTAAGAACCAAAGACGGTTCCTCAAAAAGGGTTGCTCCTGCCACCGTGACAGCGGTTTTGAAAACAAACAAGAACACCAAATGTTTGGGACTTACCAAAGTAGAATAAAGCAGGGACCATAAAATTGAGGTTAACATAAATGTATTGGTAGATGACTTTATGCACCTATTGTCCTCCTTAAGCTCTGAACAGGACAGAGTTGCTGTGCTTTTAAAATGTTGTGATAGGCAATTTCAGTGTGAAACTCAATATGCTTGATTGGGCTTGCCATCATTTATGGTCTAGTGACCGTCACTACTGCAATAAATTTAACTGAGAACTTTTGGGGGAATTTTAGTAACATATATCCTTCATTGAACAGGTGCAATTAAACTATACCTGTCAACAACTGCAGATTTATGTGCTTTTTTTAAACCAAAGCATCCGAGATTACAACTTCTCAGAGTGATGCATGTCTTAAATCGGTCAACGTAACACGTCAGACAAGTATTAGACGAGGCTGACTCTGTGTTAACCGTCCAACTCAAACCAACGGTTTTGTGCGAGTGGGGAGCGAGATTGGCTCCCTTGCCCCGTGCTCAGCCCCCAAGAAGGCCATCTGTCTGCGGTGCAGCCGGGGGAGGCAGGGCTCCACGCTCTCCCTCGGCGGTGCAGGGCCGGCTAGTGCCAGGGCTGCTGTTCCTCCTCCTTATCCAGAGCGGGCAGATGATCCCCTGCTGCCAAAACCAAGAGCTCATCCTCTCCGCAGCATAATTTTCCTCTGCTCTGCCACCCCTCAGTGCAGAATTGCACAGACAGGCAGCCCTCTTTTACTACTGCGCTGGGGGGACTCGAGGGGGGATTTCCAGGCATGGGCGATGGCTGGAGCCCAGAACACCCTGGTGTACAAGAGACACGACTCTCGCTGAAAACCGACAGGTACAGAGAGGTTTTCAAACAGATTTCTCATTTGTGGAGCGTTTGCCCAGTGCCTCAGCACTGCGTCTGGAGCTCTGCCACCTCCCTCCCCCTGAGCCGGGCCTGGGTCTTTGCACAGGATTACAAAAGAGCCTCAGTCCTGACTGATGGAGATGGGGCTTCAGACACCGCCATAACACAGAGTAAAAAATAACCTGCAATTGCTTCAAGGAGCATGGCAGACCGCTACAGCATTTTCCAACACGCACGGTGCAATACATTTGTTTCCTCACAGACGGTCGCCATTAATTGGTTTAAAGAGGAAGTGAAACAAAACAACAACAAAACCACGTTTCACGTGGTCTCAGACCATCTCCGTGGAAATCAAGTAACGTAACAGCAAAATCATACGGAAAGTGCCCCGAGGCAAAGCACTCTGGCTCACGCTCTCCTGCGTGGAGCCCCGCTCTGGCGCCTGCTCTTGGCTCCTGCTGCTTGTTAGGTAGCACGTTGCCCAAGGTGTGCAGTGAACCACCAGCCTGGCAGAAGCGCTCGCCTGCTGCTCTGGGATAGCAAGAATATGTGGCACGTTAGTCATGCCAAGTGCTTCAGGGAAGAATTTTGCATTTATTATGAATAAGGCAGAAAACAAGCTTTCATCTTAATTTACTCCTCCTCCTCCTTGCGGGAAGCCCCCGGGAGCAGATACATCGTACCACTACAGATCGATCATTTCGTAGTAGGAGAGAAGGAACAAGGAGTTACTTTCCTGACACAATACAATTCTGCACTTTAACGGCACTCATGTCTATCCCTATCTGAAGCTTTCTTATTCTAACGTAGAGTACTTGTGCTCTCCTATCGGATACTCCTGGTTGTACAGAAACCTGGGCTGTTGAAAGAAAAAAGTTAGAAATGTACCTCATCTCCTTTATCAGCTTGTTCTCATTGAGATCGTTCCTAATACAGCAGAGACGAAACGCTACAGCGGTGCACAAACCAGTGGCAAAACTACCAAAGGCACGTGTGCCCAGAAGAATGGCATTGTACATTTTGCACTGTACAGCCAGCCCCCGCGTATCCAAGCTCCATTTAGCAGCTGTACTCCATGCTTCACCGTACTGGTAAGGCTTTGATTAAAATATTTCAATTGATTAAAATGATTGCCTATTATCAGTTAGTGCAGCAGAAGCCCTAACTGGTAAATCATTCCGCAGGGGGCCCAGAGATTAACCACCAAGAAGCTGTTTCTGAAAGAGTTCTGTATAGCAAGAACTATCATGACTTCAGTTATACAAGGTTTTGGCCAGCAAATGAGGAGGGCATGCTTCCCACAATATATATTTTCTCCAGAAGTATCCATATAGTTCCCTATCCAATCCTGAGAGATACCTTAAGGGGAGAGAAGCTGCTTGGGTCTAATTGGAAGTCACCTACCCAGTGCCCCAAAGCAGGAGGTGTAGATGTTCTCTCTCCTGAGGGCGGTGGGGTGAGTTATCTTCTGCCTGTCTCCTACAACAAAGTACTTACTCACGGAGGGAAATAACCTGGAAACTGCAAAATTGAAGATGGGTGGGAGAGGCCCAGAGAGCGGAGGGTCAAAGAGACATGCTGGTCTCCTCGAGGCAAGGAGACAGGCCTTCAGAAGACCCTCGTTAAGAGCAGAGCCTGGCCATGCCTTGCCTTTGCCTGCGCGCTGAGCGGGAGCTTATGAAAGGGAGCCGCCGTCGTGCAGAGCCTTCGCCGTACGGGTCCAGAAGGGAAGCTGCCCGATGACTGCAGAAGACAAATCCCTAGGTCGTATTTTCAGAGAGATCATTATAGCACCGTCGCTGTCCCATTTTATCTATGTATGTACAGCTGCCGATGCTCGTGTTCTGCAATTATCTGGCTTGTTCCACAAACGGGGTGATCATCAAGGGATAAATAACTGGAGGAAAGGTCACATGTTACCGAGCAATGCTTCCCCCCGTGCTTTGTTGCGGTCTTAATTTTATTCAAACACTCACAAAATGCACCTATTTCAGTAATTCCGCTAATGAGCTGTTACTTTTGGACATCTTAGAAAAAGGGCAAAGGTACAAAGGTTCAATTATTTGTCATTTACTTATGCCTTCCAGTTCCTTCAAATTGGCTGCTTGAACACACGGGGATAATATACTATCCTTGGTCTACTATTGTTAGCCACATACCAGCAATGCTATCCCCTTTTACTTTTATTATCCTCTTTGTTACAGCATGTGTGTGCTACAGGGAAGGGGAGGCTTCTTGTGAAACCACTAAAACAGTATTCTAATAATTTTTTGTTTGTGAACAGCAGCAGTAGGATTTTCAGGACGGTTAAAAGCCGCCCACGCCACCCTTTGGGAGGGACAGTAAAACCCCTGACAGCTTTTATCAGGCAAGTCTTGCAAACTTTTGAAAACCTCAACCCTGTAATAACAGCAATAAAGACCGACTAATACAAAGCCAGACGCAAGACTGTGAATCGATGTCCCTCCCCAACATGCAATCAGTCCAGAGGTATCATTCAAGTGGCTGCAGAAATGACGGCTTATGAAGACAGATGCTGTACCGCACGAAAAACCTCCCCAAAACTTTGTGGAGAAAAAACCCAGGCCTCTTTGCATTGGGTGGTCGGCACTTGTAATTCTCATTCTTCAGAGAAAGAGGTGACCGAGCGACTGAACCCTTAGGAGGAGAGACTGTTTAGGAGACGGCAGTGCTGTTTTGGAGCCGCAAACCGTTACCAGTGGGGTTTATACACACTGTGCATCTGCCTTCTGCTTAACGTGGGTGCTCTCGGAGCCTGCAGATTGCACCGTGCGGGTCAGGTGAAGGAGAAAATTGTTAACTCACCAATTTTTGCAGCATGTGTGGACCAAATATTTAATTAAAGTCAGGCCTGGTGTGTGCTATCACACAATATAGCTTATCTGAATGTGCAACATAAAGACATTGTCCGCCAGCGTTTGTGATTAATTCACCACTTACAGATGGCCAAGCCATGTGGGTATTATTCAGCGTATTCCAAGTGCGAGACCCTCACTGGTAGGTTGGATGACCTAATGGAAACTAAAGGACCAGAACACGCTAAGTGAGAAACAAATACGCTATATCTACACAAATAAATTAAATATGCTGAGGAATGCTCTGGCACTTCACCTATTTTGTATGGAGCACCTTGCATCCATGTCATTAATTTTTTCCAGTTTCCAAAGCAGGATAGCTATTATGTCCAAACATTTTACACTTAAGAAGAGAGAAAATCATACAGATGGGGAGTATTATTACTTTCATTTTACAGAGGATGTAGGTACAGAGAGACTGAAAAATGCACTTAGAAATTACATGGGATAATTTTGTGGTTAAGGAATTGGAGAATAACTCGGGTCTCAATTTTTTTTTCCTTAACAGATTTCCTGTCTCTTCTGTTTTAATAATTTTAAAAAATGTCAGTGATATATTTTTTTAAACACTTCTGCTAACTGATATGTTTTAGAAACATACAAGTGACTTTAACTAGGATTTTTTTTATGAATATGAATTCTGTAGTTTTAAAATCTTAAGTAGAACTCGTTTCATTTTTGCAAAGCTAAAAATTCTCTCTCTCTCATAAGATAAAGCATCCATTTTTGGTAGCAGTAGCAGACTGCAAGATATCCAAACCTTTGGTTAGCTTTGGACTTCAGCATCTTTAGCTTTGGGCCATATACACGTATTAACTGGGGAATCAAGTTCGGGGGAGAAGCAGGAAGAGTTTTCCTGGTAGCTTATTGTTTGCATTTGACAGCTGTTGGAAACTGCTTACATGCTGGAAATATTAATAGTCTTGATGGAGATAAGTGAGGCAGGCAGGCATTAGAAGAGCTGTTTATCACATGGCTCTCCTAGATGGCTGCAACTTCCTCTGGACAAGTCAGATAATGCGATTTGGTCCTAAAACACGCGCAGCAGATAGGGGAATGTTTACTTGGATCCGTAACCAGACAATAAAGGCGGCAGCATGGTTAAGCAAGGGAAAGCCTTGCGCCTTCTCGTTAAATGCTGGGCTGTTCCTGGAGGTTTACGCAGCCACAGCAATTACTTTTCGAGTCTACACAGGAGGGAAGGAGAGAATCTTTCCTCCTTCCTGTGGACCTTGTTTCAGTGAGTTATGCCTCTGCACCTCGTGATTAGATGCTGTAATGTCCTATACGTGTACCTTTACCCTCAGGGCACTCAAAAATAAAGCTGATAGAGAATGCAGCTGCCTGCTTATGAAGCAAGAGCCCACATTGGGAGCACAGCTAGCCGCTCGGCCAGGATCCGCACTGCCTCCCCATGATGAAATTCTGGGTGGAGCTCAGAGGGATCCTGCGAACCTCCAGATGCCGAGGTGGTGGAGCCCGGGCAGCCGGGGAACCTCCTCGCGGGGATGCTCTGCAGGGAGCGCAGCCTGTGCCGAGCACAGGCCGGGCTGCAATTCTCTCACCATAAACGCGGAGGAGCTGCTAGCGGGGACGCGCTCAGCTAGCTAGACCAGATCTTCCTATCTTTTACTCAAACTCTTAGCAAAGGAGTAGACTTGCCTGCAAGGTCTGTGGGTTTATTTTATTAAAGGTATCAGTTGATGACAAAATGCTGTTAGTAGTCACTTATATCTTAAAATTTTACAATAAAAAATGATAGCCCCTAAGAGCATACGAAAGAGGCTTCTAAAAGTTTTCAAAAACGTGTTGTTATGCTTTGGTCATTGCACATATGAAAATACACAAACACACAAATATGTACATACGGACTTACAGGCATGTATGTCTCTAAACACATGGGCATGCATACCCTTCTCAGTGTATTTTAACATTACTACATGTATTGCCACCGCATTCTCAAAGGCGAGCATGTTCACCTGAAGTCAGAAATGTCACCAAACTGGTACACTGCCTCTTAAAAAATTCAAATGCCACATCAGCTCTGCTCCTCAGCCCACTCTGTCATATAGCGCACCTTGAGAAAGGGTACAGGTCACGGCATTTCCTCAGGGTCCGTATTCTCAAGCTCCATCACAGCACTATCAAAGTGAATATACGGTTAAGAATCTCCCAGGATAACGGCATACTCAAAACCATTCAAAAACTGAATGTACCAGCAATAACCTAAGTCATTCTCAGCTTTGAAAATTAAACAACCAGAGACAAGGGAAGAGGGAGATAATGACAGATTCATAATTCAAGATTCTTGAGAACTGTTCATCAGACTTACAAGACAATTAAGTAACTTGCAAGATAATTTTGCTACAGTAAATCAGAAGTCAACTTTTATCATTTAAATGTAATGTTGAGACAAGGGAAAACAAGCAGAAATTATCAAAATACTTCTCTGCACATTCACTTCAGAAATCCGGATGCTTTGGAAGTCGGAAAAAGGAATAATTCCTGGCAGCTTAAAGACGACAAGCAGTGCAAAGGCAGGAAACCACTTGCAAAATAGTTGACATAACTGAAGAGAGGAATCTGGTTCACCTAGCTACGCACCAACGCATCACTCGAGGCAGAGCGCACCAACCCTTGCGGGCAGCCGGGCGGCAGAGGGGGTCCCCGCGGGCGGGGGGTGCGCCGTGCCACCCCACCCAAACCGCTCCCCGCTCACCCCCGCCAGACCGCGCAGAGCGGGAGGACGTCTTCAAGGAATCTTCATCCAAAGCACCTTTGAAAAGCACAGAACCTTTCTATGCCACCTGGCTGGCCTTTTCTCTAAAGCAGCATCGAAATCACCTTACCTGGGAAGCGCCTGCACTACTGACTGTGGTTTTGTGAAACCACAACGCTCCTTGCAGCAAAACCAACGCACGCCCGGGCGTGATTAATATATAACACACTCTTGCCACAATGCTGTAAGTTGCTTACTAATTTACCGGATAGGTAAACATGCAGCCCTGCACAACAGCGAGATGAGATGATGAGAAAATTGCCTAGAAAATCTGTGTTAAACAGGGAAGAGTCCACACTTAATTGTGTATTTGCATATATAACCTGGGGGGGGGGGAGGATGGGTTGGCAATTGCAGACTCAAATCAGCTGAGATTATATTCATCTACAAATCTGCTGCTAAAGGCTGTGTTTCAAGCTTCTGAGCAAGATGCCACAAGTGTTATTTCAACGGTGCGTATACGCCAAGGACAAGTCAGGAGACCATTGTTACCTACATGAACAAAGGGAAAACGGCTTTCTCTATTTCAAATAAATTGAAACAAAAATTGTAATTCAGTTAGATTTGAATCAATCTCTTCGCCCACACTGAGAGTAGCAAGCCGTCCGCTAAAGCGACCTGCATCACACACACATCTTGTTGATGGAAGAATCTATGCCTTAAATGAAGGAGCAAAAAGTACCGTAAGCCTGATGAGCGGTAATGAATGAACTACTCCATTGCTTATAAGAACATAATACTCCGTGTACCACTCACACAAATATATCCGATTTCTTGATATTCAATAGTCATGTTTCCAGCTCTTCAAAATGAAATGTTTTCCAAACACAAATCCTTGGAAAGCTTAATTTCTCTGAAAATACCAGATTTTACAAACTATGAAGTAGCTATAAATGTTTACAAATATTTATTATTTATTTTTGATATCCCATAAAGGATCTTAACACATAGGCTAGAAAAAAATAAACCAAAATACCTTTAATCACATAGGACTCCCGCCCCTCCCGGAACGCGTGCAATGACACTGATTTCTAAGCACACATACTGTCCCACGGCCAAAGGGCTCTGTGTGCGCACGAGACCAGCCCCACTGAGTTGCCGATGGGAGCACATGGACATACGGGATTCCTGGAATTTACAGGTATGGGATTTCGCCTCCCGTCGTACACGTACGAAGGTCACCTTTGTGCCTTGGACATAACCGATGGACTAGCAATCTCTCCTTCAAATTCTCACTCTTTGGTTGACGGAAAAATCTTTTCAGATGAATTTATAATCATATTTTTCCACCTACTAAAAGTTAATAAACCATCACTGTCAGTTTGATAAGAGTATAAGGATGAGGCAGCTACAACCAGAACAAAATATAATTACACAAAATAATTTTGCCCCTTCTAGTTTATTACAGATCTTTTCATTATTTCTGGGACTAACACTAAATGGCTCAGTTTCAGGTCTATTATACTTCATAATTTACATTCATTACAATCGGGGACAGGTAACCGTGGGGCTTATTATCATATCCATTACGAGTGACTCCATTTGCAAGATGCTCAATACTAAACGTACTTGTGGCTGCAGTGATACAGGCTGGGAAACTGCTCTACGCATTAGAGGATAGGAAGGAAGAACAAATTAGAAAAAGACCACCAAGAAATCAGTGGGGATGTCCCAGCTTTAAATTAAAAATAAAAAAAAAAAAGAGGGGGAGCGTGTCAAAATTATAATCTGACATGTTCCTAACTGTTGTAGATATTCCACAGCAGAGCAGACCCGGGGACGGAGAAGGGACCTCCCGGGCACGGAGCTCCGAGTAACAGACACGGCACACCGAAAAACATCTTCTCAGGCCTGATTTTGTGAACCGTGAGGCCACGAGAGCTTTGTGGGGGCTTAATTTCAAGCCAACACTTTCGCGCTGCCCCCTTTTCGCTCCGTACGAGCCCCCGCGTGTCCCGCTCTACCTGCGCCCGCCGGGGAGCCCCGGGAGCGGGGTGCCTGGCTGGCAGCCGTCCCCGCGGCTCGCCCCAGCCGCCCGGCACAATCATGCTGCCGACTCCTCTGCGGCAATCAGGCAGGCACGGCACAACACCTGGTACTCCGGTCGGGGCCCTCCTTGGCAGCTGAGTGCGAAATCTCCCTGCCAGGTGGTTGCACTTCAATTACATTAGCTAGGCATTGTAGGGTTAACAAGTATCCAGAGGAAATCTTTTATTCATATAACACAGTATGCCTTTTGTTGATCTTTGAATAATGTTGCTTAAAATCCATTAAATTAAAATACTCTTTCAAGCACACAGCCCGCAACAGGTACAGCAGTACGTACCCACCGCTGTCTGCTCACGCAGCATTGTCGTGGGCACGCAGCCGTTTCAGGAAAATTTGCTCCCCAAAAGCAGATGATTAAGTCAGCATTTAAAATAACATTTTTTTCCCTGGAAGTGACCTCTCAGTAGGGGGAACGGATTCCCCTTTCATTGCATAGCTCAGCCAGTGTGCATGCTGTGATGTCTCTCCGTTTCCCCAAAGGAGTAAATTAAAATTCTGGTGCATGTTTATGAAATCTGCTTTTTTACTTATAAAGTGGGGGTGGGGGGTAAGCGGTAAGCGGGGAGGGAAGGAAGCAAAACTGAAAATGTAAGCGACCCCTTCACAAAAAGACAAGTTAATGCAACAGTTTCACTGCTGCTAATTTCTTCTAAATGTTCTACAGTTTCTAAAAAAAATTCCCCATAGGTTTTAAGTAACTCAAGCTGGCCATAGAGTCTTACCATCACATTTAATTATGGGGCAAGAGGTGAGTTAATGACTGAGCTGTAGGATATACTAGTTAACCAACCAAGTTCTAAATTCAAGCACAAGAGAAATTATGGTGAAAATGGAGAGAGAGTAGCAGGGAGGATGCCGCAGGGCTGTGTGGCTGGCTAAGCAGCCCTAGCTGCCAGTCCCTGGCTTTAGTGCCTCAGAGGAACAGTCCGTTTTAAACTAACTTTAAAGGAATGTGAGAATAAGACACGATCAGAAAACAGACTATTGTGTTCAGGTAATATAACGCACAGAGGAACAAGAACAGAAGTGCTGAAAACTGCCCCAAGACAGTACAAAAGAAAAAACTACTTCTGCGTATAGGAAGAAATTAGATTATAGAAACAAAGTGGAGGGCTTTGAAAAACCAGCAAGGTGGTCAGAAAGAACAGATGAAGTGCAACCGGAGTCCTTTCCTGATCAGGGCTCTCTGGGTTTTCAAATTAAAAGCTATTAAAGCGCACTGCAGCAGAAGAGAGGGGCTGGAGTTGGGATGTTGAAGCTGCACGTCGCAGGGGAAAGAGGAGGAATGATCCGTCCTTGTGGTGAAGACCCACCCCGGCACTCAGAAGATTTGGGTCGCACGAATACACCGGGGAAAGCACGAGCGAGCGATTCTGCTGCGCAGGCAGCGGGGCATTGGCACAGGCCTTACACTCCTGCCCATCCCCAAGGTGCCTGGGTTATGGAGTACGCACTTCCACCGCGATGAGATTATGGCCGATTCACAGAATGGCAGCACTTTGTTCAAACGGAAAATTAATCTGATTTGAGAAGGCAAACAAGTGAGCTAGTGCTGCTGCAGAGAAAGCTGCAATGCGAAGTAGAAATCCTACACGAGTCTCAGAACTAACTTCTGCTCACGCTCCCCGTGAGCCAACGCCAGGCAGGAGAGATGGATGAGAACTGGAGACAACCGTGCAGCTCTGGTGCCTTTCTCCAAGGCCATGAAAACCCCCGAGTCAGAGCCCCCAGTGAAAGAGCAGAGCTGTTCTGCTCGGCGCAGCCCTTTCCATCTGCTTCCTGCCAGACCGTTTGACACATCTCATTCTCCAGACAGCGCAGAAACGCTCCTTTGTGTACTTTGTTGAAGATGACCACAAATCACCTCACGGGCTGACCCTTCCCCGGCACGTGCCTTGAAGCACCATCTCCAGCTTTATAGATTGGAAGAAGGGTCCTAAAACAAAACACGTGTGCCGAGGAGCTAAATACCTGGTGCTACACAGCCTCGGCGGGATGTCTGGGAGTCGGGCTGTTCAGCCGGTTTCAGGACACGAAAAACGTCCGGGTTGCACGTCCCTCATCACAGAAACAGACTGAGCAAAAACCGGAGAGTTTTCTTCTTGCTCTTGGCTTCCATGGAAATGCATCATTTTCCTAGTGTCAACACTGTTTCCTGAAGCCAGCACCCTTTAAGCTGAATTTCTGAAGTTCTTTGAAGCCCGTTACTGCTGAGTCACTTCAGATATAAAAGGAGATAACAGGGATCCCAAAGAGAAGGGGGAAGAGCAGAAGATGAATTTTTAATGAAGCATCAAAGTTGGTGGAAGCAAACAGAGAAGGTGAACACGTAGGGACAGTGACCTAGGGAAGAAGCTACACAGCAGTCATGCTGCCTGCTGCTGCCATCGTACCGCACTAGAAAATATTCCTAGTGCAGGCTTATGTAAGATTTGTCTTTATTCAAGTTTTTTTCCAAATTTTTGTTAAGACTTAAGTTTATCGGTGGAATACCTGTCCAGCTATAAGCTTTCTGGACTACCATCTTTTAATGAAAATTGAATTTTTAATTAAAATAAGAAACAATTTTGATCATGTCCTGCTTTACTGTTTAATTCGCAACTTACAGCTTTTTGAAAGCTATAGTTTTCTCCTGCTTGACAAACACAATAGGCATATTTTCTGACTTCTGAGCAGAAGGCTGCTCAGCATATTAGATGGCACTTCCCTACAATATCCATCACCAGAGGCTAGTTTACGGTTATTTAACTTACTCTCTCAAAACTCGACCACCAAATTTCACCCAATTTTAAAAAGGAAGGGTTTCATCACTCAATTGCCAACTATTCTGTCTTCTCCAGAACACAAGCAACACTGAAATAACTCCTGCGCAGTTACACACTAACACTTTCCATATTTACCTTCACGAGGAATTCAGTGAACTGTTTCTTCGCAGTCGACAACAAAAGGAGAATTGGTATTTTTGGCAAAAGTAAGAGTAGATACAAACAGCCCTTCTCCATGCAAATCTGTTACTACCACTGTGTCGTGACCTACATCAGTCCCCTGCTACGTGAGCTGCGAGCTGGTCCTGTGAGCAGCCTGCAAAATTTCATCCATTTGCTGGAAAATATCCACTGCAACACAAGATGAGGCCATCCAAATAATTTCACTTGCTAATTAACTTTGGAAACACATTACAGCTTTGTCTTCAAGAGTTATTTTAGCAGACTACGGTGCTTATTGCACCGCCAAGCCTCCTTTCTATTTTAAACCCGAATTATTTGACTTGGTGTAACAGCAGTAACACTGACACACGTAAGTGGATTATTTGAAATTAAATATTTGGCTTTTTTGCAACATCCATTTTCAATAGATGCCTTGGCTTTGCCGCGGTATTTATCTGCGCAGGCACACCGTTATCTGATGCCAGTGTATAATGCCATTAATATTATTGCATATTTATATTATGCTACCTTGAGCAAGGTTGGGCTACCAGGGTATTAGAATCTGCCTATATGAAGCAGCTACTGTTCTGCAGCTCAAAACAATGACCAGCACTTCTGAATGAAAAGAGAGAAAGTGAACATTAGCACATCAAAGGCCCCTTTCTGAAAGAAGAAAAATTGCATGATGCACACTTTAATCTTTCTGACAATCTATGCATGGATTGAACTGAATTCTATTTTTCACACAAATGTGAATGCTTGATACGAGGACATCTTTACCAACAGCAAAAAGAACAGAGAAAGACGTGCTAGCGCAGTCTTTGAACTTTTAAAATATGGATTAACGTGCAATAATATTTAACCACTGATAGGACGACATCCTTCTTATCTCTCTTAATAAACCCAAATAACGTAAACCACATTTTACAGGCAACATACAGAAAAACTGTTGTAAATATTTTAATCTTAAAATAAAAAAAATAGTAGTAAACAGAATACAGGCAATATTAAAATCTTCATGTAAATGTCTATTATTTAAAATCAGTTACCCATCATAGAACAGCCTTAAGTGTAATTCACTTAATTAGCACTTCTATTTAACTCAGGGTGGAATGGGACCTGTGCTTATAGGTTTAAAAGAAAACATTGCTAAAATATGTATACAAGATATATTATACTAATCATGCTCATTCTGCTGTAGTAAGCACAGAGATTTCTGCATTTAGGTCTTCAGCCTGGAGAAGCAAACGCTTAGGAGCTACTCCGTTTCATCTAGACAGCAAAGCATATAGAGAAGTGCTTCCAGAAAACAAGAGCACACGCCAACAGCACGGTCCTACCAAACGCTGCAAGAACGCCTCTGCGATCCAGCTCTCTGCCCTCTCCATCAAATCATTACTTCTTGCAGTGGAACGCCGCAGACGGGATGACTTTGATTCCCCCTTTTCCACTTTGGAGAAACTTACTTTTATCCTGTTCTTTTAAAGCAGCGGCTAAAAGGAGAGTACAGGTAATGAGAACTCTCCAAGTGCGTTTCTTCAGCAGATACGTGCCTAGAAGATGGCACAGCAGTTTTGGAGGATCGCTGCAAGATAGTTACTCGTGGCCACGCATCCAGATGGACCTGCATGTGTCAGCGGAGGAATGAGAGGGAAAGGAAAAACAAGTGAAGGGCAAGATGTTTCTCCTCTCATTCATAGAATCATAGAATTGTTTTGGTTAGAAGAGACCTCCAAGATCATCGAGTCCAACCGCTAACCCAGCACTGCCAAGGCCACCACTAACCCATGTCCCCAAGTGCCACATCTACGCGTCTTTTCAGTCCCTCCAGGGATGGGGACTCCACCACTGCCCTGGGCAGCCTGTGCCAGGGCCTGACAGCCCTTTCGGGGAAGAAATGGTTCCCAATATCCAACCTAAACCTCCCCTGGCACAACTTGAGGATTCCTTCATCAGGATGCTCAGTTTGCTGCTAAAACGTCACCAATATTGTCTGTACAATTTTTTCCACTGACAACGGGTTAAACTGTCGAGTCCAAACACTTGTGGAGAGCAGGAAAGGGACTGCACAGAAACGACAGCCCAGAGTCCTCTTCATGTAAAGAGGACTGCGTCCTCATACCTATCAGCTTGTAAAGGAATGGCATGATTTTATAAACAAGCCTTATTAAATGCACATGCTGAATGAATTTGTTGCTAAAAAAAGCCTAATTCATTTGGTTATAACTCAATCACAGTCAGCAGAATGACATCTCGGAAGAACTTAATAAGATCACAGTCTTTGACTTGCAAAACATCACCAACGGAGAAAGCGGAGGCACCAAAGCTGAGCCTCCCTCACCTGATACTTGGCACAAACTGGTACATTCCCAAACAAAACACGTGCGCTTCCCAAAAAGCTTGAGAAAAGCACATTTTTCTTGCAGACATGTCAGCAACCTGAAAGTTAAACTGCTTCAGTTACAAAAAGGAGCAGCGGACTACATTTAGATTCGCCTAAATGGACTGTTAAAGTGCGGGGTCAGCAGTGAGAGGATGAGTTAGCATATGGAAACAGTGGAAAAGGAATTCAAAACAACTGTTTTTGAAATTTCTCTTTTAGGGCAATGAAAACACTCGACATTTATGTTAGAATTGGTCCAAAAGAGGACAGTGGCATGAGGAAAACTTGCCTGAGAACTGTCACAACATAGAAAAGCGTGTCTGTGCCTTACCTGAGGCACCCACGATGCTACAGAACAGCACACTGAAGGTACAACAAAAACCAGGGGCTCTTTATACTTATTTTGCAAATAACGTCTGAAATTTAGAAGGCAGGCAGTACAGTTCACTTTTCTAAACACGGTGGCTTCAGCCCCATAGCTAAGACTTTTATTTCACTTTGTCTTTTGCTTCTCCAGGATACAGTCTTACTCAGAGCACCAGCTAAGACGCAAACTGGGGGAGGAAAGAATGACAGGACCAGACAGATGGTCTGCCTTTGGATGCTGAAAAGGATTTTGAGAGAGTTGAGTAGTATGACTTAATTCTTGTCCTGAATATTTAAGATCAATCCAAGTTAGGTAAAACACAAGTACAGTACTACAATACTGTGCCATATATAAAAACCAGCAACAGATCATGAATGCAAAAACGCCCTAGGAAAAAGTGTCCTTTTTCTCCTTCACTAATCTCTCTAGCTCCAAAGTTGCTCATGATAGTAATTTGACATTCAAATTCAGCACAACTATTTGACTATGCATTCTTAATACACAGAAGTCTTCTAGGACTGTTTTTCTTAAAAATCCTGACACTCTTGAAATATTGCCTCTTCCGTCTGATCAGGGAACAGAAATTTACTTTCATTTTTTAAAAATGCAACTATTTATTCATTCTGCATAAATCATTGCCTCAGCCTGTTACTGCACAGTCAAAACGCACGGAGGTAAAGCAGCAGAAACACTCAAAGTATTTAGGAACTTCTGTCCTACTGTTTTCTTGCACTTCTGAACCATTATTACAATAGTCCCTATGGTAGCTCCAGCAGCACTGGTGGATTCCGCTCCGCCCTAAAATCTCATTACAGTGAATACTACAAAAAAAAATAACAAAGCTGTCTCAGTCCTGATGCTCTAAACGTAACAAAAAGATGAAATACAAGGGGAGGAAAATGTGTGTCTGCATGCATGGTATTTCTCATTTCTTCCAGTAAGTGCGAAAATGAAAAATGAAACATTTTGTTTACTGGTCTCTGTGTATCTTCTTCAATGATACAAGGGAAGATTAAAAATTGTTGGTTTGGGCATTAAAGAAACCCACTAAAGTCCACGTGAGCCTTTTACTTGTAAGCACCAGTTTTACAGGTATCATAACTGACATGGAAAATTGAAACTCAAAGTAAAATCTCTCCACTTTGCTTTCCGAGATCCCAGTACTTTGTGTGTTGACTTTTGGGATTCCAAAATGCATGTTGCTGTGGTATTTAAAAAAAACGGAAATGCTGGCATGCAAATCCTATTCAACAACTTGAGAATACTAAGGGCTTTTACAAGGCAAAGAACACGTTAAAAGTTCATTAATTAAACAGTGCTTGTGAACAGATGGAATGGCTATCTGGGCTCTAATTACTGTAAGTTGGTACAGAGGTTCGCAGACCTTAATGAGGTTCAATAAAATGAATGATTACACATCAATCACAATTAGAGAAACCTGTAAGATGAGCTGAATTATCACGGCAACAAGTCATAAAACATGGGAGCACAAAACCCAACAGGCTCTGCGAAAGCCTATAAAGAAAACGTTTCTGAATAAAACAGTTCTTCTGGATTGGAACAGTTGTTCTCTACTGCCCACCCCATAAAAGCGCTCAGTGATTTAACTGCCGGGGTTGCGCTGTCCCTCTCCGACGCGCTGGAGGATTGATGAGCCGCAGGAGGGTGCAGGGCCCTGCAGCACCTAAAGGGTTAGCAACAGCAAAGCAAACAAGGCAACGATCTGAAAATAACCGCTACGGAAATGAAGAGGACGGGAACCTTTTGTCGCACATTAAATACGTTGTTGAAAATAAAGACACCGATGTTTCTTTTTATCTTCCCGGTGAAATGGAGATGTCAAGCGTCAGGTACTGAGGCTGTTTAAAACCAGCACAATCAGAAAACGCAGCTGTCTGGAAAACTGTGTGGCCCAGGTTATTCAAAACTGATAGGTGGGGGTGTAACTGCTATTCCCTACAACTCCAAACCTTGAAATAATACGGAGTTCTATTTAAAAATTAAGGACAAACCCCATCCCAGCCACTTCTATTTCTTACCACTGGAGCTGCCTGTGGGAAACGGTGTTTTCAGAGCCTGGAATTTCCCAGCTTAATAGATGCTGGCAGCGGGGAGAGGAAGGTGGTGAGATGGAGACAGTAATTAATAGTAAGGGCCTCCCCTCAGTTATGATATGTGAAGTCTCTGAACCCCAGCTTCAGTGCTCATTCCCCAAAGTAACGGCTCTATACTTCTATCATCTTCTCTGTACTGCTGCACTTCTGTCGCCTTAATGGTGTTAGGCTGGCAGACACAGCCCTTAAATACTCCAGAAGTCAACTTTCAATACCAGGAACCTAATTAGAGTCCCAGGTACTGCACAAACTGAGGTAAGACCTTTCAGGCACAAGAGAAAAGAAAAAATCCATGCTAGCTTGAGGTTTTTCTCTAAATTTTAATGACTTGACTTTCATGATGATGCATTTCTGGTATCAAGGCTTCGCAGTAACAAAACACTGAGCTAGCCCCAAGTTTGTTTGTTACAGTGATACACTGAGATTTCCGAGGGGAGTAACTGCTCCTCGAACAGCAGTGCTTTGCCCAGCTGAAAGGCAGGCAGGAGAACGCCTGTTTTACTGAAGGAAGCCAACAAACTGTAGACTAGCCAGGTTTTATAAGATCATCCACATTGTTACACAGGTGAAAACAAACAAGATGGATAATCCTAAACAGGCACAATAAATCTAGCTGTTCAGCAGAAGTTACGGGTTCTCAAAAAAACCTGGCCCAGGCCAATTCATAGGAAGTATTAAAAAACAGCAAATGAATTGAGTTTGGTGGTGTTTTTTTTTTTTTTAACTGAAAATGCTGTACATGTACTAGATTGTTACTTAGCATTAGATTTAAGAAATCATTAAAAGCCATCTGCTCCTGTTTATACACTAGAACTCTGACAGTTAATCTTACTGTGAAATACACACAAAAGTACGATACTGAGGAAAGAAAAAAATACAAATTAAACACACCAGCCAATAAATCCAATCCACTATGAAAAAGCAGCTTTCTCCTATTCCTTCCTCTTGCTGTCTCCACGTTTACATCCCCAACCTAATAAAAAAGCCCCCAATAACAGGATGGCTTTAAAAGTTTTTCAAGCACATGTGGAGGGAAAGCCTTTCCTCTTTAAAGAATGATATAAGCTTATGGCGATATCCATTAAAGTAGCTTTTATATAATAGGCATAAAAATTATGCACCTCATCCTCTTAATATCAGATGCACAGAATCAGTCAGGTTGGAGGGGTGTCAGGAGGTGATCTAGTCTCACCTCCTCAAAGCATGGTCAACATTGAATTCAGAAGCTCATTTTTACTGAGAGAGAAACAAAGCAACTAAGCAAATTCAGAGCTCAACCTAAACGCATTTTTCCTGATTAGAAAATAATTTCTTAACTTTTGAATGAAGTGAGTGCAGCACGCATGGTTCATGAAAAACATATACTGAAGTCGGGTTTTCTTTAAAAGAGAAAAAGAAGTTTGAAAAATGATGTATATCTATACTGGCGATTGTACATTTGTATTAATGCAGGTGCCTGGACAGTTGGGGCTGCACACGTGCGCACCTAGCTGGTCCTTCTGCACTTTTGCGCCTTCTCGCGCCCTGTGGCAAGGCGAACACATGGTTCCAGGGCCCCGGGAACTGCCTTGCAGGATCGAAACGGCAGTTTCCGAGGTCGGCACCCAGCTTCGGCCATGGTGCATGGCGCCAAACCCCTTGGGAACCCCACAGCAGGCCGGTGCGGAGTCCCCAGCCCCACAAAAGCTCTCAAACCATCCCCTAGCAAAGACTTACTGAAGCCAGGACTCCTCAAAAACATTCCCCCCAGGAGCGTTAACCTTGACGAAGCACCGCCCGCGGGGGTTTCCCATAACAAGTTGCTCACGGGGAGCCCGAGCCGCCAGGCTCGGCCACCTCCATCTCTCACCGCAGGTCCCTTTGTTCCTTTGTTAGGACGGAGGGAGCGGGGAGCTTCCTGCCGCGCTGCCCGCTCCGTTCCCTACTGCTCATACTTCCCTTATGCTTTTTGTCTTGCGACAACAGGAACAAGCCTCAGCTTTTCACTCTCTCTTCCAACGCGTCTTTTCATGACCTATATAATTCCACGTTCATGCAGAGTACCCGTGTGCCATGCAACCAGGATGTGCTTTAGTTTTCTCCGAATTTTGCAGTTTAATTTGATGATTACACTGTAAAAATTAAGACACGTCCTTTTAATCTAAATTACTCGGGGTAATTTAACTTAATTTTATTAAACGTAGAAACGATCGCTGTACGTTCTGCACAAAGGAATTAGGCTGGAAGGTTAAGAATCAGCATCAGCGATACCAGCAGCTCCCTCTAGTTGGAAAGAGTATTATTTTTCTCCCCGAAGAGCTAGTATATAGGAAAGATAGCCAGATATTACAAGCTTCTTACTATAAGCGGCTTGGTAACTTGTGCTGTAATGTATGATCACTGTAGATCTACTAGCTACATTGTTTTGATTCTCTCTCAAATAAAAATAACTTTTTATTATTTATGCTGACTTCTGACTATTTTTGGAATACAGAACTACCAAAAAATTTAAAATTCCCAACATTTGACAATGAATCTACTTTGGAACAAAAAAAAATACCGTATGTTAGAACAGTGATTTGAAAACCGTGTTTTACTGAGATTTAAAATAAGCGTTAGAACTTGCATATGCTTTAAATAAATATAGGGTTTCATATATTGATCCAGAAGCCACCTCCTTACATTTCCAAGGCTTTGAAACTAAAGAAGAGGCTTTTTAGCCTGAGGGGTTAAAAGTGTGGGTGTGGAAGTGGGCTTTTGTTAGAAAAATTAGCAATGCTATGAGTCATTGTGCATTAGCGGCAGAATAGTTTTGCATCTTGTATGAATCCAGACACCATATGCCATGCGAGGGCCTGCTACTTTATGCGGTGCCGCTGCTGACGGGCGGCCACGTGGGCATCCCCAGCGGAAAGGCTGTCTGCGCGCGGCGGCGAGCGCAGGAACCCGGTGATCCGAACACGCTGGACATTGTCGCGAGCAGCAGGAACAGCTGGTAAGCTAGCAGAGCTAGCAGAGCCAGCGCGCCGCGGCGGCGGCGAGCCAGCATGCTAATGAGACGGCGAGCGCGCACAAAGCCCGCCGCAGAGGGGATCGACCCCAGCGCCGTCGGGTCTTGCGCGGCCCAGATTTCGGAGATTTTAGCCCGCTCCTCGAAACCGTACTGCCGCTGCTCCCCTGCGCCCGCCCGGGTCCCCCGGGCTCGCTGGTCTCCCCAGTGCCGCAGCAAGGGCTCCGAGCCAGGCGCCTTGCTCTGCTCAAGCACAAATAGCATCCTTATTCTTGCCAGCAACGCAGCAAGCAGGCCAAGACGACAACCCTTAGTCAGGTGAAACTCACGCCAAAGCCAATGAGTGAGGATTGCACAGCCTGAATTAAAGTCCATTCAGATAAAACTACTTCCCCCCCCCCCCCCCCCCCCCCATCTGTGACAAAAGCCAAGCAAAAATAACCCTAGGAAATCCAAAGTGCAAGTGAGCGTTTGGAAGCAAGTTTCTAAAAGACACAACAGAGCTTTTAGCTACACAAATCCCTTCGAAGTTAATAGGGGCGGAACAGCAAAATCATCAAAACTTACTTTGAAAACGCAAAGAACACAAACCTCTCTGTTTGGTGTATAACTGGGAAAAAACCCACCAAAAAACCCCGTAAGATTGAATGAAGTACTTAGCATTAAGCTGAATATATCAATTTTGCTTCTGTCAAACTTTAAAGAGAGACTCTCATTAAACACAAGGTAGAGATTGTCTAATATGACAGAAAACATAAAACATCGAGCGATGGGTGTCTGGGCCTCTGCATATCTTACTTGAAGAGAGTGGGAGCCTGAGTTCACACCTTACTATGAAAGGTACATTTACTCGTTAGTTACAAACAAAACACTATAGCACACTGAATCAGTGTTTGTTATTGCAAGTTAAATTGAAGGCAGACTGCCACCACAGACCTCCTGGAAGCCCTATGGGTAGGGCACGAGTACGCTAACAAAACTGCCCCTTTAATAAACTTGTTTTATTTTTACGGAGAACAGAAACACTCTGATCGCTGTCAGCTTGACCAAACTGTAGGTATTTCATGAGCAATGCCACCAAAGCCGGCGGACTGCAGGTGAGTGAGGGACGAGTGGCCACTTAATCTAGAAACACGGCCAACGTCACACTGCTATAAGCACCTGTTCGGCACCGCGCAAATACCTACCAGCTATCGGCCAGTTGGTACAAACCTCAGAATCTGTACGTTTCCCGCTTCAGCCCTTGCTCATGGTGCTCTTTGCAGACTGGCAGAGAAGTCTACTGCATTTTGCTTGCGAATGTATGAGGAATTATATTGTGCTTTTATAGATTTAAACCGGATAAACATTTCTCTCAGCGATCTTAAGAGCGGCAGTGGTACACGAACCCTTTTACACAACTCAAGTTTGATTCAGCGCTAGGACACAAGTTTAAAGCGGCACTTAAATAAAAACCCCAGTTTCCTGCAAAATTATTCACGAACAAATAAAATACTGCTGAAGAAGAAACGGAATAAAGAAACCAAGTGTTTCATTCAAAGCAGCAGCTTCTCCATGGCAGAGGAGAGTTAGGATTCAAATTCCCAACTCCAAATCCTGATCTGCTGCTTATACTTTACGTACTATACTATTTCCAGCAAGATCACGACTCTCCAGTCTTTGGTCGGGGCTGAAGAGGTATGGCTGTGTATTTTAGGAAGCCTGTTTTCGGTTAGTGCATGTGTACATCATTTAACAAATCCAAAGCCGAGTTTGGCGCTCCCCCCCCCCATTTCTGACATGTATCACACAGTGAATTCACTTCTCATTTAAAAAACCCATTACATTCATGATGTCACTTAACCAGAGGTTCATTTTTGGAACTACCCATTAAATCACTTAGCAAATAAAAGCCTTTAAAACTGCTGGGGTTTATTTACTCCTACTGAAGAGTGCAGTTTCTGCAGGGAGATCATCATCAGGAGGGGCAGCAGTTAGTGCCCTTTAAAACTCTGCTACAGAATTAGCCTGGGACTTTCTCAACAGCCCTCAGCGATCTTTACAGCTTCCAGCCGTGGAGAAGAATAACGATGCCCCATGCTATGGCAGGAAAATAAATTGTATTGTTAACGTGCAAACTTCACTGCTGCCCCCCTTGCCTCCTGTAAAAGGGCGAAGCTCGTGAGCAGTTCACAGTAACGCATATCCAAGACGTGTGTGCAACGAGGCGCTACGAACAGGGACAGGTATGTACAGATGCACGCAGAAAACTAGAGAAATTTAAAACCATCGTGTCCGTACATCTTTCAGCAGCATGCGAAGTTTAAATCCGCAGAAGCATTATATACTCTATATATTCACAAGCGGGATGCAGTAGATTTCTCTGCAAGTCTATGAAGAGCACTATGAATAAGAGCTGAAGAGCCGCCTCCACAATCCCATGTAATGCCACCTAAAAGCTTTGCCTCGCATGACTTATTACAGGCTGGAGCAGATTAGAGGCATCGATCGCTGCCTGGAGAAGGTTCTCGCTGCGAGGAGGGAAGGCAGCTGCAGAGACAGACAGCCCGGCCATCGATCCGCTCCAGCGGGGAGCTGCGCTGCAGAATGAAGGTCAGTGCTGCTTTACACCACCCCGTGCAGCCACCGCCGCGTTCATCAGCATCCCTCGGAGACTGCTGCGACGGGACCAAATACTTCTGTCTGAAACTCAAACCCTCGCGCGAGGGCTGGTTACAGCAACCGCCAGAAAAGCGAGGGACGGCGAGTCAAACCTGCTGCTCTCCGCAGACAAAGCGGCAGAGGACTGACTGCAGACAGACACTCCTGCGAGCCAGAACCGATCACTTCGGCAGAAAACTGTCAGATGCCGTGTCATGTAAATTGTCACAGCTCCTGTGACACATGCTTTAGAATTTCATAGTAATTTCTAACAGCATCTATATAGCTTGAGGGCATAACTTCTTTGGATGAAATAAAGGGAACAAATTGTGAACCCTTCTCTAAAAAGAGTAACAGGCTTTCTATTTTATTTTCACAGTACGATCAAACACCCCTTTATAACCAAAGCTCAACCAAGCACATCTCGAAAAGTATGCAAAATGTGTTTCCAGGCGTCTGACATTGCATGCACCTACAAAACACATGGCAGCCATTCACACAGTTAAGTCCATCATAGCAAATATCGTTCTTTTTTAGTCCCTGATAAAGCAGGTAAGCAGATCAGTCGCTCTACATTAAGTTAATCAGAAATTGGCTTAAACCAACAAAAGGAATTCAGTCAGAATTCAAAGCTGATGTTCTTTGCTTAATCTTCTTGATTCCAGACATGACATACTAATACATGGTAGATATGTTAATATCTGGATGCAATATAATGAATTAAAAGTTATGGATATCTTTTTTTGTTATGTATTTAGTCGGTCTTTTGATTTTATCCGAATAAACCCCTTGTGTGGTATAGTTAAGTAGGCATGCCACATTCATTACAGACGATAAAACTTTGAGAGTTATTCACGTATCAAATTACTTCTCCAAAGTAAGGGCTGTGTTTTCTCCTGGCCCACAAACAGGACTGCAAATCGTAAGCAGGGAAATGGTGACATCCAGTGCTCAGATATTATGTAAAGCGTATGCATCCTCATCGTGCTCTTTTTTGTTTGCTCTAATGCACAGACACGTTCAGCGTCTAACGCACAGATGCATTACGTTGCAGCAAAGTACTGTGAACATCCACGATACCCTTAAGAAGAATCTAAAACTGTTTTTACCCTCAGGTTTTCTCTTTGAATGAACAACAAATAATGCAAACAACTTTGGAAAAAATACCACAACCTGCCACTGTGGTAACTTTTTTCTTCTTAACAGACTAAGAATATATAATTCCATTTCTATTAATGAAAAAGGCAGGTATTAGAGATTTGTTAGGACTGCATCTCCAAGAACACTTGCACAGCTACCTCCAACAGACAGTTTCGATGGCAAAAATAGTGGCTGCCAGACAGGAGTCTGCGTGCCCACCCCATCAGTTATTTCTTCTTCCCCTCTAGAGTAACATAGGGCTGTACTCTAATCAAGATGCTATAGAAGAGTAGGAAAAATACACAGGAACCAACAGGCAGAATAAGAACAAACACCTTTTCTTTCCATAAGACCAAACCAATTTATCCTAAAAGTGAGATTGCTTAAAAAGAGAATTTTATAATAAACATGTTAATTCTCAATAAACCCCACCAGGAACTAACTCCCTATTTACTCATTCACAGGAAGATATATGTAGTTTAAATTGCTAATAAAATAATTCAAAGACTACGAGAAATCAATGAAGAACGCAGGAAAGGAGCCAACCGGTGCTTGCACGTAGGGACATTCTACGCCCTCCAGCAGGTTGCTTACCAAAAGCTGGTCGAAGCTAGGCTAACAACTGCAGACCCGTCAGAATCTCTCCTGCTCTTCCTCAAATTCAGCTGTGAGACCAGGTACAACTGGAAGTACCATAGTTATTTGCAATGGTGGGGGGAAAAAAAGTGGTAAGATACTACAAATAACATCAAGATAATTTTCCAATTAAAAAGCAGCTTTTTTTCAGAAGAGTGGAAACACAAAGATACGGGCATTTGCATCCAGGTACATGGGCCCACTTCACAAACTTCACAGATCACGACAGCAATTCACCAAAGTTTCCTCTTCGGCACTGTGGCCGTTTTTCAAACTCTGAGCAGCTTTTCTTTCCAGGTAAGAAGTGGGCGAAAAGGCTCAGGAAGCATTGTTCCACCTTACGCTTACACGTTTTTCTAAAACAAACCAGGTCTGGTACAATCTTTCAGCCAATGCAATCTGAAGAATGGCTGTCTTAATCGTGAAGATAATTTTGCACTACACTTCTTTTTTTAAAAAAAGAAGATGATAAAAGATACAAGAATCCAGGATGTTTACCTCTGTTGTTATTATGAAACATGTGAAGTGGGAAAGAATAAGCATCCTGGTTATGAAATTTCCTAAGTAAAACCTGAGATCCACTTACAAATCTCTAAACAAGAACAATTTAATCGAAGGAGCAAGGAAATCCCTCCATTTTGAAAGACAATCTGGATTCCGGGTAGCCAGAATTGCATTTTGCTATGCATTCTAAGGGGAGCTTTTTCCTCAGACATCACTATCCCCAACTCCCAAAGTCTTTCTGGAGACCAACATTAAATTATGGACCACCCAAAGCGCCTGACACCTGCACACTTAGTTACCTTTTCGTATTTGGAGGTTTACTAGCACCTGAGCTTAAAAACTGTCAGCTTCAACAGCGGCTGTAAATCAGACCCATAATAAAGACTCAAATACAAACCCTGTCCCCCCCCAGTATTTATGTTTACAGATAAGACCAGCTCCCAAAGGTGCGCACTGCTGCAGCTGAGGGTGACTGGGACTCCAGAATGTACAACTGCTCAAAAATCCTTTCCAGTGTACAACTAATTTAAGCTGGAAGGGAGCGTAAAGATGCTGTTTTATACCATCACCCCTACCGCTTTCTGAAATATTTAGCATCACTGGAACCAGAACAGAGCCCTGCTCAGGGGGTCCCCGCTCAAGCCAGTCACAATTACCAAAGCACCAAATTACAAACACACTGCTGTTCATCCCTGCTCTCAACTCCTACGGCATCTTGCTTATAGACTCGCATTACTCTTAAATACTGCCCATTAGCAACCCCCGCTTTAACCGGGCTTAATTAAGAGGAACTTTAGTTTTGATACATAATTATTCGCCTGTGAGATTAGCTGTTCCTTGCCTTCCCCAGCACATAAAAAGGTGGCTTTAACGCTCTCAAAAACTGGCATAAATATATCCATTTCTATACAACAATTTTAGTAAGTTTAACTATTATTCTTCCTTGTTGTTACATAATTTAAGCCACCTTATTGTTTATGATTTCCGTAAAATACAGAGGCATATTGAGAATAAAAATTATTGCCTGGAAAAGCAGACTGGCGAGGCTGCTGAAACACATTACCTCGCACTCAACAGTTACTTAAGGATGGCGAGAGCACCAATTAGTGTGGTCTGCAGCCGCTCAGTCTCAATGCTTCATTGCACCAAGAATGAATGCACTCCTGAAAAAATGGTCAGTTTGAACATATACTAATGTATAATCACCCATGACCACGTAAACAGCGCAGCAGCTACAGAGACAACCGAGCTTTCACCTTCCAAAAGACAACTGAACTACGTATGCGTTAACTACCCTGGTTTAGCTCTTGTGTAATGCCATTGCATGCCATTTGATGTATACAAATAACTTGTAGCCAGAATGGCTTTCAACTAAAGTTTAAATATAGTTAATTATTTTTGTAATACATATTTCTCTCGCCCTAATGAATTCCTTAAAACAGAAACAGTTAGACAAACATAAAAAAAAGAGGTTTAAAAAAAAATCTGATGTGGTCTGCCATAGTTACCTTCCTCATTTTCAAAGAGATTTCCAACAGAAAAATGTATTTGGGTACGACAGCGGAATTTGTGTCATCATGACCAAGCGATTACAGCGCACAGCGAGATTCTCCCGCGGCTCTGCGGTCCTGGTCCCCATGGAAACCGGACTCGGATATTGTCCTCCACTCGCTGGAGCACCGAGACTTGGGAGCCTTTTGTGCCTGATGAGATTTCTTCCACAACCTTCCAGCAACAGACCCTATGCTTCCTCCTGACTCTTTCCTAATTGAGATGCAAATTAATCTCTGTGGCTGATTACACTTCCCGTAAAGCCCCTGACAAGTGCAGCTGTAACCGGAGTTTACAGACTTTCCAACAAGTGACTTCAGCTGTCACTGCTGGCAAGACGCTGCCCCAGCTCCCCGGCACGCGACCCCGCGCAGGCAGCGCATCCCGCGGGCGCTCCCCTCGCACCCTGCGAGGCAGGAGCCAGCGGCAGGGTCCCAGCTGGCATTTCACACCCTGCCGCCGCTCCAACGCCGGCACCACGGACGCAGGCTTATCGCCATTGAACCATTTACACCAGAAAAAAAGCGTTCAATCAATTTCTAACCACACTTGAATCGAGAAACTTTTTAGCTCCTAACCCTTGTTACGGATGCCGACTTCTAACACAACCCGTGTGATGAACAGAAGTGGCAGACCGCTCCTCAGCGCCGCCTTACACGAGCTTTTCTGCGCTCACCTGAACCGCAAGGTTACGTCCAATGTGCTGCCCAACACCACCCGTTGCTTTTCCAGGACTATTGCTTTTCACTTCTCCCTTCTATTGAAATTTTTTGAGCTATTTCACCTTCGAGTTATTTTCATCTCCAGTCTGCCAAAGTCACTAAATTCTTTTATTTACCATTTAAATTGCTGGGTCTGCTTTCCTCCCGCTCTCCTCATAGCGGGCAGCAAAGCAAACACCAGAGCGAAGTCATTCGCTGCGCGTGCACCCTTTGGGAGCTACAAGGCAGCGTTACTGCATCGGGCAGGTTCAGACACCACCTTTACACATCTATACACTTACATACCTACGTCTGGCTCATTATGAATTTTAGTATACCTAGAAGTGTTTCATCATCTATAGTAAAAGTTACGGAGAGCTTTCTCTCCCACTCCAGTGTCATCCTGATGGGATCTTCCCACCACATTATCTTAGTCCGGTTTCAGAAGTTTCTCAATCCACTTTCATTTATCAAACAGACAAGGGGCAGTTGATTCACTACGGATATCGTTGGTGCAAAAGCAGGCACAAAAAAGGAAGAAAAGAATCTGGGGACAGATGCTGTTTCAGCTAGACCTCAAACATATGCTGAGAAGTGGCATGTGCTGTCATATTTGCACCGCTCGTGTTTCCCTGGGGACAAGGAAGGACGCGGAGAGAGACCCTGACGGAAAGCAGGAGCGCAGCAGGCTGGTGAGCGCTGGTCGCTCACAAAATGCTGAAAGCCCAAAGATGAGCAGGATCGGGAATCAGAGGACTCCGACCGGGAGCGAGGTGCTGGGATGCAGTAAGAGGCAACAGGATCTCTTCATTCTTGTAACCGCCGTTGCTTACGTTAATTTTACTACACTGCTGTTTTATTATTATACATTGACTATAGAAGCAGACGGATTAAGCTAAATTCTGTGTAGAGGAATATTAGCAATTAGCGAGATGTCTCTCATGAAAGAAAAGGGGAAAACTTGGCAAGTTTTGAATCATCTGTTAGGTACTGCCACGGTTTTGCAGCTGATGTATTGCATTCAACTGCTTACGCAACAGCCACTGTCTTTATTTTAAAACAAGTACACAACCAAGTTAATAAAATACAAATCTATTTAACCGCAATGCTACTTTTAATTTCTGACGACTTTTGCAAAGTATACTGGATAAAATTTAGCCTTTTTTAAAAAAACCCAGTATTTTGAGGACATTTTGTGTTTTAAAAATGTGTGTCTCAAACTAATTAATCAATGTTCTTTCAAAGATGAAAACATTTGATTTACAAACTCTGTTCCAAAGTCATATGGTTAGAAAAATACTCAAATCAAAAGCTCCCTGAAGAAAAGGAAGTGCAGAGTGCTGGGCCCGAGATAAGTGATATGCTTAACAAAACAAGATATAAAATGTTTCTAGCATAATTATGGCATTATGAGAAAATCCTAGAATAAGTGGAAGCCAGTAATAACGCTGTTAGTCTGTGTATCGCACAAGAATAAAAGTTTATGCCACAATTCCTGTAACAGGGAAGCATACCATCTAGTTATCTTCCAGCAACTATTAGAAAATGTGTTCTGAAAATGCCCAAATACAGACGTTGCTGGAATGAAACTGGAATTCGGGAACTGAAACACCCGTATCTGAGGCCAAATCCCATCTGTCTTATTAATGTAACGAGTCCAAGTAAAGTCAATTGGACGACTCCTTTGAATAAGGTAAGAATACAACTGAGCTCTGTGTATTAGCCTAATATCCACTAGGTAACACTCAGTTTTCTTGCACACTAGTAGAAATTATCATTACTTACAGTTCAAAGCACCAGTGTTAAGTCCAAGTCCACCACCAGCGAGACTGTCTGAAGCTGCCGCTGAGAATACCCTTGTGATGTTACGATCTTATTTTTAAAACACTGGATGGCAACTGGGTGTGAATGCCTGAAAACACTGAGCTTGACGTGAAGAAAGCTTTGACCTTTTCCAATAAAATCAAATTTTCACTCAAGCTTACCTCTCCGGAGAAGAACATTGGGAAGTAAGAACCCTACCAAGGGCAGCCTTGCCCCAGCAGGAGGAAAGGATACAAGCTCTGGTAGAGCGGGATGAGCGACTTGACGGCTCTGCTGGCGTTGATGCACGTGGCACATATGAGGCTTGGCAGCAGCTTTGCAGTCACGATCGCTCCATCGAAGAGAGGACCGAAAAATGGCACCTGTGGAACCCAAAATAAAAACAACGCATGTAAAGCCAAGCCAACGGAAGCTGGAAGGTTAGTGCAGAGCACGGGAGCAACTTCCAAAATCACAATCAGAAACCACATGCCCGACTCCCGGGGATTTTCACTGCAAGGCATCTGCTGCTTAAGAAAGGCACCGGGGAGGCAAGAGGAGGCAAGTTTCGCACTGCCCTGCTCTAGACAGAGAAGTTATTCGGTGACATTGCAAGTGGTAGCTTGCGCGAGGTCTCCTCTCTAGATCACGGGCACAAAGAGACTCCACGCACGGCAGAACAACACAGAAGCAAACCGCCCCCACGGGCTGTAGCCGCAGGGCCGGTGCCACTCAGGTCAGCATGGGTGGGCGGGCAGTGCCCTTGCTAGCACAACATACTCTATTTTGCCTTATATTATTAGTTTGGAATAAGCATCAGACCAGTACATTATTTTGCCATAAAACAGTATGACCACATTGCTTTCCACACTGAAACTTCCAGCGTGATATTAATCCCCCAATTTTTTAAGTTCTTAAACCTTCCATAATTGCCATCAGTATACTTTACATGCATATGCACATTTCACAGAATATTCAACTGGGTAAACATGAGCTTGTTATGCACATGAACAAAATTCAGCTATGAATTTGAAATTGATACTCCATTTTGAGTAGATATTAAGAGCTGTTTTCTGTCTTGCATCCCACCAGGAGACCCCGATCCACTGGCTGAATCCAGCATCGGCAGGAGTTTTTGCAGAGAAGTATTTGTTTCAGATAATCCTCTATAAACTCTTTCCATGGACTTTACTGAAGGAAAAAAAAAATTGATCTGATCCAAGACAACGAGGTCTGTGGAAAGCAGAGGAGATGGCGGAAAACTACCACCTCTCGGAGGGCCAGGCACAAACAGGTCTATCCCAGCACAGCACATCCAGGTGTTAAAACGCTGTTCCGTCAGGGGTACCGTCAGAGGAAACCACCACCCAACATCATTTGGTGACATATGGCTCGTCACATAAAGGCTATACTAAGCAAAAGAGACACTTTATAAAAGTGAAAAATGTCCGGAATTGCATACGCCTAACAGACTCTGCCATGGCAAACCCAGAAAACTGTAATGTTTAAATATATAATAAATTTTAGTATTTACAAGTAGTCAAACTCATGTCCCTTTCACAAACTCAAAATGAAAACAAAAAACCAACCAAACCCTAGACAGAAGCTAGCAGTAATTATCAATATTTAAGCTATGGATTTTTTCCGTCTGTACAGAGGCTTATCACATAAATAAATACCCTCTATTATTCTTCTGCAACTGCTTGTGGGTGACTGTGACAGTCATTCAATAAATGGACAAAGGGAATAATATAAATCCCCTGCATCTAGGGAATTCCTCTAATTAGAAGTGGCAATGAATTACAGAAGAAATTTGGTTTTAATATAACATCTGCAAATGACAGCTGTCTTTTCACACAGTTATTTTGTCATTCCTTTACTTAAAATAATTACCTGCCCCCTAAAAAATAGATTAGTGTAACATGTTTCCGTGTGGTTTTGCCTTTTTTTTTTTTATTTCTGCTAACATTACTATCTAGGCAGCCGGAAAGAAAGGCGAAAGGAAGAAAATCTATGCCACCAAAGTGATAATGTTCTAGAGCGTCAAGTTTTTCCTCTTTAAGCAATAACATCTCTAAGTGAAATTTTTAACACATACTCTGTTTAGTATTGACAAAAGGAGAAAAAAATGTGAAACTGTATTTTTATGTAAGTACAAATACGGAGGTTAAGTACATACCAGTATTAAAATTAAACCAACATACAAATACCAGGTATTTAAAGTCAGATTAGCACTTACATATGCTACTGGATAGGGAAATTCATTGTCAGGCTTTTTGACAAGCATTTTTTGCTTACAGGACTTGGTTTCACTGTTTCAAAGCCACCTGGAGTCTAGGGAGTGTGGTAGATTTTCTTAACACAGTATTACAGAATTTATGTACTTAAAATATAGACAAGGTGTGTATATTTTATACACCTTATACATGTGTGTCTATAAATATGTACGCATATATACATATGCTAACATTTAAAAAAAAAAATCTTTCAGTGGGCACTCTCCAGCAAATTTATCAAAAATATCTCCAATCTGTCTGACACTTTAAAACAAAAAGTTTAATAATTGTTTTGTCTGAAAGTTTAATAGCCAAACTCCAATAAGTCATACTTTAATACTCCTTTTACAGAGAAAAGTGGGCTTTTCCATTGAAGCTGGACCCTAAAAACGGAGAGCTTTCCTTAGCACCCCGAACTCTGTCCCCACAGCGCAGAGATAAGAGCGCAGTGGGTGCTCTTTGGAGTGACTTCCATGAAATTGGGAAACACGCTTTTTTCCCAAGCATGTTTCAAGTAATCAAACAGATTATTTCAAGAACTGTGTCCCAGGCTCACGTTTGGTCAAAAAGTACGCATTTTTCACGACCCAAAGTTGGCACACGCTGGCAGATGGAAAAAGAACATAATGCAAAGGATGGAAGTGGCTTTGTAGGAGAGCGCCGGATTTTACGTTACCAAACAAAAGCAAGCGTAGCCCCCATGAAAGCAGAGCCAAGAGCAGCACGTCCCCAAATTGGTTCATAGCGTTTCGCTGCACTAACCCTCTGGAGACCTGCAAAGGCTGCCCTGCCTTACCGCAGTCGCGGAGCCAGCAGGCCTCCCCGCTCCTGGCAGAGCCCGCTGCGATGCGAGGAGCAGGCGACCGGACCGTACGCCCGCCTGGACACAAAGCTCAATTATTAATTCCCGAGCAGATCTACCGGCCACGCCGAGGGTCATTAAAGTCAATGGGACTCGCATATCGTCAGCTTCCATCTGTACAGGGGGCTCTGCCTTAACGAGGAGTTTGAGGGGGGAGAGCAACTGAATGCACAGGGACGTGCTCCCTGCTCGGTACTTTTCTGTAAGTTGGTATTAAATACCCATTTGAGGAAAACAGTGTTTCGAATGGTTACAAAAAAATATACTATGCTTTGACAGGAATCAATTAAAAAAAAAAAGAATAAAGGGAAATATCCCCTTCCTTGAGTACTCCAAATGTCAATGCAAGTTATCCATGAAACAAAAATTAATATTCAGCCCACTGCAAACACCTGCTTCGTTACAATTTCCAAGAAAAAAAATAATTATTTCTGTTGCACGCAGTAAAAGTAGGCAAGGTCAAATAAACCTTTTGAGCACAAAGACTTCCCCTCTATAGCAAGCAGCACTAGTTAAAAGAGTGGGGAATGGGTAAATTATTGTACCAAATGGCTGAGAATTAATCTCTGATGACTAGCTGCAATCTAACGAGGCATCTGTGTCCCAGGGAACCCGCAGTATGTCCCTGGCGGTATGTGCAGTGTGTAGAGTCTGCCTGGCATTCTTTGTCCTCTTTTGCAGGCAGCTTTTCGTCTCATTGTTCAGAATATCCTCATGCATCTGTGACGCGTGGAATGCATTCACACTAACAGACTTACTATTGTCTTCTCTCAGAAGCTTTGTCGAGCAAAGACTGCATCACGGTTCCTGATAATTATATTGCTTAATTAATCAAGACAAAAAAAATTTGCAAATCATTGCCCGGTTGCCAAGCAGGGAGATAAAAAATGAAAACAATACAAGCTGAAGCAATATAACAAAAGTAACAGCTATCTGATCAGAAATTCTTATATAATGAAGCTATTAATGCTAAATCGGTTAATGTTAACATTGCTCCAGGTGTCTCTACTTAGATGCAAACAAAAAGGCTAACATTATGTATATAAAAGGCCAAATGTTGCCATGGATTCTGTAACCTGATAGAGAGGACAGCCTTTTCATTTGATTAGGGAATGCAATTTAAATACCAGGGACTGAAGCCAAACAACAGACATTTCTCTCTGCAAGCCTCTTTCATTCACCCTGGGGTCAGTAGCTGGTGAACAAAAGGTCAGCCACACTTGCCCTGGAAATGTCTGGATTAATTTTATTACATTGTAATGGTTTGTACTTTAAATGTAGGGATAACACTAAATTTCCAGTTAGCTATTATTCTTTCTGCCCGTTGGGTATTTTTGACTAATATGTAAGATGACATAGCTGTTCTCGATTGGGTCACAGAATTTTCAAGCACGTTCGTAATGCTAAATTCTGATTTTCCTGATGGAACATTAAAAGCTAAAATTCCCAAGAAGTAAATCACAGACCTCAAAACCAAGTGCAGGGAAAAACCCCACCATTTCAGTTTATAAAAAATTTTCAAGTTTGAGATGTCTACTGGCAAACCACTAGTTGTTAATATACAATAACTCTGTCATTCACAACGGAAAAAATACTGTATACACCTGGTAAATATGTCAGCTGATGTATGCATTTTTCCACAGCTGGTTATTCTCTTGGACAAATATTATGCCTCGTATAAGGGAAATGGTATTTATCACACTGATTACTTTCATAAAGTATATTTTATATACATTTTTGCATCTGTAATGTACCATACAAGCATTTATTAAAGTCGCTTTTTTTATACATATACACATATGGACACACACATCCCTCTGACATTTTCCAAAGAAAAATATCCATTATTTCAAAAAAAATGCCTAAAATGTGGTTGCATAACAATGATTTAAACAGAAAATACTAAGCCTCGAATACTTTCTTTGATGTAAGGATATCCAATGCCTCCATCATCCCATTGAGTCAGATCATGATGAGGGTCTCAAAAACATGCGAGGTTATGCACAGTACCATATGTACAACAGTAACAAGCTGTATCAGGTGAATTAATAGGAAATGAGGAACTTAAAGATTTATTATTTTACTTATATTGCCTCACATTGGAAATTCACAATGGATTTTAAACATTGTTCTTTGTACAATAACTCCTATGGGTTGAGAATTTTGAAATATTTCTTTAAGCACTAAGCATAAATATAAAATAAGTTAGCAGCCATTTCGATTGCTATTAATAATTCTGGTTTTCAAATAAAAGCTCATTGCTCAGCATACTTTTAAACTGAGATGGACAGACTATATTTAGTATTCACTGGGAAAAAAACCCAAACTCCAAACCACTGAGCTTTATTTAAGCAACAAAATGGTTGGTCACTTGCATAACACATACACTAGATCCAATAAAGCAGTCAAAACATACCTCCGGTTTCTTCATTATCTCAATGAAAAACATGCGATTCTTCATTGGATAAATAACAATTAAAACATCTCCAAAATCTGTTGGTATAATGCCCCTGCGGTAGTTCCTGGTGTGTTCAGACCAGACGATGTGAACCTCATCATTTCCCAAGTGACGAAGCTGCAACAGCAAATTGGCTCTTTATTAATCAGAGTGATAACAACAGTTTATGAGGGGTCACGGCTTACAAATTGAATTACAATGCTCAATAGTAGAAATATTTCATTACAGAAAAAGTTAAAATATTGTTTTTCTCCAGTTGCTCATGAAAAGATCAGCTAAATAATTTGCTTCATTCAGAACGCATTGTTGTCTGATGGCTTAATTAAGTAATTATCAAACTAGCCACTAGCACGATATGTAAATGTACATTACCTACAATAATTTACAATGGAAATCTGAATTACTACAACAAAACATTAACCAACAGAACATCAGATTCCAGCTAAACCAAGGCAGCTGTCGCAGAAATATGAAATAGCTCAACTCAGGATATCAAAAAACTTTCCATCAGGAACCACTAACACTGAATTTATTACATTACAAATATCTCCTTGCTGACTCCGTCTGGAGAGGACTTTTGTTTGAAAACGTAAGCAAAATATCTTGGGCAATGTGAATTAGAGAAGAATGGGAAATACTGTGGGAGTTACCTTTTTATTTGGAGCAGAGTTGCATAAAATATGGATAAAATTTAAATGTGACATACACAAAATGGATCTGAAAGCCTGTGTGTTTGCTTTGTTACGGGAGGAACTGGAGGTGATCTAACAGATGGCAAAAAGTATTTGGCAATCATGTACAAGCTACGCACAATAGTTTCAACTGTAAGCTTTAAAGTTAAAATTTAATCCACACGCAGAATGCCAGCCCAAAGCATAAAGAGAATTTAAGTCCCACTTAAAGCTTAAAAGACCACCCCCCCCAATTTGGTGCTAGCCCCGGAACAATGTGCACAATAGACCTAACAAAGAAGCCGAAACGTAGCTCTGCCTTCTTCACTGTCTCTGTGTGGGGGGAAAAGGAAAAAAAAAATAAAAAAAGTAGTGATTTTCATTGGTAAATAACAACTAAGTAATCTCCACACGCCATGTATCAGCCTGTATCGTACCACTGAATTTCCCCTCTTCAGAACCAGGGAGTGCCTTTAAAAGTAAAGGCTTTCACTCCTACGTACTGGGTGGCAAACTGTACCCTAGTCGTAAGAGAAACATGGCAAAAACATAATACATTGTAAGAATCAAAAGTTAAAACTATGAACTTTGCCAGAGTATAAACTGTAAGCAGAGTAAAATACCGCTAAGTTCATAGAGTGACTTAGATTCCCAATTTATTTTAAATGAAAGAAGAGAGAGAGTTGCATTTTATTTACGCCTATGAACAAAAGACATTTTTAGTTCTGTTTGAAGAAAATACAAACCATTCATGTCTTATAAAAACCACGGAAACATTAACAATACTATTACTACAGCTTCTTGCACGTACAGAAATCGGTACAAATTGCTGTTCTCAAGGTCATCCTGATTTCTGTGCGTTCTGTTATATTTTCTGAATTGCTCAGCAAAAATAAAGCAACATCCAAGAAATACTTATGTTGACAGCATCGCAGTGCAGACTGACACATACAAAACTAAGCAGTAATTTACACGCACGACAAAATCCTGATTTCACTTTCTGTGAGCAGATGTAGCTAGGTCACCTTACAAGTGATTAAAAGCAAGATGAAAAGTTTAGTCTTAAAAACCCCCAAACCCATCTGGCTACGAGACTTTGTGCACAACAGGTTACACATACTGAGGATGTAAGTGTTTGGCAAGGCTATTCCGCCCACGGCCGACGCCGAGCTGTAATTTTCTCTGCAAGCTGAGCGAAGGAAGGACCCAGCTCACACCAGCTGTATTCAGAGCAGCCCAACGGCGACGTATTTGTAAGCAGTGCCCGCAGTTTATCAGGCTGAACCCAACGCTTCCTGATGCTAGAGTGAGTTCTGGCACTGGCTTCGCAACACAGAGAAAGCCCGCAGCAGCGGTATTTAGCAACCGCTGCTTTAAAACACCCAACGAATGAATACGGAAACAATTCTGTAAGGTGATGCAATTGTCCAGTTGCACAGGGCAATTCAAACTGAACACAGCTCTTCTTTCTACAAAAACGAACCGTGAAGAAAAGGCTCTGTACTGCCTTGCCTCCTATTGCTTCTGGAGTGATAAATAGCACGTATCGCTGTAAAAACAGTAATCAAAATATGTCCAAATACTGCTCAAGAGACCCTTTTTAAATCACAAGGAACTATTCTGATAATAATCAAATGCTTTTCATACTGAAGAATCCCCAAACGCTTTGTACCTATATCGCATCCAAAAGAACAAAATTCAGTAAACAGGGAGAAGTTAGATCAACCGACGCTTGCTGTGCTTGTTTGAGGCAGGAAGTGATGGCTACGAGCTCAAAATCTTGCAAGCATCGTGTGATAATAAATTACTCCCTTTGCTACAATCCTCATCACATGCTAGTAACTCATTTTAAAGCTTGAGTGACTACCTGTCATTGTTTTGAAGTCATACATCCTTAATCATCACATTTATAAGGTATAATGTTACAAACATAAAATTGGTATTAATCAAAAATATTTGTTCTTGAAAGATCATTTCACGGATAAAAACCCATTATAATAATCTTATCAGTGACAGCAAACCAGCTGCCATTTTCCTGTATCGCTCATTCAAAACAGAAGCTGCGGGGTAGACTCAGTACCCTGAAGGACGTAAGCAAGTTTTGCTTAAAGGTCCGAAGCAACACAGACGATGCGTTTGGAGCAAGAGTCCCACGCTATGCTCTCCATGCAGTTTAGGGGTGGGGAAAAAACAGAAAAAGCTACATTAAAAAAATGTCCCAAAGCAGCCAGGACATGAGATGTATATTAAAAAGCAAAACCAAACAACAGAACAGCTCAACCACTTGTAGTTGGATTTTTTAGGTTTATTGCCGACTTGAATGATCTCTCTACAAATAAATGTTCAGGGAAGGCAGCTCTTGAAATTGCAATTGCTTCTCCTCCCCGAGTGAGCTGACAGAGCATGAATTTCTAGCCTGCACATAAAAGCGGTTTCGCTAACAGGGAACAAAATATATACATTCTCAGCTGCACACGCTCAGACACAGCCACGGCTTGATGCCCCAGCTACGCCGAGCATTCAGCGCCTGGAAGCTGGGTCAATGTATAGCTTCTGACGTGCGTCACACCGTCGTTAATCATATCTGGTCTGCGTTTCCTCAGCCCCGATCTGGGCGTCGGAGCGCAGCCAGCAGCTCCAGAAGCCGCGCAGGCAGCCTCCGCGCTGGGAGGCTCGCCCAGCGCCGCCGCTCCCCTTCGCTTGAGCAAATAGTTTTCAAGGCTCCCCGCTTCGGCGGGGCTGCGCGCTGCCTGCCAGGCAACACGCCGCCGCTGACACTGGTCACGGTACACACCTAATGGCCTGACCTCCTTTCCCTGCTAATTGCATTACACAGCCAGCTGGCTCCAGAGAGGAGTCGTCTGTTTGACTGAAGAATTTCTGCTTTTGGGGAGGCATGGCTGCTACTTTTGCTAAGTAACAGTCGGGCCTGACATCCCCATTGTCTGGCTGACAGTGGACCCATCCTAAAATCTAAGTTTTATTTGTAAATTAACCAAGAAACTTCCTGCCAGAACAGTGCTGCCTGGAGACTGATAATGTGTGCCTTTCATTCCCTTTCACTCTTACTGTATCACTGCCAATTTGTTTTTCTGCTGCTCGCCAGCCCTAGGCTATAAAAGCCTTGTAAGACATAAGTGCAATTATAGTCCTGGAGTCAAATGAATTGGACAAATCCAATAGCACAGCTCTGTCCCCACTTTGCAAACCCCTACAGCAGTTAGATTAGCTGCTAAAAATCTAATCTAGCTCTAGCTAACAAATTTCTGCAGCGAAGGAGCAAGAGTTCAGTATGGGGTTGCAACCAGATTTCTGAATTGAAAAAGTTCTGCTATGACAATGGAGAAGACGGAATAAATCACTTAAAAATTTTGCAGCTCATTTTTAAACCGTTAGGTACAATTTAGCTAGAGCAAGACAGGGGATGGTAGGATGCTGTTACTATGATTGATTTTCATTCTTGCCACAAGACAGCCAAATAAAAAAAAAGTTTAGAACCAATGATGCTGAACCCTACAGCAGCCAAAGTTATCAGCTGAATTTTGATTATTCCACTAGAAAAGATTTCTTTCAGGACTGAGGCTTATTTGGAGAGTTTTGGGTTTTGTTTTTTGTTTGGTGTGTATCCCCCCCCTCCAAATGAGCAATATCATAAGTCAGCAGATACTTCAAATACAGGAATACAAACTGCAAATTACAACTGTACTGCACAAAAATAAGGGGCCAAGTTCATCCTCAGTGGAAATGCGCTTATTCTTGTGAATTTATACCAGAAATGAATTTATCCTCTTGTGTTCAGTAAAAATAAAGAACCATAATAACATATTTAAGTAAAATTACTGCATCTGCTTAATTCCCCAGCCCACAGAATTTATGGCCTGCTGTACTACTTCCTTGGCCAGCAGGTGGTAAGACCTTCTGTTCAGCTCCGGAGCTTGCGAGCCAAGCACGCTGATTGGTATTGAATTCTCTTTGCCTGTCTGTAGGCAAAATAAGCAGAGAAGAAACCACAGAAATGACATAAAGATTTCAGAGATAAGGGGGACCTTAGATCCCAGATAGTATCCATGCAACCCTATCTGATGGAAGCAAGAAAAAAAGAAGTTGTGGCCCCCACTGCATCCTGACTGGCAACACGATAAAATTTCCTCCTCCCAGTAATAGTGTCCTCTAACACCACAGATAGTTCTATCACAGCAAACATTGAAACGGAGCAGGTTCTGAACGACAACATCGTAATCTGCCTTCCTCTCACACACTGCTATGAAAAAGCAGCATTAATGGAAAGAAGTAACAAATATAAAATAATCTTTTTAACCTGGACGTACCACCCCAATAACCTGGGGTGAGGACTTAAGCCCAGCATGCACTAACTGTTCAGTGAGCAAAAAAAATACTCGTGATGATCTTGAGAGTTGCCATGATCTTGGAAGCAACGTTGCATTTGATCATGACTCCGTTAACCAGGTATCGCAGAATTCACAAGCGCAGTATCAACAGGTGGGGGAAATAAAGACATTTTCCTCTTGTTTAAGAGTATGTTGCAGGCAGGCACGTGTTTCTTTTCAAGCACACACGCCAGTTGTGGCCTGCACACGCAAAGGCTGCCAAGATCAACACGGGACTTCTGCGGACTGAGGAATTTTCCTGCTAAAGAATCGGTGTGCTTGCCTTTATGTATTTCAGTATATGGCCTCCACAGCCAAGGCTCACAAGTGAAATTTCAAGAAATTGGCACTTTTAGGGTTATAGAGTTCCCGCAGAATGATAAATATTATCTTTAGAAATGCTCTGGATATACACTTATGCTCAAAACACTGGTTTCAAATGCAGGCTAGTCCATCCATCAGCATTTTCAAAGAATTAGAGAACTATCAATCTTCCAGACATTTTACAGTGCTTCTTAAATGCACCTTGCCTCCACTCTCAAAGTTTACAAAGCTGCGGCTAAGGAGGCTATGCTGATTTGCACAGAAATACATGCTTGCTTACAAAAAAGAGCTGTGACAAATTAAACGAAACTGTTCTGTGCAGAAGCACGGAACCATGGAAGATTATACGTTAAAAAAGACCTCTGGAAGTCATCTGGTCCAACCCACCGCTTACAGCGGGGCCAGCTCCTGAGGTCCATTAGGTTGCTCAGAGCTTTGCCCTTCTTTACAGGAATACACAGTTTGATCCCTGCAGGGTTCCATTCCTATAGCAGATTTAAGGGTTTTTTTAAAAGTCTTAAAGCAATTACTTTGCAGTATTTTCTGTGGATAATATGTACTGGAGCTGGCCTTGTTTTTTAGCACTTCAATACTTGGAGGCTGGCAACTACTAAATGCTTTTGCTTTTTCTTTCTCACAAAGAAGAAATTCTCTTAAAGCAAACAAAGGGAAGACAATTAAATAGAATAACCAGACTCTCTCAATGTCTGCGTTAATCCCTAACGTGGGTGGGAATTAGGAGAATTAGTAAAATAGACTGTTGGCAATTAAAACCCATTTTTCCCCTTGTGGTAGCTCTGTCAGACTCTGCTTTCTCCTCTCCCAGGTGATGTATTACTCAACAGCTAGACGATATTTCACTGCCTTTGCTATGCTTCCATAAAATCCTGGAGCTATGACTTACAAGGGAAGATTAGACTAAAACGACCACAATCTGTGTAGGAAAAATTAGACTGGGAAAAACATGGTAGCAGTTCTCAAACGTGAATAAGTGTGCTGCAGTGTGATCTGTTCTCCGTATCCATGTGGAATCGGGTAAGAATAAATGGGCTTAAATTGAAGCAAAGTAGATGCTACAAGACATTTTCTCATGGTACAAAAAGTGGAGCATAGGAATACGTTGCCTAGGGAAACAGTAAAGCATTCATCACTGGAGTTTTTAACTAGCAGCTAGATAAATACTGGCCAGGAACAATAAAAATACAGATAGTCCTACCTTGGTAAAGCGATAGAGACTTACACTGCCTCTTAACATGTACCGCACAGCCCTACTTCTCTATCCTAAAGCACTCACATTACATTTTTTTCCATAACCATGTAAATCTACTAATACAAAGATAATGAGTTGCATACATAAAGAGAAACATGTAATTTTGTTGACTTTTTTTTTTTTTAATGACAGCTATCACAATAAAAAAAAAGGATTGAGCTTTACTATTAAATGCTGGGCAAGTTTTCAGGACTGGTAATCAGAAATTCCACCTTTTTATTTCGAGGAAAAGCACATGTTATTTTGAAACTAACTGGACAACAAATACAATCACCCAGTGACATATTTATAGATAATTTTCAGAGCACAACAGTATCCCATGGTAGACTGGATGGCTGGAGCAGCATTATTAACGCACATTAACAACCTATGTAGGACAAGTTGCCAATCCTAATTAAAAAGGCAAAGATTTGGTATGCGCCTAAAATCTTCTTTGACTCTAAGCAGCAGTTGGCAAGGACCATAATCTCAAATCACTCCTTGTTAGGAAAGACAAACGCTTAAGTACCGATACCAGCAAAATTTTGGGCTGGGTTCTGGCCATCTTTGAAGCAGAGTCTGCTTGTCAGAATTGTGAATAACTGGATAATGGCTTTAAATATCAGCTGGCTGCTTTTGGTACTATGCTTGTCACTTCTCTTTCACTTCTTTTCTTTTCTGTTACACGCTGGACGATTCATCTGTAAGGTTTTATTATGCTGCATTTGGTTGTTTTGTTCTACCAAACTACAACAGTTTTGGCAGGCAGACAACATACAAATGAAATTATTGCTAATATTATTACTAATGGTGGTATTTGAGGCTACCATGGAAATGTTAATTGTGTTTCAGAATCCAGAATTTAGATGCCATTTAATTCAGATAATCTAGCTGCAGAGCACCATGTGGCACAGCAAAGATGGCCTGCTAGGACCAGTTAGCACAATCTGTTTTCAGTTTAAACTTTAATTTGAGCACTTGAAGACTACAGACCACATTTTGAAACACACAGCAAATTATTTACCTTTTTGGTCAGTGAATCGTCTGAATCCGACGGCATTCTTGTAGACACGTGAAAAATGATTTCCACGGTAGAGGTAGCGTAATAGGGTGCCGTTTGTCCTGTGCTGCCATTGCGCTGCAGGCCGCCCATAAACCCACCGTGTGTTGAAAGATCAACCTGATTGATTGAAAGCCATAATTAGAAGCAATTTGAAACAACTGATGAATAATCAGTATTTATTTATCTGTCAAGACCTGGTGAATTTACCACTCTAGAATTCTGTAGCCATCCCAGAGAAAGAGAAGTGTTCCCCTGTGGGTCTGTGATCTTTGCATTCGATCTGTCCGTTTCCCATTCCTGCATTTGACGTTTACTAAAAGCGACCATCTCTTAACTAGGTACCGAGCCATTTCCTATATGACTATTTTACCTTCCTTCCCCCAAACAACAGCAAGGAAGCAAAAGCATTCTGTCATGCGCAGCTGCTCCAAGGGCTATGCCCGGCTTAGCAAGCCCACTCAAAGCATACACAGCGAGAAATAATTATAAAGTGCAGAGAAAACAGAAACAATCAGAAAAACTGCAGAAGAAACTGGATACTTGAGCAAAAAGATAAACCTTAGAAGAATCATTCTAGAAGATTATTCAGAAGAAATGCCTCTCTGGAGACAAGCCTGTGCCCAAAAGCTTGCTTGTTTTCCCAACCGCACCAGTCTGACTGAGGATGCTGCCGCCTCTCCCTGTAGACCTTACGTCACTTAAATCCTTAAACACGAAATGCAGCTACTGTATATTTCCAAAACCCATAAATGTTCATGTCATTAAGGTTACTGACCCACCCTTTCAACAATGCAAACTAAACCCAAACGGTTTTGTCCTTTGTAAAGCAGTCATGTGGTTGGGTAAGTGGTCTGGCCACGTGAGGAGCTAACAGGAGCGAAAATTAAGGTAAAATTATGCCGTAGCTCTTAATGATGCAGAAAGCAGAAATGTCCACTGCAGCACCGCCTGTCCATCAGAAACAGGAAGGATGCGTTCATCTGGAGGTAGCAATGTGCATTTACAGAATTCTGCTAAAAAGGTGATCTTTTAAGTACTGCTAAATAATAGCGTGTATTAAAAGTTACCTTTTTTTTTGAGAATTAAAAAAATACGCAGTGATAAGCAGTTTGTTTTCCATTTACCTATTTCAACCGGCTTACATTGATTTTCCTAGGTCTTCAGATCAAGTATGGTAGCTTGCCTAAATTTATGACTATTACCTCCCAGCCCAGTCCAGCAACAAAGTCTTCATATGCCTGGCTTCCCCTTGCATTGGACAGTATCGAACATTTGTCCTCCTGTCCTTCCGCAATGTAAAACACTGCAATCTTGTGAGTTTCACGGCTGTAATTAGATATAAAAAGAAACAAAAAGTTAAAGAGTTTTAGCTCAAAATTATTTTTTAGATCACCCGCACTCAAGAGCTACGAACAGGTGACCACGTTTAACTCTGCATGTCCATTTCTTTTACGCACACAAAGACATCACTCCACTTCAGTGGCAGAAATACATTTTCACCAATTTTTTCCCCATGACCACAGTGCAGAGAGATCACAGTTCGGAGCGCGGAGCGGAGGCTATTCCTTCCACACATCAGCAAAAGAGTTGATGACCAAGTTCCAGTGACAGGGTTAATCGCTTACATCTGTGCAACCTTGCCAAAGACAGTAAGATTGCAGAGGTGTCCATGGGAGCATAACGGGACCTACAGAATTTTAATTATAGGGTGATGATACCCAAGAAGAAACATTACTGATGTTCAGATCCTGGGTTGAGTTTTACAAGGCTGGCAGTGACAGTTGGCTTCTTTGAAAAGAAGCTGAGTGGATTTGGTATGAAAATCGTTGGGATACAAGAAAATCCAAATTCTGCAATGCTGCAGACGTTTTTCAAATAGCTGCATGTCAAGTAACGAAAAATAAAACCGAATATTCAGAAGTCTATTCTGCCACTACCTGGCTGTAGAGTAGTTGTATGGAGATTACCCCTTAAAATATTGCTCTTGACACAGGGATCATCCTGCAGAATAGTCCTTTGTGTCGGTCGAGCCAAGGTCACACAAAATTTTGGAACTTCTTCCCTCCCCTCCCAGCTAAAGAAAAGATGAAGTAGTTTTCTCTGTATTATTATTTGCTACTGATTTTGAATGCAATGTATATAGTACCAGTGAAACCAGCTTGTCCACTCAGGCTGCAGAACTCTCTAGAAACACACAATCCATTTTTCATACAAATAATTGTATTGCTAGCACGTGCCATTTTAATCAATTTGGGGGTTTGGTGATGTAATTATTCTTTCTTTGGAAACGCTAACCTTATGCGTGGTGTGTTTAGTAAGCATTACCTACCATTGGCGGGAGTCCAGATTTTTCAGTTCTCGCAGTAATTTTGAATTTTTCTTAAGAAGATGAAAGCTTTTTCTATAAATATATAAAAAAAAATTTGAAGGAAAACGCACAGTACAGACAGTATTTTCTCATTCAAACTCCTAAGAGAAGGGAATCAAATTAGCATGATTCAAATGATTTTTTTACTATTATTATAAAAAAATCTGCAGATGTCTGTTTAAAATAATCACCAAAGCAGGTATATGTAAAAGTTCAAAAGTATGCTCTGACTACCACCCAGCTATATAATTCTCACTTTAAGTGTGTACACATTTGGGGGTAGAAGAGAGAAGAGTAAGAGTACCATAAACATGTTCTGAATCCTCTCTTCCTACCTTCTATCCCAGGAGTTCATTCCCAAGTCATCTAGCAACAGCCGACAGAAATAAAAGGACGCTTGAGGTTCAGCAGGACGTGGTTCTTCTTGACGGGCCACCTTCATACTGAAGTCGGAGCTGCATTTAAATATATACTCTTTTTCCTGGGCGCTCTGCCTCATCAGGGCTTCAGTGATGGCGTTCTCTTGGTCGTAGCTCATACCAAAGGGTGGTGGCGACGGCTCATTCAGCTTTCGCTGGGGGTGTAAAAGGCATTCGGGACTGGTGTTACCAATCTTTTCCAGCAACTGGTCGAGAGCGTCTTCTCCTTCTTCCACCTGAGAAACGTCTTTCTGGGAAACAAAGTGGTGCTCAGGGCTGCCTGAGACCACAAACGCGTTCGTTGCGCTCTGCCGCGGAAGGCAGCCCTCCAAAGGTCCATACAATACTCTGCCATCCCAAGAGTACTTCCCTGAGATATCTCTGACAATTACCCTTACGTCCGAGGGGGCTGCTGCTGGCTCAGTGTCTGTCTTCTTCTCTGCAGGGATTTGGAGGTAAGATATGAGTGTACTGTCATTAAACACGAAGAGCTGCAGGTTGGGACTCCGGAAGACTTCTGAGGACAGCTCCGAGGACTCCACGTAGGAGTTGTCGTGGTTCTCGCTAAGGAGACTGTGGAGAATGGCAGGACCTCCGCTGAGTGGGTAGTGGCTCAGGTGATTCACCAGGTGAGTCATAACCATCCGTGCCGTTAAAGGTATCAATTCTAAGTTCCTCCTCCTTTTCTCTAAAATGATCAATGAAAAGATAATAGATCAATAACAGCAGCAAGAGGTAATTAAAAAGAGCATCTGCAAATTTCTGTCACATTTCAGAAGCTTGCCTTAGTTGCTCTCCTATCTTTCCTGTTCAAGAAACTATTTACAATCACTTTCCAAGAAATGCTACTTGTCACACTTTTTTTTTTATTTTACCACGTGCCATTTGACATTTAGCCTACGGTCACATCTAGGGCTCCATACAACGTGCAGAAAGTCCTGCACACCCATCCCACAACGCCTGCTGTCACGTCAAGGTGCTTCTCCTTACCGCCTGTATTCCCACAGTCATCCCCGCAGCAATCGTAGCAAGAGAGCGACAGGGCACAAGAAGCAGAGGTAAACCCGAGATGCAACTAAAAACCAATGTGTCTCGATCTTTGGCAGCACAGTGGTACAGTTTGTTGTATGAGGCAGGAAGAGACCTTCTGGATCCCAAGATGTTCCCCTCAGCACAGGCAAACACATCAGCTATTTCATAAATCGATCGTGCTCCGAGTTACACTGTGCCTCCACTTCTCCTGCTCGAATGTTATTCCAGAATATTCCCCCTTTTATAGCCAGAAACCTTCTAATTTCCAGTTTTTGTTCGTATTTAGTTTAAAACCATTCTTCTTTAGTTTGTACTGTTTTCCTCTTTCCTTGCTATTTGTACCTTCTAATGCACTTTTAAACAACAGGTATATCCCTTTTCAGCCTTTTGCTAGCCCCAAAAAGCCAAAATTCTTCAGCCTCCTCTCATAAAAAAGGCTCTCTATTCTTTTCCTGAATCCTCCAGTAGTAAAACTGTGAATCAACCTTTTTCAAAAACAAGCAAACCAAAGAACTTGTAGGGCACTAAGATATCCAAGATGAGAAACGTCTTGTTCTACCTAAACCAAATGTACCCGACACGTAACTTTATCTTTCTGCTATTCACAACACGTCCCACTCAGCAAGAAATCTGCGCAGCATAGGTTTTAATGTTCTGAACCTTTTTGTTACAACTAAAAGTACATGCACAAAACCAAAGAAATTAAGCTGTAGGACTGAAACATAGTACAGTATCAAAACCTGAAAATACTATTTTAAAGCATCACTGCCAATCCGACATTATCTCGCACTACTTCATACTACATTTGTACTTTCGATTCTTCTGCAGAAATACGTTAATGCATATTAATATATGAAATTACTTAAAACGGACTTAATTTGTAGTTGAACAGCTATTGTTTTAGAGGCTATTTTTAACAAGTGTTTGAAATAAAGACGATTTCTATGATAAATCACTTAGAAATTATTTCATATGTTTAGACACATACTTCTAAGTTGACTTTAAAAAGTTAGTAACATACTGTACTTAGATCCAAATAATCTCTTTTCACCTTAGACACAGGTAGATTGTGAATCGGCAGGAATGGCATATTTATGCAGCAGCAGAATGTGGTCCAAATCATACATCATGTTCTCAAACCACTCAGAACAGGCCAATTATCTATGACAACGGAGTCATTTCTACTGAAAAACTGAAGAAGGGCAGCTGCATGCTTCTGAAAGAAGTTTGATTTGGGGCTTATTTGTTGAATTTAATTCTATATACTAAATTATAAGTAGCACCAAAGGCAAAACCAGCTTCTCGGTCTATCCTATCTCCATACAAATTTCTCACTATACAGCGCCTTAGTGCATTTTCTTTCTCCTGTGATCTTCGTAAAGAACAATATCAGCAACAAACTCAAACATCCTATTACAGAGGCAACTGAAATGTGTTAAAAACAGGGTGCTGCCCAGTTTTCAAGGAATAGCTGCTACGCGCAGTAAGGAGAAGCACATTTTCAAGGAAGAGATGTAACCTGGAAAGCGTTATTTCCTAGCTGGTGAACGTTGACATGCTGGTCCTCACCACGCTCTGTGAGCTCCCTTACCGTCAGCGACAGTGAGCAAGTTGCCCAAATCCGTGGAGGAGTGGCACTGGGCTGGCTCAGAGCTCTTGACGTTCCCCAGTGGCAAAAATGGGTCGTAATCGCTGGAGGAGAGATCCGCCAGACTGAGCACGTAGTGGCTTTGCTGAGTGTACGTGCTGGAGCCGTTCACACAACAGTGCAGAACCTGCACGCAGACAAGCGTGACACAGAAGTAGTAATACGGCCTGCGTTACAGTACCCACTTAAACACATTCAATGAGGAGTGACCCACCATAATTTTTACATTGTGAAAGCCAGGACATGCTACAAAAACCATCTATGTCTAAATACAGCGTTTTCAAAATAACACTCTTCGTCAGCACTTATTTTGTACTTTAATAGCTCACTTCAGGACCTATTTTGTATTTTAATAGCCCATTTCAAATAATTCAAATATTTCTGCAAAGATTATTTTCCCCGGCTTGTTGTTTTTAGCATTTTACTTTTCTCTCTTCACCATCCTCTGTCTATTCTACAGCTCTGATCTTAACATTTTACATTCTTAACTTCTCATCTGTACGACTTCTGCCCACACCGCGAGAATTCATGATTTTCTACAGCTTGCTAAAAACGCTTCTGTGCCTAACAGGATCTGTGAAAAGTATCTTTAAACATCTAGACACAATAAATCACTCATTTCTCACACTCACTCTGTAAATATAGTCCAGTAAAGGAGCTTTGGAGGCATGTTGGTCTTCAAGAACACCAGCAGACACTGGCTCCAGTAGCATTTTCATGGGTAATGCCATACACCAATCCAACAAGCAAAGTAGCAGTGACACTATAAACTAAACAGAAACATGTAACACTGTATTTAAGTACATTCTATTAAATTCACCCGAACTTAAGAGTATGAGTTTGAAAGTTTAAAATACAACTCTCGTTGCAGGTGACTTCATTTAATAACCATCTCAAACAGCAGGAAGAAAGAATGGAGACGGCTCTTTCCAGTGACGTACCTTCTTATCTGCTTCCACAGAGGAGTATTCAGCACTCGGCAAAAGAAATGCAATAGTGGCCACAAGGATCTACATTAAAATAAACAAAATTCCAGAATGACATTTAACTTCTTTCGCTATAAAGACAGAGAATGAACTTCATTTGAACAGGGTACGAAAAAGGTTAAATTCTCTGAGGTGCATCTAACTGCCAGCGTAAATCAATGTCCAAGGGAAACGAAAAGTTTTACTGAGCATTTTGGAAATAAATCAGTATAAATGAGAGAAGTACACTGGTCCTAGGACTACAGAAAGTACATGTCCTAACAACAATTGCAGAAGAAAGAAAAAGTTAACATAAAGTCACAGTTACAGTAGCTCAAGTAAAGAATTAAGACAATTTTGCATACAATTTCCACACAAACATTTTAAAGAAACTGACGTACTTCAGTAATTTTCCTGGACAGAGAGGATTCGTACTTCTGAAGCTTTTGCCAGAAAGAAACCAGCAGCTGAAGAACATCACAGGCTACTTGAGCTACCAGCTTATTAGAAAACTGGAAGAAAAGATAAGATGATTAAAAGCCAAACAAAATATCCAGATACAATACAATGCATCCAGTTTTTCTACATTTTAAATTATTTTGCATCTATACTAAGAATAAAAAATGTTAATATCGCAAAATCACACTGTCAGCATTAGGAAACAGCAGGTTTGAGATTATCTGTGTAATCTTAATTTGGTCTGTTGTAGAAAGGGTCTTTAGGTACATAATCACATACTATTTTTGCAAATACTTTGCACTTTTGTATAGGATACCACCTTGGCGACACCAAAGAACTGTGCATATACTCCTCGGCGACTTCACAGGAGCCATAAGGATCCGAACCGTGCTCACTGAACACAACGAGCTACGAATTACACGCAAAGGTTCAGAACGGGGACACATCTTTTTTAAGATGGCCGATGCCACATCACTAGCACTATGCAAGAAGCCCCGAACAGTTGTGCGTTAAGCAGCATCCTGCCACTGCTTTAAGCAATGAAGAGACAAAGCAGCAGACTGTGCTCCGTATAACCAGCAACTATTAAAAAAAATGAAAATACCTTTTTTACACAATGTTTATTGATTACAGAGACTGTCACAGTAATACCTTCAGTGTCACACCTATGACATTGATTGCTTCCTTCACTTGGGGATGGTTGGTGCACTGTGTTAGCTCTTCACATATCCAAACTCCAAGGCCACAAATGGCTATGCACCTTTTTTAAAAGAAAAAGTGTTTTTTTGCCAGAAGTTTTAGAAGAATATTGAGAAAAAAGAGAAAGACATGCACAAAGACGCGATCTCTCTTTTCCCTCTCTCAGGTCACACAACAGGTCAGCACCTTCATGGCGCGGAGTGAACCTCGTCTCAGCAGGGCTAAAGTGAATAACTCACCCGAATAGGGTCAAACCACAAGGCAGTAGTAACAACTCTGCTGTACAAGCACCAAAAACACAGTAGCGAGAAAGACTTTCCCATTTTTTCTTTTGCTCAGTATTTTACCTTGCAGCTTCACTTGGCTCCTCCGTAGCGTTCTTCAACAAAATATTTATGAGGTAGCACTAAAATGATAAAATAAATTAGAATAAGCATCTTTTTCATACAACCACTGTATTTAAAGTTGCTTAATTTTGATATAGTTACAAGTGAAATAAAACTTTAATTCATGTCTCAGAGGGTCCCACTGAAATTAATTCTCAGGGAAAAACCATTCACGTTAAGTTGATGGTTCTGTCTAATAGTGGAATTTTCTTAACATTTTACTATAATACCAATAAGGCAAAAAATATCTCCCCTTACGCACACCCCACATCTCTTACAGGACAAGCTAATACACACAGCTACTATGAACGGACACTTTAAATAATACCACCAACATCATTTAATGAATTGACCTGACAGGCATCTGGCTGGAAAACATCGCATTTGATCATAGCCAGTTCACTCTCCTTGAAAATAAAATGTAATTTGCAGTATCTAAGCTTTGTTAATTTTATGGAGCATGTTAAGCAAAGCAATGCTTATCAAATAAGTACATATAATGTGTGCAGTTGTGGAGTTTGAGGAGAAGGAGGGGTTTATTTTTTAAACAAAAAGTGCATGGTAAAAACAAAATGACTATATAGTAAAAATATGTTAGGTTACATAAGGATTTACTAATAAAATGTGACTTTACCTTCACGTCTGCTGTTCCCGCGATGATATCACCAGCTTCTGAAATGGGCCGCAAGAGTGGGATTTCTTGGTAGGTATTTGGAAAGCAAACAAGAGAACCAAGGATGGTGTGAGCTTCTGAACGGGGAGCCTGACGAAGGAGAAGTGAACAAAGACATTTTCTTCATAAAGTTATGAAAATGGCATAAGCTATGAGGCTAGTGTCTATCACCGTGAATACCAGACGTGCTGTATTCACGACACAACATTGAAAGTGTCCCGAGGAACGTGTCCCGGTAGCTTTTCCTTTACAACTACAGCAAAAGCAGCGTTAAAGCAGCGACTTACAGGCATTTATCTGCCTATGCTTTTTGCTGCTGTGTTGCTCTGCTCTTTTTCTGAGGCTGAGCTTCTCCTCCAGCAGGGACCTGGCCCCAGTCCTAAGTATATTCTACATTTTTAATACCCCTGTCATTATCAGCGATTCAGTGTCAATAAAAAAAATACAGAACCACCTAAAGAAAAGCCGAGGGAGAGTTTTAAGCACTAATCCAGCACTACTATTAGCTGATCGTGTGATGAAGGACAGCACGATGCACTTAAACTGACTGCATACATGATAAAAATGCATAGAGAGATTCCTACTGCAATAAAACCATCAAAAGCAACATGGCATGAGCTATAAATGCAGTAACTACTGCTGTATAATCTTGCGTAATGTTGAAAATACAATGCACGCCAGGTTTTATGCTTGTGAGAGAAATGGAAGGTGGTGTTGGGGTTTTTTTTTTCCCCCCACGGAAAGCTGAGTTTTCATTTCTTATTAGCACTTTAGGCTTTGGATCAATGATCAGGCTGATCAGGTTTTTTTAAAGATGTCAGAAAATTAATGGCTGTAAACTCTTTGAGGGACAATGGAAAAAGGGCAGCTAGGCTCACCATTTCAGTCCTGCTGAAATACGAGAGGGCTGTGTCCCTGTGCAGGGCCACCCGCTCAGCTGCACAAATGTCAAGAGCAGTGGTAAAAGCACTCGACCAACACGGACAAAAAGGTCTCCCGAGCTGGTGTTTCATGTACAACAAAGCTTTCCTGTTATTGCCAGACCTTCTCCCTTATTTTGGCATCCCATCATCGATTTGCTATTTTACTTATCCTTTGCTAATTTAGTCGTTCAGAGACACATTTCTATTAGTGCTGATATTTAGTAAGAAATTCTGTATTACCGAAAGAGTTCCATATTTTCAGTATTTGCTCACTGAAAAAAGCTAACGAGATTCTGAAATCCAAGTCCTGCTTTTAGCGCACAGGCGTGCTGCAATATTAGCGAGGATATGATTTCTCACACTTTGGCCTTTTGATGAAACACCTTTGCAATACTAGCATGTCACCTTATCCCGCAATTTCACACATCAGCTGCCATGGTATCTGCCCCAAGAGCCCCGTTTCGCATTGCACTAATGAGTCACCACCTGTTAGAGTGGAGACATCCGAACCTCGTTAGCGAGGGCGCGCTCTCGGGGGACAGGGCGCTGGGCATTGCCATACTCACCTCCAGCATGTCTGTGCTCAGAACCCTGGCTGCCGCCGTAATGAAGTCTCCGATCAGCATCGTAAAGCCAGGTAAGCCCAGGAAGAAAAACCAAGGTGGGCAGTGCTTTACGACGGTATTTAAGATATCCTGAAAGAGAAGTTACCTCTTTGAGAAGAAATAAGCCAAAAAAAAAAAAAAGCCCAAAACCAAAAGGGAGAGTTTGAGAAGATTTAACTTTGCAATTCAACCAGTTCCACACAAATCCAGGTGATAATTCACAGAGCCACACAGCTCTGTGTACAACTGATCGTCACGTAACAACCGCTACTTTCCGCTGCAGATGCATTTAGTAGGAAAAGTGCATTTTGTATTGTGGTGGTATTTGTACACTTAAATTCCTGTTAAAAAAACCCAAACACTCTGTCTCTTCATGTCTAAACATAAAAGAACTGTTCTTCTGTTAAATAAGACTTTGGATTCAAAACATTCAAACTGTTAATCAGTTTAAGATGAAGCATTACACCCCTCCAAATGAGGTAATTCCTAAAAATCACATTACTTAAAGTTCTGTGGCCATAAAAGCGCGAGATGAGAGATGAGTGCCGCCCTTGCCCCGGAGGGGCTCAGGGCAGTAACCGGCAGCAGGTGCCTTACTGCTGCGAGGCTGCTCCGGCACATACGGGATTTCTGAGCTGCTCCGGACTAGCTGAGAAACACAGCGATGCCAAACGCAAGCGGTCGTACACAGCACAGTAACAGATACAGCTATGCTAACTAGATTATTCCAAGTCATTCTTCTTCTAAATAACAAAGATAGCAAATATAGATAAGCCTTGGGGAAAAAAGAGTTTTGCTGAACTTTTGAAGGAACAGAGGGGTTTTTTGAGTTTAAGAGGTAGCACTGTATGTGTAAGAATAGGCCTCCAACCAGAGCTTTGCTCTCACCATTACTCTGCAACACAGAACACGTGGGGTAAGTGTTTCAACTTTAATCTTCCACATTTCAATCCTTCACAGTCTCTCCAAACCAAAGTTCCTGTATTTGAGTTATGATTTCCTCCCTGCAAGGTTTCAGCAGGTTTAACAATAGGCACAAAATCTATATAATCCTTACCCGCAGCATTATATTTGCTGAAGAATTAGATAAAGGTATTTCTATATTGAGTAGAAAATTATTTTTCGTCTCAATAAAATTCCAAAGAAAAGTTGCAAAGGAAAACCATTTTCAAGGTCCATCTTTACTGGTTTTATGACGTGTTAAAGAAGGTTTGAACTTAAATTTAGTCCCAGAATATGTCCAGATGCTCAATTTCTACATCAGAAACTAAAAAAGTCAAACTCATTTTTCTCTGTATGAAGAAACGCTTTAACTACACTAGTGTTTTCTCAAAGCACTGCTAAACACCTGGACAGAACCTGTTTAGTGGTCTGCCAAGTATTTACAGCAGTAACATCCTATGAAATAACTGTGTTATATATTTTAAATCAGTAATATTAGTTTTGAACATAGTAGCAGATAATGCTTTCACTTTCCTGAATAAGCTAAAATGCCACTCAAGTTAATGTTTAAACTAGTTTTAATCACTTCCTTTGATACATTTTAAAGTCAATATCAGTCAACGCAAACATTCAAAAAGAGAGAGCAGATGGATGCAGCAGCTCATAAAGTGGGTGGCAAACTCGCACTCCGAGCAGAACAAAAGACCCACCTTTTTATAATTAAGGGTCTGATTAATGCACCAGGCTCCTCACAACACAACGCACCTGTAATTACGAAGGGAACCAGGTACTGTGATGTGTTTGGTCCCTGAATAATTGGGCATCAAACCATAGAGCAGCAGATGGGAGTACACTTCTGTTGACATATGCCACAATAAAAGAGCCCGTGCTAACCTGGCCTGAAAGGTAACAGAACGTAGGAAGCACAAAGACCTGCTACAAACAACTGTGTTAACTCCTGTCCTCGCTCCATCGATCCCATCTGTTAAATACCACTGTAACGATCATCCGGCTTCATCGGCTCTTAACCGTGCTCATTGTATAGAACACTTAGAAAACAAGCATAAAACAGAAATTGCAAAACTGTTACTTTAACATACTAATACCTGTGAGTTCACAGCACAGCATAACTAATACAACTTTAAGAAATGCTGTGACGACACACATTCCAAAAAGCTGTAAAAATGTGGCTGGTGGATCTACCTGCTGTTTGAGATGTATTACTACTAAAAAATAAATTATTTTTCGTAGTAAGAAACCTTTGAAAAATTTATTTGAAAAGCTAATGAAACAACGCTGAATTTCTCTTTTTTGTTACATAGCTTCAAACGGATGAATTCACAGCACAGATCGTATGCTGCGGTGATACGCACACACCTAACTGTTAAAAGTTAACAATGTACAAGTGCCTAAGAGCGCAGGCAAAAACGCGTTCGGCCTAGCTTTCCATTCGTTCCCACTGCCATTTTTCATCTCGGGCATTTCCGTATAAGTTTGTGTGACATCATTTAAATTAATACGAGGCAGACTACGTCCTGACTATAATATTGTCGTCCTACTCGGGCTCACTCCACACAGAATGGCCAGGAAAGAAACCACCCCTCAGGAAGGCGCTTACAGGTAAAATCCGAGCGTTTTTCTCTCCTTTCCCAATTAGCACACTTTCACGCACAACCCAGCTAACAATAAAAGCGTGGTTTCACACAGTAATTCAGTAGCGTTGCGAGCTTATCAGAAGATTCAGGCTTATGAGAAAGCGACCGAGTGAGAACATATGTCCTATCAGCGATATTGCAAAAATCAGGTAATTCAAACAGAGGCAAGTTGTTTCCTTCCCTTCAAAGCGCTGTTCTATAAATGTAAACTCTGTTCAGCAGCTTACAGCCTAGTAAATGAATCACTTTAATTGAATGCTATGTACACAGTAACTGGAAAAACACAAGCAATAAGAAAAACATATGGTGATGGCAATAGAAATTGGTTTACTCATTCTGTACAGTGTTGTTTCTTTACTTCTTTCATAATTGACCTTTAGAACAATAAATGTGTAAAATAATTTTGGTTTATTATGGCTCCAAACCTTTCAGCAATTACACAAAATGAAAATTTAAAAGGAAGTATTCATTCTGGAAGCATTTCCATTGTTTACATAATTGCACAGCTATAATTTAGCGTTCATGTTGTTAAAGAAAAGTGAAAAAAAGGACCATTATGGACTATTTTCAATTCAAAATGATGCTCTGTAGTGTTAAAGATGGGGAGGAGGGGAGAGAAGGGCGCAATCACACGCATGTCCTTCTCAAATACATTAACCCTATAAATGGCGTAATATTTCAGTATAGGTTAATCTAGTAATCCAAATAATAAGGTTATAAACATCCACTGAGCAAGTGAAAAAAAATTTATGCAAGTTCACTGAAAGGTCAACTACAAAAATATTCTTCACCTAATTTTTGCTGAAGCTTTTGCAGATTACAGGTGTAACCAAATAGCCTGCCATCTGCCTCCATCACGTTTCCAATTGTCCCTCAACAGGAACAACATGGATTTTTCACTTAAAGTTCACTCTGTTCTTCACTGAGAGACACCTCATTAGGGGCTGAAATTTACAGCACAGGAAAGATTATTAATTTACACAGGACTTAAGTGGCAAATCCTTTTTTAGTTTAAAGGAACTAACACTTCCATTTACTTATTCCAAGTTTTCCTAGCTATCATTACATTTTAGGTAAGAGTTAACTTGTCAAAAATAAAGTTCCAATAAAAATGTATGAAGTATTTTGACACCCTCAGAAAGCACAGGATTAGCTTGTCAGAAAAATCCATTTCAATCTGTCATTTAAATCTAACCTCCAAAAAAGTTGTATTTGCTAAAGTATCTCATGACTGGAATGCAATAACACTGCATTTGTAGAACATGGATAAGGTTATTCCAAGTGCTAAAGATGACAGATTACTGCGTAAGTCACCTGCTGGTAACTGCTCCTTCCCCTCTAAACTACATCAGAAAGCTCTCTCTTTAAAAGTCACATTAATAACAACAAAGCACCCCACCCCAGAGCCCTTGTGCTGACAGACAGGTGCTCAGATGCCCTATTAACAGGGGTCAGACAAACATAGGAAACGAACAGGATTTTTAAAGTTCCTCCCCTTTTAGAGTATGTTTGATATTTTCACAACCTAGGAGACCACTGGGGTGAAGGATGTGCTTCACATTGGAAGCAATATTTTAAGTTCACGCACACTGAGAGGGAAACGCCTGAATACCCGTTTGCTACAGGTACAGAGGTAGGGGTACCGAGAACACAGTTACTCGTCCGTGGCACTGCTTGAAACGTTGCGACGACTGCGTTGCCGTACGGATTTCTCCCAAATGCCTGTGGCAGGACCGCTTCGAAGCCTCCCACTGTAAGAAACCAAGGTGGCAGTGCCGAAGCACCTGCAGAGCACGAGGTTAACCGCCGAGATGTTTTTAGGGAAGGGAAGGAGAGCACACCTCTGAGGACAGGGAAAGGAGCTCCCTGCGGTGCACAGCAGGAAGGCAGGTCCTCTGCCTTGGATGGCAATTAGCAGCACTATTAACGCTTTTCACTTTCACCTGTGCGCTGTCTCAGTTTTCAACGCAGAGGAACACATGCAGAGGAGAAGGGATTGTTTTGCACATTTTTATTAGAACATCCCCAAAATGGCAAATATGTTAAACTTTGATTTGCTTAAAATAGCCACTCTCAGAATTTATCATGTAACCTTGCTTAAAAGATAACGGTAACAGCTAAGGAGGAAGTTGAAGTGAAACACACCTGAAGCAGAGCAGCACAAGAGCCCACAGAGGGAAAAGGACAGATCCTGAAGAGACAGCCCAGCTGATATAAGCAGAGGGAACGGGGGAAGCCAGGCAGGGAGCTAAGGATGATGGATGATGAAACAGCATTGCATTGCAGGGGTGGGTTAACAAAAACTTACTTCGGGAGGTCCCAAAGCTACAACGATTACTGGAGAGGTGGAAGAAAAGGCGTGAGCAGAATGGAAGGAAAGAGAGATGTTGCCTCTAGTTCAAAAAACTCTATTTCTATTCTGGACAGAGGTCAGAAAATCCTCACAAAGGAGCTTACAAGCAGCGGGCACTCCAGCAAGATACTGCTCGGAGTACAGAAGGAACAGACAGAACACTGACTATGAAAAGAAATGTGTGGGATGGAAGCAATTTAGAAAGAGCAAAAAAGTATTAAAAAACCCAAAACAAACAAATGAAAAACAAACAACAAAACTACCCAAATTGTTCCAGAACACACAGACCCTACAACTGGCATTACCTGGTTCTCCCTTTCTTCCAGTCAATCCTAGCAGCTATTTTTCTCCAGCACTTGCAATTTATCCTACTATGAGTGAGCAGAGGGGTATGCAGGATTTCCTCTGAGACCGTGGCATTTGTGGTTTTGTCTCTACTGGAAACATGCTGTCTGTTAACACTTTTTCAAAGCCCTCAATAAAGCACATAACGGGGGCACACAGGCAAATTTTCTACAGAAAGTGAGATATGGGGGAGATTAAAAGAGGGAGAAAAATCATGGTAGCCATTGGAAGAAAGTCGCAAGAAACTAAAATATGGTAATCTAAGCCTTAATAGACTATATTACGATTATTTTCTTTTAAATGGCAGTCTGGAAAGGAATCTAAAATGCGTTATGGTTTCTGAAACGCTGTACACTAAGGGTCCTCATGTGCAACATTATCAGGCAGAAATCCGGGCAAGTAGTACTTATTCCACAGCGTACAAAAGCAGAGCTGCTCCTTTATTGTACCTTTAGAAGGCAATGCTCTACCCGGCTAATACACGTCCCAGTGAACAGCACTAATGGCTGAGCAGTCTAGAAGTTGTACACCGCTCCTCGCTGTTGAATAAGAACTTAACAGAGAGATATAAAAGGTCACAAGTACTTTTTTTTAAAAAAAACTTCAGATCAATGTTACTACAAATAGGTAATTAATATGGCTTCTCCGGTAGCAACTCTACTAAAAAATGCTTCATATTATGAATTAGCCATCTCTCAGGCAAAGAGCTATAGGCAGTGTTTCTACATAAGCTCACTACATAACTGGTGTAGCTTCCTTTCCATAATTAGCAACAGTGTATTTTAAACAAATTAAGAGGCTTAGACAAGCATAACGTATATTAGTGTATCACCATCTTTATTGATAGAGTATTTCATCTAAGTCATCCTTTCACTACTAAAAGGAATCGAGCTAAAAACATAGCTGTTAACTTCTCTCTCTACAGCTGGGCTGGGTTCTGCGGGCAGCCCTGCTGCATGTGCTGAAATTTAATCACCAAGGACATCTGTCAACTCATTTGGATTTAGGCTTTTTTCTTCCCTTCCATATTTAAAGTTTGTTCTGTGCTTAACATCACTAAACTGAAAAAGCCATCAGCACAGTCTCTTTCTTTGTCTATTAGTTGTCCTTTCCACAGAGGATTTCTGACATCTGTACTTTTTATTATGTTTGTTAGTATCTTCTTCTATAGATATATATATATATATAAAACCACTCTATTCCAAAGATACACTGGTAAGCCAGTGTAATTGTACATTTATTAAACTTATTTGTTAAAACTCACTTCAAAAGTCAGGCCTGTTAGCTCACTTTTCAGATAACCTCTGGCTACTGAGCAAAACCTCGGTGGCACGTGTTGTCAGCAGGTTACACCAAGCACGTTAACTGATGCTAAAGCCCTAGGGTGGGATTTTCTACAAAAGACGACACTAAACAGCTGGCGGTTTGAAACTGGAAAAAATATTGAAAACCTGCCTCTTCTTTTACAGCGTATCTACAAGATAAGCACCTAACTTGCACTGCATTCTCTGTTCAAACTAAGAGTGCAAATTTAGACAGAAATAAGACAGTGTCACAAAAATCCACAGAAGTGTTAGGAGAAAGCCACCAGTAACCTAGAAGGATTATTTAAGTACCAAAAGTACCAGAATTGAGGAATCAATTATCTCAACAGTTGCTCTTCTGATAAGGAAGCTGAATAGTGTTAGTAGTATTTTAGAATCGTGTTTTGGTACTTTTGTTCTTCAGCAAAACCAAGGAAGCCATGAAGCAAGGAGATGTTTATGTACCTTTTCAAGTTCATGAAGCAAAAGTTACTGCTACAGTAAGCAACCAGTAGCAATAATAAAATACATTTCCTTTCTTGGTTCAGGTATTTGTAAAATTTGTGCATTGCAGTATTAGACTTTGGTTTAATTTAAAAAGCTGTATTTATTGTCCAAATCAAGACATGTATAGTTGCAATCACTGGAATGGGGGTTTTTCAGCCATCAGTCTCTCCGAGCAGCATACGGCAGCTATGCCTACCCAAACTGCAACAGGCTATCCCCTGGCATCTCCTAAAAATCACACCCCAAGAACATGTCATGATTTTCCATAATCTAGATGAGGAACTGGAGCAACGGTAGGTGAACTGCCTTCACCGACCCAGGGCGTGGTAGTGAATGTCTGCAATCGCTTCCCTTTACACTGGAGTTCAGGGAGGGGAGGTGGCGAGCCTCAGTGAGCTTCATTCATAAAAAAAAGTAAGAAAAAAATCCGGGCTCACTTCAGCATCAGAAAAATGCCCACTGACTTGAGCCGTACAGGAGGGGAATCGTCACCCCGCAGACGGTCACCTGCCCCCTGACCTCAGGCCCCTCCGCAAGCTGGAAGTGATCACAACGCCAGACCGCGACTTACTCCGTCCTGCTGTTTATGCAATGACTTCTCCCACCTGAAAAGGTGATGCAATTGTCGCAGAGAATTGTTCACTTCTTCAGAGATGTTTGTTGTTAGACACTTCCACATGGACAAATTAGATGCAGCTCATTACCTCGCTATCTCCTTTCTCATCTGCTAAGCTAATTGCTACATCTTGAACTCGGAGTGCCATGGGAGCTTTCCATAAAATATACCCCTGCATTGCTCTTTTGTATACCCCACGAGACAAGTCTGCAAAGTTAGGTTGCTCTTGCCGGGGACAATACTGTATTAATTCCTAACCGTATTCAAAAATGTATTATTTTGTTTTTCTATCAACACCAAAATCTACGCAATACAGCAGAAATTTTGTATACTCATAACCATAAGGGAGGAGTGGAAAGAGAAATATATTTCAAAAAGAAACATTTCTGATGCTAACTAAAATACTGATAACGACATTCAGGCCAAAGAGGTTTCTGACGGTAATTTTTTTAAATCACATAGCCACCACTTCTAAAGTAGCCAGTGTGATTTCCTGGTCTACCTTTCTGTTGCTTTCCCCCATGGATTTTAAAGTTGCACCAGTCATACATACAGAAGGAAAATTCCCGCATGAGAACCCCCCCACACCACCTTTCTCCTGTTAATGTTCCTTAAGAGTGAGAAATTTATGCTTGTGCTTAGCAAATAAAACCAATCTGTGCTAAAAAAAATCTGCACCAAAGTTTATTTTGGTATGCAATAGCTTGAATCCTAGAAAGCATGCTTTGGCGGGGGGATTCTGCAGTGTTATGAAGAACTAGGGTCCGTGTTCCAGTGATCCTTGTGCCCCATGATATCGCACCCTCTTTTAGAAGAAGTTTATCAGGTAACAGCACATACCAAAAATCACCGAGAAGCACAAAAATCACAAAATCAGCACTGGTACTGTGTCGTGGTCATTGTACATCATCCTGTTTATCACAGGATTATGCTAATCATACTGGAAATACAGAAACAGGTATAAGGATCATGCTTATCAACATGTTGCATGGGAATCCAAGCTCTGAAGCACCGTGAGTTAACACCTCAACCAGTTTCATAGGAAATTCCAGCTAAGGAAAGCAAAACTGGAAGGACAGTAACATAAGAAAAGCCTCGTGGTCAAGTGTGCCACCAAGAGGCAAAAAAAGCAAAACCGAGCGAGGCGAGGAAGAACAAAAGAGCAGCATCAGCGTGCAAAGTATCTGGGAAACCCTGGAATGATGTGCAATACGGGGTCTGCCTTCACTGCGCAGTCTTCACTTCATCTTTAACTTCTGGGCTGTAACTCTGCACAAGGACAGAAATCCACTGTGCACAGCAGCAAGCAGCTTAAAATCTGTGGAACTGTTATTAACACCAAAACACAATGAACAGGGTAAAAACCAGCTCAACAACCACCAACTCCACATTTTAAAAATCTGCCAGTTTCTGTGTAGGAAATGGTTCTGCACGAAGTGGTCAGATTTCAAAACAACACAGCACCCCTTAGCTTAGAAAAAAGGAACAGCTGAACGCCTCTGAAAATCTGGCCATTTCATGGAAATGGGTAGATGAAACCAACCTAAGTCTTAAAATTACTGATACTTTCCACCCCTATGGCCCTGTGTTGGCAGTGGCTGCTATATAGATTTAAGGGTGTTTGTTTTTTCAAATATAAAAGTGGGGGTTTTTTTTCCCAATCTGGTCTACATCAGGCTTTAAGGTTGAGTTGTGTGTTTTATGTGAGAGGATTTAATGCTGTGTGGTTTTTAAAATTCAGGGGGTCTGATCATAGTGGGTGTTATCATACAGTCTTGTTTTGTAGCGGAATGAATCTACTCTGTGCGTCAAGCAGTGTTAAACTGTCTGATATCTGAATGGCATTAGTGAAATGAAAGAGTAATGAGCTATTCATTACTCTTAGGTAACACATTGAGAGTGGCAAAAAGGGACTTCCCACTACACTTTTATTTTTCCCCATTTGTGCTTTATACATGGCAGATGCTTATATTTTTTTCCAAGTTTCAGCAGCAGCCAGAAGGTTGCTGAAGGTTTTCAGGTTTTTCCAGAAGAAAACCCCTTCCTTTCTATTCTTTTTTTCCCCATTATCTATTTAAAGGGAAAATTTTCCAAATGCTCTAACTTTTTGGGAGGGGAACTGAGATTCAGAGGGCAAGAGTCGTAACAATTCATTATCTCTCTCTCTCATCTCAGAAATAACCAAACCTGTGCAAGACTTCCCGCTGGCTTACTAAAGGCACCAGAAATAACTCCGAAGCAGCAGAAGTGACCACCACAGGATTTACGAAGGGGTCTGTGTGCCCTCTGCTGGCATCCACAGCACAGCTCTAGCCATTGCTTTCATTGTGCTATTTCTTTTAAGGAAAAAACCTCACTCCTACAGCTGTAAAAACATTGAAATGTTTTTAGATATTCTCTATTTTGCCTAAAGATTATTTCTTAGAGTTTTTACGAGTATTTAGCTGTTTCTGTGGCTCAGTAATCATCTTGCATCTCGACAGGTTAAGTCTTTTCCTCATCTCCCACTAAATATTAATTAGGCCAACCCAGGACACAGGGACCTAGAAATAATATTTATCCACAGAAACAGAATGTTTTGGCAGCACCTCTTATTTACAGTGATAAGATAACCTTCGGTCTCAGTTCTCCCTTCAGTCCCCTTTGCACCAGTTAAAGAGCTGGTATGACAATTTTAAACATCCCCTGAAGGACTAATGTTGAAGGGAAAAAGTCTGGAGAGGACAACATTAATTCTAATTTTTGAGGATGCCCTTGCAAGCAATGGCACAGGGCATTCAAAAGGGCGTGCTGAGAGCAGACGCTGCTCATAAATTAACATAAAGCTCTTCGCAGCCCCTCCTTTGCCCAAGATCATGTATAGCATTTTACCTCGTGACAGAAGGTAAAAACATCTGTAACGTGAGCTGGGAGCAACCGCTGTCTTCCTGAAGTCATAAATAACGTGAACAACAGACCAACTCCAGCGGCTGCTCTGGAAGCACCAACTTCACAGCATCACAGTTCATAGAGGAACGCGGTAGGGCCGTTGGACACACGAGGCCTCGGCTTTGGCAGAACCAAAGTTTAAACACACTGGTCAAACACAGTGTAGCTCAAGACTTCATATCAACTGAGCTTTTGAACATTTTTAACGAGACCAGCTTGACCCAGGTACTAACCGTGCAATGCAGCTGCACAGAAACTCACTGAGATTACTCCTCAGAGATGTCAGGAAGCAGAGGAAGAAACACCAACAAGCGTCTGTCAGGCAGTTGTGACAATAAGTCACAAATAAGTAGTTGTTATTTAAAAATTTGTAACTGGGAACGCAATGAGAACGTTAGGACTACATAATCTAAACAGAGGTACAGACTAGGCCACACAGGATGATTTCATGCAACAGTTGCTGCAAAGGATTGCTTCCTTTCTGCTTCAGATCTTCAAATAGGAAAATACAGACATTTCCATCAGCACACAGTAATAAATTAATTTTTTTATCAAGTAAAGTTTGTACCTGGTCTTCACTTGTTAAGCCAAGGTGCATCACAAAATAAAAATGAACCAGGAAATCAGAATTTGGCAGAACATCTTGACGCCTAGTCATCATAGCGCAGATCAGCCTGTATGCTTGAAGTTTGCCTTCCTTATATTCATTTGGCAGGGTGGTTGCCTGAAAAGAGAAAAAAATTTGTATTATTACTTTTTTTTTTAGTAGCCAGCTAACACAAAACTGTATCTTCAGCAGATTTTCCATAAAGCCAATCTGTTGCATGTATTTATTAAAATAGATTCAAGTCCAAATAGCCTTTGGAGGGTATTCATCATCTTAGCCAGCAGTGACTGTAAAAATTAAAAATAACGCAACTAAACATACACAAATTCAGTACTGATATAGAAGAAAATACTAATGCATGAAAATTTTAGAAATAACTTACCTTGAACAACCATGATGCAAATATTCTGAGAGGAGGAATTAAGACAGGAGGAGAGGGAGTAGACTGGTTGTCCACACTTATAGCAAGGTTGTCCCGTATCTAATGTTTTTAAAAGAAGAGAGTTAATGAAACTGATAGCTCACTTTATTAATGCTCTTTATTTAATATTAATACTTTTTCTTTTTATTTCATTTACTTTGAAGGCACTACCCCTTGTGCCATACTTAAGCCAAAACTACCAGGAAAGCTTGTTCTATAGCGCTTCCCCACAGCCTAAGCAAATATTACCATTTCAGGTCATACCATGGGCTTTTACACCGAATACCAATGTTTGCGGTATTCTATACTTCTATTTTCTTTGCTACTGTTTCCTCACCCCATTTAACTTAACTAATCTAAATTCTCCTGTCATTGAACGGGAGTATTCTCTACTGGGGCTACCTACCAGAAATCAAACAAGATTATCTTTCTTTATGACAGACTCCTCCAAATCTCAGGCTTATGTTCCAGATGCTAATACTAAATCAAATGTAGCAATAATTTTTACAACAAAAGAAAAATCATTATCATTAGATGTAAACATCATATACAATACCTTTGCAAGTTTATACCACAACTCATAAAGATATCCAAAAACTTTTGCATGGATTTTAGGTGACTGTATATTGTTCACATCTCCAAGAATTCCCAAGATCCTCCTCCATAACACAGCAGCAGAATCAGGATGCCAACCGATAAGGCTTCCACCAGCAATTATACTGCAGTCATCAGCAAGGAATTCACTACTGTCTGTAAATTTAAAAAAAGTTCAATTTCCATGAATTAGAAATGCAGTGTACAGAGGAAATTTGGTCAATAAAATAGGAACACTACTCCTTCTAACCATCTTCCACCTCAAAAGTATTCTCTCCCACCAAATCACCTCTCTTTTTCATTGCTCAAGCTAGCACATGATTCAAAGAAAAAAAAGGTGGGAAATACAGGCTAAAGGGCCTTCCACGCAGAGATGACAGAGCTATAGATCAGTTTTATATCAGACGGACTGCCCCCACTCCAGGGTGTTTTCTTTAGCAGGGAGGCAAATGCAGTTAAATGGAACATTCATGTACTCCGAGAGATTTATTCGATCAATAACTGGCTTTTACAGGTCATATTTCTATTGCTAAGAGTCCTTTCTTTTTTAAGATCACACAGTATAAAATGACCTGAAAATGCAGCTGAACAAAGGAACTAAAAGGTATGCACTACTAGTGAAGAAGAATATATATGCTCAGGCATTATCATTTTACACAGCAGCAGTTCCTGAGACAGCAGTATGCAAACTAAGAAGGAAAGCAGGGATTTGTGAAGACAGAATTAATATGCTTAAAGAGTGAAAGAAAAATTCCATGTTGAAGTGCAAATTTTACTGACAAGAGCTGTTACACTATCTTCTATCAGAGCAGGGAAGGCTGCGTAGCTGCCTGGGTGCAGGCAAAGTCAGAGCTGTGGTCCAGCGCGGCACCCTGCAGCGCTCAGCGGCCAGTGTTTCCAGGAAAGTTGCTGGAAACCTCTACACAGGCAGAGGGAAGAAACTCATGTCCTCCCAGGACCCAAAGAAGGCCAGAAGAATAAAAGCCATCTCAGATGGTTTTATGCTTGCTTCAATTTATTTTTAAAAAAGCTTTGGGGTTGCTTTTTTCTTTTTGCCTTTTTTGGTTGGTTTGTTGTAGCATTATGAATTCCCAAAGTGTTAAAACAGGCGTTACCTATTAAGCACATTAGAATGATCTTCAACAGATCCATCGTCAGGGAAATTGCCTCTATGCTGTTCAGTGGTGGCGTCGCAGTATTTTATTGCCTTACACCATAGAGTTTTCTACAGCAAAACAAAGTTTTGCGCCTTGGGTGAGAGCCAGAAATGCAGTCAGGGCACTTTGGCTCTGTGGGGCAATCATACATTTGTTACCCCAATTTTCTCTTTAGTCTGCGCTACCTTTCAGGTTATTTTATGTAATTCTTTCTCTTTGTACACACAAAGGAGCAATGTCTTGCATCACAGACATAAAGCAAGCAATGAATTTATCATACTTAATAATCCTTACCACGTACTGCATTCCATGCTACCTTTTGTACCATGGCAGTCTGAACCGTTGAACTAGGTGTGCTGGTTCATTACATCAGAGACATTTCAAAGAAAAAGTGAATATGAAAAAAATATCCTTGGAACTATATATCTGTGAGCAAAGCCAGCCTATAAGATAGTTTCATATGTTACTGTATTAAGTTACTGAAATAACCTCTCTGCCTCACATTATTAGATGGGAAAGCACCTTTACAAATTGCAAAGAATGAAGAAAATATTTCAATAAATAATCGCGAGTGTTGTATATGTTAAAGATAATATAAATAAAGCAAAAAGGTAAAGGACTTTGACTTCCAAATTAACTCTTCTCAGAATGCCACTTATCACATCCCACTGGAGTACAGGCATTGTGTACTTCGAAGTACAAATAAGGAGAGTAACAGGATTAAGAGGAGAAAAGTTATCGTGAATTAACCAGGTATTTCCTATCAGTCAAAACATATAGTAAGGAATTTCCTTAGACCATTCTGCTATGAAATAAAACCTATTAAGTTGAAATATAAATTAATTTATTTTACTTGACCACTGGGGCAGGCTAAGAGAGCACAAGTGGTCAGCTACCACAACTCAGCTGATCAGTAGTAACTGGACACAGTAAACAACCCAATTCTTTTCAACTGGGTGATCATTCTCTGGATCACAGTTCACTGGCACCTATGTCACCTTCAATTCGATTATCCAAATTTCTTAGCGCATTCTAAACTCATTTTTGAATGAACATTATGGACGGAACTTGGGGATATATGCCAAACAAAACATACTTTTTACAAGCAAACCCAACTGTGTAAACTCCTTTTTGAGATAAAAATCTAAAATAGTAAATGCATATTCTGGACTCCAGTACCTGTTAGATTTGCAGTGTCTGAAGGACTAAGCTGAAGCCAGCGAGGTGCATCAGGATCCACACAAACATCTGCTGACGCATTAACTTCATGGTCGTCTTCGGAAGCTTGCCAGGGGACAAGCGCGATCTCTACCTCGTTATTATAGCCAATGGATGTGTCACTGCTAACGCTTTCACCTAAAGCGAGGAGGGCATTCATAAAGATCACAAACCCTGTTTTTAAAGGCTACATTAGCAAAGCATGATGAGAAAAGCGTCTAATATATCTGTAGCAAGACAAAATTACAACACCGATTTCAATTGCTACACTTAAGAAAAATACTGTATTTCTTGGAACTCACTTTTTTCTCTGTAATTTCCATGTGATTGCTGCAAGTCTGCTTTCAGATCTAGTTCAGCTGTGCTACTGCTTCTTCGTACTGGTACCTTCAGAGAAAAAATTAATCTCCGCTTATTACAGTTTTGAGAACTACATCATATTTTAGGAAGTTTGAGATACACAGTTATTAGAAATTAATTACAACTCAGTCAAGATATTTTCATGAATATTTCAACTACCCAAATATCTTTAAATGTCTTAAGGAAACCATCATGCTGTCAGTTTCAGTCTTTATCCTCCCTTTCTTAAACTCAGTTTTCATACCAACAAGCAGGACTTTTTACTGATGTTTTTCCACAAATCTGAAATCATTCAGTACTTTTAAAAGCATCAAAAAAATCTTTCGGGAAGAAATTAGCAGTCATCTCTTACATCAGGGCATTATTCTGTTGCAAAACAACCCATACAAAGACACCTGATCTTTTGTTTACCTCCTTCTTCGCCAAATGGATTTACAGCCTACTTGCCAAAAACCCTTCAATTTTCTGCTTCTAACAATATTGCTCTGTCCCTAAGCATAATTGCTTTCTTTACATCTGGCAGATCACCTTCAAATTCACAGTTCTTGCAACTCCATGTCATCTATAACACCAAAACTTAATTTCTGCCAGAAAAATAGAGTATCACACTTTCCGTTGCAAACATGCAACAAACAGCCCCAGCGCCTTACCCCACGGAGCATACTAGATCTAACTGCTGAAGGAATCTCTACTCTCAAATTCCTCAATTCAGTTAACATTTCTGAAATTCCATTTTGATATTTGCAATTACTAGTATTACTATTTTTAAATAAATTTATTGAAGCAATTTCTAGTCCACTGGCCAGACATTAATCCATTCGTTCTTTCTGCACGTATCCAAGAAAGCAAATGATTGCCACCATAGAGACAACTGACAACTGGCTCGTAGAAATTATTATTATATTATCTAACATCATTCCCAAGAAAAACACGATTGCTTGTGTTGCCTGATAGGCTGCAAAGTGGTCTCTCTTCCCTGGTGAATCTGGCTCTTAGCGATCAGCGATGACAACATTTCAGTGGGTTGCGACATGACATCAAACTGGTTCAACAAGGCACATTAGCAAGTTATGCAGTGACTATACAGTCAGCCCCCAGCTCCCACTTGCAGAAGGGCTGAAAGTGCAATACGGGTAACAGCCCGGCAGCGTACGCTTCTGAATATTTTATAACACATGCCACTAAAATAGAACGGGGAGCCAGGTTAATTTTTAATTCCCCCATCTACTGAGCGTACTTCTCTCCCTCTCCCCTCCCCTCCCCCATGCAAAGCAGACTAGGTTTTCCTTCCTTTTTGAGACACTTTGTTATTCCTGAAGCAATTAACGAAAGTACTCTGCAGAAAATGTCTCATCTCTCCTTTCTAGAGCTCAGTGTTACTGGTACTTTAAGTCTAGACGTATGGGAGAGGCAAGGCCCAAAGATGAGATTCATCTTGAAGTCCTCCATGCTGTATTGCATTATACTTCCACAAAGATGATCAGTCTCAGTCATTTATTATTTCTACCGTTTATTCAAAAGTTGCATTAAAAATTTACAAAGCTTGCCTGTCCTAACGTTAACTTACACAAACATCTGCAACACGTAGCTGGCGATACAAATTGTGCTGAAGGAAAGCATTTTCCCCCAGTACTTTAAACCATCAAACATTTATTCCAGTGTACTGTAGCTCTATTATAGCCATGAATTATTTATATTTTAAAAAGCTATGAACTTCTTGTTTATATTTAATATAAAAAAAGCACAAAAGCCTTGTGTAAGACTAGAATATAGCCAATTACATACAACTGCATAAGCACCTGACAAGATCAGGAGACTCAGAACGATCGTACCAACTAGCATAATGAACGGCCACAGCTCAATTCCAGATTCCACACTAGAAATGTGATTAATGATTTTTCAGACTTGCAGTTGCTAGAGCGTCTAAATACTAAAAGGCGTCTGATTAGAAACAAACCATGGTTAGAATCTTATCAGTAATCACTTCCTATTTTGCCTTACTTGCTCAGCTTCATGTTCCTTCTTTGTATGTCCCTTATTTTCCTGAACTGATCTGGAGTCTGAAGAAGTTAAATTATGAGAACTTCCAGCCTTTTTACCTAGAAATTTTAGAAAGTAAACAAGAAATACAGACATCAGTAGGACCAAAGTACATAGCAAACCATATGGAAATTTCAGTTATGTTTACATGTATGCTTCTTGTATTTATAGCTAAGTGAAGTAATACAACATTAAAACTGCATACAAGATGTTTTGAAAAATCCTTCATAAGCATAACATACTTACACAATAGGAACAAAAGTAGAACTGTTTAGCTTGCATACACAAAATTGAAATGCAAGCCAGATTAAAAAAAGTTTAAGAGTTACATACAAAATGCATACATTCAAAGGCTTCATTTTTAACTGCCTTGCTTTATAAAAGCTCATGTCCTGCATTTGTGGCCTGCAACTTCTTAAAAACAGTTCTTTCACCAAGATACCAACAATACGTTTACTAAGAAAATGAGACAAAAACCACTTTAGAACAGAGCTGGAAACCAAAAGAACGTAACAGCAGCATTTATGAGGCTGAACAAGTCTCAACACTTTTTCTTCAGAAGTACAGTATCGCTGTACTTTATCAGAATTACCTTGAAAAAAATCAGATGGAAACTGATCTGTAATATCTGATGTGCTGCTACTGCGAGTTAGCTGCTGCTCTTGGTCCGCAAATAGGCCCGTAGCTTCTGTTCCTGTTGAATTTTCCAGATGTTGGGATTCCTCAACTTCTGTTGATTTAATTAACACACAAAATATTTGCTTGACCTCAGAATTAGGTAAAGAGTTCACATGTGTATATAAGAATGCTATATGAAAAAGTGACCCATTCAAATATTTAAAATGCCCAAGTTACAAAGCTAGAATGGAACTCCTAGTTACAGAGGTTATAATTTAAGTTTTATAAAATATCCTTAGAAAAATCATAAAGTTTAGAGAGAGATGTATGAGCAGTGTAAGTGGTAAAAAGCCTAGAAAAAGGACAGAAATTACTCTGGGGGTTCAGAGCGCTCAAGGAAGGGTGGGAGAACGTCACATGAACAAAGCTACGTTTGGCAGTGCCAGAGACCCAAACTAGACCCTGTCCATTCTGGAAATGAAATAGAGGAGAGGCAGCGAAACTACTATAAATGCAGAGTGCAGAAGAGATGGCTGTGCTTATTTTTCCTCCATAAAGAGGGGATGGGGAGAATAAAAAAAGACAACAATTCAAACAGAGTAAAAAAAAGAACTGAGCTTATGATTTGGGCTTAGTTTGTGAGGACAAACTGAATCATGCAGCTTTTTTGCTGTAACTGCAAATGAGAAATAAAAGGAGAGGAGAGAGAGGCATGAAAATTCAAGTGAGGAAGTAAATTGACATACTGGGGAAGGAGCCACAGGAACTCTTGAGATCAGCTAGCAACACAAAGCTTTTAGAAATGCATTTCTCTTAGCACTGGGGGGGAGACAGTAACACTTGGGATCAAGAACGTTTCCGTTCAGTAGCGGTGCTTTTAGTTATGGCCATGACACTGGTTAATGCCACCTACCATACTTAAGCTAATTGCTAACTCCTTCCCCGGAAAGCAGTCAAAGAGGTGGCCCACACCCCCCCCCAAGCTGGCCCAACGGAACCACCGTTCAATCTGCACAGACAATGCTATTTTCCTTTCTTAAACAGCTATGAAAAATGCTGCTGTAGCAACTCCTACGAGAACCCTGGAATTTCTTTTTTTCAATAAAGAACACGGGCTGAATTATTAAGTCTTCTAGACTTCTTTCAGCATATTGTTACGTAATATGCACCTTAAATAAAAGCGACTTTTCCACCAGCTTTCTGTTCTCCTTCTCTCCTCTCCTCTGCTCTGCTCCCTGTCTGCTCCACAGGCACTGACACGGAGGCTACGCTTACTCAGAAACGAGCAAGTACAGCCCCGCGGGATACGAGATTACAGACCAACACACACAGACTGCAGCAGCAGCCTGCAGGAGGAGGACAGTATGCTTAGTTCATTCAACCTACACTACCAAGTGAGTTTAAATAATACTTAAATACTCAGTAAACATTGCATGTATTTCAGAAAGTTATCTCACAAATACACAGCTACAAAAACAAACTGTTCTGGTATCTACTGACCTCGAAGTGTCACCCTTGACTCGAAATGTCTTACATAAAGCAGTAACATAACAAAAATATTATAGTGGGGGCCTGCTACAGGCCACCTGACCAGGAAGACTGAGCAGATGAGGCCCTCTATAGACCAGACCGATAGGAGCAGCCTCACCTTCACAAGCCCTGGTCCTCATGGGGGACTTCAGCCACCCCAGTGTCTGCTGAAGGGACAACACAGCTGGACATACGCAATGCAGGAGGTTCCTGGAATGCTTTGATGGTAACGTCCTTCTCCAAGTGACAGAGGAGCCAACAAGGAGAGGTGCTGTGCTGGACCTTGTTCTCACCAACAAGGAGGGGCTGGTGGGGAATGGGAAGCTCAAGGGCAGCCTTGGCTGTCGTGACCGTGAAATGGTGGAGTTAAAGACCCTTGGGGCAGCGAGGAGGGCGCACAGCAAGCTCACTGCCCTGGACTTCAGGAGAGCGACTCTGGCCTCTTCAGGGATCTGCATGGTGGAGTACCATGGATGTAAAAGGGGCCCAGGAAAGCTGGCTAATATTCAAGGATCCCCTCCGCCAAGCTCAGGAGCGATGCACCCCAACAAAGCGGAAGTCTGGCAAAACCACCAGGAGGCCTGCATGGATAAACAAGGAGCTTCTGAACAAACTCAAACACAAAGAGGAAGCCTACAGAGGGTGGAAGCAAGGACAGGTAGCCACAGAGGAATACAGAGACATTGTCCAAGCAGCCAGGGATCAGGTTAGGAAAGCTAACCTCCCAGGAAACAAAATGTGGGAGGTGACAGAAAGTCGTATTTTCAGAGACTTACTAGCTGGAAACAAAAATAAAAGAAAGTCTGCTAACATGATAGAGAAATCTCCCTGCTTCCACCACCACGTCTCGGCTAGGTGGCAGGATGAATGCCCTGTGACAAAGTAGCTTTGTATTCTCAGGCCATTACATCTGTTTTTCACATCTGTGTCTGGGTACCAGTACAGAACTCAGTTCACAAGTTGTATGCTTAGGGTTTGTTCAAGCTTTATTTACCACGACAGCAAGTTCCACAGGATGAGACTATATCGAAAGCTGGAAAAAGGTTTACTACACTTTGGAGCAAAAATATGCCCACTTCAGTCTAAATAACCACTAAAATGCCCAAATCTGGATTACTGCCTTTAGTTTTTGCATTCCTAATCCTTAGTATATTTGGTCTGCGCTATATTAAAACTTTAACAACTGCTTGGAAACCTTAATAAACCAAGTAATTGAAAGTGTAAGCATGAATAAAAGGATTTCTTTATTAAGAAATTAAAATAAATTTTACTTTAGTTATGAGGGAATATAAATCTAATTGTAATTCCTGGTAATCTTTAATATTAAAATGAACAAAAACTGCATTGCTTGCAGTACTACAAACATTTTGAGAGAAATCAAACACTATCTGAGAACTAAGAGGCACAGACAAATCTTTTAGATCTGCTTCTGGAATCAATAATTACAGGAAGAATTCTTTAGAAGAAAAAAAACAACCACATTTGTAAGCACTGATTTGTAACTGAGTGTAACACAGATTGAATGAGATTTTTCTTTTAAATCAAGTAGCTCGAGCAGCTGCATTTCTTTGCGTATTTTCCTGCACTAGCTCATACATTCAAGCATTCAACTAGTCTTTATGGCAGTTCCTTGAAAAGATATTGCTCTCCTCCTTTCACCTGCAAAGGTCACTTATTTTGACAATGAACTCGGTGACAGAGTAACAAAAAAGCATTAGAAGTAGCCACTTTTTGCCACCCTTTGTATCTTTGAAAAAGGACAAGATATGCTCCCGTTAAACTTGCTCATCTCTTAATGGCTACCAATATTACTTAACACCATATTTCAAACAGATCCGAGGCACGGGAAACAGAACCAGTGCAAAACATCTCATTCCACACTACTAAAGAATAATCAAGGGGACAGAAAGGGAATAGACAGACAACAGTTTAAAAATATAAAGAACATTTATATAAAAGATGACTTTAAAGTACAGTACCTGACAGTCTGTGAGAGCAAGAAGTGTAAGAGATACCAGGTAAGAGAGAGCTCACAGTGTGAAGCAGAAGAGGTACACTTTTAGTAGCTGGCAAAGCCTCATAAAGATGAACACAGTTGCTGATAGACTGGCTTCGCTTAGCTTCCAGGAAAAAAATAAAGCAATAATCATGTCAGAAAAAATAATGAAATATTCGGGGTTCTGAATGTCATGACACAATGAAACACAACACTTTTGAAAAAAAACAGTTTTACAACATTAAGCCCAGAAGTATTTCCTATAAGCTGCAAGTTACTAATGTGCAACTGTATCTCACACATTGAAAGTGCGATCATCAGTGATTTCTGAGTCACAGCAGTTCCCCATTGGGGAATATTTCATTTTGTCAGTGTACGATTCCTATCGCTGGCCTAATTCGACTTACCTTTTTTTTTTTAATTGAAGTTTCTGTAGCAGTACATACAGCTCAAAAATAAAGAATGGAAAACTTATTCAAATTCCTCACTACTAGACATGCTCCCCCCCCAAACCAGCTACCTCTTGCATTCCTCCATCTCCGCTGAAAACAATCCATTTTCACCTGAGAAGTGGGATAGTGTGTTTCTCAGAAATCGATCTAAAGATACAGCTGCCTCTAGTTTTGCTTTTAAAACTGGGCATCCCAGCTCCAGGCTGGATAAAGCCCTGAGTACCCTGGTCTGACCAGACCTGTTTTGAGCAGGAGGTTAGACTTGATTACCTCCTGAAGTCCCTTGCACCCTGAATTATCCTGTGGACTCTGGTTTTGGGGTACTGAGTGCTGCTTTCCCTGTTTCTGAGCAGGATGAGAAAAGGGATGCAAGTTACGTGAAAGTTTTTTGGAGTTCTTAAGTCATCACAAGGGAAGGCAGAAGATAAGTGCAGTCTGCATATCTTACTGAATCTCTCTTCAAAACAGCAACACTTAAAGGCGTTCATAGTTTCTTAGAAAAAGAAAGGCAAACAGAAAAAACACTTTCCAAGCTGGCTAACACCATTAAAAACTTGATATTTTATGCATTAATATCCAATTGTCATAAGCTTAAAGTCTCCTTCAGAGAAAAGCAGCAATTTATCATCAATTGTATTACTAAAGGTTATGCTGAATTAGAGAAGTCTCTAACAGAAATTCATGAGGAAAAACAAAATCTTATTCACTGTACAGTTTCTCTTCTTGTACACAGCAATGTCAATGCTGACACTTAGAAGATAGAGGGGAAGGAGGAGGAAGCAAAAATACCCAAGTAGGGTAGTGGGCAAAAGATTTGCTGCTGCTGCGAAATACTCTGCTCTTACTCTTGTAACTCCAGATACAAGCAGCAGATCAAAAGAAAGTCTTACCTGGAAGCAGGGGGTGCTCTGGTATTTGTATGTTATGTTGACTTAGGGGTTTTTTTGGTTTTAAACGGGGGAAGGAGAATATTAGGGATTTGAAAAAAGCCCCCAGTGGAGACGCTTTTCCCCAAATGCCCACTTTGCTCAAGAAGGTCCTCCCACGAACAGCCCTGGCTTCTGTATTCACCTTAGGGACTGCTACATTTCATTCTGAAAGATGACACCTCTGGAGGCTTCGTATCTGAGTTTTGTGTGTTTCTAGTCTTACCTTAGAAAAGGGATACACATTTTATATATTAGAAATGATTGTTTGTTCTAACCGCGCATGCAAATATAAGACTTTTTTTCACTTGCTGATTTGGGAGCCATTGATGATCACAAATCCCATGAAAGCCAGAATAATTCTCTTTATATGCCCATGAGATAAAAAAAATGAAACTAAGGGCTTTTTATACATGAAGTTCATCCTCCTGACAACCTACTTGCTTCCCCACCAAATAAGCCCTTCATACTAAAGGTAGGAAGTTCCTTTAATTTGAATGCACACAACCAAGAAAAGTCCTTGCTGATCAATACTTCCAGGTTCTCTTTACTGCTCTGGCGAGAAGTCCAGGGGAGAAATGCTGTAGCAGAAGAAAGAAAGAGTTCTCCACTGGAGCACAAATAGGAACTTGCTGAATTTAAAAATAAAACGGACACAAAGAATGAACTGACTCCATTGCCAAATCTGTGATCTAAGCTGAAGACTGTGGCTCAGTTACGAAGCCTGTAGCCACAAAAACATACTGAATCACCTTCAAGTTCTCCTGGTGAGAAACACAACTAATCGGTTATGAATGAGGAAGGAAGCCGTGCAGCGAAATATCTCCTATTCAAAAGCAGGAGATTTTCTATGGAGAGTTTTAATCCATAGCCCAGTGAATTGGAACAGAAAAATATGCTACCATGAAATAAAGAGAGATCAAATTCAGGCTGCTGAAATGCTTGAAAAATCCAGGTATCTGTTCCATGCCTGGGGTCTCAGACATTGCCCTGTCATTCCTCACCCCCATTCTCCCTTCTCCTGTTTTCCTCTTTCCAGAAGTAAACATGAGAGAAAAAAGGGAAAGGAGATGCTACACATACCTCATCATGCTAATAAAAAGTAAGCAAATAAAGTGAGTAAGAAAGGATGAAATTTGTTATTAAATATCTGGCTAACCTTGTGCTCACAGTAAATAGCTAGCTGTATGAAAGCAATACATGGTATCTGACTGATGTTAATTAACACTTCCTTATTAATTGATAAAAATAGGAACGTACTTTACTACTTAGAAAAAAAACATAAAGTGCACAGGATTAACTTGCAAATTAAGTGTAACGTATTTAAAAGCATATATTCAGAGTTTTCCAAATCTAGAATTTTCCAAAATACTTTGATTCTTTATTCATACTGGTAGTGGTCAAGAGATCCAGACACAGGTACGCAACATCTCTGTTCAGGCATTTAATTATTAAGTTGCACTACTTTTGGAAGCAGCCACAACTTACAGGCAGATTTAAAATCTGAGTGTTACTGAGTGTTTGGGAACATAAGCATTTAGTTATGGTCTAACCTGTTGCTCTTTGACGAACAATATTTCTTGCTTTCTCAACTCCTGGGGCTCCAGAGGTCGTAGCGCTTCTGAATCTCATTGGCTCCACAACTTCAGGATGACTTTTCCAGCTTAATGAAAAAGATCTTCCCACTACAGCTGTCTTCTGAGGCTCTAAAATGCCACCTTAGAGATAAAGAAAACAAAATTCTCTAGCATTGTATGCTTTGGCACAGGTATTTTTGCACTCAGACATGAAAAATATTAGTCTTTTAAGCAACATAGATGAATTTTTACTATTAATAAAAACAATCACTGCTTCAACTATGTGCATCAATGGCAAGGTGGCACATAGATGTAGCTAAAATACCGTAATTAAGAAAGTTTAATAAAAATACATGGAAAAGAATTTTTACATTGATGACTGTGCCAGACTACAGTGCAGGAAACCACATTTCATTTCCGCTACACAGAAAAGACTGATTTTAAGCGCGTACTAAAAACTGCTCAATAGCTATCTTCTGTTGACCCCAATTACCTTTCCTCCCACAACGAAGGACGAGAACAGATAAATCCAATGCACTTCGCATTTGATTAATCATGTTCTTACACTAGATTAAGTAGTATTTAATGTTAGATTAAATTAAAGATTAAGCTTAAATATTTAACTTGTTTGATACAAAAAGCACTGAAGCACAGAGACTAACCTTTTCCTCTCTGCTTTTTTTCTTTTTGTTCGCTGAGCTTGTCCAAGGGCAAGTTTGTCATTTCCACCCCATACACGGTTCTTGCTAGCACCGCTGTTAGAGAGTCCATGATATTGGCCCACTCGTTTATGAGCTCCTCCCAGTCCGTCAGGGCGGACAGAACGCTGAGCAGCTCATCCCACAGCTCCCGAGAAATGTAAACGCTCAGGTTTGCTCTGATCCAAGCCACAATGAGGGTCTGAGAGAAAAGAAAGAAGCGACAGCTGATGCATTTCTGTCAAGATTAATTCAGCGCACCAACACCAACCCACATGTTGATGAAGCCCACACCAACCTGTGTATCAGCATTGATTATTCGTGAGGCACAGATACTATGCATAGCTATTTTTCATCAAAAAAATATTCCCAGAAATCAGTGGGTAAATAATTGTGAAAGTTATAAGGAAATCTAAAAATTCGAAAACGTACGTTTTGGTGGTCTATATGTTCTCTGGTAAACTGAAATAATACACCGTGTCTAACAGCAATAGAATGAAGAACTGTCTCCCACACCTACAGAATGACTGTAGTCCTTGAGCTACGCCTGCGACACTCAGGCCTAGATACTGTGGCTCAGCATGTAAAGTACAATACGATGTATAAATGTCTTCATCTCATTCAATGGGACTCATTTTGACTTGCCAGTTGAACTTCTAGGGAAACAGTTACGTCAAGCTTACGCTTTAGAGATACTCATTGAAGATACCCCACAAAGAGACTGTGTGCCTGCCTGTTCTACCACGGTTTGTAACAGAGCCCTGTAGAACCGATCAAATCAATCTGTCTCCCTCTGTTAGGAGCAGTTTACAAAGTAATTACTTGTATTACTGCAAAGGAGAACTTTTTAATGTTTTACAAGTAGGTTTCATAGTACTGTGCAATAGTACTTAACTAAAACTATGGGTAATCATCACGAAAAACCAACATAAAAAACCCCAAAACAAACAAACAAAAAACCCCAAACACTCACTCGGAAAAGTAATCCTGACATGCTTTGAGCAAACGTATCCTTTATTTGGTTTTCTTTTGGCTTCTGCATCACAGCTTCTGTTATTCTAAGGAGTATCTGTAACATCTGTTCCCTGGTTCCAAAACAAAATTGTACTTTTTGTTCACACGTTCTATTAATTGTACTTATTAATTTCATGTACCAAAACCCCCTCTTAATTCTTCAGTAAGCCTTACTGATTGATAATGTGATCACACTTCAGACTTCACAGATCATTTGCAAAATAACGGTAGTTGGTTGTGGACTGTAAAAACTAATTTTTGAGAAGATGAAGTCAGGAATGGAAATATCAGGGAAGTCAAATAGTACAGCGATGTAGACTCAGCAGAGCCTGCAATCTCACAAATCAATTCAGAGGCAAGTCACAAGTGTAACTCACGTAATAAGGTCTACCCCTGAGAAAGCCAGCCTCTTCCCTACCCAATAATTCTCCTATAAAGTTTAAATGTTGATAATTTTCTCTTAAGTGATGCAGAATACATTAAGCTTACCATGTCTTTCTATTCATTGATAGTTCCATTATCATGCGCCTAAAGATACTCAGAACTGCTTTGCAAGCATCAACTTGCTCCTTCAGAAGCACAGGGACTTCAATGCATGGCTCCAGTAAGAAAACATTCGCAGAGTTTGTCAGGAATACCTTCAAGACAGGCATTTACAGTCAGTTTCCACAGTGTCAGCAATAAAAAAAAGTCAAGACTTACATTAAAATACTTGTCCTCCTCCAGTCTAGCCTTTCACTGTCCTTAGAGCAAGTTTCATGTTTTACCTATCGCTTTAAGTTTCTACATCATTCTAGTGAAGAGTCAGGTGGCACTGCAGACCCAACAGAGGCACGCATTACAGGATGGGGGTTGTAGGCATCTCTTCTATTCAGTCAAGCAAGAGTACCATTCCTCCAGCTACTCATTTCCTGGCATTATATGCTTGAGCAACCACCAATATTTCCAATAAATGAGGTTCAACGACAGCAAATGTACAGTGTGATTAATTCCTTGTACCCATGAACGAACATTCTGTCTTAAAATATAGATATCTGGCTCTAAGACACGGTCACGTGGTTTAACATACATTTTCTTAAAAGTTATAAATGAAGTCCAAATCGTATCTTGCAAAAACCATCAACTGCTGGTAGTCGTTTTCCTTAATCTCAGAGACTGTATTACAATTTGTAGTGTAAGTTACATGATTACGTAAGGTACAGCCTTGTAACCTTTCTATACACCACACCTGTAAAGCAGCTTGAGCACCAGCTTTCACATTTTTGTCCTCGTCTTCTACTATACACCCTCTGTTAACAGCACTGGTAAAGGAGTATGTTCTTCCCCAGCTGGATGAGCGCTTATGTCCTGAATGGTCAGAGGAAAGCTTTCAAAAACAGGACTCGGTTAGTAACAAAGCAGAAATGGATATGTCCATATTTACTCAAAATCATTTACGATGTCAAAAGCAAAAAAAGAGGGAACTGTCATGTCCTACATTCATTTCAGCAAGGAATTCATGTCTATTATTTCTTAATGTCTGAACAGACTGTTTATAAAACTTTCATGAACCTTTCAATTCTAACAGCTATGTTACTTAAAATATTTTATATCACATTTTGTAGTCACTGATAGTAGTAATATTTGAATTTAAGCCTGGCAAAACTATAAACCCTTTACAAAAATAATCTATCAAAACCTTGTAATTCTCACTACGTTTTTACAACTCAAACCTCTTCCTCAGCACAATAAAACTTCCCTTTAAATAGCTTCACAGTGTCAAAGTCAACTTTTACTGATGGTTCAATATAGGATATTAAAAAGGCGATGCACAGAATTCGTATCTACACTTTGATTTCCTAGACTAAGGTGACTGAATCCAAATATTTCATCCAGTACATACAAATTAGTATATATTGTCAAATTCTTAAGTAACTACCACCAAAAAGAAACAGTCCTACATGCACTAGGCCAACAGTGTAAATTTTAACTGCAGAACCTATTAAGTATTTCCTCCATTAAGTTCTTGCTGTGATATTTGCATAGGCAGGGAATAATCAACAAATTATGTTTTTCAAAATAGCTGCAATCTTACTCTGCACTCCGTAAGTGCTACTGAATGCTCAATATTTATTCTGAGTCCTTAAACAAAAGCACTTTTTAATCTTGATTTTCCACACATTTTTAAAGTTGTTACTTATTCACAAAGCAAGTTTAAAACTTAAGTCATATATTGTAGGCGAATAGAATAAAGTAAGTAACACTGATATCGTACATGTTTACCATCCGTTTGCACTGACGAATCCTCCAAGTTGGCACCAGCATCCTGACTGTCTTCCTTTTTGTCTGGCTCCTCCATGAACACAGGTTTCTCTTGCAATATCCACTTTCGATATACCTTAACCACTTTCCGTGTTGCAGATACATCAGAAGGCGGCAATAAAAAAGCCTAAATTGAAAAGTTAACTAATTTTACTATATATAGGACATAGATGTGCGTGCATGTATAAACATACCCACAGATCACCACCCATAAATGACACAGCTCAAAAAAGAAAGGATACATCATTTTTAATTTTATGTCTGTACTAGAAAGAGTTACGATTAATCAACAACCTATGCATATACCTACATCATTCACAATTCCGTAACTATTAACTCCAAATTACTTCCATGTTGTATTTATCGGACAAAACCAAAGAGAGAGCTTGCAAGGAGCAAAACCACTCTAACTTAACGTGGATTCATCTCACAAGCCACTACCAGCCACAGAGGTCTGGCAGGCTAAACTTTGCTACTGTGCTACGCTCTCTGGAGAAGAGGACTTCAAATTACATCAGCAGTGTACGATGTGAAACGCCATCTCAGCAAGTGTAGGTAGAGACAAGACAGTAAGTTGTGATGAGGATAACAGTGCCTGGCATTCAAACCTGTCTTACTACAGTTTGGGAAACACAACACAATGAATTTATTTCCAACGTGCTACTCAGTATCTGTATTTGGGGATTATTCTGTAAAGACGTCCTCTCCGAAAGCTTACAAAGCCTAGACTGGCTGCTGCCCCACGTTTCTGGAGGTCTTAGGAGACTGAAAAAATAGAGTGACAGAAGAGCTTTGCACTGCAGTGAACAGGCACAGAAATCAATGTCTGAAAATGTCATCTAGTACAAAAAAAGCATATTTTGCCAACAAAAAAGTTTTGGTATCAATATGCATTATATTATAAAAACACTGAAAGAGATGAAAATACATTTTTCATGCTAAAAAATAGGTCCTTTGAACTATGAAGAGATCACCCGCTCTCCATGAGTAACAAGGTCAAAACCTATCGCATTTCCTATACCCAGTTTAGCTGCAAAACCATTACAAAGGTATCTTGCTCAGGTTGGGGGAAATCTCTGCATCACGTAGTACACTTCCTCGTCTCCAGTCAGCATGAAGTGCAACAGCCACCAGCTGATTTCAACAGAAATGGAAGGGTTAGCAAAAGCAAGTTTAAATGTGCCATACAGCAAGTATGTGAAGCTTCTGAAAATGTCTTCACAGACACTATCAACTTACTAAGGATGCAGAAACTGAAAAAGCCAGAAGCCAACTGCTAGAATATTAGAGAAACAACAGCTCATCAGCGGGATGAATGGGCACTACACAGAATGCTTTCAGAAACGCTAAGAAGTAGGGTAGAAAGAAAGAAAAAAAGAAAAAAAAAGGGGGTAGAGAAATTCACAGTGACTAGGGAGATTCCTGTAAGGGAGAGAGAAACACAAAAAGGATCCAAATACCACTATCTGTTTCAATTACTGAACGCTGATCGTATTGAATAAAGATAAGAGTACTGCATCACGTTAGCCTTTGCTCCCTGGAGGCTGGTCTAACCTCACGTACTCTGAGCAAACACCAGGAGAGGGCAGCACGGCACAGCGGTTCTTAACACACACAAAAGTACTCCTGCCTGCCCAAGTGCCCTCCGTCCCACCGAAAACCATGGGTTCAAGGAGTTCCTAACCCGTGCCACACAAGGTACTGCACAGTGAAGCACGTGTGCTCACTCAGCTGCTGGAGAGCATCTTCTGCACGTTTATGTGACCTGCAACTGCTGGTTCAACCCATTTCTACCTTGGTACCAGACCAAAAAAAGATTGGGACTCTCCAGTAGGTCCACATGCATTTTTATCCCAAACAATTGAAAAGATGTCAAATTAATGAAGAATACTAGTAGAAGCAATCAGTGTTCAAATAGACACTAATATTGACATTGATCACAGGAACAAGAATCTTACTAATTCAAATAATAAATCTGCAAGCTAGTAGCTCTTTACACACCTTTAAATTACATCATAATAGAATCATAGAATCATAGAATTGTTCTGGTTGGAAGAGACCTCCAAGATCATCGGGTCCAACCATTAACCTATCACTACCAAGTCCCCCACTAAATCATATCCCTTAGGGCCTCATCTAAACGCCTTTTGAATACCCCCAGAGATGGGGACTCCACCACCTCCCTGGGCAGCCTGTTCCAATGCCTGACAGCCCTTTCGGTAAAGAAGTTTTTACGAATGTCCAATCTAAACCTCCCCTGGCGCAACTTGAGGCCAAGAACAAACAAAGTGGCCCATTCAAATAAGACACGTTGCCGTCTGGCATCAGCAACAAGCTTCAGTTCCCATAAAAATTTCGTAATTTTATCGTTAAAGCTAGACCTAGGAAGGACTCCAAACTGAAAGGGTGCTGGTGTGATTAGCATCAAGTTTGACCAGTTACCTGACCAACAGCCTTCGCAGTGTTCTCTCTCATAACCGTGACATTTCCTTTAAAAAAATATACAATAGCAACTAAACATACACACTCACTTGTCGAAACACCTCGTTAACAAAGTTAACATATCCTCGAGTGGATAAGAGGATTCTCTGCACCATCTCATAGACGGTCCGATGCTGCTCTTCAATGCTGCAGAGGCTGGAATTGCTGAGCCTTCTGTCGGACAAGCTGCTGCTGTTAGAATGGCTTCTCTCCTGCTCGCTTGCATAAGACATACTGGTTTCCAGCTCTGCGTTTTTATCTTGGTTTACAACACCAACAGTCTACACGGAAGAAAACACAGGCCTAATTAAATAACTGAAATAGTGTACACCAAAAATCTGGAATACTTACGCAGAACTCCAGACACTACTGCTCTTTTTCACACAACACACTGGGACCCCGGCAGTCAGGAAGTGTAATTTTCAGTCTACTACTTAATCCAGGAAGGAATTTGGTCTTATACTCTACATAATGTACACTTCATATGGGCTCCCCCAGCCCAGAACAGCTGACTTGTCCACTCCGTAAGACAAAAAAGTGGGAGGGGTGCAGTGGTGGGAGTGGAAGAAGGCACAGACACAGTGGAGAGGAATCTCCAAGTCCCTTCATTTTGGGGAAAAGATGGCTCATACTACTATACAGGGCTCATACTCTTGCACATTATTATTCCTGACAACTCTTTGTCAGGTTTTGTTCCGGCATGGCACGTATTCTGCAGTATCTCGAACTGTGTCTGGCTAAAACAATCCAGCCAGGAGAAGACAGAGGACTAAAAAACTGCTTTTGAGTTACCAGAGAAAGAACCCCAACGGACATTAACTCAAAGCATCGCCCCAATGCAGTTCTGCTTTATGTTTACATTAACAAGGCTGCCCTCTGTTCGACCAAGTGAGCAGTACCAGAGCAGCAGCAACATCTCTACTGCTTTTCACAATGAACGTTTTTGGTAAGGTTCAGCCACGCTAGCGAGGCACAGGCTACAGTCAGCGAACTTCAAAACCACTAAGAAGTCACCATGGGCCAAAGGCTGGCACAAAGCTCCAGCTCAGCGATAACTTCTGACCCGTTTCCATTTTGAGGGCAGCAATACCTTTATGCAACCTAAATATTTATTTGGTGTCAGCTGTCTATAAAATTCAATGAAAAGAAAAAAAATTCTTTTTCCAGGCTACGTCTGTTGCAATGGCACAGCAGTTTATACAAATGGTGGAATTTCCAATGAGAAAGAAAAGATTGATTAAAAAAGCGCTTTCAGCAGGCAAGCTACACTTAGCTGGTTTAGGGCTTCAAACTTCTACAGTGAAGAACTCCAAAAACAATTGACATGAAAATATACGGTTCTACCATAATAGTTAATGTATGCTTTTCTGCTGAATCCAGATTTGACACTGACCTACAATTCAAGAGAAGAATATATACTGATCCTAAATTTTTAACAGGAAGCTGGAGAGTCTCTTAAAAGAAAAAGCATCTATTTCTATAAAATTCATTGTGAAGTCCCTAATCCTAGAGAAGTTTCAACCAGCAAAATTTGAAAGTGAAATATATTTCTAATATCTCATTGTAAACAGCTGCTATAATCAAGAGGAAAACAAAGCAGCTGTTGGTGTTGCTGGGAAATGGTCCATGGCACAAATAAGTACAATAGTTTACAGATTAAATTCCAAAAGTCTAAACATAATACTGATGAAGCTGGTAAGGCAAACAGCTATGAGGAAAAAAAACTTCTAGTGAATTACTAAAGCGTTTCCCTTGGAGATTCCCTCCTTCATCAAAGAAAAAAAAATAATCAAATAATCAAGTACATCACTTAGGGGTAGCATTTCTTTCTTGCATCAGCTGTCAGCGCATTGTGATCATTTGCAAGGTTAGCATGTACATAAGAAAAGAGAGGTAAACTTGAAAGCACACCTGAATAATTTTAGGGAGCATTTCTCCTCCATTTTTTGTATTCTGAACAGCAGTTAAATATTTCTTTTCAAGAAAGAAGGTAACAAGCCACTTAATAAAAACAACTCGAGCTGCCATATATGGGATTTTTGTGCTATAGACATTTTCATTGTCTCGTGTTGCAGTAATGTATACTGGTCTTGGTCTTATATCAGGAATATCTGGTGAGATAAAAAGAGAAGATATAAAGAAAATCTAATCTTAAAAAACTGTAATTGCTTCCAGACTCTGGTTAAACGTACTGAACACGTCACCAACATTTTCTCCACATGAAATAACAGATGCAATGACTGACTGCTTTTATTAATGCTTATCTTCTATTATAATTTTACTACTCCTAAAGAAAAGCAAGAACATAAAAGCACAGATCTTTCCTGAAGGTTATCATTTCTACCACACAAAACACAGGAAAGCAAAAGAGAAGGGCTGCAAAAAGAAGGGCAAAATCTGAAACAAAGAACTACTCCTACTACAATGTAAATTAATTTTGTAAGTTTCACAGAGTGTTATTAATAAAGTACAGTGAGAAAGAGAAGATGGCTCCGGAACACTCAACAGTGCAAAGATCAAGAAGAAAAAGGATACGTAGCGCATCAGAAAGAGAAGTTAACTCAGGTGCAAAGAGCACCCCACGAGCTGAAATAAAAGAAAGAAAACACACAGGAAGAAGTGGAAGATTGCCAAAGGGAGATAGGTTGGGTCATAACTCATTCAGGTGCTTAGATTTAGGGAAAAGTCACTTGTACACAGCTGAAAAACATGAAAGGCTTGGGCTCTAGCTGTGAGCAACACAGCTGAAGTGGCACTGAGGCGATTTTAGACACCAAGTATTAACCTGCAAAGGACAGGGGTGAAAAGTCAGGCAGGGAGAGGGGGGAAGGATGATGAAGAAGAGGCTGCAGTACATTGAGTGAGTATTAACATCACCACTCCTATTGACTCTAATACATAATTCAATAGAAAATTAGGAAAAACGCGGGCATTTCTGAAATAACATGCTTTTAATCCTGCAACTATAGATGTGTATCTCCATTTCCTTTCATTTGGCCCTTCACACTCATTTTCTCTTCAAGGAAACAAGAAGCAAAATAAGAGTAAGTTAGCTACTCCCTCACACTTGGGCAGCTCGCTGGTTCTTTAAAAAACCCCTCAGAGAGCATGTTCTGTCTTCGTCACGTATCACAGTTAGCGAGCCCTCGCTCACTCGATATAAACGCTATGCCAGCGGGAACATCCTTAGGAAAGGAGAATCAGGCCAGCCCTTATGCGGCGATGAGCAGCAGCAGCTTCCTGGACTATCTCAGAAAATCAAAAGTTGCGCTAGGGAAAAATCAAAACATGAGAGAAGGGAGGAAGAATCCTCATCCAACAGAACTGTAGCGATACGCCAGCAGGTAACAGAGACACTACTGAGAACAGTAAACACGATTTCTTTTTCTACTTAAAAGACAAAATTCACTACTTACCAAGAACGGGTTTGTAGAGGTTGGTTAGCTTTGTAAAAGATGGAAACAAGTGAGGAAGATAGTATTTTCGAAACAAGGTAAAGAGAAACTTAAAACCAGTGTCCTGGTTCTCCTTATTCTTCCACTCTAAGCTTGCAGCCTTTGTCATGGAGTTAAAGAGAAACAAACAAAAAGCTTTAACTTAATGTGTTACACTGAATCATTCCACATTGAATACAAAAGATAAACAATTACACTTTAACAAGAGATACAAAAAATTAGCACTGTCCCCAAAAACTTTACAAACTGCAGTAAGAATAAAAGATATTACCATGAGGGCTTTAGCATATCAAAACAAGCAAGCTCATTAGAAGCCAGCGTATTTGCAGTGACACACAGAAAATGTCATGTTAATGTTTGCAACAAATTTGCTTCTTACCTGTAAATTCAGAAAAAGTTACTCTGGGCTACACTTCTATCACAAATATGTTTTTCATCAGAAACATACTCAATGCCCGTGTTTAATACGGTTGCACACACATATGCAATACTCCTTTGCAAAATCTGACTCAGGGCACAAGTAATTCCACTGACAAGGAAGAGGCTGACATTCAGGTTTGGTTTTAAAGGTACTCTTCCGTTCTTGCACAGATCAACACCAGAGTCATGCACGTACTTTCAAGTTACTCTTTACCAACAGTTTTGAACTACAATTCCTTGGAAGACTGTGCCAAATTTTGACAAAGAGTTGCTCTTTTCATATTAAAACACCTTCAATTTGGAGTAAGTTGCACATAACCGATACAGCTGTGTTTTCTTTATTTCTATAAGAAAATCCAATACAATGTCGAATAAGAAAGGTAGAAGTAGACATCTCTACAATGAAGCGCTTTTTCCAGTGATGACTTAAACCTGCCTGGGTTTTAGCCTCTTACATCACTTCTCTTTTTGTGAAACTCAAGTGAGCACTAAAAGTGTTTATCTTTTCACATGTACTTTAAATTGAGGCCCACCTCTTTTTTTTTTAAGCAACATCAAAGGACTACAGGATTCTTAATTTTTTTTGGCAGTAAAAGCTTTTAGAAAAGCCTGCCCAACTGTATATAGCAGATAACAAGTTCACTCAATCTATATCCAAGATGATAATTTAAGTTAAAGAAAAACTGACTTGTTTACGTCAGTCATGTGAGTTATTTATTTATTTTCTTTTAAACACATTTTCTTACTTTAATCTGTACTAGATCTTTTTCCAAGTCTCTAAAAATTGTGGGACTTGCAATGTCCTACTTTTGCAAAAGACACATGTAGAGCTTGGAAACAAGACTACCGAGTTTCTGTATCGTTTTATTTGTTATGTAAATAAACTGACTCATTATAATTCTACCCAGTGGCAGACACAAATTTTCTGGAAGATGTAGATTTGCTCTACATTCTGGCTCTGAGCATCATTCTGTGCTTGCATCAGGTTACTTTAATCTCATCTCTTGTCTGCAGCAAGAAGGTTACTGCCCAACTGTGCTCCTCGCTACCGAGCAACACAAATAAATGAATCCTGATGAATCACAATGCAATTGGATTTATGGCGTAGTCAGGTTTTCTAGATCCCAAACACATAATAAGAGTATAAAAAGTAAAGTGAAAATATCTTTTTTAACTGAGTGTTGTGAGACTCTGATATGTAAAACAGAGTGCCAGCTTCTTGCGTTGATAATTGCATATAGCTACTTTTCAAAATAAAGCATTTATTCAAGATGACAAAACCCCTTCCAAGTATCATTTTGGTCTTGCCTTTTGATATTAAAAAAAAAAATGTATCTCAAAGTATTTCATTATCTTTTGTCTTTTTTTAATACTGAGTTCTTTAATGTCCATTGTCTATACAGTTTCCCCTTTATTTAAAATGTTGCTTAATTTGTACTTTTAAAATGTATACATTAGTTTCTTTCCTGTACAGATTAATCTGATCTATTTCTAATTAAAATTTTTGATGTACATGTTACTTGCATCCTTTTAAAAAAAAATCTCAGAAGCCCTCTCCTTTTTTCTCTCTTTCTCCAGTGGCCCTTTACATGTCTTTTCAGCTACGTATGTGTCCAAAGAGAACAAACTGCATTTTTACCCCATATCAGTTTTCTAAATGCGAGCACAAGCACATAAAACAGTCAGTTAGCCTGCAAGTTTGGATAACATTCATTAATTCTTATCAGAAGTGTGAAAAACTTATTTTCACCAAAAATGGCACAAGGAAATACCTTTGGGATTATTTTCCTTTTAAAAACAAGAATAATGAAGTGCAGAAGACAGCTTCTTCCTGGGGAGGGGCAAAACCAGCTCCATACAGATAAGTGTAGACCTAATTTTCTACCATAAGTACATTCCTCCAAATACAAATAGTTAAAAATATATATCCTCCGCACCTGAATTACCATATATTTTAACAGCAGCTGGAGAAAATAGCAAGTTTGGTCTTCAGCAATTTTCTCTCCAGAGACAGCTGGCAAAAGTGGGGTTATTTCTTCTGGAAAAATCTTAGCTAAAATAAAAAGAAAACGTTTTAAACATAGAAAACCTGAAAATAGTTAGAAGATATTTACTATAAAAAGATTAATGTGAAAATAATCATTAATGTGCTACTAAGTTGTACAAAGTCAAAGTCCAGTAACTGCTTGGGCTTCCCGTAGTTCCCCAAGTCCTACCACACACAATTGAGGACGGCACCAACCTCTGAGTTTGGAAGGGTTAACACAAGCAATCACTGCAGATTAACCAAAAAGCTGTAAATCTACACACCTAATTACTTTGCAGCAAGATGTTCATACAGCTTCAACTCCATTAAAAAAAACCCAAAACCCCAAACAAACAACAAACCCCAACTGTTCTGAAGTCAGAAAGACAAGATGAGAAGGCTATACAGCTGCAACAAATACAATAGCTTGAAAAATTCAGTACATCTCTGAATTATAAAGGCAAATAGAATCATCCATGTGACATCTTCCCCACAAGAAACTCCACAGCTCCACAACGACCTCGGTGGGTGGAAGGGGGAGGCAATACACCCGTCATGGAAATTGTGTTCATTTACTCACCGTCTGGCGAATTAGGAGGACTAATGAGGTTATCTAGTGTACAGGGACCTCGTGAGGACATAATGGGTGGAAAGCCAGGCACAAGGCATGCAAATATTAATATCTGCTCTTCCACACAGTTAGTCTGAAGTGCTTGAAGCCAGAGAAGAAACAGTCTGATTCCTTCACATCTTATCTACAGGGGATGATTTTGTAGAAAAAGATATTAAAACAAATTTGTAAGTACAGTAACACAGTTAAATAGTTAAGAAAATGCAGGACAAGTACTTTCATTCCAGCTACGTGCTAGTGAGTCTTTCCATCATACCAAGAGTAATCACATTATTAACTTCATCATGAGCGGGGAAGGGTGGCAGCAAGCTGTACCCAAGGCGGTGGCACTCCAAGGAGACAGCATTACCACTCCAGCTTCAATCAGAGGCCAACAAGTTCTAGTTCCACTCCCCCAGCTCCCGGGGCCAAATGCATCTTGGCTAGTCTCAAGACTCAATTTTAAAAGGGGTGCTGGAAGTACCACAGCGAGCATAATGCGCAGCTGGGGAGCTGCCAATACTTCGTGCCCTACTAAGTCTGAAATCTTGGCCCCACAGAGGTCCAAGCAAGCTATTGTCCTCTACATCACTGGGATCAGAAGGTCCTCGTGAAAACCGAGATGCAGCAAAACCACCCAAGGTAGCACATTCAGTAAATTTACTAAGTTTATTTACTTTTTTTTATTAACAAGATACAATTTTAATTTTAGCAATACATTTAGAACAAGAAAAATGGATTTAAAACTCCTTGGCAAACAAGAAACCGATAAGTTTAATATGGTATACTTAATGCTAGAGAAATCTGAAAAAATAAAGCATTAAGCAAAATACATTGATACGTTTGTAAAGTTACCTGGAGAACCGTTTTGCATTAGAACAGCAAAATGACTGAAGATGATAAATATTCAAATAATCTGGGATTACAATAATAAAATTTATGATTAAAAGGTGAATAAGTAAAATTACAAAGCCTAACAATCTGAAAAACACTATATTGGAAAATTGTAAAGTAATATGCTTCATAAGAATTAAAGTGAAAAGAAATATGAATACATCAAAGAAATACCTTGAGAGAATTTCCAGTGTGCAAAAGTTTCTTCAGAATCGACCCTGGATTAGAAAAATTAAATAGGCACGTATCAGATACTAAGATGGTCACTTTCCACCAGAGTGTTTTTTAAAAAATACTACAGAAAAGGCTAGTTTAAGGCTATTTACTAGGTGGCTACTGTGCTGGTTTTTAAGAAAAAGAAAACTATGTGGTGAAAAAACCCGAAGTGAATCTAGTTACAATCATCAGTGTTATAAGATTAAATATAATGTATCTTCACAGTGAGGTACTTTGGTTTTAGTCAGATGACAATTTCTCAAATTATTTTCATTAAAAATATCTAGGGGAAATTTTGATTTACTAGATTTGGAGAAATCAAGAAGTCCAACTTGTAGGATTAATGCATTCCAATACACTAATATTGACAATAATGATGAGAAAAAGATGCTAGCAATCTGCACTACATTCATGTCTACAAAACACAACTATTAGAATTGCAAAATATTTTGATTCTGGTTTTAGAAATACCAGGCTAACTGCCCTTAACTTCAAATGTGTGACCTAAAAATCAGAGAGATGTTATACATCAAATGCTTTAGGTAAAAAATGGTTTTAATTCAATTCCGAGAAAAACAACATGATGTAGCACTCAGCTGTTATTTCTCCTGGATTTGTGAATTATGTACGTTCCTTAAATGTGATCCTTCCCTCAAGATTTCACCATTTCACAGTATTAAATGGAAATCATTAACATACATTGCAAATACATATTAATGCACATGAACATTAAGCAAAAAGCAAATCACAAGGTACAGCTGTAAATAATTGCACTGCCAAATTTTGTAGCTCATTTACTGGACACAGCTAAAAAATTATCCAAATATGACTATTCAAGAGAAGGACAAATATAAAGAATGTATCAGCTACAAAACAACTGACAAACCAATCTGTTCTGGACTAATTCAGATGAAATGGTAGTAAAGTGGTCAAGCAGATGTCTCCTTTTATTTTTATCAGTGCTAACTGGAAATGTGACAACAGCCCTTTCCTTGACCTTTAACTTCCACTCATTATTTCTTCTGCAACAGCAAATTCATTGTTCTGATGAAAAACATGGCAGCTGATGAAATAGCGCTAGAAATCAAACCAACCACAACAAAAAAGTACTACTTGGAAGAGATATAAGCCCCCAAAGCAGCACAGAATTTACTTTAACAAACAGCAAAACAAAACGTTGTGACCACTTTGGTAGCACTGAGAAGCAGAATTTTCAAAGTAGTGATGAATCGAAGATGTTTAATTCAGAGGAAATCATCAAGTTAAACTACTTCATTGGATTTCAAGGTGGTTTGACTATCAAAATAAGCGTATTTCACCTTTCAATATTTCTGTGCCCATTTGACTCTAGCGTTATTTAATTTGGTCAAATGAGGAGAGGAACAAATTTTGCTTTCTGGCTCCTGTACATGATCGCAAGGTCAAAACATTCACTATATAAGCACCCTAGGCCACAGGGAATATTTAAATCATTAAAAATTAACTATCTTCAAACCAAAGACAATAATTTTTTTCCCCCCTGTAGCATTAATGTTCGAATATAATTTTAAAATCTAGTTGAAAGTCCTATAAGAAAGCCTCTAAAAAACATGATAGTTGTTCAGAAAAATTAATCCTGCCTTTCTTATTTAGATTTCCAAAGTTCATGAGTGACTAAACCAAGCCTGGTAGATATCTCTTATCTTTATGCTTAAGAGAAAACAACTATAGCGGAAGAACATGACGTGCTTTAAGCCAAGCACTCCAAGTGTGTGCCTTAACTAAGCTGGCAACTTTATTTTGTTCTTTTTTTATGCATGTGTTGCAATCCAATCTTCAGTTCCATGCTTAGGAAGACTTTTTCTGCAGAACACCTGCCCTACAGAGCATGCAGAATGGACAGGAGATCAAGAAAAAAAAGCAGAGCTTTAGTAACTCCAAGACTTCTCTCTGCTGGACCCCTCCTATTCCTTCCCTCGTTCCAGAAGCCAAAATATGTACAGCAAATACCATAGGAGCGTGGGGAAAGAACAGCTAGTCCCTCGGTTTGACCAAGTGAGTGCCATCCAAAGGTACCTTGTGTCCGTCATGGCCAGAATCATATTCTAACGTGAGACTTGGCAGATCCTCCATTATATGAGAATCAGTGAAAGACAGCTGGGGCCAAACTTGCAGAAATACTGTGTATTCATAATTCCACTTAGAAAGGCCAGTAAAATTGTGGACCACTCATGAAAAGAAAAATTGATCAAAAAGAGCTACTAAAAGGTTTGTATTTTTGTCCCTAATCTCTTTCCTTCGCTATCCCAGCTCCAAACCAGAAATTCCTCATTTAACTCCCACAAATAGTGTGACAACTGAGTATTTCACAAATATGAATGAACTAAACTGCACAGAGAATACAGGAATATCAGAGAAGAGATTACGCTCCTGTTCCACTGCAGCAGTCCCATGGCTGGCATTTAGTTTAGCACTGTCTGTGCTCAACTGCTGAGCAGCCACCTATTCACAGCATAAGTTTTACAGAATAAACTTCCAGGAGGAGGCAAGGGTTGAGTTCAACACAGTACCTATCATTAGGCAGAGAGCAATGTTTAGTACTACAAATTTGTATGGGCATCTCATATACGATCACTTGCAAAAGGCTATCATAATGCAAATTTGCAAGAGAGTCACGTACAGATTCCACAACCCTCCTCAATCTTAATTTTTGGTGTTAGACTGTGAATACAAAGGGAGACCTAATTAGAAAAAAGTGTGTTGGTTTATAACCTCCACCATCTTGATTGCTACTAGCACATGAAAGAAGAAAGGCAAGAGGACCCAGGTAAATCCAAGAATACAAAAATTTAAAGAGCATTCGTGCAAAATAAAAGTGAAGCAGGCAACCAAAACCACACAAAACAAAGAACAGACAGAGCTGTTACAGCAGGTAAAAAGATTTTCCATATGCTTTGAGAATTTTCAGCTGCAAGTCTCGTAGGTAAGTACTATTTGTATATGGGCAATACTAAGGGATTCCGTGGTTAACAGGATTTGCAGAACCAGGGAAGTGACTACAGAAAACATTGATTTTGTTTATACTAGAATGTTTTTAAACCATTCCTTCTTACCTATACTGCGAAAATGCCATCGATAAAAAATCCTCTCAGGTAGTAGCTGCAATATTTTCTGCAGGAAACAAAACTAAATAGTCAAATTTTCCATAATAAACTGGCTCAGAGGATACAGAGAAACTGACACACACGACATAAATGAAATGGTAATATATACATAGAGAACACAATACAAAGGAAATACCTATCTTTCCTCCTGTAAGGAGTAAGGACTCCTGCCCGTTACTTCACTCTCTTGTTAGGGAGAAAGATACTTGGAAAGGTCCTGAATAAATAGCATGACATTGTCATGAACCACTTTCCCTTTCCCACTGCCTTGCAAAACCCTAGTATTCCAGGCTATAAACTGATTTCTAATGAAGAAGTTGCAGATTTCTAAGCAGCTCACTTTGGGTTACATTTTTCTGAAGTGCCTGGTAACGACTACTGCTAGATTGATACAGTCCAGGTTTTGAGCTTCTGTGGCTTAGGTCTGGCTCTTCATCAGCTAATGGGGTCTGATCTCCCAGCTAAGGCAGAGATGAACAGCAGTGCGGTTGTTTTTACTGTGAGATGATTTACCTGTGTTTTCAGCTGGTGAGGGAAACCAAGCCAAATTACACAAAGCTAGACTAATCTAATTCACAGCACACGCAGTTAATAAAGCACTTGTGTGGAATAATCTGTAGTGGCCTGCCGCTACAGTTTTGGACTGGCCCTAACAGAGGCAGATCAAACAAAGAAAGAGGTTGTGGTCAAACCCATTCCCCCTTAGTTTTGCTACGCTACAGGGTACAGCAAAGCAAAGCAATTTAAGCATATGCTTAAGTGCTTTCCCAAATGGAGTCTTATAATCTCAGTTGCAAAGAACAGTTGGGGCTACCAAATGTTGTTCTTTGTCAGTTTAGTGGATGGTAACGCTACTAAGTAATCTGGATAAATCAAAACTATTTGGGGGTCTTAATTGAGTAAATATGGCTTTTAAAAGGACTTTAAGTTAAAAGGCTCCAAGACACTCCCCCCCCCCTCCTTTTTTTCTCTTTTTTAAACTATCAGCAGTATCAACTAGGGCTTGGCAAGTAGGTGTATTAGTAGTACAGGACAGCTAACTTATTGCTGCTCAGCCTCTCAGAAAAGTGAGACAGCAAACATGGTTTCACGTAGATTTCACAGAAAAACGTGTCTGGATCTTACAACCTTTCAGCCATTGAAATATGAAATTAAGAAGATATATTTAAATGGGAAACTAGTTTTCAACATCTACTTCAGGAAATAAAATTAAATTAAACAATGTTATAAATGACTAACAGTCAGAGTTCCTTGTAATTATTAAAGAAAATCACTAGAACAAACTTCTGCACAACAAAGCGCCGTTAAGTTTTCAGAAATACTACATGCAGGATGCAAAATGAATGACAAGTCATTGAAGCAACGGTGACCCATTTGTTGGTCTTTTGCACGTAAAAGCTCACAAGAGGAAATAAAGCGTCACAGCCAAGAAAGCAAGAATTGGCATTTTAGGCAATCCTTCAGAGACGGCCAACACATGAATCATTATTGCTGTTAAAAACAGTATGCTCGAGAGATGGAATAAGACAGACTTTCTTATTTTTGACAACAAAGTGCTTCAGAAATTATATACAACACTCAAAATAGAGTCTTTTTGAAAATGGAACATTCCTTTCCCCATGGCAGAAGATGGAAGTCATGACAAGTTCACAGACTTAGGGAACTAGACCTCAGGTCACACAGGCTGGTCTTCCTTCACCTCTTTACCATAGCACATGCTCCCCAAATGTATTTGGCATTTCTAAAAGTTTACCTAGAATAAAAATATAAATCGGGCACATCCCATCTATGTTCTCATTGTATTTTCTTTCGGCGTTACTCCCACAGCTCCCTCCCCAGGACATGGTGGCAGCAGGACCGAAGGCGTGGGCGGCTGGTGGCCAGAGGTCTAGCTCCCCGTCCATGGGCAGGAGGCACACGCTTGGGATGAAGGATCTGACTGGCTAAAAATGAGGCCATGATTCACATTTGGGCTTTACCTGGTAGTTAAGGACCACGTTTCTGCCAATCAGATTGCAGGATCCACAGACAAAGAATTATCATTATCCATCTAAATATGAAAATACTAGCAGCCCACCGCTTCTCAAGACTATTTCTGACATTAATCTTTACTTAACTTGGCACAGGGCAGAAAGGAGCTTCTCATCTAAATCAGGAATACTTTGAGTCACTGCAAGAGAGCTGGCACTCCGCGTGCAGGGTTCGGTCTGCATCCGGGCACACGTCAGACCGATCACACCCCGCATGCCCGAAGCGCACGAGGAAAGGCTCCATTAAACAAATCCCTAAGACAAACTGGCACCAAAAAACTGTCTGGATTCAAGTATCACAATACACTGCAGGAAGGAACCTTCAAACGCCTTATTATGGAAAACCAGAAAAAAACACATATTTTGTTTCCATTGTTTAAGTCATTATAAGAAGTACAGTAGATCGTTAGAGCAAAACCAATTTCCTTTTACAGGCCACACTAACAAGATACCTTCAGCTTGTCTTTGGATGGAAATTCTCTCTCGTTTATCTCAAAACACTAACTTTTAAGAACCAATTGTATGAAACTTCCAAAAAATCAAGCACCACTTCTGTATCAGAATGGTTTATTAGAAATTTGTAAAAATCTGGTACTACTACTAGTGAAAATGCATACCTTGGTATATTTCAGGTGTTATAGTAAAATTCTTTACTGTAAAACAAGAATTATATTTAGAAAATATATGTCTACTTCACTAAGTGTCTGCTGTATACTTAAACGCCCGGCAGGCATACTCATGTATCCTGAATGAGAGTTTGTGAAAGTGATCTGGTGACGTACAAATAGATTTTCCTTAGTTGCCAAAAGAAACAATAAATATCTCCCAAGAGCTTCAGCAACGTTCTTAGAGTAATTTTACAGTCCACGCATCCCAATTGATGGAGGATCAAAATAGCTAACCACCACTTGTTAGTTGTTTCAGAACACAACGGCGCGTTGAGGGAAGCTGGGTTTTACCACGCCCCCTCTGCAAGGTGCAAAGCGCGTTAACCGTTATTTGGGAAAGGCCAGAGGCACGATGGCACGCGGTAAAGGCAGTGTCTTATACATTATACAATTTCAGCTAAACTTGAACACCAAGTTCACTTCCAGAAAGTGAACTAAGATAAGGTGTAAGCTGCGTAAACTGATAAGGTGGCAAAGCTGCACAATAAGGACCCATTGTGAAAAACAACTTAATAATGACTTTCGCATCCAAGCATTAGCGAATTTTAGGTTAAGCCCAGAGAAAACCTGGAAAACAAGTGCTGTTGCAGAGTACAACCACCACCAGGAGAAGCAAGCTTAAACTCTAAATTGCATGAAGCTGGGAAGGTTGGGGAAGAAAACACGCTTAGTTTTTTTTCTTTAAAAAACACAGAATCAACCAACATTGTCAGGTGACCGAATCAAAACAATTCAAGGGTTGAAATAAATAATAAGAGGACAGAAGTTCCTATCTGAGGAGAGCTTCCATATCCCAAAACCTTTTCATATAGCAAAAATTGAGACACTTAAGTAATTTCCCATGCTGTTCTCTGTTTCAGCATCTCAAAACCAGGAAAAAAAAAATATATGGATGCACTTTGAAAAAATGCAAAGATGTGATTAATCACTTGCATAGTACCACCAAACAGTAAACACAAATCATTTTAAAACAGCAAATTAGATTGCTGGCATCACAGCTACCTACTGAAGATATGAAAGCTTTGCAGCAGGCTAGAATGAATATAAATAATCTAAATTCAGAGTCCACGTTTGCTCCTGCAATGTAAAAATAAGTTATCGTGGTTAAAAGTCTACACTATTAAACAAAAGCTTCCAAGTGTTACAAGTTAATTCAAAGTTACAACTAGCATGCCTTTTAACCAGTAATTTTCGCATGTGTGTATCAGAGCCCCCAGCCCAAGACGGTGTTACAGCGTGACATAAGATTGCATAAGTCACGAACAAGCTCCAGTTGTTGTCCTTTCAACCTAGGATTTCCAAGAACGTTTTCTACACCCTCCCAACCCCTGGTGTTCTAAAAAAACGCATATTGCTATTCCTATATAACAAATGACAGTTTCTTCCACTCCAGCCTAGACTTTTAGCAACACCGCTGTGAATCCAAACTGGCTATTGACATCTTGTTTCTGGTTTCACAGTACACTAATAAGAAATATTTTAAGAAACCCCACAGTGCGAAATAATATTGCTTTTTCAGAAAACACATAGATCTATTTAATGCTCAGTGCTTTGCTGCATCTATATGGTAATCCATTATAGCACACTTGAAATAGAAATTAGGTATTACTACTGATCAACACATCAGGGTATCTGTCAGTTCTTTTAACTGATTATCCATAGTTCTTTTTCTTCTGGACTTCCTGCATGACTAGGAATAATGTTAAGTTTAAATCTTAGTTTACACAGGATGCTGCTTTTTGAAAGACCTCTCTCTCTTTTATTGAGGTAAAATAAAAAATACCAAGGTTTGTATTTCAACAGATTCACTCTGACTTAACCAGTGCTGCAATTTCTTCTTAAAAGTCTTTTATTTTTGCCAACTTTGTTGAATCATATCACGATTGGTAGCTTTGTGCCTATTATTGCGTGCTGCGCCACCCTGTTGTAGAACGTAGAGAAAGCTACGGCTGTTATCAAATCTTACACTGAGGATCCCTACAGCCTGAATGTTTTCCAGCTTAACTTACATGGAAGTGAGACGATAAGCAGTGTTGTTCTGCCTTCCAGAGCCACAAGAAGCTGTTCTGCATGCCATGCAGAGTCTCTTATTAAACAAAGGCAAACGCGCTCTTGCTGATTGAACACACTCTCAGAGGCAACGTCAATGACTAGTTCAGAATAATGTTCATTCTGAGGAAAAAACCAGCTTTTTCGATACAACCTGTACATGATAAGGAGTTTCTATTAGTCAGTGGCAGGTGGATCTACTTTAAGCCAAGTCAAATGTAGAATGGCTCTCCTACGCCTCTGTGTTCAAGTACTGTTCAGTGGTATGTCCACAAGAGTTTCAGAGTGTTCAACTATTAAAATCCGCAGTAATTTAGAAATTTTCCAGCTATGTTCACCGATTTAGATGAAGCCAAGAGCCTGATGAAGTTAGTACGCCTGCAGCATTCAATCTAAACAAAGGGATACTCCATTTATTGCATTACTAAATTATTTACAGTTATTCATTGAGGGAAAATGTCTGCCCAAAGCACACAAGATACTTAATGTTATGCCTAGGGCAAGAATAAACAGTAAGATCTCTGAAGTCAAACGTATGCAACATATAGTTAGAATTTACAACAGAATGCTGTAAGAATAACATCAATGTTATTTTAAGAGCAATAATAGATGAACCAATCAGAATTACAGCAGAGCAAACTGCAGATGGTTCAAGACGTAATTTTCTGTGTGTAGGAAAGAAGGGCCATAAGCAATTTTGTTGTTAGAAACAAGTAAGCCCTTTTTACTCTATTGAGCTTGAGAATCAGCTGACCAAGTCTGTGCGACAGACTCGAGGTTAGAGAGTGGAACTGGTAGTCCCAGTAGGCACAGGGAACCAACTGGAAAGCTGTAACAGAACCTATAACCTGAATTTAAAGCTGCGACTCTTGATGGTAATTTGATTTCAAGTGTCAGATAACCTGCAGATGGGGAAATTAAGCCACTGAGCTGTACAGACATGAGGAAAATGCAAATAGTAACACGAAAGTTAAATAAAGGGGAAAAGTTAAATAAAAGGGATAACCCCAAGAAATGAGAAACCAGGAGTTGTGGCAGCAAGATCTCAACAATAACTTGACTTGATTATTCCTTGTAAAGATTTTACAAGTACTTTTCACATTAGCCAGTTTCAATACACAATTTATTCCTGCAGAATTCAATTTTACTCAGTTTTATTCAAAATGTAGCACGTAATTAGAAGCAACATCCTAAGACAGGCAAACTACCCTAAGAAAATGCTACAGATATAAAAGAACATCCTTTTGCACATTCATAAAAACCAGCAACACAGCACTAAAGTCTTTTAAAGAGTTATGAATCCAAAAGTACTGAAAGTATCACTGATACAGGTTTTTATGAAATTGAAAACGACCTGCTAAAAATCACCACTGGCTTTGAGATTTGTTTTAAGCTGCTTAACCCATACTGCTAATTCACACAGTAGTCTACATAAAGTAGACTTACAATGTGGTGGAAGAATTCAATATTTAAAATAGCCACAGCAATCTTAATCCAGAATGAACCAAAGTTATACATTTAAAAAATACTGATGTGCATTACTAGGCACTACTAAAAAAGAAGTGCGTGTTCCTAAGGTGTGTCAGCACAGAGAGCTGTCTGGTCACCCACCACAGCAGGTGTTCCTCTGGCAGGTGCATTGTATTTACTGCGCATGGTCTGTAATCTACTTCTCCAAAGGGTTCCTAACAGACTATAGCCAATTATAAACCTGTACTGAATTAGCATTAGCCTTTGCGGAACAAGTACCTTGTGCACATCTGCAGTAATAAATTTACGCTATACAGCTGCTTCTGCAATCGTTACATTCACATGCTGATAGCAGACCGACCCACGTTTCAATGGATTTATACCACATCTTAATCTTCTGAGTATGCGGCCATTTGTAGTTTATATTTAGATGAGCTTCTAAGGACAACAATACTGTATGAAAACCAGGAGCTACTGCTGCAAAATAAAGAGCTTAAAGTATGGTTGGGCAAGTTCTAACAGTTTATTGATTATCATCTCTGGAAAAACACTTAGCATTATACAAAAGCCAAAGCAGACCATGAATTTGAGTGTGTGCAATACAAATACTGCAGAGGCTATTAGCACATTTATATTCTATTTTACGTCCACTTAATATTTAAATCCACCTGCTGTGTACATACTCAGGATACTCCAAATCAGACCTGGGAATGATACATTAAAATTTTGCTGCTGAACTTCCGAAGAGGGTCAGAACAGACAGCTCTGTCTATTCCTGCTTATAACCACAGCTGGCCTCTCCCATTTCAGCAGGGCAAGAGGCATATGGGGGAAGGCTGGGCTTGACAGATAGAAGGGTCTAGAAGCATAATCACAGCAAGGCCAGCCTGAGTTACATTAGATACCTTTCCAGAGTTATAATTCCGTAGATTCTTAAAAAAAGTGCTTACTCTGTGTCTGGACCCTGGGACTCACGCTGCTCACATTTTCACCAACTTCAAGAAAACAGAAGTTCCATACAAAACACGGTCTTACAGAAATTAAGAGATTACAACATAAACAAACCTTTTTGTACAAGCTATATGAAAGACACGGTATGCTTTTATAAATAAGGCCCTGTGAAACACAAGGGTAGTTTATGTTATATTAATGTGCACCGGTAAAAAATAAACGAGCTAAAAAATCCATACTGAGACGCTTTCAGCACACGTATTATCTGCGGGAGGTGGGCGTACCTAACCCATCTTCTCAGCTACCTACAGAACTGCAGTGAGACCAGGACTACACTGACAGTATCTGAAACGCTGCTAGCGACAACAGTGGCTGCTCTAAGTGACTTTGGGAAGCGCTACCAGGTTAGAAAGGGCATCTCAAAAATTCTAAGAATAAAATATTTCATACAGCGAATGTGTTAAATCAGTATAATGAATTTTATGACTGCATCAGCATAAGAGATATGGCTGTTCTTAACCAATAAAGCATAATTATAGATAATGGAAAGAAATTGATCTATGTATTGTATCAAAACCATCAGTCTGCTCTTATTTCATTACAGATGCAAAAAAAAATGCAGCATCAGAAGAACCAGTATCTGATGCTGCAAGAAAAAAAAACTTCATTATAAAAAAAAAAATCCAAGCTTTCACAATCAAATGATAGCATAACACTTTTACGGGACCTAGAAAACTTACATAGATGTAGCGCACCTTTTGCGAGTTCTGTGACGCAGTGCTCAGCTGACAGCTATAACAAACAATGCCCTCAAATCACAGAGAACAGTGATAAAAGAGACAATATTAACATGTTCTGAAAATATACTACAAATCTGGAGATAACTAAGCCTTACCAGCGAAAAAGCAAATTTGTTTTTCACACCATTTTGGCCTTTTAGCTGAAACAGGGAAAAATAATACAGATAATTACAGTTGCTGGATCATTTCATGAATATCTGTTTGGAAAAAGACAAGGCCAAAGCACCTTAGAGGACATAAAATTAGATCGAAGAATTTTGTAATATTAATTGTAAAAAAGCACTTTACAAAATGAACTGTTAACCTTTCATATAACTCCCTTTTGATTAATACATTGTTTGATGTTATTGTTGAGTGGCCAAGCTACGTAGCCGATGTGTAAAATTAAGACTTCAATAAATTACAACTGAGTGAACTTCATTTTCAGAGGATTTGTGGAAAAGGCATTTGTTACTTTTGCTTAATATACACACTAGGTGTCACTCAAGAACAGCAGCAAAATACCCACCAAACTATACCAGAAAAGGCAGAAGTCAATTCCTTTTGTAAATATTTTTATTGATTTTTAAACTGTTAACCCTCAGCACCTGGATTCAGGATTTGCTAATCCTAAATAATTACCTATTTAGCTAATTAGAAGAAAACTCTAGGAAACCTCTGGCTCATGCTGACATCAGATTAAATATGGTAAGCTTAACAATCAATTAGTTTTGTTTCCTATGGCTTACACTATGAATATTTAATTACTTGGCATTTACATTTTTTTCTTGTCCTGTGTTCAGACTGATGTATTCTTGGTCTGTGCGTTAACAGGCCCTCTAAAAAGCTGTTTTCCTACAATGCATTAAGTTATCAAGCGTTGGAGTTATAAATGGATGGAGACTTACTTCCAGTAGATAAACACCACAAAGCGGATCGCTTCAAATTCCACACAAATATCTTAAGTGATTTCTTGTTCCTCAAAGCTGTCGATGACTAGGCTATAATATAATTCTCCTCGACCGGGACCCAAAGCACCACTTTGTTCATATATAACTATGTATTTTTTTCTTCTTCATGCAGTATGTTCTCCTGATGTTTTTAAGCGGTATTAAACGGGCGGTTATTAGCCACCCGTTTTCAAGACGCAGGAATGCATATTTATTCACTTTAACCGGGTGAGCAAGCATTAGCTATTTTCCATTCAATGACATAGCCACAGAAATTTAATTACTTATTCAAGACCACAGAGTAAGTGTATTAACGAGCTCCCATTAAATTGCACAGCCTGGCTCCGTAAGCGTGGTGATACCTTCTCCACTGGGGGTGGGGAGGGAGGAGGAAGAACGATGGCTCCTGCCCCAAATACCGTCCTAGCAGATACATGAGCTCATGTTCTCTGACACCGCCTCATGCAAAATCCTAAAGCGGACTCTTTTACTAATATCATAAGTGGCAGAAAACACAATTTGATTTTCAGATTTCAGTCTGAAAATGGTATCTTGTAGTCAAAGGAGCGATGGGAGGGAGAAGAGGAAAAGGGAGATGAGCTTGCTACATCAGAAGTCAGAAGATGAGACCGCAAAAACCCAGGATTTCATGTCTCCGTTTTCACGGCCATTTTTTGTATTACAGGCATGTTAGGCTAAACAGCATCATTCTTATTGTCAGTATAAATATTATTCTAACTACAAACTATACATTAATGCAAAAAAATGAAGCCATATACTTCTGAGGTTTTTCAGTTGGCTCTTCCCCCCCCCCCCCATTTTTAGAGGGAGGGATAAGAGTTGAGAACATTTAACCTTCGTTTTAACTTCAATTCTAGAGTTCCATGGAAAGATTGGGGTTTTTCCTACCACCCCTACCAAAAAATAACCCAAAATATAAACAAAGATAACATTTCTATGACGCAATACTCAAGTAAAGAGTTAGTAGTTGGATTAACAAAGAGAAATCAACAGAAGATGCGTGTATTTACCCTTAAGAAAGAAATTAGGCCAATTATTTACCTAATGAATTGTTAAAAACTAAACAAACCAAATAACTAAAGGCACCACTGATCTCTGACTTCAGAGTCAGGTAGGGCTTACGCTAAGACTTCTAGTATGCCTTATAAAAGCTTTTTTGTATGTTAGGCTTTCATCTGGTCCAGTGATATTTTCTCACATCCAAATATATTTAGGTAATAACTCTCATTAAAGAGGTCCCTTGGAAAATGATCCACCACAGTTGTTCTTTAATTTAAAGACACCCTAATTTAATTAGGCAAAAGTTAACTAGCTAACATTTCCTCCCTAGACACTGCAAATGCTACGACTGCCAGTGCTGGGAAGGATATGCTTCTGGAAGTGAATATGCTCCACTGAATTTAAAAAAAAAAAAAAAATTAAACAAATTAACATTTCACACACTCAGATCAAACTGATATGCAGTAGTTGACAACTCTTATCCTTTTATTTTCCTTGTGCTGCAAGACCAAATACTGCAATCATAATAGATGCCTCCATCTGAAAGGAGTAGAGTCCGAACTCCTGCTGTGACACATTCAAAATAAACATACACTGAACTTCCTACTGACAGAGTAGGGAAAAAGTACTGTTATTTTGAACTAGCCCTTCATAAGATACAGAAGCAAGAACTTATTTAATTGAAAAAAAAAAAAAAAGAAAAAAGAAAAAAGACTATTCTGAAAGCTTTAGCCTAACAGAGGCTATGCAACTCTTGATCACTTGCTCCCAAATTCTACAGAAAAAAACCAGGAGATTTTCAAAGAGTTGATCCTCAGTTCCTTAGGACAGATATATTACTGTATGATTTTCAAGTCATTTTAATAAAATCTCTTAACTCAGGATATTCATTCAACCAACATGCCCATTGCATAATAAAATTTTTATTGTTGTATCTAAAACCTTAATGCACACCCTCGTTCTTTTCTGCCTTTCACCTTGCAGAGTCATGGAGACCCACTGTCATTTTGACCGATATCTGCTTTCACCCCCCATTGTAAAGGTGTAAGTAAGCGTATAACGACAATGAGACTTAAAATAAAAACTAGTTTCATGGTATGGAAAACTTACTTCAAAAATAAAGAGAATGGAGTCCAGCTCCTCCCTTTGTGATTTATTCCCTGCAAGACAGAAAACAATATTGTTTACCATAAATACACGGTATGAGACAGACAGCAAAATTACACTGTTATTCAACTGAAGTCAAAGACATTGCACTCGGCCTATTTTTCTTCATCTTTATCTAATATCAAAAGAGCAAGATGGTTCCAGACTTCAGTGCCTCCCTCTCTCGATTATGAACGAGGGATGACTAGAGTCCCAGATCTGCAAAGCATTGTCCTTGTGCTCATCTCCAAGCAAACGGCTATTCCTGCCGGCATATCCTCAGCACCGAGATTTGTTCTGCGGATCTCTGACAGAGTTTCAGCTGAACAGACACCTGCTTGCCTGTAGGATGAAGGCCTTCAGTGCTTCAAAACAAGATGAGAGGATACGTATACAAATGCACAAGAACTGATTTTTTGTGCTGAAATGACACTTAGCCATAAAAATGTATTTAGAATGCTTTTCAGTTACTTATGACACTTCAGAGAGCAATTTTCCATGCTCGTCTCTTCTGACACCATAAAACTAAAATCATAGAATCATAGAATCATAGAATTGTTCTGGTTGGAAGAGACCTCCGAGATCATCGGGTTAATGATTAATTAATGATTAATACTAATACTGTACTGTATGAAACTATTAATGCAAATATAGATAATTGTGGACTATATAATCATTAGGTAAGCTCTAACAGAATGCTTTTGAGAACAGTTAGGGAAAACTGACTCAACAATTGCTGGCAAAACTCTCAGACTTACCTTTTTGTTTCAAGCTATTTTCCAGTGTTATGAAGTTTTCATAGAATATAAAATAAATTTGAGAATAGTTGTTCTCAAAAAATTGCTTCAGGTCACTTCCATCCACAATATCTGAAAAGAGGAACAAACAGAGTTATTACACAACATCAGAAAGCTGAAAATGGTTGTCTTCATGCAAATTTAGCATTAGAGAGTGAAATAAATGCAATACGAAACAATTTTAGTGACTTCATTAAATATGCTATCGTAAATTGTGATTCCATCCTTGCAAGTAACATAGGGAAATTTCCATTTTTACTTAATTTATGAAAGTTTGCTATGTAGCTTAGGTTCATTTGTTTTCCATTAAAAAAAAAAAAGATGGGGTGTGTCTTAGCTATCTATCCAAATGGCTTCTGTATCATCAAAACAAGCAGGTACTGTTGAAAAAAAACAAACACCAGAAAATTTCTGTATGAAAACTGCAAATCCAGTTCTTACATTTATCTGACAAGCAGATCAATTCAGAAAACAGCATATTTCCAATTCATTTAAAAAAATAATGGAAACCAAAGCATGCATCACTTTCCTATGCCTTAATTTCGGTCTAAAAGCTGCAATAAGTTCATTTTTTAAGAAAAAAAAAAAATCAAACATTTTCTAAACCTGACGCTTGCAAAACACACTTTAACTTCATCTGTTTGCTCTTCATTGTAACTGATTTGGCCAAGATAAATGAAACCACCCGGAATTAAGGGGATAAAGGGCAAGAATTATTAACAACACGTCTTCTCATTGAAGTTTCACCTCTCAAGAAACTCATTGGTTAATCAAGACAAAGCTGACTACAACAAGATGACCCAATAATATCACACAACTGCAGAAGAAAGAATGACTTTAGCCTTGGACAACATTTTTTTTTTTTTTTTAAAAGAAAATTAATACCTTTTCAATAGTATGGCTTTGTTTGGTTGCTTGTACTATGGAAACAATCAGTGCATGGAAACTCTTTTACATGATATTTGTTTCCTACAAACTACTGGTCTTGAATTTGCAAGCTAAGTGCAATTATTCCTCTCTATGAATGCGTTCTGTTAAATACAACTCTAGTAGAAAACAAGGCTTTCATTTACAAGGATTTCATATGAAGGAATGAGGTCATTAAAATCTAAACAAAAAGAAACTTTCCCTTTAAATTGTGAAAGGAGGAGAAAGGAACTGCCTAATCAAAAAAAGTAAATTCTCCTTTTCTATAAATGTGGCATTTCAGTGGTGACTCATCTGTTACTCTGATGTAAGCATGCATTCTTACAGCTACATCCTTTTCTTATGGAACTATTTTGTTCCTCCTATTCCTTCGCAAGATATATAGGAAAACAATTTCTAACCTTACAAGAGGCCAACAAGACTACTCCCATTTACTACCCTAAGAGCAGATACCCACTCGGAAGGTAAGATTTTCTTGCAATTCTGCATGCAAGTTGTCATCCCGATACCACTGCCCACTTCACTTAAACAAAAAAATAATCCAAAACATAACGAACAAGCCACACACCCAGTAATTCCAATGCTCAGTCAGAGATCCAGCTTTCTTGGGCATTTCACTACCAAATTCCTTATTTTTTGCACACATTGAGAAAACACCGTTTCTGTACTCGCTGCCCGTGCACGCGCTCGCGGTGAGGAGCGGTGGAAAGCCGTGGTGACCACGAACGCCTCACCCTGCTCCTCTGGCGCAGAACGCGGGCGATGCCTGTGCCGGCTAAGCCCGCCTCGGGCTGGCGGGAACACCCTCTCCAGCAGCCCCTCTGCCCTCCGCCTCGCGTTGGAGGGGAAGCGGCGCCAGGCCGGCAGCGCCAGCACGTCTCAGCCTCACCCGCTCCTTCACCGCTCTCTCGCCTCGGCTCTCCCCGCAACCCAGTTTCTCCCACCCATTTCACCAAAAAACGATCATCACGGACAGACGGAGACCAGGACAAGACAGACTGCTTCTCAGGAGGGTTTGCTAAAAGTCAGCAGGAAGCCTAAGACAGTAACTTGGATCGCTACTGTATATGTGTTTAACCTGTAGCAGGACAAGGCTCATTCTTCTGTTTTTCAAACAGAAAACATCAGTGAAAGTTTCATGCATTATTTATCATTTAAGATAATAGGCTAAAATACTGACTTTTGGCAAATCGTATTGACTGAAGCAGTATTTATAAGGGTTCAAGGAAATTACACAGCAAGGTTGGGATTGAAATGCAGGTAGTAGGTTATATTTTTATATTTACTCATAAATAGATCTCAGATTACTACTGGTGGAAACAGCCACCTAGCGAATTCAAAACCCTGAGCACTAAAATCGAAGGCAAGCTGGGAAACATTATCAGCCATCAGATACATAGCGGCTTCCCAAAACCACGTACAATCTAACTCCGTTCCCCAACCAAGGATAGGTGAGCCATTGGCTAAGACTTCTGATTAACCCTCGACAGCTTTTACAGCAACATACGGGAAAAAGCGAGACATTCATGAGGGTACACATGACATTTCTTCTGTATAAAATATGAAACAGTTGGCTCATTAGATAACTGCAAGTCACCCTTACTTGCCTTGCTACTTAAGTTTAAAATTTAGGGAAACCAACTACTCGGGTACCATTTAGTAAGAATCTGAGTTTATTGCCAAGCTCCCATTGCTCTTCCTCATATTAAAACAATCTAGAGGGGACAATAATAGTGTCCTTAGCACACCAGCTTTCCTTTTATTTTTCTGTTAACTACCAAATGGTATTGCAGTCACATAAGTAGTTAGAAATCCTCCCTTAATTTCATGAACTTCCAAAGTCACTTGGCTTTATGTTATTTATACAAAGTTCTCTGAGTCCTGAGGGGTTTTCTTTATCTCCAGTACTTGAAAAATTAAAGGAGATGAAGAGACAACTTTGCAGTCATACCCTGGTTAATAATAAACTTTTATTACTAGCCTCACCCCAGAAACTACATATAATTTTTACTTACCTTAAAAAAAAAAAAAGGCAACAACAACAACAACAAAACACCCCCACACTTTCTCAGATTAGAACTTTAAATGCTAAATAAAAGCCTAGAAGACAATTTTCCTTCATTTTTTCAAAGGAATGTCAGCATGGAAACATACTGTTATGAAAAAACCCTCCAATCAGAACAACTTCTAAAACAACTAACACCTGAAATTTCACAGGAAATCTAAGGAGCAACAGCTGTTCTAAATTCAGCAAGAAGTTTGGAAGCATTCACTTTTGAATGTCTCTAAATGAAAATTTCTGCTAAGCTTGTATTAATCTAGCTGTACAGAACTGTGCAAACCAAGATAGTGCCATAACTAAAAAACCCCACTACTCTCCTTTATTATCTCATTTTTGATTAAGGGAGTTCAATGAAAAACATGTTTTTTCTTAATTTATATTTTTTAAAGAAAAAGATTAAGGATCACACTCGGTAGCCTAACAAATTTAATATGGAATCTAAACTGAAGTCTGTGTGCAGCCGTACGGGGTCTACCATGTATTTGTCCACTGCTCAACGGAGAAAAGGGTAAAAGCAACGGCCGTAAGCAGCACCCCGCATCTGCTAGCGGGAGCACTCCTGACACATACACCAAAGCACAAAACATTGCCGTTTGCCAGTTCAGGATTTCAATAACAGTTTCTTCAGCGACGCGGCTGAAATGCGTGTGAAGTACTGTAACTCTGAAAGCAGCCCAGCTTTTACGCACGCGTCCAGGAGCGAGGTGCCACAGCAGAGGCTCTGAAGTGCGCGTTATTAATTCAAACAAGCCTGCACCCAGTCTTCTGACACACAATTTAGTCCATCAGTACGCTCAAACACAAGTGTGAGCACATACATGGTCTAACAACCCACCTCAGCAAATATCCAGGTTCAGGATCAACACAACCCACAAATCTGTAAAACAATTTGGGGTCAGCAACTGCACCAAATTGGTGCTACTCTCAAAACAAGGTTATCATCCTTCAGATTATTCAGTATAAAAAAATTGAAAATCCAGCCCCTTAATTCAATTTAATTGTTGTCACCACCTTCCAGGCAGCACATTCAATAGTGGCTGTGGGTAAGCTCCCATTTTTTCTTATTTCCAAGTGTAATGTGAGTGGTGGCGGCCCACTTAAATCACCAGAGATTGCCACAGAGAATACCTATAGACTGACTTTATAATTTCCAGCCTTAAACAAACAAAGTTCTCAGGCAAATCACACTCTGAAATTAGTAAGAATAATGCCACAAAGAAAAGGGTCATCACCTTCATGAAATGAAGTCTTACTTCATCCCATTTTATGCACGAGCAAAGAGTGACATCATCTAGATTACTGGAGAAACACAGCAGACAGTAGCTGTTGTTCCTACTGCATCATTATTCATAAAAGATACTGTGTCATGACAGAGCAATTCTTGAAACCAGAAGAAAAATTCAAGGGAAATACACTAAGCCATGCAAACATGTTAAACTAAACATTTCAACGGGGAGAAAACACTGAAAGAGATGTTTCAATTAAAAAAAAAAAAAAAAAAGAATATTTTTACCCAAGAACAGCCACAGAAACAAGCCTTAAAGAGCAGAGATACATTTTTATGCTAAAACAAGTCCCACAGAAGATACTCCGGGAAACAGTGCAGAGGGCTTAATTTATGGCCAATCAGTGTGAAAGAGACAAACCGGTACATCGCCATCACCATTTATAAGACCCTTATTTTTCAAGTCTATCCTAACAAAAGACCACGCTATTGACACTTCCACACACTGTATTTGGAAAAAAGTTCCTACTGACTTTACGGAAGTTCTGAAAGTTAGTACATCTTTATAGCAATAAAGAAAAGCAAAGGAAATTTTCTGGTCATTTGCCTAACACAAGTGAACACCCACTTTAAAATAACGTTATTATTCTGGTTACAGTCTGTATTGCCATGCAGGTAGACTACCCCACAGAAGCAGGAACTCAGACCCTAAAGCACATTAGAGACTTGAGAGTTGTTACAAGCAACACGGATTTAAAGGGACTCTTCTCTTTCAGTTTGGGTGCTGGACAAACTTGCACAGATGGTAGCTAAGGGACCTGAAGCAATCAAAAACTGGGTGTTACTGATCCTGGTGCTCACACAACCCCTTATTTATGGAAATACACATTCCTTTCCCTCATCCCTCCCCTATTATCATCTTTTCGCTGATTTTTATCCTCCTACACCAGTAGGATCTCAGAAGAGTAACTGTCATTTTGTTTACAATTTAATTCCTGTGATTTAAAACTAACAAAGGAAGAAAAGATGGCATCTCGTAAGGAAACACAAGGAGAGGAGCAGTTATTTTGAGAACATGTGCCACTATGGCCTGAGTGAAGCAGCTGGGGACAGGGAGTGAAATGACTGCGGAGGGGGGAATGCTAAGACACACACATTCCTACCCCTGGCCAGCACAAGGAGTGCCACATTTAAGGGGAAAAAATAAAAAGAAAAGGAAAAGGAAAAAAAAAAAAGGAACACCCAACTATTTTTGAGCCTTTGTACCAAGAGCTTTGTTTTCCTTAACTACAGGAGAGGTTCTTACCATGCGTTGCTTCATTTTCTGTGCTGAATAATACCATAAAACACACACTTGCAACAATATCTATGAAGGTATCTTCAAAAAGCCACTCCCGTATTATCTGAAATGTTTACACTGACGTTCTCAAAAGCAAACATCTCGGGAACATAACCAGAGGCTGCTTTGACATAGTCCCTGCAATAAAACATAGCCGCCAGAAGACAGCCAGCTGTCATATCACAGCACTTCAGCCAATAAGCCACAATATGCTACCCAGCCCTCTGGCACTGATAACAATTTTCACTTAAAACCCATGTTCAATAGTAAGTTTAATCAAAAAATCGGGTCACCCTCTCCAAATGTAACAGACACTTGGAAGAAAAGATATTTCCTGAGAAGTGACGAGTGTATTTTTCCCCTCCTGCCAACTGGGTAATAAGTATCTTTACAGAAAACCACCAGACGACACTAGCTTCTGTACCATCTGCTTTGGGACATAAATTAATTTTGTCTTGCTAATAGGCCTATTTTTCCATTTGTTCCACCCGTCAGGTCTGTCACAGGAGCCTGACAACCTCCTCTGTACTGCACAGGCACACAAAAACACAACGCCCCTGTAAGATGGCTACAACCAAGAGCCATAGCAAGTCCAGTATCTCACCTTAAACTAGTCGTGTCTTGGTTTCAGGCATGTCTCTCAGAGGCCGAAAGGGGAACATTAACAGAAAGTTGCTCTATTTCTTATTTCTTCAAGTCTGTTTATTTTAGTGAGGCTGGTGGAAAAGCAAGAAGTGTAAGGTCTGCAAGCTCGCACTACAGTCTCTTAGAACAATCTTTCTCAGGATGGTTTCAAAGAACATTCTAAACCTCATCTCATAAACAAAGAATTTCCCAAATTTTTTTTACAATGAAACTTGATGTTATTTTAATACTGTTTGTACAGCACATGAGCAATAAGACATAGACAGTTAAAAGGCATATCATAATGCAGGTATGGTATCTTCTCCCATCTTTTCAAATTCCTGCCCTTAGGCACTTAGCTACATGATACAATTAAAAAAACCAAAACCACAACAAAACACAAGCAAACAAAACATTTTATACACCTCCAGTACAAGAAATGTACACATTTGATCCCCAGAGGAAGTAACACAAAACTGACCACCAGATTGCCAACTATGGACATTTCTTACATATGGAATAGAAGGAATTTATACCCAGAGCAGTCACATACCCTTCACTCCCAGTTAACTCCAAAGCAAAGGTTCAATCCTGTTCACAAAAACCATGAAGGCTGCAGGTGCTGAGGGACTCCAACACGTGTCTCCCACCACCAGGCACAGTGGTCAGAACTGCCCTACTCGTGAGTCCAAATCGTGAAGCTTAAATATCTACGGATTGGGCATGTCGAACTCACATGTATTGCTGCTCAAAAGATGAGCAAGACCTGGCCACTTTTAGAGCGTGACACAAGGCCACTTACGGATTTGTCCGGCACTTTGTCCACTAATCAATTACCCACAAAAATCTCTTTTTCAGATTAGCTGCTTAAATGCAGAAGATCACAGGTGAATAACATCTTTAAATCAGTGATGGTTACTCACACCTGTAAGAAACACATCCCCCCAAAAAACAGCAAGATGCCCATAACAAGCTAAACTATCACACACTCTTCTGCTCATTCGTTTCCATGCTCTCACAGAGTACAACTTCCTCAAAGGGACCATCCTGAGGGAGACTAATCACTACTCTTCTCGCTCAGGATCATACTCAGTGCCCTCACCGCAAAAGCTCCTCACTCTGCTACAGTACATTCAAAACTTCTTTTGTGTATTTTCTTTTGTATGACAGCGGAACATCACAGGAAAAAGCTTTTAATCTCAAACTCAAATCTCATCAACCGATGAGCCCACGCTCCAAACCACAGCGAGGTTCCCCAGTGCAAGCCTTGCAGCCTGGTGCACGTACCAGGCGGAGAACTGAAGGGGAGCACCTCTGCTCTGCAAGGCCTGAGCTGCTTCCTGGGCAGTAACTCCGGCTCCACGCATCCATCACACCACCGAGAGCGAGAACGCAGGGGCTCCAACACAACGCCAACCGACCAGAGAGACGCTCCTCAGCGGGAGACACATCAGCCAACTTCTGCTCTCTCTCAATGAGCCACTAACCCCGGGCCCTCTCCTCCAGCCACTTACTTCTCACAGCTCCTAACACAACATCTTCGAGGCTCCTACACGCCTGCCAAACTTGACTGAAAATTAGAGTACACAAGAAGTACAAATCAGATCATTTTTTCCTCCTTGTTTCTCAGGAGAACAATCTAAAATGAGACAAACAAATACGAACACTGTTGCTGATTCTCCTGAACTGGGGCAGTGCACAAAAGCTCTCAAAGTGCCTTTTCCTGCTGCAGTTTGCTGACTAACAGAGAACACAAGGCCACCCAAACCCTTGCAAATCATAGCTCACAGCTGAAACACATCAACTCATTGCAACGTTCAGAATACAAAGAGCAGGGTTAAGGCTTCACCTGTAAGGTGACATTAGAGAAAGAGGTTCAACCTTGCCACAGGTGTGGGAAGGGCATCACAAAATACCATTGCATGACCCCCTTTAAACTTAAAAAAAAAAAAATCAAATCCAATTTAGTCTTGTTGGCAAAAGCAGAGTTTCTATGAATGCATTTTCTGAAGAACCCTGCAGGAAATACATTTACGTACTATTCTGTACCCAAACAACAATGCTGCATCACAAATATTTTGACGCTGGGCAACACAAGCTTCCAAAGCCAGGAGCAGCAAAACGCACCAGTAACTTTCTCTAACAGCTCCTGTACCTTTGAAAGGACACGCACAGCTACCTTTCAACAGCTGTAACCAGGAGAGCTCACAGAGCTCCTCACAACTGCCAAGGAAGCTTGAAGAAAGCTGAGGAAACCTAAGGCAGAAAAGGGTGTCTTCCACAAGGCTCGCCTATGAGAGGTTTTTACCACTCGGTTTTACTCGAGGACAGCTCTCACGGAGCCGCCCCAAGCAGCACTACAAAGCGTTTCGAGGCGCTCTGAAGGGCGAACAGCGAAGCGCGTCCCGCGAGCCGCCCGCAGCCGCTCCCTGAGGAGACGAGCGGCGGCTCCTTCCCGCCCTGCCCGCGCGCCCGCTCGCTCCCTGCCCGGGGTCTCCCCGGCCGCCGCGGGAAGGGGAGGGAGGGGGCGCGAAAGCGAGGAGCAGCCCTGAGGGGAACCAGGGGGCGGGGGGCTCCCCGCCCGGCCCCGCCTCCCCGCGCCCCTCACGGCACGGCGGGAAGCGGGTCAGCGCCCGCCGGCCGCCCCCCACTCACCCAGCAGCGCCCGGAGGTGCTTGAGGCGGGTGAGTACGTCCCGCTTGGGGTCCAGCGCCTTCTGGGTGGATTTCCTGACATCGGCGTGGCCCTTCCTGGAGAACATCCCGGCTCGGGGCGGGCGGGCGGCACCCGGCGGCTGAGGGGAAGGGGCTCCCCGAGGGGCCGCGGCGGGCGCGGGCCGCGCGCGGCTGTTGTCCGCGAGAGGGGCTGAGGGCCCGGCGGCCGGGCAGGTGCGGGGACGGGCGCCCACAGCCCCGCCCGCTACAGGAGCTGTGGGGAGGGAGGGAGGGGAGCGGATGGGAGCGTCCCCGCCGGGCGGGCGGGCGGGCGGGCGACCGAGCTCGCCGCCCTCCTCCGCTGCCGCACGGGAGGGTGGGCGGGCGCGCCAGCACGGAACCGGCCGGCCCCGCCGCCGGCTGACCGCCCCTCGCCCGGGCCGCCACACTGCGCAGCCGCGCCGCCGCCGCGCGGGAAGACTACAGCCCCCGGCGTGCCTCACGGCGGGCGGCTCCGCGCGGGGCGCGCCGGGAGCTGGAGGCGCCGCGGCTCGCCGTCGCTTTTGACGTCACCCTGGCGTCGCCTTGACGTCACCCCCAAGGCTTTCCTCGCCGAGGCGGCCGTGAGTCAGCCCCGTTGGCGCTCTGTAGGTGCTGGGAAAGCCCGAGCCCCGTGGGTCCCTCACGCTCTGCGGCACCTGCAGGGCCCCCTGTCCCCCTCTGGCGCCGCTCTCCACAGGCGGGCCCGCCCGGGGCCTGCCCGCGCCCCCGGGGCCTGCCCGCACCACCTCGGGGCCTCCAGTGTGGCACCCATGTCACGTCCCGCCAGGCACTGAGGCCGCAGCCCTCCTGCGGCACCGGCCGCGGTCAGCGAGACCCCCACAGGTGCTGGCGCGGAGGCCACGCGGGGCGGGAGGTCCGGCTTTGCGTGGGGCACCGGCTCTGCAGTGAGGCACGGCGGGCTGGGAGAGCTGTGCGAATGCCAGGGGCAGGGCGGTGCGCTGATGGGCTTGAAACGGCTGCACCGCTGGGAACTGGCACCTAGCTACGCTCCGTTCTGTTCATGGCAAAAACCTTCAGGTTTTGAGTAACTGCTTGCACTGTAAATAAAAAGTGCTTGTACTGCAAAGAAGGAGTGCTGCCTTTAGTCCCGTGACACGTAGGGAAGGTGAAAGACTGAGCAGATTCATAGTTACACGGCAAAAGCAGGATTTGCCCCAGAATTAGAAGCCAGCAGGGTTTCAGTTAAGGGCCCTCAGATCCTCTCAGTAAAAATCCTGGGTAGAAAAGTAAATTTTAATAAGTTCCAAGGCAGGATGAGGTCCTAAAAACCAAAACAATGCGTTTCAGAGAAATAAATTGCACGTATACGTCTTAATTTTTAACAAAATTATTTAAAATCAATTTACATGTCATATATTTATAGAAATTATGTTTCAGCCATGAATCATTGTAGAAAAATAAAATGTCACAAAAATTACTATTGTTAGGACCGGAAAATAGATCACTGCCACATCTCGCTTCCTCTGAGCCCTCTCAGGGATCGTTTCTTCCGTCAAGGCCTGGAGTCACCAAAGCAACACATCAACAAGCCCCAAACACGTCCCGCTAGCGGAAGGACGGTCCCAGCTTCTCCGTCGTAGGGACACCACCCCTGGGGTGGCCGCAGGGCAAGCGAGATCAGGGAGCTGGTCTGGGTGAAAATTAACCTGGCAAAATAAGCAAAGAAATAAGGAAGCGGCAGGAGTCTGTGGTGGAAGGGGGCTGCAGTCGGTGCTCGCGGGCGCTGCTGGTCGCACGACGTGGTTGTGACCGTGGCACAGCTTTCCCCCCTTTGAAGCACCGCTGGATTCTGGAAGGTGGAGAGCAAAGACTGGCCGTGTCTCACAGTGCTGCCCTGCAGAGTCACCAAACCGTGTGGTGTTCCTGCTGCTGTAAGAGTTCACTTCCGGGAGTCGCAGGTAGACGAATAGTGCTGATACACAGCATTTTTTTTTTTTTTTTTCAAAATTAATCCTTTTTCTTACACAAAAAAAGTTTGAACGCATGGCCTTGGAATCAGACACAGAGAATTTATTGTTGCCTAACAGTCTATTGTTCTGGAGCCCGTTTAAGGCTTACCGTAATTCATATTGCATATTCTTCCCATAACACCATTACACAATGCCTCATTCTAGAAAAGTTATAAATCTTCAACAGTCGCCTAAAATTTTTGGTCACGTGGTACAAACTGAGCATCTGCAGCTTCCTGAGAAGAGCGAATTGGGTCATTCCAGCTTTTTCCTTTCATTGCCACAAATCAATATATGCAGTTGGCTGAGGAAGCACATGGCTAAAATCTTGGCTTGCTCTTTTCTTCCCCCCTTTTATTTTAATTGACTTAGAAAAACAACAACTTTCAGTTTGTCTCTTCTGGCAATTTCAATCGTTCCATGTTTTTGTCTTTTTCTGCTTTGTTAAAAAAAATTGTTACTGCAGATAAAGCAATTGTGATCAGATAGCTGCTCTAATGTCTAATAACTTTTGTGATAACTAGGGAAGCATTTTGGTGCTTAGTGTCTCACTGCATAGCTTTAGGCACTCAGTGTTTTAAAGTTTGCCAGAAATTCTTCTTGTGAAAAGCTCCACAGAATATAGATTTCATGACTTGAATGGCAGTGCTCTAGGAGGGCAGTCCTTTCTCTCCCTATTAGGTCCTGGAGAATGTGGTCACGTGAAGAGCTCAGTGAGTCAGCATCGTTTAACGTTAGCATAATTAGAGTGGTTTGGGGTTTTTTTCACTTGTGTGCTTGAATCACGGAATTAAGGTTATTTGAACTCTGTTCTTGTGCATCAGTGAGCTGCAGAGATGAAAAAGTGCCCCCGGTGCTGTATGTAGGTGGTAGGGAGCTCGTTTGCTGCGGGGCAGGACGTTCAGATCCGGAGGCTGGAGGGTTGATGCTGGTGGGCGAACATGTTGTGCTATCCAGCTGCAAGCAACCAGAGGAGGTTTGAAGACCACCTCCTCGTTTCCAGCAGCGTTGAAAAGCCCAGTGCAGGGCGCATGGACCAAAGGCAACCCTGCTGCCGTTACGGTTAAAGTGTTAATGTGCTTTCTGCTTAAATGAGGACTAAATCTGATCTCTGTATCACTAGTGGCTCTTCTGAAATAGGAAATAAGCAGGCTGGTAGAGGGTCAAACGTTGGCATAATTCAGTGGATTCCTGTGGGAAGGGGTTTTGGCCGCTTGGCTGCGATGAGGGAAACTTCAAAGCTCCCGGAAATTAAGACGCTTCCGTGTGGGGTGTGATGTGAGACTTTGCTTCTCAGAAGTTTCTTCTCCTAGTTTTCAGAGCGCATATTGCTTGGAAATACACAGTCTAATGAAAGCTTTTAAAAATGGAAGTTATCCTAAAGATTTCTGACAATTTTCCTGTTTATTTTTGATATGTCTTTGCATTAGCTGAATCATCACGGTACAAAGCTGAATGATAAACCGTGGATGTTCTAACTCGCATTTTCTTCTGCATGTCACGTGTCGTATAACGTGAGACAATATTTTGTTCTGCGTATAAATGCATCACCATACATTGGCTAATCTTCATGGTGTGAGATTCCTTTGTCTGTTAGTAAGAACAGGCAGTCGGTATAGCAGCAAGGTGAAAATCCATTTAACAGTTTCTCCTCTGAGTTTTAGGTAAGCAAATACATCCGAATGAGTAGATACCTTTAGGAACTCAGAATTATATGCAACTGACCTTTAACCTATTAGGTAAAACATCATAAAATATAACTTTTCAAATGATTCATTTATGAGTTGATGTAGCATAATGCAAACCAGAAATCCTGGTAAACTTGCAGCAATGATTTCAGCCTCCGTAGGGGAACTGCTTGTAAAATCCTATGACTTGTGTTTTCTTACAATGTAACAGTTGCAATTTCCCAGAAAGTCAGATGATGCATTTCCGAAAGTTGATGCTTAAGGTAGGATAATTTCCTGAAAGAGATTTGGTCATTCAGCTTTCAGGATCTGAAGTAAAATCTATATAAAGGAGTCATTTAAGGGGACAAAGCAGTCATCACTTACCGCAGAACTGATTTGTTAAAGGTCACAGCAGAATGTGACGTCCTAAGCGAGCTGACCATACAAACGTGAGCACGGCAGTGGTGTGAATGGATTCAGGATTCACGTAGATAAATCACCCCCTTGTGCAGGAATCGGCCTTTTTAGCTGTGTGTTTGTTTGGGGGGTATGGCGGGCAGTCTCCCACTCCTGCTGGCTCCACTGGAGGAAGACCAGCGTCGCATCAGGACGGGGGAGATTTCTGGGAAGTCATAGCACAGCCAAGACCCCACAGACAAAAGGGAAACTGATGACCTTGAAAATGATGTCACTGCAGTGTCTGCCCTGAGGAGGAAAGCCCGCCGCCTAGTCCCGGCCCCTCTCGGCTGCGTGCCGCCTTGTTGCTGTGGAGAGCTTTTAGAGGAGGTACCGTTTCAGGCACCCACTGCGTATAAGCAATACGGGTAAGGGGCAGCACATTTCCAGTCTAAAATAGAATAGCCTAAATTATTAATATGCATTTACGCCACAGGCAGGCACGCTATCGCTGACTTGCACTGCTCGTGCGTTTTGTTCCTCCCCTCTTGGAAGTAGCGTGGCACTTCCAGGGAGTAACAGGGTCACACCAACAGCGACGGCCCCGCAGCAGGCATTGCCCCTGCTGCTTCTTGCAGCCGGTCCCTGCCACTGATGCTCAGTGCCTGTCTTTGCCGCCTCTGGGACGCCGTGAGGGATGCACAGGGCAGGGGAGCAGAAGCAAAGTGCACAGTATGGGTCTTTGGTCGCGTTTTCTGCACTTTCTTCTGGGCTGCCAGCTGCCCAGGCACGGGCTGCCGGCTAATGGGAGCCCACGAAGCAGCGCAGGACACGTTCCCGGCACATTTTGTGCTGGAGCGAGTCGCTGGGGCGCAGATCGCGTGAAGGGGAGGATGCTGAGCTGTGCTGTCCCCAGAGAGCTTTGCCTTGGAAAGGAAAAGGCTTCCTGAAATTCTCCAAGATACAAAAGCTGCAGGTCCACTGCTGTGCCCGAGGAGGAGGGATGTTTTCCCACACCCCTGTGCATCCGCTGGCTCGTGCTTCATCCCGATGTCAGGCGTGCCCAAGGCCTGAGCACCATCCGAAGGACAGAGGAAGAGCTCAGCAAGGTCTCAAGCCCAAATAGAGCCGCATGCCTGCGCAGGGACGCCTCTCCCGCCTGGGGCCGTCCGTCTGCTGCGGGTGGAGGGTGACCTCGCGAGAGACCAGAGCAGCACCGCTTACCACCCTTCTGGAGGCCACTCCACGGCAGCAGGCGCTGGCCTGGTGCTGGCTCCTGGAAGCCGCAACCTGCTGGTCCCTGTGCCTTACGCCCTCGGTTTGCCACGGACGACTGACCCAAGGCCTGAGGGTACAAGCACACGTCTCACATTGTCCTCGTTCAGTTTCTAAATTTCTTTCTGACACATTGTGTGATGTGCCTCATTTGCTTGAATCTTTTGGCTTCGGTGGGTCAGGAGAAGCAGGAGTTGGCCTGCGTTTCTGTGCTCTTCATGCATTAAGCTCCTTAGCCACAGTAGGGTGGAATCGCTGTCCTGGTTTCTTACCTGTGTAAGCAAGGGCGGGCAGCGGTAAGAAACTCTGCCCCTTGCTGCAGGCTGTGGAAAGGTGAAACCCGCCACTGCAGCTCTAAGTACGGCCGCCTGAATTTCACTGGACTTGATGAACAGGCAAGGTTACTTTTTTTCAGACTGTTGAGTCTGAAATTTTAATGGCAGAGATTAAGTTACGGAACTTCTCTGCTTACTTGTGCCAATATAACACTTTATAATGAGCCCGGAAAAAAGGCTAGGGGAAAAGTAAATAAAAGAGACTTGCCTCCTAAATAACATACAGGTGAGATAAACATTTCCTTAGCATAGGATGGTGGTACTGATTATTTGTCCTTCAAACCCAATGCTTCAGATTGTATTTAGAGAGGTTTTTTTGTGTCCTGTTGCATATCCTTTGTCTGACATGTCCATTAAGGCACACTAGCTTCTTATTCCTGCATTGGAATCAACTCACTTGCTGCTTCCCGGCGTAGGTGCGGTGCGCAGTGGCTCGGCAGAGCTTTGGTACTGTGCCAGCGTGCTGCGTACGGAAATGAGACTCCGCTCTCGCTGTCTTGATACGACTAAACTTGCGTAAAAGATTTTTCCAGCTGGCTCCGACTTTGATAGGTTTATTTTCCTAACAGTGTTCCTGTAGGGTCTGCAGGCATGGATCCCTGCACCTACAAGGTTCTGCTTGAGACTCAAAGCCATACGGTTAGTGCTTAATTTCTAATATACGCCTGACTTTTCCTAAGCCTGGATCCTGCAAACGGCTTTCTGTGGATCAGCTTCTGCAAAGGTTCAGAGTTTTGCTGGCTTTATGAAAGCAAAGGCACCTCGTCCATTTACACTCGCTGAGGATCTCCCCCAGTGACTCTCATTTGGCAGCCGAGGGGTTTCTTACTGTCCCTCGGCCTGTTGCAGAGGCATTAATGAACGACGCGGACGCTGAGGTGTCCCGGGGGCTGGCAAGGCAGAGGAAGTCGGGAGAGGTGCTGCCAGTGCCCAGCTTATCTGGCGGGTAGAGAAGAGCGGTTCAAAGGTGCACAGCGTCTGTGAAGGATGTCTCCTGAAGAAGCGTGCCAACTTCTCAGATGAGCACGCTACAGCCCGCAGGCTTCCCAGAAAACGGTTAATTATTTAGCATGAGTTACTTATTTAGTAAGTAACTTCAACTTAGTAAGCAACCTCATATGAGTTGAATATTTACTTTAGGAAAAGCAGACGGGACTCTTTGGTACACAAAAGTGCTTCCTCCTCCTCGGGATTTAGTTCTGGTTTAAGCTGAAAGCGGTCTGCGCTGCAACGCACAGGTCCAGGTTAGCCTCTGGACTGGGGACTAGCAGCAGTGTTTTGTCCATTCCTTTTTGGGTAGGTTACAACAGTACATGAAGATCCTCAGTCACAGAGGCTGCAGAATTGCAAGCAGCAGATGATAGCACCGAAATAAACTACGCTGAAATAAACCATGCGTAAACTTGGGAGCGGGAGCGTCCCTCAGCAGAGCAGCGGTTGGGAACTGGGTTTTCAGAAGTTCCTAACCCTGGAAATCTGGCAGTAAAAGGGAATGGAGCTTCTGGGTGCTGGGCTATTTAGGAAAAATCTGATGGAAAATTTCTAACCATTGCAGCATATGAGGCATTAAAATGTCATTCATATAGTAAAAATGATAGACAGGAAAAAACCACTGTCAAAAAAAGACATTGGATTTCCTTCTGCCAGAATTTCAAACTGTGTATAGAGGGAAAGAGAAGAATTTCTGTCTACGGATGGAAAAAAATCCAAAATAGAAGGAACGTGGATTGCATGTCCCTTGATGCCTTCCAAAAGGAAACAGCACGGAGAATGAGGAAATTTCATAGAGTAAAAATATCAACCCACTAAGGAGAGATCACACTACACTTGCAAAAGCTTGAACTGCATGAAGAGGTTTATGGCAAGTTGTGAGAGCCCCAAACCTACAAAGATCTTTCCATAAGGAGGTGTTGCAGCTCAACTTGAGACCGGGCTAAGAAAGCAGAGACGGCTTACACCATAAAAGCAGGAAAATCACTACTCTGCTTCCCTGCTCCGTGTGCCGCAGTACAGAGATAAAGTGCTGCTTGTCTCAACTGCACTAAATCCGGGATAAGTGTTGTTTACTTCACCCCTCTCCAAGAGGAAAGGTCACCCGTGGCCTCGGTAGAGCTCCAGCAATTTCCTCCTGGCAGCGTTCACCTCTGCCCGCCCGGCATCGGCAGAGGTCCCCGGAGCCCCTGCTCCCCTCCTTTGGCTGCCTAGCCGTATCCTGGCTTTGGGGGACACGTCTTAACCCTCTCCCTGCCGGCCTTTGCCCCTCTGTCTTCCCTGGAGCTGACTCTGAGCAGAGAGGCAGAATACGTCAGCGGTACGGTCTTAAATAGCAGTGAGATGCTGACAGTCAGACTTACAGAAATACTTCTGGTCCTGAGAAACAATGCGCAGAGGCTACGATGTAGAAGTCATTTTTTAGTCCCAGTTACAGGCGAAGTGTTCTCCCATATGAAATAAGAGTCTTTGTTTTCCTCTTGTCCTCTGCTCAGCTTTCTTGTTTTGGTTTTTCTCTTGCCATATATTTAACCTAAGCGCTCTTTTTTTGACTCAACAGCATGTTCATATTTTCATTTTTCTCTCACCTTGCGTTTGCTCTTTATCACTCTAAGGAACAATAAATGAGGAAGGAAACAGTTGACTGGGATCACCCTTAAGCTGAGCTTTGTTAACAGCAAGAATGACACGCAGATTGTCTTAACCCTGAGTGCAGTTTATAGCAACAAACCAGACTTTATCTAATGGCCATGTAATATGTTAAATTCCCCTTCTGAAAGTAAGATCGCCAAGTCTCTTGTACGTAAGGAAGAGAACAAAAAAACCTTCAAAATAAACCAGAAACACACAAAGCAACCGCTGGCCACTGATGTTACACAGATTCTTCCTTTTCTTCTTTTGCAAATAAATTACTGCAGAAGCAGTGCAGTAATTATAGCCTTCAGAAACGGCTCAGGTTTTCCTCCATGGACAAGCATGACAAAAAAATAATAAAAAATAATTTTTACCAACACAGCTGGTGTTCAGATGAAATTATGTGGTTAGCTTTGAAACGATATTAAAAGAGAAATTTTAATTAACCTGTACCACTGAGTCAGAAGATAATATCTGATGCATATAACAGGCAGACAGACAAAATATGATAAAATAATTATTTGCAATTAGATATATGCATTACAGACAATGTTGTAATTAAAATGTACTTAATGTCACAGGAGGTCCTTTGTTATCAAAATAATTTGTAGAAGGACTGTGGAAACAATGTGATGATTATCCATCCCTCTGAAAAAAAAAAATCTCAAAATTTACCAAGAGCCCGAAGCGTTTCTGGTTTTGGAGCAGATACGGGCACGGTCAAACAGCCGGACTCTCTTTTCCAGCGCCAAGTCCGTTTGTTAGCGGAGCGCGCGTGGGTCACCCGTTTCTTGACGTGCTTCTCTTCCGTGGTGCCCTGGCAGGCGGCTGCCAGCCGGCGACAGCCCTGTGCTGAGCGCGGCTGGGAGCAGGGCACACCTCCAGGCGTGAGGGAATTCCCGTCTGGCTCAGCGGGAGGGAGGGATGCCACAGGGCCCTGCGCCCTTCTTCCGCTGGGAAAATACATCTCTCTGTCTTTCGTTATTTGCTTGTTAGCTGCCACAAAACTGGGTGATTAAATTTACTGGGGCTGATTCTTGTCTCTACTGTGGCCCTTCCAAGGCACTCAGGCTGTGAAAAGGGGCCAAAACCATGGAAAAAATTACATTTATACTTGCTTGAAGGGCTCCTTGTCACTTTTACATCTCTTGATGAATTAGCAGAGTGAGGGTCAGATGAGCGGAGTCCAGTAAATCTGGGGGCATTGCTCAGGAGCAGGGCACAGCTCAGCCTCCAAGAGCTGCGTTTGTACAGGCAGAGAGGCCAGTACAGCTGTAGGAACAGAAATGTGGTCGTTTTGCAAAAGACATGGCAAGTCCTCAGGGAACGGCAGCCAGGTGTGAGCTCTTCCCCTCTGCCTGAGGATGTGGGCGCTGCTGCTGCACCATTAAATAACCTCTCAGCCTGTGTATTTCCCCAGCTGAGGAAAACAGTGTCAATGTGTCTCTGACTAGCAAGGGATGGCAGCTTCTTGGTGCAGACTAATCGCCAGTTTTACCCAGGTGATACCAAAGCATTAATTCCAAGATGATGTCAAGATTTCATTCCACCGCCTTGCACACTGCTGCATTCAAATACTCATTTTAATGAGCCAAGCCAATGCTTGGAGGCTTTTTGGGATGCCGTACCCCCAGGCTGCAAGGAAGGCCCTCTCCGCCAGTTCAGCCTCTGCTCTGCCCCAGCAGCCAGCACGGCCCTGGGTACCGGCTGCTCCGGCTGGAAAGCTGATCCTCTGCAGAAGAGGTTTCCTCTTTGGGGAGAGCTGGGTGCCCCGGTGATGCCAAGCATCTCGCCCATCACTTTAGGAATAGCCGGTGCCTCAGCTTTTGCTGGCAGCCGGTCCTTGCCGCTCACATTAAACAACCCCGAGGTGCCAAGGTCGGTTCCCGGCGCCAGATGCTCACTCTGGGGCCTGACCTTATTGGTGCTAATGAAGGTTTTGGCAAACCTCTCCATCTGATTAACATTTCCCCGTTCAGAGCCACCGCGCTGTAATTGCGGGGGCTGTTTTGCTGTTTCTCAGGCAGACCTTTTCTCATTGCCACTTTCTGGATTTGTGCCCCTGCACTTGTAAAATTCCTCTTGAAGTCAATGGAGATTTTGCCTGAGTGAAAGAAGAACCCAGCCTCATTACAGGGTGCGTCTTATCCTGGTGACATGTCTTTCTGGGAAGGATTGAGAGTAGCAATCAACCGTGATGAAGTTAATGTTTCTTTATGGAAATACTTATTTCTTCAAATCATAAATAATAAGTAAAATTGCTGCAAAATGTATTAAACTGAAGGAATGGCTCGAGGGGAAAACAACCCCCCTAGTATATCATCAGCTGCTTCTTTATCTCCCCTAGGCTTCTCCACTTCCCCGTTTTCAAAAGAACAAAGAGAATGTGCCAAAGCTGCTTTGGGATTTCAATGAAAAATAATGAGAATTCATTGCTAATTAGAGCTCCAATTAAAAAAATGATCTTTGCAGGGACACTGTTAATGAACTTGTAAATTGCAGCTGCAGACTTGCATCCCCATAAACATTCCCCTTGTTTGATTCCATTTGTGTATGCAGCAGCAGTGAGCGAAGGCTGCTGGCGCGCGTGCGGGATGGCAGTCGTCACTTGGCCCCTGCGCAGGAGTGCAGCGGTCCCTGCCGGTGCTAGCCGCATGGTCTGCTTTGCGGCCACTCTGGGGACACGAGTGGCATATCAACGCTTGTGGCGTGTATTGCAGAGGTGGGTGCAAAAGGCAGCAGCGCCCATGGCTACGCTGGGGTCCCTGCCCGCAGCCTGGCTCGGGGGGAGCTTGCCGCAGCCATCGTACTCGGAACACATAACCTTTCCTCCCTCAGAGCGGGGAAGTCACCCCGTGCTTGCAGACAGCCTCGCACTCCTCTCCATGGGAATGTCCCACCCTGCCTCGTGCCCATTCGCTCGCTCGGGGCGATCATTCTGTGGCAAACAGGGACAGTAAGCCGAGTTGAAATGCAGAGGGGGAAAGCGAGCGCCGGGGAGCAGGGAGGATGAAGAGGGGGATGTCGGACATGCAGCAAAGCGCTGTTAGGAGTTGGGGCTGGCCGGGGTCTGTCCTTGCCCACCACGGCGCACGCTGGGAGGTTTGCCCTTCCCACCAGTGCCTCGCCATCCTCACTCACCAGGGCCGCTGGAGCGGTGCAGCGTGTCTCCTTGCCGGCTGGCGATGGCCTCTCGGTGCCCAGAGTTATCCACAGCACTTCAGAAGTGGGAAACGGCAATGGTTAATATGTGGAATTGCTGAACACTAAGCTGACGGTTTAAATTAGGATGGCATTCATCTCACAAAATATCTGGCTTTGTGAAAAAGAAGAATGGTAATTCATTATGTATTTTTGATCAGTCTTAATCTAATTAGAAACCTCTTTATTTATTCATGTGGTACACTGTTAAGAGTGGTAGACAATGACAGGTACTTCAGGGTAGGCGTTGAGGTGTGACTGCATCTTTGCTTGTGACAGCAAACAGCCAAGTCCTGTAAATCTGCACCTTTAAACACTCTAAGGGACATTTTAATCAGGGTAAATGGCTACCACAACCTTTCTCCGTAGGACTTGGTGGTTTCCGACAGTGGTGGACTGCGTGTGGTGTGCTCCAGCTCCCAGGTCAGGGAAGGGGGAGCCTGCATGAAGTAAATGAGAATATAAACGTGCTGGGGGAAAAAAATCACATTCTTTTTGTCCAACTGCTAGTTCAGGTACAAAGCAAACAGGCCCAAACCCAGCCGTGCTGTAACCAGCTACGACAGCGGCTGCACGCGTCCAGCTGCATGCACACACGGGTGTTTCACAGCGGGAGTGGGTACCCAGGCAGACTGATGCAGCTGCAACAAAGCCCTGCTTACGTGATCGTTCCTCCCTCTTTCTCGGCTTGCCAGCATTTGCCAGGAGGTGCATCCCTGTGGTATCTTGTGCCAACACCCTGTTTCCCCCTTCCCATCGCAGGAGGGCTTTTTCTCCCAGGAAAACAGTATTGAAACCATTGGAGGGCAATTAGCAGGGGGTCTGAAACACTCCTGAAACCCAGTCAGAGGTTGGATATAGCAAAACATGGATAAAATTCATGTTAATTGTACACATTTTGCCATGAACTAACGATGAAACAGAAACGCACACAGTGGTTGGCGTTGGCAGGCACCTCTGGAGATCATCTAGTCCAACCAGGGTCACCCAGAGCAGGTTGCTCAGGACCGTGCCTGGTTGGCTTTTGAGTATGTCCAAGGATGGAGACTGCACAGCCTCTCCAGAAAGCCTGGGCCAGTGTTTGAGCACCGAGAAAAGGGGGTCTGTATGCTTAACTGGAATTTCCTGTACTGCAGTTTGTGTGTTTTCCTCTTCCCCAGAGCTTGAAGGAAAAGTTGTGGTGATGGAAAAAAGGGTAACGGGGATATCCAGGCTCTTGGGTGAGAGCCTCTCCCAAAATCAAGTGCACCTAGGGCAAGAAATAGTACGTGAGACGTGGCGGGCAATTATTCTGCTCCCTTTGCTGTCAGTGAGGTCTTTTGCTCCAGAAGAGCTGGGTCCGCCCTGGGGGGCTGCACTTGAAAAGAGGTGCAGAGAGCAAAAGGGGGTGCTGGCCGGGGGGCAGAGGAGTCTGGGAGCAGGCTGGGAAACGCAGCCCCTGCAAGAAGAGGGGTTTAGGCTGGCTGACGTGGGACAAGAAGCTGTTTGCTCCTGCACCGGTCTGTCCTGCCTGGGGGTCCGTGGGTGTGGATGTGCATGGACCTGTGCCACACCACTGCAGTTATTAGGAGGGAGTGGTGGTCTCCAGCTCTCAACACGCTCAGGTGTTGGATGTGCTGGGGGCTAAAGGTCTCAGAGCTCTGTGGGACCTAACTCCTACACGTCCTGCTCCCCGCTGGAGCCCCGGGCGTGCCCTGAGGGTCCTTAGGGATGAGCTGAACCCAGCCAGGAGCCCGGTGCTGAGCAAAGGGACAGCCCTGACGGAAGGCACATCTTTGGGGGGGGGTTCCTGCGCTCCACTCCTTTCCCTAAGTACATTGCCACAGCCCAGCTGCAACCAGCTGGTTCGTTTGGTCACATTTCCTGCCTGCACTGAAGGGTTTTTGGGGGGGGTCTCATTTCAGACTAGTGCTGAGGACCCTGTGCTTGGGGCGCTAATTCACACCCCACCTCGCCAATGTACCATGTACAGAGCCGTAGGGATGAAGCACAGCATAAATATCAGGAGCGCAAGAGGGAAGTGAAACATTTCATCCTTGTTCTGGAGCTCGGTCTTAATTTTTTCTGTTTCATTCAGTTGCATAGATTTATTTCTGGTAGTGTCACAGCTGATAACATACATAATGGAGCCATTCAGGGCATCTCTGAACATGCACTTTTCCCACATAAAAAACATACCTGAAATTTTGAAAGATTGAATACTCATTTGCCAATTTAAAAAGAAAATGGAGAGAACAAGAGAAAGAGGCTTGTAGAGTTGTAAGTCTTCATAGAAAACGAATGGAAAAGCACATGTACATTTAGAATGATGTTGACATTTCTGAAATAAGAGATATGGTGTTTTATCTAAATTATACCAAAACCCTTCAAGATAATGTGCTGTGTAATAGCTACAGTTTTAGACACTATTTCATTTTCAAACAATTTTCTAGACAAAAAGCATGATTCTTATCCACAATTTCAGTTCAGTATTTGACAAATTATTAGCATATACTTCCCAGCTATACCTAATACAAGGAAAGCTGTATTTTACAGGAAAAGGCTGCATGGCCCCCCTCCCCTCCACCAGCTTTGCCAGCATTTTACCTTGCATGGAGAGGAGGCAGAGGTGTGTGAAGCCCAGAGCAAAAGGGGAGGGGGGAGCGCTGCAGGCACTGATAAGGCTGCGTGGCCCTGACCAGCACCACCTGGGCCCCCACCCACGCAGCCCCCGCCCATTGGTTTGGGAGCTCCATTTAAGCTCGGGGCCAGGCCCCTTCCCCTTGCTTTGGCTGTTCTGGGGGTATCTCTGGGCCCAGGGCTGCTGCTGGCTCCTCTGCTTCTCATGGATGGATCCTGGACCTATGCTGCAGGTAGCTCCTCTCTTGGTCCTTAAGTCGGGGGGGGGGGGGTACCTTGCTTGCACCCCAGGCTTAGTGTGAGCCATGTATCCCTCATGGTGTGTGCTGGCTGGGAGGAGGCAGGAGGACCCCCAGACCTGCTGCATGCTGTAGTAACCCCCTGTAATTCGCTCCCAGAGCATACACAGGCAGGGTTTGGTGCTTTGAAGGGTCCTAAAGTACCACAGAGCAGCAGAGAAGTCTAGGCTGTCTGGAGAAAGTGCCTCAAGAGCTCCTCAGGAACCTCTTGGAGGAGTTGTTTTGGTGTTTAAAAGTAGGTACTGAACATGTGAGTTGTTCCCATCTGCAGTGCTGGCTGTGAGTGCTTGTGTGTGGCTTGTGCTGAGGGGCCTGGGCTCATGTTACAGAGGTGTTTTCCTTCTCTTCTGGCAGCTGAAAAGGTATAAATCCTTTTGGCACCTACTTGGCATCAGCAATGATGCCCCCGGCATGGCCTTGCCTTTATCTGGAAGTAAAGCACCATGAGCTCTGGAGAGCATGATACAGGTGAGCCTCACCTGTACCTGCAGTGTGCTTGGTGAGAGGTCTCTGCAATGCTGTACCAGCTCGGGGGGGTATAAGATGTAAAATAATTATCTCGAGAGAGAGCTTGCTCCCTTCTAGTGGGTATCTAAGTGAATTGGCATGTTCTGGTGCAGGATGCCCTTAGAGGGGCAATGAGATAACTGGATCCCCCAGAGTCCCTTAGCCTGATGCTCTTGTTTCCAGCACGACTTGACCAATATTCTAGAAGAGTTTAGCAGTGTGAGAAAGTTATTTCCTAACTCTGTACACTGTCTGCAGGTGTGCTTCATGCTAGTGATGCTGAATAAGGAAGCCTGGAGCCCTGAGACAGAAATTCTGTTTAATTCTCATTCAAAGGGCAAGCTACCTTGATGGAGTTGGCAAGGTTCAGCAAATAAGTTAGGCGATAGATGCCACGTGCTGATCTGAAAGGTGTTATTTCTGGGGAAATGAGTGAAGTGTCCTGGGTGTGATGGGATGGTGAGCCTGCTCCCTCTACAGGGAGCTGCGACTCTGTGGGTATTGGTTTATCCTCAGTGCAGGGGTAAAAAATTCCTTTCTCCTGAGAAGTCTCTTCCAAGATGCCAGTGAACAAAATCTGGAAAGACATTATTTTTTGCATATATAGTTACAAGTCAGTAGTCCTCAACAAAATGTGTGTGTAGTTATGGGGATGGAGGTAGCGCCCCAGCCCCTTCAACAGCCAGTTGTCTGCTGAGTGGGAGGAAGAGATTTCAGCACACCTTGTAATTAGCAGGGAAAGGAGGGTTTTCATGACAACCATAAAGCAACAAAGTATAAATTAAATTGTGCTGGGAATTTAAATTCAAGGAACAGAAATAGTTTCCTTGGCAAGCTGAGAATAATGCTGGCAACACTCAAATTGGTTGCTAAGTGAGGGGGCAGAGCAGGAAAAGGATAACAGTAGCTGTGATGATTATTGCTACCTTAACAAATATGCATTAAAGGTAATAAAATTATACTTTTAAAACTATGCGGCTTCCCAGTGTCACAAGGATTTCTTTGTTTGTAAACAGAGTAAGGGAACTAAGGGCCAGTAAAGCCTTGGTATGCATCTTGGAGGTAATCTGTCCATGGTCAAAATAGATCTGTTTATTTCTGTTGGTCTCTAGGAAGGTTATTCCCCCTCTATAAATATGCAGGGGGATTCTTCTTTGCAGGGTTTAAACGGGTGCATGCGCTTTGGTAATAGCAGCATGTGGTCAGAAGGGGGAACTATTACAAAGACCAGCTAACTGCTGGGCTTGCAGGCAGTGCAAGTAAAATTGCTTTCGTTAATCTGTGCCTTTACATTGAGCACCTGGGCCCTGATCCAGCTTCCCTGGAGCTGGAGGCAGAGCTTCCCTTGGATGGCAGTGGGTGTGGGATCCAGCGTGTCGAAAGTGCCTGCTGGAGGAGGCTGAGAAAGAAATGGAAATTGCTGTGGCTTGGTCTTAAAGGATTTATGGTATGACCTTTGGTGTAATGGTATTTGTCTTCATGAAATGTTAAGATCCATGGCTGGAAAAGTGCTGCATGAGTGTTAGTTATGGAAAATGCTTTTGCCACAAATAATGCAAGCTTGCCCCAAATTAGGTGTTTTCTGCATCTTCTTGGACTAGCATAAGTCATGTCACCATAAGCCAGGGCATAAGAGAGATGCTTCTGCAGTTAAAGCTACTGGCTAAATTAAGTGAGCTCTATTTTGGGGCAGGTATTGCTTTCAATAAGCATGAGGGCAGAGATCCCTTAGTGCTTCCCATGTAGCTGTATTGCATGGTGTTGCCGTCCTTATGAAAAGATGTTAAAGGTGTAGGCCCTTCTGAGCCAGGCTGCCTTGGATGCAAACCTGGAGTGAAAATATAACTTGTTTACTTTCGAAAGCTCGTCTATCCCAATGTATATTGTGATCTCTTTAAGATACGGTTCTGTGTCGACATGCAGTTCCTGTGGTACCCCTGCAGACTTTGCTGCAACCCCTCTCTTCCTGCTTGTTTGTGATCCCCTCATTCCCCAGCTAATTGGAGTTTGCTTTTTTATGCTCATTTACACAATTTTAAAGAAGCGTTGGTGGGGGATGTTGGCTGTAGCATGGGGCTGTCGCATCGCTGCCTGGGGTGGCAGCACCAGTTCTGGCTTTGCTTTGTGGAGGGCTGAGCTGTCTATGGTGAAGGGTCTGGAGAACACCTCTCTGGAGTGCTTGTACTGTTTTCAGTATAAATGTTGTATTTGCTCCTGTCCTTAGGAAAAGGAGAGGCATACCCGGCTGGCAAAACGGTTAACCCATATAGAGACATTGCAAAATTAGATCTGTCCTCGGTCATTAGGCTGGACACTTGTGCAGTCAGAAAAGCTTCAAAAATTGTAGTGTAAAAGATGACAGCCTCTTAACTACCTGCTTTAGTTGGTACCACTATAATATGTTATAATTTGGATTACTATTTGGTTTTCTGGCCTATGGTTGTTGGCAACTCCCATACAGAATCCTTGTTTTAATGTTTATTTTGAATGTTTAATCACTCTATAATAGCTCAATAATTACCATGTAGCTACAGAGGAAATACAGGGTTGTCCGTACTCTGTAAACCAGTGTCAACCTCACCTGCAAACAAATAATTATGCAGCTAACATACCTGTTAACTTAAACAGTAATTAGCAGAGAAACAGGGGAAATATAAAAAATGCAGTTGCTACCCTTATAAATAACCCCACATGCAAAATTCTTTAGTTCCCTGCTTTCTTTTACTACTGTGATGTTAGATTATATGAACTGGAAGCAGGAAAAATATTGCTATAGAATCAAAGGCTGATAAATCTACTTCTGAACTGTGTAACTCTATGCAGTGTTATTTGGTAGCCTGTTATTTCTCTAGCTGCAGGTTGTGATCAAGCAAATGAGAATATTTCCAAATAACTTCATGTGTGCTCTGGCTGCATCTGTGAATTTTGGGGCCTCTCCTAAAAACTGGGAGGAAAACCACCAGGTGGCAATGTGCACAAGGAAATAAAAATGCTCTGAAAGCCACAGCACTCCTCGAAGATCAAATTATTCAGCCTTGAGATTCAACTGTTTTGACGCTTGTCCTGTTAGAGGAGTTAGTCTGATTCCAAGCATCTTTTTTATTTTAGAAAGATTTTACAAGTGTAAGAATGTAAATTTGTTTTTCAAAGACAAAAAAACCTGTAAGGGTGAACATCTTTCTGCTCACTACTTTCTTTCATGCTGGTGGTGGATATCTTCAGTAAATTTGTATTTGTGTTTGGTTTAGGTTCAGATGTTCCCCATTGAATATTTAGGAAAAGTTTTCTTGTGTTGCCAGTTTCCTACTAGGAGATCTGTTCCAACGCAGCCTGTTTATGTACTTGTGGCATCGCTGGTGCTCTGTCTGGGTATTGGACATGGGAACAGCATTGCAGCTTCTAACCCACTGACCACTCCCCTCCACCTTCCCTTGCTTTTGGTGGGGGATGTTTCCAGGCTGGAACCTGTGGCAGAGGAAGGAGATTTCTTGGGTGCAGCAGGACCTACTGATACACTGTCTATTTAAGCAGTAGTGTACTGCTGATTGAGACAAACTGGGTTTATCCAGTGTAAATCAGTTTGCGGATCTGGATTATCCTCAGGGATGCTGGGAAACAATCTTGAATGATGTTTCCTCCTAAAGAGAGCTGAGTTTGTTGCCTGTTGTATTGCTTTGGGGAGGGCCAAACCGGGTAGATTTGAGGGAATGCAGCTCAAAAACAGTTTTCTGGGTTATCCTGGCGCTGCAGGAGCAGTGTGTGCCCAGCTGTGACTCTTGCATCACTTGGCAGCAGGGAAGATGTGTGATGTTGTGGGATCTTGGTGGGATGATGTGGTGAGTGGCCTGCAGGCAGCTGTCCTTGCCTGGGGTCTGCTGGCCACTGGCCATCCCCTGCGTTAGCCACGTCTGCTGTTCTGGAGCTCTGGCTGCTGGGGCTGGGACCTTCGATGTGCCAAGGTGGGCTAAAAATAGGCAGGGATCAAGGGCAGCAGCAGGTCAGAGAGTGTTTGGCATGGGAAGGCAAATTCCCGGTCCTGCTCCCAAAGCAGTGTCCTGGCTGGAAGCTGCTGCAGGGTGCCTGCCCTCAGGGCTGGCCAGGTCCTGGGGAGGGTGGGGAAACAGGCTTGGGGCTGGATTCAGGAAACACTGCTTCCCATCGAGCATCCACCAGCGGGGATGAGTTGGACTTGTCTCAATGCATGATTGCTGGTGAGAAATAGAGCAAAACTTGCCCAGCTTTGGCTTGACCTGAACTGCAGGAAACGGAGCCGAAAGGTCAGTGCTCACCCTCCCAACAGGAGAGATGTCGTTAGGGAAATACTATCCACAAACCCACTGTTCATTCTTGCAAAGCAGACCTGTTTTGTGCTGGGTCCCTTTCTCTGAGGGAAGAACTGTACTTGGTTCCCTGCTTTTATGAAGTCAACTCATTTATTTGCTCTTTGAAAAGACTCTTTACAGCCCCTTCAGGACCAGCAGCGTGTAGCTCTGGGATAGGAGGCTGCTCTGGTGCTGCGTGCTGTGCCAGGATGGCTCTTTGGCAGTGGGGATATCTGCAGTCCAAAACCTGCAAATTCTGATCCAGTGGAAACATTAGCAAAATTAAGAGTTTAACTGTTACCCACATTCTCCTTGAAGCCCAACTGCAAGTGTTAAGACATGTTGATGGGTTGTGAGTCAATGCAGTGCAAAGGGAATGTTAATCTTCTGGCAGAACAAATGCTGTGAGTTATCGCGTGTTTGCTAATCTGGGGGCTGCTTATTCCCCCCTGAATATCTTCCAAACTCTGCCTAGGAGAAGCCCTGATGCTGCTGGGGAAGTGGCTGGGTTTGCTGCCTAGAAACACCAGGTGGCATCATGTTTGAGTGATGGGAGCCAGCAACTGAGTCGAGTCAGAAGGAAGCTCAGCTTTGAGTTTTTCTGGGCATGGTTCCAGGCAATAATATCTTTTCCCACCAGTTGTGAGGGATCTGAACTTTAGTTTGCATGAGAAGCTTAAAAAAGCAACTGTTTAAAAAACAGAATCCCTTTTCTATCTTGTATGGTGCTTGGGGGAGAGCTGGTTTGCAGAGCCAGGCTTCCAAACAGTCAGCTGGCTGTATGCAGAGACCGTGTATGAGTGCATAGGTTCCCTGAACCTGGTGGGGCTTGGTGTGGGGCTGGGGCTTTCCTAAATGGGCTCAATGTCAGGGTCACTGCCTATGTCATTAATAGCATGACAAGCAGGGCTTTAAAGATGTAGTAATGCATCTTGGCCATGTGGAGAACAGGACCAAGCACCTCAGAGCAGCCCTGAAGCATGATTTTTACAAAGCCTTGCTGACACATCTTTGGCCATCCAGCACTGGCCACCTTCTGTGGGTGTTTCCACTCCTCTGACCATTATGCAGGCGTCGTGTTGGGGACTTGCAGCTAAAATACCACTGGCCTATTCCAAAAAGCTCTCCAAATCCACTGGGAAATGCTCACAAAGCAGCTCTGGGTTCTCGAGTCCTCAAGGCCAGCACCCAATGCTGCAGCAATCTCCCGGCCGCGCAGGGGAAGATGCAGTGACGGGGGCCAGGGCGTGCTGGTGCTGTGCTGGGCAGCCTGACAGCAGAACAGGTCGCTGCAGCCCGTCCTGCTGAGCCCCAGGCCAGCCCCTGCTCTTACCTTTCCCAGCTTTTCTGGGCATGTTTTTCAAAATGTTTATATTCTTTTGCTGTTTGAGATTTTTATGTGTAGTTGCAAAGCTTTGAAAATGCAAGGTGGTGTCCCCCAGAAAGGATTTAAGGTTTTTTCTGTGGAAAAAGCCCTTTAAATCTGGCACTCTCAAGATAATGAGTAAAAAGCTATGCTCTTCCCAGCACAGCCCCTTGGTAGGGGCAGGTCAACAGGAGGCGAAGCTGCACACTGCCCAATACATCCACGAGCTTTAGCCACTTGATTTGAAACAATTGGTTTTTCTGTGGATTTATAAGGGCTCAGTTCAGTGCAGAAACAAACAGCAAAGATGATGTTCACTTACATTCATCTGTGTCCTGCAGGAGAGGAAAGCAAGCTTCACCAGCCCAGATGATTTTCAAATGAATTGCAGGGCTGGGTGGGGAAGTCAGAGGCTCTTTTCTGAAGAATAGAGCCCTTAGTGTCTGCGCTGCAACACTATTCCCCTTCTGTCTGTCTGTCTTTAGCTCTTTGTTATGTCAACATCTGTAGCTGTGAGTAAATAGCATAAGGGGAGAATACATATTGTACTCCTGCGAAAGCAGCCAGGCTGGGTGGGGGCCAGATGACTGCATGAACTGTGCTGCCTCTGTCTGAAGCGGGCAGCTCTGGAGTAAATGCATATATAGGGCTCCCAGAGACCCTCGTTTTATGATGAATGATATTGCTTAGTGCTTCATTGACTGGATCCTCAGCCTGTGCGAGCCAGAATAGCCCTAGTGTCAGTCCCGTGGATGTGCTGGTTTGCTGGAGCCAAGCACCTGATGCTGTCATCCAGACAGGATGCAAGTACTTGTCTAGTTAATCTATGAAACTTTCATGTTTTCTCTTGTCAGCTCCCTCCAGATAGTTTTTCAGCTATGCTGATTCTTATTTATAAAAAATATAAATATTTGTATAAATGCTCAAAACTGCTAGGAGAACTTCTTTTATCCAGAAGGGCTTTAAAGTCCTGCTCTGCCTGCAGCCGGTGCCACCTCCTTGTCCTCCTCCATGCCAGTGCCAGGCAAAGTTGGCAGCAGAGCTGGTCTCAAAGTGAAGGAGCTCTGCTGTTTTTGTGGAAATAGGCAGCTGAGGGAGAGGGGAGGGAGATGGCTAGTGGCTGCAGAGGGGACGGCTGCTGTGAGCTTGGCTCTTGCAAGCCCCCCTGAGCTGTGGTGTGGGAGATTGACAGCGAGATGTTCACTAGCTCTGCGGCTTAGAGACCAGCTAAATGTCACTGGGATGCAGCCTGGGCAGAGCACCTTCTCTGAGCGGTTTGCTGTGCATGGGGAGCAGCTAGATAGTGCTGACATCTGCCTGTGTTGCATTTCCCTGCTCAGAGCCAGCTAATGAGCAGGTGATCATCTGCTTTAGTGCAACCTCTGAGCATGCTCTTTCCAAAGGAAAAATAAGGTCACAAATACTTGCCAAGTAAATATTGTTATGAACTATTAGTTAGGCTGCAGAAGTAAACTTTGGAAGGTGTGCTTTGTCTCTTGTCTCCATTTAGCTGCTGTGATATAGCTCTTAAATCAAAATGCCATCTTCCCTGGAGCTGTTTCTGGCAGTCCTAGCCTCTTCTGTATGGGGGGAGCTTTTGCTGGGTCATGCTGTGTTTGAGCTTTTCTGCTTTACAGCTGTTTTCTTACTGAAGGGGTCAATGTACCTCATATGCAAGTTCACCTTAAAGAGGGTTTTGTTTATTTGCAGCATCCTTGCATTTAAAGATGTCAGGATAACTATGTTGCAGTGCAAGGTGCTGAGCAGGCATGTGGTATAAGGAATCTGTCTCCAAAGTGGTGATGGACTCAGGCAAAGGGCAAGCAGGATCCCAGGGAGCCTCCTGGGCATGGAAATTAAATCTGACATTGCTGGCACAAGCTGAAGGCTGGAGCTCAGGTGAAACATGCTTAGATAAAATTTAGCTTAGACCTGTGATGGAAATGCATCCTGTAGCTCCCTTTGAACAGACCCATCCTGTCAGTAGCTGGGAGTCTGCAGAAATACCAGGCTGCTTGGGTGAGCAACTTGTTCCACACACCTGAGGGCAGGTTTGCATCCCAAGTAGTGGAAGTCGAATCAGCTGTGCCGTGGTGAGTCTTGCTGTGGGATGTCTGTCCTGCCTCAGCTCGGTGAGGGGGCTCAGGTATTTCCCCTGTGCTGTTCTGCCATCTAGCTGTGTCCCAAGTAAGTGCATTGTAAAATAGTAGATGGGTTCCACAGCCCAAAAGAGGAACGTGGGCGAGTTCTCTCTGAACAAAAATATGCTTTCCCCATAGTCAGCTGAGCTATTTCTATACCCTCTGTTAAATTAGCTGTGTCATTACTCCTTCCACTGAAGTTTGCATTTGTTAGCTTCCACAGACTGTATTTTGTGTGTGTTGGACTAATATGTACCATTGCTCTGTAGCACTGTCTGCTAGCTAGGAAGGACCCAAGCACAGATTTCTCTATTTTACAAAGTCTTGGAAAGAACTAGCTGGAAGACTCTGGCTCCATAACTTGATTTGCAGCTTTCCTATCTTTTTTTACCAGGCTAGTGAGATGAGAGGGTCATCAAGGGAAGTTCTCTGGGGATAATTGTGCCTGTGAGTCCCTGTGCAGTAGCGAGTACACTGTTAGTAGCCTTCATCTCGACAGCTTGTGGCTAGGAATTCTAACACTGGCATTGATATCGTTCATCTGAAATGCATATGTATATTACTTTATAGAAAATAAACTGTGAGGGTGAGAAGGGACCACAGTACAGGACAGTTCCACTGTCACTGATGTTCTGTGACCCTTTTCTGGACTGTGCTTCCAAAGGAGGCTTTTCAAGGGTGGCGTGAAGCCATCCCTTGGTGGCTGGCTCTGGCAGTTAATTAGTGAGCTTTGTAAATGAGCATCTCTGTGCAAGTGTCTGAAGAGCGGCACAGCTTCACTTGTGCGGCTCATCCTGCTGGGCTGGGGCACGGCGGATGAGATTTAAGCAACCTGAGCCTCCGAATGGGATGTTGGAACCACGGATTTCGGTGCTTTTCCTTGGCTTTGCTATTGCACAATTCACCTTGACCAGATCCTTTCTGTTTACCTCCTGCCTTTTTTCCTTGTGTACTTTGACTTCGGTCCCCTGGGGCATGGTCTGCCTCCCAGGAGTAGTCCGTGGTGTGCCTTGCAAGATCTTGGACGTGGCCTGGCCATGTTGCTGTAGTGCTAACAGCGAAGGGAATGGGCATTAGTGTTAAGGAGATGTAGCTGAGTAAATATGCCTATGTGCCACTACTTACAGAACACTTAATTATTTTTGATAGCTAATTAGTGTTTTCTCTATTTGGATGGTTTTACTTAATATAACACATGCTACAAAAGATGGTTCAGGTGGGGTAGGGTTTCCTTCACTTTGAAAAGGAGCCTTTACCTGTCTTTTTTGTTCTGCTGCATTCAGAAATGCTGTTTGAAGGCCTGCTAACTGTTTTCTTGGTTGCAGCTGATTTTTTTCCTCCTTTGGAGGCTTGACAGTAGATTTTATTTCCATTGAGCATGCAGGGCAGACTTTTAAAAGCACAGGGGACTGTAAGGAACTTAATTTCGCTGGAAGGCTGGGTGCCTAATTGCCCTTTCTGCCATTAAAAAAATCTCCCCATATGTGTTTTGTTTTAGTTTTGGGCTTTTTCCCTCCCCACATGGGCGAAAATCGATTGATCAATGTTTGTTACAAAGTTATGAACAAATGTCTCTGGTCTCCTTGATGCATTGATGTCAGCCCAGTGTGGTGTTCTTGCTAACAAAATTAGTTGCAAAGTCAGCAGGAGGCTTGCGAGAACACAGAGCGGGGGTTTTGTTTGCATAGCACACAGGGCTGGCTGCTACTTAAATAACAAATCAGCCCTCTCTGCTCGCAGATCTTCTGATGGTGGCGGGTTTTGGTTTTGTTTTAGGAATTGTTGTTTGAATAAAAGGTCATTTACTGCCTTACTGAGGGGAAAAACAACAATGTAAATGTACAGTGGTGCGCTGCACACTGGGGTTTTTCAGCGGGTCCACAAAGGAGGTGGTGTGTGGGAGCTGTAAACAGCCCCAGCACACCACGTGTGAACGCGTGGCTGTGTCAGCCGTGGGTGCCGAGTGGGACGTGTGGGGTGCTTGGCACCTTCACGGGACCCAGTGCTGCTGACATGCGGGGTGCTCGGCACCTTCACGGGACCCGGTGCCGCAGACATGCGGGACGTGTGGGGTGCTCGGCACCTTCACGGGACCCAGCACTGCTGACATGCGGGACGTGTGGGGTGCTCGGCACCTTCACGGGACCCAGCGCTGCTGACATGCGGGACGTGTGGGGTGCTCGGCACCTTCACGGGACCCAGCGCTGCAGAGGCAGGCAAGCAGTGGAGCTGCCAGTCCATGCAGACAACGGGTGTCCCATCGTGGCCCTGTGCGGGACCTCCTGTGTTAGCGGTGCCCTGGAGAGGGAAGCCAAGCCAAGGAGAGCTGGGGAGAGGAGGGCTTCAGTGCTAGCACCTCTGCGTTTAGCCTCTCTTGCCCTGGTGGGCTCAGTTCTAGCGGGTGCTGAGTGCTTGGTCTCTGCTTAGCAAGGCACAGATGCTGTTGTCGCTGGGATGTGGCGTATGCCCAGAGCTGAGGTTGCAGTTGGTGAATCAGGGCACTGGCAGTCTGCAGGAGCAGGCTTGGGACAAGGGTATTCTGGTACTCAACTCCCAAGAGGGAATGCTGACTGGGACCTCTTTCATACTATAACTTGCAAAACCGAAGGTTGCTGGTTGTGGTTAGGCTGGGCCACCATCTCACCTCTAACTGTTGGTGGTTCCAAAGTGAGCGGTCCCTTGAAGGCCTTGGGCTGGAATGGCACAGGTCTTGAACACCCTGGTCGGGCTGGCTGTCACTGGAGCAATGATGTATCGGTGCTCTAACCAAAGCCCCCCTCCGCATGCTCTTCCAATATTTAACCTGCACGTTTACCAAGACTCATCCTTATTAAGTGCTCTGGCTGGGACTTGCTATTAATGACTGCTAAAGCAGATGGTCTTTGCTGCCTTAGATGTTCCCATTAACCCCTGCCCCTCACCTGAGGCTTCCTGATGGCTGGGTGCAAGTCCCCTCCTGGCACCCTGCTTGGGCCCAGGGGGTCTTGCTGTGGGGAGGTCCTTGGGGACAGGCTTCAGAGCTGGGTGGGATCAGAGACCCGGGGAGCCTCAAGCCTGTACCAGTTTCTGCCGTTGCCTGTTGCTCCTCCAGTAGGACTGCTGCTTGCTGCAACGCCTCCACTGTGGAGGCTGCGTCCATCTGCGGCCTGTTTGTAGCACGAGAAGAAAGTAAAAAGGGTTTGGTACTGGCTGTTGTGGGCATCTTCGCCTCCCTGCCTGGTCAGCGGAGCACAAATGCCTGGAGGATGGAAAGATGGCTCGCTGGCAGTTCTGCATCTTCCGCTTGCTCACAGATCATTCGTGATGAGCCTCTTACCTACTGTACTCTTTCAGCTTTTATCTTGCTTTTCCTGCTAAATTTCAGTCTTTTAAGTCTTGCAGCTGCCTTATGTTTTGCTTCGCTTAAGTTCAATATTTACATGTTATTTTAAAATGTATGTAAACAAACATGTGCTGGTAACACTGTAACAAAACGCAATTATCACTTCCTCCCACCGCTTTCCCCAGTGTTTCTTGGGTTTCTGCTGTAACAGCAGGGACCAAAAATGTGTGAAATGAAGAGATATATTTTTAATTTATGGGAGTTCTTAAAAGGCTCCTTTAGGTTCAGATTAAACCATACTGCAGATTCAAGGGAAAGTTTAAGAAAATCAATTTTCCCAGGCTAAAAAGAGCAAACCCACTGCAGTTTATATAGTGTCCTTTGTTACTTGAATCAATAGCTCTGTTCCCATGAATGGCTGAATAATCACTTTTTTATATAATGTTAGTACACACACAGACTTATCTCCTCCAGACTTTGTTGTTGAACCTGCAGTAAAATATTTTTGATCATTAACAGTTTCTTGCTCTTATCCTTGTTTAATTTTTCCTGTATCTGAGTCTTGCTCTGAGCTTGAAATGTGACGATTATTCCCTGCTGTGGTGCTGGCATGAAGTATAAAAATGCTTCAAATTAATGTTTTTTCAAGAAATTGTAAGAAATGTCAAGCATAACAGTAGTGAAAGGCAGCATCATTTGGGTTTCTTTTTGGCTGGGAATATTTTCAAATTGTCTATTCCAGAATCACTAACAGTGAGGGGAAGCATACCCATCTTGGCAAATAGCTGTGTTTCAGAAGAACCCGCTCAGATGAAATGCATCTGGGGAAGAGCGGATTGCTTGTGTCCTGTCCTGAACCAGGGTGGGTATTTTGGTGCTGTGTTGGCTGCAGATGCTGTGAAGAGCCCCATCCCCTTTCCCTCCACAGGAGGAGTTATTTTCCTTCCAGATGTTCCCACCCCTGGATGGGAGTGTTTGCATGAGTAGAGGTGACAGAGCCGTAGCAGGACCGGTGCACAGGTACCCGTGTGTTAGAGGTGTGATGGAAGGTTGCTCTAGTAGGCTTTCTATTGTCTTTAGTGGTTCTGCTGCCTTAATTATGATATTGCAAATTGCCTTGCAAGGACATGATCCCTTCAAGAACCAGGCAGGACATGCCTTGGAAAGGCTGGCTGGAAACAAAAGGCTTTTTCTGTTTTGTTTCAGTAATTCACACTTATTACCGCTTTGTATTTTAAGCATCACCTTTTCCACTTACAAACAGTTGCGTTATTAAAAAGATATTTTCAGCTGATAGTCACCTTGGCAGTAGTTGTCAAGGCTAATAGTTTGACATTTCAGATCACCCACAACTAATCAGCTGAACGTGGCAGCACATCGGAGAGAGCCGTTAGGGCTGTGTGGCTGCTGCGTGGCGTGCCCAGGCGGCTGCTCTGTAGCCTGCCCGATGGCCCTCGCTGCCGGGCACGTGGCAGGAGACAGAGGGCTTTGGAAGGGCTGGGGAGCGTCTGTCCTCGAGGGCGAGCGTGGTATGCCCTGCTCTCAAATGGCGTGTATGGTGAGCACCCGGTCTCCCCTCCCGGCTTCTGCAAGAGGCTTTCTCCATCTCCTGTATGACTGGAGTTGTGGAGACCTTCCACAGGGTCTCCTGCCTGTCACCCGAAATGATTTGTGGTCAAGAGGTTCCACAGCTGTCTGTGCCTTTCTGGAAGCTCAGGCAAGTTCAAAGAAGCCACACATGGTATCCAATCTCTCTGAAATCCTCCAGTGCCTGGGCCTGGGAGCCCAAAAAAAAGAACAAAAAGGAAGAAATTAGTCTTGCTTCTCAGGTCTCCTGCATGGCAGAGTTGCTTAGGGTATTTCTGAAAGTGTTTGAGCTTGTTGGCTGCTGAGGAAGTGGCATTGCTGCTCAGGTGCTGGCCAGGCTTTGCATTTGCAGTCTAGTGGGGAAGAGCTTGGTGCCCTTTGGAAGGCACCTATGCAACTGCAGCTCTGCCCCAGGATCTGGCATGAGCCTCTCTGGGCCTCTGACTTTTGTCCAGGATGGGGGTTATGACAGACATCTTGTTCTGCAAAAGGCTCTGAGGTATATCAGAAATTAAGAACAGGTGTGAGGTGGTCTGTGGCATGTTGGAGTGCAGGACAGGTGGGTTCTGGGCTGAGAACCAGCTTCTGCAGAAGTCTTGGCATGGGCTTGGGACTACAAAGGGGAAAAATCCTCCCTTGGCATCTTGCTAGCTGGCCTTTGCGTGCTGGTGTGGATACAGGCAGTATAGGCTGGCCTGTGAAGCTCAGATTCTGTTTCCTAGAAAGCTCAGCTGATGTTGCTGCATTTCCAGGGGTGCACCCAGGGTAAACCCTCATCAGGTGGCCTGTTCTCTCCAACAGGCAACACAAGCCTTCCCGGGGCGTCTCCACTGGTGACTTTGGTCTGCTGGGAACCTCTGGGCAGCTGCTCTGGTTTCACAAAGGGCACAAGCAACTGCCTGTCCTCGCTCTTATTTAATAGGACAAAACTTTAAAGACAGAGTTCAGGGCTGCTTTGTGGCTTTGCCTTTCTAAGGAGCTTTGCTGCAGAGCATGTCCAAAACACTGAATTGGCAGCGAAAGATGCAGGTGAGGTCTCTGCTAATCTCCACTTAAATCTTCAAATGATTGAAGTATCCAGTCTTAGTGATGGCGTGAAGAAGTCAATGTTGTGTGTGGTTCCTCCAGTGCCCACTTAAAGATAATGTGTTTTCATGGACACAGTTCAGCATATAAAAGACAAGTTTCCACCTGGTTACAGCACCTTGGAGTAAATGATGAATGCTAGGACTCTTTTTCTTTTTTCTATTTTTTCCTCTTTAGAAACAGTGAAATAGAAGTAGTTTAATACGGCTGACACTTCTGTAACTAAACATTTGCTTGACACCCAGCTGAGATCATTAAAGGGAAGGTGTGAGGTGTTTGCAAAGTAACCTGGTGTCACAAACAAGCTTTTCCTGAGTCTGTCCGGACCAGCAGCACTGCCCATATGTTATGTGTGAAACCGGGGGGCTGCATCCACCCATGGGACCACGTAGGTCTTATTTCTAATTGTTGCATTGTGATAATGGTCTGGGGGAAGAAATTTGGGATATGTTCATTTTTTTCTTAGCACTCTTATCAGTAAGCATGTTTCAGTGAGATATTTATTTGTTTTAGCTGGGGTTTCACAAAGCTCGGAGTATGACATCCTTGTGTCCCTGGTGTCTGGTCCGAATAACTGGAACCTGGAAGAAAACATTGATTTGTCTTGATTCCCATGACCGTTGGCTCCTGATGCCAGTTGGGATGTTTCAGCCTTCCAGGGCTAATTAGACATCCGTATTTCAGCACAAACCCCAAACCTGTCCATTCTTGTGTGCTCTCAGTGCAACCCAGCTCACTTGCCTGAGCTGCTACGGCAATTAAATTGTCCCTGTATAAAGTTTAGTATTATATTAGACTTCTAACCTAGCTGTTATAAAAATATTGTCCATATATGTATCATGACTTTAAAAGTAGCAAAATTATTTGCAGGTATCTTTTCTTTGTGAGGTTCACCCTGTGACTGGTGAGAGGCAGCATGTTGGCCAGGAATGGTTAAAAATACTTGTTTGACTTCAGTGTGGAGGGCACTTAACAGGAACATGCATCTTGTTTCTTCCCACCCTCTAGTCATAGATAAGTGAGCCAAAACAAAGTGCTGTTTAGCTGCTATATGCCTCTACTCCTGATGTATATATACCATGTTCCTGCTCTGGCCATGGAGGTATTGCCTTGCTACCTGGGCTTACATGTTGCAGATACATAAAAACAAAGTGCGCAAAGTTTGGAGGCATCTGGAGCTGTGGCTGGAAGAAGGAAACCTTGGGTGGATGCTGAGAATGTGAGGAGTGAAAATCTCCAGTGTAGTTGGTGGGAAATCCCCACTGGGGTACCCTAGCATGTCTTATCCCATCGCCAGAAGGATGCCTGGAGATCTGGACCACTTTGGGCTATACCTCACTATTCAAATAATGCCTGTTCTCACTCGGGTGTGCCCTAGGCAAACAACTTGTTAGGGAGTTGGGAGGAAAACCAGCGTGTTAGCTATGGGTTTGTGTGGCTTCCGAGCTCCTGCTGTTTGCAGGCGCCTTCTACGAGTGGAAACGCTACTTTTCTACCCTTCGACAACTGCTTGAGTTTGGGGGAAAGAATAAGCAGAAAGCATGAACTAAACATCTTTGTTTTCTGGGATTTTTCCTCATTGGCTTAATTGCAATAACATTTATATCACATAATATAGTGTAGCAGGGTTGTAATTTTCCTATCATCTAAATTGCAGGCTGAGAATTGTGTTAAGAAAGGACTGTAGAGAATGAATTGCTGCTTTCAAAATGACTACTGTGAGCTGACAATGTGACTGGCAAATGGTTACCAAAGGCAGGGTGGGTTTGTGTATAGCGTTAGTGAACTCTAGCATGGTGTGTCTAAACACATCTCGGCACACACTGAATAATACATTTTTAACGAAAAGCAACTGTCTCTCTTCAAACATGCCTCTATTTCTTGCAGGCCCTTTAGAAGGGACACATTCAATATGCCTAATTCTGTGTCTGTTTAGTACTGAAGGAAATGCAACTGAAAGGGATGTTTTGAATTCAATTTCCACTGTTATTTCTGAATGTTTTTCTGTCCCTATGAGACCCATCAGCTTCACCTGTTTTGAAGCAGCTTGGCTTTCCCGGGGCAGTGATTTCAATGATGTTCCTATGGGACATGAAGGGCTGCTTCCCTGTAGCCGAACGGTCAGTTGGAGGGGTTAGAGAAGCTCGTTTACGTCCTTTATGAAACCCCAGTGCTTCAGCTCTGACCTCTGAAATACCTGTCTGCCTTGGTACAGGGAAGAGCTGGGCTGGAAACACTGCCTTGACCTTTTGTGCCATTTTCTACTTATATATTTGAATACAAGTAGGATATGGGCATCAAAATGATAGCAATTCAAAAGGTTTTAATACAAATTAAGTCATGTCTGAATATAGGGCTTTCAAAATGTACCTGTTCTGTGCTGACAGAAAAAAAATCTTTGTGGATTTTAAGTTAATAGCTTCTGGGTGGGGTTGGGATGTTTATTTTTTACGTTTTGGCTACTAATAGAGGTTTTTGCTTAGTTTTAGAAACACAAATGTTGCAAAGCTGGCTTTTAAAAAGGAACTTAATTTCAGACAGCGGACTGTGGCAGTGCATCATGTGGGTGTTTGGGCCTGTAGGGTTTGCCTGGGTCCCGTTTGGTCCTGTTGTCCCGTCTTGGTTCTGCATGTGGATCCTGTAACATCCTGGTGTCCTGGTTCAGGCCCATACCTAATCCTAATAGGAAGGGGGTTAGTTGTTGAAGGAACGGGAGTGTGAGTTGTGATCAGGGAGAACAAAGCAGACAGTTCTGTTGCTGTATGCTCCAATTTGCTTTCAGGCTTTTCTGGTTCAGTCAACTGGGATGCTTTGGAGACCTTAAAACGTATTAAGGTGCCTCGGCTGCCCACGGTCCTGTGGCATAGCTGGGAGGAGGCAGCGGGGAGCATTCCTCCTGGTAATGCAGAGCACACATGTTCATCGTAAGTAAACAGCCAGTTAATTTAATGTGACGGATGGCTTTGATATGTTAGAATAATTCTTACTGTTTTTCAAAACACTGGTGTGGCCACACTTGGAATGAACGCAAGCAGGCTATGAAATTGCCAGTTTAACTAGTGGGTTTTGCAAGGGTACAAAAAGTTGCTGAATTAATTTGTCTTCTCATTGAATAGTCCAACTCTGTGTAAGCATGTATTATCTCCATCTTGCTTCCAAGATTTCCAAGATTGCTTAGTTTTAGCTGTCAGAAAAAATATTCTGATATTCAAGTCTTGTCTTAATTTTTATGTACTATTCCACAACGCCATCAGGGTTTCATTTTTTTCTGAAGATACCAAACAGGGCTAGTTTAGTAAAAAGCACACTGACTCTCTCGCTCATGCTCTGGTTGGTCTGTAAATTAGTTCTGTAAATATTACTTACAGCAAGTATTAAGCTCCTCTTACCAGATAAAGGAACTAAATGTGCTGGGAATGAAGCCTTCTGCATGTATAATTCTGCCACCAAAAGTCCAAAAAGGCTTTTGATTTAAACCTTAATTTTTTTCTTCCTCGTGTGACTTTTTGCTGGAAGAACTTTTTTGTGCATCGCCAGAGCCGAGGCCTTAAAGTTTTGAAGCACCAGGTGAAGAAAGCAATTTCATGGTTCATGCCACCATTAATGTTCTGTTGTAATCTCCAGCGAGCAAGCCCCTTCCGTTTAAGTTTGGGATAATGAAGGGTTTAACTTTTCGGCTCTGTCAAATTAGTTGTGGGAGCGAGAAGAGAGGCCCGCTTCCCTTTTGGTTTTGCGGAGATTGCCTGCACAGACAAATAAGTGAGCATTACAGGTGATTCTTTCTTTGCGCGGAGGTAGAGAGGTTCCATTTATTGCCATCAAATGCATTAAGCTGGAAGTCAAAGCCCTTAGCTTTTTGCTTGCTGCTAGTCTGGACCAGAAGACAATCAAACCATAAGGGTCATTTTCTGCATGAGCTAACCTTTTCCTCTCTTATGGTTTGAAGCCTTTGTTGACAATGAGATGCTCAGTGGGAACATTAAATTAACACTTCATATTCGTGGCTGTAAATTTACTGGCAAGCTGAGGAAAAGTCAGGGAAAACAAACACTCCATCATTTCTGCTTCATTTAGCTGCTGAATGGGGACACTCTCACCTGCAGAGAAAAGAGGTCAGGGCAAACAGGGATAATTTTAATCTGACTCTCAGCCTAGTCTTTAGTGGTGGTGGATTGTGTTGCATTCTGTGCTGAAAGTAAAGGTGAGAGCGAGGTGAGAGCAAGAAAATGGATAAGTACTATGTGAAATGCTTAAGAGACCTTGTCGCAGGCAGGCAGGGATGGATGGCTGGGCTGGTTACTACGGAAACTGGCGGGCTAAATACTATTAATTTTGCAAACTACAAAATCAGTTTGCTCGCAGATAATAGCCGCATTAAGATTTCCTTGTGTCAGCCAGGAGATAACGCTGAATTCCTCCACTGAAGGTTTAAAAAACAAACTGTTTTTCTTTCTTTCCTCTGCGATAACGATGCTCGGAGGTGACTTCATCTTCCGAAGCCACGTGTTAAATGTCTCCTGCCTCTTTCCCAGGTCACGGCGATGGTTTTCAGGGGCTGATGGGCAAATAATGCTCGTCTGCTGCGGTGCTGACTAATGTGACAGCGCTCGGTTGTTACTAGCTATTAGTGTGTGTGACATTGGCGCCGAGTTCCTGGAACACTTGGTGTCTTAAAACTGGCTGCTCATGGGTTTTGCCTTGTTCTGTTAGCAGATGAATGTGTTAAATCCTGTGAAAAGGGAGTCCTTAATTACAGAAAGGTGTTTGGAGATCAGAATGAGATGGCTGAAACAACGCATGATCTGCAGCACTCGCAGTTGCTTGTGTTGCTAGATATCTGTGTTTGTCAAAAATCTGTTAGCAAAAGGTTTTAGATGCTTGAATTATTTTTGGTGGGTGTTGCTTCTCCGGCAGGATTCAAGCCTGTGTTTGGGAAGGAAAAGGTCCCACTTCTGGATGCGGAGCAAGGAGGCGAGGTGCTGAGGAGCAGATGGCATTCTGGAGGACTTGGCTTTTCCTCAGCAAGGTGTTGGATGTTTCCAGAGGGAAATGCTGTTTTCTTCCAGCTCCTCCCGTGTACCCCCAGGGGCAGGGCTGCTCCTGGGGAAAGGGCCTGGGCTGCTGTGGGTGCCTAACCAGGGGGTCCTGGTGACCTGCCGGGTGGTCCCAGTGGTGCTGGGTGGCATGTGAATGCCTTGTGCTGGTCCTGCCTCATTTCCCGCAGGGCGGCGGGGTCAGGTTGGTGGTTAGCCTGCTGTAATGATCTCGTTAGGGAGCTGAAGGGACTGGGGGATTTGCCCGGCAGCTGGCTGAGCGTCTCGGGGGGCAGCTCTGGTGGGGGGAGTGCCCTGCCGGAGGATGGTGGGAGAGCTGGCGAGGAAGCAGCAGAGGAGGAGATTAAGGAGCTGAGGGAGTGACAAGCTGATAATAGAAAACACTTTCAGTAGTCGTAATCCTGATGTGCAAGGACAAATAGGAATGCTTTTGTTCTCGAGTTTATGTAAACTTTCCATTTGGGAGTAAACTTCAAGTAACTTGGTATGCCCGTGTCTCCCGGCGTACCACGCAAAATCCACGTTTGGAGTTCATTGCCACTGAAGTGCTCCTCTACGCAGTGACTGAGGGGGACAATGCAGGCAGATAACGGTGTGGGGCTGAAATGTGGAGCACAAGATGATTTTCAAAATTCTCTTTCCCTCTGATTCATACTGGGGTGGCTTTTCCTCTGCTGCAGTGTCCCCGGCCTGTCTGTTCACGCTGAGCAGAGCTGGAAGCGTTGTTTGATAAAGTTCATTAGTGCACTTGGAAAACAGGCTCCAACAAGAGGGCTTTGCAAATTGGGCTGTTTGTATGGGCAACTCTAGGAAAGTCTGAGGCAATGAGAAGAGACTTATGTGGAGCGGCGACACTTTTATGATAGAGAATGTTATGGGGAGTAACAGTAAAGGGAACTGCATAAAATAAAAATATATTCAAATACAACTTCTTTTGAGCTAAATGGCTTTCTGATCCAATTGCAGAGAATTGCAATACCATACAGCAGTGCTACAGATATTTTAATTAGCTGTTCTTCCCTGCTGACAGGCCAGAATAAATGTCTTGTTTACCTGTGCTTGGGAATTTGGAGTGTGAGCAAGGGCCTGGAGAGGAAAAGATGCTCCCCTGATGGCAACAAGGGGGAGATTTTAAGATCCTTAAATCAAATGGGGAGGAGAAGGAGGGTCAATTAACTAAAAACCTCTCCGAAGGTAACTAAGTGTTGCTGGGAACACTGTGCATGGCTTCTCCCCACTGCTGTGGAAAAAGGCGGCTGTGAAATAAACAGCGAAAGAAATGAGCTACATTAGCCAGACTAATGAATTCACAAATTGTTAGCAGACTAGGGGTGCCTGACATCCTTACCGAGGAGGGCAAAGGCATCAAAACACATCCCCCTGCCCGGGCATTCCTGCTGGTGGCCAAGGAGACGAGCCGAGGTTCCCTTAAAGGCTGGTGCCGAGGGAGGAGAGAAAAATGCGGGCAGGCTACGTGGGCTGAGGGCAGCCGGCCGGCCCGGGCAGCGGCCCTGGGCTGGCAGACAATGGTGCTCCACCGAGGCAGGGCTCCTGCGCCCGGGTTTCACCCGCTGAGGGTGACTGATGGCCTCGTCGAGTGATGTCCTAGCTGCCGAGGATTTTGTGGTGCGGGTGCCCTAGGGAGCCCTGCCGGGGCTGGCAGGCGGTGCTGGAGGAGGGGCAGGGAGCCTGGGAGGTACGCTTTTGCTTTTCTTTTAGCTGCAATGGGTGTTTGCTGTAGGCGTTTCTAGAGGGGCTGTCTCTCTGCAGCCCCTGGCGCATCAGAGCCATGTGCTGGGTTTGAGGACCCACTGGGTGCTGTGGTGGACACTGGGACAGGGTGGGGGGCACCCCATGTGCCTCCTTTCCTCCTGCTTCTGATGTGCAGGCCTCTGCAAGGCTGAGGGCATGCCCCCAGCTAGCCAGCCTCGCAGGGCATGCTGCTTTCAAATCCACAACGCATGCAAAGTCATTAATTGGGGGCTTTGATTTCTTATTTGAGCCCAATCTGAGGCAAGTGCTGTTCTGGAAAGTCTGAGGAGGATGATGTGTCCTTTTTGAACCTCAATGGTTCATGGTGGCCTCAAGTCAATGGCAGCTTATGTTGGAGTTTTACTGGTGATCTTTACTGTTCAGCCTCAGTGCTCAGTGAGATCCAGTTCTGCTGCTGGGCATGGTCCTCTCATAGACATGGTCCAGCCCCAGCTGTAGGAAACTTGCCTTGCTCTGAGTTGGCAAATATTCACTGGAACTTATTTTTTAATAGAGGTCAGGTTGGCTATATCTGCTCTTTCTTGGCTTCTACCATATGGGTTTAGGGGCAGGTATGGCATACTCGGTTCTCAGTGGATTTATGAATTGTGGCAAAAATGGGGTCTCTGCTGTAAACCCAAATTGCAAACTCGCTGCTCAGCCCCATTTCTGCTCTTGCAGTGGATGTTCCCAAACACTGAATTTTGGGCACTGGGTTGGTGTCTCACTTGACTGTTCCTAGCAATCCATAACTGTTCAAGTTACAGGAATTTGGGGGTTCAAATGCAGCCTTGTGCGGAGAGGTAACACTCAACTCCCATGCAAGCTGGAACGAAGCAGCCTAGGCCTGCCTCACGGGCGTTCTGCCTTTGGAGAATGCTTCAAACACCAGGGAAATCTGCAGAGCTCAAGGCTATAGGACCCCTAAGTCATTGCTGCTGAGGACATCTGGTGCTGATAGCAAGCTCAGAGACAAAAATCATCTGATACTTCCCATGGGGACTTTTTGCCTATAGAAGGAGAGACATCTTCATTGAGCAAAGTGCTCCTTTGGAGTATCTCTACCCTCTTGGGGAAAGGGGGTGTGTGGATTTTGGGGAGTGGGCTGGGGGGAAGAGAGCCCAGCCTGGGATTGGGGCCCTCTGGTCCTGTGCTGGACCTGGCTAAACGTCTGAGACATCTGAAGAGTGAAGAGCAGAGGAGTTTGTCTCCGAGCAGCTCTTTTATGGGTGCAAGCAGTGAGCAAGGTCAAAGCTGTGCTTATGGATGCTTGTGTCCAAACCCAGCAGTGCTGCTGGTGAGCTGCCAACATCTGGGGAGGAAGGTGCTGCTCAGCCCAAAGCTTGGGAGCCCAGGGTCTGGCCCAGGGTTGCTGTTTGCAGAGGGCTTGCTGGTCCAGGGTGCAGCTAGCATTGCTCCCCGGGTGCCGCAGGCAGTGGGATGTGCGGGGTGGGCTGGGGCAGGGTCTCCTTGGCATGGCTCTGAGCAGCCCTGTATGTCCTCTGTGTCCCTGAGGCGGGCTTACACCAGCTCGTCTCGCCTTGGGTGCAGAGCAAGAGTTGCTTTGCCTCTGTGAAAGTATTACCATTTATTTTACTGGCCTCTTAAAAGATAAGGTTGGAACATGCAGTCCTGCAGTTGAGAAGAGAAAATAAAGAGGATCAGACACAACCACCATGTACACATGATAATTTCTAGTCTTGGCTTATCTTGTAGGAATTATAAGATACCGAGTAGGAAATAAATCATAATGTCAGGACCAAATGCCATTTTCTTTCTTGGTGTGATTTGCAGCATCCCATTCAAACAGATAGATTTCATTCTCCCCTTTAATTGAATTATGCCCTGACTAAGCAAATGGGATTCATTCTTTGAGATAGAGGGAAATTACCATTTGATGAAACAATGCTTTACTCCGTTCTCACCTGCACAAACATCCTTCAGGAAAACTATTATGCAGGTATCCTTGATTACACTATTGTTCCTTTTGATCTCTAGCTTCGTTTTTCATAATCAACAACAGTGTAATACTGCATGAATATTATCCAGCGAGTGCACGGATGCATTTGAACTGTCCTCGACAATTGTTTGCTGGCTATTTTCTTAGAACTTCAAAAGAGTTTTTTGGTTCTATTTAATTAAAATGCTCTCTGCTGCAGATGGCTAATTGACAGGCAGATACTGCATCAGTGCATTGCTTGGTGTATCACAGCATCTTTATTCTCTTCCTCTTCTCAGGGGTGGTGGGGTGTTTCAGAATAATTAATGCTAACGACCACCAGGAACCCGATTTCCTGATAAATTATGAACATCAATAATCTGAAGTGATAAGAGATTTTGATGCTGAAATCTGTGTTGCTACCACAAGTGAAATGGTGAGTATTACAACTGAAGATTTGGAGTATTGACTCCTGTAACTACAGCCATAGGTCTTTTGAGGTATATATTTCAGATTTGTAGTGTTAAGTGATCTTTGTCTGGAATTCAAACTTTCACTTAATTCCTGATTCTCACAGTTGAGAAGAAATTGAGAGCTTCAGGTTCAAACCCTGGAAGCCAAGTGAGAGAAGCCAACCTGTATAATCATAATTTTCAGCTGATGCAATGGTTTGGGAGGGGAAAGGCTGATCTGAGTCTTGTGTTCTTGGGGCCAGCAATACAGAGCTGTCTCTGCAGGAGGCATCGTATTGTCAGCTGATTTGTGGAGGAAATACGTAAGGCAAGGGAGGAGACTTGTTAATTTTGCTATTGGTAATTTTTTTGTAATTAACTCTTGCGGTGCCACTTAAAGAGAAATGGTACCTGCCTCTGGTCACGAAGGGTTTCGCCTCCTCTTGGTGCAGCGGGAGGGGAGGTGGGAATGTGCAGCCAGGGAAGGGAAAGCACCAAAATAGTCTCCCCCCGGAAAGTTTTGGGTCCCCTGGGGTGACTGCCTCCGAAGGCTTCACTTCCCCAGGCTCCTGGGGCTTGCTCCTGTCCTACCCCTGCATGTGCTGAGCACCAGCTCAGCTGCGTGTGACCCTGCTCTGAAGGGGCAGAGACCTCTGGGGGGGGAGCATCTGTGGTGGGAAGGGGCAGCTTTTAAAATGACAGATTGTCAAGGCCAGTTTATACAATGTAATCAAACTTGCTAAGGTTTTAAAACCATTTTCTACTAGTCCTGAATATGTACCTAGTGCTGCAGATCCTCCTGTCTGTATAAACTTGCTGGAGTGTGTTTCTAATGGAGTTTCAAAAATGTGCAGGCAAACCTGGCAAGGTTGGTAACAAAAATTGCTCTCAATCTACGAGGTGGAGGGCTGGCAACTAATCTGATTACAGTAATGCCATTTCTAATTAATTTACTTGGAGCAGTGACTGCTGATCTGTACTGTTATTAGTGAGCTTATGCTGTTTACAGGAGTTGCAATAAATATGCAAAACTCCGCCTGCACGGTGTGGGCAGGGTACCTGTCAGAGCAGAGGCTGGGCGCTCTCCCCGTGCCTGCGAAAGCCCCGAGGTCAGCGCTGCCTGGGCAGCCGCTCCCCCGGCTGTGGGAGCCCCCCGGGTCCACGCACCCGCACGAAGGGGTTTCTGCAGCATCCCTGTCTCCAGCCAGGCATCCGCTCCGAGCGGCTGGTGTGTGCCTGCCTTGGCTGAGGAGCTCTAGGGGCTGCCTCTTCCATGCGTGTGACAGGTTGATTCACCTGCCCCATAATTACTGCATCTGTAAGATGGATTTGTTCTTTAACACATTCAGGCCGTAAATTTACCAGCCAAGTGCAAAAATACAAGGAGCTTTTAACGCACAGTCTCTCTTCTGAGGCTTTCTGGGCTCTGTAAGTGCGTGTCCGAGGCTGGGCCGTTGCTCAGGAGGAGACCCTGCGGTGCTGTGACCCACCTCTGCCCCGCGCAGGCTGTCGGGCTGCTTGCTCGCAGCCCCTCGCTTTCCCAAGGCAGATGTATGCCATTTCATTTCAAGCATAAAATTGATGCTTACTCCAGCGGTATGAGAACCAAAAAGAAGAAAGCATAAAAATAATTATTTACTGATTCAGTGGCTAGTTCCATTTATTAGTTTCACATCTCTTACAGAGCTAATTATGGCGAATCTCATTAACTGCATGGAGTGGGTTGAAGAGTGGCTTTCCTGCGGCTGGCTGCTGATGTAGACTTAGTGCCTCCACACTGGGTAGTGATCGTGAAGAAATCTTTGATTTCCCAAGGCAACAGGCTTGGTGCTAATTTACATGGTCCCTTTTAGCACATGCTGATGTTCGGTGGTGGAGACTTAAAACCCTGCTTGTCCTGTTGGGTGAATTCTGTGTGCTCCTATAGTAATCCCCCTTCCTGAAGAAGAAATAAAACTTTTAATGCCAAACACCTTCCAGGAACATCAGTGTTGCAGCTGGAATGAATCTGAGATTATTCTGCTGTCATTCCCAAAGTGCTGCCTGCAAAATGTGCTGGTATTGCTCACAGCAACACCCTGCTTTGCCTTTCCCCGCAGCAGAGGGTAACCCTTACAGCATCCCTCTCCAAAGCCTGGGCAAAGGAGGTCTTTCCAAAGTAAGGAGGGTCTCATTAACGTGTAAGATTTGTTAGGATCCTTTCCATCATACAGTGACTATGCAGGAGGAAAAGGGTAAATCAAAGCTCCAACATGTAAATATTTAATTTTGAGTAATTATCTGTTCTGTATCTCTTGATGTGAAAGAGCCTTAGGTGTGCAGGGAGGCTGGGAGCCCTACTATAACATTTACTGGGATGGGGGGCCACCGCTGCTCCCACCCTGCCTGGCAGCTTTCTGTGGCTTCCTCGGTGTGGAAAGCAAAGCAGAAGCTCAGATGTCCATTTCTGAGTCTTGTTCTTAAGCAGTCAAAAAATCAAATTTTTTCAGCCTTCCTAAAACTTGGGGGGATTTTAGGGAGGCAGCTGCAAGAACTAGATTTTTAACTAAAAACAGAGTACACCAACAGACTCCAACTGCTGGCAAGTTCAGGGAAAAGTGAAATATTCTTTTATTTGAGATAAATGGAGGACACTGATGTCCAACAGGCTGTCTGGAGTTCTGCTGTGTCTCCCTTTTGGCAGTTAGCAGGTTTGGAGGGGCGGAGAGGGCTGTGCGTGATCTGTAATGCGGCGTGGAAAAAGTCTGGGGGCTTCATGGTGGCTGGCCAGGCTTCCAGGCCCCTGGCTTGGTGTTTTGAGTCAAACTAAGGTTGTGTTTCTGCCTTTCAAGAGCCGTGTGGCAGGCGCAAGATAGCACAACGCCGCGGGAAGGCTTTGATTGCTGCAACTTTCAGCACGCGCCAGTGGCTCCATTTGATTCCCGATGGTAAAACCCGTGTTTGACTTCCAGTCTAGAAACCGCCCTTGGTGAGAGATCGGGCTTTGGCTGGGGGCTGAAACACGAATAGCAGCTCCAACCAGCCTTCAAAGTGAGGAAATTACGTTTTTAGGCTGGATAGGATTATAGTACCAGCCTCTCTGCAGCCTGTATTTTCACAGAAGTCGAGCAAACTTTCATTTATGCTCCTTGCCTTGACTAAAGCTTAAGGGCTTGTCGCTGCTTATTCCTCTAGTGCCTTTTCGTGCTGAATAGGGAAAGACCGATGCAGGAAGACTGTTGTTTTCCTGCTGTGCAGTGGGTATGTAATTTACAGGGGGTAGCTTATTTTCATATTTTTATCTAAGAGATGAATAGAGAATACATCTTGGCTGGATGCATGTGTCTTGCAATTAATCTTTCAAACTAATGTGAGATTAGTAAGGCCTCAACAGCTAAAAGTGAAACTACTTCTTTTAATCCCAGAAGCCAGGTCTGAACTCTGAAAATATTTAGGTCCCCATTCCTATCAATGGGTGCTGAGTGTGAGAATGTCTTCCAGGGTCTGGGTTGTAAGTAGTTAGCAAATGATTTAGCAAGTGTGTTTTCTTGCAGTGTAACAAAATCCGTTGTTAGTCAAAGCCCTGCCAGGAGCCAGGCTGCCTGAGCGGCTGTGGTCGTGTTTTTGTAGCCAAGAGCGTGCGAGGGATGATGGGGCTGGCACAGCCACCCCGTGTTCATAAAAAGATGTGTTTTCATTGAAAGCTTTTGATGGCCATGGCTTAATCCCGAGCATGGAAGAGGGGAAGTCCGCAGCTCAAGCTGCTCGTCAGGTTCGCTTGGATGCGGCTGCTGTCATATTTGCATTTTGCGATGACTCCCAAGACTTTGGGCGCTTGAAGTGCTGAATGTTAATGGCAGCAGAAGCAGCCGTTTCAAAAGCAAGGTCTGTTCAGCAAGGAGTGTGTTTCGGAAGGAATACAAATTGTTCTGCTGCCAATTTTTTTCCTTGACCGTACAGTAACTTTGTAATTAATGTGTTAGCTGGTTGCCAATTAACAAGCAAAATTGTCTCGGCTGCTGAATGCTTTTCCACTCCCAATATATTCCCTTTTTCTTCCCTGCCTTTCATCTCTGCAGTCAGTCGGATACCACTGCTAAAGCCATCTGCCCCTTCACTCTGGGAATTGCTGTCGTAGCTTCTGGTCCCTTACTGTGTCAGGTCCAGCCCTCTTTGGGCTTGCCTTACTGCTTCATGATTTTTTTTCTTCCTGCTTTTCTCCGCTCTTGGCTCCTGTCTAGCTCTTTGGGATCCTTTCCCTCCACTTCAGACACCAAAATCCTGCTGTTCCACCCCAGACTCTCCCCTCACTGACTTTCCAAGCAGTCTCCCATGCTGTGTTGGTGGCTGAGATGGGTGTCGTGTTTTTCCTGTTGCTCCAAAGGCTCTTTGGGGATATTCCTCCAGTAGGCCAGATGGTGGTTGACTCTCGTGCAGGCTGGTTGGGGGGGATGAGGAGACTCCTGTGCTGCTGAGAAGGGATGGTGGCTTCCTCTCAATGGAGGTGGGTTGGGGAGCAAGAGGGCAGGTTAACTGTCCTGTCCCCAAAAGGCTGTGCATTCCTGTAGAGATGCAAACGCCTCATCTGTAGCCCAGGCTAACAGCTTCACCGAAGCTTGGATTGGAGCATGGGAAGGAACTGAAGATGGGTATGGCCGTGTCCTGTGCTCTGATAGCAGTGGAGGGGGTCTCTGAGTCACAGGCACCAGCAAGGCTGACCAAGAGGGTCTTCAGATGGCCTCCCCATCTGCCTTTCAGCTCTGAGGCGAGATACCTGCTCATGCCGGGCAGTGTTGCTGTGATAGCACACCTCTGAGATGGCCCCTGACCGTGGGAGGCTGCAGTGGGCAGAGTGGGGACCGTGTGGGGCAGGACTTGTCCGGACAGACATCTCTCCTGACGTGGCCGCAGGTGATGGCTTACCTCCACTGCCCTTCCTTGTGAAAGGATGGAAATGGGTTCTGCCAGGGCGCGGTTCAGCTCAGCCCCACAACAGATGCCCCGAGCAGATGAGGTGAGCTGTATGCTGAGAATGTCTCTCGGCAGCGATGGCAGGAGGCTGGTGTGGGTGCTGGTCTCCGCAGCTCGCGCTGTGGTCGGATCGGGGGTGTGGGAGCCACCCTGCTCCCTCCGCTGCGCCTCCCAGGGTGCACGTGCTGCTGTGGCTCGAGGGGCACCCCGAGCCCTCTGGCTCTGCTCTGCTCTCCCGCTTCGTTATAGCGCCAACAAAAATCCCTCAGCGCGTCTAATTCAGTTACCTATTTATTCTCTCCATATGCGTTGTGTGTGTCTCTGGCATGTATATTTATATAAATTCTTATTCGCTGGCTTCATAAAATACCCGTTAGGAGTGGGGCTGGGTGGGGGTGACCCAGATGCACAAGAGGAAATGTTTCATATCTCAAGGAGTGCCGTATGTGCCCCCCGGCAGCCCCTCCCTCCCGCCTATCAGATGTAGGGCTTAATGGGCTTAAGAATTAGAGCAGCTGCTTGGTGCAGAATTTATTGACTGACTGTGCATAACGAGGGGAATTAAAAACCTAATTGGCTGAGCTGCTCCCTGTCAGTTTGAGAATTTTTACTTTTCTGAGGGCTTGATGTTTTTATCAAGGCTCCTGGACTCTTCCCTCCCTCCTACCCTTGCTTTTCTACTTCTGTTTTATGGGTCTGAGATGGAGACAGGTAGAAAGCCTGCCCATCTCCTGGGGATGATGCCACCCTCTTCAGCTGGAGTTTGGCACATAGGGTTGGTTGCCTTGCAAGGGATGAGAGTAAAAAGCAGATGTGGGGTGCAGAGCCACTTCATGGGTCCCCTCCCTGAGCAGCAGGCATGTCCCTTACAGTGGCATTGGTAAATGCCCTTGCGTAGACTGGAGTATGCTCTCCCTTCCAGAATAGACTTTGCTTGGCTTCCCGCTGCCAGCAGAAAACTAGAGCTTGTTTGCTCTATTAAGGTAGGAAAGGGAACTCGCCTGGAAGACAAAGTGTGATTGAAGCATCAGTCCTGCTCTGTGCTGCAAGTTGCAATGCTCCGAAGGTGCTGTAATAGCTTTCCTTTGGATAAAGCTGGCTCATTAAATGCCTCCCTGGAGAAACCTCACCTGTCCTCTCTGCTTCCTTTTTCCAGCTGTGTATGTGGAAGGAGAAAATGAGCTTGAATTTCAGAACTCTAGGTCTAAAAACCTGGCTGTGGGCTTCTTCCGAGGCAGCACACGGACTGTGCCACTCACTGGGCACTGCTCCATGTGTTGCCCATCACCTGCAGGGGACAAAGCCGTGGGGTTGTCCTCTCTGTGCTGAGGAACGGTTGTAGGTGCACGCTGAAAAGGCAGTTTCTGTGCCTTGTCCCGAGCACCACAGCCCCGACTGAAGCTGGTCCTTGTACAATGGCACCTCGCTGGTGTGCGGCACTACTCATGGATGTGTGTATGGGGCTTAACTCAGCCCCCAGCTCCGCTCTGAAACTGGGCCCACTGGCTTTCACTGGTGAAAGGCTGGTGTTGCACGACTTCTTCCAGACCGTATATGCTGTCAGAAGCCCACAGGCCTGGCTTCAGCCCCGGCACCCTCACTGCCCAAATCCTGCATCACGTTGCTCCCTCGAGGGACAGTGTGGCATCATGTGCTTGAGATCTGGAAGGAACTGGCTTGGTTTCTAAATGGGTTCCTCCTAGGCCATCTCTGGAGGTGCTCTGGGGATGAACAGCATGGTGCAGCTTTCTGAGGAGGCATTTTTAGTTGATTTCTTGATGTGACCCAGTGCCATTCTAGTAAGGCTGTATTGCATAAAAAAGATGAGTTAAGTGTCTTGTGTAGCTGTGGCCATGCAGATGCTCCTGCTGCATCTCGTGGTCGCTGGAGCTAGGCCTCTGATGCACTGTCTCCAGCTTGCAGAGACCAGGAGAGGTTTTTCCTCCTGCATCTCCTGCTCTTGGAGAGACTGAATGGGCGTGGAAATAGCCTCACTTAAGGCTATGTCTCATTACTACATTAAGTCAACAACCACTTGAGTATCCAAGGATTTTGATCAAAGCTAGATATTGAAAGGGGGGACAAAGAGTGGCAAACTTATTTGACTTCCACTTATTTCCAGAGCCTGTTGAGCACATGGCTGTACTCCTCACTGGTGTGAAGTGTGTTCCCAGCAGAGCAGCTGCCTGCTCCCTGTCTCCTCTGTGGTCAGGAGAAAGGCTCCTCCTGAAGCTCCAGCCCAAGAGCAAGGGCAGCCACCTCCCTGCCTGCGCCTTGCTCTGGCACCCGGCAAAGGGGAGGTGAGGTGGTCACTGTTCTGTCCTGGGGGCAGCGACCCTCTGGTGCAGCCGTTCCCCGGGAGACCCTGGGAGTGCGTAGGGATGTTCTTGGGACCAGCACCAAATGCTGCTATGAACTTGGGTGCGAATAGTCAAAAAGAAGCAAATCCAAGTAACTGCTGCTTGGGTTTTGTTCGAGTCTCTTGAATTCACTCCTTTACTGTAAGGAGCAAACCTGTCTGGTTTTTCACGGCTACTTCAGCATCTTTTTGAAATGTGCAGAGTAATGAGTTACAAGTAGTTACCGATGTGAGCCTCAAAGCCTGGGTCCGATGCAGGCTCCTTGGGTGACCTTTAGCTTCCGGTGGGGCTTGCCACCTCAATAATTTTGGATTTTTGGGCATTTGTCTTGCTGTGCCCAGTTCCCCCATCTTTAATCTGGACCCCCTTCTGCCTCTGACAGCCTTGCTTGTTGGGACTGCATGCAGTCGTGCAAGATGTCGGTACGGCAGCAAGTACCACAAAGCTGCCAGCATAGCAGCAAAGAGTCTTTGCTTTTTTTTTCCATGGAAATCATATCAGTGTTTCAGATTCTAGTGGAGGCAAGACTGAGGGTTTTTACTGCAGTTGAGCTTGTTGTGGTCACCCCTGTATCCTTAGTCCTCTGTACCTAACGATGCTGTAGTAAAAATAAAAGTAATCTACAGTAAATGTATCCTGGGTACCTATTTCATGATAAAAACACCTCAGTGCAATCAAAGTAAAGTGTTAGTGAGTCTCAGTAGTGTCTACAAAGAGGGTACTATCTTTTGAATTAATTTTAAGTCCCCTCCAACAATTCTCAGCGTTATTTGCAGAAGGCTGGAAAACAGTGGGAGTAGCAGCAGCTCTGATGCATTTTTTTTTCTCTTGTAGGCATGTCTGTGGACATCATCACTTAGGGCTGAATTAGACCTGTCTGATTATTCGTGCTCCTGTTATAGAAGCAGCAAGGGACGTAACCGGGCTGAGAGGTACTCCTACTTTGCATTTAAAAACACTTTTGTTAACATCCTAGTAACCCTTTGGAAATATGAAAGCAGAAGCAGAAATCTGGTTCTGCTGTGGCTGAAAGGCTATTGAAACCCAGAGAAACCCGAAGTTTAGCATGGGAAGTCATGGTGAAGGAGGAGCGGAGCATGGGAATTTACATTCAAGAGGGAGGAAAATGGGGGATTTGGGCAGAGAATAACTGATAGGTGCTGTGAATTCATTAAAAATAGGCTATAAAAGATACACTACAAGGTTCTGGTGACAGACCAACAAAGCTTTTTCTTCCCCTTCATTGTTTATACTGTCACAGGATCCTCACAATAGCTGATAGTTTAGCCTTGTACTCCATGGTTCATTATCTATTATTCTATTTATTAATGCATTCTTGGGTCTTAGTGATGTGATAAACCATCCATGCTTTTCTTTTATGGTTTAATAGGATTCTTCTAAAACCCCCTCCATGTTTACATAACCTTGCAATTCACAGTTATCTATCATTTATTTCCTACTTTATGCGCATGCGATAAAGCCAAGGCAGCCGAGGGGCGTTCAGCCCGCGCTGGCCGGCCGCGCTGTGCTGTCGATCCGTGTTCTTCATAACGAACGTTTCCATGACATCGAATTCGGGGTGCCTTTCGGGGAGGGCTGGCCCTCTGCAAGGGCGAGAGGACATCCAGCTCTTGTGGCAGGTGGGGTTTGGTGGCATGGGGAGATCTCTTCCAGCCCTCTGCAAGAAGGTGATCAAGGCTCGCCCTCGTGAAGGTCTCTGGCCTTCAGGCAGAGGGCTGGGGTCTCGCGAGCCCCCGTGGAAGACCCAGACCCATGGAGGTGCTGAGCTGGACTGTGATAGGAAATAAACAGGGGTTAGATGTTGATTTAACACTCTCTAGGAAACACTGGGGCTCCTTTTGAGGAGCTTGGCTGATGCGATGATTTGCTGACTAGCAGAGCTGGGGCAGAAACCCCTGGTTTAGGCGCTGGAGAGGTATCCGGAACTTTTTTCATTAAATACCCTTTGGAGAACAGAGGGCCAGCATCACTGCGGGGCCACTCTCCATCAGAGGCAGAAAATCATCTAAATATGACACCAAACCTTTATTAACAATACCGGGGAACTGGATGCGAGACCTCATTTATGATTTCATTCATAATCCCTTCAAAATGAGTTGGTACCAGTATGTGATAAGTGGATTATGTGTTAGGCCCAAGTAAAGCCAGACACAATTAGTGCTTTAATAAACCGGTTGTATGCATTACTAACAACTAAGTCATAAGGGAATTGGTGTATTTACAAACCCTAATTAGTAGTTTGTTACTGTGATACCAAATTTAAACAAATCTGTAGCATCACTGACCATCTGGGTTAGAAATCTCTGTTTTGAATTTAATTAGGAAATAGTTGTGACAGAAAATTGGTCCTTATTAGTTAGCTAACGATCAGCATTCCCTTAATTGAAATGAAGAACTGTCTGTTGGGTTTGTGAAATGTTTAGATACAAGCAGAGACAATCAAAAAATATTCTCTCACTTAGGACTTTGTAAGCTGTGATGATTGATTAAATACCCCCTCCCCGATATTTTAACAACTAAAATGCAAATGACAGTTACGAATGTGCATGATAAAAGCCTGGCAATTAGAGTTGTGCATTTCTGGGTTTGCTTTTAAAAATAGTTAGGAAGGAGCTGGCCCAGGCAGTGTGGATGTGGCTGCTCCTGAGCCCGGGATGCAGGAGGCGCTGGCTGTGCCTTCACCTTCCTCCCCCCGAGCATCCTCGGGAAGGGCGTTTCTCATCCCAGAGCGGGAGCCGGGCTGTGTTCGCGCTGGTTTTCCCCAGGAAAGCAGCTTGGCGCCGCAGCAGCACAAACCCAGCCTCATTCTGGCACCCATTTATTTTGGTGGGAGTTGGCTGTGCCCAAAACCTGCAGGGTCTGCGGGGCTGGGAGCCCTCCTCGGTGCACGTGCCCTGCGCTGAGCAGATTGTGGGCGTTTAATGGCCGATCCTAATGGGGGAATAAGATATGTATCATCTTCTGCAAGCACACTTACAGCAGAAGTGAGCATCTCAACCTTGCAATCAAAATACAGATAGTTCCTTTAAAACACAGACTGTGGTTCTTAATTAATTTTCACTTCCTCCCTTTATAGTTCTCCGCAGGACTCGGGATATTAGGATTCCTGGTAAGCTTTTCAGATTAAAGAAAACATACACGGGCAATAATAAACAACCCAATCGCTGCCGTTGTAGCATTACTTGATACTGAGAAACTCTTTATATATTGTAACAGACAATGAAGTTTCTGTAGGGGCTTTAAATCACTTAATGTTGAAAGGAATTCCCAGACGGCTTTATCAGTCACTGTGTAAAATTGTTAGAGATCTCCACCAGCTAATAAATTTGATTTGGGGTTTGTTTTGCTGGCATTTGCACAAACCCTCTGAGAACCAGAGTTACTGTATCCCTATACAGTATTTGAATTCAAAATTGAAATGCCTGTTTCCCTCTCCTCCGGGAGGGGAAATAAAACTTTGCAATAGAATATGAATGTCGGTTGTTTTTCTTTTTAAGCCGGTGCATTATTATTTGAGGAGATATAGTGTTTGACAAAACCATTTATTTTGTTTCAAATATTTTATTGAGTAATAAAACTAGTTTACATTGCTGCCACATATGGGGATTTGTGCCTGTTAATATGTAAGGGAGACGAGTAAAGAAACCAGTACGCTGGCCCCGCGGGTTTTTGCTTTATGGCTCTGGCCGCCCTGCCCTGTGCCCGTAAGGCTGTGCGAACGCGAGTGACGAGGGCTGGGTGCAGGGTGGCTGGGCCGAGCCCTTGCCGAGGCTGCTGCAGGAGGTGCATCGCCTGTGGAGGGCTCCTGGGGGCTCGGCGGGCAGTGCCGAAAAATAAAGGCAATGTTGTTTTCTGGGCTGAATTTTTTTTTTCTACCCAGCACTCTCAAATTTATCATGAATGACTCCTTTTCATGAATGTTCCCATTCTGAATAGGAGAGAACCAGTGTTTTTAATCCAGAAAAATCCCCTCCAAGTAAAGCCAACTGCAGCTGGAGGCAGAGCAGCGGCTGGGCTGCCACCGCCCTGCGAGGAGCCCTTCTCCTGGCGCTGCTGAGCCCCCGCACGTGATCCCTGGCCGAGGTGTCCCTGGGCTCGCTGTGCTGCCAGAAATGCAGAGCACAGACGACCTCTCTCAACAGAAAGTAGCTTTTTTTTTTTTCCCCCCTCCCCTCAACTCAAGAGGAGCTGGGCTGGGGTTCAAGTCTTGCTTCAAGCCCTGTTCTGTTTTGCGCTTTCCTTGGGCTCCCTCTCCTGCCCTGGCATCTCCCCAGGTCAGTCCCATCTGCCAAATGGGGCTAACAGTAATTCTCTTCCGGGACTGCCGTGGGCTTGGGGCCATGATGCCCTTGAGGGGCGGCGCAGGGCAGCCGGGGGTCCTTGTCAGAAACCCCTGGACAGAACAGGCGCTTTCTTTCCCTGCTGTGGCTGCCCAAGGGAGACGGCTTCTGCGGAGGAGCCAGGCAGGCCGGCCCCACGGGGGGGTGTAGCTGTGTACACTGTGGGGCTTTTGCACCCCCAGCCCTCGATGTCAGCGGGATGCTGCTGTGCCATGATGGCCATCCTGTGCGAGACCAGTGCCAGCCGAGCAGGGACAGCCCCGTGGCCCAAGCACGACTGGGAGCAACCTCCAGCGCAGCACAGAGGGAATGGGTTTGCCCAAGTCACAAGCCAGCAGGAGAAGCCAGGAAATCCTGGATTTTTATTTTTGCAATGCTTTGCTGCTTTATTTCTTTGTTTTGCATGAAGATGTTCGCTTTGAGGGATCGTAGCGAGTAGGAAGGCTTGAGGTCACTTGTTTAAAGTAATCTGAGTTGTCCTTTCCTTGAACCTTCCCATGACAGTGTGTGGGAAGCCACGTGTGAGTTGTACAGATGCGTGTATGTATAGGTGTGCTGCCATACCTATGCACATTAGTGACAGATGCTGCTCTCACACCTCTGTTTCAGGCAAGTAATCTGTCCACCCCCCTCAAGGAGGATGACGGCTGCCAACAAGCTTTTTGAGGGGGGATAGGGTTTAATGCCCTGGAGAAACCCAGGACCCTGTGGAGCACGCAGGGGATTTGTAAATGGGGTGCATTGCAGTCTCTGCTCTGCTGGTCAGTTAGTGGGTGTCTGTTATCTGCAAGGTGGGTTTTGAGCATTTTCTATGGAAAGCAGCACGTGGGGCTGAAATTTCCCCAGACCCGGGTCTCAGCCCCCTGATAACATGGTGCGTATCCTGCAAAGTGTCCCTCATGTCATTTATTTCTGGGAGCTGAACTCAGGCACTCTGGGGAATGCATGTATCTTCCTGCTAATGATGAGTCCAGCCACAAATGTTGCTCAGGTAATTTCAGTGTTCCTGTTGTGTAATTCAGCAGCATTTTTAGCTCACCCCCTAACTAGTGTTTACTTCAAAGTTGGTTTGGCTTCCCATACAAGAGCCAGGTCTGCAGGGAAAGCCAACAGCCCTGCCTGCACACTGCCTGTCCCCTCCCCAAATTCATCCTTGTTCTAGTTACAAGGAAGCGCCTGCCTTTCCAGCTGGCCCTGTCGTAGAGCCCGATGTCTCTCCTGGGCAGTCATTTCATATGATTTTAATACTGGCATGTGCTCCTGCTTTTCTGCAAAGGTACCTTCGTTTTGGGATGCCTGATGGGCGCTATCTCAAGTGGGAGTGGGATGCTTGCCCTACCTGCGCGTGCAATAGTTGCAGCGTTGTTCTTTTTCGTAGTATGTTGCCATAAAACAGTATACAAAGCTGTTTCTAGGTGGTTTTTGGATGTTTATTTTGTGCTTTAATAGCCTGGAGTGAGTATTTGTCTGCAGGCCATGTTATCTGTAGAAAATGATCTGAGATGCACAAATAAGAGTAAACCGGGGTATGCCACCTGGGCAGCCAGTCATCCTTTTTGGTGGTTTTTTTTCTTGCTTTAAGAATATTCATCTAAAGGGGAGGTCTGAAATTGTTCCCTTGGTCGGCACCCTGAGCGATGTGCTTTGCCTCCCTACCTGTCTGCCCGGCAGGGACGGTGAGATGGCCGGAGGGCACGTCCTGGCACCGTGGGGGTCTCTGCTGCCACCAGGGCCGTCACCGGCGGGCGCAGGGACCCGTGGCTCACCCGGGAGATGGATGGAGGCACAGGTTTCCCACAGCTTGTCATTAGTCCTTGCTCTGGAAAGGCTTAGCAATTCCTACCTGGTAAATTATGTGCCATTTCTCAAAAAAGTGGATTAAATAAATGGGGCTAGAGCATGTCTTTTTTGCTCTTAGCTTTAGCGTATTGATTTGGACATATTTTCAGGCTGAGAGTAATCAATTCTTGGGTAGATGGGCAGAATAAAATAATTTCAGGCAAACTCTTCGAACGACTTGTCATTAATTTGCCTTTTGCCGGTGCTGGCTGAGGCCAGGCGAGATGTGCTCGGCATCCTCCGGGTGCCGGCGGAGCGGTGCCCTGGGGATCTCCTGGGGCCGCTGGGCTGGGAGGGAGGGGGCCGCCGGGGCTAATGAATGCGCTGTGTTTGCTCATCTTTACAGAGTCACTTATTACCGCTAATTGGGAGGGACAGTTCAAACAAGCACAGAGGAGCAGTTGTCGCGGGAGCGTGACATGGGTTTAAAGAAGCGGCCGGGGAGGACTGTGCTGCCTGGCCCCAGCCCCCCGAGCCCGGCCGCATCCTGGCGCGGTGCCGGGACCCCATCCCGTCTTTGTCGGGGACCCCCTCTGGAGCCGGCGCTCCCAAGAAATCCGGGCAGGCCGAGGCGTCTCGGGGCGCCGCAGACAGAGGCGCAGCTGTCCGGGACGCTTAGGAAGTCACCAGCTGACGGAAGGGTGGGCTCCTGGCGCGGCCGCGCATGGGTTCAGAGATGTGCTCCGCATTAATGCGCCGGGCATCGCCGGGGCTTGTTCTCCTAAAGAGCCCCTTTGATTTGGGAGGGCTGGCCGGCGCGGGAGGGCACGCTGGCGCCGGGGAAAGCTTTGTGCCTTCTTCCGGGGTTGCTGGGCAGGGCACAACACGCTCATGTCTGCCCTTCTGGAGGGAGACCTCCCCTCCAAGCACAAACGTATCTCATCTTTCCGAGTTATTTTTGCTTTCAAGTGTTCTCGTCGAAGCTCCTATTTTTATTTATTGTTGCTATCCCTAATTAAAACCTTTTGGATTATTCCCCTGCAAGCCGAGCGCTTCTTGCAGCTGTGTGCAAGTGTACAAATTCCATTTCAATAGCAGGAGTGACCTGTTACACTCATTTCAAAGAGATTTTTTTTTAATGTTGCTTGGGGAAAATAGCTAAGCATGAATGTTTTAGAAACAAGAGCAATATGGGCTTTGTTTCTCTGGCCACGCTTTGGGTTTATAGTGTTGAACAGAAAATCGGAGCGGGTTCAGAAAAGCAGGTACATCCTGTGCCCATTTATGCTGCTGTCACAGGGCGGGTGGCGTTTGTCCCGGGGATGCGGAAGCAGAAGATGCTGCGCTGGCAGCACCCGCTGCCCCTCTGTCCTTCCCGGGGATGGGCCTAGGGTGTTCCCTGGATGGGCTTGGGGCTGCTGGGGAGAGGATGGAGCCTTCCAGGGGCAGGCCAGGGCTTCCAGTCCCCCCCATGGTGAGGGGCTGGCAGAGGTGGCTTAGGCTTTTGCTTGCCCCTGGCTACTGCCTTATTTTGAGAAATAGGGTCTGGTTTGAGTCTGTGTTTCCAGTTCCTATTTTACCCTTTTTTTTAATTTAAAAATGAAGGTTGCCAAAGTGAAAACGAAAGGCTCGGTTTTTCTTTGAATGAGTAATTCCTCTCTTGTAAAAAAACCCAAACCTCTGTCTCCTGTTTGTAATGCAGGAAGACAGAGATTATGTGCATCTGCAGCCTGATTTTAAATATGCTCTAAAGGCGTATTGTACGCACGTTGTCACTGAAGAGGATAAACCTAAGGAAACAATCTTAATCTAAGAAGTTAGCATCAACCGCTAAAGCACCGGCAAAAAATTCTCCATGTGTGGCTTGAATTCTAAGCGCTAGTCAAGAGGCGTGTGAGCCAAAACCGCCAGTCAAAGAACGCTCTAATCAGAACAGCTAACAAGAGAAAATTTTTTCTTTTGCATGTGTGGCGAAGATAAATCGAGTTTGTTTTGCAGCCTATTCTGTTTTAGATTTCCTGTGTCGTAACAGAATGAATTTGTTGTTCATTGATACCTTAATATATAGGTTGTTGGGGATTTTTTTTCGAGGAGGAAAACAATGTCCCCTTCACTTTTGCATGAATGAATTCATTTATTCTCCGTAACCTCCGGAAGTCATTTATTTTGCCCGGCGACAGCTGCAGGGTCTGTTTGTGTAGGAGGGTTGCAGGCGCTTGGCAAGACCCCGGCCCTTCCTCGCTCCCTGTGCCCAGCGCCGGCGGGGCCAGGGCGGGCCAGCCGCCCCTGAACGGCGCTTTTTGACGGGTTGTGTAAGAAAACTGCACTTTTACGTATCAGAAGTGACTCTGCGCGGGGTGAAACGGCACCCGCTGCCAGCCACGGCGCGATCTTGCTCTCTTCTCCTGAGCGATGCTCCCGACTATTTCAGTTCTTCTCTATGTACTGTGAATGAGCTCTAATCAACAGCAATTTGATTAATATAGATGCTTTTACAGATGCTGTTCTTCGTTGTGACTTAGCAGTAACTAAGGTCCACCTGGGATGTTTTCCCTTTCTTTATTAAAGAAGGAAATCACTTGCCGAGGAGGATTCAGTCTTGGTCCACTGTAGCCTACGGCTGAGTTCACTGAAGCTGGAAACTCATCCTATGGGTCTACGTATTTAAATGGTCAAAATAAACAAAATCTCTTGCCTCCCCCAAAACCCTTCCCAACACCCCAAAGCAATTTCCTAAGGGAAACTCCGTGTTCTTGCAGGCTCGTGTGATGCCGTGCCCTGTGGGTTATCCTCCTCAGACTTGTAAACGGCCGTTGGGTTTGATGTGGAAATGGGAGAGGCAGGAACTCGCGTTACTGTTGTCAGATGCAGCAAGGCGTCTTCTGGTCTCTTTAGACACGTTAAAAGCATCTTCTGTGACTTCAGTTTGGTAAGGTAAGAAATGCTAAAATTGATTAAAGCATGGAAATGAAGAAGGAAACCCTCAATAGATGTGACAGGCTTCAGGCTGTGGATCCGTAGTCAGCACCAAGTGCGTAATACCTGCTGAGCCGGAGATGCCTGCCCTCGGCTCTCCCACCTGAGCGGTGTGCTTCGGTACGTGTTTAACTCCCCCTGAATCCGTGTGTGAAGTGTCAGGCTGGATTGCGACTTAATTCCTCCCGAGGTAAAAGATTGCAGATCACCCACAGTCTGACCAGAATCTCCTTCCTTCCCACCACACCTTCTCCCCCGGCACCTGGGAGAAAACCCAGGCTGCTGAGATTTGGGGTCACATCACCAAATTCAGAGTAAATTTGTCTCCTGTTGGTTTTCCCCACCGGTGCCCTGGTCAGGGAGCACCACCAGGCAGGGGCTCCAGGCTCCTGCTGCCTTTGGGGACCAGAGCGGGGATGCTCTTCTCCGGGGGGGCTGCATCCATCGCCCTCTGCCTCTCGGGTGACGCGCGCTACCTGGGCTCCGTGCTGGCGCTGCGTGGGTGGGACGGTGGCGGGGCTCGGTGGGCTCAGCTTGGGGCTTTTCTCATCCTCCGTACCCGGCTTGTAAATGCGGCTGTGCTGATCAGGAATAATGCGTGGCTTGATAGAACTTCTCCATTAAAAGGTTTTGGAAATAATATATAAAATGAATGGTTCACCCGGCGAGTTTCAAACGGCTGGGGAGGGAGGGGAGCCCCGGCTAACCCGCAGACCTCCGCCGCACCGCCCCTGCGCTCACGCTGTGCCTAAAACTGAAGCTGGGAATGGGTTTTGATTTTTACTTAAAATTCAAATGTCTGATGTTCTTAAATTGAACAAATGATATTTTAAAAAAATATATCAGGCTCCAACATCTGCAGATTATGATTTGCATTTTGAAATTGGCTGCTTGAATTGAACAAGGATGAATACTGTCACTCTTCTTTTATTCGCTCAGTTTATTTAATGAAATGCTAGAGGTCAACCCTTTGTCCTTAAATTAGTTACTATAAAAATCTTTTTGTACTTTTCTGCTTGTTATGATGTCTTCTAAGCAGAAGAAAAGGTTGCCATTAATTATGTCTTTGTTGAATATGGATATCTATTCATAGTTAGTTAAACAGTTTCAAACAAAATTAGCATTGAGCAACTCTAAGGCCAGCTTTAGGTTGGTTATCAAGAATTTTTTGCTAAGAGAATGCTCTTCTGCAAGTGTGCATTATCTAATATATTCAGCTTTCAGTTGCTAATTTTTTTTCCAGATGAAGATGGGCTTAATTGAGGTTGTGCTTTTAAGTTTGTAGAGCTCTTCAGCATCTCATACAAAAGCATCTAGAGGCTTTTCATTTGTCTTGAGTATGTTTTAGATGTACAAATATTATTTACTTTAAACTCTAAATCAAAAGGCGCGCTGTAACTATTTTAAATAAAACATTATTCTCTGCTGAAATATATATAAATTCAAAGCGGGACTTTTTTCATTATCACTTAATAATTTATTTGAAAGAGCTGCTATTAACAAATTTTAGGATAATATTGAAATAGCAGTTTAGTAGCTGGTCTCAAACAGGCGTTTAGTAATGTAATTTCCTTGTCAAAGATAGAGGATGTATATTAACGTTAAGATATAGCTCCGGTTTCATGTCTGACTCTTAGCCGCGTGCCATTTTGAATAGGGCTTTAAAGATTAATCTGCGTTAGTTTTTAGCGAGGCCTCAATGTGCCGATAAAGCTAAATTTGTCAGCGATAGCCGCCTTGGGCGGCCGTCTCGTTTCTGGCGGGCTTCGGGTTCACTGATGTTAGTTCCAGCCTCAGCCGGTGGTGCCACCCGCGGTTACGGGGGCAGCTCCCTGCAGCGGTGGCTTTCGGGGGGCTGCGGAGGGTGGGTGCAGCCTCCCCGAGCCAGGGATGCCCCACGCTGGGGGGGGGGCACCCCACGTGCACCCCGCAGCCCCGCCGGGATGGGGTGCGCTGCCTGCACCCTGCCCCAAGGACCTGGCGAAACCCCCCTGTGCTCTTACTCGCCCCCAGAAACGTTTCTGAACAGAGCCTGCCGCAGCGAGCCCCGCTGCTGCCGTGGCGGGGCACCCCAGCTCTGAGCGGGGCCGCTCCGGGTGCCCGGGGGCAGCGGCGCGGGGCGATGCGCCTGCGTTTGGAAGGGGCCGTATGGACCGGCTGGTGCGCACGGGCCATCGCTAGCCCTTGGTCGGCCAGCCCCGAGCTGGACAGTAACGCGCCGGGTATTTGGAAACGAGGAGAAGTAGGGGATGGAGAGAGGAGGAAAACCGGCAAGCAAAAAAAAAGGGAATAAGAAAATATAAATGTGGTACTGGAGGATTAGTCCTGGTCATTGGAAATGCAAATGAACTTCACGCTTGCTCCCAACATCTTTTTTTTAAGCTTGTATTTCAGAAAGGATTTTTCTCTGTTTTTTCCCCCCTTTACCTCCTCCTCAGTGCAACAGCTCTGCTTTCCCAGCGGCATTAAATATTCTCGGAGACGAGACCGTAACCTTGTAACGCTTTTAGGTATAATATACATACTTTTTCATTTTAAATGCTAGCTCATAACGACATTGTGAAGTAGGGATCCCAAGTCAGCCTTATTATCATGGTGTCTCCTTGAGCTGAACCTCTGAGAAATGTGAAGGGGAGACCTTTTGGAATGAACAAATCCTTTAGCTGCCTATAATTATTTATTAAAATAGGCTACCGGGATAAAGGACGGGGAGGGGGAGGGAGGAGCAGCATTCCTTTCTCTGTACGTCCCTCCATGCAGATATATGTATGTATACATATCCAGTGACCAAGCGAAGCGATTGCGATGTCCGGGCCCTGTGTTTTAGAAATATAAAATAATGGATGCGCAGAAGGGAAAGATGAAACATGAACAGATCGCATGTGTGTTTGAGCCGAAAGGAAAGCGCTGCGTCTTGGCCGCGTAGCAAGCATCCTCGCCCGTCGGTGTAAATGCTGAGCACCGGGTTGGGAGGAACGTGGTGATGGACCTGTACTTACGGCTCCACGTGAAGAGGAAAATAGGAATGGGATCAATGTTTTTCCCACTGTGTGCGTGAGTGGTGAAAGAGAAACTGTCCTGCTTCATTAGCTGGGCTGGGTAAAAGCAAAAAAAAAAAAAACCAAAACCCTAAAAAAACTCCTAAAAGCAAAAAGCAAACCTTGCTGTCATTGTATTTAATGAATTGCATTGATTGCTGCAGATTTGTCTAACTTCATTAATCGGCCAAACCAGGACGTGGTAGCTTTGTGCTGTTGAGTGTTGCAGAAGTAGTGTAACCCTCTCTGTACATCTGGAGAAATTTTATAAACTTAGCAGGCTATTAAAAAAAAAAAATCTTTGGGGTCAACTTTCCACTTGTGCCTTTAGCTCTTGAACAAGTACTTTTATGGTTTCTTCTAATATATAGGATTTATCTGCAGCTCTGTGAAGAGCTTTTAAATTTAATCCAGCGTTGAAGTAGTAATTTGTTGCTGGCGCTTTATAACAGGCTTTTCTTTTAACTTGCCCGGGATGCGGGCTCTTTGTGCGGGCTAATCTGCGATACACAATGCCAATCTGCTCGGGGTATCTCGGGCGGGGACCTCAGATGTCCTCAAAATACGAGGAACGGAGGCTGGCGAGCGCGTTACGATCGGAATGGTAAGACGGGAATTGTCTGGCAGCGGCACTCCGGGGAGGTCGCGCGGCTGGGGGGGGCTCGGGGGGGCTGCGCCCGTCGGCGCCGTCGTGATCCCTGTTGCGCGGGCGTTACGCTCGTGGCTCGGTCGGGACGGGAGCTTTTTTCACGTGTGTGCACGGAGCTGGCGGTGCACGTAATTTATAGGAGCTCCTGCAGCTTTTCTGGAAAGTCTGTAATTTTTTTCAGTCCACTTGGATAATCATTTTTTTAAATCACTTTTTAAATTCCTCTTACCTTGGCAGTAATATGGTTTGGGTTTTTTTCCTGGAGGAGGCAGTGGTATAGGCTGTTGATTTTTTTTTTTTTCGCTAGAGAGGAAAAATCATGATAAAGAATCTTTTACCAACTGTTTATTTTATTTGACGTATACACAATTTTTAAAATAATTCTTAAAGTGAGAGTTTCACCGTTCTGCCTTACAGATGCACGTCTTTTTTAATAAAAATAGTATTTTTGTTCCTAAATGATTAATGACTATTTTATTCCAGATACAAAAACATATTTGGGACATGTTTGGACATAGTATATAAGCATTTGAAATAACGCACAACAAATACAAGATAATCTCTCATAAATAAAGATACTAAAGCCACAGTATTAAAAATGGGAGTAGCTCTGCCCGCCTGCCTTTTATCGGGAACGTTTCTAAACTAGGCTGGTATTACAGGGGACTTTCTGGCAGCTATGGCTCAGGCAAGAAATGCTGATGTATTTACATGAATTATATTTGTACTTTGTGTTTTTATGTCTGGGGAAAAAATGGATCCCTTTGATACACTGTGTAAATTGGCTCCTGAGGCACAAGACGTATGTCAGCACCTTTTGCTTCTCTCACGGTGCTGTTAAAAACCTGCTTTGGGGAGCCCCGTGCACCCGAATCCCATCCTGGTCCCTGCGAACGGGGACAATTTCCCTCCGCCGTCACTGCCGGGCGCTCCTGCCTTTTTCCTGCCAGCTACCGTTGCACGGGCGTTAATTAATTACAGACCAAACCCTGCGTTTCCGAAAGGATGAACCGCAGCCCAGAAATGTTTTTGAGCCGTAAAGCGGGGACCTTGCAGGTACGGCAGCACGTGTGGAGGTTTATAGGGATGATTTAGTGAATATGAGAGCATATTTTGTGCTCCATTGTTTAGACTCAAGAAGGCATAAAATCTTTAACATCTATTTATCATGTAGCTATTTTAATGTAAACATTTGTCTATTTGGATGAAGTGTTTTCATTATTAAGCTAATTTCCACATGTTTCAGATAGACTGATGAGTTCGAAGCAGAGCACTTGCTGATGAGAAATGAAATTCTGCCTCGGCTCAGCCTGCTGTCAGATACATCTTCATTAGTTTTTGTCATTCACCGATGGCAAATGCTCTATAAATGAGATGACGATCAGGTCCGCCTTGATAACTTGCCTTATCTCATTAGTTTTCACATCAAAGTTAATCAGCAATGTGAATTGTAATTGCTGGAAGAGACAATGCAATAGATCACTCGGCCTTTTTTTTCTGTATGGCATCTTGAAACATCAGCAGGCTGGTGTGAGTAGATAGGCTCAGAAAGAAAATGATGTGGAAAGCATAATAAGCAAGCTGCTCAGAATTAATGAGCTTACCCAATAAGAAAAGAATAACCAATCAATGTGAGTTGGGCAAATATAATTTAGGAATAATTGCTTGATTGGTTGTCTATAGTAGACTGATTTGACCACACACAAGGATTAAGAATTAAGATGTCAAGGCAAAAAATAATTTGGCAACTGAGGGCATGTAATTTTTTGTTTCCTTCCCTTTATGACTGAAAGAGATTGCTGTTTGATATGTTATTCCCCAAGAATGAAAACATTAGATAGACACACGCTGGTGGGTTGGTTTTTTTTTTTCCTTTATGCTTCTTTTATAATACAAGCTCTTTCAAACCTCACTGGGAATATTTCAGTGTGGGACATTAAAAATGAATAGAGAAAAAGAAAAAAACACACAACCCCAGAACAACAAAAAACCCCAAATGTCTTCATTTGTAAGCGTGGCATTGAAAAGAGCTGCGAGCTGGACGGTGCCGTGCACAAAACGCTGGTTTCTGGCAAAACGGCGTGCCTGGGTGTTTGCAAAGCCCAGCCATTACTGGGACCAAATCTGAAACGCCATTCTTGCGGCGCGCACACTTTAATATAATTTTCCCCGCAGCCATTGGCCAGTTAGTAAAGAACCCTTATATTCTTCTATCTAAACTATGGGGAAGGTTCAGCCAGAAGGTAAATTTGCTTTGATCTACATTACACCTAATTGAGTCACCACCAATGTCTCTATCCCAACATCAAGAAATGTGAAAATGTTAGATTATTTCACTGGGGATTAAACCTAATTTTCGCGTGTTCTGCATTAACCTATTAGGCTGACTCATCTGCATTGCTAATATGGCTCAGGCAGCTGTCACTGCTAAAGAAAAACATGATCATGCAATCCTTGAATGAATGATTCCAGCTCTGATTAGTGTTAGTGAAGTTAGCTGAGCCCTGGTGATAAGGCAGGAAAATTCCCAGGTTGCCAATAGCTTTGAAAATTATCAGACTGTGGGCAAAAATGTACCTCGCGGCTCGCGGGCCTCCCTCCAAAGGCGACATTATTTAAGGCTGTCTTTTCCGGCTGCTTGCATAAACGTGTTTGTTTCTTTCAAGGGGCTGATGCCAGGGGTACGTATTAAAATGCTAATGGGAAACAACCTGAGCGCAGCCCGGTGTGGGGAGCGGGAGGTTTTTCCCTGCCCGGGTGCGTTGGCCGTTGGGTTAAATGCCGTTTCCAGAGGGGAGCGGCGGCGGAGATGCCCGACCGGCTCCGGCCGGGAGCAGGGGCTTGCGGGAGCCCCCACGGACCACAGCCCTGTGTCTGTGCCTCTACCAGCCCCACTCTTTGTTCGCAGGGCGGCGGGCACCGCCGTCATCTCGAGCTGATCCTTATTCCTTTCTATCTGTCAGATTTAAATAGTAAAAAAAAAAAAAGGCAACAATGACACATCCCCTTGAGATGGGAAAAATTTAGGAATGAGTTAGCCTCCCAGCAATAGAGGCAGGAGCCAATTTAATCCGATTAGTGCCTGCCAACAATGGATGCTCCTAACCCGTTGTGGACAGAAGCTTTCACTTTATTTGTTTCTATTAGCCAAGAATCCGAGATATCGGAAAAGTGGAATTTTGCCCCATCGGATCGCTCAGACGATCAACAAAAAAACAAATTGAGGAAAATGGTCTAATGTGTCAATATTTATCTTTTGGCCCTAATTGTCTGCAGAGAGGACTTGTTGAGTGTGCAAAGTTTGCAGCTCCGGTTTATCTGTGTGCTCTTGATTCCCCCATTGTATGGATATAGTGGCGGCTCCTCACAATGTAATGGTGTTTAAGAAGGGCAGTAACTGCAGAGGCATAATAGAGGCATTTTAATGGAAAAAGACTTGCGGTTGTCGACCAAACTGCAATGCTTGATAGAAAATGTGAAGGCTTTAAACTGATCTATATATATATTTATATAAATTTACCGTTTCTTTGTGAATACACTTACTGCAGGTTTAGGCAGAGGCTTGTGTCCGTCGAATTTGATAGCAGGAAACTCATTTTCAAATACTTTTGAACGTGTTCTCCTCTCTCCCAGACAGAAGCCCACCGTGATTTTGATATAATTTACTACCAGCAGCATAAATCGGCATCACTGGTGGCTCCCCTCCCTATGTGTATGGCTGCGGTATCCCTTTGATGGGGAAACACTGTACCTGGGCTTGGTGTGGTACCACTGGAGGCATCTCCTCCGCCGTCTGCCTCCACTGAAGGATTTCCCTCCACTCTGGGTGAAGCCACCCCAGCATCAGGCTTCGTGCCGATCCCTGAGGACCCTCCAGAAAGCACTGACCCGCTAATGATTTCCTCCCCTCCATGACTTTTCAAGGTCTGCTAGGTATCTGGTTTTCAATCAGCATGGCACATGTTGTATTGGTTCGTTACAGCACAAATGGTCCCCCAAGGCTGCTGTGAAATGCTTCATGCAAACCTGCTCTGGGATGGCTGGGGGGATTATTTTTTTTATTAATTACACTCATAGCATCATCAAACTAGGAAATGTGGTTGGTTTGACAAGACTAGGTATACTACAAGGCTATGTCGGTCTAGCTTGTTTCGCTTGCTCTTTGTGAGACATGGGATGCTCCTCGGTGCTGTTCTGCTCTTCTGAACCGCCCATGGCTGCAACACCACCGGACATCCCCAGCAGCTTCCCAAGAGGGCAGGCAGGCTCTCTGGGAATGTCCCGGCTTCCATGTCTGAGCCTCGCAGGCGTAGTCAGGCAGTGAAGGGCAGGATTTGTGTCAGCCGCAGCCATCTAGGGCGGGTGGTGGGTTTGCAGAGCCTGGAGACGGAGACCAGGGTCTGCAGAGGGTGACCCATCCCCTCTGGGTGAGCACCCCTCTCCTGCTGGCTGTGGAGGGGTGAGCCGGCTTCTGCCCACCTTTTGGCAGCGAGATGTCATCCCTGTGTGGTGTGAGCACCCAACGGAGGCGTCCATCCAACCCTGCCGCCTTTTCACCACCCAGAGGTTTAGCAGCCTTAAATAGCGTCAGCCCCGCACTGCTGCGGGGCGGGGGGGTGTGATCCCTCCCAGCCTGACCCCCAGATCCTGCTGATGGGCACCCCTGCGTGTGCAGTAACAACCGACCTGTCACAGAAAAGCAATGACATCTGAGGATTTAAAGGAAAACATTGTTCTGTACTGCAGTGATTTACTTGTGATGCTCACACAGTATCGCTGGAGCAGGGTTTTGTAGGATTTAAAAAAAAATGGATTAGATTGTTGGATTAGATATGGTTAAAAGCGTTATAAAACCTCATTGTTCTGGTAGTCAACCAGCCAGAAATCTCCTTTAGGTGTCTTATTTTATAATTGTCCCCTATGAAATCTATTACCGCTTTCTCTTTAAGCCTGTTCTGGCAGCTGCTTTTGCAGGTGGGATGTTGCCCCTGGGGTCTACAGGTCAGAGCTGTGTTTTGGGGGTCCCCCCCAAGGGTTGGCAGCGCTGGCATTAAAACACAACCCCTAGAGCCCCGGGCTGGGGCAGAGCAGCGCTAACTGCGGAATGAGGAACAGCACAAAAAATGGCACAGTGAGGTATTTAGTAAAACCAAGGGGAACAGGAGCCCTCCCCTGCCCCAAGGGGCCTCCCTGGGGACCCCCACCCCAGGCCAGGAGTGCTGGTCAGGGCAGCTGGACCTGGCCATGCCCGTGGGCTCCCAGTAGCGGGGACGTGCAGTGCAGACCCTTGAGCTTTGGGGTTTTACCCCAAAGTATTGAGTTATTTGTGATACGGAAAAGTACTGATCCTCTGAGAAGACCTGTGCTGCCTGGCAAAGGTGCTAAATTGCAATTTGGGAGAGGTGTGTTTTGATGTCACAGGCTCCTTAAGTAGCTGCAGACTAGAATTTCATCCTTGTGGCCCAAATCTGTTAAGGCAATCCTTGATTCTGCAGGTGGAGAGTGAATTTACCTGCAGGGCCTCGGGGCAGCTCTCCCTGGGCAGTTGGATTAGCACCCTTCCCTCTCCGCTCCTCCCCGGGTGGATGCTGCCCGTGAGCAACAGCCCTGCGTGGGGAAAAAGGATCGGGGTGAATTATTCCCTGTCGCTACCCCAGAAAAAAGCTCCAGAGGTGGGTGCTCTTGTCCTAAAATGGGATTTTTTTTCCACCCCTTCTGTTACGGTGATTGGCTCCCAGTGTCGACTGAGCAAACTCGGGAAAAGCTGCAGTTATTCCAGAGTACGTGTCCACGTGCAGAATATTCTGGAACAGGTATTTCACTTTAAATTCATGCCCCGTCTTATTCCAGAATATTTTCCCCGTGTAGAGGAGCACTTAGCTGGGGTCTCTGCTTGCTGCCGTACTAGTGATAAGATGGATTGGCTGATCTAATAGGTCTTTTCAATCTCTGATTTTGAAAGCTAAGATTGGGAAATTAATTTCAGAAAGGTCAAAACAGAGCAAGGCTATCCTGCTGCTGTGTGATGGATCCTATTTTTTTTAAATCTGTCTATTGAAGAAAAGGTTAGTTATTCAGCATCCTGCAAAAAAAAAGAAATAAATAAACCGAGCAAAGAGAATACAAAAAGTGTATAGATCTGCTGACCCATTCGCAATCTTCAGTTAATGAAAATGCTGGGGAACAGGAGTGGTAAGAGCCTGCCGAGCTGGGAGGCGCTGACCCCGCGGCTGCTGGAAGCGGAATGCTCCCAGCCTCGCACCCCCCCGATCCCGGCGCGCGTGCCGCCGGGGCTGCCCAAGGGGCTTAGGAGCCGCAGGAGCCCCGCTGGCATCCCTGCCGCCGGCATCCCCGGTGCCGCGGTGGCCGAAGCGTGGGAGGTCTGCTTCCGCGGCTGGTGGGCTCACGGGGGTTTTTAGGGGCAGGCTGCGGAAATGCTGAGCAAAGCCCAGCGGCGCTCACTAAAAATCCAGCTTGAGACGTAGGGGCGTCAGAAACGGTCAGGGGCGTCTTTCTGGGTTCACTCGGGTCACGGAGAGGTTTGGGGAGCCGTGTTGTATGTTAGTGCAAAGCTGGTCGTGTTTTTCGGTGAGAAAAGAAAACACAAAAGAAAGGGGGGAAAAATCAAAAACAAAGGCTTTGTATAGATATTTCCCTTTTTATTCATTTTTTTCTAATGCGCAAGCCACACAGTAAAATTAAAAATAAATTGCTTCAGGTTTTTTTTAACCCAGGAAATCATGGGGAGAGCAAATGGGCCACTTGGGGGGGGTAATCACTTCTCAATTAAAAAGAAAGTAGATTTTTTTATTTGTTTGTGCTTTTTTTTGCCTCTCCACCTGATATCTTCAGTAAACCACTGAGCTGGCCCTTCCTCCGTCGAATTCTGTTCTTACGGATGAAAATGCGTTGTTGCAGTTTTTGGAAGTGGGGAGAGGTTAGTTGTTTTTGGTAGCACTGATTAAACCCTTGTCCTGCCCTAACTGCGCGTTGTACGTCGCACTGTGCCTTGAGGCTAACGCGGGGCGAAGGCGGGCAGCTGCTGCTCCGGGGCATCGATGTGCAGCCCCACGTCCCTGTGGCGAGGAGGGTCTGGAGGAAGGTACCCGGGGAGCCGATGCAAAACGCGAGGGTGTTGCAGGGTGGGTGGCAGTGCGTGACACGCTGGGGCGGCTGCAGATGTGAAATTCGGCCCTTCCAGAACTAGCGATGCACCTCTCCCTCTTTTGTTAAGGAAAAAATACACCGTAAGCGCTAACTTGGATCTCCTCTGAGCAAACTCAAGGAATTCTGCTGATTGCGCTGGGGGTAGGATCCTGGTTTGAAAACCTAACCCCAGCAATGTTAATTAACACACTTGCCTCAGATTTAATTCACCCTCAAACCCGTATGAGCCAATCTCACTTGAAAGTTTACTCTTTACAGGCAAATATTAAACCTGTGTACGTTTGGGGTTATACCCACGTGGCAGCATGTTTCAGATCCATTATTGAAGCTCTCTATTCCTTGCTCGTGCATTTTCCTGCTGCTTTCTGCAATCAGTTCTGCAAAAACAGTACGGCAGTACATGGGCAAAATAAACAAATATCTCCAGTTGAGGATTATGTTAACAAGTTCAGTAATAAATGACAATTATTAGTCAATATATACAAATGACTTAATTCTTTTAACACATCAGGCAACACTGGAGATAAAGTATAACTTGGGAAATTGGTTGCATATTTCATTCTGAACAGAAGATGTGAAGAAAAATGTCAGAGCAAGCAAACACATCTGGCTCATTAACGTGATTATCTTTTCCCAGTAAAGAATCTCAAGCAGATTTGAATGGACACCAGAGCATCTCTATAAATCAGATTTAGCTCCCCACAGCAAGTGCTGGGGAAGCTGCCAGGCATCAGTTAACCTGTCCTTTGCAACGCTTCTCTCGCTGCTAATTCCAAAAACATTGGAGCGATTCACATGTAAAGACGTTTCCATAGTCCCGAGTACGTCCTGCTTCCCAAACCTGATACTGGAATTAGGCGTGGATTAATCTTCTGGCGTCCAGTGAAAAAGTAGGAAGTTAAATCTCTGTAAGTAGAAAAACAGATATTTTACTGACTTAGGATGAATGTTGGCTTAAATGGAGGAATCTGTGCAGTGGGGAAAAATGAGGGCACATACGTGCCTTACGGTATATATGGTATAGCCTGGGTGCCTTTGGCACGGGGAGTACCTGTTGGCTAGGGAAGGCGTCTCAACGCACGTTGTAGGGGTGCACACATGGTCCAGGCGGCCTCTGGGGTTGGGGTTTTTTTGCTGTTATCGCATACACACGTAGACGTAGCTCAGCAGGCTTTTAGCAGGGCTTTTGTAGGGACGCGTGTGTGGTCCCGTGGCAGGGGGAAGGCGGTGAAGAGCCACCGGCTCCGAGAGCGTCTCCCCGTCCCGCAGGGACTCGCTGTGCGGCAGCTTTCCTGCAGGACGACTGAGCCCTGGGAGCTGCCGCCTTCCCTCTTGCGTCAGGGACTGGGAGAGGAAAGGGGATGCACTTGGTGTGTAGCACAGCAAGGTCGCTCATCTGAAAAATCATTAACAAGACTTTTTATTACCTATGATCCATATAAACGTCTTCCTCAGCAGAGGAGTGTCCAGCCAAATTATGTCAATTCTGCAGGTCTGTGCGCAACACCAAAGGGAGACATTTATTTCGGTCATGAGTGATAAAAAAGAAATTCGTCTCCGTGCCATGGCTTAGGACAGCATCTCGCTGAATTAGTCTGAAACCAGACCTGGCCTCTAAAATTTACTTCTAAAAATGGAGCGCTAAAATTGGCGCCCGGAGATGTGTGCTCTCCGGTGATGTTTCCCAAGGCAAACACCACCGCCTGCCAGGAGCCGTGAGATCTGGCTGGAGCGAAGTGACCACGGCAGCTCGGAGCCGCCGGACCGAAGGGAACGGCTGCGTGGAGAGAAGCGGCTGATCCCTGGGGATGCTCACCTGGCCCTGCCGCAGCACCCGTAACCGCAGGGATGCCCCTGCCTGCAGAGGGTAACGGAATGGGGTACCCGTCAGCGCCTTCCCCAAATCACGCCGCGTCCTTCGCATGCAGCCTGCTCGCAAACCTTCACTGAGCTGCGGCTGTTTGGAAAATCTCTGGGTTTCTGCGGGTAGGATAGTTCGTATAAAAAAAAGAATGATGTGGTTATTCCTTCAAGTACTTAGCTTTAAATTATCTTCTGTTTGAAAATTTTCAAGCAAAAACATTAACTGCAGCCTAGCTGAGGAGGTGCTGCAGGTTGGAGGCAGGACGCTTTTTTCACACAAATCAGAGATGTTGACTCTTTACCAGCGTGTAAGCGGGACCTGTTCCTCCCTCGCTGCAGAGATGGGGCCAGGACTGCCACAGATTAGAACTTTTCCAGTGTTTTCTGTCCTTGTACGTTTTTTAAAAAGCCCTTATGTGATACAGAAGCTGAGCAGAGTTCTCCTATCTTGGGGTTTGTTCCTACAACTTCCAGGGGAGTTTTGCCCAAATCCTTGTTTTCTTCCCCTATTAAAGTGCGCCTGCGAGAGGATCTAGGCGTTTGGTACTTTGGCTTGGAGTCACAAAGGCATTTAGGGCTTCGTATCCTTCTGCTTTTTTTTCCATGTGTCGTAGACTTTTGTGAACTCAATCACTGCTTAAACATAGCATTTATATAATAGTTTGGAATTATTATTGTTATTTAGATAACAATTTCACGTTAAATATGCCCTTGTAGCAAATTTGCACGGGAAATGTAGTGATCCTTGGTGCAGGAGTGTCCAGGGGGCCCCGAGGGCGTGGAAGGAGCAGGCAGAGCTCTTCCCGCAGGGACTAGGCTCCTGCCCGGACCACGCCGGCTGTCCCCCCTGTGTGACACCTTTGAACATCTCACGGGTGGGATGCCACAAATGGCGTAAGGGCATCTGTTGGCGTAGCCAGGGGAGGAGCATGGTGTGGGGCACGAGCTCCCCGAGCATTGTCGCTGCTGCAGCACGTGCTGGCACGTGGCTCAAGGTGCTCCTCGAGTCCAGCCCCGAGCGATTTGCCTGTGCAGAGGAGCCCAGCTCCATCGCCGTCCCGCACCCCTTCCTCCCGGCTTCGTCCCCTGCCGTGCCGAGGGGAGGGAGAGGAAGGGCGGTAAAGGCAAATAATCCGTGTTCCTAGAAAGCAAAATAATAAGCATGCTGTAGGAGCTCTTGTTAAAGCCGAGGCGCTGCTCTCCCCCCCCCGCTGCAGAGCAGATGTTAAAATATTGCCCCCGCCGGCTGTGCAGGAATTGGTGGAGCTGCAGCCTGCAGATGCTGTGGGACCCCCACTCGCCCCCCACGCATGGGAGACGCCGATAACTGGCTTCTAGGAGCTGGTGTCCGGGACGGATCCCAAAGAGGTCCGGCGAGTCGGGTGCGTTCCCTTGGCCAAGGATCCCGGCACCAGCGTGCGAGCCGCGGGTCCTTAACCTCCGGTGCATCCCGGGAACACCGGGGGGAATAGCTCTAAACCCCATTTAAATAGGGAGCGGGGGGGAGGGAGAGGGGAACATTTATTAACATCTAATCCTGTTAAGATTTTCTACACCATATGTCTGAGCAACAGAACATGCGAAATGTGTACTAATTACTCCTGCCTGTGTCATGTGTGTATATTTTATATGCAGTCCCTGACCTTTTTGTTAATAACTTCACATTATATTCATTGACCTGAAACAAATTGAATTCAGTGGCACTCACTCAAGAATTGAATTACATAGTCTTCTTAATTGGTCTCTTATTTAAATGTGGAAAAGTAACAGTTTACCACCTGTAATTTTTTTTTCTTTAAGAAATTCCTGCGGTGAGTGTGCGTGTGCGTGCGCGCCTGATAGGGTCGTGTCTGGGGGGGAATTATCACGGAAAACCCGAGCCCGGCGTGAGCTGCAGAGTGGAAAACCCTGCCCCAAAAAGTTTTGTCCCTCCGGAGCGAAACCACTTGTAAAAGTCTGTAAAAGCACCTGAATAATCTCTCCTCCTTGGGGGAGAGGGGGAAGCTGCCCTCGGCTCCCGGGAGCCCCCCCAGGCCCCTCTGTGCTCAGCGCCGGTCCCCCTGAGCTGCCTGTCCCCCGCCTCCGCCGGGTCCCCCCCCAGGCTTGTCATCCCCAAGGTGGGGAGCTGCGGGGTGCCTCACCTGCCGGCGCCGACCACGGAGGAGATGGGGCCGGCTGAAATTTCTGCTTTGCTTTTATTCTTCCGATGCCGAGTTAATTGCCGAAGCCGCAAAGAGGAGACTTACTCTTTACTTACTATATTTAACTTAAAAATGCAAATGTTATTAGTGTCCCGATCACTGATAAGAGTGCCTTTGTGCCATGCTTTAACCTCTATTAGGGGGGATTATGAGAACGTATCCACATTGGCATTTTCTAAGTGTCACTATGACAGCACTTGCTGCACAAATGCCTGGCTGTCACACTGAGGTTTATCACTAGGTTTTTTCCTGCGAATGCAGACTAATAAGCCCAGAAATTACAATTGCCTCCCTGCCGAATCTGTGATAGGCGGAAATAATGATATCAGTGCCCTGCTAATCTCCTTGCCTCCGCGCTTGGCACCATCCTATTGAGTCACCTGTCATACGCCGCTTTGATGAGGCGAATTCAATCTCTCAGCTATAATGACAATGGAGCCATTTTAATGTTTGGAAATGATTATGTGAAGGTTTCTCTTTGCTCTGTCTTGGCAAGCAAACCAGGTCAATGTTCAGGCTGTGTCTCCTGCCGCCACTAACGACTTGGAAGGAGCCGGGCTGTATTAAGTGAATATGCCAAGTTATTAGAAAGGAGATGCTGAAGGCAGCTTCGTGGGGGGAGACTCTTTATTTCCTTTTTCACAGCAAAGCAGGAGCCTGAGAAGATGCTTTATACACGTGAGCATCTCGCACGCCTACGTGGTCGCCGGCAGCGGCGTACTGGGGTGTGTGTGCCCCGTGCACTGCATGCGTGCAGCTGCAGGCGCCTCGCAGCACCCCTGGGTGCCCCGCGCACATGTGCCCCGCGGCCGTCGTGTTCTCCTCGGTGCTCCGTATGCTTTTCCAGCGCTAGTCCCAAGGCTGCTACTCCAGGAGGGGTGTGAGGACGGATGCAGGCGCATCCCCAGCGCCGTGCCCCACGCACAGCTTGGTCCTCGGCAGCTTGTTGGGTAAAGTGATGTGACAGCGGAGCGGGCGAGGGACCCCCTTGTCTCGTGGGGCCAAGCCCAGGCCGTGCTGGCGGTGCTGGGCCACGCCGGCGGGCAACTGGTGCAGCACCGGTGAGTTGCTCCCGTGTACGTTCAATGCACCCCATCGGGTAACTGTAGGCAGGGCTGGCTGCTGAACTTGCCTTCAGAAAAAAAAAACCTGCTCTCTCAGAGGGTTCCTGCTGCTCGGCAGCGCTGGGTAGGAGCTGTGCTGGTTTTGACTTGTCTTTATTTACCACCCCGAAGTACAGATGAGCAGCGCTGGAGCAGGGGGGCTGGCTCAGGGCACTGCAGGAGCAGCCAGGCCAGCCACGAATGGGCCGTTGTGTAGAACGTTATCTTTGTCTTTAAAAGTTCAAGCTCAAAGCAACTTCCCCTTCCTTGGGCTGCAATTTGTCACGAATCACAAGGACAAGAAAACGCACCCAGGTAAAAGAAAACCTTTCTGCCCGGCCCAATGGAGGCAAAATGCACTTGCGAATCTCTGTGTTTGCACAACAGGCTGTAGGGAGCTGAAAGTCTGTCTAACTTAAAAAAACCAAGCAGCAAAACCTGCTCGCAGACGTGGTCAGTCCCTCCGGCCTGCTCACGTGTTGGGTTAACGAATGGGGAAGTGAGCTGGTCTGCTGCCGGAGGGGTGGGGGGGAGAGGCACGCCAGAGGCAGGCTGGGCGGTGATGGAGAGAGTCCCACGAGGCGCGGGGTGTCTCCCGCGTGCTTCCTACCGCTGTGCTGGTTTCAGTTAATTTTGTGGTGGAGAAACTGAATTTCTTCCCTTCTCAAGTGTCTGTGTCTCTGATGTCGGTGGTCTCCGAAACCAGGTCTCATCCCAGCCTTTAAATAGGAGCTGAAACGCTTGCTTTGTTTATTTTAATGTAAAAGGAAAATAACTACATTTCTTCAAGCTGTCGGAGGTCCCAAATTCAGGGAGGACTGCGTCTTCAGACTAAGTGAGGGTTTAAAGTCATCCCGGGGAAGCGCATGGCTGGAATTTCATTGGTTGGAGTGGAACTGGGGGGCTCTCTGTGCTGCCGGGGCCACCTCTCCCTGGCACCTCTGGCAAGGTCGTATGGGCCATGGGCGACGTGGATGCGGCCCAATCCGGCAGAGACGTGCGAGTCCCGGCTGGAAGCGGTGCTTCTCGTGCGGTCTCCATCGTCGCCGCTCCGCGCGGGGCTTCCCCGGCTCCCAGCCCGTCCTCTGGCATCGAGGCGCGGTACCCCCAGGGCCGGGCGAGGGCACGCTGCGCCCGGCGCGCCGGGGGCTCCTCTTCCTCGTCTTCCTGCTGGCGCTCGCTGCTGGGTTATTAGTATTTATTAATATGACATTAATTTTCTGAAATCTTGACCAACTCTTTGATAAGGGAGGACTAAAGAAGTAGAATTTCAGATGTCAAGCTTTTATTAACGCGAGTGTTCAAGGCCATCTCTGGATGGATATTACAGGCTGCTTTCACTCTGCTCTTCAGTTTATGAAAAGCAATTGTTTAGCTGTATAGAGAGTACAGAGCAGAATCAAATTGACCTGCATGATACAGAAAGTAGCACTGAGCCCATTTAACTAAGGGTCCTTTGAAAGAAATCTTTTTTATTATAGATGAGTGCTGAAATTATTTCAAGGAAGTGATTATCTGTCTAATAATTTTAAATGCATGAGTGACTTCCACATATAAAATTAAGGCAGCCCAAGGCAGCAGATTTGGCGACAGGCTTAACGCGCGGCAAGCGGCACGGTGGCACAAACGCTCAGGGCTGCTCCCCGGTATCTGTTTTTCGGGATGCTCCTGGTAGGAGCCTGGCCCTCTGCAGTCACTCTGGTGGGGATGGACGCGTGGATCGGATGGACGCTTGGATCTCATGGACGCGTGGACAGGATGGACTCTTGGATGTTGGTGTTTGGGGGTACGGGGGCCCTCTGGTTTTGGTTACATCCCTGCAAGCCCGGGGGAGCCCGGTTCCAGGCTGGCTTCACCCGCGCCTCTGGGCAGCCTTGGGATGCACAGGCCCCACGCGTGCCTGCGTAGCGGGGGGCTCGGCGCCGCCATCCCCCCCCCCCGCACCCCCACATCTCCCTTAATTAAGGCAGCCAATCTAATTAGGGCGGCGCCCCGCTGCAGCGGCCCCGTGGGGGCGCATCAAAGCCCGCGTGGGGCGCGCGTGGGGGGCGGCGCGCGGGCAGCGCAATTACCCAAGTTAAGAAAACATCCCTGTAATTAGCGAGGCAACTCTAAGCACAAGGAATGGAAATTAGTCACAGTGCAATAAATTAGTTGGTGCATATATTACGTGCCGTGAGCACCCCGGGGGCCTCCTGTTTGCAAGGCTTTGGTTTGCAACCCCATGCCTCTCAATAAAGCATTCATCCCTAGGTGATTATGTTCCAGCAAAAGGAGTTTTTAACTGAATTACAAATTTTCTTTTCTAATTCTTTTGTAGGCAGAATTGGGATCCCTCACTTTTTTCTCTCCTTGTCTTTTTTTTTTTTTTTTGAAGGTCCAGGGAGCAAAGCCACTTCCCTCCCCCTTCAGCTAATAATTAATTTTCAGCTTTTCAGGGCGCTTCAAGACCCTGCATTGTTTGCTTTAATTAGGAGCAGTAGTTAAGGAACTATTTCAAAATCCCTCCCCAATTTTGAACTATTTTAGCTGTCGTTTCTTTACTGGGGGAAGAAAAAGGGGGGCAAAGCAGGAAATTGGACTGTAGCAGCACATAACATTTGCATCAAAATAATACAGCCGGCAACAGAAAATCACAATCACATCACTCAGAAGGAAGGAACAGAATACAAATTAAAGGAATAATGTAAATTTTTTGCCATTAAGCTTCAATGACCATTTGAAATGGTGCAAGGCACAAAGGTTTTGATGAGCATCATCCAGTTTGATTATTCATACTTGTGCTTCTGCTTGAATTAAAGTAGGAGTGCTAGAGCCTGTTAAAGCAAAATATTTGAATTGGTAGTGAACTCTCACCTTTACTTGCATCCATTTACTTTTCAAATGAATACCAGATAAGTTAGTGCATTTTATAATCGGCCTGTTTTCCAGTGAGTGCTGTCATTACATACCAATTTCTTTTAGAAGTGCTTCCTAAGAAACATTAAATACTTACAAATAAGGATCTGTCCATCACCGGCAGCAATCCTATTTGAGCAGCGTTAGGCGACTCAGGCAGGTTGCGTGCCCTCCCTTTGACGGTTGCATGCGCGACTTCTCCGGCCCCGCGCGGCCGCCGCCGGTGTTAAACCCTGCTCGTTAGCTGCCCGCCGGCGCCACGCAAACACCCGGCCGGTTTGCAAACACCCACCCAGTTTGCAAACACCCTGCCCGGCCAGTTTGCAAACACCCGGCCAGTTTGCAAACACCCTGCCTGGCCAACGCATGCCCTTGCCTTGCTGCTTGTGGGAGGACCCGCTTTCAATCTAAAGAGTGATATTATATTTTATTTATTTATTTATTTGTTTGTTTGTTTGTTTATCTTTAGGTAGTATCGCCACCTTCTCTGAAAACCAGAGCTGGGTCCGCAGCCCCAACCAGTCCCACTGATGGAGGTGCATCTGGTGCGCGAGTGTTGCAGAGTCCTGCAGAGGAACATCCCTGGCTTTAATTAGCCGAGTTTCCCATCAGCAGGTATGAGAAGAAAGAGCATTTTGTCATTCGGAGGTGTAGCTGCCCACGGGTCAGGAGTTATCCCTTGATTGCTGACCCACGGGGTGGCACGGCATGGGGACGTCGTCTCCTGGGGCCGGGGCGGCAGGACAGGGCTGGCGGCGTGAGCACCGTCACCCTCCAGCTTTCCTCCCTCAGCCGTCCCTGGCTTTATCCTGTTTCTAGCAATCGTCATCCAGAAACGCAGATCGTTTGCAGGGAGGAAAAACACTAGGAGAGAACAGTATTTAACATGGTTTTCAGACGCTGTGTGGCAAATAGTGATGGATGCAGAAAAAGCAAGAAAAGACAGTGTGGGGTAGCAAGAACCAGCCCAGAGAAGCTTCCCTGGGGGCCTGATGCTGGCTGCCTCGAAGAGGCTGGCAAGTTTGCTGTTTACCTAAACGACAGCAAAACTGACCAGATGTTTGTTAGCCGTGAACTAAGAAGATATAGTAGGATTTTAAAATTGAGCTTTTTGTAAAAACAACGTATTTTAAATTAACTTGGGATTTCTCCTTTAAGAAAAAAAAACCATCAGTGTATTCCAGTGGTCAGATCTCAGGCTGTTTATGTACCAGCACTGGCCCAGATTCCTAAACCGGGACAAGCCAGCCCTGGGAGTTCACCAGCTTTGTGTGCAGTAAGGTGCGTACGCAGATCTAGCAGGTTACCCCGAGTTACTAACGGTGCAGCTCACCCCTTCATAAGAAGTTCAGAGGCAGGCTTGGGCTAGGTGGCAGGTTTAGTTTGTCGGGAGCGTTGCAGGGAGCATGTAAGGAGCCCTTGGGAGGGGCTGCTGGTGCCGGCTGGGGCTCCCCCTGTTTTCCTCCCACGCCAGGAGCCCGCAGGCTCCTGTGGGAAGCCAGACTGCCTCCTGCTCCCTTACTGCTCCAAATCACCACAGTGAAAGCCTTTTGCTGCCTTCCGTACCCATTGATGAAAAGATCTGCAGGGCTGGGCCAAGGAGTTGAAGGAATTTTCATATTCTGATGCGCTTTTTCGCTGCGGGAAGGTGCTGTTGGCCGTGGGCTTTGGGCAAGCCCGGGGGTTTGGGGACAACCTGCTGCTGCAAGGAGAAAAACCCCGGTCCCCCTCGTCCCGTCTGTGTTTACAGTCCCACGCTGGTGCTATCCGTGAGTTTTTCCTGACGGTCATTTGTATCTCGTGGTCCCTGGGCTTTGGCCAGCCTTGGGCCAGGTTTGATGGCTGACTGAAGGCATGACCTGTTTCTAGTCCCCGGTGGGTGCCAGCCGCAGCCCACTGGAGCAGGCAGGGCTCTTCGGCAAGCGCTGCTGAGGCACCGTGAGCTTAGCTTTGCTGCACTGCCCTGGGCTTAGCAGGTTATTCCTAATGAGCAACGAGCTGGTGGTCCCGCTTAGATGCATCCGTCAACTCCATCCGCTTGGAGATGTCAGCAGAGCTGGCAGCACCAGCAAGGACAGCGCTGGTGGCCGTGGCTGGGGCGTTGGGCAGCAATTATTTTGCTTTTCTCTTCTGGTGTAACTTAAGGAGCCCCACATGCTTTGGTACCTGGTGCACAGTTAAAGCGCAGCCGCCGACGTGGGGGTCTCGCTGCCGTGGGCCCCGTGTCGCCTCCCCAAACTCCCTCCGGCCTCAGGGGCGCGTGGGCAGGGTCCGCTCCTGCCTGTCCGAGCCCCTCCACGCTGGTTTGCGAACACCCCGCTGTTGGACAAACTGGGACCTGCAGGGTATCCTACCCTGGTTTGCTTTGGTGCTCTATAAAACGCCTTTTATTAAAATAAGGAAAAAAAAAACACGAATCAATGCAACTACACATCAAAAACAAACAGACCTCCGTTTTAGCAATTTTAAAGCAATCCATCAGAAGCTAATGAAGGCCAGGTTATTTAAATGATAAAGGACAGGGAATGAATGCATGCCATTGTCTCTGCCGCTTTTTCCAAGGTGATCTGGGTTAAAACCGTGCTCTCAGGGTTAATTTTGAGCTGCTTTTCTTTTAAAAATGTTTTTTTTCCTTATTGACACAGGGGGGTTGATTTATGTAATATCCATAATAATTCCCAGATTTCTGTAGATTACAAGGTTATCCCCATGAATGGGCTCGTCTTCCCCGGCACGGGCTCCATGCACCAGGGAGAGAGCAGGGTCCGGCCATCGCCGCTCGCCCTCCCGCTCCCCCAGCCCTTCACTTCTCTCTTTAATTAAGGATGCTTAATACACAACACTCTGGGGTGCAATTAAAAACAAATAAAATAAAAAGGCGGCGTGGAAGAAGTGCAGTCCTGCTCATTCCTTCCACTTTTTCCCCCGCTCTGGTTTCTGTGTCGCCTTTTCAGCCCCCCCGGGGATGGTTTCTGGAGACCACCAGCACCAACCCAGCGGGAGCTCAGCCCTGCTGCCCCCTCCTGTTCTCCCTGAGTGGGGGGAATGGGTCCCCCCCATGCACATCTGGGGTCACATCCATGCGCAGGAACGTGGCGGTGCCAGGGGGTCTCTCCTGTCCCCATCAGTAGTTTAATAAACCGTCTGAAGAAGAGACCAGATCGGGGACCAGCTCTCCGAAACAGGTCTCCCAAGCCTGAAAGACCCGGTCCCAGGGACCGGGAGCGATGGCTGTCGCCCTACCAGCCCTAAGCGGTGGCAAATCAAGGCTCTGACCCCTGAGCGTCCTGAGATTTGGAATGCATCTGTAATAACCGGGAGGTCTCCCTGTGCCGTGGCGGAGAGGCGCCAGGCACAGGAGTAGGGGACAAGACCAAGGGTGGGATGCCAGCGGACGAGGGAAGGTGCTTCTCTGCACCGCTGCCTCCCGTGCGTGCATGCAGGACCAAAGAAAGCCCTCGGGAAGGTTTGTTACCTTGGGCTTGGCTGCTCCAGATTAGTTCTCTCTCTATATTTTTTTTCCTCCCCTCCTCGGGTTTTCTGCTGCTTCTTCCCTGCCCAGCACTTCAAAGCCCCGCTCTCTTTCCAGGCACTTTACCACGTCCTTGTTATCCGGACGTGAATCCTCCTAAGCCGCCCCGTTGGCCGCTGGCGTGCGTGTGGGCAATCGCAAATTTATGACGATGCTGAGACTTTGGGGGGAGGAAGCCAAGCGCGTTTCTGCCACAAACCGCTGCTTTCAGGGATCATTCCACTCGACTGGCTGAGAAGAAAACTGCTCTGATAGAAACTATGTTATAATAGTTGGGAACTGGATAACAATGCCCTACCGACGGAGCTGATTTATTCTAATATGCCAGTGTGGGGAATTGGTATGCACCAAAGCAGAAAATGGAGCTGGCTTTTCAGAAGCGTTTAAAATCAAGCGGCTCTGGAGTCACCAACCGATTATTTAGGTAATCTGTCGGCAGCCAAGCCGTCCCGTTCCATTGAGGAGGGTGCTATTCTGCAAGGCAAATATTGCACCTGATCAAAACGAAGCTGCCTCTCCCCCGTCGCCCCCATTAAACTTTAACTTTGCTTATCAGCTCCCCGCAAGGAAGCGCCGGCTGGAGGCTGTAAAGGTGCCGGTGCCTCGCAGGAGTGCCTGGGAGCGACTCGGGGGGGAAAAGTGGGGAAGTTCAAGGGCAGCGGCCTGAGTGATGACGAGAGGAATGACATATGTTATGGATTTACTCAGAAATTAAGAACATCTGCCTAGGTTTGCGTTGGAAAGAAAGAAATGAGGGGGCTGCATGAAAGTGAGGGCTGGGCATCGCTGCCCGTGCTCGGGGCGAGGGACGGGAGAGTGGCGCGGGGTGACACAGCGACCGACACAGCAGCATAGAATAAAACCACCCCACCACGTCTGGGTGTCAGAGGTGGACACCCCCCGCATGCACCCGGACGTCTGCATCTCAGCCGTGCAAGCGCACGCACACCCTCGCGCTTTTGGTATTTCATCTCCGTATCCCATAGGCGGGCGTGTAACGTGGTATTACTGATGTAGTACGGGGGAGCCTCTGTAATTTGTGTGCACCTTTGCTTTGCCCCAGGACTTTTACCCCAGGGGAGTACAAGGCCCGGCAGAAAAGTGGCCACTTGCGGCGGGCGGCGACCCCGGAGACATTAGCGAGGACGAGCTGCTCGGCTTGCCAGGAAAGGGCAGAGGAGCTGCCGCCAGCTCGGCGCCCGCCCCAGCGCACGTTCTCGGTGCACGCATCTCGCGCTGAGAGGTGTCACGCCGCTGCCTCACACCGGCTTATTCTGCAGGGGAAGAAATAACCCCACTTGCCCAGGGAACAGTGCTTCCCCATCCTCCGGGCATGCGTTACCGCTGCTCCGGGCTCCGCAGAGGAGGGACGGGCAGCGTTAGTTCCCGCAGGCAGGTCTCAGCTGGGAAGATCTCCAGCCCAGGTAATTTCTCAGTCTCTTACCTCGGCTGTCTCGAGGGAAAGGGATAGGACAGGGTTTAAAAGCAAGCCTGAGCATCTTGCCGATGCTGCCACCAAAGGAAAAAAAGTGAGGGAGCTGAGAAATGCTGTCATGAATAGCTGAGCGGGGATGATGTGTGATGGCGTGTGCTGGGAAGGGCTTCTTGGGCTGAGGGATGTCAAGGAGCCATCCTGGAAGGGCTGGATGTCGGGTTTTGTTCAGGGGAGGTTTGCCATAATACGTTTTGACGGGTCTGAAATTGGTCCTACGGAGACCAACAATGAGGGCGAGCAGAAAATCTCCCCCAGGCACCCGCGTGCTGGCGGTGACCTGCCGCTCGGCCGATGCGGGGAGATAAGCGCCGCCAAGCTGTCACTCTTCCTGGCCGCATCCGCGGTTATTTCGGCTCAGCGGTGCTGCCGCGGCGGCAAGAAGAGCCGGGGCTGCACCTCGCGGGGCTGGCTGCCAGCGGGAGGGGTCTCCTCCCTTCAGGAATCGGGAGAATTAGTTTCATTCTGGGCCTCCAATTTGGTTTTCTAAGGGAGGAGGTGAAGGCCATCGCACAACCGGCCGGTCCGCAGACTTCCCAAAGGCAGTGCATTGCCCAGCGCGGCAAATGTCTCCCAGTTACTCCCGACAGCATCCCAACTGGATGCCGTTTTGAAAAGCGATGTTTTACAATTATTCGGACACTAAAAAGCAATGCACCCGGATGCTAAGAAGCAATTATTGCATAGTTTTTGTTACTCCATTTTCCCCGGCGTACTTGGTGCAGCTGGAGTTGGCTTATGTGATAAATGGACAAGGTTCAAAAATATGACTCCTCTGAACTTTTTAACCTTACACGAAAGGGAGGAATTCTAAGAGCAGTGGATAAAATTCAATTAACTGAGATGACAGAAAATAATCTACTAAGCGAATACATCAGGCAATTGGAAGCTTTCATACCTTTCAAAAAGGAAATAACCTATTTCTTTCCTTGTTATCTAATGACACAGGAGTTTATTTCTCTGGAAGCAGTTACAAATCTACCTAATGGGGCCTAAATGCTGTTGCCAGGCAATTAGGGGTTTATTGTGTGGCTAATTCTTTCATTTCCGTCGCTGGCGATTGTCATTACAAAACACGGGACTCGCGAGCTGTCCCCTCGGCCGAGAGCCTCTGTTTACACATAGGCACATGTGTGTGCGCCTGTGTATACATCTGCACATGTATGCACACGTATAGCCGTGTGCATGTACGTGCACGTTTGCACGGCTGTGGTTTACAGCGAGTGACGTGGCTGGTGCATCGCCTTTCAAACCGCCTGTTCCCCTGCCCGTACCGCTTAGCCCTGTCCGTGAGGCCGTCCACAACGTCCTTCCCACGCCTGCGTGGTGGGGAAATGGGGCTCCCCGTGCACCGCCGCCTCTGTCGCAGCAGGGAAATATAGGGGAGGGAGGGTGCAGGCTCAGTGCTTCGCCTGGCCACCGGCTGCGGCAGATTTTCAGGAGGAAGGGGCTCCATTTCTTTCCCTGGTTGACTTCTGTGTTTGTCCCCGCAGCCAACAGGGCAGACAACCGTGGAGGCCTGGCACACACGCTCAATTTGATCCCCTCTTCACTTGTTATCCATCTTCAAACTGCCCACGTCGGGCCCCAAGCCTCAGCCCTGTCTCCAGAGGCTGGCGGGGATGGCGGGCAGCTTGGCCAGAGGGCTAGGGCAGCGCGTTGTCCCTCGCCCGTCCCTGCCTCCTTCGGAGCGGTGCAGGCTGCTGCAGGGCGGCGGGAGCTTCCCGGGGGAAGGTGCTGGTTGTGACTTTACAGCCAGAAATTATTTGAATTTTTCTCACTGAAATATTTTATTTTGCTGAAAAATAAGTGTTGCCATTTTCAGGGAGCAACCTTGCACAGGGCTCTGCACACACATGGCCCCTGCAGACGGGCATCGCCAGCTCCTGAGCAGCAGGGGCCAGGGCTGGGGTGGGCTCTGCAACCCCCAGCCCCCTGCAAAGAGGGGAGAAACCCCTCCTGGCTGTGGGGAGGTGCGGCGTGCCCGGCAGTGCCGAGCCTCTGCGAGTGCTGGGGCTTGGTGAACCCAGCCGGGATGCTGTGGTGGGGAGAGGACGATGCCGGCAGCGGTGCCTTCCGTGGCCCCTCGCAGTTCGGGTGCCACTGTGCTCCCCAGACTGTGGTTAGCGGCACGGGCTGCTCCCCGCAGCCCTCCGTGGATCTGCCAGCTGGGGGCACGCTGAGACAGTGGGAGAGCCACCGCCGCGCCGCACGCTCCCACCGCTCGCCACCAGCATTCCCCTGCTCCCCACCAGCATCCCTGTGCTCCCCGCCAGCATCCCGCCGCTCGCCGAGCCCCGGCCGAGGCATCCTTCCTCAGAGCATCCCCTGCCTGCACCGCCCAGCGTTAGACCACACGCTGCTGGGCTGGTTTCTCTTTTTTTAGTGATACTATCAGTCAATTCCCTTGTAAGTTGCTGTGGCAATAACTAGGGGTTGCTAATTAAAAATACCAACAGGTTACAAGCTTTGGCTGAATTACAGCATTCGGCCTTTCAAGGGAACGCCGCTACAGCTGCAGACTGGCCTTTTCCTGCTGAAACGCTTCCAGCCGAAAGACCTAAAGGCAGAGCTATAGAAAGATGGGCTTTTCTGGCGGGCAGCAATGAGACCACGAATCGGTGAAGGGGCAAATGCAATTAGTGCCGTGCCCCAGAGCGAGCAGGGGGGGACGGGACGCGGGACCCGGCACTCGCCTGTGCCTGCTGCACCGCACCGCAGCCCCGTGGCACGGGAAGCGCCGGCTTTGCAGAGCGGAGCTCAGGGCCTGTCCCAGCGTTTGCTGGCTCAGCCCATGCCCGGCGCGGAGCCCCTCACCGGGCAGCAGGCCAGCCCCCAGGCTGGGAAGGGCAGATCCCCACGTGTTCCCGGCCCCACCATGCCTTCCAGGTGGGAAGGAGGAGGTGGGCGCGTGGCTGGGGGTCTCTGGCTCAGGTGAGCATCGGCAGGTGCAAACAGCAAGGTTATTTAAGCCAGCCCAGCTGGCAGGGCTGGGTCACTCTGAGCCCCTTTCCTGGGAGTAACGTGGCTGTTGTGACCCCGTCCGGGGCTCCTGGGGACCCCTGAGCTGCAGGACCGTGCTGCTGCGGTTGGTGCCGGGTAGGGGAAGCAGCCAGCAGGGCTTTTGCTGGGGGGCTCCAGCAGGCTGGCGGGGGGGGAGCACTGGGAAGCGCTGCTGGTGCTGGAAGTCTCTGTCAGCAAAGGGCAGGAGGGTTTGCGGCGGTGCTGGGAGCCGGGGTGAGCGCAGCAGCTCGGACGGTAGGAACGGCAAGCCCTCCTCCTCAGTCCGGCGTGTGCGCACGTGGCTGCGCAAGCTCTGGAGGCGCAGCACGTGTCCCTCGCGCGCCCGAGGCAGCAGCAGCCCTGGGCTAGAAGCTCTGCTCGAGCTGCTGCCCGTGGGCGGTGGTGGGGTCCCTCCCGCACGCAGGGCGCTTCTTGGCTGGCCTGTGGCGGCAGGTTGGCCACCACTGCTAGAGACACGCAACTGCAAAAGTAGACACGAGTTTTGCAAAATAAGCTGGAGAAGGAGGGGAAAAAAGCCCTGGAGACAGCCAAGCCACCCCTCCAGGCACTGAGGCTGTTCTCACGGGTGGTGTTGTGGAGTCCTGGTGTCCCCTCGGGGTCCCTCGCAGCCTCCTGTGTGATGGTGCTGGTAACCTTGGTCGTGCCCGGGCTGGATCCGTGCCCCGCGGGCCCCCACGGCTGGCCGTGCCTCCCCGGCAGCCGCAGCGCGGCGAGGGGCAGCAGCCGGAGCCCCCGGCCGCCCGCGAGGAGAGGGCGATGCTGCGATAACGGGCTTGCCTTATCGCCTCGGAGCGAGCCGCGTTGTGGCAGAGAAAGCCCGTCAGCCCTACGGAGGCCTGAAGTAACAACCGTTATCTCGTCATCTATTGGCTGTCTTCTGTGGCTTACCGTTCTGAAAGGTAAGAGCGCTGTTTGAGGAATTAATGTAGCTGCACGGAGGTGTTTAACGCCGGGGTTGCTATTACCAGTTGGGAAGGGCTGCGTTAATGAGACGATACGGAGGGGAAAGCGATGCTCGGGAGCCTGGGAGCACGTGTGAGGGGAATGGGCTGTTTCGGAGAGGCTTCGGGGACTCTGCTTCGCTTGCCTGCTGGTGCCACCTATGGCGGTGAAGTGCTTCCTCTCCCGGTGGCATCCAGGACCCGGGAGCCAGGGCTTATGGTGTTTTAAAAAAAATAATAGTAACTTTGAAACACTTAGGCTATTTTTTTTATTTGCTGCCCAGTTTGCTGTTGAGGACTTTAGCATCCTTGCACATGCTAGCAATTTTCTTTTTAAAAAAGAAAGAAAAGCCGAGTTTCTCAGGAAGCCCTGCTCCAGCAGCTGGGGATTTTGGGAAAGCCAACAACATCCCAACAAACCTCATCCTCCAGAGGGTGGGGTGAATTTAAGGGGTGCTTCTGCGAGCCCCCTCGGGAAGGCGGCTCCGGGAGGGAGGAGCAGGACAGGGCACAGCAACCCAGGCTTTCCCAGCCACACGAGATCCATCCGTGGCTCAGGGATGCCCGTGTGAATTCGCAGACTTAACCCGCCCTCCTCCTTCCCCACTTCTGCACATATATTTTTATCTCGCAATTACAGGCTGCCGTATGTATAGGGGCATTTAAAACACATGGAGCTGACCCTGCAAACCTTTTCCAGGGCAGGGAGGGTTTGCCGAGTTCAGGGCCCATGTTATTGACAGTGATGATTGAAAATAATCCTCTAAGTCAGTATTAGGGTCAGGCCTTCTGTGTAAATCTTTATTTAGGCGCCAGAGACGTCTCCTTTTCAATGCCATAGGCTGTAATAGCTCCTTTATAAAGTAAATGCATAGGGGCTGTTAAGTCGCTGGATTATAAGGCTGTCAGCCGCACATACTGAGTCTGCTTAGTCTAAACCTTCCCGGAACTTTCATTAAAAAATGAATATACACATTCAATGCATTTGTAACCCGCCCAGCCGGGCCGTTTAAAATACGGCTCTGCCCCAGCGCAACACCGCCGGGCACCCCGGGGCGCAGCCGGCACCCCAGGGCCCCCCAGCATCCTCGGCTGGTTTTGACCCAATGCAGGTCGGTGGCCAAGAACAGCAATGACAAGAGTTCAGAGTCAGTTGGGCTTTAAAGTACTTTTCATTAAATCGATGTGAACAAATCCAAAAGTATTGCTGGAGGTCCGGGCAGCAGCTTCAAAGCCGTTACACTGGTCTAAAACTCTGGGTTCTGAATGCGAATCTAGAACAATTTTTTCCTCTGGGTGAGCGGGGCCGTAAGCCTCGACTCGCAGGGCGATGGCGTTGGAGCCCCTTTGGTCACCTTCTGCAAGCCGAGGGGACGGGGGGGCCCTTCCCGGGGAGGCGGAGGCGTTGCGGGAGCGCGGCCCCTCCGGCTGCCCCGGGGGGGGGGCACAGCCGAGGGGCACAGCAGGTCTGGGGGCGTCCCCCCGGCCCCGGCAAGCGGCACGTGCCCCCGGCATCCCGCGCAGCTGGCAGTGGTGTCGGCCCCTCGCCCAGGCCCTGGCCCCGAAGAAAGCGGCTGTTAGGGTGCAATCTGCGCCCCTCAAAACGCCGGGGTCTGGCCCTCCCGCAGCGCCCGCTCGCAGCGGGGACCGGCCCCCCGTCTCCCGCCGGGTTTCCCCCCGTATCGGCGGAGCGGTGCGGGTTTGAGACACGCCGCGTCGCACAGCTTTCAAAGAGCACTTGCAATCTCGTTATCAGTTGCAAGCATTTAATGCGCCCAGGTAAATTAAGAGTGTGCTTAATTTCTTATCGCGCTTTTCACTTCTTATTTTTCATTGAGGAACTTTCTTTTGTGGGAGTTTTTGTTTTGTGTTCTTTTGTTGTGTCAGTCTGCTGATAAAAGTGTGTCATGGATTGCATTGTGCTGTTAATTTTCCTTTTGGTATGCTTGCTACAATGACTTATTTTGTGTCTGATATATTAGTTATCCAATTTTTGTAAGCTGATTTTAAATATGTTACTACGCAAACTCTTTTTACAGCCTGTGCAGCTTTTGATTATGAATGAGTGCAGAGATACACGCAGGAGTATTATTTATATAAAATATATAAGCAGGAAGAATCTTCATAAATCACAAAATGCTATTATCCTCGGGGTTCATGACAGCCATATCTTTTTTTTTAACAGAAAACCAGAATACATTAAACACCCCAGGCATTCGAAAGGGGCGTTTCAAAAACTGTACAATTGCTCTATTTGTTCCATTCATTTAGTAGGTAGCATTTAGTATCTAAAGTCTGTTTTACACCAATAAATCTTAAAATTAAGGTTTAAGTAAGAATTTATTGAGGGAAGCTACTGTATCTGCCTGTGGTAATGCTGTGCTTTATGACCTGAGGAATACGGTGTTTAATCCTGGAGGGAGAGCTTTCGGAAAGCTATGGTACGTGAGGCTCCGCTGGCGATCTCCCGCCTGTCTGGGAGTATCCGCGCGTGTACGGGCGCGCACGGAGCCCCCCTCGCCGGGAGGCTCTGCCGAGGCCGTGCCCGGCCCGGGATGCTGCCGGAGCATCGCTGCCCTGCGGCGGCACCTCACTAGATCCGTTACAGAAAAACCCTTGCTTGGGTTGCACTAATCAATAGCTGTGCCTAACAGTTTACTATACCATTTAATTAAACAAATTTACCTTTTGAAGGAAAATCCACTGCAAGCAATTTAGATTCTGGTGCATTGCAACCTTTTTTGAGGTTACTAGTGCTTTTAACCACTGTCTAAAGTGCATACGGTGTTAATTAGCATATTTAGGATTAAGTAGATTTACCATGCGGTAATCATTCTCTAATTCAGTAAGAACTATCTCTGGTGAATAGTGGACATTAATGACAGTTGCAAGAGCTCAGATATTACATAATCACTAATTACATTCCGCACAATTAGCGGAGACTCCTCCGTGTGAATCGCTAATGGCTGATTCGTGTCAGCAGCCTGTTCTGGCTGTAAAGAAATATAAACAGTCTGCATAATTTTCTGCCGGAATTAGCATAGGGAAGGAGGTTATTAATGAAGTTGGGAGGCCGGGAGGAGCGCTGATGGATGGGCTGAGCCCAAGGACGGCGTCACCCTGCCGTACCCTGCCTTGATATACACCTGCCCTTGTCGAGAACGACGCCGGCGATGCCGCCGCTCGCTTTTAGTCCCTCGGCTCCTTCAGGCAGGCGCAGGGTAAAACTGGCACCTACGGGGCCTCGACGGGAGCCTGGGGGCCGCTTTATTAAGCACCGAGTTAAGGGGTGCAGAGCCGGCTCCTGCACCCAAACCGTCGGTCTTGGGCTCAGCGTGCGGGTGAGCAGCCGGGCGCGACGCGCGCCCTGCTGTGGCAGGAATAAGGACAGAGCGCCTGACGTGAAAGCGACGGTTGGCTTGTTTGGGGGGGGGTTTCACTACCCAACCTTTGGAAAATAAGAATGGGAGAGTTTCTTGCACTACTGCATTTAGCAGTTCCTTACTTTTAACCGTTTTCTAAGACGATGAAAAAGGAGCAAAGGCTGAATTTTGCATTTACCCCCGTTTTGCCTGATAAAGCTGACTACGCAGGGAGAGGATCTTTCTTTTTAGACAAAGGTTTGGACAAAAGCGAGGTGGCAGGCAGGCTTCACTTCTTTAAAGAAATAAATCTTTGCTCAATTGATTTTTAGTGATGTTTGGATCAGGTCCACGGCTTCTTACAAGCGGAATTCAGCCTCCCACGTTTGTTGTGTGATTAAAACGAGGAATGGTGGTATTAAGCCAGTGGAATTGCTTTGGACAAATCCCAAACTGGAGACCAGCATTGGGCCCCTATACCTTTAGGTATTAGGTATTTTAAATTAAGATTGCATGTGGTTTTAAAAGGCATTGTCAGAGCAAAAGCAATTTAACAAAAGGCAACGTATCTGGCGACTACTCTTCTGCCTGCCAAGTGCTCTTCTCTGCGAGCGCATTGTAGGGATGGCAGATTACATCTTCTGAATATTTTTGTCTGTTGCTTGGTTCATTTTCATAATAATAACTTGCATCCTTCTATATCCTTTCATGTTGAAGGGTTGCAAACTATTATACAAACAGACCCACTCCTGAGATGCAGCCACCTCCGAGGGGAAAGACGGCAGCTCCAGTGGGGATGCAGGGGGATGCTGAGCGCAGTGCCCTCTGGACGGGGTGCCGAGGGGTTTCCGGGGAGCCCCTGTCTGCAGCACAGCCCACCTTATACTACCAGCGTATACCTCAGTGTGGAGAAACCCGGAGCCTGTGGGTCCCCATCCTGCCCGGGCTCCGGGGGGAACCCACAACGGGGGCTGAGCAACCAGCAAGCTCTGCGCTCGCAGCTGGGGCAGCACTGGGGTTTGGGGGAAAAGAAAAGAAATTTAAAAAAATCCAAAGCAGAAACAGCCCTTATTTTGCATGTTGTGTAGGAATCGTTCTGGATCGGTGGAAGCGAGGGCTTTGCAGCAGGGTCAAACAGGAGCGATGCGCACGGAAGCATCCTCTGCCTCTTCCCTGTCAGCTAGAAACGGGTCGCAGGCAGAGCCGCCGCTCGTCCTCCTTTCAAAACAAGACCCGGAATGCTGTTTCTCTGGGGGCAGAAAAACGGCTCGCTGCTTATTCGGAGCCGTGCAGGTCATTGCTAACGTGCCTTAGTTAACGATTCGTTATCTAAGGTCGTGTCCCGACAGTAACACTCGAAAGCCCCGAAGACCTTTGCAAGGCTGCCGGGCTGCCTCTGCCCCAGCAAGCGAGTTTCACAGCACCAGGTGAGATTTTTGAAAGGGCTTGTAAGGTGTTTAATGTTGTTTCCCAGCAGCTAGGATGGCAGAGCGTTCATATTTGAGTCTGAAAATATTGGCCTTTAAGTGCCTTGTCTAGAAACTCCATTTTTTATCTTTCCGGGGCCGGCGGCTGGGCTGACGTGAATTAAGGCCAGCCCAGTGAGCAGCAGCGGAGGATGAGGCCAGCAGGCTTTCTGCTAAATGTGCTTGGGAAGAGCAATTAAACGGTGCAGATGCAGCACGGCAAGCGTTGCTTTTAGTTACGGATTCTTCAAAAACGCATTTTCGGTGTCGCTGCTGTTGTTTTCCAGTGTTTTGACCCGGGCAGTGACAGCTGAGCGCCGCGCGTGCCCTCCCTGCCGCTGGCGTTCCGGGCCTCCCGACTCCTCCGGCACCGGTGCTGGGGGCTGGAGATGAAACGCAGACCCAGGCGTGGGGCGGCATTTCCATAAGTGCTGTTTGCGAAGGCAGGTGCTATTCCGTACATTATCGCCAGAACATTTAAATCTTAATGACTGGCATTGTTGTCTCAAAGACGGTGTTTTTCCTGCTGAGAAACTGCATTAGATTGGAGAAACAGAGCTCATTTCCATTCACTCAGCAGTCTCTCTAGAAATGACATGCAGTGCTTGAAACTGTTTATTTCCAAATTCAGGCCTCCTCCGCATCAGTCATCAGCTTCAATTACCAGTTTTCCGGAGCCGAGCCATCAGGCAGTCTGACACGAGGGTCCAACCTAATTCCCACCTTCTCCAAAGTCAAGAGCATAATGTGCAGATGAAAAGGTGGAAAATAGCCTGGACTTCATTAGCATGCAGAGCCCGGCTGTTCATTTGCTTGCTGCGAATGGAAGTTCTGACACTCGGCGCCTTCTGCAATATGAGAAAAGTCCTCTTCAGAGTATATGATGTCCTTACCAGCCAGGAAAGGTCATCAAAAAGGCAGGCGCTGACCTTGCTCCCTGCTCTTCATGACTAGTTTATTGATTCCAGGAACACCTCATTACATGCCGGATCAACATATTATTGCCATGTTCAGCGGCTGAATTGTTTACAAGTGTCTTTATAACCAGCAAAAGCCTTCCGGATGATGCATGACTACACTCATTTGGATGTGACCTGCCAATTATATGTTATCCGATATGGTGCTGTGTGTCTTGATCCCTGACCGGGCCCGCTGCCCTGCATCAGCACGGGCCCATTTACTACTTCTTTCTAACTGCTCTTTGGGAAAGTGTCCATTAGCCTGTCAGTCTGTAAATATTTTATTTTTTTTTTTACCTCTGCTGCAGGCAACGCGAGCGTTATTGCTCTGTCATTTGCTATGCATGAGGTTCATAATCAGTTGGGGGAAGAGGGTTTTTTTTTACGGCGGCGTCTGATAACCCACCCAATTTGCAGTCAGTATGCATGGCGAGCGGTGCGACTTGTTACAGAGCCGCGTGCCGGCCCTGCGAGAGAGACCTGTCATATTTTATTCAGGCGCAAGCACCGCGAGGCCGGTGATTTATTTGCGGGAGGGAAGGCAGGAGCAAACCCCCCCTCCCCAGCCTCTCCCTTCCCTGCCTCCAAAGGTCCAATAACTTACCACCCAGCAAATGCATTTTCCTCTTCTACATATTTTTCTGTGGTTTGCATTCTCATTCGCTTAATATATTGCGATGCATTATTTATCCTCGGTCTACAGCCGGGTGACTTGGTGTAGTTTACACGCACGTAGACACAAGAATTTAAAAAATAAATCATGGGGCACGACTACTATTTTAATCTCTCATTACGGACACTTCTATGGCTCAATAAAAAAAGAGTGGCACAGCAACTCGATTAGCAAGTCTGTAAAGAGAGATTGCTCCAAAAAGCGGCACCGAGAAAGGGGCTTACACGCGCCCACCGGCACAGACTTGATTTGCTTTCTACTGCCTCCGCTGCTGGTTGTCAGCAGCCTTTGGCGACGGCAGGATGGGTGTGCAAATGCAGGTGATGCCTGCGCTACTGCTCGGAGGACTCGCTCCCCGTGCAGCTGCTCGGCATTTGTGTGGCGCTGGAGAGGGGGTGCCTGTGTTTTCCTGCACCCCCAGCCCGGTCGCTCGCGGGGTAGAGGCTGGAGGCTGGGGATGATTGCCCTTCTCCGCTGGCGGAGGTGATTTTTCTTGACGTTTGATTTCCACGTGCAACCAGAAGCGAACGCAAAGGGGCTCGTGTGCCTGAGAAATGGGAGGAGCGCGGGCGCGGGGGGGACCGGGAGCAGGCGGAGGTCTGACGCCAGGGATAAGGTCTGACGCCTTAAACGCAAATGAGATGAGCGTTTCCTTAAATTTGTCTCTGTTTGGGGGAAATAGTTGGAGGGAACTCAAAACTACGCAAGAGAGCCGTTGGGTGTGTGTGGGCCTGACCCAGCCCTGCGGTGACCTGACAGGGATTTTGGGGTTCTGAGCTGGTGCAGAATGGTTGGGTTGTGTGAGTGAGAGGCAGCGTGTCCCCACGGTGTCTTATCCCACGGTGTGTCCCTGCAGCATCTTATCCCGCCTTTACAGGGTATGAGTACTGGGTTAAAAAAAAAAAAAAAAAAAAAAAAGAAACTCGCAAAAAAATGCAAAAATCCCCCAGCACCTGAAGCTGTTTGGTAGCTTGTTGATTTTGTGTCTACACCTTCCAGCTGGTTTTCTTTAAAAGCATTTCCTCCTTGAATTAGCTATGGTACAGGAGTTGTGATGGAGCGTATTCAGCAGAGCAAAGTTGGTTTCTGCTCGATTATCTCAAAGGGGGAAGATGTGCGGGGGCTGCCAGCGTGTTGGTGCCTCTCGGAGGGGTTTCTGGAGGAGCTGTGCTCCTGGAGCCTGAGCATCGCGGCCGTCCTCGGGCTCCGGGTGCCCGGGGCACATCACCCCCGAGATGCGGAAGGAAACTCCTTGCAGAGGTGGTGCATCCATGCAGCCGCGGATCTGGCTGATGCGGCAGTGCCGGGATTTCCATGGGGTTTGTGGCCTGACTGGAATAAGACAAAATTTATGCACATATAGCGCTGTCTGCTCAAAGCTCTGCAAACATTAATTAAGTTGCCTAACACCGCTTGGCAAGTGTTAGTGTTGAAATCCTCTTGCTGTGGTTAAAGTGAGGGACCAAAGGGGCTTAAGAGCTTCAAGGGTGAACCGACGGCAGCGAAGATGCGGGGTCTCCAGCGTCCTGGCTCTCGAGAACCAGCGTTGCATCTCCCTGATTTTAAAACCCACTGTGCCAGGCCCAAGGCTGCCTTAAAACCCTGCCCCGTGCCCTCAGAAGTGTACGAGGAGCTGGGGGATGCCCCTTGCTGGGGTCGGGTTCCCTCCTTACAACACGGAGCGCTCGGGTTTGGGGGCTGTAGAAGGAGGATTTGAATTTCTTAAAGCAGCCCGTTTAGCTTCCAAAATAAAAACCGGGTTTGCATGTGTTTTTTTAATTAGAGCTGGGGCAAAACACAGTCTCAGGTCAGAACAGCCTCGGGCTCTGGAGACAGCACAGTGCATTGATCTGAATCTGAATTTTGGAAAGGAGAAAAAAAGCATCCATTTACTAGCAAATCCCCGGGTCTGAGCAGCCCTGAAGCTGCAGGTGTTGAATATTCAAGGGGCTGATTCACCATGGTGAGCTTTGGGGTTTATGCTGGTGCGACGCCGCTGAATCCAGCGCTGCGGCCGGGTAACACCGGGCCCCGGCGTGGGTTGTCAGCGGCAGGAACTGAGCCTGCGACGGCCGAATCTCAACGCGGGGTCTGCGCCGCGGCGCTGGGATCTCCTCCCCCGGGAGAGGTACCCGGTAATTCACGATTTGGGCTGTCCTGCACAACCGGCGAGTGTCGTGTCGAGTCTGGCGTGACTTCTGCTGGGGTAAGCCTGCGGTGGTTTATCGAGGCCCAGGCGTCCATCCAAAGCTGGCACTTGATCCTTTCATTTTTTCATTTCATGTTTATCTCACTATTTCTGGATTCCTATTTATCGTGTAAATTTTCTCTTTAAAAGGGAGAGAAGAATAAACTCCCCTTTATGACAGCAAACGTGAAAGTTGCATGAATATGGAGAGGAGCATTAACCTTTCCTTTAGCCTGAAGAACTCCATAATCTTTTTAAAATCAACTTTTTATTAATTTTGGAGTGATGCTTAATGCGTGAAGGAAGTGAGAAGCAGTGGCATCACCAGGGGAACTCTTGGCAACGTCTCTCGAGGTCAGGCCTAACGTGAGCGTGCCCGTGGGTGCTGCGGCAGTCGTGGCGTTGCCCCACCGCCCAGGCGGGGCTGTTTCACGCCCGTTGCACGCTGATGCCTTCTGCGGGGTCTGAACCGGCGAGTTTGCAGCCCCCCACGCCCCACCTTCAGCAGTTCTCTGCCCTTTCGAAACTCGGCAGTGCCCGCTGCAGCGCTGGGGCTGGTTTGGGGCTCTCCCCGCGACCCCCGCTGCTGCCGAAAGCCGTGGGCTACAAACCCGGAGGATCGTCGGTGCCCGGCGACTCGAGGCAGTCGCGCAGCAGCGCGTGACGGCGAGGGGAGCTGCCTGCGGCCGCCGGCTCTGCCGCGGTCCTGCCGGGGCAAATTTCCATCCTTTGGCGTGGCCTCTCCTAACGCTCCGAGGCCCACACCCCAGCGGGGTGCTGGGGCCGGCAGCGCGGTGGTGTTTTGGGGAGCGGGTGCTGCCGCCCTGACGGTCGGACAGGGCTTCCCTTGGGGCCGGGGGACCGGAGGGGAGAAGCCGGACAACGCCAGGAGATGCCACAGCGCTACCCCTCGGTGGCCTCGCCGGGAGGCTCGTTAGCAGGAAAATGAGGTGGCCACTGGAGTTATTAACAGCACCCAGTGTACAAATTTAATTTTCCTTCTCGTTGCACTCCAGCAGAGTAATTGGACAGACAGCCCAGGGCAGGGACAAAGGACGAGGTCAGTTATTTGTCTGGCAAATACAATTACGCGTAGCTCCGAGGAGAGATTTGGAAACCGCGTTCCCTGGCTGCGTCTTGCCCTGCGTAAAAATCACCTGCACTCCTGGAGTACGAGCTGGAAACGTGCGCCCCGTGACCCGCCCCGGGGGACGATCCAAAGCAAACCCGCGCGGTGCGTGGAGCGCGACTCGTCCTCGGACGAACGCGCGTGGGGCTTGGGTGGGAATCGCCCAGCTCCGATTGCCGTGACGCCCTTGCGGTGCCGGCCGCAGCCCCGTTGCGCAGCCGGGTGTTTAGACCTCCACGCTGAAGAACGTTTGCAGCGTTTAAAGATCAGTGCTAGGTACTCTCATTACAGCGCGAGGACGTGGAGCCGAGCGCTCCTTATCAAGCCTACTCAAAACTTCGGTGTAGTTTTCAATTGCTTCGAGCGCTTTTGCCGCGCGCGTTGCGTTAACCGGAAAAAAAGGAATAGTTCTGTACATTCAATTTATCCCCGTGAATGCAGGCGCTGGAATAGCAATTTGAAATGCAGCGCGGCCGCCGCGCTGGGAAGTCAATTTGTTTAAAAGGCCGGCGGTGGGGGGGAAGGATCCTGCCGGGCGGCTGGCACCCGCTCCTCAGCCCGCTCCGCTCCCGCCGCAAACGAAGGCGGCAGATTGCAATACACTGGAACAAATTAGCCCTTCCATTCATCCTCATTAGCCACGCGGTTTCACTGGATCCGAGCTCACCACAAGTGGGTTCCCAATATCTATGTAAATCCTTCTCTTTCTACACGGATTCACTCACGTTTATTAGTGGGTACCAGCAGCACTGCTAAAAGTACAAGCCATGCAGGAGGGGAAATGAGTGAGGGCCGGCCACGTCTGCGCAAGGTTGTCGTCCCGATTACGCTGCGGAGAGCGGAGCGTTTGGGTATTACCCCTGTAATTGTTGTGGTTGGTTGTGCATTAAATGGGAGCATTTAAAAATAAATCGGGCGAGTCTAGCGCTATCGCAGGGGTTTGATTCATCACCGCGGGTTTTGTTGTTGGCCAGCGCAGAGCTGGACCTCTCCCTCCGTGCTGGGATGGATGAAGGAGCCACCTCGATTTCCTGAGACTGGATTTCCCCTGGAAATCAAGGGGTGAAAATCAGGATGCCCTCCTAGGCTGAAATCCAGCTTTAGCAGGGCTGCCTTCCGCCACCCCTCCTTTGAGACCCGGGCGGGGGGACAGCCAGGACTTCCCGAAAAACCCGTCCCCTTCCCAGCTGCTCGCGTAGGAAGGGAAGCAGCTGAGGGGCTGTAAATCCCGCAGCGAGGGAGGGGGGATCCATGCGAAGCCCAGCAGCAGCTATTTGCCTCTGGTGCGTGCGGGCACCCACGCGCACCGCAGCCCCTCGCCCGGATCCGCCGGGGACGAAGGCCTGGAGCCCGGCGGCGGCGGGGAGAGCCCCGGCACGCACCACGCTGTTTGCTCGGCCTCGCCAGCCCGGTGGGCCACGGCACCCCTGCACCTCAGCTGCGAGGGGGGGGGGGGGGGGGGGGACTTTTATTAATTACTGGTAATTACTTATTTTACATATTGTTATTGATGGTTTTTTGTTGCGAGTAGCTGATTATATTTAAGAGATAAGGAGGGAAAATGTCTGCCCGGGCAGCTAAATCACTGGAACAAGGCTACAAAGCCCCGACCGCGCGTCGCAGACCTTGCCAAGTGTTTCCAAACTGAATAGTCATTGGGCTGGCAGATAATTCAGAAACTATTTGTATGAGCTGTTTATCAAATTATTAACTGCACAGATGTTGTTTGGTTGAAGAGCAGCTGAACCTTCTCTCTGCCAGCCGTGGAGACAAAGGTCTGCAGGAATAATTGGAGATGTGCATGGAATATTAAATTAATTTACTGCTCTTAATTCTTATGCAAATCCTGACCTCTGATAGAGCCTATCAATTACCCTGCATACAGGGAAAAGAAAGGAGAACAGTTTCTTTCTTTTCTTTTCCCCCCTCTTCTTTTTTTCCTGTTGTTCTTCAGTTTGGTTTTTTGTTTCTTTTTTTCTTTCTCCTTTTTGAAAAGGAACTTGGAGAAGGAAATATTTGGGAGGGGGAGGAAAAAAGCCATTTGTGGGAGAAGCAAAGGACCGGGATTATTTAATTGAATCTCCTGGTTGCAGCGATGTCCCCTGGGAGTCCGGACGCAGTTTTTAAAATAGCGGGGGGGGTGCGGGGGAGGCCTGAGCACGGGGGGATAGCTGGGCCAGGCTGGAATAGCTCCACAGGCTTCGGGCGGAGGGGACGGCGGGGCCCAGCTCCACTCCCGCCACCGCCGCTTGGGGTGGGAGATAGATGGCTGGGGGCCTGCGTGGGTCTCGGGTGGGCTGCCGTGGGTCTCGGGGGGGCTGCCGTGGGGCTGGGGGCCTGCGTGAGTCTCGGGGGGGCTGCCGTGGGGCTGGGAGCCTGCGTGGGTCTCGGGTGGGCTGCGGTGGGGCTGGTGGCCTGCGTGAGTCTCGGGGGGAGGCTGCGGTGCACCTCGGGTGGGCTGCCGTGGGGCTGGGGGCCTGCGTGGGTCTCGGGGGGGGGGGGGGGGCTGCAGTGCATCTCGGGTGGGCTGCCGTGGGGCTGGGGGCCTGTGTGGGTTATCCAGGGAGGGTTTCACGCCGCTGGCAGCGTGGCTGATTCCGCCGGTAATTAACGGTGAAGAAGAAAGGCAATTTGTTGTCAAGTCTATTGTGAGATCCCAGGTAAAATGAAGTACGATTTAATTGGTCCTCGTTAAAAAGAGCTATTTTTCTAATATGGAGAAAAGGCCTCATCTTGGGCACTTTTTTTAATTGGGGTTGTGTACGCGCTGTTTAGTCAATGTTTAGAAAAGACTCCGGGCCTTATTCTTTCATCATATTTTCTAATAAGGATAAATAAATAGGATGAATAATGCGATCGGTCTATCCCTCGACCTCTGAAAGACCTCAGCAGCGAAATGATGTTTCAAGCTCCTTTCGTCACATCCAATATGCACTGCCTTTCAGCTCTCCGCGGCCCAAACAAAAGCCATACAACAATATCAATTAATCATGCAGCAGGCAAACAAGGAGATTTATTCCACTACAAATAGCCTCACAGAGAGATGCTGAATGGGCTCGATTAGCATGAGAAAAGAGGAGCAAAACTCCACAGTTCAACAGCTAAAGAGCAATTTGATGGGGCTGGGATTGGGAAATTACTTGATTAGTGTCTGTCGGAGGAGAACACGATTAGGACGCGAGTCCCAGCCCCGCCGGGGGGCTCGGGGGGGTGAAAAAGGAGGGGAAAAAGGAATTTTTATCCTCCTTTTTTTTTTTTTTTTTTTCTGTCCCCCGTAAGTCCCGGGAAGCGCCGGGAGACTCCGCTCCCCCTCCCACGCAGCCCATTCGGGTAATTTCATTTATCCCGCAAATCTAATTAGTAATCCGCGGGTGACATTAATACCGATCTAATGAAGCCTGTGATGGCCAGATTAGCAGGCGCGCAGTGACGGCCTTAAAGGCGCATCGCACCTTGGCGGCCGCGGGACCGGGCGAAATCTTGCTTTAAAAGGGGGAAAAAAAGAAAAAAAAAAAGCGGGTGTGGGGGGGGAGAAAACCACGAGCAAAACCCACGCGGGTCGGGCTTAGCGGCTCAAGCGCCTGCAAGGGCCCCGACTCCTTCCCGTAAGGTTCTGCAGAGGAGAAGAAGGAGGGAGGGGGGGTGGGAAAGACAAAAAAAAAAAAGAGGCAAAAAAAAAAGCAGCCCGAGCCAAAAGAGTCGCTCTGCAATTTATTCCAATGGGTGGCTTTTAAGAAGCTGGCAATTTGAGACGGCTGGGTGTTATTTAGTGCGATATGAAATCAAATGATCCTGTTTCTCAAATAACAGTGTCTGGGAGGAGAAGTGAACGCTCTGAAAAGGTAATTGTCTCCTGATGATATTGCCATTACGCCCCGATCCCGGCCTAAAGGCTGTCAGCGCCGGGCTGCAATCGATGCGAGGAGGGAGGGAAGGGGGGTCCCGGGGCCGGGGAGCCCCCCCCCCCCCCCCGGCGCTCACACCCCACCGCCTTTGCAGGAGGGCTTCGGGCAGACCCCGGCTCCGTTACCGCTTCCCCCGGCCTCGGCGGAGCAGCCCGGGGCCGGTGCCCGCCGTGCGGGTGGCGCCGGCCCCCCCGGAGGACGAGGTAAGGAGCGGGCAGCAGCCTGCCCGCGGCGGGGGGGCGCGGGGGAACGGGGCGGCTCCGCGGGAGAAGCCCCCTCGGATGGGGCCGGGGAAGGGAAACCCGGTCGCCTCCCGGACCGCGGCAGCCGCTTACCAAACGGACCGATTCTCCGTCGTTTCCCCCCGAAAGCCCAGCCTGTCCTCCCCCCCCTCCCCCGCGGAGCGGCTTTCGGGGTACCCTGACCCCCCGCTGCCCTCGCACCCACCCGAGTTTCCCGCCCCGCAGCCCACGGCCACAGCTGTCGGGAGCCGCTGCCGGTGCCGTTCACCCGGCGGCGCTGGGGACGCAGCCGGGGTCAGCCCGAGCGGCGTGTGCCGACCCGCTCCCCTCCCCTCCCCGGAACGCCGCCGCGCCTCCGTTCTGCGAAACGGCCCGGGTTCGGAGCGGCGGCGGGCGGCCCTGCCCTGGCCGTTACGCGGGCGCGCTGCCGAAATGATAAAATCGCCAGAATTAAATCACTCGAGGGAAACGACGGGGGAAAAGAAAAGGGAAAGGCAGGCGGTGAGCAGGAGGGAGAGGCGAAGCCGGCGGCACCTACCTGAGTCCGCTCCCGCCGCGGGGCCGGGCTGCCCTCGCCCGGGGCGGCGGGCGCGGCTCGTCCCGCCGCCTGCCCGCCCCGGGCTGCGGCACCCCGAGAGCCTCTGGCAGCCGGGGGGCTTGCAGCAGCGCCCCGAAAGCGCCCCGGCGCCTTCCCCCGCCTCGCCGTGCCGGGGAGGGGGGGGGGGGGGTGTCCTTCGGTCGCTCGCTGGCAGCTGGGGGGTGTTGGGTTGCTGCCTTTTTTCTTTCCCTCTCCCCCCCCCCCCTTTTTCTCGCTCAGCCCAGGCGGGGGGGCCGGCTGCGGCCCCGGAGCGGAGCGGCGAGCCCGGCGTTCGCCCCGGCCCGGCGGTGATTGCCGCTAATTGCGGCGGGACGGCTACCAAGGGCTCGGGCGGGCTGGCCGCGCGTCCCCGGGCGCTGCGGGCGCAGCAAATAAACGCGCTGCTGGGGGGAGAGAAAAAAAAATAATAATGCGAGCGGAGTGTATTAATTGAGCAAGAATAAAGGCTTGCTCGTTAAAAAAGTTTACTGGCTGGTGGCGATTGTCAGTGCTGCTCTGGAGGGGCAAGGACTTGCCCTCCGGTGTGTGACAGCCGAAGTTACTCGGGGCACGGCCCTGCTGTGCAAGGGGGGAGGCTGGGGGGGGGGCTGCAGCCGGAGGCCAAATGCTCAGCCCCCCCCCAGGGTCTGGTCCTCCCCCAAGGGAAAGGGGGCACCCCCCAGGCCGCTGGCGTGGGTGGTATGTGTCTCTGCGATGGCTAAACATTCCGGAGCCGGAGCCCCTCAGCCAGCCCAGACCTTTGCTGTCCGCAGATCCCACCTGCCTGGGGCCCGGCTGACACGAGGGCTTCCTCAAGAGCAGACCCGAGAGGAATTTTAGGGCGCTAAAGGCACCGTTGGAGAATTTTCCATTTCTTAAGCCTTTTTGCCAGCTCCCGCTTCAGGTTCCTATTTATGTTGAGCACGATTATTCACTGTTGCATACACTAAATGGAGCGCAGAGGGCAGGGCCCGGCGACGCCGAGCTCTGAGCAGGCACGGTTTAATTAATTTAATAGTCCTATGCTCATTCTCCTGCTTTTCACAAGAGTGGATGGTTTATACGTATGGATCCTTTCATTCGTCACCAGAACAATCTCCTACGCAGGACGGAGGGGGAAAATGCTTAATAAATCACAGAGAAACAGCGTGGCAGTTCGGGACAGGGAGCGAAAAATGCTGCGTCCGCTTGAAACTGGGTTTCAAAGAAACGGCGAGTTGGGAGAAGTGGCGTATAGTTATTGCCCGCCGTGAGATCTGCCCGGCTCTGCTGAGAAGCGAGCTTCTCCGGCACTCTATAGGGGCTGGCCGTTCGGCCCCAGACCTCAGGCAGAGGTAAAAATAAGATGGAGACAGCGACCAAACAGCGACCAGAAATTAGTTCAGGTTTGCACATAATTCCAGCTCAGGGGGACGCGTTTATTTTCCACGTATGCCGCCACTGCTGTTTTGCTGATTTGCTTGCTTTTCCTTTAAGGAGACGCTGATGACTTGCAAACATTCACGCTGAAATAAAAACGTCTTTAACAGGGTTTAAATATTTTGGTTTACGGTCGCGAGGGATTCTCAAGAGACTCGGTGTTTGCCAAGGTCTGTCTGCAGACCTGTGCCGTCGGTCAGGAGCAGCCACTCGGTCTTATTTCCCTTGCCCCAACCCGCGCTAAGCTGCAAGGCTCGCCCAAGTGCTTCCCTTTGTTTCAAACCCTTGTAGCTTGGAGCACTTGTTGAACCTGACGACAAGTGCATCAAAGTGGCTGACAATTATGAAATAAACAAATATCATTTGAGGCATTTGGGAGCAGAATCCAGTAATACATAGATTAGCTTATTGATGTCGTTATCATATTGAATATTATTCATACTTCTGATATTTCTGCTGCGCAGCGGCATTCCCCGCTCAGTAAACATCATATTATCTCACTATGCAAAAGGCTTCATTAATCAAAACAGACAATAGGCCAGACGCTCTCCCTTTGAGTCGGGGGTTTTGGATCTTCCCGGCTTTTTACCTTGTCTAAATGCCTTGTCCCTGTCAACGCAGACAGCAACTCTTCAAAACGGATCGCTATAAAATGTGGTGCTGAGAGGAAAACATTATCTAATTCAGTTAAAAGAATTTCCCAGTTATGTTACATTTTCCCTTTAATTTTTCATGACTTGTGGAGGAAAAACTTTTCGGTATTTCAGTCAGTACACGAGATTAATCCACTCATTTGCTAAAATACTAATGAAGGAGCCTGATAGATCTCTGTCCTTTAAACCAGCAGCAGCAAGTGTTAAGGTGAAGAAGGATGGAGTAGACTGGCCAAGCCGTGGTTGCGCTGCCTGCCTCGCTCGTTGGGGATGGGGAACGGAGGGTGGACGGGGAGCTGGGGAGTAGCGCGGCCGTGAAGCTGCTGTCTTCCAGAAAGAGGATCCTGGCAAAAACACGGCACGCTCTCGACTTGGTGCCAAGGACCACGCTTGGGAGGTGAGGTCGGACACTTTTGTGGCTAGGGAAGCGTTGGGGTGCAAAGCCTCGCTCGCTGCAGCATCACGAACGCACGGCGGTGAGCTGCGGGCGCGGAGCAGGCAGCGAGACGCTCGGGCACGCTGAGCCGTTACTCGCTTGGGGAGTTTGGCGGAGGCAGATGTGACCCCCTGTGAGGGACGTTCTCCATCCCACGATTGGTAACGAAGCTGAACTCTTGGTGGCTGCGGGCTGTGGCGCGCTGGGTCGAGCCGCAGCCTGCACGGCGGAGTAACGGTCCCTGCTGTGGGACCCGGGCGGGCACTTGTGGGGCTCTCGCTTGTGGGACTGATTTTGGCTACGTGGTTGTGAGCCGTCGTTGTCTTGCTTTTTTCTGGTTACCGCAGGCCTGAAAGAGGCATTCCGTAGTGATCCGAAATAGCACAAAATAGTCTTTCCTGCACAAAAATACATTAGAACGGTTTCAGATTGAGCAACAGAAATTAAAGCAGTGGTTGTACGGGGCGCTCCAGAGCGTAAGGCATAGCCGATTTCAGAGAAGACGGGAATGGAGCCTTTTGATGGTCAGCTGTGAGTGGTCTCGTTCAAATTCAGCCTCTTGTCTCACATCTCAGAAAACCTAAATTCAGTTCTCATTTCTCCAGGGACGGGGAAACTCAACACCGTCAATCTCCTCTTTCCTCTTCAGACAACAGCAGACACTTAAATGGAGCCTGGTTAATTCCTCCTGCCTACATCTTAGAAAATGAAGTGACTTTGAATGACTGGGAAAGCAGAGAGACCCGAAATCTCCCAGACACCCTCTCCAGATCCTTGGCCTCGGAAAAGCCTGAGTCAGGTCATAGCTGATCCCTTCTGGTCTTGGAGCCTCGTATGCCGCGTAGGAGGCTCGAAAAGCACTCGGAGATGGCTGGAGAGGAGGGATGCTTCCCAGCAAACGGTCTCTAAACTGGTCCCCTCCCCGTGCCACGGCATTTCTGTTCCTCATTAACAACACGGAGCTGTAAACAACAGCATGCACTCGTATCTAAATTCTCCAGAATTAATGCAAAATTCATTGACAATGACATTACTGGAGACTTTTCAATTATGTCAATAGGCTTTGGATAAGGCCCTTACATTCTCAATAAATACTATATAGTTTTAAATGCTGTAGTCTTGTTCTTAAGTTTGTTATTTAATTAGCCATTATCGTTGGCTTCTGTGTTAACAAGTTCTTGCTGGAGGAACTCATTTCACCTGTCCTGGCGACAGCAAAAACCGCCTTCTTCAGTAAGACAATGTATTTTCTATTTATGCATCAGAAACGGGTAATAATAGGTTTCAAGGAACTGTAACATTTAATAAAAGCATTCTATTGCATTTAAATTTATTGAAATTTAAACATTAAATTCAACATGTTAATTACTGTTTCCATGCATTGACACTGACAGTCGGAAATGGATCCACACAACTGCTCTGCTGAGATATGTTCACTGGTGGGTTTTGCTCTTTGATTACTAATGTGTTATTAGTGCTCTTCATTTGGGACTTGATTCATTAACAAAAAGACTTATATGGGCATTATGTAAATTTTCTGTATGTCTTTTACATAGCTACCAGGGCATGTATTATGAATCTAATTGAAAAAAAAGAAAAGAAAATGTATTCGGTTCTGCCCTGACTCGTGGGCAAGCTCTAGCTGAACGTACAGTCGCTCTCAGAAATCAAAGCAGAGCAGAGAGGAAAAACCTCTTTTCAGTACGTCGCAGTCTGGGTTTCTGCAAATCCCTGGCCAGAGAAAGGGCGTACAAACCCCAGCCTGCTGTGTTTTGGCAGAAATAGCAAAATGGTGGCAAGGAACTAGGCTGAAATGTTCGGGCTCTCTCATGCATCTCCTCCGTGTCTCTGCTGGCTACATTGGTGCTTGCAGCTAATTGCCCCTTTTGTTTTTAGTCGCCGATTTCTCTTTAATGCTTTTGAAGTTGTGATTTGGTTTATTCTGATCCAGGCGTTGTCAAGCCGTATTTGTATTTCTCACGTTAAGGGAAACTCGGCAAAAATCAGAGAGGGCCCTTGATCTGTAAAAGCTCATCGTTATCATTACAGCAGCAGTGCGGGGGGGGCGTCACGCAGAGGCTCGTGGGGGAGGCTTTGTCCCAAGACACCCTCCGCGAGGACACCGACAATTCCTGGTTTAAATAAACAGTTTCCCATCTTCCCAGGACCGAGCGGCATCCCCTCCATTTTCTGGCTGTAGATCAGAGGCTGCGGCAGACCGTCCGCAGCAGGTACGTACTCTGCGTGGATCTATCGCTCGGGAAATCCGGCAAACCCCGGGACAGCGATCTCGGAGAGAATGTAGTCGAGGGCTGGTGAGGGGTGCGACGGGAGAGGCCGAGGGTGAGGCGGAACGATGATCTGTAGCGCCTGGGGGGAAAAAAGCATGGAGCAGATAAGAGATAAGGAGGGCAGAAAAAACTATGGCGGAAATCTTAGAAAAGGCAGAAATGCATGATTTTTTCCTCCAGTTTTTCCAGGTGGGGCAGTGCCTTCAAGTCCTGACGTCTGCCTCTCCAGTCTCCCGCAGGCAGCGGGATGTCAGGCTGGGCCGGCCCCTCTCGGAGCGGCTGCCAGCCCGGCAGACCCCTCAGGCTCTCGCGGCAGGGAGGACGCCCTGCGCACCGTCACCGGCGCGCTGCTGGGCCCAGCCCGCTGGTGCCCTTGCCCGTGGGGACGCGGGGGGACACCTCGGCCCCCGAGCCTTTCGCTGGAAGCGAGCACCGCAGGCTGTCTCTGGAGACATGCGTTGTCAGTCCCTCGCCGCCTTTTTTTCCCCTGCGAAGATATATTCTTTGTCGCTTTCTTCTCTTTCTCTCGTCCCTGCGGGTGGGCACCCCGCGGGCAGATGCTCATCGCGGTGAGGCAAATTCTGCACCTTCCGGCATCCTGTTACATCTCCAGAGGGAAGCAGGATGCTGAAAGCACACGTGGTCTCCTCCCTAAATTAAAAAAAAGAGTGTGTAAAGCTGTTAAGATTAGTGCACATCAATCCCTGCGTTTGAATCAAGAGATACTTTCGTTTGACAGCTATTGGGGAAAAAAACGTAATTTCATTCAAAGTGTGTTTAATAAGACAGGAGGAGACAGATTTCTTTGACAGTTTTACAGCTCTCATCAGATTACATTAAAATTAAATTAAAACAATCTAAAAGAAGCGTTAAGTACTGAAGGGAGAACACAAACAGAACGCTCCTCTTTGTAGGCTTTCAGGGACGGGGCGCCGATGTTGGTTATCAGGGATGTGAGTAATAAGGTTATTCTTGAGTCGATTACGAGCCCATCAGTGTCGGCGCGGGGGACGCGTCGCAGGCCGGGGGCTGCAGCACTGCAGAGGGTGGGCACACGCCCTGCGCCGCGACGAGGAACGGAAGGGAAGGGGAGCAAAGCGGGAAACGTATTGGGGGACCAGGCGAAGGCTCCTCGTTTTCCTTATTTTTTGTTTAATAAAACATCAGGGTGTTTAACCCTGCCCACTTCTCTCCCTTCTGCCTGGGCCGCTGAGCAGCCCGCCTCCTCGCGAGCAGCCGCTGGGCGCCCCAAGACCCCCGCCCCTCGCGTCTCCTCCACCGGGGCCCGCGGCTGAATAAAGCTACCGGGCTCGTAAGGTCCGCCGAAGGAACGGACCGTGCGGCCCTGGGAATCTCGCCGCCCGCGCCACGCTGTCGGTGGAGATCGACCCCTTTCCCCTGAACCCTGGCGATCTTAAGCTTGGGAGTTTGGTTTTCCAGTCCGTAAATCTAACGTATGCTCGTAATTTTAGATAGCACTAGAAGCGTTTGAAAGTTTTGATATTATTTTAGCAAGCACAAATATTTTCGGAAGCAGTTTAGTCTTCCAGAACCGAGCCTGGTATGTCACTGGTACAGGCTTAAGAAAGGCAGATTCTTTGCCTGTTTTGAAAAATAACAGATTTGTAGGATATGAAAGTGTTTCCTTGTTCAAACGCCACACAGCCTTTGACAGTTTTCTGCACTGACAATCAGCGAAGCATTCAAAACACGCGTCAGCCCGACAGAGCGCGTTTCATGGCCGACGTTCTGAAATAACAAGTTTTTAGCGTCTCACCTTGGTGTCAAAGGGGAGGCTGTTTATTTTCACGTAGATATTAGCAATGAGAGCTGTTATGAGGGACCTTCAGGGGAAAAAAAAAAGCAATGTAACTATGAAGCAACCATGAATACCTTTTTATTTCCATTTTACCTGCCCCCGTGACTGAGCAGGAACATCACGCTGATACAAAGGCTCCAGAGAAGTCTTGGTCCGACAGGTAACTCTGAAGGATAGCAGGGGGATCGTGTCCGCAGCCGAGATGCCAAAGCCCCCTTTTCCCCCCACGGATTTTTAAAGGAAAGGGCGAGCTGTGGTGGACCTGGGTTGCAAAGTCAGGATCTGGGGAAAAAAAGCCCAACTTTGGAAATTTGGGCAGGCTTGGGCCCGGGTTTCACCTATCAATTCTGGTGAAGACGCGGACTCGCGCTGGGACGAAGGTCTCCACGACGTGTATTTGCTTTCAATAAACAGAAGGGTGAGAAGGAACGGTCCGTCTTTCATTACGAGCGCGTTTTGTGTGAATTCAGTAACACGAGGCTCCCAGATCTGCAAATCCTTTGCACGTGGGTTTTCTCAAGTAGGCAAGCTCTCACGGGAGCTAAAGCCCGCCCTACCTTATCGAGCCGGTTGTTTGCAGCGGATGCGCGAAGGCTAAGCCAGGCGGCAGCTCTGGTTATTCAAGCGACGGAAGCTAATTTGGGGGCTGCTGAGTACCGCTACGTCAGTTCAGCAAAGCTTTGTACTTTACATTTAAACTTGGTTTCTCCCAGTTTGAGGGTGAGGGTGAAGGTGTTGAGAAACACTAGGAGCGCTGCCAGACAGAAGTTCTAAGGAAGGGTAATTGCGATGACGATCTTGTACTAATTGTATACTGATTGCTGTCCTAATTATGCCTAAGCATTTCATAGCTATCCACAGTTTTGTCTATTGATGCAGCATTTCTTCTCCTTAAATTCAAACACCCTCGCGGTAGGTGACTGAACTTTTTTCACTGGGGCCCTGGAACCTACGCACTAATTTGGCAACTTCCTTTCAAGGGGATCTAAGTTTTTACCTGAAAATGGAGAATTGTGGGGTTTCCTGCCTGCTGCGTTGCCAGCTGGAGATGTAAACGCAGGGCTTGGCAGGGCTGGGCTGGTGCCCACTGAAGGTGCTGTGGCTTTTTCCACGGGCCCGCGGATGTTGGTGAGAGGACATCAACGAGCTCTGCCAGCTCGACAAAGCAGCAATTCAGAGGCGGAGGAACCGGGCGTTTTATCGAGAGGTTTGATTTCTGTACAAATGGAAAGAGGCCGTTTGCATTTTCTGGTTAGTTTTTTTTTCCTGAAAAACACGGTGTACAATAAACTCAGTAAAACCAACTATTGAAGGGGAGCCCTGTTACGGCAACTGTTCCCAGCTCCCAGTTATTTTTGGAACTAATGTCCTAGCGTCTTGCAAAGTCCCTGTTCCCCCCCTTTTCCAGAGACGCAGAGATTGCTGCCTGGCCCCAGGGTACGGAGCAGGCTGGGGCCCCGCTCGCCTCAGCGCCAGTCTGGAGACCTGACTGGCCATCACAGCCATTTTAACTGCTGTAGTAATACCTAAATTGACAGATTTAATAATATTATATTAACAGATGAAGTTATAATTTAGGAATAAACGCTTTAAATCTCAGCAGTCCCCAAACTTACGCCGCAGATTTCCAGCGGAACAGTGGGGAGCCCTCTCACTGCTCTTAGATGCGCGCCTGCCGCCTCCCGCACTGGCAACGCTCTCCTTAGCCCATTAAAGGCTTAAAAATGCCTTAAAGGCTTAAAAATGCTGCGAAGGCTGGCCCCGGGGCGGCCTCTGAGGAGGCCCCAGCCCCTACCCTGTGCTTGGCGGAGGGCAGCAGGCCCCCACCCGCACCCACCGCCCAGCCCCTCGCCCGCTTTTGGTCTCCCCGCGCTCGCTAGACGCGGACAGGCTGGCTTCGGCCCGCTACGCCTTCGGGGTGGCTCAACGCCGTCCCTGTCCCCGCGGGCCCGGGACCCCACAGGCCGGCGGGGCCTGGGCAGGGCGGTGGGAAGGAGCGCGGGCAGCGCTCCCACGGGTGCGTGGCTGCTGTGGATGTGTGCGGGTATATACGTGCGTGTATCTGTGTGCACGCAGACATAGGGCGCAGCGGCCCCGCGGGGCGGGGGGCCGGGCCGGGTCGGTCCCGGCGCGGCCCTGCCCGCGCCTCAGGGCGGCGGGAGGCCCGGCCCGGCCGCCCCGTCCCCATGGCAACGCGCGCGCGGGGAGGGGGCGCTTCCGGGGCGGGGCCGGCGCGGTGCACGCCGGGAGCCGTCGCTTTGGCCACCGGCGTAAACAGGGCGGCATGAGCGGGCCGGGCCCGGCGGCCGCCGGCTGCCCCCGGCCGGGCCGCGCCTGCGACGAGCGGCTCGGCAGCCTCCTGCGGCGCCTCCGCGACAGGTGAGGAGACCGCTACGCCGGGACCGACCGGCCCGCCCGCCAGGCCGCTGCGGGCCTCGCCCCCCTCAGCCCGGCCGGGCTCTGCCGTCGGGAAGGGGCCGGGCCGGGCGGGCGGCACCCGGCACCCGCGAGCTTTCCTGTCAGCCGCGCGCCCGGAGGGCGGCTCCCGGCTCGCCGCCCCGAGGGGGCCGCGGGCGGCGGCGCAGGCGGGCTCCCGCCTTCCCGGGAGCGCGGCCGCGCTGCGCTTCCCCGCCGGGGGGGTGGGATGGGCTCCGCGGGGCGCTCCTGGGACGTCACCCCTTGGGGGCCGCGTCTGGGGGTGGGGAGCGGCCCGGGGTCCCCAGCAGCGCCTCGGGCAGGGCACTGCTTCTGCCTTATCGTCTTCCTTCGGCTGGCTGTGTGCTGGGGGGGATGCTTAAAGCTAGCGTACCGGTAACCCCGGCTGCTGCTGCGTGACCTCGGCACCGGCATCGCGGGTGACTTCTGTAGGCGCTGTGGACCTGCTACTGCTTGTCTGAGAAGTTCCCCTGGAGCGCTTTTGGCACGACTTACAAAATTACACGTTACTTTAAGCAAATAATACAGATGCTGATGTTTCGGAGCTGGCTAGTTGATGAATGGGCACGTAGAGATGTTTCTCCTACAGACATCTTTTTAATCTTTAACAATTAGGTGTTTCAGTTTGTGGGCGCTTCAGGGGGGGTCTGGCTTTCAGGGAAAAAGCAAGTGTGCGCGGTGGTGCAAGCTTTCCCAAGGGGCTTAAGCCTGGCCTGGGGGATCTCAGTCACCCGTCAGTGACAGGCAGGGTGTTTGCTTAAGCCGTGCTTCCTCTGGAGACCCAGCTAACGGATCTGGTGGTAAATAAATAGACCTTTTCTACCTGCCGCGCTTCTGTTGTATGCGCTTTAAAATACAAAATAAAAGATGTGTTTGCCCTCGGTGGTGCTGGCGAACAGGGAGTAGTATTTATCCCAGAGTGCGAGCTGTGTGCCGCTGTTGGGGAGCGTGAAAGGTTGCCTCTGGGAACGGTGCTGCAGTTGCCTCTTGAGAATTTCTTGGATGAAATGATACCTTTTATCTAAACAACTTTCAAAAATGTAGAATACAAAACCTTTTGTTAAATTATTGGGGTGTTTCAGCTTTTTAAGTCCCGCTTTGGAATTCTGCACCGATCTAATTTCGAGTCGCCTGTTCTAAGACCTGAAGTACCCGACATCTGTTTCGCTCCTGACTGCAGTCCTGCTTTCGGCTCGCCGTTGTGCTTGAGCAAACAATGAGCCACTACTAATAAGCCGTATGGGCAAGAGCCTGAATGTGGCGGGGGAAGCTGCTGCCTGGTTATTTCCCCTGTCTGACTCTTGGGGAACTAGAACAGGGAGTTCTCGTGAATATTTCTTTTTCACCTGTTCTTGTAAATCTGGTTTTGGTTTAAATACTTGAATTCTGAAGTGCTTGAGAAATTAGCCATCGGATATTAAGCTTACGATAAACAGTCTGCATGGACTGCCTTGAGAATTGTGCAAAAAAACACATAACTGTGCCTTAAATTCCACGTTAGACTTTATGGGGCGTATTTTATTTCCTAATGCTGGTACTTGGTCCAATCTAAATATCAAATTTACTGCATGCGTAGGTCTCTGTACACAGGTCGGTGGTATCTGTGTTGTGTGCAAAATTATAAAGGATTAGGTTTGAGGTGTCTAAGATAAGTGAAATGGGGCAGAGAGTTTACCTTCTGTGTTTTACACACACCTGCCCGTGTTGTGATTACTCAGCGCTTCATCCTCGGCGGTTGCTGGTGAGAAGGGCAGTGTTTGAGCGGCGCGGGCCATGAAGTAAATAAGTTACATAGTGCTGTACTTAACGCTGTGACTAACTTTGCAATTAGCCTCACTTTTCAGGCAGTGAGGCCAGATGCTTCACACTAAGGGTGATTTGCAGTAAATGTGGACAAATACTGAGGTGTCCTGAACAGAGAATGTAAACCAGGCAGGATTATTAGGTTCAGAAATATCTGCTGGTGTCAGTTTTATGTAGAAGATGGTGCTAGACAGGCCCCCTCTAACCCACGCAGGGCACCAGCACAGTTGGCTAAGGCTTGAGCAGGCTCTGGCCTGGCTCCCGGCTAGCAAGGCGTCCAACAGTTGATTTAATATCAGATTGGTGTAGAAAAACAACTGTAAAAACAGCATTTCTTACTTTTATGGGAAGATCGCGTTGTGCCCAAGTGTTGCACAATTTTCTATGTACTTATCTCAACAGGGTATCATGGCAGTAGTACTGTTATTCCTACATTATGGATGCGGAACTGAAGCACAAAGAGACTAAGGCCTGATATCTCAAAAATATTGAGACATCTCAGTCCTGCTGGTTTAAATGGGAGGTGAGGGGTGAAATATCACTACAGACTGATGCCTGGTGAAATGCCAGAGATTAGAGAGGGCTGGTGGCTGACCAGGGAATTTAATTCTGCTCTCAAATCCCAAACTAACGGTCTTTCCCTGTAGACTGAAGATTCAGGGTTGTTTGAAAAAGAGCCACCCGGATCCTTAAAAAGTTGTGAAGTGTGCTATTTTTGCCCATTTAAGGAAAAAGTTGATACCTGACTGTTTGCACCACTTTAACCTAATGCAAAACTGCGTGAACAAATAAAAGTTTCAGGCCGAGACCTTTGGTTTTTCACGTGAAAAAGGAGGCGGTGGTGCAGTGGAGTGGCCAGGGGGTTGGAACTAGGTGATCGTTGAGGTCCCTTCCAACCCAAACCATGCCATGATTCTGCAAAACCTACAAGTCAAGTCTTGGTCGCCTCTGATTCGGTGCTGGGACAGAGCTGTGTTGCAAACCACCACGAGCTGTGCGGTAACCATTTTAGGCGTCCATAATGATGGTGCTCAAATGCTGAGAGGCTCTTACCTGATGATTTTTATGCTGCTTTGCCTCGCCTTGAGAAGACCATACTTACATATTCATGTGCCGTCTAAATAGATGTAGCACAGACTAATGAATGGGGTACTGAAAGCCACGCTGGTAGAAAGGAATTCTTTCGGGAGCGAAGGAATGTGATGCGCTACCTGTGGTATTGGAGGATGAGAAATTGCATTGGAGCCAATGGCTGTTCACATCCATCGGCTTTTACATCCATCAGGATATCGGTGTTCTTCGTTGAGTCATGAAAATTACTTCTAGAAGTGTAAAAACAAGATCTTGAAATCTGCTTTTGCTTAGCTGTCTGTCATGTAAAAGGAAATTGAAAGGATGAGATCCCAGATGAAGCGTGGCTTTTAAATTGCGTACATGACATGAAAACCTAATCTTGTTTCAGACAGCGGCAGGATCAGATGGGTAAAATGGATGCCTTGATCTCTCAGACTAAGAAGCAGAAAGGGTTTTTTCCTCGCTTTCCTCTGTGCGGGGCAACTGGGAGGAGGCAAACGTGTGTGGCTGTGACACGGACACGCGTGTAGGGGAGTGCACAAATCCATAGATAAGCGTGCCTAGCCATATGGGTGCGTGCAGTCTCCTGTATGTGCCCATACTGCTCACACATGTACATCCTTCCTGGCTAGTAAGAATTTGAGATTATTTTTTAATTAGCAACTTGGGGTGCTTGCTTTGATTGTTGCGGGGTTTGTAATGTGAATCTGCTGGAAGCCTCTGTCTTATCAATTGACTTTTATTTCATTGCTCATCTTCAGATGCAATTTGTAATTATTAAATAATATCAGCTTTACTCTTTTCTCCTCCTGAAAATAGATTCTCTTTGAAGGAGATTGTAGTTGAGGCGTGGAGTTTGTTCTTACGCAGTCTGCTCATCCCCGTGGGCCTATACCCTTGCATTGCTTTTGGCAGATACAGATGGCCCCACAGCATTTTCACGACCATAAGTATTTTTGATGGTTACTTGTACCTCTTGCCCTTTAAGTTCTGGCAGGTAGTGCTAGCATATCTCTAGATGTACTTGGCTTTAATGCGTAAGTGTGAAATATGTACTTGATTTTGAGTTCAAATCATTAAATAAAATACTTGGATAGCACATTGGGTCTGTAAGCCGGGGAAGAGTTGGGGTTTTTTGGAAGTCTGTTTCAATGTGTTGATACGTTCCCATGAGAAGTTCTAGGGAGATGTCCGTTTGAACAAGCTCAGCTAAGTATTTCCTGCATGGGAAGGGGTCTGCTCTGGGACTCGGGGTGGGGAAGAAAGGGAGTGAGGAGCTCATGAACTGCAGTCTCGGGGTCCAGAGCCCTTCCTGGGGCCGCTGGAGAAGGGACTCGGAGCAGCAGCCTAAGCTGGGCAGAAGTCTCTGGCTGTTTTGGTGGGTCTTGTGTGGATGCACACATGTTCAGGCATCTTCTCCCGTAAAACAACCTAGCTCTTGTTCCGGTGAGGAACAGAGAGAAGTAAAAGCTTGGGGTTAGGGTTTGGGGGTTTTTGTGAGAAGCTTGGCTGGCAGATCAATCTGTAAGAGTACCGATCCAGCAAAAATGTGCTCGCGGCCCTGGAAGGGTTATGCTCTGTAAAATGCTTTATTTCTTGCATTTTGGGAATTTAAATTGTGAAATATTTTTATCTTTACTGTATGTTGTTTGTTTTCTTCCAGTGAAGCCAAAAGGCTGGAATTAGAAAGAAAACTGATGGAATACAGAAAGTCTGATGCATACCTGTAAGCCTACTTATAAGCTTCTTATAGGTTACTTTATTTTACTTACAAAGACTTAGGTATCATGGAATGCTTTTAGAATGTTATCTTGAAGGTTTTTTGTAACAAATTTATATTCATATGTTCAGTTTAATGTAAGATTCATGTCTGTAAGTTACTGATGAAATAAGTTCAGCAATAACTACCTTATTCTATTAATATTGAAATTTTATTGTAGTAGTTAGTAATAAATAACATGCAAGTTGGTTTTATGCAACTCTTACAAAATCACTGTAGCATAGTTGGTGCTACAAAGCCCTAGGATCTTAGAAAGTCTGAAAGTTTTAGGAAGTCCCAGAGGATATTCTAGGTTCTGGCCCTGCTCCTTGGATTGTTTCTGCATTATCTATTTAATGTAAGTTGCATATATAGTCTGTGCAAAAAAACCCAAACAGAACAAAAAAAACAACAATTAAAAAACCCAAACAACCCTAAACAACAAACCAAAACAAAAAAAACCCCTCAACAACGAAAGAGGGCTGACAAGCGTCTCATCCAGCGTTCCTTTCCTCAGTTGTGTTTTGTAAAGCTCAGAGGTGACTTTTCTATCCTGGCTGAGGGGACCAAGGGGTAGGTGCAATAACGGCCAATCCCTTAGGAACCCCTCTTCTGAAAGAGGGCCCTTAGATTAGGAAATGAAGATGTGAATTAAAGAGAAAAATGCCTGAACAGGTGGGGAAACATCACATGTACTTTGTTTTCTGTTTTTATTTGACTTTATTTTAGTCAAACAGGTGTTGAACTGAAGTTTCTCTGAACATATTGTCTGCTCGGGAGATTTAGGTTGCAATTTCACAACTGATTTAAGGAGACCCCTAGGCAGGTTGAGAGCCAGAGATGCTCCCCACTGCCCTGGTTCACATTTTCCCTTTGTTGGCGCTAACGCTTGTGTGGCTGCCCTGTAATCAGGTAAGAAAACAGGTCTGGCTGAAAGGGAGTCTGTGTTTTGGGTGGGTGAGTACTGGTTTAGATGGATTTTCAGCTGAATTGCTTTTGCCCTGATTTGCCACGTGGCCACATAGCAGATAGTATTGGCACAAAAAAGGGAGGCTTGGAGCGAGATGCCCCTTTTGGTGGCAGCATGGGTTTAGGTTGGCTTAAAGCAGTTGTGAAACTGCAGCCTTAATGTCACAATTTGTGTGACTTGCAGAGCATGTTCTCCTAAATAGTTTTCATTTTGATTTAATGTCATATAGGTGTCTAAACACCCATTTAAAACAAATTTACAAGAGTTTTTTAATAGACTTATCCTTTTGACCACCAACCCCCCTGTTTAAATCTGAAGTTACACAGCAGACATCCTGTCGGTTGTACGATGTAGCTTTGGACAGTTGTGCAGAAAAACGTCTCCTCCTTTTGGGAGGGGCGGGGGCAACTCCTACATAAGTGTTAGTATGTATGTGTCTCAGGAAAAGCGATTGTAATAGATGTGTGTGTGTTAATTTCATACTCTCTAAGTACAGTTTCATTTTCCCCCGTAGAATGAAACTAAAATACATGAAGCTGAAAAAATACTTGAAAGAAATAGATGAACGACAAAAAGGAGCTCTTCTGCGAAACCAGACCTTTTTAAAGGAATTTGACCAATTTGAAGCTCGTATGAAAACGTCAAGTTCAGAGAGGATTCAGAAGATGGAAGTAACTTTCTATAAGACTTAATACGTTAGTGTTTACTGTTATTACAGGGTTGCTAAGTTGGTTTTGTCTGGGTATTATGCACACCAAGACTTCAGATGTTAGTGAAACCTCATCGTATGTTTTGGAGTGCTTAAAGTGGTAATGTTTGGGAATTTGAAATGAACCCAAACTCTGCTAATATATGATGTAATAGACCCTGCTGTACCTGCAGAGGTAGTCGGCAGCACTTCACAGAACTCTGCCGTTGGTCTACAGTAAAGTGCCCCGTGCTTCTGAGTCTCTTGGACGCGAGGGAGAGCTGAGAGCAAAAAAATGTGGAAATGGATCAGGTGTTTGGAGTGTTGGTGATAGGATAATAAACCAGCAGTGTGTAGGTTAGGACAAAAGGACGACTTGAGTTGTAATAGTTTCATAAAGACTTTGTTATAAAATGGCATTTCAGTAAGGCTTTTGTTACTTAGAAGTACCCACATCTATGTCATGGAAGTTGTTTCAGGACATGTTTTTAATTTTGCTGGTGTGACCAGCCTAGCCCTAGTTAGTCTTGCCCCTGCTTATTGCTCTGCCTCGTCAGCAGAGGAAGCGTAAGAGTAAATAACTTCCATTACAAGAAATTGTGTTTGAACTATCTGGACTGAAGCTGAGCTAAAATGAGGTCGCACTGTTCTGTTGCTAAACAGCTAGCAATACATGAACAGCGGTAAGAGAAAAATCTGCTCCCTCCAATATCCCCTTGCATCACTCAGGTCTTTGCTTTTGGTAACACTTTTGCGTGCACTCGGGGCGATTTGATTCATGTGCCTTCCGAGTTGGAAGTTTTACGCTTCCCTTCTGGGCTGGTAAGGTAAAGCCCAAGGAGCGTTCCATCGCCTTGCATACTTGGGTTGCGCGTCCTCACTGGCACGCTAGGAGTGCGGGAGTACCAAATGGCTGCTTTAAAAGAGCCAGTACCCAGTAGAATATACTCCTTGCTGTCTTTGTAGCACCTTTGATAGCAAAGACGACCGCAAACATGCTGCTTTTCCTTTCTGCGCTCACGGCCTTGGCTGCTGTCAGCTCAAAGGCCTACATTTGCAAAAGGGGTCTTCACTGAGCGTCATCAGTTTGAGAACTCATGCTGGGATGAATTAGCCTTACGAAAGAGGCTGTCGAACTGATACGTGCCTGTTCTGGTTTTAAATGACTAACTTTAAAATTACCACAACAGGTAGAAAACATGCATGGTCATTACATTTTAAAGGAAAGAATAAAAGCTCTCGTGAGGACAAGTGAAAGTGACCGCACAACGCCCATGTTAGCCACCCTCTGCTGTTCCTTCTGCCTGTTTCGGGTGGTTTGGTCTGTAATTCTCATTGCAGAAACAGTTGCCAAAAGTCAGCTCAACTCTGCAGTGTTTTCTTCTTGGAGAAAAGTATTTGTCTGCCCCTACTGGAGTCTCTCTCCCCATGGTGGCTAGAACTGATAATGAAATGGGGATTTCTGTACCTCTAGTATCTACTCAATCTATCTTAATATTTAAAATAGTATGGGAGGAAAAAAGCTGTGGAAGTGGAAAAAAGGCATTTATAGTCATTTCATTTGTGTTGAGATAAAAAGATCCGTTACCACTAGGCCTGAATTGCTATGATTTTTTTTTCACCCTGAAGTAAAATTTGATGATTCTCTTAGTTTTCCAATCTTTCAGACCCTCATTTGCCAATGTGAACAGACTGCTTTTCCTGTTTGGCCCTACTGGGGTAAACGGCTTCAGTCTTTCATGGTTATGTATCAGTAATGCTCTTTGTAGGTTGAATAGTTACATCAGTGTTGCTGTTTTATAATTAGTGCAGAAATAAGATGAAACTCTTCTATACTAGTAAAGAGATTTCTGCATGTCTTAATGTTTGAAACAAACTTGATCAGGATCCGTATTTAGGGTTATATAACAGACAGGATATTTTTTGTCATAACTCATGACTGAAGTACTTTCAGTTTAATAGGCTACTATAAGCAACAGCCGAGCTTTGAGGATTTTTGAATCATATCATGAATATATTGTCTTGCTATTCACTGAAGAGCAATTTGGGATGTTGCAAAGTGATATAGGTTGGTAATGATCTCAGATTTAAAAAAACAAAATGGTGACGTGCTCATGCCACTAATATACGGAGTCAGATTTTTGAGGAGGTAAAAACTGGGAGGGAACTGTGTTGCTATCTGCTTTCTAAGAGCAGGAGCATTCTTCAGAAATATTTGGCAGGGTCTATTTCTGTCCCTCTGCCACTTCCTTTTTTTAACTCGCTGGAAGAAAGGAGGGAAGGAAACAAATCAGTTGAGGCGTTTTACGCCCCTATGATGTGGTACTGACACAACCCTTATTTTTGCGTGGCTGTCTAGAACTCAGTTGCCATTGTTTTTTATTTCTCTGAAGTGCAGTTTGAATTCAAACAGGAACGGTGTTCTCGGCGTGTACTGTTTGCCTCCCTCTCTTCTGCTCAGGGGCACGCACAGCTTGATCTGAGACAGTAAAACCTAGACTGTGATCCTCTTAAAAGGAGGCATCTAAAAAGCCTGTGTCCAGAAAAGGCGAAAGAGCAGCAGCAGCAGCCTTGGGTAACGGTGGTAGAGGACGGAAAGAAGTGTGGGGTGGCTGAGGTCCTCAGATGCAGCAAGTGTGTGAAAAGAAATACATAAGCACTTCTGGAAAAGCTAAGAGGAGGAAAGAATCAGACTGCAGCATAAAAACAGGGGGAGCGGAAGGGGAAAAAGTGTAAAATGATGTAGAAGTTCAAAAACAAACGAGCAGACCTTACTTTAAAATATTTTTTGAAACTTTTCCCTTAATATGACCTGGAAACATGGCACTAGGAAGTGTTATTGGAGCTTAGCCTGACGTAGGGATGTAGAAGCAGCAATGTACTTTATTTTATATTTTTTCCTACTGTCTGGTTTGGCTTTCACTAGCTGCATCACAGCAAAGGGCAAAAAAACCCTTGTTTGCAGTTCTTACATTAGAAAAGTTCCTTTCTTCCAGTGGGTAAACGTATGACCTGAAGTGTGAGCCTTTGTCCTTTCTAAAAATCTGTGGTCCTTTTAACTATGGACGTTAATGTTAATGCAGTGTCTAGTCCTTTTTGAATCCTCATGAGCTGTTTGTCAAATCAGTATAATGTGACAACAAGCCCCATACAGTAATTTTGTACTGTGGCTAAAACAAACCAACCAACCCCTAAACTTTATTGTTTTTAAATTAGTTGTCTTGATTTTGTTGAAAATCTCCTTGCTTTTGTTTTTTAAGAACAACTAGCTGGCCCCAGACAGCTCTCCTCGTGTGAGCTGTGACTTGCAGTGTGGTAACCCTGCCTTTCCTTGTTCGTGTTAAAGTAAATAGCCCCGATCTTGGCTTTTCTCTGCTCGTGTGGAGGATTTTTATGTATCGTACTTGCGATGGGGATGATGAGGCCTGTTTGCGTGGACTAACAGTCCCTCTGAAACGCAGCGGGTTTGCAGGTACGTTTTGGGAGGTGCTGCCCGTCCCTCAGTGTCCAGAGCAGGCGCTCCGGGGTGCTTGGCTGGCCTCCCTGCCGCTGGAAGTAAGGACGCCCTTCGGAAAAGCCGTCCTCTCTCACGGTGGCCAGTGATGTCCACGGTGATGAACCAGCGGGCTGGCTGACATCCCGTTAGACCCACGTTAGTGCATCCCTCGCACAGCTGTAGCCCGGCTGCTGCCTGGTAATTCTTTTAAGCCTGTTGCGTCTGGTGACGTTCGCAGATCTTTTCCTTGCTTCAGCTTAGTAACGTAGAGCTTAAAGACTGTCCCTGGGGGGGTGTGCGTGATTCCCCCCTTTTCTTTTTATTGTCATTCGAAGCAGAGCAGGACCGGGGGTATGTTGCGGTGCTAGGTTTCCCCGCTTGGTTTGAAGGATTTCTGTTCTCAGCAACCCTAAAGCACCCCAGTTTGACTGGTGGTAGGCTGTTACAAGGCATTGGTGGGAGTCACGGTTGTGCCATGGGTGGATCTGCACACAGTGGTTTTGTTCATCGCTTCCATTTTGATGTTTCTGTGCCATCCATTTTATTTTTGCCAGGTTAGACTTAGTTGTTTCTGAGCTGTTGAGCAAAGCGCAGATTACATATCCTCTGTGCTACCGTTATGAAAGGCCCCCTTGTTGTGGATTGCGTAAGAGTTATGGAGCATGTACTCATTTAATCTATCATGGAAGTACACAGAAATAAATTATTACTATTTTCTTTCTTTATAGAGAGAGAATGCCCTTTAGGAGTGCTTTATCATAACTATGTGCGCAGTTTATTATATGGCTGTAGCTGACAAAACTTCTTTTCTTTCTGAAAGATTTGCTTTTTTCCCCTGTGTTTGTGTGTCTGCAACTTGTTCAGTAATTTTGGGGAGTATAAGTAAATTCCCTTAAGCTTTCAGGAAAATACAGTGGTTACATTTGAGTTTGTTTTGAGTATCTTTAATTCTCATGTGGTTATTTTTGATTTCTTAAAATTTAGTGTTTGCAATTTTATGTGCAGCTTCTGTTGCCTGGGAAATAGCAGGCTTCCTGAACGCACCGTTGGAGGGAAGTGCAGAGCTGGTCGAGTTAATTGTTTTAAAGGTTTATTTTCATGCACGTTACCTGATGCAGAATAGGTATTGAAGTGCTTTCATTCAGGGCTGATGTAACTTGTTATTGGGGTTTACAATTACTAACAAACAGGATTAATTACAGGTGCGGCATGCGCTTGGCTTTTAAGCAGTAGTCCGGCTCTGAATGCATTACGCTTGGTCAATTAAACAATGTAGTGGAGGCGAAGGCGGTTTACACGGTTGTTTGTTGCTAACACCACAGCAAGTTGCCTTTCATGCTGGGTTGCTCTTTACAGCATCTGCCATATATTTTTCCCTATAACAGCTCAATGAGTTGTAAGATGTGTGTAAAACTAAAACAAATTCTAAAGCTCATTCCATCCCAAAGCAGCGGAGTCATTGTCTGGATACGGCAGAAATAATTTGGCGTTACAAATACTAGTTGGGATGAAATAAATTTGAGTCAACAAGTTATTGCTGTTTTGTAGGATTCTAAATGACGTGAATGAATAAGTGTGTATTAAAAACCCGCAGAAGATTGTGTACAGGCCACATCGCTTGTTCAGGGGAGCGGAAAAATTAGGAGAAAATGGGATCTCTGTCGTTTTAAATACAGTCCAAGTAAAAAATGCTGCTAGGACATTACATTTAAAAGTGCACAATTTACAAAGTAATATTTGCTGATTTGTAGGGGGAGGGTTGGCCTTCGATTTTATGTAATGGATTTGTCCACATTTAGGCACGGTATGGAAGAGAAATTAAAAGTGTGCTGTCACTTCAAGAGGGTAACTTGTCAGCAGACGGTGACGAGGAAGAAGGATGCGACGAGCAGGTAATGCGAAGGAAGCGGGGGGGAATGTGTTTTATTACATTGATGTGCTTTCCTCCGAGCTGCTGCGTGAAGAGGCAGGCATCGCTGAGCGGTCTTTGCGGGGGGATTTTTGTGGTGCCCTTTGTAGCGTGAAATACTGTTTAGTGCCCGAGTGAAGCAGAATAACCTGGGTAAAAAGTGCAATTGTTTCAACCAAAGAACTAGAATTAAAAAGGGGGGAGAACTCTAGCTGCTTATATTCATCTTCGTGTTGGTTTTTATAATTCCGATGCCGAACAGTGCGAAAGTGGTCTTGACCGAGGAGGAAATACTGGCAACGAATGATATTTTTTAAAATGCAGCAGTCGATTCACACGGTGTATTTATAATTTTGTGTGTTTTGACCTTTTCTCAGAAGAAGCAAAAAGAGATTGCATATCTAAGTAACAGACAAAAAGACTGACAAGGAATACTTAAATGTATTCTGCTATATATCTGCAGTAATGCAGGCTTCTAATCCCTCCTCCTATCTCCATATAAATGATACAGTTCAAGACCATAGCTGTTTTCTTCACTAAAAGCAGTAAAGCTCTTTCAGATGAAATGTCTAAAAACATCTTGTAATAACTTGGAGCATGCTGGCAAGAGTAGTCACTTGTGACTATGTGTGAAACCCCCTCAGCTAGCCGATATTGTAATAAGCAGAAACGGTAGCATCACTCCATTATTCAGAAAAGCCAACAGCATGCTTGTCCCTTAGGCTACAGCATTCATTAAGAAAAGCTTACTGGGCTGAAAGCTGGAAACAGATGATAACGGGATATGATTTTCATATTTAATGCATTCCTTGGAAGAGTATGTGTGCTGCAGATTGATAGAAGAATCAACTGCTACTTTACTAAAAGACTTTCTAGTTTGCCCTATAGCTACCGATGGAATCATTCAGCCAAGAAATTAACTTTTTCTCCTTTTACCTGCTTTATGTATCTGCTAAGCAGGCTGCCTGGCTGCCAGTAAATGTTATTATGCAGTTAAATGTTTGGTATTTAAGACTCTTATCAGAAAAGAAACAGAGGCCACACTATTTTGTTTTTATAGTAGGAGGAAGGTTTTTGGTTTTCTTTCTTCGGTGCATTAGCAGTCGTTAATCTGAGTTTATAGGAAGTTTTCCCCATAGATTAAAAAGTTAAAAACCTTGAATTTAGAGCGTTCTTTAAACTGTAATATACAAAGCAATGAACCTGAGCAACCTTGACCTATATAAGCAGGCCTCCAGCAGTTTGCGAATTACGTTTTTAATTCAGACGTACATGAAAAGGTGAGTTTATTTCTGAATGCTGGATTCTTCAATTAAAAGCAGTCGGTGTAGGAGATGTGATTTCTAACCTTTGGAAAAGTTTACATAAATACTAGAACATCAAAGGCTCGCATTGCGACTTAGATTTTTAAAATCTCTTAGCAGGTTTTGGACAGTACAAGAACTTGGTGCAGACCCAAATATGTCACTTCATGTTGAATTACAGTTAATAGCTTGATTGGGGACTCTTTCATCCCCTGTCCCCTTCTTCTTCCTTCTCATCTCCTTCCTTAAATGCAAAGATAACTTCAACTTAAATTGTGCATCCTTTCGCCTTGTCTGTGTGCTGTGTCTCAGATCGTGCTCTGTAACTCTGTTTTTTTTCGGACCGATTGTGCCCGTTTCCCACCACCTTCACCTCACTTAGCATCTACTTATTCTTATGTCCAGAATACGAGAGTTTGTTCTCGGCGATGTGGCACCGAGTCAGTCACAGGGAGCACACGTGGTTAGCAGGTGGTACGTCCAGGATGCAAACCATCACAGCTTGGAACTGGTTTTAGCTACCAGCCCTGGTATTGCCATGGTTTCCGTCAGGATGCCAGTGGTCGTGTGGTAACCTCATCAGTGATGCGTCTTGGAGACCAAGGACAGTCACAGAACCAATCTCCTAGGGGTGGTCAGTATCCCAGTGCCCCTAAAACACCAGTGTGAATGTCTGGTACTTCTGAGCCGTGGGACGTGCACCCTTTGGGGCTCTCAATTTTTATGGGAGTCCTTGAGCTCAGAAATTATACACCTAAACTGCGTGTGTCTGGAAAACCATGATCCTCCATGGAAAGGGCTTGAGCACCAGCCTTTTGAAGCGCAGTGTGACGGCAGCCCGGTGTTACAGGTTGGAGGAGAGGTCCCGTACTGAAGAGGTCCTTCTCCGCTGGCAGAGCTGTGCAGCCTGGGCTTCCGAAACCCTTGTGCGAGGCAGTCTGGCTGCTTCAACTTCGAAGCACTTTCTTGAAGCCTTTTGAAGATTTGGGCTTGTGCACCTTGGCCCTGCCGTGTCTGCGGGGCGTAGGGCACCTCCCGGGAACACTTATAGGTGGTCGGGCATGCTGCCCGAGAAAGGGGGGTCGCCAGGTGAGAGCAACGCCTGGCGCCTGGAAGAGACAAGCCTCTGGCTCGACCTCACCTCCCTACCTTTCACATGGTCGTCTGCTGCCGGCGGGGACTGGGCCCTTTTGTAAGTCCTGATGGAAGGGATTTTTTTTCTTATCTTTGTTGTCTTCAGAACACTTTCATGATAATAAAAAAAAGATTGTATTTGTTACTGGAGGAAGAAGTGGGGAGCCTGCACTCCACAACCAAAAAGAGGCTTGTAAGTGTGCTTTGTGCAGAGACTTCATTTAACTCCCAGCTGGAGTGACATGAAGTTCAGTCGTTTTGTTGGCTGTTTTAGGTAGCCATCTACACGCTTTTACTGGTTTTTGGTGGTAAAACCAGTACCCAGACCAATGTTAGCTCTCATACTTTTGCTTTGAGAATGCAAAGGCGGTGAAGAGAGGGGGGTTTTTTCTGCAGTCAAAGAGGAGCTTGTTAGAGATCTGCGTCTGCTATGACTCTGCCAAGCACTTGTACCTGTTTGAATTGCATTTGTTTTGGAACACTACATCCAGGAGCTGCTAAATCCATAAAGTACTTGCTAGATGCATTTTAAAGCAGCAAATCCAAGACCCAAAAAGTAATTAGGAGGAACCCGAGAGCAGTGGTGATGGAATAAGCTGTGAACTTAATCTGAGTAGCAAACCTTTACTCCTTAAAATAACTTCATGGCTTTTTGTTCTGCTTCTTGTTACGTGGAATTTGAGCTTTTTTAATGGAACTTGGTCACAGACTAGACAAGATGCCTTTGTTTCCTTTAAGCTGGGCTTGGCAGCTGACTTTGTATGGTGGGAAGAGGTCAGGCAATGTAAGAGAGGAGAGAGGTGTGGAGGTGACTGTAAATTGTCCTGCTGTGATTTGGGGCTGCAAAGTAAGCCCTGCTTAGTATGAACAATGGTATTACGATAGCTAATTTTGGCTTTGCATAAACTGGCGGTGACCTTTTAGTAGTAGTGGTGGCAGTAGCCACTCCTCCTAAATTGTTCTGATTGAGTAGGTTTACAAAGCAAAAAAGGCAAGTGTTAAAACACTGGGATTTAGAAGCAGAGCGGTTATACTGTTGGAACTATTTTTATGCAAGTTCAACAGTTCTTGGAGGAAAGTGCCATTTAAAATGTTTCTGCTCAGTGCCCAAAGTTGCCTTGTGGAAAATGCAATTTCATCTGCGTGGTGTTAGCTGAGTAGTCATTCTTCCTCTGGTGTGATTTAACAGACAGGAGAGAGCAGAAGGAAGATGATGAATACAGTGATTTTTGCCTCCTTACTTGCTTTGTTGACACGCTGCGAGCAAAGCTGGATGTATAGACAAGTGAGCGATGGCAGATGTAGGTTTCACACGCTCTGGGGACCCTTCCTCATCCCGTGGCCTTCTAGAGAAGACCATGAGAAGTGTGGCAGGAGGAGGTTGCTCAGAGCAGCTGCTGCGGTGGCTTCAGCAAGGCCAGCTGTGCCACGGACATCGCAATGGGGTCCCAACGATGACGCCTTGGCTTCGGGATGCTGCGGTACCTAACCCACAGGCTGCCAGCGGCTGTGCAGAGTCACGCACAAGCAGAGCACAAGGGTTCCGCTCCAGTCAGTGACTTCAAGGCATTTTCAGTGACTTCGGTGGGTAGCTCTAGATGTCATGCTTTGGTCCAGGGTCTTAAAAGCCTTTGCAGGAATCTAACCTTAAACGTTTGCCTGTTTGTAAGAACCAGTTACCTTTTAGGTTAGTTTGAGTCCTTTGTATTTCAGTCCCTTTTAGCCGGGTTGGGAGTGCAGTGCACTTTTGTCACCAGCAGTTTTTGCTCACGGAGCTTCAGTTGAGGTTCAGGCCCTCGTTTTCACACTAGGATGCAAGAAATGCATGCTAAGTGTTTGTGTAATAATAATACTATACGAAATACTGTAATTCTGTGACACTTTTCTCTCCAGAAACCAACATGCCGTCCTCTAGAAGCTCCATTTGCAACATGCTGCCTGTTTGTTTCCTGAAGCCGTCTCCCACCTGTGTTTTTCAGATGCCGCCGGTTGGAAGACAGGCAGGAATCGGCACCAAGGCAGCCATGCCAAGAGGACTGTATCATCCAGCAACGCTCTTTATGGGCCGCCACACATCAGCTGTCTTGGCCACCAGAGGTTTGGGCACGCGGGAGAACCCCCCCTGGCCCACAGAGAGCTGCTTGGTGCCCGACTCGCCTTCGTGCTCTCCATCACTTGGAGGACTTGGTCCAGAGAGCAGAAGCGCTGATTTAGAGAGCGATGCATCAGTGGAGGGAGCAGTGAGACACGGGGGCCTGGCAGCCAGTGAGGAAGGCTCCGAGCAGCTCACCTTCTCAGCGTCTGATCCCGAACCAGCCGCCCCCAAGGAGGAACAGCCGCGGGGAAGCGTCCCAGGTACGGGGGGGGCACGTGCCTGTCTGCCTCTGCCCTGTGCTGGGGCGCGCTCATCCCAGCCAGAGTGATGCCCACGGCTGCTGGCTTCCCCATGCGTGTTGCACTCGGGTTGAAGCACAGCAGCACTCTTTTCTTTTTTCACCTTTCTTTTTCCTTTTCACTCCATTTCCTCCCAGGCCGCTCAGCTGGACAGGCAAGGGCTTGCTGGGGGCTGAGCCAGTTCAGGTTCACTATTAGAAAGTGAAGATTTCTTCACTGCTGTGCCCACAGTTACCTTGAGGTAGTTGGAGCCTCATTTTAAGAGGTTTAGTGTGAACCTGCTTCACTGGCAGAGTAAGTCGCTTCTGTTTCGGGTTGATTTCCTTCTCCCTCAAATGCTTGTGCACAATAGTTCACCTATTTCTGAAAACAGGATTTGGCAACGTAGACTGAGGAGCAGTACATCCCCGTATGTGGCTGGATTAACCCCTCTGTGGTGGTGGCTCTCTGCCTTGTTCCCAGCTTTCCCGAGAAAGGCGGTGCGGACCTCCCAGCCAAGGTGCTCGTGCTCTGGGACAAGATGCACTTCCCTCACAGGCTGTGTCCCAACTTCCCCGCCTGTTTTTTTCTTTTCCTTTTTTTTTCCCCTAATCTTGGCAAAATGTGTTCTCTCCCATTTTACTGGCTCGGTTACTTACTTTGAAGTAAGCTAATGGACATGTGTTTGAAGTCACAGTGACAAAGATTTGTTGCTAAGTAACAGTTTATTCCTTTTTTAAGACCTTGCAGAAATACTCTCCCCTGCCTTGCCAGTTAACATAGCAATTTTCAACTTAAACTAGTTTTCCAAGCCCATAACCATTGCTAAAATAGAGCTATTTATAATGGGAACCGGTGGCAACCCTAATGGTGCAGGGCCTCCTGCTCTCCTGTAATGATCGTGGGTTTCTTCTTTAGAGGAAAGCTGGCGGCCCCATCAGATGCTCTTCTCTGCTACTTCTTGGGGGTTTTTCTGGCGTCCTCTTTCCTGAGCTGTTTTTTCCATTCCTTTTTCTTTCTCTGAGGAATTTATTTGCCTCTCATTTGCTTTCATCTGATGCATTTGCCACTTCTCAGTTTTAATGAAAGCCTGTCCTTACGGGCACTGGAAGGAGACCAGTCCAGCCTGGCTTACGTTAGCCCCGGGCTCTGCCTGCGGCTCTGCAGAGCGCCGGTCCCTCCCCATGGGGAAGGCTGAGGTGGCCAGCATCGTGTCTGGGAAAGAAATGCCCATTTAATTTCTGGAATGCGCTGTCTCTGCCTTCAGAGAAACCGTACAGTTGGGTTCAAAATCAAAATGAGCTTTTTGTCAAACGGCACAGTAATCGCCTCGGACTGCCCGGGGGGCTTTTTGTGTCTGTCTGCTGCCAAATGTGTGTTGCAAAGTGAACAGGCTAATGCGGCCCAGGTTCGAAAGTGTGGAGGGGACTGGCTTGTTCCAGCTCTCCTAAGCGTGACCCTCCACGCTGCAAACGACAGCAGCTGATGAAGACGCTTGGCTGCGCCATACTGTGAGCAAGCACGCGCCGGGCTCTGCTGCTGGCTCTGCTGCCGGCTCGGTGCAGAGCGGCGCTCGCCAGCCTCTCCTGCTGCTCCTTGGCCGCTGCTCAGCGGCAGCAGCAGCACAAAATGTAGGAAGGAACAAATCCCGTTTCCCCAGGTTAACAGAGCAAGAAAATGGCCCCTTTCTCCCCCCCGCCCTCAGGACTGGAGAACAAAACTCCGTTCCTGCCCACCCTCGTTTCCCAGCGAGTGCAGTAGTGACGTTGCTGTTGCACGTACTTCCTTCGCAAACCTGGGAACAAGGCTAAGAGCCCATCCTGGCACCAGCTACGGCTTGGCGCGAACCTTAAGTGATTCGGTTCCAGTGAAACTCCGTGACTGAGACAAGCAGAAATGCTGGTGCTGTAGCGTTAGCAGGTGTGCGAATGCTGGTTAATTTAAACCCACGGTGAATTTTGTGGAAACTGGGAATTTCTGTAGCAATACTAATTTGTTACAGCGCTAGCTGGTCTGTTAACTTTTGGCATTCTATAAAAAGAGAAGTAGCATGTATCTGTTGTCTTAGAAGCATGATTCAGCCCCGTACTCGCCTCTTTTAGAGAAGGCAATTAACGTGCAGAGTTTAAAAGCCTCCAGGCATGTGTTTCTTCCGCAAGGTTTAAAAAACGTGTATGATAGCAGCCTCTTCAGGTGCACTTTTTTCCCCCTAAGAAAAGCTTTTGCCAGCTTTTCTGTTTCATCGTTCCTCCAGAGATGATTTAGTGAAGTAGCTGGCCTTCATGCCGGGGATGGTTTTTGAGGAGTGCGGGGTTTGTCTCCCACCCGCTGGGATCTGCAGACCCAAAAGGCGGGAGCGTGGAGGCTTGGAGCCTCCCCGGACTCCCCCTTGCGAGAGGAGCGCAGAAGGACACGGGGCTGCGGGCAGGGAAACCCAAAGTGAAGGGAGAGCAGAGGGATCCTCGTTCACGTGTGTTAAGTGATAGAGGTGAACACGCAGCCTGGGTCATCTTGGTTTACGTCCGTATGCTATGATGTATTCCTTGGTCCTGCTAATGTTTTGGGAGTCACTTTTTTAATGTATTATTTTTACAGGCCCAAAGCCTTGCCCGAGTAACTGGAGGACTTGTAAGGAGGCGAGCTGGGAGAGCAGCGTTGAGCCCCCAGTCCCCATGAGCGCCGAGGAGGCGATGCCGAGCGTTCCCGGCATGCCCCAGGGGACAGCCTTGCCGGGGGCCAGCCGGGAGCGGGGCAGGGACGCCCCTACTGCAGAGGGCTCCCTGCTGCACCGACCAAACCCTCCCGCAGCGCAGGAGGAGCCCTCGGTCAGCTCAGCGCCAGACAGGTACGTCCTCACGCGTTTTCTCTCTGCTGGTACTCGTTGTTAGCATGTCCCCTGGAGGCTGTTTTCACAGCTTGGCTGGTGTGTGATGCTAGGGCTCGCGTACAGGTGGGCAAGCTTCTTCCTTCCTTAGCACCTCGCTGCCTCTGCGCTAGGGGCTACGTGGCTTCACGTCACGCGTTCAGGTCCGGCTTGCAGAAGGTAAGTATGTTTGCTGGTAAACTGCAGTAGACATTCTTTAAATGTAAGCAAATCTTATTTTGACAAGTTTGTTTAATAGTACCTATAACTTACTAAGCAGCATATTTTGTGTGGATTAAAATTCCCAGTCAGGTAAATTTCTTGAGTGTTTTGTTTGTAAATAACAGAGAATGAGGAAAGCACAACACAGATGCACGGCTTGTCCTTTGCAACCACGTGAAAGTGGTGGGCGTTTATTGCCAACAACTGCAATGCCAGACCATCAGCTGTAATATCAGTCTCAGCTGGATTTTCGGCCTTGCGACGCCCTCTAAGACAGGGAAGCGCGTCCCCATCCTGGCGGAGCGGTGCCCGCTATGGGATGGTCCACAGGGCTTGCCCAGGTTGCCCGGGAGGGCTGGCTTTGCTCCCTCGCTGCGCTCGAGCAGCCCCACGCCAGCTGCTGCCGCCCCTTCCTGGGCCCCCACCTCGTCGTGCCCTGTTGCTGCAGCAGCGTCCCTCCACCCTTAGCTCCTGTCTCAGTTCTTCTGAAGGGCCGTTTGCCGCCGGTTCCCTCTGCGGTGCTTCGTGTCCACATCCTTCCCCCGGCCATCCTGCCGCTGCCTGACCCCACAATTTTGTGACCTACAGCTGCTGCCTTTCTCCTGCCCGCTCTCCCTTAGCGGCACGCTTCTGTTTCCTTGTCCTCCCTATCCTCAACCCCCTTCTCCCTCCTCGCCAGCGTTTTCCTGGCCCCAGTCACAACAGAAATACTGAAGAAAGCCGCCTCCGCAGGCGTGGGCTCCCCTCCCGCGGGGCTGTTTTCTGGTGGGTGCTGCTCCCCTCGGCTCTCCCCGCCTTGTGCGGGAGCTACTCGCATGCAAAATGCTCCGAGCTGGGGCGGTTAGCGAGATACAGGGCGGTTCGGTGGTGGCAGAGAGCACGTACCGAAGAAACCAGCCCTTTTACCCCTGGAAAATGAGGAGTACTCTTTTGCTGGTTGGTGGTGGTTTTTTTTTCCTTTTGGTTGTTTGTGGGTTTTTAATCTGCTTAACACATCTATTCTTCCTACCTTCACGGTCACGTCGTCCTAGGTGCCGATTTCAATGTTAGTTTGTATTTTAATAGAGGACGGTTGAGCAGAAACTAGTGGCCATCAATATACACTTCTGTAACTTTATCATCTCACATTTGCATCAGACTGTTGCTTGCTATGGAAACATCATCTCATTTACATCTAAATAGCTTTTACCCAGTTTTTCTTTTGTATAACACCTGTTAATCATAACACTTTGTAGGGAAGTTGCAGAGAGTGCCTGCCTTTGCTAGAGAAGTCATAGCTGAGCGACGGTAATTTAACCTTTTGTTCTCTCCCTGTCGATGCTAGTGATGCCTCGCGGTTCCTAAACGGGTGAAAATATTGTGCCGCGCTCTTGAAGCCCAGCTAAATTATAGGAAAGGTTTCTCTGCTCGCATTATCTCCAGAGCACGACTGAAACCAGAACGTGGGGGTTTCTTCTCACGTTATGCCAAGCTGAATACCTCTGTTTCTCAAGGCCGTGGAAGTGGGATTGTCACTGTTAGCTGTTTCTGTGGAAAAGATACAAATTTTAATTTGTTTTACCTGAAAATGAGAACGCAGATAAAATTGAAAGAACGGCAGGTCTCGTGGAGGGATAAGCAGCCTTTTCCACTGTTGTGCTTATAACCAGGTGGGCTTTCCGAGTCCATCTTTCCAACACACGTGAAGGTCAGCGTGCACGCTCAAGTCTTGCGAAATAATTCATGAGCTGAAGATCCTGGGGAGAAGTTTCCAAGTAATTAGTATGTAAATTTCAATTCTATAAATTACACAAACTAGGAGAATGCAACTCTTTTTTGGTCTGAATCTATCATGCCACAGATTCACAGAATGAATAATATCACAGGTCTTGCAGTGTCCCTTCAGTCCATGTGTGTTTCTCTTATGAAATGCCTGTGCTGGCTGAAGAAATACGCAGAAATTTTGCAAAACTATTTGTATTTTTAACTATTTTGTATAATTAACATACCTGTAGCTTGGACTTTCCTAGTGCGGCAGTGCCGCTGCCGTGGCATCCGAACAAAGCACTGTTCCTTGCCTGTCACCTCTGGGCCATTCGTACGCTTTTGGTGTCTTGAAATTAGTACGAATGATGGAGGGGAAAGGTGCTCTCGTGTGCAGGGATCACAGCTCACTCCAAAGGCAGAACAGAATCCTTGTTGCGTGTCAGGGAGTCACAAGTTTCTATTTTTGGAGGAAATGCCTTTCCTACCTTACTGCAGAAATAGCATTGTCTTTTTTTTTTTTTTAAAGTTTTGGGGTTTTCCCCCACAGTAAGTGTTTGTGGGTCACGTTTTACCCCTGGGTGAGTTCAGCCTAATTTCAAACTGCCTTTTCCAGCTAGAGGAATGGTTATCGTAACATCATCAGGTTATTAACCAAAGCAAGGTGATGTTGCTACGAAAGCCTATTTAGTGTAAGCTTTGCGCCTTGGTCGCAGCTCACAGCGGGGTGCTGTGGTTTTGCCACCTTATTTTTGAGAACCGTGACTTTTAGTCACTAGATCCTGTGTTTCGGAGCACTGCTGGGTGGGCGCGTTGATCAGAGGTGGTACACGCTCCTCCTCAGACTCGTCCCGCCAGCTCAGACCCGTGCGAGCGCCTGACCCGTGTGCTTTCCGTTCGGGTCTGCAGCCCGGGAGCCCACTGGTGAGCGGGGGGCTTGCCTGGCTGGCTCGAGCGGCTCCGTAAAGGCACCCGATTTCCCCTCCCGCCAGGTGAAGCCACCCGATAGCTCCGGTCCTCGGCTGCTTGTTGCCAGTCTGAGCTGCTGAACCGGAGGTGAAAGGCTCCGTATCCTCTTACCATTCCTTACAGCACCCGGCCCTTTCTTTGAGGGCTTAAACCCGGGGAGCGGGAGGGGGGGAGAGGGTCTCGGAGAATTAGCGCGGAGAAAGATGATGACTATTTTAAGGCCTGTGCTGAGGGGGTAGAAAAAGGCAGAGCTTATGCCTGTGCTGCTTCAGCTGCATTGAAGAGGACTTAGCACAGATGGATTGTGCATTACAAAATGTAACACATAATTCAAGCTGTCAGCTTAATCAGACTGTTTCCAGGAAGCAACCTGTAAAAGAGAAGGACCTCTTGTTTGCTGACCTCTGATCCGTAGCCTGCTGCAGATTGTCATACATTTTGTTTTTCTTTATGTTGGTGTCCCTTCCTTCCCCTTCCCTTTTTATTATTGTATCCCTCTCGAGTGGCACCCTGGAAGGACCACCCAGCGGGAGGAAAACAATGGGAAACGAGCTGGCCGCTAAAATACAGGGTTTGTAAGGCTGGGGGAAAAGAAAAAGCACTGTTTAACTGCATATGTGATCTCCCTGGTATTGTTTTGCTTATTAAATGTCTAGGAAACTCGACTAAATGCACGGCAGCTCCCACTTAAGTGTTCACTGTTGCCCAACAGTCCGATGGAAGAGGCAACTTTCGGTATAGCTTAACACGATTGCGAAAAAGATGCAAGTTTTCGTGCACAGCGCTTTTCACTTGCGGGAGCGTAAGCCAAGGTTAGCTGTATAAATATGTCGGCTTCTACACGCAGGGAGAAAAAAGAGAAATCTGTATTTAGCCTGGTGGGCTCTGCGGGCGCACGGCCCAGCTGGGGCGTTGCTGGTGGAGACCTGGCCTGGAAAGTCCCCAACAAAGCAGGCAGCCGGGCCGGCCCTGAATAGCCATTTACACCTCTGTGCAAGGATTAGCCTGCTGCATTGTTTCAGTGTTTAAGTCCTAATTTGCATCATTATAGAGGTGCAGCTTCATCAAAACCCCTCTGAGTTCCCAGTTATGTCCCTGTACCTGTAGGTGGTCACCAGATTTATTCCGATTGTGGAGGTGAAGGAATTAAACTTCTCGGGGCTGGGTGATTTCAATGCAGCGTCGCGGGCCCTAGCTGATTTGTGGATGGTTTCTTTGCTCGCCTGCGTTTTTTCTTCCTACAGAGCTCAAGCAATGTGGTTTTTGCTGCTGTTTGCTTTGAAAAGCTAAAACGAGGGTGTTTGTTTTTCCAACTGGTGCGATGGAAATGCATTTAAAATACCTGATGCGACTCGGGTCACTCCAAGCCCCGTTTGCTGTCCGTCCGCAGGCACCGCGGGACGCTGGCGGGACTCTCCCGTGCGCTGCGGTTGATCGAAGACGTGGTGGTGAGGACAAGCCCCCAGCACCGGGCGCTGTACCGGGGCGAGCGCGAGGCGAGGATGGGGACGGCGGAGCTGCTCAGGTGAATGGCGCTTCCCTGCGGGCCGCCTCCCCTCTCCGCTGCCTGCGCCTTAGTCCCGTCCCCCGCGTTCTTGCTTGCTTGCTGCCGTACGTCCAACGTGATGCTTGTAATAATTTTGTTGTTGATTGCTGACACGCTTCTAATTGAATTCAGGTGAGCGGCGGCGAGAGGCTGTTACCGAGCAGCTTTGCAGGAGCCTGTTGAGGTTTGAGCCAGGGGTCCTCGCTCTTGCGGTGACAAATGGCCAGTGCAAAGAGCAGGCTGGCTCCTGCAAACAAACATTGCCAGTTGCTAAGAGGCCTCCCTCCCCTTCCACCGTTTTAATGTCATCAGAGAGCTGAAATATGGCACTTAGAAGCACATACGCAAATTACTCCAACAAATACTCTTTCCCAAACGTAGCACTTTTTACAGCCTTGCTCCACAGATCCCACAGGTGAAGTAAATACTTATTTCCAGGAATGAGAGCATCCCCTTAGCTAGTAATGCTAATGTGGTTTACTGAGGTAGACAACAATAACCAGGAAAATAATTTCTTCTTTGAGGTAAAAGAGCAGAAAGAATCACCAAAACCCACGCGTTAACAAAACCGGGGTCAGAGAGCCCCCGCTGTCCCTCCGCAGCACGGGCTCTTAATTACAAGCACTGGGAATGGCTTTGTAATTTTATTTAAAGTTATATGTCAGCCCCCATAAACGGAGATTCCCGTAAGCGCTGGGCAGTTGGAGGATTGCTGGGGAATTAGGAGGAAGGGTCCCCAGCCCACCCTGGCCCCTCCAGCCTGCGTTGGAGATGGGTTCCCGCGCCATAACCGCTTTGGCCACGGCACGGCCGGGGCTGCCTGGCCCAGAAGCGGTTTCACCGAGCGGGCGTGCGCAGGTTCCTCTCTCCCTGTCAGAAAGCAAAGGTGTGAGATTAAACCTGGCGTCTCTCAGCGCCGGGTTTAACCTCCCTGTCCTGTTGTGCATCTGTCGCAGAGAGCATCGTGGATGTTTGTTCTCTGGGCTGTCCCCCTGTTATCCCGTTAGCCAGGAGAAGTGTTACAGATTCTGCCTCCAAACCGATGCTGGCTGTCCGGGCTTTAAAAAAACGTTGCGTGTAATACCTGCTTTATTTTGTAGCTTTTGTAATCGGGCCGGCAGCCTGAAAGAAGGCGACCTTGAAGCATGCGAAGCAGCCGTCCTTCATCAGCTTCGGGCTTTATTGCAGAGCGTGCTGAATGGATGCCTCCTACCTGAGAAACCACTCGATGCTAAAGGTAGAGCGGTGGATGAAAAGCAAACCAGGTATCGCAGACACAAAACTTGGCGTGGGTGTGATTAACATTCTTTTCTTTCCTCCCCAAGTCGGCTCTGCCTCTCTGGTGCAGAGAAAGCAGACCCAGGGCCAGACCTCCAGTCGCGCTGGAAAATAGAGACATCTGAGTGCTGATCTTTACGCGTCTTGGCAGCAGCCGTGTGACTTGAAATGAGAACATTAAGCAAATTCATTTATTTTCCTTTTCATTCACGGGTGGTGAATCTTATTCTGCTGGGCAGCACTCGGGCTGGGTCCCCCCATCTCGCCCAGGCCACAGCATCTCCCACCCCAGGCTGCTCTGGCAGGGAGGGAAACGTATTCACTTCAGAGACCTCTTAGCTGGTAATTTCTGATCTTCAACACGAGTCTCAGGCATGTAAGGATGGGGAACGTAATTTTGAGAAGCAAATCATTTTTCTGTGAAGCAGAAGATGCATATAGCCTTTAAAAACAATAGACCACAGTTATTCAAAATGGTTTTTTCTTTCCTGTGCGTATGCCACAAGGACAAGCGAGAATTGATTTTTTTTTTTAGGTCTCTTTAATGCAGTAATGAAAACAATTTCCATTCTTTCTTACTTAGCTTCTGTCTAGACCTTCCTCCCTGTTACAGGCTCAGCAATGCTCAAGTGTTAGCAGGATCGGGGCACTTGTGAGCGCTGAAGAATGGTCTATTTAACTATACCTGGTCCTCCTCGCGAGGCTGATATGCCTGCGAGCCCTAACACGTTGTTGTATTCCCTGAATGGTTTCTTAGGGACAAACACTTGTGGAGTTAATTGGAATTCACTCCTCTGTTTCTGAAACTTCATTGGAGCAACTGGAAAAACAAACACCTTTGGCAAACAAGATTGCAGTATTTATATTTTCTGCGTTAAAAGAAAAGGCACTTTTCATGGAATCATGGAGTGGTTTGGGTTGGAAGGGACCTTAAAGATCACCCAGTTCTAACCCCCTGCCATGGGCAGGGACACCTTCCACTGGACCAGGTTGCTCAGAGCCCCGTCCAGCCTGGCCTTGAACCCTTCCAGGGATGGGGCAGCCACAGCTTCTCTGGGCGACCTCTGCCAGGGCCTCACCACCCTCACGGGGAAGAATTTCTTCCTTAGATCTCATCTAAATCTGCTCTCTCTCAGTTTGAACCCATCACCCCTTGTCCTGTCACTCCAGGCTCTTGTCAAAAGTCCCTCTCCAGCTTTCCTGTAGCCCCTTTAGGTACTGGAAGCTGCTGGAAGGTCTCCCCGGAGCCTTCCCTTCTCCAGGCTGAACAACCCCAACTCTCTCAGCCTGTCTCCATAGCAGAGGGGCTCCAGCCCTCGGATCATCTCTGTGGCCTCCTCTGGCCCCGCTCCAGCAGGTCCATGTCCTTGTGCTGAGGCCCAGAGCTGGAGGCAGCACTGCAGGGGGGTCTCACCAGAGCGGAGCAGAGGGGCAGAATCCCCTCCCTCGCCCTGCTGGCCACGCTGCTGGGGATGCAGCCCAGGGCACGGGTGGATTTCTGGGCTGCAAGCGCACAGTGCTGGCTCCTGTCCAGCTTTTCACCCCCAGCACCCCCAAGTCCTCTCGGCAGGGTTGCTCTCAATCCCTTCTCTGCCCAGCCTGTATCTGTGCTTGGGGTTGCCCCAACCCATGTGCAGGACCTTGCACTTGGCCTTGTTGAACTTCATGAATTTTGCACGGGCCCACCCCTGCAGCCTGTCCAGGTCCCTCTGGATGGCATCCCTTCCCTCCAGCGTGTTGGCCACACCACACAGCTTGGTGTCATCGGCCAACTTGCTGAGGGTGCGCTCCATCCCCCTGTCCGTGTCCCCGACAAAGACGTTAAACAGTGCCGGGCGAACACCGACCCCTGAGGAACTCATCACTGGCTCCACTTGGACGTGGAGCCATTGACCACAGCTCTCTGAGTGCAACCATCCAGCCAATTCCTTGTCCATGGAGTGGTCCATCCGTCACACCCACGTCTCTCCAACTTAGAGACAGGGATGTCGTGTGGCACAGCGTGAAATGCTTTGCACAAGTCCCGGTAGACTTTTGCTCAAACATAACAGAAAGGGGAGCGTGGGGAAGCGGGTGCCCAGCAGAGCGCCCGCTGAGTAAGCGAGGTCTGCCCAAGGCTGAGACCGGGGGCTGCGGGAAAGGTTTAGCGTCTCCTGACCCTGAGTCTCAGGCTGGACCCAGGGGACAGACATGATAATGATCGCCCCGCCCCTCCTCCCCACATTTGCAGGAGGCACAAGTGCCTTCTTACAGTTTCCAATTTGGACATTTTTAAAAGAAAAAGTGTGAATTAAGGACAAAATGCGTGATGGCTTTTCCCATGGCGTGTCGACCCGCCTGTCCAGATAAATGAGTCGCGTGGCACCTGTGTGAGTCTCCTGTACGCGGGCGTCCCACTAACGGTGCTTGGGTTCGTTTCTCAGGCCAGACCAGCCGTGGGACGTGGACGCGCTGCGGACTTGCTTGAGCAGCCATGCCTTGTTCTTGAAGGAGCACCAGGTTCAGCTCACGGAAGAGGTGGCGGAGATGTTTGAAAGCCTGCTGGTTTCCGGCGAGGAGGCGCGGGACGCCCAGGTTGGCATTTGCATCTAATATCTAAATCAGTGACACCTAGAGACTGATTCGCACCGTTAAGGCAAATGGGCTGCTAGCGCGACCCGGCGCGTGGGCGTTAAGGGGAACAACAAGCGGTCTGCGTTCGTTAACTGGCCTTGGAGACGGTGAGGAGAGAATACGAGTTCTTCCGTTGGCTCCGGGCACACACGTCCAGCGCTTCATCCCACAAAGAAAACAGTCTCTCTGAGGTCTCCAGGAGGGTGCCTGTTTTCCACCCTTCGAACCAGTTATTTATTTAAACAAGCTCACACATTTCCTGTGGTGCGAATTTATCACAAGGCTTATATCATCTGTCTCTCTCTGTGCCTTAGTAGCTTTTTATCATGAATGATGTATTTTTTTTAAAAAAAAAAAAAACAGAGTTATGTTTGGTACGCTGAATGCACAGAGCATTTTACAAATAGTAGCGTGCTCATTTTTTTTAAATGTTAACGCAAAAGGTTATAAACCATTTCAAAAAAAGAAAAAAGTTGGCATTTGGTAGAGCTGCGAGCGCCCCGACCTTTTGCCGCAAGCTCGGAACAGCCGGCCGCGTGGGGAGGGCAGGGCCCCGCTCCCCGCCGGTAATGAGTTGGCCCTGTGCTCTGCACCCCAAAAAATTTGCAAAAACTATTTTTCCTCCAGTTTTTAATGAGAAGTTAAAAAGCAGTTTGAACTGCTGCACTATATTCTAGTTTTAACAGCATTTGAAGCAAACGATGAAGACGTAATATTGCAGTCAGTTGTACGCTTTCAGCAACAGCCAGGGTAACTTCTGTTTCTGTGTGTGGGTAAGCAATGGGGGTTCTGTCCTGAAAGCGTTCAGGCAGGCAGGAGAGGTGAGCGAGGCGTGTATCGCTGCGCTGGTGACAGATAAACAAATACCCTACATCCATTTAGAATTGCATGTAAAAACTCTTACAAAGTCAAAGCTCAATAGCACAAGCTTTATAAGTGAATACATGCAGTAATGATCTGTGTATTGCTACACGTTACCGTGGCCCACACGTATGCATTTAACATTTATCTTACCTATTAAGTGGATCCAGGCAATTAAATGTAACGCCAGCACGCATCCCCTGCTTCGAAACACCTTGTTTCCAAGCAGGTTGCACAGACCAGGGTCAATATAAATTACACAACGTGCATGTACAGGAGCAGTTGCTTTACCGTAAAGATGTGTGTGATATGTAGTAGTGAACTCACAGGTGGTCTGCACCTAAGGATCTTAAGTATTTACGACTCCAGAGTCTGAATTTTTGGCCCGTGTTGATGACTTCTTTCTCTGAGGGCTTAAAGCTCCGTCGGGATCCCCGCCGGACGACGGTTCTGTACGGCCAGGCAGCAGGATGGAGGTACAGGAGGGAGCGTTGAGCTCCGGACCACACAGACAGACCTGTCGCGTCTGCCAGCTCCATCCCACCAGCACTTGTGGTCTGTGGAGGTTTGGTGATGACCAGCAGCAGGTCCACCTTCTCCAGTGCCTTCAGCACCTCGCCCGTACCAGAGGTCCACAGAGCGAGTCTGCCCACCTGCCTGTCTTCTCCTCGTCTCTTATCACTGGATTGTGTCTGTCTTCTATTCTCTTAGGTCTTACTGTCAGTTTTTCCTCCTCTCTCGCGTCTCTCTCCCGTTACCCCCACTAAGAAAACTGGGTGTCGTTCCTGTGGACGGGGGCAGCCGCAGGGAGCTGGCGTGGTAGGAACGCCTTTTCTCTCGGCTGTGGAAGCTGGGGGCTTGCCTGCCTTTTTCGGCTGTAAGAATGGGACCCGCGTGGCTCACGCAGCGTGTTGGATGTCTTCCCGCCCTTATGGAGATGTCGGCCACCCCGGAGTCGCCGCGGTCCCTGTGACTCTGAATGCTGAGCTTTGGTTCTCCCAGCGAGAACCTTCCTTCTGCCTGGATTAGTTGTGGTGGTGGTGTTCACGTTGGCTGCTTGGGTTTGGTGGTGGTGGGTCCTGCCTGTCTGGGTGTTAAATGCTACCACAGATAGGTAAATGAGGTGCTTCTGGTGTGAGAAATCCGCACTGAGATAAACTGCTACCTGGGAATTGATTTCTTTCAACAGCAGAGAGTTCCTAATCCTGCCTGTAATTTAAGGCATTTTTTACATTATGAAAACGAGACTGAAAATCCCCATTTTTTGATGAAGTAGCAGCTTACTCTCATTGGTTTTGTATGGAGACTTCCCCTATGGAAGTTTAGTAGCAAAAAAAAAAAATAAAATTGTTAAGTTATTTGCTTAGGACTGAAAAGTTGCCATTCTGGGCTCCTGAATAAATATGGATTAATGAGGAGGGGGCAGATGCAGGAGAATAAAATCTTCTCGTGAGTCCAAAACGTTTTGGCTTGAAGCCATCCCATACTCTCAGGTCGGTACATGTGAAATACAAACCCTGGGCTTCTCTCTGAGATCTTGGTCCTCATTGCTGAAGGTTTATTGTTTTATTAAACAATTAGATAATTAGAGCAGATAATCTGGTAGATTTTAGAGACTCGAGTCCATATTTTGTGTTAGAAAATAAACCCAAGAGGAATGCCCTACAAGTAAAGAAGAGAGAGGTGGGATGCCCCAAAAGCCGTTGCTGCTCTTTGTGCAACACTGAATGCCAGGAAGGACGACTTCTCCTGCTCTCAGGAGGAGCTCGATGAAGCCATGCACGGCACGTTCAGCACAGGTGGATGATAACCGAAAAAGCGCTTGCTTTATTTTAAGCCTGCTTTTAACTCAGCCGCATTTACGGTACGTTCCGCTCCCTGTAAAGGTACTGGCTCCCAACTTCCTTCTTTGGCATCAAAAACACGTTCAGCTACGGAGGTGTGAGCAGTGCTGCTGCAGGGAGCTGCATGTGCAGGCAGGAGAGAAGCGGCTTTACGAACGTGCGGGAGTAACGGGGATTAACGTGGGAACCGTGCCCAGCCGAGGCTCGCTTGGGCAAGCTGTGCGGCGGGTCCTCTGCCATCGGGCTCATCCGTCTTGGGGGCGGTTTAACCCGCAGCGTCAGCGGGAGCTGCAGCTTAACTTGCCTTATTGCTGCGCGCCCGAAACGGAGAGGTTTCTTTTTTTTCAGCCTGTTGCTCTTGTAGCGTATTTGATGCACTCTTCTGTTTTGCTCACCCTGAACGCGTGAGGCAGGGAATACCGAGAAGTGCCAGAAAACCTAGTGATTAAAAGAATAATTCAAAGTTTGTGTTACGTTGAGGCAGAATGCAATTCCTGAGCGAGCGCCGATTTAACTGGGAGGTAATTTAACATCTAACACAACCACCCTGGAAACAGATTACCCTGTGAAGTATAGATTAGCCTAAATGTATGTTGGAAAACGCTCGAGACGGAGGATAATAGGCCTGTGGTTATTTTTATTTTTTTTAACGCTGCAGGCTCTACCGGTGTTGCGAGAGGTCCTTCCAGAAGAGTGTGGGGATAGGTCATCTATTCAGAGTAATGAATCATCCTACAGCTCGCCATCGATCCCAAACGACGGCGGGGAAATAAAGCAGGCAAAACACGCTCCCCGGCTCGCCGGCGCGGGAGAACAAGGTAACAAGTGTTAAAAGGTCCGGCTGTGCACTCGCAGCGATTGTCCGTCTCTGTATATATGTATTTTCTATCCAAATCTGCAGGGGGCTGTCTTATAGCGACTGGCGAATTAATGTATATCAATGTACGATGAACGTCGGGGCATTTTCCAAAATATCTCAGTATCGTTTGTCATTCTTGTTACTTCTTAAAATGAGCGATGCCTATTGTGACTCTCTTTTTCTGCAGGAGTAGGAAAGCGAGCCTTGTGGCAGCTATTAAAACCGGATCTATAGCTGTGCATGCATTTAAAAATGCCTACCGGTTCGAAATTGTGGGATATATTCGTTGCCTTTTATTATAAAGCCAGACCGCAGAATAAATTTTCAAAAATAAGAGAGCTCATGCTGAGCAAGGTGTGCGGTGCCGTTTCAGAGCTTAGAAGGTGAACATGTTTTTGAAAGCCCAGTTAATTTCTCTAGATAAGGAAGTAATATATTAGTCCGGCGTAATAACGGGCGCCGGCAACTTGCTCGGTCTGCTCTCAGAGCATCCCTTACATCAAAGTCCGGAAGAGACAGGCAATTAGGTTGCAGCGCTCTTTACACAGCAAATGTAAACAAACTGCTTTAGGCCTCCTAAATTCACGCGACTTTTATCCGCGGAGGAGACGGAGACTTTGATTTAAACTAATTTTCCGCGGCCGGTATGATATACGCTGCTGCTGTCGGGCTGCCGGACGAGATTGCAGAGTTACTGTGGGTTGTTTGTTTCCTAAATCCCGTCGGGTCTTAAATTATTTAAGACATTTGGTTAGCTTGTCCTTTTCTCTGGAAGCTACAGAGAGGCAGGGTAGCCTCGCATGCGAGGAAAGTTCACAGTAGGCGCCTCTTTTAAGAACGGTAATGGATAGTTTAGATCAATAAACAAGAGATAACAAAAGTGAGAAATTAAAGGGAGTAGGGCTTAAAAGCAAACAAACCAGTCTGATCGCTGCGACTTTGAAATGTGTTTCATTATGGTGTGTTCGCATCCAGAAGTCACAAGCTGGTGTGAAGATGAGAGCAAGGAAGAAAGCGCGGTCGAAAAGATTCCTATTACAGGTAAAAGTAACGGCTGCATATTAACCTCGAATCCGGTATTCAACTTTATTATACAATCAAAACACGGCATTTTAGTGGTTTGGGTCCGCTAATAGTGAGTAAATTCAGCTACTACATACTGAGCGCCAAGATTAAACGCAAGATCATAAAGTCGACGCTTACGTTAACATAAACCAAGATGGAAAATAACAGCGCCTATTTAATTCCTTGTAATCACGTTATACATTTAAACCATGTGAATATCCTGTCATTTAGCCTTTCAGGTCCCGGTATCGGTGTTACAAAGGTCAGTCTCCGTGGGGAAGATCCAGTAATTACATGGCGAACTACAGATGTTTCTGATTTGATTCTTTTCTTTTCTCGAGTAATTGAATGTGTATCATTAGAATACGCGCGGGGAAGAGCCCCGCTAGCCGGGAAGCCCTGCCTTTGCCTCTCGTACGAAAGCTGCCTGATCGCACGCGATTTTTCGCAATAAGGTTTTATCGAGCCGCGTTCAGCCCCTCCCGCAGCGGATGTGAGGCTTGCTTGGGATCCCGGGGCGTCGCTGCTTTTCGGTCCGGGGGTGTCAGTGACGCGTTGGTAATTCAGGGCAGGGCTCTTGGCAACGAGCCTCCGTTTGCTTTTGCCCGATTTTGTAAAGCGGTGGGCTGCTTCCTTGTAAATGTTGATGTTTGGCTAGATGTTTATTTATGCAGGGGTGTGCTCCCACAGAAAGGTGCGAGGGCATCTGCTTATGCAACGCTCGCTGGTGCTCTTCCGCTCTTTTACGGCTTCGAAACAGCCTGTCTTTCGGAGAGCAATTCATTTCTCTATAGAGGTTTTCCTCTGCTGCTTTTTGAGCCTAATTTGCAGCTGAAATATAAAAACGTGCCGCTTGTATTCCTGAATTATACTGCAGCAATAATATTCCTATGTTAGCCCAATAAAACTTAGATTTTATTTTTTTTTTCTAGAGAGTAGGATGCTTTCCATTTTCCTGCATCTTAAAGTGTCCTTCAGTCGCACATGGCAACATATTTTAAAACATGCATTGCATTGATTTTCGGAGGAATTAAAAGCCACTCAAATCTTTTTCATGAAACAAGACACACTTCTCATTTGAAAATTAATCTCAAATTTTGCAGATCTTGGGATTGGTTCGATTTTGTTTGTAATTTGAGGATTCAAATTTGAGGATTGGGGTTTAAGTTCCCTAGACGGCAGAGGGTGCCAGCAAGAGCGACGCCAGGCATGGTGACTCCCTCCAGCTAACGCCATCGCTGACGCTATTTTGGTTTTTTAAGGAGAACACCGGCTCTTGAGTTTGGCTCTCCGTAGCTGCCAATGCTCTTGGTTTGCTTCTCCCCACCCTGAATTCGGTGACTTACCAGTACGGGTTTTAGCTATGATTTTCGCATACGGGTTTGTCAGGGAATTCTCTGCCGCGGTTTTCCCCGCGGGCACGCTGAGGGCCTGTGCGGCTGGCTGCTGTGTTAGATGTCAGCTAGTCGTAGCCAAGCCACGATGGACGTCCCCCTTCCCTGCTTCGCCTGCAGCTTTCCCGCTGAATGGGCGCGCGAATACGAATACTGCCTATCTGCAAAAATGCTGAGAAGCTCTCCCTGCCCTGAACACTGACACCAGTAACTTCGGTTTAAAATCCGTTCCTCCCGAGCCGGCTTTATTTACTGTTTTGTTGCAGTGTGTCTCCAGTAGCCAGCGGTCGCATTGTCTCTAGGAGTGAGGCTTTTCATATCTCGCTTGAAAGCAAAGTTGCTCCTTTCAGATGCGATTCATCTTCAGCCCATGATCTTCTCCGGGCTCCTTGTTCTCTTCTGGCTCCTCGCCCTTCCAGCCTGTCGCTTTTTTCCTTTTTGCTCATCATTATTTGCTGTAGACTCTGCCCTGGAGCTCTGAAATTGTGCTGTGCCTAGAATAGAGGCAGCATCTCTGTGCCTTGTCTGTCGGGCTCAGATGACTTGTTTGAGGGTTTGGCTTTGTGTTTTTAGATGAACTGATATTCAATGTCCATTCTGTACGCGCTCGTTTTGCTGTACAACTTCTAAGCTGAAGGCATACAAATTTTGTTTTTTTCAGTACTTGCTGCATTCTTGAAGGGCTTGAAGTGTTGGTTTGAAACACTGGAAGCCTTGGGGCTTCTGGGTTTTGATGGACTTCATTGCGAGAGCTGGCTGGACGTGCTTCCAAGCAGCCTTCTGCGATGGCACTTTACGAATGTTTCTGTAGTTCGGGTTTATTTTTCTTTTACTTCTGTTACAGGAAAAAAAGAACCCAAATATTTATTTAATATTCTGTAAATATTCCATAAATATTTGTATTTGTTCTTTAATGCCTGTATGGGAGGAAGGAGCTGGCCGTGTGGCTTTGGGGAAGAGGGCTTTAGAGTCGTAGCTGCGTGGTGTTGGGTGTCCCTCAGCGGCAGCCTGGGCTGGCACCTCGTGCCAGGGCTGACGTCGCCGGAGCCCGTCTGAGCAGCGGCTTGGGCTGGAGCATCTGCGGAGCCCCGGCCAGGGCACGTCAGCGTTTCAAACCCGTCGTCAGCTGGGGGCACGGGCGCAGCGGGGCTCGTAGCGCAAAGACAGCTTCTTTCCGGAGCTTGTGGAAGGCCGTGTTGCGATGGTTGACTTTAAAGGGATTCTGTTTTGCGTGTGGGCTCACCCAGAGAGGAGTTAGCTATTAATAGCAGTCTCATTTTATACCAGGTTATGTGAGGATAGAGGAGGAGACGTGGACCCGTTCTCGTTTTCTTCACGGATGCTTTGTTTTTTATCGTGGGAAGACATGTAAAAGAAATCGTTCAGCGCTTTTGCTGTTCCTGAGGTAGGCGAATAATGCGAGATTAAAAAGAAAGGATAAAATCCATTATTTCTTGTTTTGCTGGATGACTGTTTGAGTCTCATTTATGAGTAGGAAACTGCTGATTTTATTGAAGGGGCAGCTTTGTTAAATCTTTAACAAAACCAGATTCTCTCTCTACCCTTCATTTAAGTCTTTGATTTGAATAGATGTTAAAGCTATAAAGCATTTGAATAAAAATGGCGTTACTTCTCCACTCATTAGGCTTTGCTTTCACATCATCTTGAACGTCACCTTCCAGCTACTCTCCAGGTATAAAATCTCTAATGTAGAAATAAGGAGGAAAAACCCTCTTCAGAAGGAAAAAAAAAAACCAACCAAAAATAGCCCTTCTTTGTATATCATAAGGGAACATGAAAGAGCACAAATCCAATTCTGCTTTCCTTTTTAGGTCACCTTTAATGACCCAATAATCCTGCCAACCCTCTTCCCACGCCCACGTGTCCTTCCCGGTGAGGTCCTCCTTTGAGCTTGAAATTAAAAGGTTCCCGAGGTTCCGCTTGGAGTGTGCTAATAAAGGCATTAATAAGTCTGCCCAACTTTTTCACTTCATTTGATATCAACCCATTCGCGACTGCCGGTATGAAAAATGTTCATCTGTACGCGATTAATCGCTGCTGCTGTTGTGGTCTGACAGAACCACCTTGGGACAGCGCGAGCTCATACCTTTTGCTTAAATTACTTTGGATTACGTACTCCGGTGGGTGATGTTTTATGCTGCTCGGCTTAAGTTCCTGAAAGACCTCAGAGTCTTTTTGTAGTGATGAATTCTGGGTGAAAATAATTCTTCCATCTTTAATCAGAGGCAGCAGGTTCTAGCAGTATTCCCACTGGATGGCTCGCTCCCCTGGGATTTCCCGAGTCCGCTGGTCAGCCAAGTGTCTGCTCTTGAGAGAAGAGCATCATACGTTGGTACGTGATTATGACAAGAGTACTTTATCCTTTTTTTAAAGGAAGGGGGGAGATATTTGTTGGTATTTGACCTACTTCTGGAGACCGGTTGCTGCAGTGTCCTGCTCAGGTTTTAATTTGGAGATTTTTTCCATCGGTTTGCTCTCCGAAGGGCACATCCTTCTATCAGCTTTGCAGGTTTCATCCTCTCTCCGTATGCAAGTTTCCTGCTTTATCGCAAGGGAGGTCAGCGCGTCTGAGAGCCGTATGCGGCCGCCTGGCACTCACAGCGCTGGCGCCAGGGCAGAGGCGTGCGCAGCGGCTGTCTGTGCTGGCGGCGGCATGGCAGCTGCAGCCCACCTTTAATCCCGCGTAGCTCTTTGTAGATTATCAGCAAGTGCAGTAATTAGCGTTAACGTGGTGGAGGAGCTTGTTCAGATCTAAAGTTCCTCCGGGCAGGAGGCGTTGTTAGTCTCCTATTTCGGTACAGGCCCTAGCGGTGTGGCAGCCCAGGCCTACCAGGGCGTCTGAACGCGGACGCGGTCGCTATTGCCAAGGTAACTGTAAAACTACAGAGCCTGCAGGCTCAGCCGGCCCTGGTAATGTTCCTTTCAAGGCATTACCGACTTTGAAGTCTAGGGGCAGCTGAAATACCCGAGCTGCTGACTATTTTATTGTCGATAAAAAGCACGCAGAAAAAGCAAAGTTCCTTTTGGCGCAGGCTCTCACTTGCGTGCGGGAGGAAGACGCAGATACGTGTCTGGGTCGAGTCTGCGAAAGCGCTGGGGTCTTTTGCCCCCCAGCTACCTCCGTTTGCTTACGGGATTATTGATGGTTATTGGAAGTAATGGTTGATAGCTCTTTATTGCTTTGGAGTGGCGTACAAAGTGCTCTTGTTCCCCTCTCGGTTGAGCAGCACCTACTTCTACGGCTTGCTTACGTGCTTGTCGCTCAGGTCGAAGACTGCAGTTCTGCTCGCAGGCTGTACGGGCTGTGCGTGAACCCCACGATGCACACAGTGGTGCTTCTGTTTTCCCAGCCTGCGTTGTAAAAACCGGCAACCCCGTGAGTTACCTTTCCCATTTCCAGACGTGCAGGGTCAAGCGCTTGGAGACGGTTTGGTGTCTCCAGGTGACTCCTGGCGCTGGGACTCTAACCACAGCGAAGGGCTTTAGTGCTGGTTTTGATGTTTAGAAAGTGTGGGCTTCTTCCTCTGCGAGAGAGGTAGTACAATTAGCAAGGTATAAATGTTGCAAGTACGAGGCCGAGAGCTGTCTTATCTCTTCGTTTGCAGAAAATTACATCACGTCACTACTTTTGCTGCCGAGATGGCTGGCTATAAATTGATAGATGCTGCCACCTAAGCCATAGGGGGAACGCGTCGAGAAAATACCTTCTTTTCAGTTCTGCGCTGGTACAGTATGTTCTGGGTCAAAGATCATTTTAACTGTTCGGCAGAACAAAATAATAGTGGTTCATTATGCAACGACGGCGTGTTTTTTCCTGGAATCGGTGGCTAATGAAGAAAACTACACCCATTTTGTGCAGAACAGAATTGTAAAAGCTGACATGAAAGCTGCTTTGACCCACGCCGACTGCACAATTAATTCCAAGTTGAAAAGTGTGGAGTGTTTTTAATTAACGGTGGTATCTCGGATCCTCTGCTAGTTCTGAGTGGAGGGAACGAGCCATAGGGAAAAGGTGCGAGGAGAGCTGCGCCGTCTGGGGCGCACCAGTTCCCGTTCTGCTGTGGTATTGCTCGAACGACCGGATTAAGAACTCTTCATTATTAACATCCCAGTTTGAGTCTGAAGACTGAGTTTTTCATCAAGCTTGCTCAGTGGTGTCTGTGCAGTACGGGCTGGCCGTTCAGACCGAGTAAGTGCTCGAAGCACCCCGTCCGGACAGCGTCCCCCCCGCGTGCCTGCCTCGCCTCTGCGGCCTCTCCGGAACGCCGGGGCTGGTGGTGTGGTGGGGCCGCTGCTTCCAAAAACCGCTTGGGAAGAGAACGTCAAGCAGGTGGCACCTGCCTTTTACCTCCTGTGGCAAGAATTTACCGAATTCGGATGGGAAGGGAGAGGTGGTTTTTAGCAAGCCTGCACACGGCCAGGGAGGCGTTACGAGAGGGCCGTCGGGAGCCGCTGCTCTCCAGCAGCGCTGGCGCAGCCCGCAGCCCTCCTCTCGCCTCCGCTCCTTCCCAGCACCGCTGCTCCGCGCTGAATGATTTCTATGGCACTGGCAATGCTTTTATCCAAGGGTTTCGGTCTGCGCGCTGCTGATGTGCTCCAAACCCATCTTTTGTTTTTCCCCCCTCTCCTCCACTCACTTGCCAGGGCTAGCGCGTTCTGCTGTGTACTCGGGGAAAAACGTGTGTGTGTGTTTCGGCACAGCCCACCTCCCGCTGCCCCCAGCCTGCGGCAGGGAGGGTGCTGCGCTTGGCTTTTAGAGCACGGCAAGGTAGATGCTTCTGGCAGAACAAACGAGAATAGAATCACACGCCCCCCGCAAAATAAAAGTCTTTTTGAACTAAATTGTGTTTAGCCTTAAACACAACAGTGGGTTATATGAAGGAAATACCCTGATCGACGTGAGGGTTTTAAGGCACGATGCGTTTCTGTCAGGAGTGAAGCGGTGTGCTTAAGGGCTTTCTCTCCTAGCAGTATATTTCTCATATCTTCTCTTTCCTGGCCTGTGTGTTGCACCAGCCGCTTGTGCTTTCTCACGATGGTGAAGCAGGTATTGCCGTGCGCCCAGGTTGGGCTGGGTTCGTTCCCTTCCGCCACCTCGGAACGTGGACGTGCCGTTGAAGGCACGGGGATTAGGCGGGTGAGTGGGGTAAGAGGAGGCAAGAGCCAGGCGATTGCTCGGCACCCAAAGCAGCAGTCGCTGCACGCCGACTGCTTACGCGTTGTCGGGCGCTTTGTGGGCGCTGCAACCCAGATGAATCGCCCTGGCAGGCTTTACAGGGCGGCGAGCTGGTGGGCTTCCGAGTTCCTAGAAGGATCTCCCGTTTCTGTAGGGTACATCGGATGTGAGCCAGCACAGCCATGCTCGAGGGGAACGACTGGACTAATTGGCAAGGCAGAAGTGGGGATTGATAGCCCAGCATTGTATTGTAATTGGCAGGTAGGGCAAAGCTGGGCTCTGAGGGGTCTCAAAGGTGAAGAACAAGTAGCTTGTGTTACTGTGTGATGTAGTGAAGGACGGGGAGCCGGTGCAGGCACGGAAAGCGTGGGGGAGCGGTCTCTTGAGGCTGCTATGCGTGCAGCAGCAGTGAGGAGAGCTGCACGACAACGGTGGCCTGGCTCGAGTTTTGGCAGAGCTGGCAAAGACCCGGACTTTGAAGTGCTGACTGGGAAGGTGTGGCGGGTACGCCTGGATCGGAGACGGGCGCCGTGTCACCGCCCCAAGGGACGGGAAGAGCATTCAGCAGCAGCCGAGAAGGTTACTTGTGCGGAGGTAGGGTGGCTAGGCCTGATGGTCTGCGCAGAGGCCGTTTGCTTCCCGTTCTCCTTCGCGCAAGGAGCAAGCCGTGGACGTGCCAGAGCCACGTCTGAGGGCACGCGTAACTGGATTTTGAACGCTTGCACAGTCTGCTGCCCGTGGCGTTCTGTTAGCGGGGCACAACGCACTTTATGCAAGGCTTTCTTGAGGCGGAGGGGTGCTCTCCCAAAGCCAAGCCTGCTCTATCCCCAGGCAAGGAGTGAGCGCGTAACCTCACCACGTTGCGTGTTGTAGTTTGAATCCGTGCATGAGGAGCCCTGAGAAATACACCTACGTGAAGTGCTTTACTGCTGGAGCGAAAAGCAGTTTCTGGGAGTTCCAACCAGGTTAGATTGAATTAGCTTTTCTACTTTCCCAAAGTCGCGTACAAAGCAGCGTGAATACTCGTCCCTTTGTGGTCAGTGGTTTCTCAGTGCCCAGTCTGCAGCTCTGAGCTGCCGTCAGTCTCGCAGCCAGGATGTCCTCCCTGATCTCCCCAGGTCTCTGCTCCTCTGCACGTGTCCATCAGGGGAAAGGGAGGGCGGGGTCCCCCACTTTTTTTTCCCCTTCTTTTCTTTTTTTCCCACCATTCTTGATTTTTCTTTTTTCCTTCATGTGTTCTCTGGGAAGCGGTCAGACCTCGTCCCGCAAAGCAGCGCGCGGCTGCGCTGCGGCTCCTGCGCCCGAGCTGTGCCGGCTCCTGCGCCCGCCAGCCGCCCTGCACCTCTGTGGTGGAAGTGCCCGAGACCGAGCAGGTCTCGTGCCGCTGAAATCCAAGCGCAGAGCGGTGAGATCTCCCGGAGCCGGCTGGTGTCGTGCAGGGCCGCTTAGAAAGGAGGAGGGTCCGAGATGTACAGAAATATGAAATTGTCCTGGGTTGGAATGAAGTTGGTAATAATTAGGGCTTGTTTATAGTTCCAGTACTATAGATACATATATGCAAAGTAGCCTTTTAAAGTGGGATTTGTATTTGAGCATCACATTCTTTGGAAATGAGTACAAAGATGAGCAATTGTACAATTCCAGCGAATGAATTCATTTACCCCCCCCCCTTTTTTTTTTTAATCAATCTCTACAGAATGGAAATGAGATGCACAGAGCAGGGGGGGAAGGAAAGGAAGGAAAGCTTGGATAAAAGATTTTGAAATAGTTGAGTGTTCGGCTGTTTAAGTCATAAAAATCCCAAGATTTGTGTCTCCCAAACGCAACTCTAGTTCAAGAGAACAGTTGAAAATACTGACGTATCAAATAATATTAAGAGAACTGTACTATCCAAAATAATGTACATGTAAGGGGAGGGAGAATAAAAATAACCTTGCTTCCTGGTTAACTAAAGTAAATGAGAACTCAGGGATAAAAAAAGAGCAAAAAGACCCCAGAAATCCTTTAAGTTTTGCTTAAAGTTGCCATGATGCAATACAGCTCTTGAGAGAATCTCAGTGTTTGCTCTTTTTTTTCTAAAGTAAGGTAAAACATGCAAAAACTTCACTATTCACAAGAAATCATCATCGGATAAGTCAATCGATAGCAAGGGAGTGCCGTTTTCTTGTGTTTTCAGCTAATTTCCACCTAACCGTGAGCAAACAGTCTTGAGGCAGACACCGTCGCTGCGTGGTGCGTGCTCCTCTCCAGACGTTGTCGTCCAACCGAGAGCGTGGCCGTTCCGTGCATCTATTTGAAAAGAGCGCGGCGCTGCTAGGGACAGCGCGCTGTTGTAAGGCCCCGCCATCGGTGTGTGGAAACTTACATTTCCTGGTTTCGCTTAACAGGTCGGGATATTGGCGATAATAGTTCCAAAGCAGAAGAAAGCCAAGAAACGCATTCGGAAACTAGTTCTTCGTCGAATGAAAGAAGTCCTCCCTTCTCAAGGTAAAGTTGTTAAATCCTGTAACGTTTGAAATGCTTCTGTACAATGAGAAACACCGGCAGAAAACGACTGAAGCGCTAATTATTTTATTTTTTTGCTTGATCTAGGGTTAAGCTTTGTATTTATGTTTATCTATTAAAACATGTTAAACTTTGGTACACCTTACAAAATATTTGTGCCTCACCCAAGCATTGTTTTGCAGCTGTTGTTTTCTCACTTTAAGACTCAATTGACATCTCAGTGAACCACAAATTAGCGTGTACAGCTGCTCTCAGTAGGGCTACTCAGGGGCCAGACAATGGGAGTTGTCAGGAGAGGGGCAGACATAAAACATAAAGTCTTCAAGAAATAAAGTGGTGGGTTTCTTCTCCGTGTATCCGAGATGTAAACTAGCTGTAACTGGATAACGCTTTTCATGGGCTTGGGGGGGGTTATATTTGATACGGGGGTATTTATAACACGTCTGTCTTGCTTTCAAACTGAGTATGTTTAATTAATGGCCTTACGTGTACCTAAAGGGTGCGGTTTGGTCTTATTTTTTTTAAAAAGGGGGGGAAAAAAAAAAAGTTGGGGTTTTTTAGGTGTGGGGGTTTTTTTTTTTAAAACATGGCAGTTCCCTTTGGGTCCCTGAGCAGTTCTGCTGGATGCTCCCTGTATTCCTCATCGGCACATAACGGTAATCAAACAGCAGCAAGCAAATTAGCGGTCAAGAAGCGGGAGCAAAGAGGATGTACCGCAGCCATCTCGTGAAATACGGGCTGGGCTTTAGATCCCTGTCTGCTCGTATTAGAACAGCGCAGCACGCGGGCGCTGCTGCTGCGCCGCTCCCGCTCTGACAACTGCCATCGTCGCGCTCGGGAGGAGACCTTAAAGCATTCTCAGAAATCTTTAACTCGTTCTGTTTGTACGACATCGCTGTCTTTCGGTAGCTTTTTTTATGCTGGTATCGGTGAGGTCGGGTTTGATATGAGACACGATTCCAGCTTTGCAAATGTTGCTCTGCATTTTGTGTTAAAATGGCAGTATTTCTGTAATTCCTCAAGTACCGTAAATAAAGGCAAGCCTTAACACGGTATTGATGAATGACATTCATGCTTTCATTTAGGATTAATTCTTAGTCTTATGTTCAAACTCTTTTTTTTTCTTTTTTCTTTTTTTTTTAAATTTTCTGGAACTTACTTTGGTGTTCCAAATCGTACAACCTAATGCTGGGAAATGCAAGGGTGCTCCTATATGTGAATTTTTAAATGTTAAATTTTAGTCATTCACTGAAGCCCGGGACAGCAGGAAGAGAAGGATCGGGCCCTGAAGAACTTGCTTACAGGATCACTGTTAAGCATCTGAATAAAATATGTATCATTTAAAATGAACTATTGTTTTTTATTTAAAAAAAACCTCTCCACACTTTTCCCCCTGGCAGGTTGCACCGCTTGCTAATAATGTGGTCGGCGACTGCTGCATTTTTTCAGACGCTGTTCATGTGGTGTACCTTTTTTTTGCCGTTTTTTTCAATTTCTTATTTGTGATAGATTTTAAAATAATTCACTCTGCCCTATAATTTCATGCCTCTCGGTGCTGAGAAGCAAGCGCATGTCGCGCTGATACACGACGGCGCCGCTTTCAAAAAAATAAATAAATCTCTCAGAAGGGCTTCACGTTAGTTTTTCTAAATGAGTCAAAAATAACGCAGCCTTCTAAACATGAGTTTGTTACCAGCCCTCGCTCTCGGACGCCTGGCGCCCGCCCTGCCGAGCCGGGGAGCGGCAAAGGCAGGGAGGAAGAGGGAGGAACGGAGAGGGCGGCCGGCCGCTCGTTTGCGGCCAGGGCGCAGCGCGGTTTCTTCGCCGCTCCCATTTAAGCGCTCCACTTACCGCAGTCACTTCTCGGGCTTTATTGCTTTTACAAGTGGTCTCGAAACCCACTACTTGAGAATAAACATAACTGCGTAGCGCTGCCGTGGTACTTTTATAAATTCTTCTTTGCTCTGTTTTGTCACTGAGCTGATGAGTGACCTCGCCACAGACCCCGCTGGACCTAAATAAAAAAAATGGCTTCCTCTGATGTCCTCCAGACAATAATTACGATGTGCCAGTTAAGCCCAAACTACAGCTGAGGGATTTTACTTTAAAGCAGAGGCTCGGGCGCAAAAATGCATTTATAGCTCTTTGTCTGGCACCTCATTATGTGTGGGCCTGATTCATTAAGTAATTGGTTTGCAGTTGTTTACATGAGTATTAAGGCTTTCTATTCAGCAGCCTTTGAGAGATACATTGTGCAAATGTTGCACGTTATGAATGCCGAATGAGGGGCAGGGGACCGGTCCTATTGGCTAAACACTGCGCGCTGTTGAAAAGCAGGAGAAAGAGATTGGGTGCTGCTTTGCATAGCAATGACTTTCTTAATAAGCTTTACAGATTAATACACACAAGCTATAAAAGATGCAAAGAGATACTCTTAGCACATTTATACATGCTCATTTCACTATTATGGTACTGGAGACGGGAAGAATTGAGGGCTTTCATATTCGGGTTTTCAGTGCATGTCTTCAGTGCATGAGACTTAATAGAATCCGATGTTTATTGTATTATAAATCACGGGGAAGTAGGCAGATCTGCAACAGTTTATTATTAAAGATTCTTTCAATGTAAATCTTTTTCTGCCATTGTATTTCCTACAGCAAAATCATTTTGTGGTTGAGTGGGGATGAAAGGCATAATGTACGAAGGAGTGAGTCTTAATAGGAAGCTGCGCTCCGAGTAAAGACCACTTGTTCCCTTTTGTTCGGCGGTGCATGCCAGAGCTTCCTCTTCTCCCGCAAGCGCCGTCCTGCTCTGCGCTTAGCTATAAAACTACTTTTTCCTGCCTTCGCTCACTTTCCCGACAGAATATTTACGCGCCCGGAGACGCAGCTTTCCTTGGAAGAGTTAGCGTCTTGCAGCGGAGGAGAGCGCGTGCAATCGCCCGGTCGCTGGGGGGAAAGGGACCAGAAGTCAGGACCGCGTCTCTGGGCGAGAGCGGGCAGCCGGCGACGTGTGTGGCATTTCGCCGTCCTGTAGCGATGGAGGCAGCCAGTGGAGGTCACTAGCTTTCTGGGTAATGCCGCGTTTTTGATGCGAGCAGTCTATCTTTCTTTGACTTGTTTGCGCTGTCTCGTTTCAAAATAATCTGGAGATTAAAGATGCATTATCGACTGAGAACCAAAGAACAATTTTAATTTGTCGGGACATAAACACGGTGTAAAGTATTTTAAACTTTGATTAATCTGTCTTCTGGAAGTAATCCGGTCTGGTCTCGGAAGGCTGTTTTTTAGTCAAAAGCCGCCTTTACCAAACACAGATGTAATGATATGCAAATAAAAGTTGGCAGATTATAATTCATCCTCTTAATTATTCTCGGGGGCGATGTTTAACGCCGAGCTGGGCGCGCCGAGGCGGGCTGGCCATCGGGGGGCACTCCGGCTCTGCGCAACCCAGAGCCCCCCGCATCCCCTCTCCTGCATCCCCCCCTGCATCCCCGCGCCCCCACCTTCTAACCCAGTCCCAGGAGGGCTTCGCTGACTGGGGGGGGCAAGCCGCCGGGGCTCCGAGGGGAGACCCAAGGTTTGGGGCTGGGAGGGCTGAGGAGCTGCGTTTAGTAGGAAACTCAGAGAAAGAGGAATAGTGCGCTCCAGGTGCCCAAGATGCTCCCAGAAACCGGCCCCCATCCGCTGGTTTTATCCTCCCACCGCACTTGCGGTTGTCACATCACTTCTGCGAGAAGCTGACTAAATTCAAGCGCGTTTTCGTGATGTTACAGATATTTCTGTGAGCTTTGTTTCCTAAACCTTAACATCCAGCTGTTGCAGAAACAGTAACGCTGTAGCGGCGATGCTCTACGAATATTGGTGAGGAATGGTTTTGGGGGAGAGGCAACAACATCTACCTAAATACGTTGCCTTTGCAGTACAGAGGAGATAGGGGGTTTTTGTGGCGATTCCCTGTGCTCTTCCCACGCAGTTTCATCAGATGCAGTCTTTGTGGCAGCGGTTTCTCTAGGCAAGAAGATTTTTTCTTCTTCAGCCTGATATATCTAAACAGAGAACAGTCTTAAATGTAGCTCAATATAGATCTTTGTATCCTCAAATAAAGGTCGTCCTATTTGTGGTGTAATTACTTAAATTCAATGTTATTACTCCAATTCTGGCGTGATGAATGGATTTGTTAGTTTATACTGACTTTCCAGGGTGGGGAATGCTGCTGTGAGGCCCAATTTCTAGTAAACGATCAGCAGAAAATGACAGAGCCGTCGGGCTTCTGCGGGAGCCGGCAGGAAAGCGAACGATCACGGGGGATCCCCGGCCGCGACCGTCACATCGAGGCGCTGCCGCTAAGCAGCCTGGCTCGCTCGCTGCCACGAGGCTTGCCCGTGCTTTCCAAAAACGGGTTTTAAAGCTGGATCTGCGGCGTTGCTGGGGAGAAGCTCCGTCGCCCCTCTCGCTGGGGGTTAGTAAGCGCTACCCTGCGAAAAGGAAACGCTGGGCTCGCTTTCCTGCCGTGCGCAGGAGGGAGGCGCGCGGGCTCGGCCCGGCCAGGGCGAGCCGGGGTGTCGGTGCTCCCGCGGCCCCCGCACTTCGCGTTCTGGTTGGTTTTCTGATCAAACTTGGCATTTGGGTGGTGGGGTTTGTTGTTTGTTTGGGGGTTTTTCCCCCCCTTGATGTTTGGGTAGTTTTCTTTGTGTCTTTTTTTTTTTTTTCCTTGGCATTTGGATGTCTTTTTTCACTTGACACTAAAACAGAGGTTCAACAGGTGCTACAGCAAAAAGACACTCAGGCTAAAGTAAAAGTTTTCTGCTGTTTTTCAGTTTCTATTAACTTGGCTTTTGTTGGTCTGGTGTTTTCCTCTTAATTTTCTTTACGGAGGGAAAAATATTTTCTTGGAGCTTTTTCATTTCTTATTGTTGCAGCATCTTCAATACAAAAAGCCTGTTTCATCAGAGTAAAGGAGAGCTTAAAAGGCCCTTTGAAGTTAAACTGGTTTGGGTTTTTTCTTTGTTAGACCCTGGGTTCAGTTTGGAATTATTTTAGGGAAGAAGCAAATGCTTAAATGGATATCGAAGGGTCACGACAGGGGATTAGTCGAGGCAGTGAAACTGGCCTTACTTCATTTATACTCCTCAAATTTCTCCGCGGAGGTCTGTGTGGTTATTGTGTACTCGGTATGCCAGAGGATAACTGTCATGATTGAATTTGCCAATTCCTGAATCCGCGTGTTTTGCAGCGTAGAGGTCGTCTTGCATCTTGCAGGCCCTGAGTAACACTTCAGACGTAATTCGGGAATTTCCTTCCCTGTTACAAAGCTATCTTGCAGCGTGTTCCAGGCTTGGTCTGGCGGAGCTGCCATTTCCCATCTGGCCTTTCTGATGTCCGACTTTCCCTTCCACGCCAAGCCTTTGCTGACGCCCTGTTCCCCGTCTCTCTCTTCATGGACTGCTGTCAACGCCCAGCTCCCAGCGCTACAGCTCTCTGCTGTTCTGGGAGCGAATCCTGCTCCTGGGCGCGGTGGATTACCCCTGAGAGGACGAACCCCAACAAATGGATGGGGTTTGGTAGAACACAAACATCTGTCTTCCCCCCTCTCCTGCCAGCATCGACCTTTTTCTTCACGGGAAGCTGGAGGGGAAGAGGGAAGGTTTCCAGACCTTCTGACAGCCGCGGCGCTCCTCGTCCACCGCAACTTCTCTGTGAGACCGCTGGGCTTCGGCCGGACCTGGAGCACCTCGCAGAGCTTCGAGTTGTGCAAGAGGACCAAGCCGGGCACTCCTCCACGGCTCGTCCCGCGCTCCGTGTTGTGCGTGGTGGTCCTCGGCATGGCGGAAGAGCTGGGCCCAAATGCCCAGCCCTCTCATGCTTGATCTGGGCGTGAAGCGCGGAGGGAGGTGGAGCGAAAGGTCACTTCTGGGGACCTCCTAGCACGGCTGAGCGACGAAACCCCGCACGCCGCCGGTGTGAGACGGTGGCAGAGGCGGCAGCAGGCGGCGGAAGCGGTAGCTGCCAGCTGCCTGATCTTCTTTTCCCGAACTACTTGAAGATAAAATGGTTCTTGTGCAGCCTGCCACAGAAGTCACCTCTCAATTTGTAGCTCAGCAACAAGTGGTTTCTCGCTCTACACCCAGGGGAAAAACGATGCAGCCGCCAGAGCTGCAGCCTCTTGAGCACATTTTTACGGGCTAAGCCTGGGATACGTGGAGCACCCCCTGGGAAATGAGGAGGGTCATGAAGTCTCACCAAAGTGAGCAAGAGTGAAGGGCGTTCAGCGTATTGCAGGACTCAACCCAGAGGCTCTGACTTAAAATACTTGCTGGAAATACTGCCGAGTAAACGTATTTGGATGAGAAGTTGAAGTGTAATGCAGCGTAGGGCTTGACTCGGAATAAAACGGAGAGGCGTTTGGACAGCGTGCTAACAAAACGCCAGATAAACATTTGAAGGCTAACGTTTTAAAGTTTTTTACTTAACTAATTATTAACTTACTATTTCTTTATGTCACTGTTAATAGTCTACTAGTACTGCTACTTGTTACTAGTACTTAAGCCTCAGTTTGGTATCTTGGTTGAACTTTGGCTATGTTTAATGTTCTATTTCTGCATGTTTAATGCTTTGGCTATGTTTAATGTTCTGTCTGCAAAGAGGGAGGTTGCGTGCTAATGGCATTGTAGAAAAGGATTTAAACAGTATGAGCCTTCTCTCACTTAAAAGGAAAAGTTTCTGTAGCCCAGGTAGCTGTAACGTCGGGAAACTTCCCCCTGCTTTAAGTTTAGCTTTCCAGCTGCAATCACTAATTCTTACTGAATCCAGTGGTGGAAGACAAGCAATGAATCATCTCGGCTTCTTTTTTTTTGTACCTCCTTCGCAAATGCCCCCACAATAGTAGTTAGAACATTTTTAACTCCCCGCTTTAAGCAATTACTTATTAGCTGCCATGTCTTTAAATGAAATGCAGCAAATTGTATGGAATTTTTGACAGCTGATTGAGTCCTGTTTTGACTGTGGCAACGGCTTCAAATTGCAGCTTGACATTTGCTTATATTTTACCAGTTTGCACAGTAATGCCACAAATATCTCCTATTTGATCTTCCTTATTAAAATCAGCTGAAGCTTTATTTTTGGAGCTTATTGCAGGATTGTTAATATAACAGTTAATTCTCCTCCATCATTGCCCCTATGTGATTATTTCACAGCACCGACACAATACACACGCTACACACAAAAGATCAAAATGATTCCAGCTTGTTTGAGAGATTCAAAAGGGCCTGTGATGCTCTAGACACAAGAGCAGTCATTTAACAGAACAGAGTCGCAACTGCATATACATCAAGGTAGATCAAAGGCAGCGGGGAGATTGCACATTTACATAGGGCCCGGGATGATGCTATGGGAACCCAGGAGCTGGGCTGGCGGGGAGGGGAATAAGGAAGTTCAGTGAGCATCAGTGGGGGGTGCTTTTATTTTTGTTTGGATTTTTTCTTTACTTTCTTTGCATCATCTGAAAGGCTGCAAAAGCTAGACGGAGCTCTGATCCTTTGTGCCCTTAATTCACTACTGGTGCCGGTCGGCGCTGCTACTAAGGAATGACTCCAGTTCACGCTGCCCGAACATCTGGGCCAACGTCCCTGCTGCCTGTTAATGTCTCCACCTTTTAAAACACGTAAAGGTGAAGAAACCCTTCATAAAATAGTTATTAAAAAAAATAGTAGTTATAGAAGTTACTGATTTGTTTTTTAAATCATCTCACGGGTTTTTTTTAAAAAGTCAACTTACGTTCTTTTAATTTTGTGACATTGTGCTGATTATTTGAAATTCTTCTCTTTTACAGGACTGAAACCAGGAAGGGAATGATAACTGCTATAAAATCCAAAGGTAAGAAACAAATGTTATGCTACTTAAAATCGATGCCTTTCTAAGTGGGATTTATATTGTAGAAAACCTCCCAAGCACAACATTATGGAACTGTATAAAAGATGAACATAAGGAGATGAGAGAGCGTGGAATTTCCCTGTCTCAACACAGGAGCCAGCAAATAGCTAACGATGACAAATTCTGGACCAGCGAGGACGTCTCGTAGTGCATGTGGTGTGGAAGGAGTAGTGGTCTTTGCTTCAGGGTTTAAATCCAACAGTAGCGAATAGCAGGTAGGAGAAAACCTAGAGAAGGGAAAACCTGACCTTTTCTTGATCTTCCCTTTGCAAGAGGGGTTGCAGAAGCGGGCAGGCAGCACCACGTGTGTTGCAGTTACAGCAGGGAGGCGCACAGAGGTGCCTGCGCACCCACGTGTGTGCACCTGGAAGAATTTTTGTCCACGAGCAAGCAGGCTTTCTTTTCAGTGGGTGTTGGGGCCCTGCGTGTTTTCATTCTCCCCTGCGTCTCATTTTTCTCTCTTCACCACCGTACGGCCCACCGGCGCCTGAAGCCAGCTCTGGGGGAGCCTGCCGTGAGCGCAGTCAGCACTGGGAGCAGGGCGCGCTCTGCCCAGGGCTCAGCATTAGGCGCCGTGCGGTCCCGAATGGTACAGAACACGTTTTAGAGGTGTGGCGTCTGAGCTGATGTAAGGATGCCATAAACCGCGGCTGCTTTGGCGCCATTTGGAAGGCGCTCTCGTGCCCCCAGCCCGTTTCCTTCTCTGCTGGGGAGGTTCATTTTTTGGAGCCTTTCAGTGCGTTCAGCCTCTTCCCAGGTGTTCAGCGTGTGCAGGGTGCAGCCGGCACCGCTCTGACGTTCCCGGCCGAGCGCAGACCGGCAGGCCGGGGATACAGGATGAAAGATGCAGCTGCTGCATTTGTAGATAAGATGTTTATATATAGCTTGTGCCATCAAAAGCACTGAACACATTAACAGTGCCGCAGTGGAACACGAGCTGAAATTTCTGTGTGAGGTGTGACAGCTTTCCTCCCTCCTGCCGCCAGCATCCCCACTTCTGAGTCTCACGCCTCGTTTGGGGCACGGCGGCTGTTGCGCCTTGGGCAAACAGCAGCCCTCGGAGCATGGTTAGGAACAGGCAGACGGCACAGCTCTGGAAGGGACCGTGAGCTTGACTTACGCTTCCCCACGTGCCGTGCTTTTCACTTGTTTTCATGGGTCAAATGAATTTACACATTGAGGAATCTCACAGGCACTCTGAATTTACATGTGGTTCTGTTTATTTCGCTGAAATTGTTTGCCAGCTCCCAGAGCTGTTTGTTAAAGCCACGCAGTTCTTAGAAGTCAGTCTTGCCTGTATTTGATCCTGTCACAAAGTGGTGATTTTTCATTTGTGACATCATTGCCGTTTTTATGCCAACTCTGTGATGTCATGCTCCGATTGTGACTTCACCGCAGGGTCAAGTAGAGGGAGAAAGTGGAACATAATAGACAAAGCTGTAATTCAGGCAGCAGCTGGTCAAGTAAATTGCTTGGAGTGGAAATGTTCTCTCAAGCTACCTTGAGGAACAATGAAGTGGGACCTCTGAATGAGCCCACTGTTTGGCCACAGCAGCTCCGCTATCGGAGACCGCGACGTGTTGACATCACGCTCTGTCGGACACGCACACCTAGGTCTTGTCGTCTTCTAAACTCTGGCCTTCTCTATAAGCCACGGTGTCTGTCTGCCTCCGGAGAGCTGTACAGTGATCACGTCTGTGACATAAATGACGTAAACACGGAAAAGATTTGATAATTTTTTTTTTTCTCCTCACCCTCAGCTTTCTGGGGCGAATCCGACGACAGCAGCTCCGAGATTGAGGCTGCTTTGCGCCCACAAGCTCACAGCACAGAAGCAGACGAATTTGATGACTTCTATGATTAAGATTCCTCCCCCCTCGCTTTTGGGAAGAAATAAACAATATCATCTTGTACATATCGAGAGTGCCGCTGTCTAAAGTGCAGCTCATCACTTCATAGTCAAAGAAAATTTAAATACAAAATAAATATTACTCGGTACTGTACACGGCCTCCTTGTATGTGTGCTTTCTCTTAACTGCTAAGTGTTTTCCCGATCTGACGGCAATCCTGCCCCATGAGACTGAGCCTATTTGTGACAGATTTGGTTTGGGGGAATAGATGAAGATACGTCCTGAGGCGTCCACTTGTTCAGAGACGCCTGGAGTGCTCGTCTCTGAGCACCGTCACCTCAGAGGGTTGGGGCTGCCTATAAAACCACCTCCTCCTCAAGGGAGGGCGCTGGGTCCCTCCGTATAGCGTCCCGACTCTCCGTTACCGGGGCTGGGAGCTGCTTGTCCGCAGTCCCCTGCTCACAGGGAGCGCCTGTCCGGTGCCAGCAGGGAAGGCGCAGGGCGCGGCGGCGTGGCAGGTCACCCTTCTGCGTGGCAGAGACCAAGAGGCCGTCCCGGGCGAGGAGTCAGCCAGCAGCGATCCGGAACCCGCAGTGGTAGCTGATGGCCAGGTCAGCCTCGTCTCTCTTCTGCTGGAAGCCGCTCCGTAGCAACACTTCCTCCGGCCAGCCCGGCTGCTGCTTTTGTTGCACTGTGAATGCACAGACCATCCTCTTCGGACGCGTGCACATATTCTAATATTTCGACTACAGAGCTAGAAAAAAAGCAAGCAAGCGTTCTGGGTATGCATACATATGCTACTCAGGGCGGGCTGGCATGTTTGATCTTTATCTTCTTCTGCAACAGATCAAGAAGAAGAAATGCATAAATCGTACATTTCTAATTTAGCACATTTTGGAATAGAGCAGCATTTACATGTGGCGAGCCTCAGTGATTTTCTGCTTTTGCTTGCTTTGTAAAATCCATGCTGGCATTGCTGTATGGACATCACAGTAATTGGATGACTCTAGGAGCTTCATGCATTTTTAATTTTCTTCTTTTAATTCCTTTTATCTAAAATTAAGTTCATTAAACATGAGATTTTCTTTCGAAGGGAGAAACCAGGGGACATATTAAAAAAAAAATCTGTTCATAATTACGATAAGTTCAAAAGCAAAACCAGCACCCCAATTAAACTCCGCTGCAAAGCAGTACTGCATCTTTGAATACAGGCACCAATCTTTGGGCCCAGTCCATCAAAACCAATTTTAAAATGGTAACAATATTCAATTTAATAAAAAAAGCGTGTAGTCTGAGACAAGCTCGAGAATATGAAATACAGGCTCGCAGAGGGCTTGAAAACAAGAAACCCTTAGTGCAGATGTCTGCTGGCTCGCTTAATCTCGTGGTTTTCAGTCCGACGCTGGCAATGGTGCAGTGCTGAATGTTCCAGCAACGGGCGAATCAGCTGCAGGAAGGACGGAGCTGGGTGCGCGTACGACCAGGGCTGATGGCACGTGAGACAGCTGGGCTGCACTGGGGGCCTTTGTGTCCTCCCCCACCGTGCCGGGGTTTCCGTGCTCGTTCGACCACAGGCTATTTTGGACGAAGGCTCCTGTGACCCCTCCCTTCAGAGGCTGGCTAGCTGATACAGCCTTGGCCAGAAAAACAGCAAAGAGCCCTCCGCCCTTCCCAATTTTTACCGTGCCGATTCCCCCTGTCCTGTGGGATGACTGCCCAACAGAGAAGCCCCTGTGCTGTGCGATGGGCAAGTTGGTCAAGGGATGGGAGGTGTGCGGGGAGGAGGAGAGGAGAAGGCAGCCCATGGGGACGAGAGGAGGTCTCCTGCTTCCCAAAGCAGCAATTTCCGAGTGCCAGGCGATGGCGCGGGCCGTGCCAGGCTGCTGGAGAGGGTGGCACAGCTCCCAGCTCTTCATTGCTATGCCCAGCCTCGGTCCACACTTGGGTACCAAAGCCTCGGGAGGGCGGGATCGCAGGACTGTCCTGCAAACTGTGACACTTCAAACAAACTCTGCGATGTGATGGCAATACGACCCGAAGGGCTAGCACCCGTCTTGCTGCTGCTCTCGGTGGACCACCAGGTAGGTTTAGGGGCTTCTCAGTAGTCTTCTCCCAGCAGCACGTTGGAGGCTTATTTTCCTTTGCGTACTGCAGGCTCAATGTCGCCCAGGGGCCCCGTAGCAAAACCAATGTCTGAACCCACAGTCCAAGGGCTGGTGCCTTGGTCATCGCTCCTTGCTGGTTTTTTCCGATTGTCCCCAAGCCGCGGTAATTCATTCCTGATGGTCCCAGCCATCTGCTAAACGTAAGCTCACCAGTACGTCGCACCACAGATAAGACTATTGCTACGTGATTTTTCAGTGAATGTCAGACCAGGGTTCATCTGGAAAAAGTCTCTCTAGCAGCCTGCGCTGCGAAGTAACATTGCATCAAATCTGCGGCGCCTGTGTAGCTCTCGGCTCTTGCTGAGTGACTCCGGGTTCTTGATGTCAGCCCACTTCATATCTCCTCGCGTGACACAAGGCGCCCATCACCAGTCTTTGGTGCTTGCCACTCCCTCGGTCCGGCTCAGCCACAGACATGCAGCTCCTGACAGATGACAGATGGCTGTGGGAGCCTCTGCTAAGGCAATCTCTCTCTTGCGGTGTTTAAGCGATAGCCGAGTTCCTCCAGAGCACTATTTATTATACTCTCATTGTGCACAGACTCATTAGATGCTAAACATTCTGCCAGTCAACTTTATTCTGCTCCTTCACGGCTGTCATACTGGCAGCCCGAAGACGATGACAGATGATGCTGATGGACAGGGGGTCTGTAATCAATACAGCCTTAACAGATTTAAATCAGCACGCCACTCATCTATGGAAAATACTGTAACGAAAAGTCTTCACCTATTCCTCGTGTGTATGTGCAACGACTTGGTGCTACGTTCTTTTTTTTGCGTGTCATATGCATGCAGTTGTGAGGTGAAACTTCGGCTCGTGCCCCTGTACGTCTGCTCACAAAAACAAATCAGCGCACAGGGGCTAACAAAAAAATGCTGGATGAGTGGTGTTACCTGGTGAGCCGAAACGGAGTCCGTGTGGGCACGCAGCCCTGACGCCGAGACCCTGCGGCGGCTGCACCGAGGAGAGCTGGGGGAGCAGAGAGCTGCTGCTGCCTTTGGCCGCCGACAGGGCAGCCAACAGAGCTGGCGGTGGCTTCCCAGGAGAGAGGGTCACGCTGAGAAAGGCGCTCATCCCCGCTCCAAATCGGACGCGAGGCAGAAACTGCCACTGCTGTTTGTCAAAGAGAGCGTTCTTCTCCAGTGGCAGACTGCTACTGCTTCTTGCACAAGAGAAGACGCCGTATTTTTTGGTTCGCCGGTGCACACCTGGCACAGCAGCTGCCCTCCCGCTCAGCTGCCTCTGCCTTGCACATCTTGTTCTGAAAAAGCTGTGCTTTCATCTAGCAAGTACCAGCTACGCCGCTTCACTGAGGATGCCAGGCCATAAGCTGCTGTAGCAGGAGTTTTGCTTTAGGATATTTGTACAGGTTTGGGTTTTGTTTTGTTGTTTTTGGGGTTTTTTTTAGCAAAATGTAGATTGACTTTTCAAGAAAATGTTTGTTGCAGTATTAATGTTTTCAGCGCTTGTTTACACAAGTAATTATAAGATAAGATGATCATATTTCATTTGCATTTGCTAGTGCCGCCGTCGTCTTTTTTTTTTTTAGCATTATCAGAAAAACAACTGATTTCCCATCAATACAAACAAAATGTTAATACTAAGCTGTCTTACTCTATACTAAATTCCAGGAGTAGAAGCTCTACAATAGGAAACTTCAATCAGGGTACGTTTTGTAAGGAACAGATAAAGGACAATCATCTTTAGCTGATACCACAGATGTGGTGCCAATACAAAGTTGCTGGGGAAATTTATTCAAGTCACAGATTTTACTGAGAGGAGTGACAACAGAAAATGGCTTAACAACAGCTAAGTGAGGCTAAGAATAATGAGAAATACAATATTGGGTTAATTTGTTCTACAGCAAATTAGCAAGGTAGCAAGGTTCCTCTCCCCTCCCCAAATCAGCAGCGTTGACTCAATAAGCACTGCTGAGATTTTGTTATTTTTGTTAATGATTCCCAGGCTGCTTTTTCATGTCCTCGCCCCTGTCACTGCCCTCCCAATGAAGTTAGCATATAGCGACAGGACACAGCAGAGCACAAAATCTTTCCCCTGTTAATCCCATTTAATACCTGAAGGTTTAATTCCATTTCAACATCGTCAGACGGCTAACTTAATGGTATTTGCTTATGCAACGGGCGAAGCGATGGGACGGGGTTTCTTTACGCTGCCTCTTGCGACTGTCACAAATTGCACCAAGCGATTTTACACTTGCTGCTTCTGGCAACGTCCCCTCGGCTTCTGCTGCTCCTCTACCCTCCTGCCAGCGCCCCGACGCTGCTTTTAAACCGCTGCCAACAGCTCCCTCTCTCCTTCCGAAGGGGAAGAGGCCTCTCCCAGAGCCTCACCCTTCAGTCCGAGTTCCTTATTGTGGAGGCAGGCTCACTGGAACTGAAAGCAGCCCCACAGCATTAGCTTTGACAGAGCAGCCGTGCCCTGAGTCACCTTTGTCATGTCTTCTGCCTAAACCATCCCACAATGGCAAGCCGCTTTATTGTTGTTGTTGTTGTTAACAAGGCTGTTAATGGAGGGAAAGTTTTCACACAGAGCCTTGTTCAAGAGCAGGACCGGCATGAGGTGCTCCCTCAGACGTCAGACTGGTCTCAGGCTTTTCCCTTCTGCCTGCTTTTCCCTTTCGCCTGTCATCTTTGTGCCTAAGGAGCTGCCCTACGAATCAGGGGCGAGGTGGCGCCGCGGGCCCCTCACGGCGGGGCAGGGGCGAGCCCAGACGGCGGCCCCGCCGGCTCTCCCCCTCAAGCCGCCATGGCGCCCTCAGCCCCGCGCCTGCGCACTGCGGCGCGCCCGCCTCTAAGATGGCGGCCCCGCCGCGTGCACCTCACGTGACCGCCCCCCTGCCGCCGCCGCCGCGGGCGCGCGCGCTCCCCCATGGTGCCCCGCGCTGCCCTCTGCCCCCGGAAGCGCTGCTCGCCGCCGCCGCCGCCGAGAGCCGCGGTCCGGCCACCCCCCCCGCTCCCCGCCCGCCATGGGAGTCCCGGCCTTCTTTCGCTGGCTCAGCCGCAAGTACCCCTCCATCATCGTCAACTGCGTGGAGGAGAAGGTGAGGCGGGCCGCCCCCCGCGCCTCCTGTCCCGTCCCGGGACGGGGCTGGGGCGGGCCGGGCCCTCCGCCGGCTGCCCCGTGACTCCACGGCGCTGTGGGTCGGGGGGGGGGGAGGGGGTGGGGGTGTAGGCCGAGGCGGGGCAGGGCGGTTTGAAGCGTTACCTGCCCGTACTGTGCCGCCTCCAGCCCCGGGTGCCTTTTTGAGGGGGTCTGGGGTTGTTTGGGGTTTGTTTTTTGGACTGGGCACTTTTAATCTCGGTGACCGCGGGTGGTGCCGAGGAGAAGTTAACCGCCTGCTTGGTTTTCACTCGCGCGCGTGGGCGGTTCGGCAGCCGGGCAGGAGCGGGGCTCTGGGGCGGGGAGTCGGATTCCTCCGGCGGTTCGCTGGTGTGCGGCCGGCCCGTCCCGCCGCGGCGCGCCCGCCCCTGCCGTGCTGGGGCGAAAACGCCGGGCTGGGAAAGTGCTTGGCAAAACCTGCGGGGAATGGTGAATCGTGGGGATGCTTGGTGCCGTTTCTTGCTTTGTTACTGTGTGTGTTCTTCGTAGTCCCTGCTTTTTAACAACTTTTTTGTAAGTTACGAGCTGCAGCGAACTTTAGGACCTGTTGAAAGTAAAAGTGAAGCTGCCTGCCTTGGAAAGAGTAAGGAAATGCAAGTGGGAATGGTTAAAAGTAACTTGTGGGTCTGGAAACTCGTCTGTCTCTATGAGACCACCCTGCTTGCAAGCGGGTCAGTTCCAGGATCCTGCTCGTGAGGCGGGCTCAGGAAAACCGGTGCCAGTGCAGGAGCGAGGGCAGGAACGCGATGTTTGAGAAGGAGCTCTACTGGCTTTAATAGCTGCACGGTTCTGTGTAAAGATTAAAATGATGTCTGGGTGTACGTGTGGTCATGCGCTTCCTTGGGCTCTCATCTTCATAGCATTTGAATGCTTCTCAGTTATGTCATTTTCAGGTCTTATTAATTATTTTGTCAGTCTTTTCTTTCATGTATTAGTCTTTCTGCAGCTTCGTACTTTACTTTGATTTTTTTTGCGTGTGTGTGTCCACCAACACAGGATGTCACACTTGCATCCAAGACTTAAAACAAGTCTGCAGTTGTGCTCTTTAACCTTGAGCAGCTTCAGCTTTTTTTTGACTCATTGGTGGTATTTTTTAGTATAGGAGAAATATCTCCTGCCCAAACACGGAGCTGATTTTTCCAAAGACGTCCTCTAAAATCTGGCTTTCTGTAGCAACAGAACATGTTTTCTGGTGAAGCATTAGTCCCGGCCTAGCTGCTGGGCTCCACAGGTGATCTTCACTAACCCACAACTCGTAGTAAATATGGTTTGTTGATTGTTTTAAGCTGGCTGCTCACTGCCTTCAGCTGATGGCTTATATTTATCCTCTCCCTTGCACCAGCACTGGGGTCTGTGGGGTTATCCGGGGAGCCTTTTCTAGGAAGTAACGCAGCTGAAGTAACGTTTGTGCACATGTTTTTGCTAGGCAGGTTCTCAGATAGGCTGGTTCCTTTCTGCGCATCGCTGCAGGCACGGGAATGCCTGTGCCATCCTGAGGGACACGGTGGGAGGCAAGATGGGGGGTGTCTCCCCTCAGCGACGGCACAGACCGGCCTTGGATTTTAATAGCTGTGCTGTGGTAGCTTTATGGTGCAGTCAAGGCAGCAAGTTATTCTTTTCAGGGCTAACTTAGTCAAAGTTTTCCTGAGAAGATGAACACTTGAGTTCACGCTTCCCAAACTGTTTTTCCTGTGCGCTTTTCCAAATAACTTGTATCATCTTTTGTCAGGTTGTGCTAGCTGCATTCTGCTCTGCTTCGTAAGACTGTTTTTGAAAGTTCACATCCCTGCTGCTGAGCGTGTGCTGTGGCTTCTGCCTTTTTGCTACCTCCTATCCCTCCCTGGGAGAGATGTGCCTCGCATTTGGGAAACACTCTACTGTGAAGGCAATGGAAATATGTGGGCAACGTAGAGAAGATAAGGGAAAAGAGAGTAAAGCGATTGAATTATGTATTGACACTATTTTTTTTTGGCTGCAGGTATTACCTGCCTGCCTTCAGCAAGATTTCAGTGTATGTGAATGGCAGCCAGATTGGTTTTAGTATTCGGTTCTTGTTACAGTCAGGGTGTACTTGTGTTTCAAATTCAGGTCCTGAAACAGAATCGTAGATTTGGATTAATCAAATATTGCACGGTTAAAACTGTGAGTTACTCTTTTGCTTTTATTTCCGTTGTGGTTTCAGTTAGCTTCTCTCAGCATGAGAGGACTGTGAAGTTTATTTTACCTGTAGCTGCAAGAAGTGAATTCTTTCTCCAGTGGATAGATAAGATTTAAGGATTTGTCTGCCTGGGGGAACTATTACAGAAAAAGGCTGTTTGTGGTTTACAAGTATAGCTTATTAGCCACTCGTATGAATGCTTGCTCTGGAATAAGGTGTTGGCAGCTAGCAGTGATTGTTCTGGTCGCTTTACCAACCTCTTGGTTTTTGTGTCTCTGATGAGATCCGTTCTGAGGATCTGGGTAATGCTTCGTTTAGAGGGCTTTCAGGGACACTCTGTCATGCTCGTGTCTGCTAGGGAAAAGTGGGTGGTGAGGGTATTGGGGGAATTGGAGAGCGATGTGTCTCTACCAGCTGTACCTATTGAGCATATGACTGTTGGCACGGCATTCGCCTTCTCCCAGCTGGGGCTGTGGATCTGCAGAGGACTAACGTCTCAAGGTGCGTGCACGTGTCCTGCCTGTTGTCTTCAACTCAGGCCAGTTGATTTGCTTTATCCCCTTTTCGCCAAAGCGGGGAACTTGCAAAGATGAACAGCTTGGTCTTCTGCTTATAGTCAGCATCGCAACGGGCTGTGCGGTGCAAGCCTCTCGTTCACCGCGTCCCCCTTTCCTTCATCACGTCAAGGGTTGACTTGCGTGAATGAGCATCCATTCCAGCAGTAGAGTTAGACAGCAGCTCCGTCCGTTATCTGTCACATTTATGACCATGCTGGCAGGATAGCCTCGGCGCTCAGTGACAGCAGAGAGCCCGCGAGGTGAAGGTTACTTGCCATGTTTTGAAGCAGTGCTCTTCTGATCAAAAGGGTACAAATACAGTTTTGACCGTATAAAGTAGATTCTTTTACAGTTTTGTCTTTACTGTAAATGGGTGTTTTACGTTTTTGTCTTACAAGCTTGTCCAGCTGTTTCTGGATAATGCTTTAAGATCTGTCTATTTAAAAGCAGTCACAATTTAAACAGCAAATATATCTACAATTTGTAATGATTAAGTACAGTTTTCTCTAAGAGCAGAAGACTTATCTTTTTCATCAAATTTGTAAACATTTAGACAAATCTTTATTTAATCAAAACTGCTCTAGTCTTTAGGTAAAATAAAGGCTTATATAGTCTTAGTTTTACTGAGTTTGTGATTGTATGTCCTTTTGGTTTTTTAATAATTAAGCTTGTAATAGCAAATATTATTTATTAAAAGAAAAGGAAAAAAATGACATAAAATAACTGAAGTGTCAGATCCTGATGTCCTCCTCCACGTTGCTTTGTTCCGACTTAAGAGCACGTTGCAATTACAATAAGGACAGCACATGGATAAATCATATTCATTACAATTTTTTATATTCAAATCTGGTCATAAATTTGAGAGCAGACTAGGACAGTAGTGAGAAGCTGTAGTTTGTCTTACTGTAGATGAATTTAAACTCCTCTCACGATGTAATCAGCTCTATGTGTATTTTAGGGTTGCTTATAAATCTCTCTAATCAGAAATTTTGTATCTCCCGGTAGCTTGTCTCTTTGAAATATTAAAAAGTTGATCCCTGTTCTCTTACCTTGCTAGATTATTTCTTTTTCTTAAATCTGATTAATAATCTTCTTAAGCTGAGCAGGAAGAATAAGAGGAAGATCTTGAAGATAATATAAAATCCAGGAGAGAATATTCTTAATCAAATTCATACAAATTAATAAAGCTGCAACTAAAGTATCATGTTTGAAGATCTATTTTCAATGGTTTCAAAAGAGGCTGCAGATTAAAAGTGAACAGTTTAGTTATATCACAAGAGATATCACTCCCAGATACTTAAACCTTTTACAAGGCTGTTACGTTAAAAATCTGATAGGTTTATGAGGAGGTAATGGTGAAGTTGCTGACATAGCAGTATGCAGATGAAAACTGAATGGCTTTCGAAGCCATCTGAAAGAGATCATACTTATTTTGCTTTACCTTCGAGACTGAAAATAAGATCTGTGACAGGGGCAGTTTTATTTTCCATGTCACATAGTTGTAAGCCTTTGGTATCTTCTGAGTCACAGTTAGCTCTGGCAAGAGGTTTGATGAAAGATCAAGTAGAACACAAGGCAAGCTTCTCGTCCCGTTATCTGATGTAAACCAGAATGAATGCTCTTCCTTTAAAATTGTAGCTCCTGGTTGCCCAGAGTCACGTTATTAGAACTGCACGCTACGGTACAGTGTTCGCACCTGGCAATTAGTTTCTGCTAAAACCGTGTGGTTTGTGTGTGTGTGTTCTGGAAAGTTCAGTATAGGAAGCAAACAGTGGTCAAGAGGTCCTCTGTCAGGATTTGACTAGTTTGGATGAATAGTATAAGAAAGATGTGAATTAGCAGAAATTTCACCTGTTCTAAAGAAGTGAAATAGAGGGACTTAGTGTTCAGTTATTTAAAAATGACTTCACAAAATTGCCCTGAAAGAATTCCATACATCTATAACTGTGAAAAATGTCAATACCAAATAAAGACTTATTTTGCTATAGAGGTGTCAATTTTTGCCTTTTATGACTGGGATAAGTTCAGCTAGTTCCGCTGCTACTCTCAGCAGGAAAATTGTAGGAAAGTTGATGGTACAATCTGTTTTTCCTTTTAAATCTGATTGATTGAGCTCTGCCTGAGAGAAACTCATTAAAAGAGTAGCAAGCAGCAAGTCTGCAAATAAAAGTTCAGAGGAGGGGCTTGGTGCTTGTTCATCAGCAGTGCTCAGCTTCATGTGAATCAGAGGACCAGCAGTATGGCATTTTTCCTTCCTGTCTCATGTAATCCTGTGATTTTAGCCTTTACGTAATAACACGACATTCGCTTTTTTCTTTGCTTTATGCCAAGTTATGCAAGAGTACTCTTCATTGCAACTTTGGGATGTGTTAAAACCCTTTCCAGTCATAATTTCTCTGAAAATTCATTTGACTCTTTCTTGATCAGCTCATGTCTCTTCCATCACTGATGCTCTTGGTGTTTAATTTAGTGATTTATATGTAAAAAAAAACCCCCAAACCATATGGCGAGGAAACAAAATTAACGTGGTTACTAATCCACTGTGTAGAGGAGCCACTCTGTGTAATACTTACTTACTGGTCTTTCAAAACTGCTTGCTTTGACAGCGTGAGAGAAGGGGATGAGGTTTTTTTATGTAGGTATTATAGTGCCAGCTCCGATCTCTGCTCTGGGGCTGATGAGAAAGACTGTTCTCTTCACCTAGATAGTTACTTGCCATTGACATGACAGCACATGCATAATAACGCGGGATTATTTATTACTTCCAGCCCAGCTGAGGTTTATTTTTTTGTACTTCTGGGTTTACCTTGTGTAGCCTGTTGTAAGTGTTCAAGAATGCTGAAGTAATACAGGAACATAGGTGGCTATAGGTGGTTAAGGTTGATTATAATTTAGCGTGGAGTTTCCCACCTGCACTGTGGCCTGGGTTGCACGTTCCTTAGGCACCAGCCTGGCAGCAGAGAAAGCTCTGACGTAGAGAAGTGAAGCATCCGAGGCAAAAGTTTGCTTATTTGCAAGTTTGTTTGGATGTGTCAATCTGGGGAACTAAGTGTTTAAAGTAGAAAGATTTCGATGCTTTTTGGCTATCGTGTTAAAGTTATAGCATCATATTATGAACTTTGAAGTCCCTTTGCTAAATTTTGAGGGAGTCAGTGTGGTCCTGGCAGCAGCAGGAGTTGCTTTCTTGAATAATATGAGGTATGGAAACTTCTTGTTTATAATATGTGCTGATCAACAGAAGTGAACCAAGTCCGCTGTAACTCATCATCATATCTTCTAGTTGTGCTAGTTTATAAGCATCTTTGTTTTAAAAAAAAAGCATTCTTTTAATAGTGTAAGCATGCATCTTCAGGTAATTGTGTGGGTAGCTTGTTGCTATCTTTTTTTCTACAGCCCTTGAAAAAAATAAACTTCTGTAAGTCTGTACATGAATACCTCTGTTATTTGTGATACTTCTCTAATCAAGTACTGAAATACTTGTTTCGACTGCGTTCACAGGCTAAAGAGTGCAATGGCGTCAAGGCTCCGATTGATACAAGCAAACCTAACCCTAATGAGGTGGAGTTTGATAACCTGTATTTGGATATGAATGGTATCATTCACCCTTGTACGCACCCAGAAGACAAGTAAGGCAATTCTTTGTCTCTTTACAAACAGGATTTATTGATAGCATTTCAGATGTTAAATTGAATGCTCTATATTTTAGGCCAGCACCCAAAAATGAAGATGAAATGATGGTTGCGATTTTTGAGTATATTGACAGGATCTTCAACATTGTAAGACCAAGGCGACTTCTTTACATGGCTATAGATGGAGTAGTAAGTATTGGTATATTTAGTTCCCGGTAATGGCTGTTTGTAAAATTAGGGTAGATGCCGTCTGCTCCCATAAGATCCTTTGGGAAATAGTTTTCTAAAATGAAAAACTACAGGTAAAATACAGTTAATTTAATTTTGGTGAGGCTAATTAAAAGTATTCATGGGTTTTGTTGTCCGCGGGGTTATATGAGCTGGCTAATGTAGTCTACTGCAGTCTGAACTTTGCTTCTGAAAAGCAGGAAACTTCCGTAAGACAGTAACACTCTGAAACTGCTTATGGGCCTCTGTTCTGTGGCTTTAGTAATAATTTATGCTGCCAGCTGGGAAAGACCAGAAAACTGTTTAAACAGATGCGCTTAAAATGGGCAGTGACTGAATTGTGCTGTGGAATATTTCACAGGCTAGCCTGAAGGCACATTTGAAGCTGATAGCTTGTCTTTCTCCATACCTGCTCCTCATCTCCCATCGGTACAACAGTTGGGCTAACGAAAGAAACCACCTTTTCTTAAAAACTTTGCTTTACTGAGTATTTTTCTATCCAGATTGTGTAGTCTCGCTGAGAGATGCCAAAATGGCCTAGCAGACTGCTGGTAGGTCTCTTAAGCTTTGGCTGTTTTTCTAGGCTTTTCAGTTTCTCAAAGGTAGAATGAGTATCATTAAGTAAAAAGATTTTTAACCTGAATTCAAGTGCAGGAATTCCTAATGTATGTGTGTATATAGAAGTAATCCCAACTAAATGTTGATGTATCCTTTTAAAAACCCCAACATACCTGCCACAAGTAATAGCTAACTGCTGTCTGCTGTAGTCTTTTTATTTTCAAAAGAGTTAGCAATACAATTGTAGGAGTTTCTTGTTGGAGAACGGGTATGCAATAAATAATGCTTCTCAGATACATGTCACTGTAAGTTTCATTTATTTTGCAAGGGAACCTTTGAATCCTTGAGCCTTGTGCGTTTCCGAGACGGGGTACAGCTGTGCATGCTGCTGGCTAACCTCACGGAGAAGCTCAAGAGACCTATTTAGAAACGTGTCCAGCTCCGTGCGCTGCCATATAAGAGCTAGTGGTGACGCAAGGGAGGGAGAACAGAAATCCCTGTTTCAGTCACAGTTTAGACTGAGGTCTTGTTTAAATGGTTGTATAATCACAGACCGGCCGATTTCAAAAGACTTGTCCAGAAAGGAAACAATTGTCCAGATGCAGTAACTGAACCAAGCATTATGATACCTTTTTTAGGCTCCACGTGCAAAAATGAATCAACAGCGGTCAAGAAGATTCAGAGCATCAAAGGAGGGCATGGAAGCTGCTGAAGAGAAGCAAAAAATAAGACAAGAAATTCTGGCAAAAGGTAGAACTGTGGCCATATCTGAGGTTTTTCAAGTGAGAGTCACCTTGTTTGTTTTGAGTGCTTCAGAAAAGGTTAGAAAAGGGATGTCTTGCTCAGTGAATGTTTGTGCATCACAAGGAGAAGGAGGGGATAGCAAGCTTACAGAAGGATAGATCTGTGTTTTCCAAAGTTAAGAACTAAGATAAAACAAAAAGTCACTTTTTTCTTCTTCTGTCTCCTGCCTGAAATGGATTTGTGTTGAGTACTCTTAATTCCTGCAGGAAAACAATGAACAGGAGAGCAGGGATAAATGTAGTAGTGGGAAACTAATTAAAACTCTTAAGAAAGGAAGTACAAAATTGTGGGCTTGATGAAAGGAGAGTTGAGGCTTAAAAGCAGGGGTCAAATGAAAATGCTACTGCACAGGAATAATGAACTGCGAGCAAGAGTAGTTACCTGACAGTGGAAACTAAACTCGGTGAGGAAACGGAGTCAGTGCAACTTTCTAAGGGTGACAGTGACATGGCTTGAGTGAAAGGAGTGTGTGTAGCTGAAGCGTGCTGTCTGGGCTGGCGCAGCTAGTTCAGGTGACTGTGGAGGAGGAATGAATGCTGTAGCCCAAGCGAGAGGGCCATTGTGTAACCTAGTTAGAGATTAAAAAGGGAGGACAAAGACTTTCTTAACGTTTCTTCCTGTAGCATTTCTAGACTACGAAGACCCTTTATGAAGCTCAGAGATGAGAGAAGTTGGTGTAACCCTGTTTGTGAGCCCAAGTGAATAGATAGTGGAAACATAGGGGAGAATATGTAAGAAAATAATTATTTCCTAATGTTTTATCTCATTTAGCAAGCTTAGTTTCTTTGAGATTTCTTTCACAGTCTTTTGTCAGAATAGGTAGTGAAATCACTTTTCTGAAGTAACAACAACGTTTGTAAATGTACTAATACCTTATTTTAAGATGGAGATAATATAATGGTAAGAGCCGTTTTAGTTTTGTTGATGTTCTTTTAAACAGACTAACTTTAAATAAGTGTTAATTGTTATCAGGGGAGCCATCTGGGTTTTTATCATGCAAAAATGCTTTTAATGTTCCATATTGATTTACTTCTGTTAAATGTTTTTATTGCTCTAGGTGGCATTCTTCCTCCAGAAGAAGTGAAAGAACGATTTGACAGCAACTGTATTACCCCGGTAAGTAATCTTGCACTTTAACCAGCAATTGCCGGTGTCTGAATGAAGGTTTAATTTATTTTCTGTCGTCACTTTTTAGGGAACTGAGTTTATGGACAATCTTGCTAAATGTCTCCGCTATTACATTGCTGACCGTTTGAACAGTGACCCAGGGTGGAAAAATTTGACAGTAAGTTTCCCAGTTTCATACTTCAGGAAAATTAAGGTGATCTATTAGGCTGGGTTGGGATAAGATTGAAGAGTATAAACTTAACGATTTGTCTCATCTTCTGGCACTGTGCTGTTATTAATAGTGGACCAGCTTGCACATCCTGCTGGGACTTCAGAGATACGTTTCATCCTAATAACACAATCTAACAGCACCATTTGTTTTGATTTCGTTTAAGAGCAATGAAAAGATGTGATAGTAGAAGCCGCAATTTGATATAGTGGGAGACAGGGTTTTAGGAATACTTTTTCTTCTTTTGGGGAAAAGTGTCAAGATACATTGTATATGTATTCTTTTCACAATTTCTTTTTTAACTGGGTTGCTACCTCAGGTAGGCTGCATTTTCTCCGTTATTCTAATGATGGATGACAGTAGATCAGAGGCAATGAAAATAATACAATACTGGCTTTCTTGCCTTTCTGGGCTGAGTTTTGTTTCTGACAACCCTGTGTTTGCTCTGTACAAGAGGGCAGAGTAGTCAGTTTTCCCAGGTGCAGCTGTCTGTTTTATTTTCCATAAGTTGACTGTTAAAGTGGTCTAATGAGAGGGCATTTGGCTCTGCTTAATTCCCTCCATCAGAGAGGAGTTTCAGAAACACTAACGCTCATCTGGACATCAGTGTAAGGAAGTGTATAACGTGATAACGTATCAGTGTATCTGCAGGTTTAGAAGATCTAAAGGGAAGCGGGCACATGTCTGCTTTATCTGTTAGTTCTCTAGTGGGCATTTCGATTGCCCTGATCATTTATCAGGAAACTTCAAATATGTTACTTAATGACGTGATAATTTCGGTGATATTTGAATCAATATGTCAGATTCATCCTAGAATTAGTAGAGAAAAATGAAGATCTATTCATTGCTTCCAAACTCTTAAATAATTTCATTTTGAATCATAATATTTTAGTTGAAACTACAAATTAGGCCTTCAAGTATCCAGAAGTCAGATTCAGTATATGAACTACATAAGTTGTTTTTTTTTAATGTGGCAGTATAAATTGTTTACATAATCTAAATGTTTCGCAGGTTATTTTGTCTGATGCTAGTGCTCCTGGTGAAGGTGAACATAAAATCATGGATTACATTAGAAGACAAAGAGGTAAAATTCAAATAAATGTGGACATTTTGTTTTAAATTAAGGTATGGTCAGTAATAATTTATTTTATGTGACTTTGGTTGACTAAATGTAATTTTCTTTTGTACAGCTCAGCCAAACCATGACCCAAACACTCATCATTGTCTGTGCGGGGCTGACGGTGAGTTCTCTTTTGCTAGCGATATGTCCTATTAAGTTTTCTTGTGCTGTTTTATGGTTGAGTTGGGCTGTAGTTTTTAGACTCTCACTTGTATTTGTGTGAAGAATCCAGTGTGTGTGATAGTTTTTGAAAGCTCTGTGTAAAGATCTAGCACTGTCCATAGCTGAAGGGCTAGCTTTCGCTTAGTTGTGCTATCTGGTAGTTTGTGGGTAAGCACGTCTGCATGTTCACACTTACTTAAGGTAGAATGTGCTGTGCTTTTTAACTTTTTTTTAAAAAAAAGCTTAATAATGTTTATCCTTCCTTATATTTTATTCTTCTCTTTTGTTAGCTGATCTAATTATGCTTGGGTTAGCTACACATGAACCAAACTTCACTATAATTAGGGAAGAGTTTAAGCCAAATAAACCCAAGCCGTGTGGTCTTTGTAACCAGATGGGTCATGAGGTTAAGGATTGCCAAGGTTTGCCCAGAGAAAAACAAGGCAAGGTAAGGGTTTTGCTATTTCTAGAAATTCTTTTTATCTATAAACTAATTCATGTTTTACTGAGATCCTCAAATTGTTCTTGCTGTTGGTTTTGGCTGAAACATAATGCAAATTATATTACTGGAATTACCTAGCTTTCCTGTTGTATTAATAAGTAAAAATTGTATTTCTGTAGCACAAAAATATGCCAAACCTAACATCCTCACTTGTGGTGTTTTGTTGTTTGCTTCTTTTTTCACTGGCGAGAGAAAATGATCAGTAACTTAACAGATACGCAAAGTAGCAAAATGCATGCTTGGTATAAGGACTTGAGAAACTGTACTGGTATACCTCTTAACTCCCCTCAAAGTAAGCCTTTAAAATTGAGCTTGGATGTAATGCAACTCTTTCCTTTTATTTTAGCACGATCAGTTTGCAGACAGTCTTCCTATTGCTGAACAAGAATTTATCTTCATCCGATTATGTGTTTTGCGAGAGGTATGTTGAAGCAGTTACTACATCTGCTTTATATAAATAGTATTTTTAACCTCCATGCACACGGTTTTCTAATGTCCTTTTTCTTTTGCCTGTGTGTTGCAGTATTTGGAAAGAGAACTCACTATGGCCAGTTTGCCTTTCACTTTTGATTTTGAAAGAAGTGTTGATGACTGGGTCTTCATGTGCTTCTTTGTGGGAAATGACTTTCTTCCTCATCTGCCATCTTTGGAGATCAGGTAGATGAGAATATACGTTTTCTTTTCCTGCAAGTATACCTGCTGTGGCTTTAAATTATAAGAATCTCATGCTTTTGTTTGGTTTTTTTTTTTAGGGAGGGAGCAATTGATCGCCTGGTTAACATATACAAAAATGTGGTGCACAAAACTGGGGTAAAATTTTTTTGCTTTTTCTTTAAAATATCTGTGTGTTTGCTACAAAAATAGGCTTGTTTTTCAACTGTATTATTTTCTAATTTGCAGGGGTACCTCACAGAAAGTGGTTTTGTCAACCTACAGCGAGTCCAGATGATCATGTTAGCTGTTGGAGAAGTTGAAGATAGTATTTTCAAAAAGAGAAAAGATGACGATGTAATTTTTTTGTTACGTACTTGGAGTTTGGTTTTAATTGCTTGCATTACTGTTAGACACTGACACTCTTTTAGTAGAATAAGAAAAAAACCAAACTTTGTATTTTTTTGTTATAATCTCCAGTGAATTCCTCCGCATTCAAAAAGGAATTGAGTGCTTCCAGTTGAATTTCTTTTCCTGGACTGCAAGGCCTGTTTTTCTGATTATTCCAAGTAACAGCAAAATGAAAACTGTATGTGAGTTCTGTTACTGCCTACAGCTTTTTGAATAGCCGCTGTGAAAACTAAAGAAGGAATTGGTTTGTAACTTGCTGCAACCTGTGGAAGTGCAAGCCGTGAGCAGGGGTGGAATACTAAATTTGAATTCCAGGTGCATTCTTGCCTTGCAGTACCTCCTGCCGTTTGAAATGTGTCCATAAATTGTTGTTCTTTTGGTCCGTCTCTGCAGTTTATGCGTTTTTTTGCAGACATATTCCAGTTTATTCATTAAGTACAGGGGATAAAACACCTTGTGAATGAAAGAGCAGAATTGTATTAACTTTCCAGTTAAAAAATACTGTGCCAGTGCTGGCAGAACATTTTTTTTTTTTATAATCGCGCCAGTCTACACTTTTCTTGAAGTGGAAATGCCAATTTGATGTTGAAGTTTTCAGTTTCTTTGCCCCAAGAGTAAGAATATCTTTCCTTGAGCCTCTTCGTTTCCTGTTTCTAGGACTTCAGTGTCTCTCCTATTTTTTAATTTTTTTTTTTTCCGATGACTGTTCCCGTGCAGGCAAGGAGCTTGTGTCCTTTGACACTGATGTCACCTTGAAGTAAGGCTGTAGCTAACCTTAGTAGATGATATAAGCGATTACCAAAATTGTGGGGCTTTGAATACACAGCTACTTCCCCCCCCCCCCGCCATGGGTTTTCAGGGTAGTGTAGAAATTTCTGTCCCATTTCTGTGTGATTTACAGACACAAGAATTGACCTATGTCTTATTCAGAACATTACGTAAAAACCTTATGGCCTCTGGTCAGTAGAGGATTATAATGAAATATTTTTCCAAGAAAGCTGTATGCTTGACTGACTTTATTTCTCTTTATTCTCTATTTAGGATAACTTTAAAAGACGGCAAAAAGAAAAAAGAAAAAGAATGAAGGTAAATTCATTCCTTTCCCAATGCAAAAACTAGCAAGAATTAAAATGCATACTATAGCTTTCAGCAGATGTGTTGATCGAAGCTGCAGTTGTAATCATGGCATTTTCTGGCCCGTGTGTAAACTATTTTAAAGGATTTTTTCATGGCTTTTTGTAGACTGGAGCTTTGAAAGAAGGAATTGCATATTAAAGGCTTCATAAAGGGGAAAGGAGGGAGAGAGTTGAATGTGCTGGATGATATCTGTATGTTGTGTCCTTCAAATCTACACAAATGTGCAGTTTCATGATGATGTAGTGAAGTTTCAGCATGGTCACTGTACAGGAATTGCTTTTCCGTGCATTGGCACAAGTCTTCTCAGCCGTTGTATTGCTGGGGGCAGTGGAGTTTAGCACAAGAGTTTAGGTTTAAATACATATACCAGTTTGCAGTAAATGGATTTGCTTGATGAGTGGCATGTTGCTAAAAAAGCAAGGAAGTCTTGCCCCAAGCCATAGTTATCACACGGTCTGCCTGCAAACAAGTCAGTGTTCCCAACTATCTCTCGACTGTAATAGAGGAGCATTAGCTGTTGTGGGATCGTGTTTGGCCTTTCTGACCCATGTAAGCCAAATTCTTTAAGATTATGTTATTGGAAGGATGTTGAGTTTTCTTCTATTCACAAAATGTTCTGATATTTTAAAAAAGGGCTCTTGGATGTGCATTTCAGCTATTAGAGTGGAAGAGGTTATTCACTTTGCTTACAAAGAGTACGAAGAGGTTATTCTCTCTGCTTACAAAGAGTACGTTCTTCCCAGTAAGTTAGAGGAAGTCTCCCTTCCCCAAAAGCTGCCTTCCAGCCCACGTAGGAAGAACATGGGCACAAAATGCAGGGTTTGTTTGGGGTTTTTTGAAGGAGCTTAATAAATTATATTCCTAAAGGGTCTCACTTGTAAGTGTCATCTTATGTCTAGTAGAGATTGTTAAACGTAACTAATTTAAACTGAACTGAGTGAGTAACTTGCTTGGTTTAGATAACATGTTAATCTGAAAATTGTGAGAGCGCATCATCGCACTGCTGTGGAGATTACACATCTTCTTCAGTATACCTGTGTGTATTTATCTTCTAGAGGGATCAGCCTTCTTTTATTCCCGGTGGACAGTTTTCCCCTCAAGCTCTGGGAAATCGATCTAGCCCTCAGGCAATCAGTAACCCTAGACAAGCTGCCTTTGAGATGAGAATGCATGACAGACAGAATTCTGTAAGTAGATATTGAAAGGTATTTACACCTAGAAGGGGAAATAATCACATACTCTGTTACTCTGGACCCCTTTTTCTCTACCCCACCAAGCTTTCTTGAAAAGCAGACACCAAAAAAATTATGTTTTAAAGGAAGTGGCTTTTAATAACAAATTTTTGGAGGCTACTTGAATAAAATTGTGTTCTTTATTTTAATGTTTGGTATGATACTGCTTGTTAAATAGTTCTGGGAGGGCACGTGTGAGGTGAATGCATCTGAGTCAAATACGGTGGCTCTTCTTCCCAAACTTGTTTGGCACTGGTGGAGTCAAACCCCCTTGTGAATACAGGTTTAGGAACTTCCTCGGTGGGTTTGTGAGAGACACAAACTGAATACCTGAGCTGGAGGCCTTGTAAATATTATTTTTGGAATTTGTATACACACACAGACATAGCTGTATTTTGGAAATTTGTGCTCTGCATATTTACTTGTTCATCGGCTGCTTTTACTTTCCAAAGGATTGCTTTTCACTGGGAAGACGAGAAACTTAGATGAAATTTTTGGAAATGTATTAGAAAGTGAGGGAAAACTGTTAACTTTAAATAACAATTATGACAAATATTTTCTTTCTGGACATAAATCTTCATCCAAACAGTAAACAAATTTTTGATTAAAGGTCCTTTTCATCATAAAGATGTGTGTTCTGCCTCTTAAGTCTAAACAAATGAAACATGCTTTTTCAAAGTATAATTTCTGCTTTTTTTCCCTTTTAATCTTGAAACTTCTGCACGTGGGTTAAGCAAATCAGTTCTTTTATGGAATGGGAGAAGTTTCTTTTAGACTCTGTAATATTATAAAATAGATAAATTTGAAAGGAGTTTAGAAGATCAGTCGTGAATAAACGTAGAGTATTTCTACCCGTTCTCAATTACAAGCAGCATTTTTACAGTAGTCTGCATATGTATTTTTCACTGTTGCTGTAAAATGAAGTTGTAACATAAGCTGTAGGACTAGAGAAAACAGTTGTATTCCAAAGTTGGAATATATCAAAAATGGCACGTTTCATCTATTTATACTGTCTTGTTTGTTGCTGCTTTTTCTTTCTCAAATACAATGAACTTTTTGCCTGTGTGTATCAATGCCTGCCTCTTTTAATACCAAGACGTGTTCTTCTTTTCTTTTGCTACTTGACTTAATAGTTTAAGGATTGTGTAGCTTTTGCCTTGAGTTTTTGGGGAACGAAAAATAATGCATGTGATTATCACAAAGCTGTTAATTTTCACTTGAATTTAAAATGCCTAATAAATCCTTTCCCTCCCGCCCTCTATTTATCTGTAATAATTCTGACCATAGACAACTTCATCGTCTCCAAATACCAGCCTCAATTCTGATGGCAGCCCATCCCTGGCAGGAGGAATTAAGCGAAAGGCTGAAGATAGTGACAGTGAACCTGAGCCAGAGGATAATATCAGGTGAAGCCATTTTTTGTAGCACTTTGTTAGCAAATTGCTGAAATAGATGCAGTCTAATTAATGCCATTTAGCTTAGAGCAGCAGTGCCTTCAGATGCTTTTCTATGATCTTTTTATCCACCGGTAATTAATGTGGAGGGTTAGAATATTCAGTAAATTCCAGTGAGATGTGTAAGCTATAGCTGTTAAATCTAAGTATCTAGATTAGTATGCGTGCAGGTTTTCATCCTCCAAGCCACTACTCCCTTTGAGACCAAGCACTAGATTGCCTAGACATTCACTGTCAGCTTTGATTATGTGAGCTGAATGCCACTGTTTTGCAGTTGAATTTTTTGAGCTATTTAACCCACAAAATTCAGTTACATTTGCGTGTGCAGCCTTGTTTATCTTGTCTATCGCAATATGTTTTCCTCCATCTTTGATTTGTAGCAGGCTCTGTTTTGTCTATGATGAGTTCTTTAAATGCCTTAGGACGGCTGATCCCTAGATGATTAAGGGATAGGGATTTTTGGAGAATTAACTGACAGTGAATTACCAGTGAGTGTGCATTTATCAAAGGTTTAAATCAAGCTATCGCCCTTTAAGTTGAGGGTGAAGGCCTTTATAATTTTTTGTTGAAGGTTCTGGTAAATGCAACCAGTAGGTTTTTGCTTTCGGTGGAGTCAGGGGGTGTAGGTGCACATGGGAAGACAGAAAGGATTACTTCATGGTGAAGTGCTGATCGCTAGTGTCCAGCACTGTTGTCAGGACGCATTTGTGACATCTTGCCCATCAGATCTTCCAATATCAGATATTTAGCTCTCGTTCTTACTTTCTTTTCTGTATGTGCAGATCTAAATGGATCGGGGTTTTTTTTAATCAATCAAGCACAATTTGTGTCTAAAATCGGGATAAATTTTAATGTTGCTTTCCATTTGAGTTTTGGCGGAGATTCTAAAAGAAGCTTTAACAGTTCTATAGCAACTAGTGTGAATGAACCATGGTGATTTACAAGTAGCAGTAGTTTTGACAAGGTTGGTACTGTCAAGCAAAAGGATATGCTACATTCATCCGCAATCATTTAAGCTCTTTTGTAGCTCTGTTTATTCAGATCCTTTTCTGAGTGGAAAATAATTTTATGCTTTTCATTGTAAGTAAAACCAACTGCATAAATGGACTAGTGGCAACAAAGTTGTTTACAAAAATATATTCTGTATTTAAAATTACTCTAAAACTAGAGCAAATAGTTATAATCAGCCAGCAGATTGGGGTTTGTTACCGTACGGAACAGGTTTTTGAAATTTATGCAAGCGTCTAGCTGCCAGGGAGCTCCTAGGATCGGATGCTCATAGACTGCAGGTGTTCTTGACTCTGTCCTTCAAGGCTTTAGCACAAGTAACTCTGTCCTTGCTCACCTGGCTTTCTTAAACTCTTGAAAACATCTCTTGGGGTCTCCACCTCTTCATCAGTTTGAATCATCTTTGAACTAGCTTCAGGTCAGACTTTTAAAAGTATCCCTGTACCAGTCAAGCAACTTGCAACAGGAGCAAGGGAAGATCCTTTTTGCAAAACCAAAAGGATACGCATCATGTAAAAAAGCATAAGTAGATCTTTGCTCTGCCTTAAAGGCTTCATACGCTATGTTTATTGCACTATGAGATTGACGAGTGTAAGCTTGAGTTGACCTCACAGGTTACTTGTGTGCTTCAGATTCTGTATGTGATTTAAAGTGGTCACAGCCTTTGCGGGAAGGGATCTTGCATGATGATTTTCAGGCGTGATGATCAGTGCCAAGTTTTCAATTGTTGAAAATAAAATTCTATTTAAAAAAAAAAAGTCATTATTAAGGGATTATCTGATTTAACCAGTTTGTAAATCAGACTTGTAATTTGCTCTACTCTAGTTCACTTGAATACCAAAATTCATGTGAACTTTGAGATGTGTGTGTAAAATACATGCACTATGGTGAATAATAGGTTTAAATTAAAAAAACCCAAACAAACAACAAACCAAAAAACAACGCAGATAGTTTTGTGAGGGAGGCCAGTTCTGAAGCGTGATATCATGATTGAACCAAATGTTAAGCAGAGCTTAATCCTTCTGTTGCTTAAACTACCTTTTTAGATGGCAGTCTCTGAATTGAACTGGAATTTCCCCCAAGATTACGTCGAGTCTGTTAGGACTAACAACTTGAAGTTTTATGTGCCTGTTAATAGCTCCTTGCTTGTGGCGCAACTGTTCCCTCAAAGCTGACATGTCACCTACGGAATGACAGGGAACGTGGCAGATGTAGAGACGGATAAAATGTCCAAGGAAGAAAAGCTCTGGAGTCCAGGCAGTGATTCCTGTGCCTGCCTGTGCCCACCACAGCTGTATTCCCCCTGGCTTTTAAGGTTTTAGAGGAGCCTATGGTCTGTGCTTACTGTTAATCTTCACAGAATATTCTTGCTTGAAATGCGGCACAATAGCACCCTATCTGCTTTTTTCCTAGCGTTAGGACTGAGGGATTCAGATGCTTGTCTGTCAAAGATGAGCGAGTGGTTGTTTTCCCCTGCCCCATCCGTAGACCGACATAAGGGGGAGCTGTGTGAAGTAAGGATAAATGGTGTCTGAGATTGCTCTTTTGACTCCAATATCCATCTCTGTCACGGAAGATTGAAAATCCCTGCGTAAAAGGGAACTCATCTGATGTGAGTCAGCAAGCACGGGATTCCCGAGTTGCAGATAATTCTGCTGGCGATCATAGCTTGTCTGAACAGCAATAGAATGTAGAATTCAAGCTGCTGCTTAGTATTGTTTATTTGCTTAGTTTTTATTTTGAGTAGCAGGGAAGCTGTATCACCTTTCTGCTTGAGAGAGATATTAAGAATAGAGGAATTAACTTGATCTGAGAAGATATTCCAATAAAATAAAGATTTTGGCCTAAGGCAGATTAAACAAAATAAGAAAGGGGGAGAGTTTGTTCTCTTTCTAGTGGTTGTAAGAGTTAAAGCACAAAGTTCAAATGGCAGTTTTGGTCATAGATTCCTGATAAGAAAGATGAAATTGCCAACTAGGAACAATACTGTTTTGAAAAATCTTGACAGTAGCAAGCGCGTGTTTGAAAACCTACCCTGCTCCTAACAAGTACTTTGAAGGTGTATTTATCAGGCTTGTGGCTTCAGAATTTCATCTGGATTTTCTGTGATGCCAACCATCAAATTCTATTCTTTTGCTGTTGAGTATCAGTTTTTATTGCTTTCATTTAAGTTGTATAAAAATGGGAATTGAAGTAGCAAGTGACTTTGGCTTGTATTTTAATTCAGATATGTAAATGTGCATATATTAGCACGTATTGACATCTATTTGTGTTTGTTATGCAGGTTATGGGAAACTGGTTGGAAACAGCGCTACTATAAAAACAAATTCGATGTTGATGCATCTGATGAGAAATTCCGTCGTAAAGTTGTACAGTCCTATGTGGAAGGGCTTTGCTGGGTTCTCAGATACTATTATCAGGTACTTAATTCTCCTCTGAAACCTCAATCATCATCTGTGTCTACACCCTATTTCTTTTCAGGAAATAATAATTATCTATTGCTCATTTTTGAAAAGCAGTGCTTTTTTTGAAGATCTAAAATAAATGGGTGCCCATTCTATTTGACACTCGAGATTTGAATGCAGTTTTTGTTTCTCCCATACAGTAATGGCGCTTGTTAGTTTATTAAGAACTGATGCGTATTTTTCCTTTGTGATAGATAGCCACGCATAGTGAAATTGCAAATGACTAAATGAGTGAACAAAGGACAAAGCCTGTGAAATGCTAGTAAGAATTGGAAAGGAACAGAGTTGTCAGTCTCCTCCATAGATTGTAATGATGTTCTATGAAGTGCATTGTGATTGAAGTAATCTGTATCTGATTTAAATCCTTTGATAATTGAGATGTCAGATTGGCAAGAGATTAGTTAGACATATTGGGGTTTGTTGCACCGATGGTTAATAACTAGCTTCGTGCCCTGAAGACAAAGTAAGTTGTATTTTGTGTGTGACCTGGGAACAGAATGTGCTCGAGCCGATGAAGTTGGTCTGTCTCAGCAGGGCTTTGTAGCTTGAACGCAGTGCCATGTTGATAAAACTGCACATTTTTCATAGGTGGCTCACACCTGTCGCACAGGCAGGGCAAATACCTCGCATGCCTGCAAAAAGCTGTGCAATCCTGAAGTTAGTTTATGTTAATGTGTACTCCGGTGTTGTTTACACACACACACACACACACACACCCCCCCCGTTGGAACAAAAAGGGAGTGCGTTCCCTTCCTTTCCGCTGTATTAATTGGTTGAGTTTGGGCTCCGACTTGCATGTTATGGTGGATGAAAATCATAGAGTTTAAGGTTTGCAAGTCTATTGCAGTTGATCTGCAGGAGATCTGAGCTCTCCACATCCTTGAGTAGCTCCTTTTGCAGAGGACAAAAGGCACCTGGACACCTTTATAGGTGGAGATTCCCATGATCCTGGGCACAGTTAAGGTCTGCTGAAAGCAAACCATGTTCCCGTTAACTGTGGCAAGATATATTCCTAGAACTCTATACGTGCCCATATGTCTCCAAAGTGTGGAAATGAATCTTCAGGTTAGCTGTAGGTATCTCCTGCTGGAAAACTGTCAGCGTGTCCTTCAGTGACGCAGTAGTACGAACCCACTGCAAAAGGCATTCTGGATCTTAAGGGAAACTGAACTTAGAGGAACAGAGTAAATAGCAAAACTGAGATAATATTGACCAAAATATTTATCTCATAAATAAAAAATATTTAACTCATTTGAAAGTTATAAAACTAAGTTTGGTTTATCCAAAGAAGTGTGCATGGGTTGTGCGTTCATTGCTCTGTGATCAGTGGCCATGGCCTTGTGCAGACATCATCGTGTGCTTTTATAACTGTTCAAACCGGGGCTGCATTTGCATGTGCACTGTTGAGAGATTTGGGCCTTTAAATGTATAGGAGCAGTAAGACAGGCATATACCAAACTTAAAACAATAAGGGCGAGTCCCTGTGCAACACTTCTTAGTTTAGCTTGTAAAACCAATTTATTGCGATGTATGTAGGTGACTCCTTGTCCTTCTGAGTTTGTAGATGTTCTGGCTGAAGTGACTGACGCATGTAGAAGTGACAGATGATTACAGCTGTAAAGAAAATAAATCGGTGAGGTTGACAACAACTTCAGGCAGGGCCATAGTGCTCTCAAGAAAATTGAGAAGGAGTGCCAGTAAGACCTCAAGGAAAAGTGACTGTACAGAAAATACTTTCTGGTTTAGAAATGTTCCAAAGGAAAACTTGACAAAAGTACACAAATGTTTAGGGCTTTGGTTTTGCCATTTTGCTTCATATTGAGATTATTCTAAAAGAAAGCAAGTTTCTCTCTCTAGACCTTATAAAAATTACACCGCAGACTTAAAGCAGCGCAGCAATGAAATACTTGCACATACTGCTGTTTGTACTTGCATAACAGAACTATGGGTAGGCAAGATACTGTAACCTGCTATACATGGGCAGTCTGTTGTATCGGTATGGAGCAGCCATCAAATCACCTTCTGCCTGTATAGAAGTTAGGTTAGGAAGCTGTTGGACTGCGGGAATTTCAAAATAGGTTTGCTTTTTGTTTTTACCATAATAAGAATTGCTTCCAATAACTACTGCTCATTGTCCATAAAACTTCTGACAGAATACATGATATGCTTTTCTATTCTTATAAAAAGCTAATAATGCAGACCATGTTCCACTAGTGGGAACATCTGTTTGGAGAGGGGGGGAAAAAAAAGGAAGGAAAGAAAAAAAATAAACAAAGCAATCCACCTGGCTTTTGAAACATACTGAAACCATCTGAAGAATTGCATCTAATAATTATAGTCTCTAATTTTATACCAAAAATATCGCTGGAGGAGACTCATTGACATTTACTTATTCAAAATGGGAAGTCAAAATAGTAGGCTTTTGTTTCAAGTAGTACTGCTAAGAAAAATAGCTGAGGAGGTGAAAACTTGACTTAAACTTGACTTAGACCTCCTAGAGTCACGTTTCCTTTACAAAGTGCATTGTTCTGGTGTGTTTGAGTTTACTTTATTTTCCCCTTTTAGAGGATTAATTTGCCTCTTTCAAGTGAATGCGCTTTTTATTTCCCAGTATTGGAGACAGAAGAATAAGAGGGGAAGAGCAAAATGTTACCCAAAGTGTGTATTAGTGCTTGTACTGAATAGAAGAGTAACAGTTAAAACCAGAATACTTTTCAACCTGCAACAAATATTGTTCACATTTTCACCCCTTGTAGAGTGTATCATATCAGGGTTCTCTGGTCCCCCGTATTCCCAAGTTAGTGGTGGGATTTTGCATTGAAAAACAGCAGTGCAAGCTGTGTGCTGCCAGAAAAATACCTATTGTGTTCCCGTTGAGACCTCTGTAATGGCTTTGACTGGCGCGATTCTGCCGTTTATACAATTACGAAGAACTTGGAAATTCCTCCTCTGTGTCAGCTGTGTGTATGTCCCTGTTCGAGATGTGGTAGCAACTCTACACAAGTTGAAAATGTGTCCAGTTGTTCCAGGCTCCCCAGCGTAGCCCCAGGGACTGGCTAACTGTATGGATAGACTGATTTCCCACTCTTTGCAAGAAACGTTTATGCTTGGTTTTATTGGACTTTGTGCACGTGCTTGTGTGTTTTTTCTCGAGGGGGAGGAAGAAGGCATGAGGTACATTACAGCGTCCTGAAGGTTAAGATTCTGCTGTAAGGTCTTTTGTGTCGTTCTGGTGCTAGGTCCTGTCTCTTTGGCTGTCTCCCTTAGTGACTCAAACCTAGCACGTAGCAAGAGTACTTTGGCATAGAAGTCTATCTGCTGTTCTGTGCTGCCGAGGAAATGCCCGAGGTCTCCATTCACTGGCCAGTGAACTCGCTCGCTCTAGTCTAGCTATGAAAAGTTAAGTCCCAACCTGAAGTCCAGAGTACCTTTAGAGGCAAGAGCTCTTTCTTTTCTAATCGTGGGGACTCCTCTTTCTCGTGGTTGATGCTGGGCTAAATTTTGTCATCTTTAGTGATGGGGCTACATGATTTTTTTTTTCTTGTCCAATTTGTCTGATTTTGTTTCTCTTGTTTCTCTATCCTAGGGCTGTGCGTCCTGGAACTGGTATTACCCTTTTCACTATGCTCCGTTTGCTTCTGACTTTGAGGGTATTGCAGACATGCCTTCAGATTTTGAGAAAGGCTCAAAACCGGTAGGGCATCTTTATTTATTTATGATTTAACAGCTCATTAGAAGTGTCCTATATCTGCTTGTTTAATTTCAACAGTTTAAGCCTCTTGAACAACTTATGGGAGTGTTTCCAGCTGCAAGTGGAAACTTTCTGCCACCAACGTGGAGGAAGCTCATGACGGATCCGGTAAGAATCCTTGTTGTATTCCTCATTGTACAGTTATGTCGTCTTGCAGTTGTGTGAGCATGAATTGCTGCTGCTTACTTCAGGCGGAAGAATAATGGAGACCAAGAGGGAGCGTTTTTGGTAGGTTGCAGAGATTCTTCAAAGGCCCTTAAAAGTGTTTCTTTGAATTCAGATGTTTCAGTGAGAAAAATTATTTCCTGACTCTTTTACACTTTAAAATTGCTTACTTTCTTACAGAAACCTCGCAAAACTTAATTGGGGAGCAGATTCCTTAACCCAGTTATCTGGAATTACCCCGTCCTGCTTAATTTCTTGTTTTGATACTCTAAGTAATGGAAGTGCCCTACCACACTTCGTGGTTAAATGGCATTTAATAAAAGATGTTTTTATTAGTCAAAGGTCTTTGCAGCCTCCTTAGCTTTGTGTTTGCACACCCTCTGCAAAGTACAGTGCTACGTGACATTCTGAATCAATTTCATAATTGGCTTTAATGATTTTTTTTATTTTCTCAAATACAGGAATCGAGCATAATTGACTTCTACCCTGAAGATTTTGCTATTGATTTAAATGGGAAGAAATACGCTTGGCAAGGTGAAATTTCAACTTTCTGGGGTTTTTGAGCTATATTATACTGACCCTAGTCTTAAGAATCTATGTAAAAATAGGAAGAAAATGGAAAATTATCTTGGTGAGATAATGATGCACCAAGTCACACAGGTAACTTGTGTTACTTGGTGTGGGGGAGAAGTATTTTGCAGCAGGTATATTTTTGAAAAGAAATTTGTATGAAGAACAAATTATGGTTCAGTAACTGATTTAGGATTGGCAATGATTAGTAGTAATTTCAGCAGTCATTCTAGATTTGTTAATTTGTCCCGAGCTAGATTAATCATTTTTCTATTTTTATCAGCCTTACTGTGTAATTGTCTTCTGTCTCCTTTGCATTTAATTAATGGATCTTGTTCTGTTTAATCAGTGGCTTGTTAGAACCTTATGAAAAATGCTTTGGGGAATATAGAAATATTTGGATGCATACAAAGAATGAAAAAAGAGATACGTTATTTAATTCAGCTACTTCTTTCTTTAGAGAACATTAATTTTAAAGGTCTGCCAAATTTTGTATCTGGTATTCAGCCAATAGTGTAACATCTCAATTATAGGTATAAATAATTATTTGGGCACAAAATTAAACACGTGAAATTCCATCTGAGCATAAGAAAGCACATTTTTACTGTGAGGGTGGTCAGACCCTGCAACACGCTGCCCGGAGAGGTTGTAGAGTCTCCATCCTTGGAGATGTTCCAAACCCAGCTGGACCACGGTCCTGGGCAACCTGCTCGGAGCAACCTGAGCAGCCCATGACCGCGCTGGAGCAGAGCGGGTGGACTAGATGATCTCCAGAGGTTCCCGCCGACATCAGCGATTCCCCAAGGCAGCTCACCTATGTTTTGAGATAGCCACAGTTAGACACAGGAGTATCTTAGTCCTGGCAGTGTTCCAAAATCAAAGAGGACATTCCTAGGTGTGAGGCGTGTTGCATGGCAGGTTTTCCCCCTGTAACCTGAAGTCCTTTCTTACCCCTGTTGTAGTTCTGGCAGCTTTCCTCGGTCCTTTTGTCCAGTTACCAAATCTACAGTCCCAAGCACTATATGTTTTAAGTAGCTCCCACATGCTTTCAGCAGCCTGTAACGTTACTTTTGATTCATTTAATGCTTAATCGCATTATAAACTCTTTGTTCTGGATTAACATCTGGAATGCTCATGCTTAAGAGGCAGTTGTGAAACAAGAAATATTTTCCAAGGTGGAAGTACAGACTATCTTGGTTAAAAAGCATCTAGTATACCTTGTCCTCTTAATGACACGTTTGAAGATCTTCCTTTCAGAGATGTGATTATCCTTCTGAAGCTCAACATTGATCCTTTTTGCAATCTCCTGGGTTATGAACACTTCCCGTTTTGTTGTCATTTCACCAGTGTGTTGTGAAGGCGAAAATAAATTGTTTGTTTTCCAGGGTAGGCATATCACTGTTGCCCTTTGCAAGTAGTTATGTTCCAGCTGAAATTTGAACATGGCTGAGGTCTGGTGCCGTCTTTGATAAAGCAGTAGTCAGTCTGCGCGGAGATTATCCTCATGCTTCATAAGCAGGGACAGTGCAGATTGCTTGTTTGGTGAGGCTGGCAACAGCAGGCTGTACAGCTCTGCTCCTCATTATTTTACAGTAGGCTAAATAAAATTCTGATTTGGTTAAACTTCTGACATACTTAGCACTTTATTTGTGGCTTGTTCCAAACCGGTTTTGTTAGGAGAGAGTACGAGCTTCTAGTGTAATCATGCTTCAGATAAAGTTTTAGGTTGTCCCCTTTCCTTCAGCTCCAGGACAATAGTATTTGTTTTAATAAAGCCACGTAAAGATCTAACTTCTGAAGCAAAAGTGAATCTAAGTCTGTGGAAGTCCAAAGTCTCTGAATGTTGTACCTTAGGGTGATGGCAAACGTGTCTGAGATCTGCCCGCTGGCAGACCTGGTACAGGCGCAAATATGAAACCAAATACCGGTTTAGTAGAAAGCCTTTGCTGTCATCTTGGTCGGGAAAAGCTGTAGTGTTCGTGGTAAGGGAAATAAAATAAAAACTAAAATAATTACTCCAAATTCCAACCGATAATAAGGGTGACAGAAGTAAATCTTTTAAGAATTTTCATAGTAAATTTCTTAGTGCTTTTTTGGGATTTTATAATAGAAGAAAACCTATACTGGAGCATACCAGGGAAGGCTGTTCTCCAGCTTCATCCAGTATGATTGAGTGGGCTCCGAGATGCGCTGCTTGGTGAGGGATTTTGATCCTTGAGAGGACCCTCCGTGTTATCTCGGAGTAAAATTAATAGCTGGTATGAATAGTCCCCAACGGATAATATCTGTATCACCTCATCGCTGAACTTGGAGTGATTTCTTCCATTGTTGTCTCTTAATAAATTAATTTGAATAAAGTAGCATTGAGTTCTGTCAGGGGACTATCTGTAGCAAATGAGACAAATAATGACTATCTTACTGAGCTCATCTTGTTCCGAAATGAGGCAGATGTGGGTAGCGGTTACTGCTTCCCAGTGCCTACACAGGACTGGGGAGGAGGAGGAGGATGGAGGGGTGCTTGGAGGTGAGCTCACCTTTTCAACCAGCACTGCTACTGAACTATCTGTTTCTGAACAGCCTGCAGGGTCACAATCTCTGAAAATGTAGGGTTTTCTTTTCTGTGACTGATGCAACAGTTGTTCCTTGGGTAAAGAATCTTTCCGTGCTAGTGTCTGTCTTTTTGGTAGGGTTTTTTTGTTGTTTGTTTGTTTTTTAACAAGTGTGAAAAAATAATGTTTTGGTTTTACTAGGTGTTGCGTTATTGCCGTTTGTTGATGAGCGACGCCTTAGAGCTGCCCTGGAAGAAGTCTACCCTGACCTCACTCCTGAAGAAAGTAAGAATTGTGATATTTTGTTACAACTTGTTATTACTGCCCTGTTTCACCCTAAATGAGCAAGGTATAATAGATGTTTGCTTGGCTTGAATTATGGCAGGCTGTAGCCTCTTCTCCATAGATGGTGCTGGTAATTAGAACGATCCTCGATGGGCTTGGTTTTGTAGCTTTCACTTACTTTTATTCTACTGAAGTAGACCTGCATAAGACTTAACCTAAAAGTTAGATGGCAGCTTAATCGTATGACAGGCTTCTACCAGTATATGCTGTCAAAGTACTTGTTAGATCGATATATTGCAATCAAAAGAATAAACCCTGTTTCCAAGATCAGAGTTGGTGGTAAAACTTGATAGGTGTATTGGCTGTTCTCCAACCAGTAGGCTGCCTGTGTCCGGTTATGGTATGTGAAGCTTCATGTTCAGCTTATATAGGCAAATGTACGTGTTACTTTCTTCATTGTACAAAAATAATAGCTGGTTCTTGTAGGTGAACTGCTTGGGAGGTGTGTGGGTTTTGGGGGGTTTCGTTTAGTGTTTTTTGGTGGGGTTTTGGGGGTTTTGTTTGGTTTTTTTACCCAGCCTGTCAATATCTTCAACATTACTCTGTTCTAAATTCAACATTGCTCCCACCGAACATGAGATTCCCGTTGTTCTACTGCTTGCCAACTACCCTTGTGACTGGAGACATCCTGTTCTGGGCAGAGACACTGTCTTTCCAACACTCTGGAGGAATGTTCAAAACTCTCTCCTAAATCACAACGAAGCTTTCCTTTCCTGGAGATGCCAACAGGATGGTGTGTTGGTCTGCTGTATTCCTTCCTTCTCTCTTTGCTCTGAACTCTTATCCCGTTCTCTTCATCTTTTCTAGGCAGAAGAAATAGCCTTGGTGGTGATGTTCTCTTTGTTGGAAAACACCATCCACTTTGTGACTTTATTGTAGAACAGTACAAGACCAAAAATACGGAGGTAGGGTGTACTTGTTCATAAGGGATTGTGTAAATGATGAGGGTGGAGGTCTCAAAGTGCTTCAGCTGAAAAATTGTTTTTTCTATAGCCAGTGGATATGCCCCCAGAGCTGTGCCATGGAATCCAGGGAAAGCTTACGCTGAACGAAAATGCTGTTCTTCCAGATCAGTGAGTATAGCTTTTGGCATGGGTGCTTTGATGCTAAAGGACATTTCCTTTAGTTATGTCTACATTTAAATAAAAATCTCTTTGTGCCCACAACGCGAAACCTAAAACTCCTGACAGGGCAATGCATTTATTTCTGAGGCTAAACGTACTTTCCACTAGGTTTCATAGTAGGTGTGTATTATCATCAGCATATGTAAAAAAACAAGCAAGGAAAACTTTCATTCTACAGTCCTTTTTTTTTTATTTTTTTTTTATTTATTTCAGAACTAGGCTTTTAAAGCAGCATCAGAAATCTTTAAAATGCTCTAGTGTGTATATTTAATTGGTGGTGAATCCTTTTTTTTATTTGTCATTTCATCTATGGAAGACTGACTTATGTATTTAGTAATGTTTGAACTTTTTAATAGGTAAACAGGGACTATATAATAAAAGTAGTAGTGAACAGTGGCCTTATTCAGTAAGGTCGTATTGTTTTGGCCTCTGTGCTTTTGTATGAAAGTTAATTTAACGCAGTCTGATGTAACTTCCAATAGTTCATGCTGTTTAAAAAAAAAAAACTCTACTTTTTACATGCTAATCTTAATTTAATTCTTAATTTAAAGAAAAAAATCCAGACAGAGATGTATTTTGCCATTTTCCATTTAGGCTTTTGTACTAAATTCAGGACAGCTACCAACTACACATAGAAAAAATGCTAATATTTTTTGTTTTCTAGATAACGCATTTAGTTTGAGAAATTATCAGTGTAATCTTCGTATTGTAGGATATGCATTCATTTATCTAACTTTGCTTAGAGGCATAAGCAGGTGTTTAGTAACTCATTTACATTAAATGCACAAACACTCTGATTTTGTTGGACAGATAATCATAGAATTGTTTAGGTTGGAAAAGACCTTTAAGACCATCAAGTCCAACCGTTAACCCAGCACTGCCAAGGCCACCACTAACCCATGTCCCCAAGCGCCACATCTACACGGCTTTTCAATCCCTCCAGGGATGGGGACTCCCCCACTGCCCTGGGCAGAGTGATGGCACTCAAGATGATCTGCTCCATAACCTTCCCGGGCACCGAGGTCAGGCTGACAGGCCTGTAGTTCCCCGGATCCTCCTTCCAGCCCTTCTTGTAGATGGGCTTCACATTTGCCAACCTCCAGTCAACTGGGACCTCCCTGGTGAGCCAGGACTGCTGGTAAATGATGGAGAGTGGCTTGATGAGCGCTTCACCAGCTCCCTCAGTGCCCTTGGGTGGATCCCATCGGCCCCATAACGTGTCCTAGGTCACACTCAGTAATATACACTTCTCTTTTCTTGTCATGGCTTGCAAAGAATACGAGCAAGTCGGAGCTGTTCTTGGAGGGAATAGCAATGCAGGAAAAAGAAAACTCTTCTGGCATTGTCTTCCCTAGATAGGGCACGAGAAATGGTCGGTTTTGGGTTTGTTCTGTTTTTACCTAGAGAAGTAGTTTGCTAGGAATTCTGTGAAGGTGAGCAGGCATTTATATCACCGCTTCAAAATAAGTCTTGCTTTGCTAGAAAGATTTGGATCAAATTCAGCCAGCACTCATACAGTTTGTGACCTCTGTGTAGCGTGAGTATGTGACAGTTGCGCGCAGTAGGGTGAGCAAAGGAATCTGGTTTCTGATTGATAAGAGTAGTTTTCTCAAGTGTGGTGTTTGCCTGCTTGAATTGAAGGGGTAACATTTTTCTGAAGGAAAGAAGGAAAGGGTTAAGATGCAACTGCATGTCAGCCTATTAAATCTTGGTTCGAAGGGAGACTCTTTAAATGCGAGGGAAAACAGCTGCTAAAGTTTGTTTTGGTTTTGTTGGGTTTTTTTACTTCAAAGCCTTTTTCTTCCTAGTGAAGCAGGTTTGTGTCTTCACGGTGTCTGCATGTGTGTCTGTCTCTCTGGTCTTCTCCTGCCCTCTTAGAATCTGTTGGCTTGTTATAATCAAACCCTGGCAGTACCTGGAAGTTTCCAAGGTGCAGAATGGCACTAAGGTTTGTAAACAGGCCACTGGGTAGTGGGAAGCGTGTGAACCCACTGTTAGACACTAGAGAGTCCACACAGATGGGCTGCAAAAGTAATGACACTAAAAAATAAGGATTCAGTAATTCCATTGCTTATAGAACTATTTGATTTAGGGGAAAGGCAAGTTAATTTTGAAACCCCTTTTATGTGTCACAGGCTTAGTTGACAGAGGAACGGGAGTGGTAGCGTGGAGAAAGTGGAGCAAATGGTGAGAAGTATGTTGCATGATGTTTTGACGGAGGTTTTTCTCTTTACCAGGACAGTGGAGTCTCCTGTTCCAATGCTGCGTGATCTTGCACAAAATTCTGCAGTCAGGTGAGTAAACTCTGGGGTTTAATGCAATGGTGTACAAAATACAGCAATCAAAACTCCGTTTATTCTGGTGTTTTGTGGTGTTGAATTTGCAACAGAATCCATCTCTTAATAAAATTGAAGCTTTTACTTTAAATGTTTCTGGTTTTCTGTGAGAATTGAATCCAAGATATTATGTTGGAACACAGCGGGCTTGGGCTGGGGTGGTTAAGCAGAATGCGTAGTGTCCCTGCAGAGGTGTCCGAAATGGTCGTTTCTCAGTGCCTCAAACCCAGTGTGTTTCATCCCTTCAGAAATACCTCAGCTTTTCTGCTTGCTCCGTTGGGACTTCTGGGGCTTTGGCAAGCAAAGAGCAACACCTACAGAACTTGATAGTCTGTATCAAGCCTTTTAAATTAAAGAAAACCAAACATTCATGAGAGCAAGCCTCTGAGACAGAATTGGGTATTGACTGAAAGCCCTTCAGCTCTTGATTTTTGTCTCTTGGATTTTTATCCATTTTTATTCCTAGCAATTCCCAGAGGATGCCTGAGAATATAAGCTTCATGTCTTTAAGAAGTAAAGGAGTAGTACTAACTTTGCCTGAATGTGATGTTTGGGAGAATAATAAGAAACTTCATAATGAATAAAAAACAATGCAGGGTTTCCAAGATAAATCTTGTGGTCACAGAAGATTTTAATTACTCTTGCACTTGACAGCAAATTTCTGTAGATCTAGTGTGTTGTATGTTGTTCTCACTTAATTTGGCACAGTATAATAGGTATGTAATGCTTGAGCCTATAACCTTTCACTTCTTGAGCCACATAAGATACTCGAGACACTGAAAGTCACTTGTGATCTGTCTGCATAGTTTTTTTTCCTCCAAGGAGGCATAACTTGGTTCAACGAGAACCACTGTCTACAGGGAGTAAGAAATGCTAAGTTGTGGCTTGTCAGGATATTGTAGAAAGGATGTTCTGAAATGGGGATTTAGTTACTTTGAGTGATGAGTTAAAGGTAGTTTTTTGGCTTTCCATCTGCCACTGTCAGGAGGGTTGAATCGTTTTACGCTTCTGTCCATTCCTCTCTTGCAAGGATTTTTCTTCCTGTCTTTTGAGATAGTATGAGCAGTCATGATCCTGCTCTTCAGTTCTTGTGACTTTGGCTGAATTTTCCAAGGGACCATTATTCTCTTTCCTTCGAGTCTCATTCATTCTCTGCGCTGAAAAACAGATGTATTTCAGCTGGAAGAGTGAGATTACTCTGCTTAGTTGTTTGCCTTTCTCTTGGCATCCCAAGCATTCTTCTGTATCAAATGGTAGGTAGTGAGAGAACAGGAAGGAGGCTGGTGCTGTGCACTTCAGTCGTGTCCCTGGTGGGACCTACCTGAGACCTGGACACTTACGCCAGGAGATTGGAATTGCTGGGAGTGTGGATGAATTTCCCTAGAGCAAACCCAAACTGCTAGCTATATAATGCATTTTACCGACAGAAATTAAGCTTTCAGCCACTTTTTGCTCTGTTATTTAGTTTGTCTAATACTAGACGGCTCAAAATGCAGAGTCTGCAAGATGTCACTGAAAATAGGTGTATATCGCTCCACGGGAACTGTGTGCAACTGCAAAGCTGCCTTTCAGGATAAAAACTCCTTGGTCTGGGAAATCCCACTTCTAAGTTTTGTACACTTTTGACTAGACTGCACAGCAAGCTGATATCCTTCCTGGCTACGCTGTGGCAGCCTTTGAACTTAATCAAGTACAATCAGTGCTTTGACTAGAGGATTTGTACTCAAGGGTCTGCAGAAGACACTTTCATTACCGTACATAGGACTAACTCTTTTCTAGACATTAAACTTTCTTTTTGGACTGGCTGTGGATACAGGGGAGGAAAAAGGTCACCCTGTGGAAAATACTTGAGACATCCAGGTCCAATATAGTCAGTATATCCATGTGCAAGAAATGCACTTTGCAGTTTAAGTCATGGGGTCTTGAATCTTACATTTTCTGTCGTGTACATCACTGCTAATAAGGCAGCAATTACGTTTTAATCTTGCTTGTCTTAATTATCAAGTAAACCTAATCCTCAAATACTTTCTCCTAGTATCTCTTTCAAAGATCCGCAATTTGATGAAGACTTTGTTTTCAAGGCTATAGTGTTACCTGGTGCAAAGTAAGTATCAGCTGTCAGTTTTCAAACAATTCCATTTTCTTTCATTAATCTGACTATTTGCTCTGATAAGTATTTATGGAACTATTTTTCATACTAAGGAAACCTGCTCCAGTTCTGAAGCCAGGAGACTGGGAAAAAACCAACAACGATGGCAGGCCTTGGAGACCACAGCTTGGTTTTAACCGAGACAGAAAACCAGTCCATTTGGACCAGTCAGCATTTAGAACTTTAGGGTAAGAGTGGCGGCACTGTTACCGACTGCCTTGCTGAGATGACTATACTCGTTTATTGCTTTTTTAATTTAAAAACAAAAACAAACAAAACCACAAAGGAAGTGGGGATGGACTGTCAGAGATTAGGGGCTGGTTTTCCATGATGGAAACTTTGGCATGTGATATTTAAATTCGGTATTGACGAAAACTGTGTATTACTATAATTTTGCAGTAATGCCTTGGAATTCTTCTTGATTTGGGGGGAGGTTCTATTAAATATTTCTAACTAGCTGTCCCACTGGTTTGTTTTTTTTTTTCAACTTGTTTGGTGGTTACTTGCTTGAAGTACAGAAGGTACAGTGAGAATATTGCACACAAGTGATAATTAAGACTATTATGAAGACAGGAATGTCTTTTATGCTTTTAAAAATGAAGAAGTTATAAAAACCCTTGTATGAAGCATGTGTTACACCATACGATCCATTGGATTGTCACTTTTCAAGGCATTGCCACTGTCAGTTTTTCTTAGTTCTCCAAAAGTCCAAGTAACTTTCTCAGGTGCTGCAGTGTAGTACGAGAATGCTTCTGAATGCAGGATGAGAGAATGAGCTGGGGTTGCGTATTACAGATAAAATGAAATGGTTTTCCTTACTGGGGAGGGCAAGGAGCCATACGTTTATCAGAGCCAGAAAAGAGAATGGTTCAAAGGAGATTGTATTACTAGCAAATAAAAGTAAACTCTGTGAGCAACTGAACACGAGAGTCTCTTTAGGAAGAGAAAATACTTTCTTTTTCATCTTTTGGCTCAGGAGGAGCTGGAAGAGGAAAAAGCAACACCCTTCCCTCCATTCGTGTGTTGGAAAGCATAATTGTTCCAGTGCTACACTTGTGAACCATCTTCTGTTCTTCCATGTCATAGTTGTTAAAAAAAAAAAAAAAAGGCATAGCTGTGTTATTGATCCCACATGATGTCTCATTAAGTTGCTGCCCAGGGTGGCAGACACCACAAGCATCAAAGTCTTAATGTGAATGTTGTTCTGTACAGGAAAAACAGCAAAGGCCCGGCAAACCAATATTTGCAGATCCCGCATCTCTGTCCACTCTCACTTCTTGGGAAATGTGACAGCAGTTCAGTTTTACTGGGCTCTTCCACAGTCCGCAGGAAACGCGTGTTTTCCTGCTTATTGTGGCTTGCTGTAGAAACTTCAGAATTTTTTGCTGGGACCAGCTCACAGAGCATGCGCTTTGGTGGTGGTGTGCCTGGGAGCCTGGTCTGTAAGCGAGTCACTGCGTCGTGTTTGTGCGCATCTCCGCTGACGCACTGGAGAGAGCTGGGGTATTTGATGGGCTGGGTGGCAGCTGTGCTGTAATACAGCCTTTGTAAAAACATCCTATTCTTTTTCCTTTCTGTTTCTTACACGTAATAGCCATACGATGCCGAGGGAAAGAGGGATGCCAGGAATGTATGCCAATGCAGTACCTCTTGGAACTTACGGGAGTCCATACACCAGGCCGCTTCTGAGTGGGCAGCAGCAGATTCCTAAATTATTGTCAAGTAAGTGGGTTCTGCTTTCTATGTTTCCCAGTTTGAAAAATATTACGGTTTCATTTTGGTCTGTTGCACTGTTACAAATAAAAAGTGGATTCAGGCGTCCGTCTTCATTAACCTCGTGCTGCTCTTCTCTATTGCTCTTCCTTTACGGAATTGCTGTAGTGAAATGTACTAAATGTAATTATGTGCCTGTAAGTGGGATCCCATTTTGAATACTGCGCCCAGTATTCAAACGCAATAGGAAAAACAGTGCTTGGTCTACTAAGGGTTCCTAGCGTCTGTTATCCGGAACGTATGCGGTATGTGGTTGAATCTCAACATAACCAGCATCAGCAGGCTTAGTAGCAGCTTGGTGCTTTGTGTCTGAAGAGAACAAGAGGAGGATGCTGGCCACAGAAAATAATTAATGCACAAGGCATGGTGGCAGACTGGGAGAGATTGTAGGACTGACAGAAGAGCTGTGGTTGGTGCTGAGAGGCCAGACTGAGCCAAAATTGTGAATTCCCAGTCCTGTATCGGCTTCTCCTGCCTGCAGTAGGTGTTGCAACTCCTGGCAAAGAGGAGGTAGGAGGTGGTCAGGAGGTCCGGGATGCCACTGCTGTTGGCTTGGTGAACAAGTGGGTCACTGGAGGCAGTAAGATAAATCCTGCGTCACCTAAAGTGGAGTTTTTCATCCTGGGAAGGAATTGCTCATGCGAAGGGCTCCCAAAAAGGACGCTAGTTAAGAGTCTTGTCCCTTTGCCTGTGATCAGGAGCTGCATTTCTGTAATGATGGGCTTGAGACAGGAGGAAACTTGGCTAAACTGCCTAAAAAGGTGCTTTAAAGTAAGAAGTTCTCACTGTTCAGCTGAATTCTTGCAATATTGAATTCTGCAAGTATTTGAATTTAAACAGCTGACACAGATTAGGTTTGAACTCCAACACTTTGTCAGATATAGAAGACCAGATTACTGCATAGTGAAGCTGTCGGCCTTTTTGTATTGACTTTCATTTTGCTGCATATGAAACAGTGAATAAATAATATTGGTGGCCACTCTGAATGAAACTTACTGTCCAGTCCCAAAGCAGTAGTAGTATGATCTAAAAAGAAGATTGTGGGGAATGGGAAGGCAGAACTACCAGACAGGCATCACATTTTTGTATTAATCTCCACAAAAAGCGACAGTCTGTATGGTTTTGGGGAGAGAGGAAGTATTCGTGAGTCCATCAGTCCCTGTACTGCTGTTCAAGTCTTCTGAAGCTCGAATCTTGATGCTTTGTGGGAAATACTTACTCCAAAGCAGTTTTCTCTGCCTTACGTACACGGAGCTGATCTTGCCAATTAGGTACTTGCAAAGCTCTCATCCTCGTGGCATCCGAGCACCTTGTGTTGTATAGGAAGCACTCCACATGCAAATACGCCCCAATGCCATCATTCTTTCAAATTGAGGAGGCTTGAATCCACTGATCGATGTGAAATCCCAGTCCATCTGTTGGCCTCGGAAAAACTGTCTGGTGGCTTTCTTTCACGCATACCTTCCTCACCCTCAAATTGCCTCAGGCACCCCCAGTTGCTGTTCTGCTGGTGTGCCTGGCAAATCTGAAAGCAAGGGTTTGGGGGGGGGGGGGTGTTTTTGGGTTTTTCTGTTGTGCCACTTTCCTTAAATGCTGCTTTTTCCATTAGGCAGAGGTTGATCTCGTGCTTTCCTGTTCATGCAGCAAAAAGAGGCACCAGATCAACCTGCTGGTCCCTCCAGCCGCCGTTTCGGCACGTTGCCTCGTGCACCGCCGGCAGTCGTCGTACAAAGGCTTTTTCACAAAGCAGGGGTTGTGCGCCTGCCGTTGCTCTCTGTGGCTCTTCATCCCGGAGCCGAGAAGCTGGTTCCTGGCACTCTCTGTTTTCATGGGAGGCTGCAGTGCAACATGCTGCAAATGTATTCTTTGTCAGTTAATTTTGTTGTGTTTCTCCTCCTCTTCTACTAATGATACCAAACTGTCCTAGGAGATTAGTCGTAAACCCTAATTAACTTCTGATTTAAACTGACTGCAATGTGAAGTCTTTACAACTAGTTACAGCAGCGGTTGACTTAGTATTTGGAGGTCGTCTTTCTTTCGGTGCCTCATTATTTAACCGAGGCACGAGGACAGTTGATGTCCCAGTCAGTGGGATGGACGCAGGTTAAACAGCGTGAGGGATGTGCTTGCTCCCTGGAAGGAGTTCCAGAAATGCATCCTGCTGCCTGGCTGGTGGGTCAAGACCCAGCGCAGGCCACCTGGGACTATCAATGCCAAGTGAACCACATGTGTCTTAACTCCTCTTCTACCAGGCTTGCTTAAACCCTTGTTAGAAGAATACCGCCAAGTGTCATAGCCCAAAATTTCTGCTGAGATCAGTCTTTCAGACGTTCACACTGAAGGATGCTTTCGCAAATGGGACCGTACCCCAACACCGTAACACATCCTGGATTATGGATCGTGCAGGTCTAGTGTCAAGCAAACCTGTGAAGATGAGAGCGTGTCAGCGGTTCTCTGAACCTCGCTGCGGTAGGTGGCAGTCCTCCTGTTGAACAGAACGGTCTGCATGGACAGTGCATTTGCTCCAATGGAAATTTGTGGTCAGAATTGAGCACGTGGGCCCGTCTCACCCAGGCAGCGTCCTGCCTCGGAGTACCAAAAGGTGTTCCTAGATCTGACAGCACAGCTATCTTCTCGCCTTTTGCAATCACCCCCTTCAGTTCAAGCACAAACGTCTCTGTCAAAGCACAGGTATCTTCAACTAGAAAATCAAATCAGAAGGAATGGGAAGGCATATGCTGAATTTTCTTAATGGAGCAGGTTATCTCTCGTGTCAAAGTTGTGTTCATCAGCTGAATAATTGTGAGAGAACAGCTGTATGCTGTGGCATAATTGGATTGGGAAGCATCCTGAACCCATACATCCCTGAAAAACTAGAGCTGATGTGGTTAGAAGTCCCACGTTTTGTGGGATTGATGCAGAGCAACTCTTCATTTTGTGTCTTATGTTTTTATACGTATGATGAAGTAAAATTAGACTGTAGAAGGGCAATGCGGTCAACCGAAGTGCCATCTCTTCCTCAAGAGCCTGCTGTGGGTGTTTCTTACTGTTGTTCTCTGATTTGACTTTGATGTGCCAATTTTCAGTTGATGAATAATTGTCTGTGCTGATAACTTGGGGAGTCAAGTGCAGTATGGCAGTACTCTGTGAATGGCATTCATTTCAGTCAGTAAACTTGTCAATTAGCTGCATTTGAAAAGTGATTTTGATTAGTGCAATCAGTAAACACAAAATCTCGTCTTTGATTGCCACACTGATTAGATAAATTGTTACTTGAGGAGCTGCTAGAGAAGGCAGTTTATTTGGCCTTATAGCTCTAGGAAATGCCTAAGTTTTGAAGACTAAAGAAAATATTAATTGTCAGTTCTTCTCCGATTTTGTACCTTTTTGAAGTGCAATTCACTGCTCCACGCTTTTTCCCTTCAAAGATTGTTCCCTGTCAGAGCCATACAAATGAATAGTAATAAGGTGGCTTTAAATGTTTTTTTGATGATTTCATTACACTCTTTCTTAAACTGTTCCCTAGAGCTGCAAAAACACACGGTTACAGCAGGAGAGCTGGGTCCTTTCTTTTTCACATGGAAAGAAAGTGATTAAATAAGGACACATGTTTTTAACTAGCCCTTAAGCAGGGCTCTGCATGAATGGGAAACACTGTACCAGGGCGAGACCAGCATCATCTCCGAGTTTCTTGCTAGAACACCATTTGACCCTGGCAGTGGAATGGAAAACGTGTTAATAAACTTCAATTAAAATGTGAAGTTCTGACCTGAGGGAGGGTCAGGGAGGGAGAGACTCTATTAGTCTGTATAATTGTCCAGATATTTGAGGATCTTGCCTAGCTCAGCCTGCACAGAGGAGAAGGGGGGGAAGCATTGCCATTATCCTCCCTGGAATATAGTGGTTTTTTCTGGAAGTTTGTGTCTCCCAGCAAGCAAAAGGAGAACCGAGACAGGCTTAGGAGGCCTGCAGGTCTGGTTATGGTGACGGAGCCAAAACCTAGCCCTCGTCCTGGCGGCTGCAGGTGAAGAGCTACAGGTGTTAGCAGCTGCAGATGGAGGGGGTTTGTGCCTCTGAAAACGGCTTTAGCAGAGCGCAGTTCTGCTCTGTTACATGGATTTCTGCAGTGCTGGTGTCGGTGAAACTGAAATTATTAGAAATAAAAAGTTGTTCTAGGATATTTTTGGATTGAAAGTAGTGACACTCTTAGGCTTTACCAATTTTTTTTTTTTTTTTTAGAAATTTCATCTTTATGTTGTGTGGCTTTTTTTTTTTTAAGCTTGGGTTTAACATTGTGTCTTAATTGCTCGTTTTCCCCAAAGTAGCTGAAGACAGCATTATGGGCCTGGGTTTTCTTGTGTTGCACTAGTCTTGTATTGAAAAGCAAACACGGCATCGTGTTAGTACAGCCTCTTTATGCACGTAAAAGTCCTTGTAATTCACAGGCTGATCAGTACAAAAGTGCCACGTACCCATCTGTAGTCCCTGTGATGCTTTAGGCTGGTTTGGTTACGGTGTATATGAAATAACTAATTACACCCGATTGTGAGCATCGGCTGGTAACAGTATATATGCCTCTGTGTGTATGTGTATATATATAAAGAGAGAGAGGTGTATATATTGGTTGCTGTGTGCGTGTGTATATGTAGCGTGGAATAAGTAAATAAAATACAGCGTGAACCCCTCTGCAGCTCAGGGTGTTGCAGGGCTGGGTGGGCTGGGTTAGCTCTGCCCAGGTGGGAACGGCGGAGCTGCTGGGGATCACAATTTGTTTCCCCCGACGAAATGGTGTTCTCTTCCATGGGGGCTGCCCGCACCCTCCCCTGCATGCTCGAGTGCTGCCGTGAAAGGTTTCTGTCCGGCTCAGGCCATTACAGCCTGCTGACAATCCAGCCGGAGTTAGGAGAGAGGCACGGATTTTTCCTCCGACCGTGGTTGGGGTTTTTTTCCCCTTTTCTTTCAAATTATTGCAAAGCTTTAGTGCACTTGAATATTGGCAGTTTAACAGGGCCTTACTGTCCCATCGCAGTGCATCCATTAGACAACTTCTGGAACCAGCTGTTGAAATTAGGTCACACTTAAACACCATTGAAAATAATCAAAGGTGTCACTGAAACTGAAGCTTTTGATTGATGCCCAATTTGAGTGTTGTGGACTGACCAGGGAGCTATTGATTAGCTGTTTCTTTTATCCTGTTTACTGACCAGTTTATTTAGAGGGACAACAACCGTTTAATTGCGTGTCCTGTTAAAGCAATGTTGTTACTGCTACGTCTTTGTAAAGAGTTAGTTTGGGTAGAAGAAACAATTGAGAAGTGGGTGGTCTCTCTCATTGCGCTTTCTTCTAACTGCAGTGCTGTGTCTCTGGCCAAGGTTTTACCCAAAAAGGTTTAATTCAGTCTGATTCTCTCGTCTGAGAGACCATTAATAGATGATGACGACGATGATTATATTATCACTGTCTAGGTTAACTTTTAAACCTATTTTTACTATCTTTTAAAGTATATCCTACATATAACTTTTAATATATACATTTAAACGTGAATAAAGTGCAACTGCTTGATTTATGACATGCTCTGGTTGTTCTTTTAGTTTGCTTTCGAGAATAACTTGGCCTAATGAGAGGGAAACTTGCACCTATTTTGAGCATTAAGTATTTGCTGCTCACAAACATGGTGTGTTGTGATGATGACACAGTGGGGTGTGTGTATATGTATCTATATTTTTTCCATATAGCGTAGTGAAAAATGTACTTGTAAGAATGTATAGATTAAATAAAGTCTTCAGTTGTTACAGTAACAGACATAGGTTTGCATTTTTTTTAAATTCCAGAAAACAGATACCTGTGAAGTGGCCAAAATGTAACCAATGCTAGCTCTAGCAATTAAAATTTATTTTTCCTATAATTTGAAGCTTATTGGACATATTAAAAAAAATAAGTATGCTTACTCTTTTTTGGTTTAACATTCTGTTTTACCCTCTAGATCTGAGACCCCAGGAGTCTTGGCGAGGTCCTACGCCCTTGTTTCAGCAAACGCCACAGAGGTAAGGCAGGAGGGACTGAAGCTTTGTAAAATGTGGCCGGGAGGATGTACTTGGTTCTGCTGGGCTTCACAACTTTTTTTTCCCTCTTTGTTTTGAACTTTGTTGTTTAAATTTGTTTAAATGGTGCTGTACAGCAGGTTTTTTTGAGTTAGTTAATGTCCATGATTTATTTATATTTTGTGAGTGCACTATGTGGTGTTCATCCTTTAAAAGGCTTGAGTACTTTGTATTAAAAAAAGAAGGCAAAAACACTTTCCATTAAAACTCAGACTTCAAAATTAACTTTACTGTTGGTGCTTTGGTACCGTTCTTGGTTCTTTGGCCTTTATCTTATTGAAGCTTTTGAGATACTATGAAATTGAACACAGAGAGCTTAAAACTGCATTAGATTTTGGACAGGCTAAACAAATTTCTTTTTAGGAGGGCTGTGGAGCTTAATGAGGCATAACTAATGGTGTTCCACTTTTATCATTTCTGTGCCGCAACCGCAGCATTAGTACAGACTAGCCATTGATTCTTGCTACAAACCTCTTGAAGTCCTAATCAGCTTCTTTGGTACAAGTTTTTCAGGCCTGACAAGCCTATTGTAGGGCAGTGTCACTGTAGGTCAGTAGTTATTAGTTGCCACTGAAAACAGTTTCTTTAACTACTTAAGACTGAACTGAATTAAATGCAGAAGGGACTCAGGGAAGGATTATGGAATCTGCAGTCCAATAAGTGCCATCGAATAGAAGGAATGTGACATGGTTTGATAATAAGGGATGTTTTACATGCGTTCCTTCATCAGTAGGATGTACGTCCTTAAGTCAGATGGACTTTATAAACTCCAGCCTACCTGTGAAAGCTATGAATAATGATATTTATTTATATTTATGGAGGAATGAGAGCACATGTGAGATCTTTGAAGTTTCTGCTCTGAGGCACAACGGTTTTTTTCATGGTTTTATTTGCAAATGTTAACCATTGAAAATATGAGCTTTGGGAGAATTTATTGAGCTCTCCGCAATCACGCTTTCCATGGCAACCATTTTGATCCCTATTGAAGTAAGTCCGGCTCCCTTGTCCTGTGCCATGTCAATGTGGAATATTGCATTATGAATGAATCTTGCATTACAAACTTTAATATTACCTTGTCCATGGGAGTTGATATTTCCATACCTTAATTAAATCCAATTTATATAGTACCATTTTGTGAAATATTGCTACAAGTTTTCTAACTTGTCATTACTTTTACAATGCTATACTTCTGTCATTTTACTGGGCTGTTTATTTTTGCAAAGTGTGAGAGTTTCTCAATTCACATATAAATAACTTTTCAGCCAGAAATTCTGTTTGTTTCCCACTTGAAATACCCCTTTTTATTACAATTGTAATAATCGACTGGCTCTCTAATCAGAGTCCAATCGTAAGGTTACTGTGCTTGGTTTGTGCTAATGTTTTTAGAGTGACCACACACTGTCCGGGTACTTCAGAGCATTTTTTTCTTCCCCGAAAGGGCTGTCAGGCCCTGGCACAGGCTGCCCAGGGCAGCGGTGGAGTCCCCATCCCTGGAGGGATTGAAAAGATGGGTAGATGTGGCACTTGGGGACATGGGTTAGTGGTGGCCTTGGTAGTGATAGGTTAACGGTTGGACTCGATGATCTTGGAGGTCTTTTCCAATCAAAACAATTCTATGATTCTAAAATAAGCTTTAGCGAAGCTTGGAGAATGCCGTTCTAGCTTTCGAGTGACAACAGTGTCTTTACAATGCTTTCCCTCCCTGGTGGTGCTTTGTTATGCCTCTGATGGTTTATGAAAATCACCGACTTGCCAGTTTCAGTGCTGAGGATAAGTAATTTTGTGTGTTCATGGGAGGTATTTGATTTGGGAAACAAATCAAACAGATGCTTAGGGCTGGTGTTGAGTTAGTTGCCATACAGAGATAAGCATGGAGCCTTTAGCAAAAGTTTAAACAGAAACAGAGAGAGATGGGCTTGGTGCAGGAAGATGTGGCTGAAGCTGTTGAACTGACCCCCCCCGAGAGGTTTTCTGTTTCCCACTTAATTCCCGGGGAGCTGCTGGTTTCTCGTACCGCTGTCCCCATGTGCTGTTGCGGCTTCAGGTGGTCCAGGAGCACCGAAGCGCCGCTGGGGAGAGCGGCAAGGAATTTCTGTGCTCCGTCACCTCTGCTCCCGGGAAGAAAGCAATTGAGGGAGAAGCCAGCCCCTGCTCCAGCCTTTTCAGATGAAGTGGGTTGGCAGGAGGCTACGATATCCTTGATTTGCGACATCAAGCAAGGGATAAGCAAGGAGCCCTGTCCCTGCCAGGAAAGCTTTGAGCCTTTGTGCTATTTCGGGGATAGAGTATTGCGGTGGGGGCTAAACTAGCTCTTGCTTTGCAGGCCTGGGCGGAAAAAAGCCCAGTAATGTAAAGCTGCTTCTTCATAATCCAGATGAACTTGTCTCCCGCATAAGATTTCTTACTTTTAAATTTAGTGATGCGATTCAGTGTGCAGCAAGTAAAATAAAATCGGTGAGTTGCCGTTGAACAGGGTACCTTTCAGCATGTCCTGTTCAGGCCCTGGTCTGGCTGGGCTGCGTTACTGCAGATTGCAGAAGATTATTTCATGCTCTTCAGTGCTGGAGACCTGGTATGTTTCAGAGGTTATATATATATATATATATATGCATTTGCTACCTGGTTTCCTAGCTGATGGAAATTTGTAATCTGGTTAAGCAAAAGGATTTGCTCATAGAAGAGATTTCTGAAGAGGCTGAGGTTGGAACAGCAATGTTTTACTGTATAAAGTTTCCTGAAGTTGTATTTTGGCTACCCTGTATGCATATGCATTAGTTTAATCGTTAATTGGCATAACTCTGGATAGCGCATTTGAGTAACTGCCAATGTGATGTTCCAAGTAGCACAGCTCTCTTTTTGTTGCCCACGAGGCACAGCTTTGCTGCATGCAAATCTCCACCCTCGGGTAACTTGAATGACCAACTAGTGCATCCACTAGATGAACATGAAGTCAATTGCTGTGAGGACTATAACTTCCCCATTTCTGTTTACCTGATGAAAATCTAAAATCTTATCTTTTAAAAATAATACATGGTTCCATGAATTAATAACAGCAGAAAGGTGTAAACTACTTTTCTGGCTTTAAGATCAGAAAATGCATTGCAGCTTTTTTCTTTTCCTGCTAGGTTTATCTCCTGGAATATGTAGTGGTTCGAACTGAAAATCACTGATTTCCCTCCTTCAGATGACCTCAAAGCTAAAATGCCCCAACATCATGCCCCTGAAATCACTGTTAATGTGTTTTACTGGCTCAATATCCCAACTTTTCACTAAGCAGCACTTTTAAAATAAAAAGTTTATACTCTAGGCCAAATACAAATGGAATTTGTCAGACTTTCCCGTTCCAGGCATGTAGCAAGTGTTGGCCTGTGAACATCAGTCGCTGAGGGTATTTGTCACAAGCACGTTAGCAGAGTTGTAGAGACAGAATGAGTGTTGATGAAAGGCTAGAACTGGAGCTATAGAGATAATTCCCTGTAGCTTTCCTTAACGCTGGGCAGTGTATTCTTCCTAGAGAGCCTGCTGTTTTCTAGGAATAATGGGGGGAAAAGTTAGTACTCAAAACACTTAATCAAAAAGGAATGTCCAAATACTGATTTTGAGTGTTGAGTCCCTGAAAGTGTAATGTGCTATTAACTTTAAGTACAGTATTGCTCCTCCTAATGAATGATTCAGATAACATTGTGCGTTTCTAGACATACCTCTGAAGCTAAAAATAATCCCCCACGGTTCAGTGTTACCACTTAGCTTTTGTGCATGTTCACTTTTACTACATGTATTGCACGTCGTATTTACCAATTGCGTATGTATCAGGTAAGACCCATACTTTGATAAACAGGAATTGAGTTATTTCGTTTCTGGAGATGGTAAGAGTTTCTCTTGCCTTTGTAAAATTCAGGCAGGTCTTAATCTGACCAGGTGGAGCAGCTCTTACGCAGGCTTTAGTGTGAAACCAAAAGCGATTTGCATCCAAAAGCAGAAAGCGGTGGCATCCACAATGCCTGTGTTCATTCATTTTAATCCTAGGTCTACCTGTCTTGATTCCAGCTTTGCCTCTGTTCCAGCTGGTGAAACGTGTGTTTCAAAGTCCTGCCTCTCCCAGCATCGCTTCCGCGGTTGCTCAAAGCTCAGTTTGCCCAACACTGTACAGCTAGCTGGGAATCTTCCCTTGGACGTGAAAGTCGTACCTCCTCCCTGAACTGCTTGAAAGAATATATACCAAATCCAGCCTCTGGGTAGGGTTACTCCTCCAAGGCTGAAACCCCACCAGTTTAACCCAACAATTCTAGGCAGAGGCTCTTTGAAGACGTACAAAGTAACTTCCAGTTCAGCGGTGCAGCAGGTAAATGGGAAATGCAGCGCTCGTGCTCTGCGCTGCTCCCGTCTCTCGGCAGGCTGGCCGCACGCTATTCAGCTGGCTCTCTCTTAAACAGGGGTCAAACAAGATTAACTGTCTCGGCTCTCCAATATTTTTCCTTTGCAAAAATACATTGTACTGCAAACCATAACTGCTATGAATTCAGTAAGGAATTGTACTCTCGCCCATGCTCAGCTTTAAAGACTATATCATGGCTGTATCATTTTTCTAAATATTTTTAATCAAACAATGATTTGATGTATTATACCTGTTGCTTTATAATTGTAATGTTAGAATAGGTACTTGAAGGCAATTAAAACATTTCTTGCTGTTAGTAATCTAGGATGGCAAACTAGGTTATAATGGACGTTGAATTTGCGTTCCCATATAAACTGTACACCAAATGTCAGTCAGTCCATGCCAATTAGTGCTTATGTTGCTAGGTCACCGTGGTCAATTGAAAACGGCATCAATAGAACTTGAAAAGGTTTCTTCCCGATCAGACCTTCTGACATATTGAGCAGAATAATGGATGGGAAAAAGCAGCCAAGGCCCCTACCCTAGATTCAGAATACTCGCAGTAAGAATTCATTTGCAACCTGCAATTAACTAGAAAGAATGGACTCCCAGAAAGAGTCTGGACATTTAGAAAAGAAAGCCTCATTCTCCTGTGTTGCACATGTTTACTCTTTGGATGGTGTGTTACATTTAGCTAACTTGGTGATATCTGGGCTTTAATCCACATTCAAGATCACTGCGGATGAATTGGCAAGTTTGCCCCTAAAATAAAAGATGGACTGAATCCTTCCAAGGAATTTGAAAAAAATCTCTGGTTTGTGAAATTGAATTTGCTGCTTACAGTAGCACCTGGTTCCGTGGCTTTCGAGCTGCGGTGAAGCAGTGAGCAATAACCAAATGTGGCCTTTTGGTAGGAGAATCTTGGAAGATATTTTTTTTTTCCCCCCCATTTGTCTCTAACAACTTGGCCATCTGCAGTACCACTGCAGGCGTAGCTGGGTGTGACAGTGTTTGAGGCAACTCGAATCGTTCATCGTGCGAGCCTGTAGAAATTTGGATTTTGTGGTATGAAACTCTCTCTAGGAGCTAAGTTCATGCTGCAGTGCGTTTTCTTCTTTACACAGAACTGCTGGGGCTGCTCCTCTTCTTGCCTGGAACCGCATGCTGCAATCCCAAAATCAGTACCAGCCGAATCAGTACCAAGGGCTGGGCGGACCAATGAGTTACCCACAGAGACCTGAAGATCGGATGGACAGGGGAAGACAGGTACGAAAACGCCGCCCCGTTTTTGCGCGCTTTATTCTCCTCCTTCCTTCACGTGTGGCTGTGGAGAGTGAACGCAGCGTAGGTAGGCGTTCCTCAGCTGGCTTTATCCCAGTAGCTGTGTCGCCAGTGAAGGCGCTGACAGGTAAGCTTCCCAGCCTCGTCCAGCCCCTGCGTGTGTACCCCTGGCAAAAGGCCCGTGCTGTGACGATGCCGCCGCTGCTTTTCATTAAAAGTAGATCAAACGCACTATCGAGTGACATGCTTCTTGCAGCCTGGGAAAACATATTCTGAAGGCAAGTATTTCAACCAGAGTCGTCATCTTCTGTAAGGAAATCTCTCAGCTACACATTTTGGGGATAGCAGAGTTCCTCCCCAGTATGTTTAAAATGTAGATTCTTATGACTTCACTAATTTTTCCCCTCGAATGTTTATTGGCCTTCTCTCAGCTGAAAAACTACTTAAATGTGAATGTTAGGTTCTAGTAGCCAGAGAAATAAACATGTCTGAAAGTACACGTGAAAACAGCTTTGTGTGGTTAAAGGAAAACAAGTGAACGTGATAGAACCCCATCCAACATTCTAGGTGACTTTGTCACCAGTTTATGAAAATGCCACAGAATGAAAATGCTTCTTGAAAGCAGCAGGTGATTTTGCTTTTGTGATTTTTTTGTGTGTGTGTGTTCCCAGTAAAAACATAATCTTCATATACTCTTGTACTAGAAATGTGAGTATCTACAATGCTATATACTAGTTTTAAATAAGTTTCCAATATCTAGATTAAACTTTAAGTTCTGTTGCTGGTTTGGTAAGTCAGAACTATTAATCGGTTGTGGGAAGGTAATGGGGAAAGAGGAGGAAGAGCGCTCAGCTGCTTGGTAACAGCACTATTTCCCAATCCTTTATACGGAAACCAAGGCACAAACTATTTGAAATTTGCCTTCTGTTGGGACCTGGTTCAGCTACCTCTCACAAACGTGCTCAAGACAAGTCACTTTTTAGTGCACGCTGTTAGTTTTCCTTTCCTTCTCCCCAGTCTGCCCGTCTCCCCAGGGCACAAACACTTGTGGTACACGGTACAGCACAAACACAGTCAAATGTGGTGGTTGATTTCTAGGACTGTTTCTCCGTGCTGTTGGCAGCAGATAGTCCTTTTCACGTAGGTATAAATTCTGTCCTGCAGTGTGTGTGTTGGATTATATCCCAGTCCCCTTTGCCTATACAGAAGGGGTGCAAGTACAATCTATTTAAATTGTAATGTCGTACAGCGATGGGAAAGTCGTCTTACAGCGGTTTTGCCACTTCTGGTTCTTTGTCTGCTGCGTGGTTTTCTTTTCTTCTCTTTTCTGGCTGGGAGACTCAGGTAGCGCTATCTATCACAACCACTTTTGCACCATGACATTGTTACGATGGGGGGGTTTGAGGCAGCTAATACAATAAAAACGTGTTCTCAAACCAAGTTGGTAAGAGAAGAGCCTTTGGCCTTTGCTGGGGAAGCTTTTTGCAGAGTGCCGCGTGCTTCTCTCTCTGGTTCAGCCTGTCAGGACCGAAGCCCAGCAGAAGCAGCCCGTGAGCTGCTAATACCGTTCTCAGCATTGTCTGCCGGCTGCGGGATTACGTGGTGCTGCTGAAAAGATCTATAGCCAGCAAGCAGTCTGCCCCGGCGCTCCCAACTCTTCAACTCTTGTTCAGCTGAACCCTTGTTAGCAGCGGTGAGATTCCCTTCTCCCCCCCCCCGACTCCTACTCTGAAGCATTTTTAGTGCAGAGGAGGCTTTTAAGGCTGGAATAAGAACTGCCTTTAGCTCATTCAGTTGTCATATGGGTGTTGCAGCAAGAAACAGGGGAGAAAGAGAGGCAAGTATACCACCGTGCACTCTTCCTCCCAGTATACTGGGGAGGCATTACCAGTGCAAGTCCTTCCAGGACTGGTTTTGGCTATAAGCAAAACTAGACAGCGTGGGTTATGATCACGTTAGGCTTAATGGGCAAACGGTGGGGCTTTCATCCCGTCTGTGCTGTCTAACTTGTCCCCAGTGTTTTTAAATATATCTCAGATTTGAATGAGGTGTATTGATAGGATCAATTTTCAAAAACTTTTCGTTTTGCGTTACACAGGTTTACCCAAAACACTGGAGACAAAGGAATAAATGCGTAATTGCACTGACCCATAACAGGGGCTGCTGTAATAATGTAGAAAAATCCGTGGAGGATTTTCATGCTGGTGGAGTCTGGGTGGTATTTAATTAGGGCTGGAAAATAGATACTTGAAAAAAGTCTGTCTGCTGCGCCATACTCTGCTCTACCTTTTAGCCGGGTTAGAGCAGGTGGGTATATTTGCAAAAGGAATCAGTGCTTACTAGTTCATTCCCCGCCTTAAATCTTCGTAGCAGCTACAGCTGGAATCACAAAGGCGGACAGGAATCGGGTCCTCCAGAAGTATTTGCAGTGTGGGCTCGGGGAGGGCACCCCCTCGTAGTTCACCTTTAGAAAGGGGTCTCAGAGCGTCGTGGGCATCTACAACCTGGCAGTGACGTGAAGCCTCCACCCGCGCAGCTCCCCAGCTGCTGGCCACCCCAGTGGTTAAACGAGAGGCGCAGTGCTGGCTGGGAATATTGCGGTCTTGCCCAAAACGGAATTCCCCTCTCGCTAGCACAGGACGTGTCTGCTGGGTCGTGGAACGGAGTTAAAACTGGGTGGTGACAGCGGTTTTGTTTGTATTCACGTACGTGATGGTTATTAAGGACAAGTCTTTCAGCCCAAGTAAATTTTGCTTCCTTAAAAATTTCCTTTGCAGTTGTGTTGCTTTCCAACTGGTTTTTATCTCCTTTTAAATTTTTGTTGCCTTTTTAATTTTTCCCTTATTTTTAAATGAACTTTCAGATGTCATTATTTCCTCGGGGCCGACAGCACTGGAGTAAAATTAGAAGCTACCCTAAAGGGTTTAGGGCGCAAACCCAATAATTGAATCTAGCATTGCTGCCTGTAAATTTCAAAGCTGTAAAGCCCTGAAAAGGGATTCAAGTGGAAGTGGTGACACATAGCAGCATAAATAATTATCTTTGGTCCCTTTCACCTCCGAATTCTTTTTTTACAGCATACAGAACATGGTCTGAAGAGGTTAATAAACACGCTGCTACAAAGTGCTTACAAAATTAATGCAACTGCCATGGATATGGGTTGCTCTGTGGTGGTGGGTGTTTGTTGGTGTCTTCCGGAAAGCTAAAGAATAAACCTGATGGTGTTGGGCAGGTGTTTGACATTTTTATTTTCATCTGCAGTAATACATGAGTGAATGTCCGGATAAATGTCTTGCGCAGCTCCGACAAGACCTCTGAATTGTAGTCCTGTGCAGGGATTGCTGCTACGTACGTAGCTGGAAGGATTTTTCCAAGGGATGTAGTCAACTTGTTTCCTTTTTTAATTGATTTCCACTCAAACCCGAAAACAAACATCAAACCTTCCTGCTAGTGGAAACGGTGTGTTCTGCACGTCTCTTTCAGAGCCCTTTACAAACGGGGCGTAGCAGATCGGTTTCTGCCCCTCCAGCTTCCGCGGTTGTCTCCGAGCCCCCGTCGGACGGGGTAAAGATGGATTTCTCTTTTAAAGAAATGAAAGGAAGCCCCTCTTCCCCTGCCCACCAAAACAACCCTCCAAGTGAGGGGCAAACAAAGCAAGCCCTATAGCTGTTGTTAGTGCCTCACATTTAATTAACTTTCTGGTCTCTGCAGTGTATCGGGTTTGGAAATAATTTTAAATGTTTCAAGGGGACTTTTTATGAAATTTTCTGGCAGGTTGTTCACTGGATAGTTGATGTACAGAATGCCTCGTCTAAATTTAAATACAAAAATATACCTAAGTTGCAGTGATTTCCAAGGTGGGGTTTAGGCAGCTTTCACCTATTATTTAAAAAGAATGAGTGGTGGAAAGTGCTGCTTCTCTAACAAATACCTTTTTTTTTTTTTTTTTTTTTCCCCCTCCCTTAAAATACCTATTGGTAAAAATGTCTGCCTTGCTTTAGCATAAGATTTCTTACAACTGAAACAGAAAACTGGTAGTCGAGGGAACTTATTTTTTCCTCTAAAAAAAAATTAAAAACTAAACCCGACTAGCCCCGCTAACAGCGTACAGACGTCGCGCGTCTCAAACGGACGCTTCAGTTAGTGCGCGAGAGCTCCATTTGCATCGTTGCTCTGGGCAAAGCCTAAGCGCACGTACTGCAAAGCCCGCGTTTCTGTAGGAATTAAAAATTTGCATTTCAGACCTGCCCTTCAGGTGCGCGCGTGTGTGTGTGCGTACGTGGGGTTAACGCTTTGGACCTCGGCGCTTCCCGCGTTGCTGCAAGCCAGGCGCCCGCAGAGGGGTTACGGCTCGGGAGTAACGTGTCCTCAGTCTTGGGGCGAATTCCGTGCTGATGGGGAAGCGCCGCTGGTACCGCGGGGAGCTGCGGCCGGCGCTGCGCAGATCCGCTCGCCGTCGGTGGGAGTTAAAGCCTGTGTTTTCCGGAGAGCGTCCGTAAACGCCGTTGCGAGGGGTCCGTCTCTGCCTGTGGCACCTTTCTCTGCAAAGGATGTATTGTGTCATTTTTCTGTGGCGCCTGGAGCTCGCCGAACTTGTTTACTGTGATGTTAATCCAAAAAATAAATGCTTGCTTTTGTTTGTTTGTAGGCATACGGCCCCGGGAGGCCCTACCCGCTACCACCTCCCTCAGGAAGATACAGCTGGAATTAGCGCGTGACTTTTTTTTTTTTTTTTTAAAAGTATAGAAAACGTCCGGGGTTTTTGTTTTTGTTCTTTTATTAATTGGGGGGGGAAATGGGATATCCTTAAACATCTCTGTAGTTTTTAAACTATGATACTTGTTTTAAATGTGCACATTTCTTACCGAACTGATTATTTTTTTCTGTGGGGGGCTATGTCGCTTGGAAACAGCGTATTGCAAAATATACGAGTAAATGAGACTTGGTAATTTGCCTGTGAGACATTTGATGAGGTAGGAGCGCTGTTTTGTCTTTATTACGTACACAAGCTGTGCTTCGCTGCGCCTGTCACTCTGAACTCCAAGCATCCTTTGCTTCACACATAAGAGCCTGAAAACGGACACGGAGTTTGAAAGAAGGCGCAGACATCGGATTTTATTAACTCTTGGGGAAGACACAGCAGGCAGCCTGCAGAGCACGGTGCTTAAAGACACGTCCGTCGGTATTCCTTGTCGGATGCTTCCTTGAATTTCTCACAGAGAGAGGAGATTTTTTTGGACTTTGAAGTGAAACATTTCAACTTTTACAACTTGTGCCTGGTTTTGACTTTGTTACTGTAACATAAACAAGCACGGAAGGTGTATTTGTCTGTTTTGATATATAATTTAAAATAGCTGCAAAGTACAGAGTTTCCATTCATTTTTAGCACTCCTTCTAGGGATTTTCCATGTGAGTGTACCAAATCAGTAAATATTTTTATTTGCTTTATAAAGTGGCTTTTGAAATTCTGAGCAGTACCGAGTGTTTATTTCCACCCCCCTCCACGTGTTTGTCCCTCTTAGCTATACCTGTGTGCGCACATCTATATTCATTTCTTGGCAAATAATTCCACGCAGCCTCTACCGTAGCGTTTAAAATCTTTGTTTAATCAAAAAAAAAAATGACGAGAGCATCCAGGTAAATGAGCAGCGTTAACGCTAGTGTGACATCTTTTTCTTGTGCCGCGCTTGGACTGCGCCGTTAAACACACGTATGCTATACATCAGCGGAGGCCGGAGCTGCGCTGTCGCCCCGACGCAGGCTTGCAAGGCGCCGCGCTCCCGCGAGCGGTTTTTCAGCCCCTTCCCGCGAGGGCCCAGATGTTAATCACCAGCAACGAGGGAAAAAGACCGGACCGCTGTAACCTTGGGAGGAAGAAATCATGAAACTGGATTCATTATTTTCAAGTGATTGAGGGTGGAGCGGAATCCTTCATTGTAATGCAAAGAGTTGCCATCCCTCCCGGAGCCGGGAAACGCCATCAGCCCTCGCCAATGGCCTTCTCCCTCTGCCAGGAAAATATTTGGGTCTCAAAAAAGTAATTTTGCTTTTTCGAGCAGAACAAAACCAGCGGCGAACGTGAATTTTCATGCAAATGCGGCGGTTGAGTGTGAGGCCGGAGGAAGGAGCCGGGGGGCTCATCCTTACGCCGCCGAAGGTGCTCCCGGGGTGCAGGCGGGCTTTTGTCCCTCGCTCCACGTCTTTGGGGGTGGGGGGTACGAAAATGGGGCTGGATAAACGTTTTTGGGGAGGGCTTGTCCCTTGGCTGATGGCCGTGGGTCTCAAAGCTGGCTGGTGTTCCCGAACGGAGCCTGCCCTCGGCCCTGGGAGCCGCGGTGCCCACCCGGACCCTCGGAGCGGTGCTTGGAGCCCCGCGCTTGGCCGGGGGCTTCGGTTCCTCTGCGCAGGGGGAGGATGCAGGGCCCGACCGTGGAGCATCACCCCTCTCCGGCTGTTCGCTTCGGCTGCCCGCGCATCCCTCTGCCCGGGCGTGCGGCCCTGCTGCGTCCTAGCGCGTCTCCGGGACCCGGAGATGTTTGGGGATGGCCCTTGGGGACGGGATCCCCGTGACAGTCCCAGAGCTCCTCTACCTCTCCCTATAGATGTGTTTTCCAAGCCGGAGCCGAGCCTGAAGCCTCCCACCTTGCGTTAGCAGGGTTAGGAGGGGGGGGCTCGCTCACCCCATGGGGCTCAGACCCAGCCTGCAAGCCGTCCCCCGTGGGAGCCAGCGGCAAGAAAAGCTCCGTGGGAACCCGGCCACGGACGAGGGGAGAGCCGTGGGGGTCCCTGCGTGTTGCCCCGTCCTCCGAGGGAACGGTCCCCGTGCGGCAGCCGCCGGGAGGGGAAGGGGAGGGGATCCCCGCCGGTCCCCACCCGGGAGCCGTGGGCTGGGGACCGGCGGGGATCCCCTCCCCTTCCCCTCCCGGCCCCCGGGATGGGGCCGTGAGCCGGTGCGTGGGCTCGCAGGGGCCGAAATCCGTTTTTTCCGCCCCAGAATCGCTCCTCCACGGCGCAGCCGGGAGCGGCGCGGAGCCCCGGCGGTCCCCGAGGCTGGGGAGCCCCCGGAGGGGCTGGGGTTCAGCGGACCCCCCGGGGATGGCGGAGGCGGGGGGCGCGGAACGAAATCGTCTTAGCGGCTGGGAGGGAGGCGGAAAAAAAAAAAGGGGAGTTTTGGGGCTGTCCAGGGGCGGTCAAAACCGAGAACGAAGCAGCCAAATCTTGAGAACAAAGTTTCCCTTTATTGTAAAAAAAAAAAAAAAAAAAAAGGAAAAAACAAAAAGAAAAAAAGGAAAAAACGCCGGAAACTTCCGAGATGCGTTTCCCGGTGTGCTGGATGTCCGCGGGGAAGAGGCGAGAGGACAAACCCCGCCGCCCCGATCCGTCGCTCCTCCTCCGGCCCGGCGGCCCCGGCCGCTGCGGGGCCCGATCCCCCCTCTCCCGGCGGGGAAGCGGTGTCCGGCCCGGGGGGCGGGGGGGGGCTCCCGGGGATCGCCGGCGTCTCCGGGGTCTCCGCAGCCCGTCGGAAGCTCGGCCAAGTGCCGGGGGGTTGCGGCGCCGCCGTGTCCACGCGCGTACGTTCATTTACTACGCAATAATTAATAATAACAACGATAAAACCGGTTTTCCCCCTAAAATCGGAGCGCCGGCGTTCGGGAGCTCTTCTGCCGGCGCACCCCGCGCCGCTGCCAGGCCCCGATTTGGTTTATTCTCCTGCTCCAGCCGCTCCCCGGCCTCCAAAAGGCAGCGGCCGCCCCGCCGCCGCCTCCTCGACCTTGAGCTACAATTCAATTTACCTCCAATCAAATAATAATGAAATTGCACTTCAGGGGCACCCTTATAAAATTAATTCTGCCGAGATAAGTTGCACTTCAGAAGATTTATTGTTCGCGTTCAATGGGTCTGTAAGGTATACGCGCACCGGCGCGGGCTCCCGGCTGCGTTCGGGTTCGGCTGCCGGTGCCCGGCCGCAGGAGAGCGGGGCCGGGCCGGGAGCGGAGCCCCGCGCCCCCCCCGGCCGCCCCCCGGCTCCCTCCCGCCGGCCGGGCGCCCCGTCGGGGCGGCTCTGCCGGGCGGGCCCCCGGCGGCCGCGGCGCACCGGCACGAAGGCGGACGGGACGCGGAGCCACGAACACGCGCGCACACACACACACACCCCCACGCGCAGACACACGCACGCAAGTAGCGGCGCAGACACACGCCCGCAGCCCCGCGCCCACGCGTGGGCGCGCACTCGGCCGCCCGCCCGCCCCGCTGCGGCTCTGCCTTCGGGTCCAAGTTCCCGAAACCCCGGAGAGTCTAAAAAATCCGACGCGAGGCCGGAGGGCGCGGGGGGCGCGGGCGAGGCGGGGGCCCACGGGCGGCCGTCGGGGCTCCCCGCAGGCGCCTCACCGGGCCGGGGCGGCCGTCGGGGCCGGGAGGGTCCGGTGCCGGAGGGCGGGGGCGACGGCGGGGCGGGGCGGGGCGGGGGGGGCACACAGGGATTACCACGTCCTGCCGTAGAGCAGGTTGGGGCTGACCATGCCGTCGTTGTAGTCGACGCCGGCCGAGTCCATGGGGGCCAGGGGGGGCACCTGGCCGTGCAGCGCCGGCGGGCTGGGCGAGAGCTCCTCCAGGTCGGCCGCCTGCCCCAGCGAGCCGGGGTGCGGGTGGGCGGCGGCGGGCAGCGCCCCGGCGGAGGCGGCGGGGGCCGGGGGGGCGGGCTGCCCGGGGGCCGGGGTGCCGCTGCCCGGCGGCGGGCAGGGCTTGCCGTCCTTCACCAGCACGGGCACGGCGACGCGGCGCGGCGAGTGCTGCTGGCAGAGGCCGCCGCCGCCGTCGGGGTGCAGCTGCTGGGCGGCCGCCTTGTCCTTGGCCTGGCGCTTCATCTTGTAGCGGTGGTTCTGGAACCAGATCTTCACCTGCGTGGGCGTGAGGTGGATCAGGCTGGCCAGGTGCTCCCGCTCCGGCGCCGACAGGTACTTCTGCTGCTTGAAGCGCCGCTCCAGCTCGTAGACCTGCGCCTGGGAGAAGAGCACCCTCCTCTTCCTCCGCGGGGCCGCGTGGAGCGGCACGATGGCCTTGGCGCCCTCGGCGATGCCGCTCAGGCCGCTCATCCCGGCCACGTTCATCCCCGCCGACGGGCCCATGAACCTGGAGACTGAGCGGGACAGGCGGCTCAGCGCCGGCGGCCGCCCCGTCGGGGGCAGCGGCTCCCCCCGCCCGGCCGCCCGCCGCCCCTCGCCCGCCGCCCCCGCCGCCCCGCGCCCGCACTTACTGCTGGAGTAGCGGGGGTCGCCGCCGGCCCCGTACCAGCCGCCGCCCGCCGCCGCGCCGCTCCGCATCCCCTCGGGGTAGGCGGGCAGCTCGCCCATGTTGCCCAGCCCGCCGTTGCAGTAGCCCCCGACGGCGCCGTGCGGGAACTGGGAGACGCCGTGGGGCATGTGGTAGGCGGCCGCCCCGGTGGGGCCCGCCACGACGTGCTGCGGCACGACGGCGGCGGCGGCGGCGGGCACCGGCGGCTGGCGGTAGGGCCCGAGGGGAGCGCCCAGCCCGCCCGCCCCGTCCATGCCGCCGAACTTCTTGTAGCTCTCCTCCATCGGGCTGAGGATGTCGGTGACCGAGAAGGGCGTCGTGTGCTTGGGGCTCAGCGACATGGCGCGGCGGGCCGGGATGGGCCGGGCCGGGCCGGGCGCTGCCGCCGGCACCGGCGAGCCGTGCGCGGGCGAGGCGCGGCGCGGCGGCCACCAGCCCCGGGCGCCGGTAGCTCGCCGTTTCTTTTAGCCCGGCGCCGGGTTTACGCCAGACGCGGGGGGGGCGGAGCGAGCGCGCCCGGCGGGGGAGAGCGGCGGCGGGCGGCCCCGTCCCCTCCCCGCCTCCCGCCGCCCTCCCCGGCCCCCTCCTCCCGGCCATTGTCCTGCGCCCGCCGGACGGCTCTTAAGCCCGGCCGCCCCGGGGCAGCGCCGGAGCGGCTCCGAGCGGCCCCGGCCCGGGCCCAGCCCCGCCGCCCTCGCCCGTAAGTACCTGCCCGCTCCCCCCCGGTGCGCTGCGCGGCACGGGCGGGGGGCGCGGACCGCACCTCTGCGTGTGGGGGGCTCTGTGTGGGTGTGTGGGTGTGTGTATCCCCCCAAACAAACCGCCCCCGGGGCAGCGCGACGGCTGCGGCGCGGACCCGAACCCGACGGCGCGGACCCGACGGCAGGAGCCGGGGAAATCCCCTTCTCCGGGCCCGGTTCCCCGGGGCGGGCGGCTCCGAGCCGGGGCAAGGCAGCGGGCTGGCCCCGGCCCCTCGGGGCGGCGGGACGGAGCCCCCGGGGCCGCCGCTGCCCGGCCCCGCTCCCGCCGGGGTGCGGGCCCGGGCGGGGACCCGCGCAGCGCCCGATGCCCTTTTTAAAGCTGATGCTTCGTTTGCGGTTTGGTTTTGGGGTGGGTTTTGGTCGTTGTTCGTTTGTTCGTTGGTTTTGCGACAACGAAATGCTCCCTCGGGGCTGCCGGTGCCCCCGGCGGGGGGCCGGGGCGGACGCGGGACGCGCTCCCCCCGCCCCGGGTGCGGCTGCGGAGGCTCCCGCGGCGGGACCCGGCGCCCGTCGGTGGGCAGCGCCCGGGGCTGCCTCCTGCCCGTCCCCCGCCGCTCCCGGCGGGCAGGAGGGAGCTGAGGGGGCTCTTTGGCGGCCCTTTGCAGGCTGAGAGGACGGGGCGCGGCCCGGCCCCCCCCCCGGTCCCGTCCCGCGGCCAAACTTCCCTGTCGCCCCCCGGGCCGGGGCACCGGGGCTGCGCGGGGCGCGGGGGGCCGGGCGCTTGCCCGCCCCGGGGGGCCGTGGGGTGCTGCGGGCCGTCTCTGCTCTCCCCCCCGGGGCGGGCGGCGGGCAGAGCTCCGCGCATCTCCGCCCCGCCTATACCCGGCCGTACGTGCGCGCAGCGGGGCGGGCGGCGAGCTCCGCGGCAGCGGGCCGGTCGCGCACGGACGCCGCAGGAGCCCGAGGTTCCCCTCGCTGGTAAAAAACGGCCCCACGCCGCCCCCGACCCGCTCGCACCCGCTGCCTGCGCTCCCGGGCGCTGCCTGCGCCGGGCCGGGGTGCCGCGGGGTGCCAGCCCACCCGCACAGGCTGGCGCACCCATCCACGCACAGCCCTTGCGGGTGGGGGCCAGCAGAGCAGCGATTGCCACGCAAATAGATTAAAATTTGGTGAGTGCGACATGCAGCACCTGCACTGCACCCCCCGGGCGTGTGTCCGTCCGCTCCCGGTGTTCGACCCCAGGCCGGGAGGGGCTGAGCCCCATTTTGGGGAGCCAGGGATGTCCCGCACCTTGGGACCAGACCCGTCCCATCCCATCCCCTCTCCAAACCCCGTCCTTTCCCTGGTCCCTTTGGTGAGAACTGCTGGGCAAAGCTCCTGCGGATTGTCAAAGAAAAATAAAAGACAGAAAATCAGAGAGAGGACAGTTCCACTTCTTAAAGTTTGTGCTCCCCCCGTCACACTCCGAAGACCCCCGGTGCAGACCTCTGCATGCGCTGCTGCTCATCCGGCCGAAACTCCCGCTCCCCACCAACTTTACCAGCAACACTTCGTTCAGTTGCAATTTTCCCACAGTTCGGACAGAATTCCTGGTGCCTCGTTATTTTTTTTCCTGCGCCTCTTTTCCCCCTCCCTGCTCCAAAGACCCGTTGGGAGCAGCGCGGAGGGCCTGCTGCCACCCCTCTCGCAGCCCGCGGCCGTGACCCGCCGGCGAGACCTGCCTGCCTGTCGGGGTGTCCCGGGGGGGACACGGCTCTGCCCGCTCGCCCCGAGGGATGGGGCCCCGCAGCAGAGCCCCCGCTGCCCGTGCCCACCGACCCGGGCGTTTCCAGGTGCCGAGGGTACGGCTGCGCTGCGCTCCGTGCTGCTGAGCATCGTCTGAGCTCAGCTCTTACTTCACCAGAGTCTTCCTCAAAAGGCTGACAGTTATACTTTTATTTTATTTTATTTTTTTCCCGAAGAGCGTTTTCTGTCCCTTTTGGAGCTGCTGAAACTCCCTCCTCCCCAGACTTGGAGGTGCTCTTTTGTTGTCAGGGCAGGTGGCATCGCCCCGGTGGATGGGGATGAGGGCCTGAGCCCCCCCCAGGCCACCAGGCAGGGGGGAGGAGGGCGGGGGACCCCGGCCAGCCCTGTGGGGAAACAGCCCTGGGGTTAACCTGCAGCTTGGCAAACCGAGGGCCCCGCAGCAGCCCCGGCTCCGTGCCGGTGAGACCCGGGGAGGCGGATGGATGGGGATCGGCCGGGAGAGGCGGCGAGCCGTGCTCCTGCTCCTCTCCGGGGAGGGGGGAGGCTGCTCCTGGCGCCCCGGGGACAATTCCCTGCAAGGTGCCGGGGCAGGGAGGAGGTTTGGGATCTCACCGAGGCCTCGGTGCTGCTTTGGGGACAAACCAGACAGAAATAAGGTGAAGGGATGAGCAGGACTGGCCCCGTGCACACGAGCCTGGCAGGTGTGACCTGGGTTTTCGGGGTCCGGCACGGTGACGTGGTCCGTAAGGACTGGAGCGATGGGCACGGCTCAAGCACCTGCTTACGCACCGGGATGTTTGACGTGGGATCTCGCGCTCCAGGGGTGAAATACAGCGGGCTCTGCCCAGCGGGAGAGCAGCCCGGGAAGGGGGGCCGGGGGGAAAATGACCCTGGACACAACAGCCACGGCCAAAGCTCCCGTGAGAGGAGCCGGGACGAGGAGCGATGCGCAGGAGCTGGGGCTCGCTGTCCTGCCCACTGGCTCCCCCCGAGACCCGGGGACACCCCTCGCCCCGTGCCCTGGGCAGAGGCCGCTCCTCCCGCCGTCCCCTTACAGAGCCAAAGGGGAAGCACAGCCGGGGGGGAGCGGAAAGAAACGCCGCCAGCAAAATTCCTCGTGTTTGTTTTACACCAAAAACACCCCTGAATTTTCCCCACATCAGTAGCGTGACTTTTTTTTTTTTTTATGAAAAGCCTAACATTGTAACGAAGGCTTTCGTCATTTCTTAAACCGGGCGTCTCAGCTTTCCTGAAGGGAGCCTTTTGGCAGGGTCAGCATCGGCCCTTTGGTCCCCGTTGAGATGAAGAATCGAGGGGATTTTTCCCTTGGCGGTTTTGCTCCAGCAGAGACCCAACGTGCTCCTTTGTTCCAGTTCAACTTCAGCGACTGGGTTTTCTGACGGGGAGAAGACGGTTCATTTCGTTAGAATGTGCCGGACTGGCGGTAAAGAAAATCCTATTGATATGGCAAATGTTTCACAAAAAAAAAAAAAATCCCTTAAAATCATCCTCATTTACAGAATGCGTATTTCTCTAACTTCATCAGCCGTTACCTGGAAGTGCCATGCAAAAATGGGCCGTGTCCTTCCCCAGCCTGGGAAGATCGAGCTGCGGATTTCAAGCGAAGTAGTTTCAAAAGAAGATTTTCGAAAAAGACATAACACATGCAATAAAGGCTGACAGCGCTAGCAAAGAACCCGCCGAGAAGTCAAACTATTAGGTTTTAATTTTTTTGAATTATTTTCCTAGCTTCTTGATGACACACCTGCCACAGAAGGTCACCTCCATTTAAAGCTGCGGGAGTGCAGATGTTATTTCAGAGACCAGTTTGTCTTTCTGATAATAATGACATCTTTTGGCCGTACGGTGCTCATTTCCACACGTAAGTTGTTCTTGCTATTGGAGACCGTACCTATTACAGTAAAGATATTGACCTTGGCGAGACACAATTGACATATAGATAGAGGCCGGGTTTCTTTTTTTGGCGTTTTTCAATAATCCAGTATAAATGCTAATTTATTTCTGTGGCAGCTTGCCTAAAAGCAATAGTTTCTTCTAAATAATCAGCGATAGCCGCTCATTGCCGAGTTACGGTGTTGTGATCACAGTTGATGGCAGTTTGCCTTGATTCAGCTCTTACCAATAATTTGCAGAGATTAAAAGGGTCTTGGAAACGGAGGCTTAAAGAATTGCTTTCTAAAGACGTTGTTAGATTGAAAAAGGAACCTGGGGTTTCCAGTGCACTCTAAAATCATTTCCACATAAACCCCAGATTTAGTAGTTTTAAGTGTCGCTAAATGGCCTGTTCACGGGGAAAGAAAGATATTTATGCGGCATGAAGAGATCTCGGCTCCTGCTGCAGATGTTGGCCTCGCTGCCCGCGCCTGGGTGGGTGTGCGGCTCCTTTCCAGGGGAAATCAAGCACTTCGGATCGAATTGTGGGCAGGAATCAATGGCCGGGGTGTTTGCTCGGGGGGGCCGGCGCTCGCCAGCAGGAACCCCTGGCAGTGCCGCCGGCGGGGGCACGGCCGCCGCAGGCCACGTCGTCGCAGATTTGGGGGGTTTGCTTGTACTAAAGTCGATGCCAGGCTTGGGGGGGGGTGTTATTCTCCCTGCACCCAACATCTATCCACCCTTAGGGCTCCCTTGGTGCTGCCTCTCTCTACGCGATGACGATTGCCATCCGTTACCGTTTACAACAGTTTTCCTTGTGACTGTAGGTTTTCCTTATGTTACTTTTAGGGCAAAAAACCACTGAATGTGTTTGACTTCTCAAATCCTCCCCTGAAAGCCCTGCTTGCTAGATGGAGTTTTTTCCTTGGGTTTTTTTCCCCGAGGAACCTTTCTCGCCCTTTCCCCGGCCCCGCGGCGGGCAGGGCGTCTGCGGTGCCTCGCAGATGCCGCGCGTTGGGCTGGAGTCGCCTCCCGAGCCCTCGACTCTCCTTCCCGTCGCCTGCTGCTCCGGGGACGCAGCCTTGCGGAGCGAGGGCACGTTTGGCGGGTTGTCTGGGGCTGCCCCATCCTCGCTGGCGGCTCGGGGCACTGCCGGACCCCTCACCCGGGAGAGCCCGCGAGGGTCCAGCCCTGCCCTGCCCTCGGTGCCCAGATGCTGCCTTTGGAGGATTTCATTGATTTCATCCGGCGCTTGTTCTGTATTCAGCGAATCCCTTGGGCCTGGGTTAGACGATACCAGCAGTTACCTCCGCTAAGCATGTTTTGCTCTCATTGAAACGACAACGGGATTGTGCACCCCGACGCGTTTCGCACGTTCCCGGGCGCTGACCCTGCGGGCAGCTCCCGATGCTTGCGGCGCTTCCCAGTTGTCCGTGCCCTGCCGTGGAGAGCCGGCGAGCTGGCAGCCTGCAGGGATGAGTCACGGCCGCGGCTCGCACAGATGTGGGCTGTTATGAGGAGCCTTGATTGACTCCTGCGTGGAGCCACGCGAGTTTATTAAGGCCCATGGGCAGGTGAGGTGCTCCCTGGGAGCTGCCGTGGGCTCTGCTGGAGCAGGGCTTGGGTGGCAGCTCCTGCGGGAGTACGAGTGGGTTTTCCTGCTGCCTGTGGAAGGGGATGTTTCCAGCTACAGAGATCCCAGGTAAATGTCTTGTGTCCTCAGATGGGGCTGGGAAGAGCTGCTGGAAGAGGAATGTGGTGATGTGGACAGAGCTGTCTCCTGTGGGGCTCTCAGGTGCGGGGAATGTTGGTGCTCCCGGTTAAATGAAATATCCAAGGAGCTGCTTTTAATGTTTTCCTGATTATTGATGCGGTAGAAGATATTCCAATGCTGTGTGACGGTGACGCCTCGTCCAGCTTTTCCTCAAATAACAGAACGTAAATATTTATTTGGCATCCCAGCCTTTTCTGCAGGGTTCACTGAACCCCGTGCCGCTTCTGGCTAGCAGCGGGCTTGTGCCGCTGTTGGCTCCTTTGTGCTGTGCCGCAGCCTCCTGGCCAACTTCCCCTTCTCTCTTTGTTGGTATAGTGTTCTTTTATTCCGCATTGTTTTCCCTTCCTTTTTAATTAGTAGGGTTGAATAACGAGGCTGGCTTTCCCCATCACTGCAGCGTGTGGGGCTCGATGATTTCTCTGCGAGGGAACGCCAGTAAAATCCGGGCTCCCGAGTTACTGCTCAGGTTATTTTCTGTCGCTGTTTAAAATGTCCTCCCGATGCGCGTTGCTCGTAATCGCTTCTGGCTTTGGAAGCGGAGCCCTTTCACGCGGGACGTGCCCGTCTGTCCCCACGCGGTGCCTGGGCTGTGCCTGGCGCTGGCAGAGGGATTATCGAACGCCGCCGTGCTCCGTGGCAGCTTGGTTAGATGCACGCAGAGCGTGCCGGGGCTCTGTCATACTTCTGGGGTGGATTTTAACGATGCCTCTCCTGTCCCGCTCTCTCATCCAGGAGAGACCTTCCTGCTGACATGGAGGCTACCCAAACCCATATAGCTTCTCCCCTCTGTCAAAGAAGGCTCGGTGTTTCCCCTAAGCCCTCTTACTGAAGTATTTTACTAATTGAACACTATTTTTTTGTCTCCTTGTATCCGTCCTCTCCTGTGCCCGGGTGAGAGAGCTGAGCTCTCTGCCAGGTCAGAATTCATCGCCGGTTTGTGACGCTCCGGTGCCCAGCTCGTGCTGGTGTTTGGGGTAGCTGGTGGGCCCTCATCTGCAGGGGAGTTTCGCAGCCATGTGTTGCTTTGCCTTCAGAGGCCAAACTCCTCTGGAGTGCAGAAGGCCCTCAGACGTCGGTCTGGATGCACGTTCGGGCGTCCGCGTTGCAATAGTTTGTTTAGCAAACCATACAAAATGTTCTATGTTATCAGGGAGGATTAGCGAGCCAAAGGCTGCCCGTATCCAGCCTGGATAGCAGGTTGAGAAGTTAGCCTTCAGATGCAGAGTGGGCTCTACGCAAACCCCCAGACAGGCGTTTAGCAGCACATGGGCTTGCTTTGGACGGAAAAAAGAAAGGCGAACAAACATCTACACTCATTTGATGGCATTTCCCGATTCCTTTTGTTGGCATCCTTATGTTAGCGTGTGGTCAAGGTGACTCTTGGGGTTAGATTTAGATACAGCGTGAGGAAATCACGAAGTAGAGAGACTTCTTGAAGGATCCCCTCCATTACCTTTGAAATCAGAATAATATTCCGGGTGCCAATTAGAAGTAACCATAGTTACTCGGAGCCCTGGCTGCGGGAGGCTGAGCAGAGCAAGGTGGCAACCAGAGCGGGGAGGAAACAAATCCTGATGGGAGAGGCTGAGCCTGGGTGGGAGAGTTTTGGAGCGAGAGTTTCGGTGCCAGCCCCGTGGAGCAGGAGCGTGTCTCACGGGCAGCGTGGGGGCGAGACCCGGCAGGGGCATGGGGAAATGGGTGGTTTCCCAGTGATGGGGAGGGGGGGGAAGCTGCTCCAGGGGGTTTCGGTCACCAGCGGTGCAGGTGTGGGTGCTGGTGTTAACAGCCCTCAGCTGCGGAGCTGGGCTTTTAGGATGTTTCCCCCCTGCCAAGGGAGAGTTCACCTCGGCTGGTCTGATGAAGTGAAGGGGAGCGGAGGAGCAGCTCCTCGTCCCTCCTGGAGGAGGAGGAGGAGGAGGCCGCTTGCTCGGGGCAGCGTGGGGGTGTGAGGTGAGGCTGCCTTCCCGGCAGCAACGGGGATTTGGCTCTTTTCGGAGATAAGGGTTATAGTGGGGTCGTCACCTACCACGTAGCAGTGGGTAGAAGGGCAGAAATATGGTCCTCTCTTCCCTCCCCTGGTGCGTGTTCACCCTGGAGCGGGGGGTGGTGGGTTCGCACGCAGCAGGTCAGTACCCCCATGCAGCTCTGGGGCTTGTTCCCCTGTCCCCTGGCGCGGAAGGAGCCACAGACCGGACACGGCAGAGCTTTCTCGCTGGGATAGACCTGCGGGAGCTGTGCTGTGACAGCCAGCTCTGCTGCTGGATCTCCTCAAGTCAGGACCTCCCAAAGGGCACCGGAGCTTGCGCGTGGGGTGCTGGCACCCCGGGCAGCTTTGCCGACTCGGCTGCCCCCGGTTTCTGTGTGTAGGTCCCTGGGGATGCTGGCGTTGGGCAACGACCAGTGGTGATGCTCCCTGTGATGGGAGGACTGGAATATGCAGAATGAAAGAACAAATATTCTTAAGAAATCTGAAGGGGGGAACAGAGCCACTGGAAGGAGAGTTTTTCTAAAGAAGAAATCATGTCTGAGGTTTTTCTTTTAATTAAATTACATTGAGGGAAGCCAATGCATGTCAGATGACTTAGTGTTGGCTATCAGGAATCAAGAGGCAACACTTGAAATTAATTAACCAGACTGAGCTTGGGTGTGAGTGCTGTCACACAGGCTGAGCAGAGCTGGGCTGGCGTGGGGGGTGCACGGGGGTCTCTGGCTGGGAGAGGGCATCTCTGTGCCCTGGTCGCCTCATTTCTCTGCCCTTTTGTGCAGAGGGAGGTTTCCCTTTAGGCTACCCCACGCCTGCTCGGGGGTGTCCAGGCTGTCCCACAGTTTGTGATGTGAGCAGGGTCCTTCAGACCTCATGAAGGACCATAAACCCCAGTGAAAAATCAATGGGAGTCATGGTCTGAACTGGGAGGTAGTTTTGGCAAGGGCACCGGGTGCTGCAGGCTGCCCTCTCGTGCTGCTGGACCGCTCCAATGCACCCAGAGCATCCGTGCGCTCTGCAGTTGGGTACCGACCCGCCCTGGTCTTGCTGGGTGCTTGTCAGCATCTCCAGGTACTGAAATAACTTTATCACTGGGCAGCCACGTTACCATCTCGCCGTTCTCTGCTGGGCTGCTCAGCCAGGATTAGCAGCTCGATTACGGCACCGTGCTGGTCCTGTCAAGGGCCAGTCTCACGCGGGCTGGCGAAGGCCACAGAGATGCTCTTTAAATCTGATTTATATACCCAGCCAGTCTGTGGTTTAGCTTCTTGTGGTTCTCAATGCATACTGGAGCTTGTGGGACAGCCTGGTTGGAGGTGATCCGAATCCAGGAGAGCAGAGCGGTGCAGTGAGCAGCTGGAGCTGGGAATAACAGCACAGGTCAAGACTGAGTCAGGAGGAGTTGGTTAAACTGCTTTTATGAATGATGTGAACCTGGAGGAGACTAGTTCTGCTCTCAGATGAGCAAGTGGTGGCCAAAGGGACTCTGCAAAGGCACCTCCCAGATTCCCTCCATAGAAATCCTCATCGCCGTAGCCACCTCTGCCTCGATCCAAAGCTGTTTCGCAGGGAAATTGCCTCTGGGGTTTGGAGGGCTGCAGGGGAGCGAGTGCCCTGCTGATGCCCTCCCAGCTTCTGGCGTAGGCTGCCGCACCCCGAGGAGCGGCGTTCGCGGGCTGAGCTCCGTGGTGCGTGGTACCCTGATGTCTGATGAACATCACCGAGCCATTATTTCACTGCTCTCACCTGCAGGAGGCAGCACTTTGGGGGGAAAAAAAGCCTGAAAACGTCACCTTTTTGAAGTGCTGAAATACGCCATTGACAGGCCAGGCATGTTAAAACAGCGGAGGCGAAGGAAAGAGAAGTTTGATACTTGAACAAAGCATCCAAGCAGACGTTTAAGAGGTGCTGGCCTCTTCCAGATTGTGTTAATAAAAGATTTCATTAGGTTAAAAAAAGAGGAAACTCAAGTTAAGGACCTTCTCTTCTCTGCTCTGTGTTTCTCATCCTCAAGGCTATCCTCTTTTTCACACCCTGGGTTACTGCTCCAGTTCATTGTTTCCTTCCCTTGCTGCTGCGGGTGCCGTGCAGGCTCTGACCCGCGAGTGTCACAGGTTTCCCGGCGGTGCTTGTCACCATGGAGTTGCAGTCTGCAAAGCGATAGTGGCATTAAAAAAAGAGACTTAAGAAGCAGCATTGCCTTCCATAACCAGCAAAGCGGAGCCGCTGGCACCGCTGCCCGGGATGCTCTGGAGACACGTGCCTGGCAGAGTGGCTGCATTTATCTGTTTATTCCTTACCCCTGAAGATCTCCCGCAGGTGGATGGGGAAGAGGGGGGAGCGGAGGGAGCCATGGGTGCCTGGGCACCATGTGTGGAAGGAGCCACAGACACCTGTAAGTTCCCCCCTCTTGTTTTTTTTTCCTGCAGGAGCCTGCTCTGCTCCGGAGCCCTTGGACCGTTCGGGGTGGGAACCGTGCCGGAGCCTCAGGGTCATTTGTTTTTGGGGTGGGAACCGTGCGTGGGCTGCTCCATCATGCCTTGTAGGCTTACGAGGGCTGGTCCAGAGCCGGCAGCAGGGTGCGAGGTGTCCCGCGCTGGGCTCCAAGTACGGGCGAGTATGCTCCCCCGTGCCCGCGAGCGCTGGGCATATCTGCTCGAGGGGCAGGGGTAGGGCTGAGGGTCTTCTCGGGCGGCTTCTTGGGTTTTTGCTCTTGCCAAGAGCCAATCTTGATGATTTTTAATTTATTTTTTTTTTAATTCACATTGCATGTCTGGTGTAAGGCACTGGGTTCAACCCAGGTCTGCATCCCGCCGTCTGCGTTGGCCCGTGGGGAAGCTGGTAAGTGCGTGCTGCTGTGGCCCTTTTTTATCTGTGGGATGGGACTGCTACCCGTGTGAGGTTTTTGAAGGCTTCAGGTCTACGTGCAAAAAATGGCCGTGTCTTCGTACCTACCCCATGCAAGGTGGGGACTGTGTTGCGAGAGGCCCCGGGAAGCTGGCTGATGTCCGCTGTCACCATTGTGCCCACCGAAAATACAGAAACGAAATGTCCCGGTAGCAGGAGGGGGACAGGTAGGACTGACCTTGCCTCTCTGGAGCGCAGCGGGGTTTGGGGCTGTGCAACCCAGCCCGAGCCCCGGGACCCACCGGGGCAGAGCCCGTGGTGGTGTAGGGGGTCCCCGCCTGGCGTGAGCTTCCCCTGCACGGCTCCCCAGGGGAAGACGGCCAACGAAGGTGGGAGATGCCGGATTATTCCTCGTTCCTCCGTGATTCCAGCTGAGCTTGCTGCTGAGGGATGGCGATTTGGGGCCCCGTTGTGTGGTTCCTGGCATACAAAATCCCCAGTAACATCCCCGCCGGGGCAGGCTCGCGCAGCAAGCGCGCTGGTGTGGAGGTCCTGTCGCCTGAATATTTATAGCACCTTGGCTATGTTCATTCTAGCGTTAAACTGCTAATTAATTATGACATTTGTACTACTTCATTTTTTCACTGTGAGTCTGCAGAACCTGGCAGGCAGTTAATTAGCTCTCTCTATGCAAAGGATACTAAGAAAAAATAATTGCTTGAGGAATCATCATCGCGTTCTTTCAGAAAGGTCTTACCTATGAGCTGGCTTAAAGCTCGCTAGATTTGCACTCTGAAAGATGCCTCTGTCAAAGGCCAATCCTTTGGAAGAGAGATTTGAAGGAAAAGGTTATCTCGGAGATGTGGCTCGGTGGGTGTTATTTAGTGCTTGTAAGTCCAAGGGAAATCAATTATCTAAACAGCTCCTGTTCTGGAATGGATTTCTTTATTCTTTTTTAAATATGTACTCATCTTTGTCTTCGTATTGATGTGTACGGCCAGCAAACCTGAGATTGCAGGAGGCGATCGCAGCTATTGCCTGGGAAAGGGTGAGGGTCTTCCTCCATCATGGTTTTCTTTATTTAAAAATAGATTTTTTTTTTTAAATGAGCTGTGGGGGAATGGCGCTTACAAGCAGCCTCCGGTTTCGTACACCCGTCTTCTCTTCCCAAACGCATCCTGACCTCAGGAACACACAAACCTGTCCAAGCCCCTCGAGGGGTTTGGTGACGTGGCTGGAAGTGCTCGTGGGCTGATGGTGACGGCGCGTCCTGCCTGTGGGGTTGCCCAGGCTTTCGGCTCTTGCTGTTTCGGGGGGCGCTTGCCTGGGGCAGGTCCCTCGGAGGGTTTGGCAGCGCATCGGGGGTCTCCTAGCCGGAGCAGACCTTGGGGCAGCTGCTCCTCTATTTCCTCTATTTTCCAACTATGGTTGGACCCGATGATCTTGGAGGTCTCTTCCAACCAGCACAATTCTGATTCCCCCGTCTTGGCTGCTGTCGAATGCAGGTTTTTTACGGCCCCGCTGGCGTGCTGGGCATTGCTTTTCATATCTTCTGCCTTCTGTAACAAGAATAGGTCTGTGACCACTGCAGGCTCCTTGGGATAAGGATCAGGGTTTTATTTTGGGGCGACAAAGACAACCAGGGGAACGGAATAATGAAAACGGTATTTGTGTCTACAGGGATAAACAGACATTTTCTTAAACAGATTGAAACCTGCGGCGGGTATGCTTGCCCTCAGCACTCCCTTTGAGAAACTTGTTTTATTAGCAGATAGTTACATGTTGAGGTTACGGAAGGAGCATTACAGTAATGGAGTTGACATCTATATAATGGAGTTGACATTTTATTGAAAAGGAAAAAGAAAAAACCTTAACAAACAGAGTTCCCCTCCCTCCCCCTCTCTTTATTTCCTTATTTTGCTGTCATCAATTGCAATAAGGCACACAAACTTTGAACAGCTGTCGATGCTGGCAATTTAATAAAATTTCATACAACAGTAGGTGCTTCAGGAATGTTAGCGGGACTAATCAGTCTGCTGTAAACTTGAACTTTGCTGAGAAATCAAGGCAATAGCTTGTTCAACAGCAAATCGTAACAATTTGAATCAATTCTTGGCAGCACACTCTTGTTATTAACTATTACACCCAGTCTTGGCTTCCAGCCTGCGTTAGATGCTTTTAGCAAGAAGTTCAGAACGGGGATCTCTTCCTGGAGGACAATGCTTCATTTCTAAACTAGTGAATAGCTGGGCTTTGCTCTGTTGGGGCCGCTGGTTAGAGCCTGCGTCGGTTTTGCATTGAATTGGGCTGGGGCGTAAAGAAAATGCTTTGCATGCCAGATTCATTAGAGCAGGTTTAGGATAAGAGGGACAAACAAGCCCACCTGGGCTTACGAAGATGAAAGAAGATGCTGGAACAAGGTGCCAACTGGATTGCAAAAACGAGGTAAGGAATGGAAACGCCAAAGCATCTTCAGTCTTCGAGCCCGCGAGAAGTGTTGATGGAGCATTGCTCAGACCTCGGTCTCCAGGAGTGTGTTTTGGGATTCCCGTATTAACTCATGACAACTGAGTAGGTGGCTACAGCTACGCTGTCACTAAACGGCTATAAAACACGGATCTTCCTCGCTGTGGAAGGTGAGCCATGCAGGTCTTCATGTCTCTGCTGTGGGTGAGCAAGAACTGGAAATGATCTGCAGGTCTCCCTTCTGGCTGCATCGTCCTGGCCTTCACTTGTTCTGGGTGCAGCAAAAGGATCGGTTAGGAAAAACAAAAGCTCGCAGCTCCCAAAATGCTTTTCAGAAGTAATGGTTTTTAATTAACAAAAGTTAAAGTCCCTTGTTGGCTTCTGCTCTTCCCTCTGTACTGTAATTTAAGTAACATCTTTTTTCTTCTGATAACTTGGGTTACTACAGCCCATTGACATTTGTGTTTCTAATGTAATAACCAAATGCTAAAATACAGAGATTACGTCTGGATCAACACATTCAGTTCTTAAACCCTGAAAGTAATTATCTTTTCTCATGTACAACGAAATGAAAATATTATTATATTAACCATTAGCGGCTCTATTGCCTGAACGTCGGCTGGTGGCACCACTTGTAATGCCATCCACTGCTTCTGCGGACTTTAACCTCGCAAGTTTTCCCACAGCTGGAACTTTTGGGGGAGCTGTGGGTGATTCAGGAACTGCCACATATGAGGCGCACAGCTCTTCCTAGCAGATGATAATGGACTCGAGTATAATGAAGTGCTCATGAAGTGACGAGGCTCTTCAAGACTTCATGGCTGAACGTGTAGCTGGGGTCCACTCAGCTCCATTCCTGACACCTCGTTTATGGAAAACTTTTCAGAGCTGTGGAGCTGAACGGAGCCCCTCGAGACACCCCAGGGTGCCCAGAGTGAGACTTGGTCTTAGCTGGGGCTGCTTCTTGACCCACTAAATTCAAAACCCCAGTGCAGAGAAGCCATTAAACCTTTCAAGAGCTTCTTGCAAATTCCCATCAAAGGGAGAGAAGGCGATTAACAGCGTGGCGAGGCTGGAGCTGCTCCCAGCCGTTGCGTGCCTGTCTGCACCGTGTTGCTCACGCGAAGGTGCGAGGAGCAGCCCGTCCCCGGCCGAGGTAGAGCTCAGGTAGGTACACCCGGCCACCGCTGCAGCCCGAGCCCTGCGCTGCAGAGATCCCACGTCTCGCTCTGGGCTGTGAGTAGCTGTTGTATTTCCACTTATTAATAGCATTTTAGTTCCTGAGCCAAAGCCCATCTAAACGGGCAGAAAATCTGTCACTGGTCCTTGCCGGGCACTTGCATGGGCTAGCGTTCAGTTTACCTCGGCAATCATAGCCGCTGCTCGTGCAAACCGGAGGCACAGGACTGAGCTTAAACGAGGGTTTAAGTTCTGGCCGTGCGAGGCTTGACCCAGTCGTGTGTTCCTGAGCACTCCTGCGCGCTGACGGCTTTCACGCGGCTTGGAAGCAAAAAGCTCTCGGACTTTCTGCTGCAGTTGAAACAGATGCAAGCGCTGGCTTTCATGGCGGATAAATAACCCGAACAGTTTTCTTGCCAAAGAGGTCCTGTTTCGTATGAGTTACTGGGGGAAGATGAGGAGCTGTTGTCACTTCTCTTGGTTGCAAGGGGATTACTCAAATGTCCAGAGGTAAGGATCCAGGCTGGTTTGTAATACATTGTATTACATTTGCCCAAACGTAAGTCTTTCTAAACTGTGCTGAGATATCCTTTGTTTTTAAGGTCCAGCATGCTTCATCCAATGGGATTTTTACCACGTAGCTGTGAAAACTACAAGAGTGGAAATCTAAGGGTTTCGCCCCCAACAGTAATCTACGCTTGGTAGTTCAGTGGTGCAATACACAACCGAAGTTTTAAAATGTGACGGTGATCCGTGGAGACTTATTGCAAGGTTTTTTCTAGAAAAGACTTCAAGCATCGTGTTTAATTTCCTAGTGCTGCGAAGTTAGGAATCCAAACCCTCCATCAGCGTGTTCCCACGGTTTTGTAAGAGGCGGGGATAAAGCTGTGAGTCCTTGCTGGCAGAGCGGTGATCAGGTCTGCTCCCATCAGTGGGATGCTGCGTTAGCGCTTGCTGAGCATGCAGCGGGTGCTGTCCTCGGGTGCCGCTCGGTAAGCGCCTGTGCCTCGTCCTCCACGGAGAAGACATCCACAGCGCCAAAACATAGCAATAGTATTGATGCAACCCAGTCTATCGTGCTCCAGCCGGCCTTTCGAATATCAGCCTGAAAGGCTGGTGCTAACCAGACTTTGCCTTTTGGGCAGCTCTAGATCATCCTTGGCTGCAGCTGGACCGTCACAGCGAGGGTGGTGAGAGCAGGACTGTGTGTATCGCAGGGCGCAAACGGCCCCGGGAGCAGCACCCTGGCCAAAGGGGTAGGTACCTTTTTATACCAAAGCAAATGCCACCTTCCCGATCCTCTTCCGTTAGCCTGAAACTGAAATCCCTGAGAAAAATGGGATTATTTATCTTGGGGGGTGCTCTCAGGTGAGGGTTGCCCATACCCTTGTCCAAAGGGCACTCCGAGCCCAGGCAGACCTTTGGGAGCAGGCAGCTGGAGACTGGGCATCTGCAAAAGCTCCCACACCATGAGGAACTGACGGTATTAACTGGTTACCTGCTTCAGAATTGAGGAAAAAAGGGGGTTTTAGCCCTTACACTTCCTAATTTAGAGCAAGGCCTTCAAACTGGGGGACTGCTTTCAGCACCGCATCCGTAGACCTCAGGTGCTGCCCAGCCCGTGCTAGCCTGTATTTCCCCCACTTTAAAACCTTGGTTAAATTCCTTTTGGTTTCCTGGCAAATCCAGCTAAATAGTTGGGATTCGGCTGCTGCCGCTCCAGAGGGCGGGCGAGGGGTCGGTGCATGGTGTGATGCCGCGGTGGGGGCCGGGCAGGCAGCGTCGCAGGCAGCTGCCTGCCAGTTCCACCCGTGCTTCCCGGCGTGAAGTGCAACGCGGCCACTTCAGATGAGAAAGGGCCTTGAAGGGAGGTAGGAAAAGGTCTCGCTGGAGCCCGAGCTAGTGAGCACTGTCCGGCTCTCTGGGCGTCTGGCTCCCCACTTGAGTCCCTGCGAAACAGGGGCGTGATCAAGGCCCACCAAGTATACTTCAGAAAGCATTTGATGCAGGGAAATGGTGCGAGTTGATAAAGAAGTCGATAACGGTCTGTGTCTGAAGTGGAACTTAAGCTAACTGCTGAAAATACTTTGAAAAGCACTGACCACAATTAAGCACTTAATCAGGAGAGAGCTGCAATTTTCTGAGGCTCGAAGTACAAAAATCATGAAGTACAGATGCAGAGATATGAAGGAAAATGTCTCTGGCAATTAAGATCCATTCTGCTCAAAGGCTGAAAATGGTATCATTGAATTACTTTTGTTGCGCAGTTGATACACTGAATTATCTAAAATGTAAACCATTGTGCCTAAAATGCCACTCAATGAGTAAAACAGCTTCTCCTGTTCAGCTGTTACTCAGCTCAGCAAATTGGCTTCTGATGGTATCTACTTTCCCTTCTTTAAAATAACATTTTAAATTGACTCTTTTTCCTCCCCCAGGAATACAGTGCTGGTTGGAAGGACCCGTGTAAGCATACCAAGGGTGAGAGGTCTACCAGGAACTCTGCTATCTGCACATAGATGCAGTGCCTAACCCGGAGCTGATGTGCAAAGCCCCCGAGGAAGGTGCTGGCGGTCCCGCAGGAGAAAGTACCGAGGTACCTGCCTCACTGTTTCTTTGCACTTACTGTTTGGAGGCCGACTCCTCCTCTGTACTTCACCCAACAGGTGGATGTGGGTTGACTGTCTCCCCCTTTATCAGGAGTACATCCATGCAACGCAACGGCCAATGCAGTTGTCCACGCCGGTGCCGTGGGTGGGTGAGGAATGCGAGGAGCCCCTTTGGCGCAAGGCGGAGCTGATGCTAGGAGGAAGATGCTATCCACAGTACTCCACAACCGTGCTGCTAGCGGGGATCAGCAGGAGCCTGCCTGCGAACCCGCCTCGGCAGGGGTTGGAGAGAAGATAAATTCAGGCTGCTCCAGCCCCGATGGCGAGCACCGTGGGGCTCTGGCCAGCAACAGGAGAGGATGACACGATGCCTTCAGGTGACACCGGAGTGCTGTCACAGGTAGGTCGGTCGCAGTCCCGTGTGTGCGGTGGTGGTGGAGGAAGGCATGCTGGCACTGTGCTAGCATCGGAGACGTGGTAGGTGCTGCCACCGGTCAGAAGGGAACTGGCTTGAAGGGACACAGAGCTAAAATGGCCTCTGGATGTCTGTCCTCTCCCTTGTGCCGCTGATGTGGCTGGAATCTGCTAACGGTGGGTACACGGGAAAAATGGCTCTGCTAAAACCAGGGATGTGTATCCCTCGCCCTCACACTGAGTCTGAAGGGCCTTGCGAGGGTGGTTTTGGGAGAGCCTCTGTTGGGCAACACGAGTGTCACGCTGGGGTCCCGGGGAGCTGGCTGCAGGGCATCGGTCAGGAGTGGCTCGCAGGGTTACTGGGAAGGCACGTTCCCTCTGCTCTGATCATTTTTTCCCTCCCAGAGGAGCTGTTGCAATGACGGAATCACTGCAAGTCCAGCTCTGCTGTGTGAATGTCTCTGCTCTTATCCTCTGTAACCCCAACGTGTTGATAGCAGATCTGCAACAAGTACCACTGGAAGTACTTTGTGCTGCAACTGCTGCTATTTCCACTTACTTTACACTTGATTATAGATGATGTTGTAAGGTTTTATTGTTGATATTTTTTTTTACATCTCTGACTTGTCAGAACTCCTTGTTACATCTCCAAGTGCCAATAAACGTGAAGCCTATATCCATCAGTCAGTTCTTGTAGCTTGTCTTGCTTTGAGAACCTGATTCCGCGTCTCCTGAAGTCAATGTGAGTCTTTCCATTGATTCCAGTGGATGTCAAGTCAAGCTCTTCTTTAGACTGAGATGGCAGGCACTGTCTCTGAATTGGCTTTGAGTGTTGTACGCCTAGTACGATGGGACCCTTATTCATCTCGGGGCCCCCGAGAGCTATATTAACAACGACGGTGTAGTCATCCTAAATAAATTCAGATGAACCCCTTGTATCACACCGCATCTTATATTTTGGGTTTGGAGGGGCACAGACAAAACTAGGATTACTACAACTGCAGGTTACCTCTTAGAGCTGTGTAGTTTTGTGTAGGCAATTTGGGAGGTGGGAGAAGACTCAAGTGGCATGTGTTACTTGTTAAAGACTGATAAGGTTGATAAACAGTGTGGCAAATTGGATAGTTGTATGCATTTTTAGTCACTCCGCTCTGGTGTTCACTTCCAAAGCTTCGTAGCAGCACAGTGTTACACTAACAGCCTATAGAGGAGTTAAGGGTAGCTTTTATCCTCTGATGACTAACATGCTGCAGCCAGATGGAATGGTATAAATCTCTTCTTACACACAACCAAGCCAAAACAAATATTATGCAATGATTAAGTGGCAACCCAAACAGAAGCAGGTGTCCTGTGGGCTGCAACAGGAAATCTTGGGTTACAAAACTCAAGATATGTTAATTTAATTTGATTATATATTTGATGGCTATCTGAAGTGGCCCATGAATAATTGATGAAAACTAGAAAAGCTGTTTGCCTTTAAAGTCGAGCTGAAGAAAGTAGAAACTGAATATTTAGGAACATAATTACTGTTTGCGTGGGTCACGTGAGAGGTCCCCACAGCCTGCCACTGTCCCTGGCGGAGGCCAGCATGTGCGGAGTTCTCCTATCTGGCTGCACTAGTGGTTTATCATAAATTAAGTAAGGGTAGTCGCACTCAGCCTAGCCAAGTTGGGTGAATAACTGGCACTCTCGCACTCGCGGGGATGCGTCTGCAGGCTGGGTAGCTCGTGGAGCCCCAGTACCCCCAGTTCAGAAGGCAGCACGGGCTGCGGATGGGACCCTCCATCCCCTCGCACAGGCTGTCAGCCGCCGAGCTGCGGAGATACGGCGGCTCCGACATCCGCGGTGTTACGTGCCTGCGAGCCACGGAGGGCTGCGTCCTGCCCAGACTCTGGCGAACACTTCCATCTTGCCCAGCGAACTCAGAACAGTCATTTAATGTGAGCAAAAGGCACTTCGTAGCGTTGGTGAGCCCCCGCTGCTACCAGCTCTTGGAGAGGGGGAGGAACCCGGTTTTGTTCGTGTTTCTGGCCATTCTCTGCAGTGGGATTGACTAAGATGTTTCCTGTTTAAAAAAAAAGGCTATTTTTCCCAATTGCTTTTTAGTATGTTCTACAGGCTTTGAGAAAAATGTGTTAAAGATGGATATGGGTGTGGGGGGTAAACATACACAGATAATCTTTATCCCGAGAAGGTTCCTTATCCTGCTCTTGTGATCCCTAGAGACCTGGCGAGAGCCGCAGTCGCCTCAGCGCAGCGACAGCCAAGAAACCAGCTCCTGAGGGTGAGCCCAAGCCCTGCTCTGCCATTGCTCTGGAGGAGGAGCAACAAAGTTCTTCAGTTCCTCTGCGGCTGAGCTGGAACAGGAACCTCCCGAAACCCAGGTAGGTGCCGCTTTCTGCACTTACCTGATGTAGCCAGAGCGTGAGCAGAGGATGACGCTGGGACTAAACTTCTCGTGCTTTGCATAGCCAAGTGTCTCTTCAGAAGATGCAATGACCTCAGCTTTGGTGGTGCTACTGAAAACCAGGTCCTTCACGTTTCCAAAACCTTTGTCTCAAATATGTGCAAAGATGCATTTGCTTCAGTTTGTGAATGATACTGATATTTGTGTTCTGTTAATAGTGTCCCTGCCCATGGCAGGGGGGTTGGAGCTCGATGGTCTTTAAGGTCCCTTCCAACCCGACCCATTCTGTGATAACCTCCCACGAAACACACCCAAATAACGACCGTGCTGAGTGAGAGCTGTGATGGTGGAGCTGCGCTCCCCTGATGAACCGTTCTTAGTCTGAGCTGGTCCCGGACCCCCTCCCAGCACCTCCAGCACCTGCAACCAGCCCTGTGTCCCAGGTGGTTGTCGCCTCCACCACCGGCCCAAGCTGGCCCCGGCATCCTGCTGCCCGTGGCCAGGCACGTTGCCCTCTCCGATAAAGGATGTTTGGCAAATAACGAGTCCTGACGGGCGGACGCGGTGAATACGATTTAAGGGTGAGAAGGCAGACCAAACCCCGTGGAAAGCTGGAGCCGTGACAAGGGTCGGATGGCAGCACTTTACCCAAAGGATCGAAGGAAGTGCGGCGTGTTTTTCTCGCGGTGGAACCGTGTAGCTCGGCTCAGAGCAAACAGTGCGACCAAAGGCTGCGCGTCCTTACTTACCAAGGAGAGGGCTGAAATGAAAGGGGTTACCTGGCAGTGACTTCTTGCTATTGTATGAGGTAGTAAACAAGATAAAGGTAGGCTGGGGAAGATGGGTAAATAGTCATTCTTAAAATAAAATAAACATCAAACTTTTATTCATCAGGGCCTTTGGAGGAGCACAATAGCGGAAGGCGCGTGGGGAGGGCAGAAAGCATTATTTACTCCAGGAAGCGATCATGAATTATACACAAAGTTGTCCAGGAGCTCCTCCGGAGCTGTGACCCCTGGCGACTTGTGAAGAAGAGAGCACACGCGTAGCAGTTTGCTCTCAGCCGAAGCAAGTGTTACACCCCACGGGCTCTAATGGAGAGATGCTGGTTTCCACGAGCTGAAGATCTGACCTCAGTAGTAACTGAGAGGTAAAAGCAAGTAGCTGGAGAACAAAAGCCTGTCTTTAGCATACTTTAAAGTCCTTAACCTAGATACAAAGCGTGGCTATAAATGAAAAGGCAGCCCTAGAATTTTAGTTTAAGCCGAACAAAATTGTCTGGTTATGGAAAAAACAGTCTTGTCTTGTTTACTGCCAAGCTTCAGCTTTACATTTGAGCTGAAAAGGGGATAAAGTTTAACAGTGATCACTCTTAGGTTCCGATTTAAATACTTGCACAACGGTTTTAGCTGAATGGGAAGTCTGGACTAACTTAGGGGTTTTTATGACAGTGGTAAAAACCTGGTGATATGTTAGGCCAGATGGCTTAAAACATGCCATTGAGTTGATTTATTCCTTCACAGACGCTGGGGTGTCCAGGAAAAAATATTTTCCAAAGTCTAAGTCTTCCAAATGCGAAGGCATTCTTTAATGAGGTTAATCGGTGTCTTCAGGCTTCGGTGGGCTTGGGATCGGCAGGAGATGGACCCGTGCATACCAGTATAGATGGAGCTTGATGTTCACATGCTCTTTGCTGAAGCGTTTTCCCTGAGCTGATACACCGCTGCTGTTATCCTTTCCTTCTTTAAATCCCTTCTGAAAACTTACGCTCACACGGAAGACAATAACGTCATGATTTTGTGATCATATGTACCAGCTGGCATTCGCTAATTTGCTACTAATTTGTTCCAGAGTGAGTTTGGACAGACCAAATTTTGGCCGGGTTTCTGTTAAATTGGACCACAGGGCACCGAGGCTGCAGTTTAATAATCAGATTATTATTATGTACAGGTCGCAAACACAGAAGTACTTGGTTCAAAAAGAATGGAGAAGAAGAAGAAGTAATGCTGAGTGTCCTGGACTGCAAAAAGGCAAAATTACTTTCAATATTACTATTCCTCTGTCATTTTAGATTAATTTTGTAATCCATCTATCGTCATGGATTTATTTTTCCCACATCTTTATATTGGAAGGAGGGGGCACAGTTACTGTACGTGGGCAGCGCCCAGCACAAAACGCACCGAGAGCGGTCGGATGCCTGCTGGTACAGACTGGGTGACCATACCTCCTTCGCTTCTCCTTCCCTCCTCGTCTTAATCAGCTTGATTGTTCCTTGACTCTGGGTTGGGTTTTATTTTTGCCTCATTCTGAAACACTTACCTTGAGAGAGCCAAAATACAAAAAGCCGGGGATGTTTCGGTTGCTGTTTTGTCCATAATACGGAGTTTTAAGTGGCCTCACTTGAGAGGGACAAATCAAGTAGTCTTCTGAAAAATGCAGCAAACAGCTGCTGTCCAAAGTCACCGCTAATGATAACATTGAATTCTCTTTTGTAATGGATTTTCATCCAGCTGTTACCTAACTCTGAGAGGCACCATCAAAGGCAAGTTCCACATTTATCTATTACTTCAAAAAGCATCCCGTAAGCCATGAGTGAGTCTTTCTTTTGACCTTTAAAGCCTTTGTCTTTGGAAATCAGTGGTAAGAATTGCATGAACCTAATGTATTTCCATCCTGGCTGAAAGGCTCCCGTGGCAGGAGTAAATTAATGAGACATCTAGCGCTGCCAGCACGGCTTTCCTTGCCTTTCCTGAACGTTGTATGTAAATTCATGCACGTTGCACATGTAAGCGCGTACGGATTTGGGTTGGCACTCATGATGGATGAGCGTGTGAAGGCAGCATCCGCGGGGCAAAGGATCTGTGAGGGTGGGATGGATGGCAATGAACGCACAACACCGGTTTCCCCTTTCTCGGCCCGTGTGGCGGGTTTGAGGACACCCTTTGCCACCGTCTGCCCAGGAAGGTGTGCTTGGCCTTCGGGCCATGCTGGCGATGCGAGCCTGAGCGTGGCGAGGCAGGGTGAGGGGACAGTGCTAGCCAGGGTCCTCTTTCCACTGGCGGCTACACACGCCTGGGAGATGGCTTGAAGGGAGGAGGAGATCGCAGCTCTGCAAAACCTGGGCTGGTTCCTGGCAGAGCCAGGGTTTCCCCCAACATCTCTAAGAGTTTACTGGAGGATGCTGAAGATGTGGCTACCTGGCATGCACGTGTAAGCAGTGTGCAAGAGGGGAAGGGCTGGTGTGATATCCCCTTGGTCTGGGCTCTGTGGCAACCTCTGAAAACACCAGGAATTCCCTTCCTCGCCTATCTGATGGTACCTGAGCCTGAAGGTGATGGGTCTGACACGTAGCCGTAGCCTTCCTCCACCTGGGAGGCAGCGGTGTGGGAATTCTAAAAATCTTTGGAGATGGGGGGTGCGTGCTGAGTGCTGCACGTGCCTCAGCAAAGGCAATGTCTCATCTCGCTTCTAGGGCACAGTAAGGTCCGGTTAGAAGCCACTTGTCTATAAATGGGTCTTCTAGGGTTGCTCCATGGGCTGTGATTTGCGCCCAGTTCCATGAAGGGGACTACAATATGCCTTTAACTAGGCTCTTGGGGCTGTTGCTGGCTCGCGTGAATAGACCTGAGGGGAAAAAACCCTCAAGGGTTGCTTTGCTGCAGCGTTATCTGAAAGCACGCGTTTGAGGCTGATTCCTGCCGTATTTTCTGAACTAAGCACATTTCTGCTTGTGCCTAGGGTGCGGGAGGAAAGCTGCGCCACGGGCCGGACTTTCTGAACCGCTGGGGCGATTACAGAAGCAGAAACATGAAGGGGAGGAAGAGGAATGAGCAAACCCAACGGCTGCTGCGGGACGTGAGCTTCCTTACCCGGCACTGCCGCCCTGGGAGCGGCACCGCGCTGTGCCCCTCTTGCTTGCCGCGCACGGAGCAGGGCAGGTCGCAGCTGCACCAGAGAGGGAGGAGGAACTCGTTTTACCCTGCGAGATACGCTGCCAAGTCCTCCTCCGTGGTGTAGCAGAGGATGAAGGCTGGGCTGAGCCTTGGATAGGGGCGGGGGGGACTTAAGGCCACTTTTATCCAAAGTGTATTGAAGTTGAATGACTTGGTCTGGTCTTGGGTAAGAAAGCACGGGTGTGTTATCCTCTTTTTAGGAGTCATGGTCTTCAGACTTTTGTGGGACAACTTTAACTGGGAGGGGGGAATGTCTGAATAAGAAAATAGCTGGGAAGCTCCATGACTGGGAAAGCTTTTCAGGTTTTTTTCAGTCTTGAACAACAGAAGACGTGAACTCTCTTCCTGCGAAAGACTTTCCTGCAGGATGTGTACGACGCATCCCGAAGGTCGCGGGGAGAGAGAAGCTCTCCTGCGCGCTGTTGGCAACCTGCGCATCTCCATCAGCCTCAGTGAGCGCCCACGTCGGCAGCGTGACCGCAGGGCCGGGGGGCACAGCCCCGCCACCACCTCGGGGACGGCACCAGAACCGTGCTCCAGGAACCGGGAAGAGGCAGGGACTCCCCTGGCTCCAGGTTGGTGCTGTAGAGCACCCTGCTCCCAGCAACCATCACCAGTACCCCGTCGTTCACCGGTACAGACACAACTGTACATGCTGAAAGGATCCTGTGCTTTAAGGCCCCCAAACCTCCCCCGTCCTATATATTCCCTGTGGTCAGAGTGGGTTTGGGATGTTAAGATGCTTCAGTTCCTCATATGTTTGTTTCTCCAAGTTGGATTGGTATACTTTTGGTTTGTGTTCTTTGCGCTAAAACAATAAATAATGAGCAGAATACACATACACTCTTTCCCCACCTGTTCTTTCCTTAAATAGTCAAAATAGGTCAGCCTGTTTGACCAGATTGAGCTGTGGTGGCGAGAATATGATTTTACACAATTTATTCTGAGCAGCTTTGCTGGCAGTTTTTATCTCGCGGATAACTTTCTCCCTGAAATGGTGCTAAACCCCATGAAATAGAGCAGATCTCGATGCAGAATCAAGGGGCTCTGTTTAAGTGAACCTGCAACGTTTCAAGGCAAGTTTCTCTGAGCTCCTGGATTTTTACATCACATTTTGAATGTTTTCTGTTGATAGCATTGACATGATTTCTAGCGGTTAAATCCCAACTATGTAAGCAGAATTAGGGCCTATTATATGTACCCCAGTTGCCTCAAACTGCACAAACCTTATTTCTGTAAAACAATAAAATATGTTAAACCTTAAAATGGAGATGTGATAACTCACATTTTAAATTATTTTTGCCTGATGTATAAAACTTTTGTTTTAAAGAATTTGTTGTCAGATCTGCATGCCGGTATGTCCCTGCGGTGCCTCGAGGGAACTGCACGTCGATGCTCGTCTTTTGTCCGTGGGACAGACTTTGATTTTTGCGGTTGGCCAAACTTGGGGAGCATGTGGTCAGCCTGGGAGCCTGCGGGAGGGAAGGATGCTGCACCCGAGCTCTAACCCGCATTTCGGGCTTCAATCCTTTGTTTTCCAACCAAAGGCTTGTCCTCTGCACCCAGAGCACCCCAGGATCTCTGAACGTGCTGGTCATCCAAATGTTTTGGGGGGACCAGCCTGCCCCAGCCATGGGTATGGCCAGGAGGGGAGGGAGGAGGGGGGGTGCTGCCTGTCCAGCCCCCCGGGCCAGCTGGTGTCGGCGGCATGAAGAAGTCCGGGGTGCTGAGCTGGTGCTGGAAGATGCCACTGAAGCCTTCTGCGTTGGGAACTGGGGTGCCAGCCCCCCTCCCGTGGGTGACAGGTAAGGTCTGAGCACCCAGGAGCGGCGGAAGGACAAATGCTGGAGCGTCATCCCAGGTGAGTGGCAGCTGCCCGGCCAGCTCGGCCACGAAGCCGCAGCACGGGGGGAGCAGCGCCGCGTGGGGGGGGAGCGTGGCGGGACAGTCAGGTCTTGCCCCCAGCCCTCCGGCACCCTTGTGTTTGCTTCTAGGGCTTCTTATATGTGTCTGTGTGTATACATATAAAAAAATGAAGAGCTGGAATTGTTGGCTCTTTTTATATGTGTAAAAAGAATCATTAGTTGACAGCTGTGTTGCAAACATCAGCAACTTCACCATCGCTGGCTGGTGCATCAGCTGAAGGGAAGCCTTGCTGTTTACTGAATTACATGCGAAATTTACTGATGCATCGCCTGGTGAGAAATAAGCATGGAATGGATGAGCCCGTGAAGGAAAAGGGAGCTTTCTGGGGCTGGAAGTGGGTTATCTTCTGGGGAAGAAATGGAGATCTCTGTTTTGGGGAGTGCTTGTCGTGCTCCACCCCAGCGGGATCGGCAGAGCCACCCTGGCCCGTGGCCCAGCGGTGCCAGGCCTTGTCCTGGCAGTTTATTTCGGTGAGGGCTGCATCTGTTTCTTCCGAAGCATTTCCTAACGGGGTCAGTGTACCGAGGGGTGAGCACACAGCGCTGCTGTCGGGGACGGGAGCTGATGCTTTCTCAGGATTGATTTGTTGTTGTTGTTGTTACAAAGGTGTCCTAACTTGCTTGCGATGAGCTTTAACCTCAAAAGGGGACAAAACCATAGGTCGGGCTCTTGGTTTTGACACAAAATGTGAGTATTGACATTCTTTTAAAGCTTATTTTGGCTAGCACAACAAGCCGAAGAGCACAGGGAGGAGACGAGCTCAGCTGAGCATCCCTGTGGCTACTGCACAGTGCGGTGGGCTATCTGGTGGTGGTGGGGAGCCTTGCTGAAGGCACAGCCGGGCAAGCCCGAGGCTACCAGTTATTTGGCCTTTCCCAAAGCACTTTTGGGTTAGACCATTCAGAAAAGGGGTGCCCTGGTGAGATGCCTCGCTGCCTTTGAGCGTGCGAGCTGGAAGTGCCCGCAGTGCCTTCGGAAGCAGGCTGGCAGCTGCAGCCAGTGCCGTGGCTGCCAAGGCTGACTTGAGGCAGGGCCGAGAGGAGCGGGAGGGCTGGGAGGGAAGCGTGCGTGCGCTGTCGCTTCGTCTTCAGCGCCCCGAAACGCTGCGCTGCCCTCCCTCTCCCTGCTGGGTCTGCTCTTCTGGGGTGGGTCATCGGTCACAGTTACGCAGCTGTAGTGAAATAGGGGTGAAGGCTTTGCCTGGGACTCGGAGACGCGGTGTTTGCCCAAAAGCTGGGTTCCCGGCCCGTGAGGGGCTGCTTGACCCCTGGGGTGGAAGGGGCAGCAGCACCACCAGCGCGGGCAGCAGGAGTCCCCGCTTCTATGGTGTCTTGCCCCACATAAGGATGACGGGACAGGTATTTTCACACCTTGAGCCCTGCGCTGCATTTCAAAGCGCTTTCCTTCGGGGGGAGAGGCGGGGTGCTGGCGGGACCCTTCCCCTGACCCCCTGGAGCACTCCCCATCCACGCCCCGGTCCACCTGCCCTGCCCGCGCTGCTGCCGTGTCACCGGGCGGGTGTGAGGGCCCCTTCCCCGGGGCGAGGCTGTGAGTGGGCTCCTGGCCGGGGCCGGGACCCCTCCTCCGAGCCGGGGGGGGGGGGGGGTGGGTATCCCCGACGGCGCGTCCCTTATCCGGCAGCGCCGCCGTGCGGCCGCCCGACGGGGCGGGGGCGCGGTCGGGGGCCGGTGCCCACCGTCTCGGCTCCCCCGGGTGTCCCCCCCCGCCATCCCCGGGGGAGCGCGGAGGGGCAGCGGGCCTCCGCCCCGGCCTCCGCCGGGCTGCGCGGCGCTGCGCGGGGCTCTGCTGCCTCCCTGCGGCCGCCGGCCCCGCACCGCGGCGGGGAGGGGGGGAACATCTAATCCATCCCTCCCGCTGCAGAAAGCGGTAACCCCCTGAATTGTTTCCTTTTCGGGGGGACAGCGGTGGGCCGCTGGGTTGGGGGGGGCCGCGGGGGTTCTTTGCAGCTGCGGGGATAACGGGGGGGTGATGCGGCGGGAGCTCCGCGCTCCTGCAGCCGCCAGTGCGCGTCTCCCGAAATACCGCCCAGGGCCGGCTCCCGCCGCACCGGGCACGCCGGGGGGCGGCCCCCCCGTGTCCCCCGCAGCCCTTCCCCACCGGCCCCTTAATAAACACCGCCGAGAATTGCCCTTATACTTTGTAAATATTGGATTAGCTTTTCATTGACCGGCTCTCTTGAAAAGACCCGAAAAATCCACACCGGTTCCAAACTAAGCCAAACAGTCAATAGGTGACGAAAGTAAGTTATTTCCAGGGCTTAACGGGGCTTCCAGCTCATTATCAGGTTATCGGAGGCGCCTAAATAGTTCCTTCCCCGCGAGGGGGTGGAGGAAGGAGAAAAGAGGGGAAAAAATTGGGGGGAAAAAAAAATAAAAAAGGAAAGGGAGAGGAACGCCGGGAGCGGGGCGAAGAGGGGCCTGAAGCCGGGCTCAGCTCCTCACCCGAGCAAGCGCCCGGTTGTGCCCCATATCGCGATCGGCGGAGCGTGTCGCGATCGGCGGCGGCGGGCGACTCCCCTCGCAGCGCCCGGGGCGGAGGAGCGGGGCGCAGCGGGCGGGGGGACGGGCAGCGGGGCAAACCGGGGGGCTGCTGCCAGAAGTGCAGGCAGGAGGGGTGTCGGGGGGGGGGGAGCGGAGGTGCCGGACCCCCCCAGGTGCAGCCTCTGCGCTGCGGGGCCGCTCCGACACCGGATCGACTCCAGCGCGCAGCAACGCGCCCGCGCAGCGCTGCGCATCCCCGCTGCCCGGGGTGCTGGAAATGCCAAGGATGGCTGGGTGGGGGGGTCCCCCCTTTTTTTCCTTCTTTTTTTTTTCTTTTTTCTTTTTCTTTCCTTTTTTTTTTTTTCTTGTTTCCTCCTTCCTTTTTTCTTTTTTTTTCCCTGTTTCTTTATTTCTTTTCGTTATTTCTTTTCTCTTTTTCCGTTATTTCTTTTTATTTTTTCTTTTCGTTATTTCTTTTTTCTTTTTCTGTTCTTTTTCTTTTCTCTTTTTCTGTTACTTCTTTTTTCCTTTTCTGTTATTTCTTTTTTCTTTTTCTGTTGTTTCTTTTTTCTTTTTCTGTTATTTCTTTTTTCTTTTCCGTTATTTCTTTATTATTTTTTCTTTTTTTCTTTTTCTTTTCTTTCCTTTTTTTTTCCCTTTTTTTCTTTTTTTTTTTTTCCTCTTTTTTTCTTTTTTCTTTTTTTTTTTTTGTTTGTTTTTCATCTTGGCCCCCCTTTCTCGCTCTCTCCCTCCCTCCGACGGCCTGCCTTGCACAACGAGGAGCCGCGACAAGAAAGGGCCGTTTCTCCGGGGGCGAAGCGGGACGTGCCAGCCCGCCGCGCGGTACGGCCGGCCCGCGGAGGGAGGCTGAGCCTGCATAACATTACCGGCCCTGAATGCAGCCTTGTTCTGCTGCCCGCCGCGGCCTCCGCGCAGCGCGGGCAGCGCAGGCAGCGCAGGCAGCGCGGGCAGCGCGGGCAGCGCGGGCAGCGGAGCTCCGCCGGCGGGCTGGGGCGCCGGAGCGGCGTCGCCCCGGGTGTTACGGGGGAGATGCGCTCGGGTCGGGGGGGGGGGCTGTAATTTCCTGTGAAATGAGGGAGAAACTTGTCAGCGGGAACCGGGAGAAGAGGAGGGCCTCTGTTAGCCTTCAAAGAGAGAGGGAGAGAGAGGAGAGAGGGAGAGAAAGAGAGAGGGATTCTTTTTCCTTGTTTCCCCCCTCTTTTTCTTTTTTTCTTTTTTTTTTTTTTTTCCAGAATAGATATAGCACGAATTTTTAATTCGTCTTCCTTTCACAGACAACAATGCTGGTTTTGAAAGCTGGGCACAATTTGGGTTTTGTGAGGGGTCCCCCGGCCCAGCTGGCCATATGGGATACAACATGTAGAACATGCCTAACAATGAGCACGAGTGACAGCCCTAACAAAACGCAAAGGACACTGCTCCCTGACTCCGAGATGGACTGCCTCCCATCAATGAATTGAATGGCCCTAAAAAGAAGGGGGGGGGGGGGGGGAGGCAGAGGGAGGGGGGCCCACCCCACCCCCCCAAACTGTCTCTGCTTTTTTCCTCCCCCCCGGCCCGGCCCAGCCCTGGCTGCCTCGTTAATATGCACGCCTCTAACATGCTCACCTCCCTGCCTCCCCCATTGTGCTGTTTTGTGAAGTCTACTGTATATTGTGCAAAGATAGACTGCCCGGAGCTGGCCCGGCAGCATGGGAGATATAAGGCCACGGAGGTTAGGGCCACACAACTGGTTTTATAGACTTAGCAGAGCCTGGGGGGAAAAAAAAAAATAAAAGAAGAAAAAAGTGACGATTTCCCCGATTTTCCCTCTCTCCCGCGCCCGGCTCGCTGGGGCTGGGGAGGGGAAAACCTGCCCGTGTCCCCGCAGCCGGGCCGCGGGTCCGGGACCCCGGCGGGGCCTCCCCGGGCTGGACAGCCGGCTGCTCCGCCGGCCCGGCCGCCCCTCTCCCGGTGCATCAGGCCGGGCGGCCCCGCCGCCTGGCTCCGCCGGTGCGCACGCAGGTTGCCGGCGCCGTCCCCGCCGCGAAGCCGAGCGGCTCCCCGGCCTCGGGTGGGGTGGGTAAGGGCTCGGCCGGCGGGGAGGTGGAGGAACGAGAAAAGAGGAGCAAAAGAAAGATATTAAAAAGAGAAAAGGGGGAAAAAAAAACCAACCCAGCCGCAGCGCGGAGGCTGTGCCCGGGGCTCTGCGGCCGGCGGAGGCTGCGCCGGGGCGGAGAGGCGCGCAGGGGCGCGGCGGGGCCGGGGTGCTGCGGCCCGGTACCGGTCATCTCTTCGCTTTGGGCGTTGAACCGAACCGGCCTGGCTCGACCCCGGCGGGACGGGGCGGGCGCTGCCCCAGCCTCGGCTCCAGCCCGGCCCCAGCCCGGCCCCGGCGCCCGTCACACGAGACAAGCCCCTTTTTTATATTTTTTAAGCTCCTTTACCATCCTAAAATGGCAGGGGAGGGCGAGGGAGCACCCAGCTGCCCCGGCTGCGCCCAAACCCGCTCCGAGCCGGGGCCGCGCCTGCCCGAAACCGGCCGTAACTTCACCGGGGCCGGGCTCGGTCCCCGTTTCGCCCCGGCTGAGCCGCCCAGCTCCGCCTCTCCTCTCTCCTCTCCCCTAGCCCCCCTCCCCCGTTATTTTTGGGGGGTGCCCCAGGTGTTAACCCTTTCCCCCGACCTGCCCGAGCCGCCGGCGCGTCCCCGAGGGCTGAACCCGAAGTTTCCGCGCTCCGCCGCCGGGCGAGCGGCCCCGGCCCGGGGAGGGGGCATGGTGGCCGAGGACCCCAGCGGCACGGGGGGCACCGCCGTGTCTAAAGGCACAACCACAGATACTCAATAATTCTCCTGCCCCCCGTTTTTCGCCAGCTCCGGGTGTTGCGGAGGAGCCAGGCTGAAGCCGACCGCCCCGGAAAAAAAGCCGCTTTCCCCCGAAAAAAAAAAAAAAGGAGTTGGGGGCGCGGGAGCGGCGGGTGGGGGGGCCGTGGGGCCCTGCTCGGCCGCGTCTCCCCGTGGGGCCCGCCTGGCCCCGCTGGCCCCACGCCGGGCTGAGCCCGGCCCGATCGCCGCCCGCCGCCGGGGGATGCGGGAGGCGGCCGCGGGCGCCGGGACTCGCACAAAAACGGTTCGTCGTTGTTATCGGTTCCTTCTCCGTTTTTTTTTTTTTTCCTCTCTTGAAACACAGCTTTTTTAAAAAAAAAAATAAATAAAAATTCTTATTAAAATAGCGAGAGCGCGGGTGCGTGCGCGATGAGCCGCTTTCCCGCGGCGCTGCGCGGGGAGCGTTCCATCCGCGTTCCTTTTCCCTCTGCCCGCGGTTCCTCGGGAACGGTCGTGCGCAACCCCCAAATAAGAGAAAACAAAACGGACGCCCCGGCTGCGGCTCACGGCAGCGACCATCCGCTAAAAATACAGACCCGCGCCCGCTAACAGTGGCCGAAAATCGCCCTGGGAGGGGGGCGGCGGAGCTCTCCGTCTTGGGGTGCTCCGGGCGCACGCACCGTCCTCACAAAACCACAGGAGCAGCGGGGGGGTTTTATTCTTTATTTTTTTTTTTTTTTAAATTGTGACGACCACCCCCCCCCCTCCTCTTTTATTTTAGTTGTAGGTAGACAGGACCACTCTGAATGGCGCAAAAAATTTCTGTAAACAATGACGCACAAAAACACCTCCCCTCCCTTTCCCCCCCCGCATCCCCCCGAAATGAAACCGAGCCCCCCGCCCCCCCCCCCCAAGAAAAATGGAGGGGAAAAGAAACGGGAGAGGGAAAAAAACCATAATAATAATAATAATAATAGCAATAATAATAATAATAATAGCGTTTCCCTCTCCATTCCTTCCCCCGCAGTTTTGATTTTATTTTTGGAGCATCAGTCTGTCTCTTTCTCTCTCTCTCTTTATTATTTTTGTTTTTCCTCCTTTCCGGGTGGGCGCGGGTGGGTGCGGGCAGCGTGTGCGTGTGTTGCGCGCTCCCCTCCAGCGTTCACCAAGTCCATTGCTGAGCTTGTACCAAATGGTGTGCTGTGGGGTACTGGGGGTTGCTGGTAGCGCTGTACTGGGCGTTGTATTGCATATGCTGTAGAGACTGGGCGCTATAGGCGGAGAAGGGGATTCCCGTCTGGAAAGTCGCGGCTGCCAAGTCCTGAGCTTTGAGCGTGTGGCAGGGCTTGCCGTCCCTGACTAAGACCGGCACGGCCACCCGCCGCGGGGAGGGGAGAGGAGTCACTTCCATACCTTTCTCGGCCCGGGCCCGCTTCATCTTGTAGCGGTGGTTCTGGAACCAGATCTTCACCTGCGTGGGCGTGAGGCGGATCAGGCTGGCCAGGTGCTCCCGCTCCGGCGCCGACAGGTACCGCTGCTGCCGGAACCGCCGCTCCAGCTCGTAGGTCTGCGCCTTGGAGAAGAGCACCCTCCTCTTCCTCTTCTTCCCCGCGTCCCCGCCGCCCGCCGCCTCCTTCTCGTTGTCGGGCGACTCGTCGGCCGACGGCTCCGGCGATTTGGCCGAGGGGTCCTGGCCGCCGCCGCCCGCCGTCAGCCCGTGCACTGCGGAGAGTCCGCCGAGAGCGCCCCGTTAGCGGGGGGGGGGCCGCGCTGCGCGCCCCCCGCATCCCTCCCGCCGCCCGGCCGTGGGGGGGGGGGATGATGGAGGCACCGGCCGGGGCTCAGCCAGCCGTGGCGAGCGGCGACCCCCCCCCCCCCCCCCCCCGCGGCCCCTCGCCGCCGTGGAAGCCCCCGCGGGCGTGGGGCAGGTCGGCGCGGCGCTGCCCCGTCCCCGTCCCGGTCGCGGTCGCCGCGGCGCGGTACTCACGGGAGTATTGGATGCCCTCGGCGCTCGCCAGCCAGCGCGTGTAGGGATTATCGCTGTTATCGTAGAAAGGGTTCTTCAAAGGCAGCGTCTGAACAGTGTCCAAGGGGGTTTGTCCCAAAACTCCCGCTTTCTTGGGCGGCTCCGGCGCCTCGCTCTCTTCCTCGCCGCCCTCCGCGGCGGAGCCGTCCTCATCGTTGGTGTCGGGGAGGTCCAAGATGTCCTTCACCGAAAAGCCCGTCTTTGTGTTGGTCAGAGACATGTTCCGGCCAAATTTAGGCAGGGAAGTTGGAGGAGCAGCTTTCGCCGATCCGCCGCGTCACGGGCGCCCCACGCACACGCGGAGCGGCGGCGACCACGCCACGCGCGCACGCGGCAGCCGGGGGAGGAGGCTGCGGGGCGGCGGCACGCGTGGAGCAGGAAAAGAAAAACAAAAAAAAAATAGAGTAATATAGGTATATATAGAAAAAATCACGGAAGGGTTTTGTGCAAAAGAAGCGGCGGAGCCCCGGCCGCAGCGGTGGATCTCTGCGGCGGTGCTTTCTACGGGCTTGGTCTGCCACGGGGGAAATTCAGAGAGGGGGAGCAGCAGCTGGCTTCGGAAATAGTTTGTAACTCCAGGGGAAAAGGGGAAAGACACGCCAAAAAAAAAAAAAAAAAAAAAAAGGAAAAAAAAAGTAAACAAAAAAAAAAGAAAAAAAATCACTTCTGGATCTTGCTTAAACCCCCCGAACCCGTGCCTGCCGCGGGAAAAAACCGAGCCATTGCGGGAGCGAACAGTCCATATAAGGCTGGTCCCCACACATGAACCTGCCGAGAGGAGGGAGAAAAAAAATACATTAAACCCGGGAAAGGTTGGCCACGTGTGGGCGGGTCTTGGAAGTCAAGTGGATGAAGACAGTGTTTGCAGATGTGAAATTGCGGGTTTTGGGCGAGCTCCGAGCTTCCACCATTGGTGATGAGTGGTATAACGTGTCAGTTAATTACCGGCGTGGGGAGGGCCCTTCCGCGGGTGTGTGTGTGTGTCAGCGAGAGAGGGAGGGTGTGATTTTCTTTCTTTTTTTTTTTTTTTTTAAACACGGTATTTACATACAAAGAGCCTCGCACCAGCCCGATATTCCGCACACTCCAAAGTGTGTTTTCCACCGACTGCCTTGAAAAGCAGGGTAAAAAAAAATAATAATTGGGGGGGGGGGGGGGGGTGATAAGGAGCGAGGGAGGCTGCGTGCGCGGTTCCCCAGCCCTCCCGCGCAGCCTGCGCGCCCACGCAGAGCCGGGGGCAGCGGTTTTGCGCGGGGACGCGCTCAAAGCCCCGCGCGGGACCGAAACGAGAGGCGGCTCAGATGGCAAGAGACCAACTTATCTAAACCGCCTAGGTCAATATTTTGGTTGAGGCTTAGGGATGAACGCTGGAAATTAAACAGCAAGTAATTGATTCTAGTTTGCTCCGAAATTAACCGAACTGGCAAAACGCGATCGTCAGTCACGACCCGCGGAGATCCGGGAGGTGATTACTGGGGGGGGGAGGCTTTATTTGAAGAGGTCTCATTGATTTTGCCTCCTTCTTCCAGGGGAATAAAACTCAGCCCGTTTGGTTAATTTAATGGGCTGGAGCCCAATGGAGTTTCGAATATGACTGAATTAATTTTTTTCTTTTCTTTTTCTCTCTCTTTTTTTTTTCCTTTCTTTTTTTTTCAGGACCTGGGGAAGGAGGGGGCTAAAGGAGGGGTTGCTTTCCAAAAAGGGCGTTTGGAAGGCCGGATCTCCAGGTGTCACACACAGACAGACACACAGACACACGCGGCGCCGGCAGCCGCGGAGCCCCGCAGCAGCCCCGGCCGCGGGTCCCGGCGGAGCGGCGCGGAGCGGCCGCGGAGGCTCCCCCTGCCCGGCCCGGGGGTGGAGACCGCCCCCCTCCCCAACTTCTTCCCTCTCTATCTGCCTGCCCCCAACTTTTATTTTCATTTCCCTCCTTCCTCCCCTCTCCTGCGCCCGCCGAGGACCCTTGGCCGTGCGCATCCTCGCCGGGCACGGCCCGGACCTTCCCTTTCCCTTTCCCTTTCCCTTTCCCTTTCCCTTTCCCTTTCCCTTTCCCTTTCCCTTTCCCTTTCCCTTTCCCTTTCCCTTTCCCTTTCCCTCTCCCTTTCCCTTTCCCTTTCCCCTTTCCCTTCCCCTTCCCCTTCCTCTTCCCCTTCCCCTTCCCCGAGCCGCCCCGCAGCAGGACCCCGGCCCGGGACGGGCTTGTGCGCGGGGATGATGATGGTGTGCAGGGAAGGAGGGGGGGGGGGTACAATTTGGGAGTCTCACCACCACCTTTATTTCTGGGAAGGAAAAGTTGGCGGAGTTTCTCTTCCCGGAGGAGGGAGCGGGCACGGGGCTGCTGGTGGTGGGAAGAGGAGGAAGACGGTCCCTCAGTCATCCTCCTACTTGCCGATCAATTTATTCGCACCTTCCCCTCCTCTCCCTCCCCGCTGCCCCCATCTTTCCTCCCCCAGCCCCCAGCCTGCCTCCCATAAAGTATGTGATGTGGCTGACAATGCCCAGGGATTTTTTTTTCTCTCTCTCTCCCCCCCCCCCTTTTTTTTTTTTAAGCGAGCCCCTGAGCACATCCTGGGTGGTCGGACCCGCGCAAACACAAATACAACCCTATGGCTAAGCTGGAAACAATGTCCGCAATGTAGACAAATGTCCGGCTTCTGTTGGAACCCTTTGTCTCGGCGCAGTTTTTGCATTTATTTCAGTGGCGAAATAATACGTGATTGACGCCCTCTTTCAATGCGTCCTAACTGTTGGGAATAAATCTGAGGTTGTTCCTAGTTGTCATGGTATTCAACCGCGCTCAATGCCTATCTCTTCATCCATTTCGGAGTCCTTCCTCGATATCGAGGGAACCCCTTCGGGCGGGCGCTCCCCCGCTCCGCTCCCCGGTCCCGGGGGAGGGGCCTGGGACACGCACCGGCCGCGGAGCTGCGGTTCCCAGCAAAGCTCGGCCTTACCGAGGGCTTTTCTCCCGCCCGGGCCGGGGGTCCCGGCGGCCTTTCGCTCGGATTGGGGCGGGACGGGCTTTCAACGCCTTCCCGCCGCGGCAGCAAGGACCCGCGGTAGCAGCGACAGTCGCGACAGCGGCAGGACGGCGACACGACGTCCCGAACTGAAGCAGCCCGGCCGAAGCCAAGCCGGGGAGGGACGGGCAGAGCATCCCCGGGGCCGGCGGCCCGGCTCGGGCGGGCGGCTCCGCTCTCGGCGGGAGGAGCCGCACCTCGAATAGCAGCAGCAGCAGCAGAAATAATAATAAAAATAATAATAACGACAACAACAATAATAGTAATAGTAATAAAGAACCCCTACCCAAACGGACGCGCAGATGCCCCAACACGGGCAGCGCGTCCGGCGAACCCCTCGCGACGTGGGGCCTGAAGGCGGCGGGAGCGGGGGGTGCCCACGGGAGGTACCCACGCCGCCCGGCACCACCTGAGCGGGGAAGGTTTTCCCAGGGGGGAGCAGGCGCTGGCGGCCCGATAACCCGCGGGGAACAATGGTCCCTTGTGGGCACACAAAGCCCCGGGGGCCGCGGCCCCCTCCCCACGCCTCCCCGCGGCCCGGCAGCGGGGTCGGGGGGGGTTTCCACGCGCGGGGCGATGCCTCTCTCCCTCCGCACCGAGCCAGCGGCCTGCGACGCTGTGACGCCACTGGCGGGGGGTGACGTAAGAGCCGCTCGGGCCCTTTGACGTCAGGAGGGGTCGCGGGGCCAGGACGCAGCCCCACGCCGCCCGTGCCCGGAGCAGCGCTGCGTGGGGGGAAAACCCGACGGCAGCCCGGCGGCTATCGCGACAGCGCCGGGGGGTGCTCCCGGCACCCTTCGTGCCTTTCCCCGCGCCGTGTTCCCCTCCCAGCGCCCCGCTCGGAGCCCACCGGCCGCGCTGCCCGCGCCCCGCGCCGGCCCGGCCCTCCCCACGCGCGGGACCGTTCGGGTGGGGGGGATGCTCCAGCGCTACGGCGAGGGGGTGGCACGGGAGGGGGGCCTGCCGGGGGGGCCCCCCCAGCCCGCTCCCGCGGGGGCTCGCCCCGGCGGGCTTATTTGCACAAGCCCACAGGAGGCCGGCGGCGCGGTGCGTGTACACAGGCTGAGTGGCTGCACTTCAGGACAAGTGCCTCTGCTAGCGGGGGAGTGTTTACCTGTTTACTTTCACAGGTAGCTCAAGCACCCGCCATTCGCCTCCGCTCCCTCTCCCCTGGACCTTCCCCCCCGCCCCGAGCTGCGTGGGCAGCGGCCCCCCCCACCCCACGGGCGGCGGGTGTTGATTTTAGCGGGGTTAAAGCTTGGTTTTTTTTGTTTTTAAGAGGCGGGAAGAGACACTCGGTGGGGGATAAGAGAGGGAAAGAGCCCTTCTGAGCGGCTCTCCGCGGCTGCGGTGCCCGGGGAGGCGGCGGCGTGTGCGGGGCGCGGGCCGGCCGGCGCTCCCCGTTCACGCGTGGCGGGGGCGGCCCGGCCCCGCCACCCTGTACCCGCAAAGCGAGCAGGCGACCCGGGGGAGCGGCGCGGGGTTTCGCCACGCCACGGGCGGCCCGTGGGTTGTGTTTTTAAGCGGCGAGGTGCCTTGGTTCCCTTGATCGCGCCTCTCCTCTGGCCGCCGGCCCCGCTCCGCGCACGGCGCCGGCTTCTCTCCCTCTGTTTCAAGCCACGGACGCCCCCGAGTTCATTCCCTTCGCTGCCGCGCGGTATCATATACCTCTATGATATATAATAATGTATAATACCTATATAAATGAATGGGAGGGCGTTTGGCGGGAGCCTGCCGCTGTTCCCCCCCTCCCTGCTCGCACCGGCCTCTAACCCGTCCCCGCATCGCATCTCCGCCAACAGCCGTCAAGTGGATTAGTTTATTGTTTGGTTAGACCCGAGGTGCGAGCTATTGTTTTCCCTCACCCCGGACCACAAACAAACAAACAAAACACGGGCTGCACCTTGCCGCTCGGTACGGGTTCGCCGAGCCCACGCAAAGCCTTTGTCGGGGGGACAGGTTTATTTTGTCTCTTCGAACGGGCTACACTGGAAATAAATAGGGAAAGGGAAGCGCAGCCCATGTCGCTCCGGATAATTGTTATTAGGAGCTTCACCTCGGGAGCATCCCCTGTAAGCAACACCCTCTTTGTTTTAAAGTGGGGGGGGGGAAGGAGAGCCGCGTCGTTACAGGCGACATCTTTTGTGGGTGATAAAAAACCTCAAACCAAACCCAAAATAAAACGACCGCTTCTAAATAAACCCTCCGAGAGCCCCGCGCAGAGGGTTTTAAATTGGGATTTCCAGCCGTAAAGCGCAGAGATGCTGCCGGCTCTGCGGCGGCTCCGCCGAGGAGGGGACGCGGCCACGGCCACGGCCACGCCGGGCCGTGGGCAAGGGAGCGGGGACGCGGATCCCACGCCACGGGTTACCTCGCACACCGGCATCCTGGCCGCGGCGGGGAGGGAGAGAGCGTAAAAAAAAGCATATTTCCCGAAATGAGGGGAAAACGGAGCCCTCGGAATCCTCCGTCGCTTTCAAGAACTTAATTGTAACGTGCGGGGCGCGGAGTTTCTGCGGGGGGAAATTCCCGTCTCTTTTCACGGCTGGAAAAATGGCATCGACAAAGGCGTTAAGGCTGTTTTGGGGAAAAGAAAACAGGGGGAAAAAAGGGATAAAAAAAGGGGGAAGATTCTCCCGCGCACAGAAAGGGAGCCGGCACCAGCCTTCCCCATGGAGGCTCAAGAGAAAGCCCCTGCCACCCCCAAAATCCCGGCGCCGGCCTGCCTTTCTCCCGCAGACAATTAAATCTTCTCCAGGACAGAGGAATCTAAATGAGCTTCCCTATTCTCACGATTGCTCTATCTCCTTCCCCCCGAAGCTTCAAAGACGGAGAAATCCTTCCAATTCACCGATATTACTTATAAATTTGTAGATCCGGATCTCGCCTGCCCCCCAACCAACCTCCCGAGGTGGCGAATTGTAATAGAAATTGGGATTTTTTCCCCCTCCTCCCTGGGGGCTAACGGGGTTATGTCAGAGCCGGAGGGCACATGTTAGGGCTTTGATAAATGCACTTTAATGAGATCTTTGAAAATATTGCCAATAGTGGCGGAGGCAGTTTGTTAAGGCCATGCGTGCGAGCACAAAGCCGGGAGCCCGCAGCCCCCCGCAGCCCCCCGACCCGGCTATTTGTTTGTCTTCTTTAATTCCCCCCCTCCCCCGGCGAAAGCTCTAAGCCCGGCCCGGGGCCCCCTTCCCCTTCCAGTCTATTCTAAACCGGTTTATTTGCCGGGCAAACGTTTCGCCCCCCCCGGCGAGCCCCCCGGCTGCATTCGTTCCCGGCTCTCTAATGATTAAACGTGTCCCGACGAGATTAAGCTTTGTCCGAGGTGTTTCTGCGCGGGAGGGAAAACCCGACCCGTCTCGCCGGGGGCGGCCGGAGTGCGGGGATTGACGGCTCAGGGCACTTTCTTATCTGAATTTACTTCCCACACCCGCACGCTCAACACGGAGGGCTCAGCGGGGAGCGCGCGGGTAGCTGGTGGGTGCGTGTCGCGCGTGGGGGTGCCGGGTTAAGCCTCCGAGGAAGACTCCGGCGCAAGGCGGGGGGCAGGCGCTTTTCGGGAGAAGGACGGGGAATGGTCCGCCCGGGGGGGGGGGACTCGGCCCAAGTACTGGGGCCCGAGTCGGGGCGCACACGCGCGGCGTGGGTAACACCGGGGAAACGGAGGGAAGAAATCAAGGAGGAGGGAGCGGGGCGGCGGGCAGAGCCGGGGCCGGCGGCCGGGCGGGGGCCGGGGCCATTCCCGGTCCTCTGGCGTACTCTGCCGTCGCAGCCGAGAAGTGTCCCGCCGCCGGGGCAGGGGGGGGAGCGCCCCCGGCTCCCCCCTCCCCGGGCCAGGCGGGCGGAGCGCCCCGGCGGGGCCGCGCTTCCCCCCGGCCCGCCGCGCGCGGGGGGCGGCCGGGCGCCCACCCGGGGCCGGGGGCGTGGGCGGGCCGGGGCGGCGGTGCCCCGCCGTCGGGGCAGGGGGACGCACCCCCCCCCCCCCCCCGCCGTTCCCCGCTCCCCCGGCGGCCGCTCAGCATCAACTTCTACCTGCGCCGCGGAACCCCCCACGCAAGCCCCTTCCCACCTGCTGCTCCCGAGCCCCCGGCCCCCCCCCCCCCGCTCTCCCCCGCTGTCCCCCCGGTGCCGGCGGCGCGGGTCCCCGCCGGCGCTGCCCGCCGCCCCCCTGCCCGCCGCGGCGGGGCTCACCGGGGCCGGGGGTCCCTAGGCGGGCGGGGGCTGAGCGCGGCGGCGGCGGCGGCGGCTCCGCGCCTCTCGCATTGTCTCCGCTGTGTGCAGGGCGGCCGCTCCTTCCTCCGGCTTTACATCGCGCGGTCTGTTTGCTTTCCTCCCCGGCGGGTGACGCCAGGCGAAATACTGGCCATATGTTCAGCGGTAATAAATTGGTTATAAGCGCAAACACGCCGGTTCCTGGATGGCTCTTTTAAGCCTGCCCCGGCCCCGCCGCTGAGCCGGCCCCTCTTCCCCCGGGGGGCAGAGCCCTCCCCCGGCCCCCCCCCCAAAGATGCGGAGAAGCCGCTCGCCGCCGGCGCGGGGACTCCGGCCCCCCCCGGCGCTGCCCAAATCCTCCCTCGCCCCCCGCTCCCACCTCGCGGCTTCACACCTCCCACCCGCTCCGCCCCGGCCCGGCCCGCAACTTCCCCGGCCCGGCCCGGGCTGCTCTTTAACAAGCTCGCCCTCTATAAATCGCTCGGTAGCTAAGACGCTATAAAAACCAAATAGCCAGATGTGGCACGTTATTTATGTGTGAAAGCTCGTTTACATTAGATATGCTGATCCAAGCTTTGATAGCGGGGGTTTGCGAGAGATTAGAGCTGGGTTGCCAGAGACGGCTCCAGCTGCAGCCCTCCTCCCCTGCCCCTTTTTGGTTTTCTTTTTTTTTAATTATTTTTAATGGTAATTTTATTTATTTATGTGTTGGTTGGTTTTTTTTAAAGGGGAGGCCAAGAAAAGGTGATGGAATCGGGGAGGGGGGAGAGTGGCGCTGCCCGACTTCCCTGAAGCTGGGGATGAAAAGTGGTACCTGGCTGCAAGAGGTAGGACCCCCTGCCAACACAGACAGAAATACGAGGTCACAGCTGGCCAAAAGGGCTTTCTGGGCATCCGAGCCTGGTAGTCCATCTCCTGTCCAAAGGCTGCGGCTCAGGTAAACGCCACGGCTGCAAGGCGAGCCCGGGGAGCCCTCCACGCCGCCGGGCCCCCCACGCAAGCCAGGGCAGCTCCCCGGGAGCGGAGCCCCACGCAGCGACAGGCTGTCCTGCCTCATTTTAACCCCAGGGGTCTGCAAACGGCGTAACCCTTGAGGCACGCTTCGGACATTTTCAGGAAAGCCTCCCCACCCCATCTCTCCAGGGAGAAGGCCCCTCCAAGCCCTCTTGCCCCCTCCAAGCCCTCTTGAAGGGGCATCACTGGCCACTCCTGGGGCTAGAGGGAAGGTCACAGGGACCCTTCTCCATCTCACCTCATCTGAATTCTCTCCACCACCTGCCCTATTTTTAAAAGCACCGGAGAGACCTTGGACTCCTCTGTGAAACTCCCCAGCGCCCAGGACAGATAACTCTTAGCTAAACACCCTGGTCACAGGCAGCTCTAACAGAGCTGCCTGCAGATAAAGTGATTGATCCTTATACTAATCAATAAAGATCTTGTTCTGGGCAATTAATAACTTTGCCAAGCTTGTTTTGTTTGGATAAAAAGGTGCCCAGATTGCTGGCTAAGGGAGTGAAATTAGGGAAGAAAATATCCTGTTACCTACATAAAAATACAAATGTAAATAATTAGTTCTTTATTTTACATACCTGCAAAGTCTTCAGCTTTCATAACAAGAAATTCGGGCTGGATGTTCGGGACGCGTCCTACTCTACATCCCCAGGTAAAGCTGCACAGAGGGATCCGGGCTTGCACTTCTATACATTTGGTTCTAAAGAGAGGCGAGAGCTGCGGACGCGCCGCGCGTGCAGGTGCCCCTGCGTGGAGCCTGCTGGCCCCGGGCGGGGGGAGCGGGTCCCACCACCTCCCCAGCCGCGCTCCTGGCTCCCCGGCATCCACGCAGCGCGGCGGGAGGAGGAGGAGGAGCGCGGGAGAAAGGCAAGGGTGCAACAGCTGGATTTGGGGCAGGTGAGGGGAGGTCAAAGGGGAGCAAACTGGGATCCGAAGGAGGGAGAACGAGGCTGGGAGGATGAAGAGATGGGGTGGAGGCGGGGAGAGGATGAGGATGGTCCGTACCTACGGGAGGAGGCTGATTCGAGCCTGGGCTCCTGCCCGCTCGCTGGCAGCAGACCTCCGGGCGCGGTACGGCCCTTGCCCCCGGCCCGGTGCTGGGTGACGCGGGAGCTGCTGTACTGGTGGGTGCAAAGCAGCGCCCGATGGACCGCAGGGGGCCGAGCCCCGCGGGTCTCCCCTGCGGCAGCGACGAGCTGTCTCAGGCTGTACTGTAAAACATGCCGTTGCTATTGTATTAATAAACCCATTTTGCATTCATTTCTGAAAGCAAACCTTCTTGCAGGGCTTTTTGGCACCTGCTGCATGCGTCCCTGCATGCATCCCTGCTGAAAGCCAAACCGTCAGGCCCCGGGAAGGAGAGGAAAGTGGACGATGCGGATTTCCACACCAAACCTGCGTGGCCTTGTTTCGCTCAGTTGTGGAAATTAAGTCTTTATGGGCGAGTAAAAGCAGGCTGGGAGGTTTTGTTGGGGGGTTTGTTTCACAGGTGGGGGAGGTTTTATTTCTAGGTTCATCGGGAAGTGTTGCTTCAGGAAAAAAGGTGGAAGAGAAGAGCTCAGGATACCTTTTCTATGTGGGTTTGTTCTCTCTTCCTTAAACACCCCCAACAATTGTAATGGTTTTGCTGGAGAAGGCTGGACTCTCAAACCATGAGGATGCGTTGGGAAGAGCTACCGGATCCCCTCCAGGGAGAGGATAAATAACATGGAGCCAGTGATAAGCTGCTGCTCAGCCCCCGGCCCATGGTCTGGTGCCCTCCCCATCTCCTCCTCCTTCAGCAGCTCCGCGGGACAGCAGACTCTGCTTCCCAATCCATTCCCTTCGCTCTCCCTCCCAGCACCCAACAGACTGCCCGTCTCGAAGAGGCAAGAGAGGAGAACCCTGCTCCTAAAGTATCCTGTGCAGAGTCTCTCGGAGAGGCGGGTGTGCAAGGTGGACAGTCTGGACTCCAGTTTGGAGAGGCGGGGATGGGCTCTGCCTTGTTACAGGACGGTTATTTCCAAGTATCTACTGTCACAGCCTCGGCTTCTCTTGTGCAGAGTCCACCGGTGCCTCTTCGTGCCCCTGCTCCGGACAGGACCGTGGGTTACCAGTCTCCGTGTGCCCTGGAGGAGGGGAAAAGGTGTTTTTGCATTTCAAGGCTTAGCCACCTTCTCAGCAGGCTCTTCCAGCTGCAGGGGGTGGCGGAGCCGCCTGCCCTCCTCTGGCTCATTGCTCAAAGGGCACGGTGACAACCCTTGGCTACTGCTGGTGCTGACTCTGAGCCAGCCCAGGCTACCTTGGCCCTGTCGGTAACCCCCTTCCAGCATTTCACGTGCGTGATCCCGGTGCTTCCCAGGAAGCCGTGTCTGGAGGCTGGGCTGAAGCGGTCGGGACACGGCACCGGCACAACACGCAGGATGGGCTTGTAGTCCTGCGGGCGTTTCTGAGCCAGGCCGTGCTGCTTCGGCCTGTCCGGAGCCTGGTGCACGGAGGGGAAGCCTCGGCTACGGCCAAGGGGGCCTGGAGGCGCGTGGGCTGCTGGCGTGCAACCGCGGGCTGCGGGGAGACCCCTTCTCAGGAGCTGAGCTTTGGGCTGTGGTGCCCGGAGAGTGTGGGCGTCTGTGCCATGTAAGACCAGATCCGGAGCCTGGGCTGGCTGCACAAGCTGGGGCAGGCGTGAGCCCGAGCACTCCCGAGAGGTCCCTAAATCTGGGACAAATCTGGCAAATCAAAGGGAAATGTGAAGGGCTGGTGCCTGGGCTTGGGATGCTCAGGGTGGATCAGGTAGGGGGAAATAAACCTGAGATTTCCCTGGCTGAAGGAATATATTTCCACTTTTCATACGCACACGCCCACTCCTTTTCACAAACGTGAAGGAATGCAAAATGACCAGAAGGACCTTCTCCCCTGGAGAGGGTGGGAGCTTGGGGAAGGTGCTCGCTGCGTGTTGGGAGATGTCAGATTTCGGTGAAGAGCAGGAACGGTTTCTGTGAAGTCTGGACTGAGTCGCCCCTTGTTTCCAGCCTGTTTTTTTATAATGCAACCACTGAATACAAAAGACAACCTATTCACCACCTATGCCTTTTATGCCGGGGCCAGCGATGGAGGAGATGGGAGAGGGGATGAGGGAGCACACCCACACGCCGCTTTAACAACCCCCACGCACGCCGAGTCAGGCGACCGGTGTGTTTGAGGAGCCAGGAGAAGACTATCTCTGCCGGCAGAGCCGCGGCGTGTACACACCTGGGATTAACAGATGGCCGCGGGCTGTCCCTGCGGGTTTGAGCACACAGCGCAATCTGGCAGCAGCAAAGGTGCCCGCTCTCGGGACGGGGGTTCGCTCTGGCTCGTGTTCGTAGTGTCTTGGCTGGCTGGAAGAGGGGAGGGGAAAGATGAAGCCTATGGAGAGGTAGATGTGAACTGCCCCTTTCGGCCAGGTTTGATTTGGACGTGGGCATCCATCCTTCGTTTTCTTATTTTTTCCCGGGGGTTGCAACGGGGAGGAGCAGGAGCCAGTGGTGGTGGGGGCTGGTGGGGCACAGAGGCTGGTGCTGGGGGGGCCCATGGGGACAGAGCAGCCTCAAGTCACGACGTCTGTGCTCAGACACCAGCCCTTGGCCATGGGAAATGGTGTGCTGGGGGGCTGGTGAGGAGCAGAGGGGGTCCCATAACGTCGGCAGTTTTGCACAAGCTCTGGGGATGCCGCTGGCTGGTCCCGGTGGTCTCACCCGCCGGGCAAAGCCAGTGCTGTTCACAGCACGTACGGGGGGGAAGTTTCCCAGTGTTTTCAAGTGAAGGTCCATGTCCATGGCGAGGGGGAGCTGTCAGCCCAAAAAGGGGGAGAGGGAGGGATCTCCCGGTGATGCCCATAATGTTCCCACTCAGCCTGATTTTCTTCTCCCTCTTAACAAAGCCCGCCCATAGCTAACCTTGGTCTTTCTACATGCACCCAAGTTTTTGGATGACACTTGCCATTGCGATGCTTGACTAAGAACTCCTGTGGAGGATGCTTTAGATAGATTTAGCGCTCAGCAGACCCGCCATGAAAAATAGGTACCCATCTGTTCAAACTCACCTGTGTCCCATGGCCAGTTGGGAAAGACGGTTCTTGCCCAGAATAGTTTGCCCGATTTTACTAATCCTGAAGATGCAATTGATTCACCGGGGTGCGTGAATAGGTGTGAAGGAACCACAGCAGGTTTAAAAAAAAGAAATCCAAGGGAAAGAAAGTGACATTGATGCCGTAAACCCTGCGAGCGACACGGGAACCAACCGGGAAGCCACAGATAAGGAGCGCGTCGTGGCGTATCGCGGGCGCCCCGTCAATCACTCGTCCATCTCCAGGCGCCGGGACCCCAGCGCGGCAGGAGCGGATGGGAGCGCGGCTGCGGCATCGCTGTCAGCAGGGATCAGGGAGGCTGCCGGCGGGGATGCTGCTGGCGCGGGTTGCGGGGCTGGCGGCTTCGGAACAGAAATTGCGGGAGCGGCTGGTAAGGTGGGGGTGACATCACCCATTTCAGCCGCTTCCCGGGAAGTGCCCAGAGAGGATTTGACCCAACGTTATCCCCAATGTGCTGATGGAGATGGGGCTCGCTGGCAAGGAGACAGGGCTACTCGGGGGGATCCGGGAGCTGAAATATCATGCTGCTTAGCTCAGTTTTGATCTGTTTTCATCACTTTTCGGCTGAACTTGCCCATCACTAATGACATTACCTGGGCTTCCCTACACAAAACCTCAGCGACAGTGTAAGCACCGGCTGCCAATCCTCCCGGGTATGTCCGGCGCTCGGCACGCTGGCGTGCAGCGGCGAAACCCCGGCTGGAGCAGGTCCATGTGCCTCAAGGACTTCCCTGGGAAAACCGTGCCACGTCCAAAGCGACAGCGTGACAGAGGATACTGCGAGGGCTGTTCAAAGTTGGGTTGGGGGGGGGCTCGCTGCCCAGTTTCTTTCGTTTCCACGGAAACGGGATACAAACGTAGCGATAAGAAAAGTGGAGCTCCGTCCCCAGTGGAACAGTGCGGCTCTCGCGGGGGCTGCCCCGACGAGGGGACGGACAAACCCTGTTCCCTGCAGCTCTGCACCTCGAAGCCCAACGCTAGGAAAGCTGATCTGGGGAGGGGACAGGGAGCAGGAGGGTCTGCCAACAGGGGGAAGAGGGAGAGAGGGGGCCCCGAGGTCTGCGACAGCCCCAGCAGGGGTTTGCACAGTCAGGGCCACGTTGAGAAGAACACCTGAGGGACCTTCCCGAGAGCAAACTTCACCAGGTTTCCCTCATCAAGGCCCCTCCCGAGCCCAGGGGAAGGGTCCTCCTCGCATGCAGGGCACGGCCAGGTGCCAGACGAGGCTGCCCACCCCTCCCTCTGCCCACCCACACGCCCCCCGAGAGGTACATAAGCCCTGCCTGGGGGCTCCCTCAGGCTTTGCTGCCCCGGCTGCTCTCTCCCTGGGGTTTCTGGCAGATGCTGACACCCCAAAGCAGGTAAGCAGAAGGCAAGGTAAAGGTGGCACAAACGTTACACATTAACAGTGCGACCGACTGCTTTTTCCTTCTGTCTCGTAACCGTTCCTATTACCGGGGACCTTGGTGCGGCTGCTCTGGCTAATGTGTAATCCCAGATATTCGCTGCTCCCTTCCACGAGGATGTCCCAGTAGCTAGGGTGGCTCAGGGAGGTGGGGGCTGTGCCCCTGGAGATAGGTGGCGTGTGCTGGGGAGAGTATTTGTTGTTCCTGATCTTTGTGGATAAATATTTTTCTAGTGCCCCTAAATGCTTCCTTGTGGGCATAAAGCAGCCCCGGGGAGCTCAGGTGCTGCAGCCGGCTCACGCGGAGTCTGTTTTCCTGCTAAAACCCGGGGGAAAAGACCCTAGTGTTGCCCACACCTGCTCGCTGGGCTGCCTGAGACGTCGTGGCTGTGGCTGCCTGGTCCACGGGGTCATGTTTGGGGGGGAAATCACAAACACGGAGCCGCTGGAGCTGCGAGCGGTGCGGGGAACTCGGGCTGCTCCCTCTGGCTGCTCAGGCCTGAGGCGCTGTGTGGTTGTGGCTTACATACACATCGAAGCTAATAGCATTGCTGGAGCTGTCACTAATCGTGGGTTTGCCACAGGAATAATTAAAAGATATGTGGATTGGCGCTTCTCCCTGGCGTAACTCTGACTTTTCTTGCTGTAGAGATGCTTTTATTGGTTTGCACACCTTTTTCCCCCTGAGACTTAAGTATCATCCGGACTCCAAGGCCAGGGGGAAGCAGGACAAGGCACTGGCCGGCAGGTCTTGGGCACCTGATCGGTTGTGATGTGGTCCTCCTGTTCTCTGACGCAAGGCGGGGAGCAGAAAATGCCTATTTTGCTAGTTTTTTTCCCTCCTTTTTTTAAAGTCAGTAGTTATGTTGGATAATGATTCTCGAGGGTCCATTTTTTTTTTTCCTCTTAGTACAACTAAGTCAACTCTTTTGCTTATGAGATAGTGCCGCGTACCCCATTTATTCCAATAGTAGGTCACACTATGTACTAATGAGGATGCTAAATACTGTCTGTAAACCCAAGTTTTTCATCAAAGGAAAAGCCTGGAGTGAACAGCTGAGTCAAGTGATGAATATCAGGAGGGTTCTGCTCTTCAAAGGCAGAGAAACGTTGATTCTTTTTAAGATAAAAGCCTGATGTTTTAAAAAAAAATAATTGGAAGTAAACCTAAAAGATTTACTTAACACAAAATATTAATGACACCAAGTAGCAGCAGTCTGATGTCCTCCCCCACGGCGGACTGGAGGGTGTTCCACGGTCTCAGAAAACCCCGATTCAAGTGAGAGGCAGAGAGGAGCGAGACTGCTCTTGGGTAGAAACTGTCCAGATTGGGGACTTTGGCTTAGGGGTTCCTCAGAAAATGGGGTACCTTTGAAATGCTCCCTGCTGGGCGCGTGGAGGTGCTGGTCGCTTGGCTTTGCGGGGAGGAGAGCGGCTTCGGCAAGCCCGGCTTCATCTCCGGGGCTTGCCAATTCCGTTGGCTGCAGCTCTTTGGGGGTGCAGGGGGAAACTGGGGATTATGCCCTACTTCTGCTGTGAAGTGTGCCAAGAAAATGAGCAGGCAGGCCTTAAAAATGAGGAGATTAACTGAAACAGGGAGGAGAAAAAGCCCCACCACCACTCAGTGAGCTATACAAGAGCAATTCTGCTCTAGTCCTCTACAAAAGCCAAGCTCTTCCGCGGAGCGGAGATGCAGGCAAGCTGATAAAGCTTTTGACTAGTGGTTTGCTTGAACGCTGAATGCCTGACCCGCATTATAATCTGAGGGTAATTAATAGGCTGTGATGTAGGTAGCGAGACGCCTGGGCTTTTTCTCGTCGTACCTAACCAATTTGGGATTTTTTCCCCCCACTCTCAGATAACACTCAAATGTAGTGGAACGAAACCAAATGAGCTTCTTGGAGTCGTTTTTGTATTTCGCCCCTGTAATCTCTGGGTTTATTTAAATGTTCTTGTTGCAGTTATTTTCCGAGACTCTTTTTTTCATGGCGAACATCTCCTGTTGAATAACTCCTCAGACACTATAATTTCAGGATCAACAATGATGCCGACAATAGAGGAAAAAATTACATTGTGAGGCACAGAAAAATGAGTCGCTATCCCCATCTTTATTCTGCTGCTCAGAGAGCATCTGTGTATCCGGATTCCAAATTCATACAATGATCAACTTTTGCTCGGGCTACTGTTGCTTAGATTTTTACAAAAGATAGAAGTGTGTGGTCACATTAAGTGGAAGCACCATGGGACTCCTTGTGACCTCAAATAGGAAAGCGCATGATTTCAGGTGTATAAAGCAGAGGTTCTCTGGGAAAGGGGATGCTTCAGGCAGTAGCAAAAAATGATCGGTGTTTCTAAAGCCCAGGACTGAAAATCAGGCTCTTTGGCTTCCATTTCTCCAGCCGCTCTTGCTCTGATTTCCAGGAGGCTGGAGCTGCCGGTGGCTTCACCTGAAGCTGCAGGTGGAGGGAAGTCTGTAGGCATCAGGGTAAACATACTCAAAAGTGTCACTTTTCTTGGTTGAAAAGCTGGTCCAAGCTTAAAGACGTTTGGGTGCTGTTTCCTCCAGCGCATCCCGAGTGGGAGCACCCTGGGGGGAGGTAGGTGCTTGTTCAGGGGGTTTCTCTACCCTCCTGGCTGTCAGCAAACTCATGGGCAGGATTAGGATCCTTACTTTAAAAATCCAAACCACAAAAACCACCCGCCAAACCAAAAAATCCCAGGAAACCCAAGGAAACGCGGCGCTTCCCTCGCGCTCTGCAGAGCCGCCAGCCGAGGCTTGCCTCGAGTCGCTCGTGTTTGCAGGGCCCAGAGCTGCGGACTGAAGCACGACTACCCCAAGTTGGCCTCCGCTGAAGCCGGACCGAAGCTGAAGGTAAGCAGCACACGGGGTAAAGCTGCGCCGCGGCTGGCTCCCACCCGCGGCCGGGAAGCTCAGGCTGCCTCTTGACAAGATCTAGAAGACTCGAGCCATCCCGAAGCACCGTTTTCACGCAAAATGTTAGCTGTCGCGTGCAGCGGAGTAACAGAGGTGGTTTCTTTGCTGCTGCAAACCCCTGCGGTGTCCCCGGGCAGCTGGCTTCAGTGGCACCAGAGCATTTGGGCCACGGGCATTATTATTTATTTCTTTTTAAGCAGCAGCCCGCATCACTCCAGTGACGGGGCCGGCATTCAGCGGACTAAAGGCTTCGGTGCTGTTAATCATTATTCGCTAAGGCAGAAGCCTGTCTGGACCCGGGGGTGCAGCGCGCAAGCCGGAGGAAGAGATGACAGCTCAATGAAAGAGGTTCAATGACTTGTTCTTCATGTTCTGGACACCTGGAATATTTTCCTTGAACTTTCTGCATTCAGTCAAAAGCCCTACATTATTTTCTGAAGGACATCAGAGATAATTTTATTCATGACAGAATAAATTCTGTGACTGTCTGTAAAAGAATAAATGAAGAGACTTAACACAGCGGAGGATATGGAACATGTCACAACTGTGGCATTTCATTGAATATGCAGCGTGTCTTTCTCGACTTAAGTGAATTGAAGAGCTTTAAATATATTCACCAACTCTTGTAACTACAAAAAAAGTAAAGCAAGTGCATTACTGGGGTGGCAGGTGTCAAGTGACTTGGCAGTTTAACATTTTCATTATGCTTGGGAACAGTAAACAGAAAAGCAAGCCAAGGTTTTTTTCCTATAAATTGCATTAGGTTTCTAAACGATACGTGGTGAACCCGAAGCCAGCACAGAACTCCGGTGAATTGAAAGAGAAAGCAATAGGAAGTTGTCGGGGTTTTGTTCTCCGGGTGACAAGTGCACAGACGTGGGCAGATGGATTTGCCGCAGCCAAAGTTTTCCTGTCCCCTCCCCAGCGCCTGCCGAAGGAGGGGCTGGTCCTGGTGCCCGAAGCCCCTGGCTTTGGAAGGCACCTGGGGAGGGTTCCCAGCTGTCCGGGGCCTCTTGGTGACTCGGTGCTCTCGGGGAACGCAGCAGCAAACGACCGAAACCCGAAGGATGACACGCGGACGCTGGTGCTGCCGAGGGGGTAGCTGCCGGTGGGCTGGGCGCTGGGGCCGTGCTGGCTGCCTTGCCGGGACGGGCGAGCTGCTGGATGTCGGGGCACGGCTGGGGCCACGGCATCACCCCTGGGGCTGCTCCCACCCGGGACCAGCCTGGTGTGTGACCTGGGCTCCTCTTGGAGCTGGGAGGTGTTGGGTAGTAGAAGGAGAGGCTTGGGGAAAGGGGGCCTTTCCTGAGATGAATGTATCGCGAGGATGCGATGACACTCACAAATAGAGCAAGCAGTGATCTTCTCTGCTGTTAGAGGGGGACGGTGATACTGCGACTCACCTCCGCCAAAGCTGCCCGTGGGTTGGTGCTGGCACACCAGGGCCAGCAGCAGCTGGTGGTCACCCGTGCACGGAGCTGTAACCGTGTGAAGGATGGGTTAGCGTGCCGAAACGCTAAGGGTCGGCTCTGCAGGGCTGCGGGAGAGATCCATGGCACTGCATCGAAGCCCCAGTCCCGCAGCCCTCCGGCTCCGGAGCTCCTGCACCGCCGTGCCCGGCTCCCGCCGTGCCGGAGCCCACCCTCGCCCGCTGCGCCGCTGGCACGGCCCAGCCTTGAAACACCCGCTCCCTTCCCCAGCAAAGCCGCGTGGTTCGCAACCTCTGCCGAGGTGCCGGCGCGATGAATAACGCGGGGCTCGGCGCGCCGCGGCGCCCGCGGCACAATGCGCCGGGCTCTTTTGTGACTCCCTGGCTCGGGAGCTCTCTGCATCTGTTCGAGGCTGAAGTGGCTCTTGGGCTGTTTAAAGGTTGAGTGCTACTGCTCCAAACGACGGAAGACAGATTCGGTTAAATAAACACAGGGGCTTAGAAATAAATTGAAGGTTACGTGAAGAGCTGGATCAGAATATAATGTTGTCAGACGCATTACAACACGCCGATCTGAATGCGGCTCTCCAGCCATATCACTCTGAAATGTGCTTTGACACATTCCCCGTAAGTCCCTGCCAGTGGGGAACGGGGGGGGCGGGGGGGGGCTCAGACGTGGGCCGAGGGTGGGAGGAAGAGGATGGATGGCATGCGACCAGGAACCCGCTCGCTTAGATGGAAGGAAACCGATAGTAGTCCTGCTTGCCTGTTAATTACTGCACGTCTAAACTTTTCCCTCTGCTATGTGTGTAACTGCTCTGTAAGTAGCTACATGGGGTCCGTGAAGATGGCGTGAATCTCCTGCCGTCAGCTCCCACCGTCTCCTAGCCCCAGTGCCCTGTCGTCCAATATAGGCTTTATAAAGCTATATTCTTCCTTAATAACTGAAGATACTGTTTTACTGTCTGGGAGATTGTTTGGCTTTAATTCCAGCAGCTCCACAGCTTTCTGCAAGGCAAAGGCAGCACGCTTTGATGTAATTCTTGCCCCCTATAAACAGGTGTACGTTCTGGATGTTGCTTTTGCGGTGCTATAACGATTTGGATTGGGAGAGCGCTTTTTGGGGGGACTGAAACGGCCACGCTAACGTAACTCCTATCACCCCGGTCCCGGCCTGCCTCGTGCAGGCGCAGCTGGTTTTCACGCTCGCGGGTGTAAATGCTTTCGGGCTGGCTCGGTAGGAAGCCGGAGCTGTAACTTTTGTGCCGCAGCTCACCGGCGGCAGCGGGAGCGGCGCCGACCTGCCTTCAGCGGTCCTCGGTGCGCTGTGCCGGCGGAGGTTAGGGTTCAGCCCGCTGTTTGTGTCTCATTGCGGAGCAGATCTCTCCTCTTCATGCCTGCGCGAGCGCACCGGTAATCGTCTGGCTGAGAACAGCGATATGTGAAGTGTGTTTGTGCTGGCGTCGGAGAGGAGAGAGTCCCAGTGGATATGCCAAAAGATTATTCTGCCGTGGCTTGGCCCCGTTTTCCACGCGTCTCCCTTTGCAGCGTTGCACATCACCCCCACTGCTCGTCTGCCCCAGGGTGGAAATTCCAATTTAACCCATTGAAATTTGGTGTAGAGAGAACTTTTCCAACCAAAATATACCTATCTTTCTGCTGTTGTTGAAACAGAATTGTTTTCTGGCAAAACACCTGCTCTTTGTTCTGGAGAGATAGACGGAGCTTTTTCTTCCAGTATCTAGGGAATGTTTCAAGGCAAACTGGTCACCTTTCCCTCTGGCCCTTGGTGGCACGGAGCTGCTGCCCCGTGTCAGCCCCCGGGCCCTGCATCGCCACGCTCTCCCGTCCCGTCCAACCCACTGGAGCTTGGAGCCATCTGCTTAAAATGCCACTCGGAGCAGAGCAGCCTGCGGTAACGTGTCCAGGAGGGAAATCCCGGCCCATCCCATCTGCGTGTGGTTGCGTGACGGGTCTCGGTTCCTGACGGGGCTCCCCAGAGGTCGGTTAGGGCAGCAGTAATGCAGGGGGAGAGCGGCTGGAGTCTGTGAGACGGCACGTTTTGTGCCCAGCGCTCTTTAGGCGCCTTTGGTGCCCTGGCCTCGCCCAGGCTGAGGAAGGGTGGGCTGGGATCTCAGCATTTCACCCCCCCACGGAGCAGTTCAGGTCCCTTTTGCAGGAAAACAGAGTTTTGGCCAACACCAGGCTCTGAAAACAACTGGAGTGCGGGAAAAGGGAAGTTTGGATGGAAGGAAAACTCCAAGCTTCCAAGAAAAGTTCACGAAACACTCCTACCTGGTGTAAGCGTGTGCCGCTTCATCCTGGCAAAGCTTGTGGGCTTGTGCTGCCGGTTGCCGTTCGTCACCGTGTTTGCTCTAACGGCTTTTGCGTTTGTCAGCACTTGGGAAGCCGGGTATGAAGCGGGACCTCGCCGTGCCGGAGGCGGTGCGGGTCTGGCCAAAGGGAGCGACTGCCTGCACTTACCTCTGAAATTGCTCTTAGTAATTGTCTCTCTCTGATTGCAAAGGGTCTGCTCAAATGCCCCAGCTCAACTAGTTTTCATATTCCAGAAGGCCATAAAACCATACTTGGGGCTTATTGATCCCTTTTATTGGAAACCCCAGAATCCCCATCTAGTTTTAGAGCCTCATTTGTTGGATTCTTGCTATTACATTCTTGTGTGATCTCTGCTCTGGTTTAAAGGGGGAGAAAAATTGCTAGCTCTGCTGCCTGTAGTGGAAAAACTGAAGGACGTGCATGGACACCTGGAGATGAGTGTAGGGAAACCTACTGCATTTTAAAAAGCGTGTTCTGTTTGAAGCAGAACTCGTTATTTTTCAGGGCTTTCTATTACTTGTTTGGACAAGCGCGGGATGGAAAAGGCAAGCGGTCTGGCCCGTGGCGAGCGCTGGCTGTGCGAAGCCGAAGGAGCCCAGCCTTGGCTGGCGCGGGCTCCCCCCGAACATCTCCCCCCGAGAGCAGAGAGGCGTGGAAGGGGGGGACGCGGCTGTCGCCGCTCGCTGGAGGCAGGCGCAGCGTTGGGTGTCTTGCGAGGGACGAAGCTGGAGTGGTTTGAAAGCAGGGGCAGCCCGGGTCTGGCGTGGGTCAGCGCTCAGCCACCTCCTCTCCACGCACCGGGAGCAGCTCTGTTCGCTTCAGCAGGTCAGGGAGACACGCGGGGCTGATTTTTGGATGTGGTTTCGGTCGTGGCGCAGGTTACAAAGCAGGAGCCTGGGGAGGAGCCCTTTCTTGCTGCCAAGGGGAAATCCCTTGTCGGTGTGAGCAAGACTCTCCTCGGCTGAGATGGATGTTCCCCGTGCTCGGCGGGGAGCGTGACCCGGCTCGGTGAGGGTGCGGGACGGCGGGAGTCGGACCGCGCTGGCAGCGCAGCCGGGCTCAAGCTGGGTACGACGTTTCAGGTGTTGGCATTGCCCTGCTGCGCTCCCGCAGGCATGGGGAGAGTTTTCCCGTGGGCTCCTGTGAGTCGGCGCTTGTGGTAGTCAGCACTCGGTGCTACTAAAAATCTCATTTAAGGAAAATATCCACTGAAACACACGTTGCCAGCCGTGTAGTTTCTTCTGCCTAGAAAAAAGGTATCAGTTGACCTTTTCTCTTAACGCTGCCTTGGTGGTGGCGGAATAAAGCTAGTGTATAAAGCAACGCTTTTCTTGAAAAGGTCTGTCCATTTGGTAGTGTCTCTTACGGCTTCTCAATGTGGGATTGGCAAGGATAAATACTGGGAAGTTACATTTCAAACCTGTATGTCCACGCAGTCCTGGAGGACATCAGTAATGATACAGAGGGCTGTATCTTCAGCGCTTGCCACACCGACGTAGCACCGTTAAAATTAGTTCAATAATCTAGCTGACCAGCCAGCTTAAAAGGTCAGTACCCGAGAATTAAAATGTACGCGCTGCAGTAAGAGTGCCCAGCAAGCGAACAGCCCTTGCTGGGCTCTGCTGCCCTGCGTGGGCTGTGTCCCGCAGGGAAGGGAGGGAAGGTGCACGGAGGGACGGCCAGGGCTGGGGATGCTCTGCGGGTGTCGGTAGTGGAAGACGGCTGGAAAAAGAAGTACGGAGGAGAAGGAATGAATAGGAAGTGGGTAGAAAAAGGGAAAGGGGAGGCTCACCGGGGGCACGGAAAGGAGGCGAGCCCCGCCGGCGCCCCTCGGGCGGGGCGAGGGGGCCGGGCCCGCCGCCGGTGCGGGGCCGGCGGATGCGGCGATCTCCGCTGACACCGTGTGGCCGGTCCCCGCATCTCCGGCCCGGCGGCTGCCGCGGCCCGGCAGCGGGGGTGTGAACCCCCCGGGACCCTCCCCCGGCGCCTCTGGGCACGGACCGAGGTCGGCCCGTGGGGGGACAGAGGCTGCGGAGCCCGATCGCCGCTCCCTGCAGCTGGGCTCTCCCAGATTCCCGGGGCCCCTGGAATGAGCCGGGTTGAGGCATTTCCCAGAAAGGCCTACCTGGATCATCCGAGCTGATCCGAGATATTTTTATTTCCCTCCTCTTGCGGTAATCGCAAGTGCCACGTCCTTGAAAGCAAGCTGGTTTCTGAAGGACAGGGACCTTTTATCCCCGATTCCGGCAGGCACGAGGCTCTGGAGAGGAGCCATGCCTACGGTACTCAACTACGTGTGTTCTTAGAAGCAGCTCTTGCTCCTTAGTCCCTTCCAGTCCCAAGGACTTGGCAGTGGGAAGCTCGGCGCCGCCTGTTTTGGGGCCTGAGGCGCAGAGCAGTGCCCCGCCAGCCCCGCTGCAGGCGGATGGGTCGGGGGGCAATCACCGAGCCTGCTGCCGAAACGGAGACCTTCCTCTGCCTGGGGAAAGAGAAAAATGAAGTTACCCGTTATTGCTACCACGCAAACCCATTGCTAAAGGGAGGGAGGCCTTTATATGGCCCTCACAGCCAGGGCAGAAAACGTATTTAGGGAAACAAGCATCTTCTTGCTCAGAGCAACGCCAGGACCCTGCGAAGGCGCCTGCTGCGTTTGAAGGGCGTCTCTCCTCTTCGGGCCCTCGGACAGGCGGAGAGCAGAGCTGAAGGAAGATTTAGAGCTCAGGAAAGAGCCCCAACAATAGACAATGGAGCCATTTAAGGGACAACAAACAACTTTGTGCCCTGTGAGTCTGTCCCATTGAAGTCACGGGGTGAGAGCCACGGCGGAGGGGAATGAATGGCTGTTTTACTCTCCGTTTCAAGGGAGCCAGGATTTTACCCTCTGTGCAGCCACTTCAGATGCTGTGGTGGTTTATTTTTCTTCGCAGGATCAGAGCCAGAGAGAGGACGGGAAGAAAAGCATCACATTTGCTGTCAAAAAGGAAGGAAAGGAGAGAAAGGGCTTTAAAATAAGGCACAGATGGGAAAATATGAATATTGTGGTTAAGAAAGCCAAGCAGAAAGGGACTGAACCTCTCCCAGAAATGGCTCCGAAGCCGGAGAGCCGGGGCAGCCCCTCTCCCGGAGCGTCGGGAGGGAGGTGGTGGAGGTGTCACAGGCTGGCCAGCTGAAATCTGTGCCCAGCGCTGCTTGCAGAGTGCCGTTCCCCATGGGCTGGGGGGCGCGGGGGTGTCTGTCTCAGGCACCCCTGGATTAAGAGCATTTAGCTGGGGCGAATCCTGTGGCTGTGTGCTGTGAGTGAATTAAGGCTGGTGGCGCAAGCAGGGGCAGAAAGTTCGGGATGAAGATGTTATGGGCTCTCTCGTTCCCTTTCTGCGTTGTTCTGCTGCCTGCCCACAACTCTGGTGGCTTTGGTAGCAGTTCCGTGCAGGAGCAATAACGAGGTGACGTAAAGATAGATTCTTCTGGAGACAGGAGAGTTTAGAAAACATTTCTTCCTCTTCTAATTCCGACCCTGGGTGGCAGATGAAACAGGGCTGTGCTCTCCCTCGAAGCACAACAGCTACTTTACCGAGAGAGATGCTCGGGTTTTTGGTCTCCCTGACTTTCGCTTGTTGTCTTTTTATTGTGTTGCATGCTCTGGGAATGAGCTGTGAGAATTGGAGAGCCTGCTGGAAAGTTAAAGGGTTTTCCTGGAGTTTAGGAAGTTAAAAAGAGAAATAATTTGAGAGAAATAATAATAAAAAAACCCTGACCAACCAAACCAAAATTGAACACGAGCAAGGCTGGGAAGGGAGAGCTGAGGATGTAGGGTGTCTGACGGGGGGTGTGCTGGATGGAGATGTGCTGCCCCGCTCCGCTTCCTTCGGGGCTCCGTTTCCGTAAGGACCCCAGCCTGTTTTCAGGTATTGTAGGCCTGAGTTTGTTTCCACAAATAATTGCTTTTAATCGGATGGTCATAGGCAAGCAATCATTTTCCCCGTGCAATCGGTGTTGGCAAAATCACCCGGCCGTGATAAGCACCAACCCCCACCTCACTCCCCAGCTTTGTATTTGTGCAATTTGGGGAAGGCGCTGCCGCCGCGCTCCGCGGGCGGGGACGGTCCTGCGTGGCAGCGGGACGCTTCGGGGAGCTCTGCTCCGCAACGCCGCCGGCCCCGGCGCACCGTGCTCCTGCGGCCGGGGAAACTCCCCGGAGCCGCTTCTCCCTGCGCCCGCTCCAGCAGCTGCTCCGTGCGCGAGGTTAATTAGCGCGATTAATAGTGAATGCTCTAATTGCAGACATTTAGTGCGAGACTTTATGATTATTGTTTTCTGCCGCAATTGTGCCGAACGCTTGGGTGTCTCTATTAAAGGAAATAAAGCCGTAATTAGTCATGGTCTAATCCCAGAGCTGGCAGGAGACCTGCGGGGATGTAACGACTCAGTCTGGAGTCGTCAGATCCTGCCATTCCCTCGCTCGCTGCCTAACTGACGTGGGATTTGGGGCGGACTGATGTAATTTTGAGCCCAAACCGGTGGGTTTGGCGGGGAAGCTTGCACTAAGCAAGGCTCCCGGGGTGCGCACACCAACAGCACACAAACCCTTAGTAACGTGCCTGGAAAGCCCGGCTGGGTCAGCTCTCCCTCCGCAGAGATGCGGTAATGAATTTCTCTTCTAAGTGAAATTAATGCACAGATTGTATAAGTGTAGTAGTCCTGCGCTACGTTATGTGATATGAAGATGTCTCCGAGAGTTTCATCTATACTCTGGATGACACTATTCATACAAGTTTATCTCTTTTATGGATTTGAAGCTTTTTCAGATACATATCAAAGACCTTTCCTTGCTTCCAACGTGAATAATGTATGCTGGCACAGCTTATAATAAATCATCTCGGTTCCCCGCGCAACGGCGGGCGAGCAGGGCTATTTTAGGTACAGCCGTCTGCATTACAGACCGCGTCTAACCTCACAAAACTATTTTCTACCTTCCTCCTGGCAGGCCCACCGCCTCCGAGCACGGTGCCGCGAGCCAGGTTGCAGCCGGGTGCCCCCAGACCCACCGTGCCGGCGTCGGCCCATCAGCCTGGCAGGAGATGCCCGAGGGAAGGGTAAATCTTCAGTCCCATTCTTTGGTTTTCTTTGCCTTCGAGAGGGAAGAGCGTGGGCTCCCAGCCCCGCTCCTCGCCCGGCGCCGGCCTTTCCCCGGCCGTCACAGCCAGGAGGGTCCGTCACCGGTGGGGGGTCACGGATGCGGTTGGGTTTGGCTTTTCCCTGGTTCTGGGACACAGCGTGGCCTGGGAGCATCCCGGTGCTGCTGAGGGAGCCCTGCCGTGCTCACCCCGCTCGTGCCCGAGTTGGCCCTGGAAAGCTTTGGGGAGCTGGGAAGCTCTTTAACCTTAAAAGCCCGTGAAGCCTGATGGGTTTCAGTGGTTTGAGGGTAGGTCAGAGCTGGGGGGGGGGGGTGTTGGGGGCCCTGGGCTGGGAAGGGGCTGGTAGGTGCCTAAACCACACTTTCCTCCTTGCTTGCAGGTCTAACCTTCACCCTCGGGCTCTTCCTCGCAGGGCCCCGGAGCTCCCAGCTCGGGCCAGGGGCTCCACGGCACGGCCGAAACGCCTCTGCTCCCACCCACGGGAGCTGCCGAACCCTCCCAGGCAGCCAGCGCACGTACGTCGATACCCTAATTTGACTTATGTAAAAGATTTTTCCAAGGAAAAGCTTGGCGTGTGTAGGGTGAGATAGCACTCTCTTTAAAATCAATTATTTTGAGTTTATAGAGTGCATTTTCTCTTACCTAATGTGCTGTAGCCAGTATATCTGTTGATTTCAAGGATTTTTTTTTATTTCACCTTGGCATGTCTTTTATCAGAAATCATTTTGAAACTTTTTAATTTATGAGCTTTTATTGCAATACTCAATTCATCCTGAGTAGTCTATTATTAAGTGTTCTAGAGGCTCTTATTGTCCTTTATCAGAGGATTGTATCTCTGTGCAATTCATCTGTAGTCATTCTTCATAGAGAAAATCTTTCATATTAGGTTTCTTTCATCATTCGATGACAACTCTTGAATACATCATTATTCAGCAATGGGTTTAGAAATTATAATCATTAGGCAATTTTTCATATAATCTGATTTTATAAACTGTTTCTTTTTATTATCTTTTGATGGAAAACAGTAAATGCATCTGTCTGTTTTGATCCTCTCTGATAACAGTAATAGAAAAACTAAGTAAGGACATCTTATTGAGGAAACAGCCCGGCTGCATTTCTTATGTGCACAGAACCAAAGGTTATTTAGTGCGAAGCAAAACTCGCTTCTCTACCCAGTGCGACACACCGAGCACAGGTACCCAAACGGTAACACGGGTCTCGTGCGTGACTGTCGCCGCTCGGTTGACTTTGTTCTCCAGACGGCTCGTGGGGTCACGGAACGGCTTTTATGCAACTAAAACTAAAAACAAATGAGTAGGAAGGAGGAAAGGAGAATCACAGCAACATGTTTGGGACCAGGCTTTGGGGAATAAGGGTCCCCTTTCCCCTCACCAGCCAGGTAAGGAAGACGCGACTTATATTTGCAACCGCCGTAAGTCCCGTTTTGCTGGGAGGGTGATACCCTGGCCGCAAGGCAGCGGGTTGCCAAAACCCTCCTGGGGCTTGAAGGAGGGGGGCTGCCCTGGCTGGGCGTGGGGACAGGCAGGGCAGAGCCGGAGTCTCGCCCAGGTGGGTGTCGTGTCGTGGATGGAGCATCATTTGTCCTCTTTGGGCCTGAAAACGGGACCAGGGTGGCACAGGAGGGGGGCAAGGGCACCTCCAGCTGGAACCAGCACCAAACCGATGGCAAACTGCCCGCGTTACAGGGGCAGTCGGGCACGTCTCCTTCCTCACTCTTCATTTTCCCTCTTCCCCTTCTTTTTGTCCTGATCCATTCATTTTTTCCTTCCCCAAACGTCCTCGGCCCCTTTTCCCGCTGCGCTGCAGCCGTCAGCTCTGGGAGCCGCTAGGAGAGATGGAACTGGAAAGTAAAACTGATACCGAACGCATCGCCGGGTCTTCTCGTGTGCGAAGGCGGGCTGTGTCCGCTGGAGCTGTGAATCGCGTTTCTTTTAGGGCGTCATAGGAACTGTCATCAGCTGGGGGGCGGAATTTGGGGCTCCCTTGTAGAGGTGTTGCTTCCTTTTTAAAAACTTGTGCTTTTGCTTTATAATTCTGGAAAATCTATGGCAGCCAGCTTCTTTGCCATGTTTTTCCCCCATTAAGAGGCTTTTTATTCACTTCTCTTTCTGGAAGAGAAGCCAACTCGATGGCTGGAGGTGAAAATGGTTCAATCAAACCTCCGTGTTTCTTTGCTCCTCGGAGACCCGGGAGCGTGGGGCGGGGGGTGCGCAGCCCAGCCTCCCCGCTGCTCAAACAGGGATGAACAAAGCAAACGCGCCGCTTTATCACTCCCCTGCTCCTGCACCGCGAGGTCCGGGCAGCACCAGGGCTGCCGCAGATACTCATCCTGGCCTCAGACCTAGCTGCCCTTTCGGGGCCATCTCCCTGCTTCTGGGTGGCTAGAAATAGTCGTTTAAATCAAATGTGAGTTTATCTGGAGAAAAGGAGCCTGCCTAGGAGTTGTGGTTGCTGAAGGTCGGCTGGGGCTGGCGCCTGCCCAGCGCTGACCCTTTCAGCATCTCTTTAAAAAATGGCCAAAGCTTGCCCTGAAGCGAGCAGGGCGAGGAGACCGGTTTGCCGCGTGGCCCTGGGCTTTGGCAGACCCTCTCCTGCTGGTCCTGATGGCTGCCAGTGGTCGGAGACCTCCCGAGGTCACAAACCCCGTCCCTTTGCCCCCCTGTTTTGCTGTGGTTCGAGCATCCGCTTGCAGAGCGGTTGTGTCTGCAACGCATCCCTCTCCTCCTGTTCCCAGAGGGGAGAGCGACCCGGCATGATGGGGCAGCTCCGAAAGGTGGGCTGCAGGGGTTGTTTTTGTTTTTTCTATTTAAGTCTATTTCTAGAAACATGAGAGAGAAGCAGTGATTAACCTAAAGCTTTTTCAGCCTGGCCACAGTGGTTGCAAGCGCGCCGTGGCCATCCCCTTCCCCGGGAGGGGAAGCACCGTCGGCTCTTTCGGCCCCTGGGGAAGGGAGGGAATGCTGGCAATCGTGGTGCGATCCCCTTTCTCCTCTCCCCTTCCCAAAAAGAGGAGCCGTGGCCGCCCACGCGAGCATCTGCAGCGCTTCAGCCCCGGCTGCCTGCGGGAGGGAGGGAGGCTTGATGTCTTATTTAGCTCGGTCGTAACCAGCCTTCAGTGACATGAACCAATAAAACATTGTTGATTCAAAGCTTAGTTCATGACGCCTCTAATCCTACCGCAGATAGCAAACAGATAACAGAGACACTCTAATTTTCTGTAGTTTATTTGAGAATATAGAGGGAGATAATGCGCTGCAGGGCAAATACATGTTATTGCTTTAAATACAAAAATAAATCCCCGTTCATTTAAAAATGCTTAAGAGGTGTTTCCCTGCGCAGGACTTATCTGCGAGGCTGTTGAGTTTAACAGCTTCATTCCCTGCGTGTTTCGGCGGCAGGCCTGCAGCTCCCTTCCCGGGCGGAGGGAGAGGGAAGATGAAGATTGCCATCTCCCGGCACGCCGCGAAGCTGCACGGTGCTGCCGTGGCATCGCCGGCGGGCAAAGAGCCCTCGCAGGGCCCAGCTCCCACGGGGGCACCCACCTTCCCCACCCCACGGTCCGGGGAGACCTTGGTGTCCCTCTCCTGTGTGTTTTCCCCGCCCGTTGCACGCAGCTGTGTTTATCTTGGCTCCTCTCCGTGATGCGAGGAGCTCTGTTGATGCCCATCGCTTCTCATCTTGGCTTCATCTTCTGGCCACGAGCTTTTCTGGGGATGCGGATGCTACTGGGGCTCGGCGGGAGAGGCCAGGAGCGCTTTTTGGAGTGGGAAAGCGTGGTGGCTCGTGACAGCAACCTCTCCGTTTCAGCGTGGCATCCCTCGCTTGAACCTGTGGCCAGGTGCGGCGTGCGGGGAGAGGGGGGCGATGGCCCTGTGCAGGGAGAGCGAGCCCGTGCCAAGGCAGCTCCGCGTGCTCCAGGCGCGCTGGGCTTTGGGCAGCCCTTGGTGCGCGAGCGTCAGCCGGGGCACAGGGGGCTGAGGCTGCTCCTCACCGGGAAGGAGATTTAGGGTCTGGGGCAGTCTCCGACTTGCTGGCCAAACACTATGCCCGTGGCCTGGAGGGCTCGTGCTGTGGTACCTCGCACCATCCCTTGCTCCAGGACGAAGGTCTCGGTGGCTGTAAAATCCTCCCGTGAAGGGGACGTGGATGGGGCTGAAGAGGCTGCATGGGGAGCAGGGCAAAGCAGCCCGGTTTGCTTTTGCTGGGTGCTGGGGTTGAGTCTCGTAGAAGTAAATCAGCGGAGCTGTGTTCGTTTCGGTGCGGGCATTGATTGCGGTTCGTATCGACTGCACACGTGAGCCGCTCTCATTTATTTCAGTTCCTCTTTGCAGATGAACTGAATCGGATTCCCTGGGCAAATATTTGATACGTAGCACTTCTGTGTGTGTTGGCAAGTACGCAGGTATATAATAAGGTATGTAAACCGGGGCTTGGACCTCTCATTTCCTACGGTTTTTAACACTTTGTTGGGATCTCCGCAGAAAGACCATGGCAGGGAGTACGTGCCGGACAAGAGTCGTGCCGCCCATCGCTTCTGGGGGTCATCGGGAGGAGCTGGAGCAGGCCCGCGGGGTCTAGTCCAGGTGATCTTGTTGCACCGCGTTGCAAATGGGTCAGCGAACCAGAGTTTTGAGGGGTGGATGCGAGCAGATTGCCAGCAGGGAATAGCAGTTGTATCCGCACGCACCTTGGGGTGCCCTCGGCTTACTGTCCCCCCCAAAGAAAGTTTTCCCGCTCCAAGATACGGGATAAGAGCATCCCCTGGTACCCAGCGCCCGCCGGCACCTCTCGGGGAGCTGCACTAGAGGGAGCGGAGCCGCCCCTCTGCCGGCACAGCCCCGGGCCAGGGTGTGACCCCACTTCTTCCTTTTTTCTATTTTTTTGTCCTCTTTTCCCAGTCCAGAAGACTCTCTGGTCGATTCTGACAACCAGCTCGGCGTGCCCTGACCTGCTCCGGAGGTGTGTGTGGAGAGAGAACCTGGCTCGCAGAGCTGGTACCATCCCAGTGACTCTCCTCCAAACAAAAAAAAACCCAGCCCCAAGGTTTTTTTTCATCTGAGAAATTATTTTTTGAGAAAAATTACTTTTTTCCTCTTATTTAAAAAATGTAAAGCTTTGCTGAAAATGCACATGTGGGGGGTAGTGCTGACAATCCGTAAATGTTTCTAATTTTTGCCAAAGAAACCCCGCTGAACTTTATCTCCGTTTTCAAATTTCAGACCTTTGCGTTTCTAAAAATGATGGCTGATAAGATAAAGGTACCTCCTTCATCTCTGCTTTTTCATTTCCCCTTAAAGCCGGTAACATTGCCCAAAAGAAAAAAGCTTAAATGTAAATATGTATACTTTTTTCCAGCGACTTTTTGAGTGAGGGTTTAAAGAAATGAACGATGTTTTTTTTTCTGCTCATGTGGACTTTTCCCTTGGCGTGGCTCCCACCCCTCGAGGGCTCGCTGTGGTGTTCGGCCACCGGGAGCTGGTGCCCCCGACGCGTGGCTGCCTCGGTCTGTGCTCTGCCTCTGAGAGGACCCGCCACAAAATGCGGGCGGGGGGAGAGCCAGCCCCTCTTACACCACCCGAGGCTCCTTGGAGACGCTGCCTGGGCAAATCGTGATGGGAAACCTGGGGTTTGACGCTTCCTAAAATTCCTTCTTGGCTCTGGGCACCGAGTGCTGGCTATTTCGCCTTGACCTTGACCCTAGGCGCTTAGCGAGGTGTCCCCTGTGCCACTGGTACCGGCTGGGATGCGGCAGAGAGACGTGCTTCGGTGGGCAAAAGCCCTTCTCCGTGGGTACGTGGCCACGGTGCGCGCCGAGGCCAGCGCAGGACTTTGGGGCCGTGGCTTCCCCCGGCTCCTGGAGGTGCAGTCTGGGTTGGGGCTCCCTTAACGCGGCCCAGATCCGTCCAACGAATGAAGGCGCTGCAGCGTGCGGGTGTGTTTGTTCCAGAATGGTCCCAAGCAGCACGTTAGAGCTTGTTTTTTAGTGTATTGCACTATGTTTGGTGTACTGAAGGCTACTCGTTGCTGGATAGGTTTTCCGTTAACTCCTCCTTTACATGGATGCGTTTGAACTTGCTGCTGGCTTCTGCTTTTTAAAAGGAAGGCTACGGGTGCCATGGGCGGGTTGAGCATCCATCCTGGGGCTCTGCAAAGCACCTCCGTGGCAGGAGGATCTTCAAAGCCACGGGCTCGTTCTCTGTGCTCTGCTGCATTGAAGAAACAGGGTACTTTAAAGGCATTTCACGTTAGAAATACCCTCACGGAGGAACTCGGCGTCACCCGCCACCTCTGAGAGCCTTGGCCACGCTGCGCCCGGGCCGGGGGAACTGGCCCACGTGTGCGGTGAGAGGTGCCCTTCCACAAAGCAAACCGCGGGCCAGGCCCCGCTGCCGGGGCTGGGGGCCGGGTTTCCACGCAGACGTCGCTCACGGCAGCGCTTCTGGTGCAACCGGTTCCTCTCCATACAGAGGTGGTATCGAGTTTGAAGTTCAGGCTGTATTGACAGAGATTTTTATCAACAAAAAGGTGTTGAAGGACGACGTATTTGTGGAAGGAGTCACAAAGAGGTGAAAGATATCCCCTTCAGGAGTCCTTTTCCTCCCAAATCGGCATTTGCGTGCTCTTATTTTTTTGGCAGAAGCTGGAGGCGTGGACGCGGTGGCTCTCGGCTCCTCGTGCTCCCCCTGCCTGTGCCAGTCCAGCTTTGCAAACGTCCATCCTAGAAGCGACGACGGTGACAGTGAGAAGTGACGGAGTGGTTGATGAAGAGCAGAAACCGGAGCCTGCACGCAACAGATCCACCCTGGAAAGCGGCCCAGGAAAACGGGCACTGCGGCTTTGCCAAATTGTATTTCGGGACTCAAGCGTCCTAAGTAAGAGACAACGGTGTTTGTGCCGTGCAAGGCAGTCGCGGCTGACCACGGAGGAATAAAATGGGCTGGTGGAAAGGGAGTTTTCCCTGGCAGGGGACTTGTATTCTCTCTGTCTTTTTTTTTTTTCCCCCTCTAATAAATTATCCTGGGGCTCTCGCTCGCGCTTCCTGGGCTTCTAGTCCTCTGCTCATCTTCCCTCTTCGGCTGGCCGGGCAATGGAGCTGCCTCCATGGTCGGGAGGCTGTCTGAACTGGTCTGATGGAAATTACTGTAGACAGAGTGGTAAGAAGCAGTTCTGGGGCCTTTTTCTGTGTCCTCAGGGCTGCCGAGGGGAGCCCCTTCCTCGGGGTCTCCCCCGGTCCCTGCATCTCACTGGCAGAAAGTGAATGTTTTTGAGGCTGATGTTTGCCAGCGGATGGCAAAGGGTGTGGGTGGGCACCGAGCAATAGCGGTCGAAAGGATGGGTGGATGGATGGACAGATGGATGGCTGGTCCCTGCCAGCCTCCTTCCCTCGGGAAGCTGAAAGAGCCGCTCAGGCTCCTAGAGGAGATGGGAAGGTGATCCCAGGTGATTTCAGCCGTCGGGCTTTCTGAGGAAAATGAATCTTTCAGGTTTATTAGAGGCTTTATTAAATACGGTGTCAGAGGTTTTCATCGGGAAAGCAGATTCATTGCAAGGAGGTGCAAAGGACAAGGTCTGTGCCTCCTGTGTTTGCTCGCTGCTCTGCTAAAGAACTCGGGAGAATGACATTAATTTTAAGTGCTATTTTTCAGATAGCTGTAATAGAAAGAAAAACAGGGCATTGTGTCTCCTCTTGAGACAACGATCAAAACAGGAGTGCGAGAGGCTGAACGCAGGCTGTTCTTGCATTCATCCCGGCCCTGGGATCGGGTAACCTGGCACAAGTGTTGTTTTAAGGCTTTTTCAGTTTCTCCCGGCGCTGAGCGGGCCTTCGCGTAGCCCTCGGCTTATCCGGGAAACGGACAGTCCTCTCCTTCCGACAGCTGACCGGGACGCAGGTGCGAATATAAGGCTGCCTCTGCCCAAGTAAGCGCAACGTTTAATTTTCTTTTTTTCCTCGAAACGTCACCCGTTTTCACCCAGTTTCCCGCAAAGCCTCCGGGTGGCCGCGGGAAGGACGTGAGCCCCTCTCTGCTAGGGCAGGGGGAGCCCCACCATCGCTGCCAGCCCCGGTGTGGTACCTCCGGCGAGGTGCTCGGCTCCCCCGCGCCCAGCTGCAGCGTGTAGCACTTAACCCGGCGCGTTCCTGCTGCACACTGCTTTGTCTCCCGCAACGGTGAGGCCAGAGCCTTGTCTCGTCTAATCAAGGTCAGGCGAGCAAACAGCAAAAAAACCCCTCATTTAAAAAAAAAAAAAAATCAGCACAGCTTTGGCGGTTGAGTAGCTCAGGGTCTGGTCCATGATGTTTGAATTTTCACGAGGATGCACGTCAACTGGATGCAATCCCAACATGCTAAATGCAACTCGCCTCTAATTGCATTGTTTCCGCCGATCTCCGATGAAATTATTTATATGTATAACAAGCATGTTTGGCTGAAATAGTCTTTAAACTTTATATGAATTTTCCATATGCTTGTTTGCTAAAAAGAGACCAAACACTAGCAGGTTTGAGTTATTTTTTCCCCCCAATTAATTGTGTTTTCTTTCACTCCCTCGCATGTATTTTTACTCTCTCCCTCTTCTCTGGTAGTGCCAACAGCAGAACAGGAAGGGTGGCTGGAGAGAGGCCAAATTTCGCTTCAGATCATTTCTCCTCGACACACACTGGTCTCTGAAAAACCAGATTCTGTTTGTCATTTGCTTTGCTCTCCCAGCATTGTGTCATGGCGATGGTATTGCTGATGGATTTCAAGCTTGCCTCATAGAGCGGTGCACAAGGTTTTCATAAGCACATTAATCTTAAAAGAAAAACTGTCAGAAGCAAACAATACCCCTATGAATGATGTTGTAAAGACACATACTAACTCTAAACATCCATTACCAAAGAATATTAACTTATAGAGGAACTCCATTTCCTCTTACTCCTTTTTAATAGGTACCTGAAACCCAAAGTACTTCCACATTGGAAAATTTGCTCAAAGATGTGAAATTGCCCGAGATAAAGCCCCTTCACAGGATCTTTTCCAGCGAAGCCCCGTCGGAGCTCGTGTCGGGCCCGGGGGGGGGGTCTGCCAGGGCTGGGGGCTGATGGCTCCTCTCCGGGCTCTGCTCCCATTTTGGGGTCCTCCTGTGCCCCCAAACCCTTCGGCTGTCGGCACGGCCAGGTATGGCAGGTCCGCTCCGGAGGGGGGAAAGCAGTTGTGGCTACCAAGCCTCATCCCTGGAAGTTGTTTTTAACGCTCCCATGTTGGTGGCTTTACGCACCCCCCCGCCCCGATGCGCGCACACACTTTTTTGTTGGTAAGCGAGCAGCCTGTGTGGCAGGAATAAAACATCTGAGATCGCTTTAAATGTCACTTGGAGCCAGGCCAGCAGCATAGGCAAGGAAAAGCTGGTAGCTTGTTTTAATTTAATGGTGTTGAAGTGTTCTACTGCAATTAAGCATCTGAAAATTAAACAGAAACAGTCATTAAGTCTGGTGATACAAACCCACTAGACCAGAGAATATAAATTATTTCAAATGGTAAATGCCAAAGCAGTGTTTATGATAGGGATGTTTCCCCTTATTAGCCATTATCTGTTGTTTTAAATCAGAGGAACTTAATCTTGAGGAAATTAATCACCGCAGATGTTGAATCTTGGAGCCTGGAGCAGGTCACTCATTCAGCTGCGGGTTGCTAAAAGCCAGAGCGAGGGCTTGGGAGAGGGAAAATAAGTATGCAGCAGGAGTGGACAAGGCGATGTCCGTCTCTCCGGAGGATTTCCCGCTCCTGTGCTCCCCCTGTCCCCCCCCGCAGCCATCCCAGGGAATTCCCTCCTCTCCCCTCCCCGGCTGGAGACTCGTTTTTTAACCTGCCGATGTTATTTGCTACTGATAACGCGCCCGTTCTCTGCAGCCTGGCTGGCGGCGGCTTGTACCCAAGGGGGGATGCAAAGCCACGGGGCTCCCGTAGGACTTGCATTGGCTCACCCCAAATTATATCGCGCGCATGGGGGGCAATAACCTGGACCGTTACCCTGGGGGGGCTGCGGCACCTGCTGGGGCTTCCTCCAGCCCCCCGGGCAAAGCCAGGCTGCTTCGGAGGAAGGATTTTGGGGAGGAACCGGTGCTTTCGTGCTAGTGAGGGGTGATCCCAGGTGGGGGAAGTGATTGCCGAGTGGGACAGGCTCCCCAAAACCCGGCTGGGCTGCTGGCTGGCGCAGGGGGCCGTGCCCCGAGAGGCTTGCTGCTGGCCGTGCAGATCGGCGGTGTTCACCCAGACAGTTCTGGGAAAGGGGAGCCCTGCCTTCGTCTGCGAAAGAGCCTTTCCCCCCGCGCTGGCCGGGTAACGCGGACTGACAACCTGGACCCGTAAAACTTCAAATGTGCGCTATTTCTGTAGTATTTCTTTTACGAGCCTCAGCTTTGCTCTGCTGTGAGCGCGAGCCAAGCTCTGATTCAGGTAAGCACATAAATGCTTGTTTAAATTCCTCGTCTTTCAGCAAAAGCATACGCTTACATCTAATGGACTTCAGTGAGACTTAAGCCTGGCTTTAAAGTTAAGCATGTGTTTTAAGTGCATTCCTGAATCGGGGCTCTGAGATCCATTGACGTGAACAGAAAGATTCCCCATTGGCTTTAGTGGGATTTTTCTTGCCTGAAATGGAGTCCAGATCTCATGAAATAAATACCCATGTCTTTGTAGATGTGGAACCACATGGAGACTTATGAATACTTGTTCCCAGAAAAGGATCCAGCTTATTCATATGCCTACATCATGTGTATTAAATTCTCCTGACATCTACCACAATTCTAGCGTATAAATGGAAAACAGAATAGATACTGTGCCCTGAAAGCACTCAGCTATTGATGCCTTTGAATTAATAGCAGGGAGCATTGTTTGTGTGCAGCCTTTACAAATTGTACTTCCATTTTCCTCGTGCATTGTTTCATTCACATTTTATCTGAATTACTGGCCCGTCCGTCCACGAGGATCTCGCTCGCCCGGTCCCGGGCTGAGGGGGAACCCCGCTCTGCGACGGCAATGCTGGATTTCCTCGGGGTGCGGAGGAGAGGGCAGGATTTGGCGCTTGGAGAACACGGTGGGGGCCGGGGCTGGCTTTGCCCGTCCCGAGCCTGCACCGTCGGTCCCGACGGTGACGGGGGCAGCGAGGCTGGGGCGCTGCTAACCCCCCATAACCCTTGCTGGAGAAGGAGGGCTGAGCGAGGGCAGAGGCAGCGCGGAGGGGAGTAAGGTTTGTGCCAGAAGACGGGACGGTGCGTGCCGCGCAAATCAATCCCGACATGGAGAGCGGAGCTGCTCGGGTTAGATTCGAGAACAGCAAACGGCTATACTGCTGTTTCCTCTGGCATCGCGTGCGTCCGATAACACACAGTAACTCAAACAACCTGTATGCTCGCCCTACAGGAGCGGCGTCTGATTTAGAGGGGCAATTCCAGAAAGGAGCAGCTCTTTGCGGTCCGCGATCCCCATCCCGATGATGGCAGCCAGCGATGCAGATGGTCCCGTTCCGACGCTTGCTGCTTCTTCCTGCCGCCGCTGCTCCAGGAAAACTACCGGAAAGCAGCGGCAGCATCCACCTAACGTACAACATATTGCATTTGTTATTTAAAATCTTTAGGAGCTGATATGACGGGCGCGGGTTCAACAGAAAGAGGGAGCTGCCAGGTCCGCGTAGGCTCCCTGGAAGGTGCTTGGCTTCCCGCACGATGCAATTACTCCAAGTCCCAGGCAGCTCCTGGTCGGGTCTGCTTTCATCTCCCAGCTCCCCCCCGCCCACCGGCGCTCATAGGATGAGACACGTTCACGTAAGTTAAACTCACTGGTGCGTCGTGCAAAAAATTCAGCAGGTCCCTCTATTTTGGAGCTTGCTCGGGAGGGTACAGAGCAAGAAAGGGTCTTTTGAAGCCCGTTTCTGGGGACAGGGGGCTAAGCGGCGTTTATGTGACCTGACGCAACACGTCTCACACATTTGATGTCAAATGACACGTGCAGGGACTATATCCCAACGTGTGCCAGTGAAACCAGGTCTGGGCTCGGGCTCTGCCTGGCAGGGACGAGAAGGGAGGCAGAGGCGAAGAGGGGCCAGGAGGAGGTGGAAGGTGTCAGGGCACGGTTGAAAGCGAAGTCCTGGTTTGACGAGTGGCTGTGAAAAACCCGATCGCGTTATTCAGCAGCTCTTCTCCCGCTCCATATGTCCTCACAGCTGCGGGCTGGTGCCACGAATGTACTTTTTACAAGACCCTACTGCAAAACGTCGTGTCTGTTTTCCAGGAAAAATTTGAAATGAAGCAAGCTCGGAGTTTTTTTCCCTCTTTAAGGAAACAAACTAACAGAGCACCCCCCATCAAACCCAAACCAGAGAGATCACAAAATATTTTGGCTTTTCCCTGAAATGAAAAGAAAACTTTTCCAGCCATGCAGGACTAGTCGCTTTCTCTTATCTCAGCTGTCAAAAGAACACAGTTTGAAAACCATCTTTTGCATCTCAAAACTTTCCTACTCAAACCCCACACCCCTGCAAAAAAACCCCCCACAATATTTTGCTCAAAGGGCTTTTTTTTCCCTGGAGAAAGACTTCAATGAAAGCAATTTATAGGGACATAAATAGCTATTTTTTGGTTTATTTTCATTGTCTCTTACCAGCCCTGGGGAGTCAGGGAGACAAGGGGAACTGAGAAGTCGCTTCCATTACGAAATAATTCATGGCCAAGCGTGACGCCGTTTGGTAGCGACGCTGTGCAGCACCCATCGCTGTCTGTGGGTGTTTTTATTAAGGGAGCAGGGCGTAAAGCCAGTGTCAGCCAGGAGCAAACACCGGCTTCACCAAAAGGGTGGGCAAGTGTCGGACACAGGCTCATCTGCTAATGTCGGGCTCCAGCTGTTGCCAGTCCCGTTTGAGGTAGCTCCTCCGAAGCTGCATCGTCCCCCACGTCACAGGCTCCCCCTCTTCTCCACGGCAGGGAAAGGGACAGTGGCTGTGCCACCAGCCCCACCTTCGTACGGCCGGGGATCGCGATGCGCAGCACGTCCCTCGCAGCAAAGGGCATGGGAGGAGCTGCCGGCCCTTCCTCCCGTCAGAGGGTTTGGGTCGCCATCCCATCGCCTGCAGCTCACCACGCCACGGATTTGGTGTTGGAGCTGCACCGCAAGACCCACCGGGGAGCTCCTGGCTGGGATGAAGCCTTGAGGAAAATCCTGGAGCCCCCGAGAGCTTTGTGCCCAGGTCACGGAGAGCTCTGTGCCCAGGCCACGGTGCATTGCTGTGGTGGGGTGGCAGGGAGGGAGGATACGGGCTACCCTGCCAAATCAGCTCTAGGAGCTGACAGGAGTTAATAAGGGGTGCGGGAAGCAAATACTGCAGGATCGTGAGCGTATCGGCCCCGTGGCTCTGTGGGGTGAACTGCCGTGTGCAGGGTTTAGCTGCTGCGCCCACGGGAGGAGGAGGAGGAGGAGGAAGGGCTGTGCCTTTGTGCAAGGCAGGCTGCTGCTCACAGTGCCTGCTCTTAGTCTTTGCTCAGTTTCCAGGGCAGTGAAGATAAGGTATTTTTTTTCCTCCTCATACCCAATTCGAAGGGCCTTGTGCGAGAAGCGCGCTGCCAGCGCATGCAGGCAGGAATGAGAAGCAAAGGGAGCATCACCGGAGCGGTCCCCGGAGAGGTGCTTCAGGGCTGAAGGAGTCGGCTAGAACGGACAAGGCAGCTCTTCACAGCTTTACGTGCTGTAAATCCCATTTTATATCCCCTGTGCCACATACAGGGAGAAATAAACAGAGTTTTGCGATGATTATTCGGAGTCTTTATGATGGTTATAATGTTCTCTGCCGCTCACCTCACTCTTGCCTCGCTACCTCGGTGCATTTTCATATTGATACAAGTTTCTGCTGTGAAATGATCCCTGAAAAGAGTTTACCTGCCACTAAATGGCTCTGAACTCCGTGAAATGCTTTGGTACAACACCGTGAAACACAGCTCTTGGCTTGCTGGAGCAGCACGCTGAGCGCGTACCGCATACAGCGCCCTTGTTAAGAGCTATGAAGTGTGGCACCGGGTCGTAAAGAGCTGCAGAAGATACGTTCTATTCACAGCCCAGCGCTACAAAATTTAACCTGTTGCATCCTTCGCCACCCCTAACGCCACGCCAGACGTTGAGCAAATTGCACGAGGCAAACGGATCGGGAAGGTCCCTTCTCTTGCACAGCACGTGGCCCGTGGGGCGCGTCTTGGCAGCCGGTGGAGCAGGTGACGCACGAGGTGGGGGCCGGGGTTGCCCCCGAAGCTGCCCCGGCTGGCGTTGGCATCCGACTCGCACCAGGAGGAGAGCCTGGCCTCAGGTGAGACCTCGTCTTCAGGCTGATGGAGCGCGTGGCTCTCCGAAAGGCAGGGCAGTTGTTCCTCTGTAAGATGGGAACGGACTGCTTATCCCGCCTGTCTTCCAGACCGTTGGCTCAGGTCACCCTGATGCACGTGCCCTCCTTTTCCCCCCACGGTCCTTCTCCGGGACACGTAGGGATGAGAAGATCCCGCACAAAACCCGTGGAGGACCACCTCCGAGAGCCGGGGGTGATGTGCCGGATGGATCCATGCCGTAAAGCCTGGCTGACTTCAGCGTGAGTAAAGGTATCCGAATCTCATCCGAAAGGTTTTCCACGAGGAGGAGATTCCCTGCTCTTCCCCCGGGGCCACGTGGGCGCCGTTCAGCGTGCAGCCGCTCTCCGTACGCGCGGTGCCAAATGCAACAAGCCGACTCGGTGCTATTTCAGCCTACGTGATGTGTTTTTCCACCAGCACAACTTAACACCCGTTTCGTTGCCAAGTGTGCGGCCTTCCCACTTCATTATGGTCACGAGAAAACCGTTTCAATAAGAAAACAAAGGAATAGGTTTAGCAGCCCTTCAGCCCTGTCGGCGAGCACGTGCGGCGTTTGTTTGCAAAGTTGGGCATAAGCTAATAAGCCGATCTTGCAGAGATTTACACTCGGGCAAAGACTTCCATATGGGCTTAACATTCAGCAAGGGCTCAGTCTGAAGGAAAATGTTTGGAGGGGTTTTTGTTTCTCTTTCGGTGCACTGCAGGACCAACGAAATATTCACCCAAGTGAGCAGAGACAGGCGCTGACCCCGGTGGTCTCGGGGCCAGCCGGAGGATGAGGACTTCATCGGAGAAGGCGCTGGTCGTGTCTCGCAGCACCTACAGCTCCCACCGACGTCACGAGGGCTGCCGGTTCTCAGCGCGTGCAGGAGAGGGGTGGCTGTTTGCTCTCGCCCCGGGAGGAGCACCGCAGGGGGCTGTGCAGGCGATGTGTTCCGTGTCGTACAGGCGAGGTGAAAAGAAAAGACCTGAATGCAGCAGTTGAAAGGTGGCTCTTTGCAATGGGCTGGGCAAACTGAGGAAACTGAAAAGCCGAGCGACACCCTCGGCTCCCCGTTCCCCCGTGAAGGCTGTGTAACACAAAAGGACGGGTTCCTGCCTCCTGGCCTGCAGCCAGCGTGGCTGTGGCGCAAGACCTCCTTTCCCGCGCATGGAAGCGGAGCAGGCGCTGCCGTACACCCCGGGGACCAGCGCACCGCCTGCGAACGGCGCGGCACCTGCGAGAGCCCTAACGGAGCCAGAAAAAGGGATGCTCCGCTGCTGGTCTCGGGATTTTTGCCCCTGACGCCGTGCCGCTGCGGCCAGCAGTGCGAGACGCCGCGTGAGCGTGGGGAGAGTGGTGCTGTCCTGTGCAGAATTAGGGTGTCATACCTGCTTTTTTAAAGGATGGGTGCACGCGTTCACCCTCCTCAAACCCCTCCGCTGGGAAGGCAGCCTGGAGCTGCGACGTGGTGGTGTTTCCCCGAGGCTCCTGTCCCCAGAGACCCCCACCGCTGCCGCCTCCTCCCCTGCAGCGAGGAGCCGGGGCAGTCCGGCCCGGTCCATCCCCGGGCAGCTGAATTTCAATGCCGACCCTGGCGTTTCATGAAGCCGTTCCTGCGAGCCGGTCGCCCTCGCATCCGTCTGACAGATGTCTTTTAGCAGCCTTAAGTCTTCGCAGGGAAGAGCCTTCGGTTCGCCCCCTCCTTTGAGACACAGCCAGGCAGAGCAGGCAGCCCCCGTCCCGCTGCCAGCCCTCAGCCTCCCCTCCAGCGAGACCTCTGCGTGCCTCAGCATCGAGAGCTGTTTCATAGTGCCCTCGAATCGCTTTGTATTTTTAAAATTGCAGCACCTACTCGGCTAAGGCGGTGGCCTGCAACTGTGCTCCTCGACAGCGGACGGAGACAGGCGACGGCCACTGCCGCTCAAAAACCCTCCCGCTGCCTACGTGCCGCTTAGGACGTTAAAAGCGATTTCAAATCCACCCGCAGCGCCGTACGAGTCGTCTGAAACGGTTCACAGGCAGCGAAGGAGAGCAAAGTAATGGCACTGTCAGTAAAAAGAAAGGTAGGATATATGCACCGCTGTTTATTTAAGCAGAGGCAGTGATTTCCTCAGATCAGCAATGTTTTACACAAGAACTGGACAGACTTTATCAAGGATCCGGGATCCCGCCGTCATTTTCACTTTAAGGACCTGACTAGCACCACAATCAAAATTTAGTCTTTAGGAAAAAAAAAATCCAAACCTAAAAATCCGGGGCTTTTTGGTATTTTTTTTTCTCTCCATGTGGGATTGAGGAGCCGGCTGGCTTGCAGCGGAATATATTTTATACAGCTAAATTGCTTTTGACAAATGAAACCGAGTTATTGTTAATTACTCAACCTGTGGCCTTTACCAAACTGAAATATATGATGAAACAAAATGGCTCAGACAGCACATACGAGCTTTGAAGAATGATTTTATTTTTTGAGCTCTCGAAGCCTTTTCTTCAGCAAACAGAAAGCTTTTTTTTTTTTTTTTTTTTTTTTTTTTTTTGGTCCTGGCAGCGGGATTTTTCAACTCGCTACATTCAGCCAGTGTCAAAACGCTCAAGAAAAAAAAAAAATAAAAATTGTCAGAAGTAATTTCGTGAGCCTTCTGCCACACAAAGCACGCGCGCAGGCCCCCAGATACTATTGCACTGCGCTGCGCAAGGGCGAAACCCTACGCCCCGCGGCGCGGCCCTGGTGCGCGGCCGCCCCTTTTGAACCCGCGGCGCTCGGCTTTGCCCCGTCTGATTGATCCTGACAGAAAACGAGCTCCACAGCCGTGGCTAAATTAAATATCCCCTCTAAGAGCCACAGCGGTCCTGTATCGTTAAGGAGTAGAGAATAAATAACGGGGAGGCGCCGGGAACCCCTCCCTTTAACTGTGCTAATCGCGAGCTGCTGCAGCACGGCGGTATTCTTGCTATTTCTATTTAAAAATAATAATAATTTTTAAAGAAAGCTTTCCGAGCTACCTGCTTCGCTGCTGATAGGTATTTTTAATCGGGGGCTCAGCTCCGGGAAGGCGCGGCACAAAACCACCCGCAAGCGCCCACCGGCTTGGGCGGGTGGAGCCAAGCGAGGGGATTTTCCCGGGATTTTTTTTTTCCCGAAAAGAAAAGAAAAGGAAAAAAAAAAAAATAAAATAAAAGGTATTGAAGTGTTGCCGAGGCGAGGAGCGAAGCGCGGCCGGGGTGGAGCGGCGGCGGGGCTGCGGGGGGGGCTTCCCGGCCCGGGGCAGCCTGGCCCGCACCCGGGGGGACGGGGGCTGCCCCCCCCAAGCTTTAACCCCGGCCTAACGCTGTCCACGCCGGACCGGGAGCTCACGGCGCTAAATCCAAACCGGCGGCGGGCGGGAGCGCCGCTAAACCCGGAGAGGAGCGGAGAAAGAGGGGTGGAGGGGGGGGGAGAGCCCGAGCAAATGAAAACCATCCCCGAGCGAGGTCGGGGGCGGCGGGAGGGGCTCGGCCCGGGGGGGCAGCGGGTTTGGGGGCGCCGGGCAGCCCCCAGGCGCTGCCCCCATCCTCCCGCAGCGAGCTGAGCCCCACGAAGGGCATCGGGCCGTATTATTAATGGCTTTATCGCGCGTTCCCCGGCGCTGCCCGCCCTGCCGCGGGGCCCGGCGGTGCGGGGGCGGCCCGGCCCGGCCCGGCCCGGCCCGGCTCGGCTCGGCTCGGCTCGGCTCGCCCGGCCGGGCCGGCGGCACCTGGGGCCGCGGGGGGCTCCGTCCCCTTCCCTCTCAGCGGCCTCTGCGAGGGGGAGAGGAGAAAGCCCCTGCCCGCACCCCTACCTGCGCCTGCCCGCAGGCTGCCCCGCCGCCCCCGCCCTGCCCCGCTCCCCGCAGCCCCTGCCTTTCTGGGCTGCTTTGTCTTTTTTTTTCTTTTTTCTCCTTTTTCTTTTTTCCTTTTTCTTTTTTTCCTTTTTCTTTTTTTTTTTTTCTTTTTTTTTTTCTTTTTCTTTTTTCCTTTTTCTTTTTTTCCTTTTTGTCTTTGTCTTCAACTTCTACTTCTTTTCCTTATTCGTTTTCTTTTTATTCTTCTTTCCCTCCTTCTCCTTCTTTTCTTTCTTCGTTTTCTTTTTATTCTTCTTTTCCTTCTTTTTCGTTTTCTTCACCTTTCCCCCCTTCATTTTCTTCTCCCTTTCCCTCTTCGTTTTCTTCTTCTTCCTTTCCTTCCCCGCTATTTCCACGCACGCTCGCCTGCTCCCGCCCGGGCCGGGGAGGACACTCTCCCGCCGGTACAAGGCCACGTCTCCCGACCCCTCTAAAGACGCCAAACTCTTGTCCTTTCTGGCTCAAAGCCTGCGGAGGCCCTGGCCACCGGGGCGGCCACCGGGGCGGCCCCCGGCCCGCTCCCGCGGGGGCCCGGCGGGAGCGGGGAAGAGCCACGGGGGATGCGGGTGGGCGGCGGTGCTGTCCCGCAGCAGGTGCCCGGCGGAGGGGCTGACCACGGGGGTTGCTTCTCCTGCGGCGTGGGTGTATTTTTTGATGTAAACACCTAGGGAAAGCCCCCCCCCCCCAGCACCGCATCCCCACGGAGCAGGGCTGCGAGCCGGCTGCGGTCACGGGTGTGCGTGGGTGTGCGCATCACGGTAAGGGCCCCTCGGGAGGAGAAGGAGCGCGCACAACCGCGGGCCCACTCGTACACCGCGTGTGCAGGGGGCCGGGCGGCTGCGTGGGGCCGAGCGCGCAGGGCTTCCGGCGGCGCAGCCACGCGCGTTCGTTAACGACCGCGGGCGCGGTGAGGAGCTCACGCCGGAGCCCGCACGGCCCGGGCTCGTTCCGCGGCTGCTCCCCAGCCGTCCCTGCCCGGCGCCCCCGGCCCCCCGCGCCCCCGGCCGCGGCCCTCCCCTCCGCCCCTCACCGCGGGCCCGGCCCGCAGCCGGCGGATTTCTCCGCGCTTCCCAACAGAGGGAGACAAAAGATTGGCTCAGCCGAGGAGGGGCGGGTGGGCTCGGGCGAGCCCGGGCCGGGGCTCCCCGGCCGCCGCGGCGACCCCCGGGCTGGTGCCCCGGCCGCGCTGCGAGCCGGCCCCGCCGCGCCGTCGGGCCGCCCGGGGCTGCGGCTGCTGCGCCGGGGCTCCTCCGAGCAGCGAGCAGCCGCGGGGGCCCGGGGGGCTTCGGGAGCCGTCCCCCGGCAGGCCTCCTCCTCCTCCTCCCCCCGGCTGGGGACAGCGCTCCCCGGCCCCGGGCGGGCGGCGGCGGCGGGCGACCCCGGCTGCGGGCTGGGCACGGCCCCCGGGGGAAAAAGGCTCTTCGGCGGGTGGGAGGAGACCCCCACGTACCCCGAAAAAATCGTCCCGTTGGATTACCAGGGCAGGGAGGAAGACACCTGGTTTCCTCGGCCGCCTTTCGATTGCCGCCTTCCCGCAGGCTGCGGCAGCCGCTCCCGCCCCGCTCCGCCGGAGGCTGAGGACGGCAAACTCATCGCCACGGCGCTCCCCCGGGGCCCGTAGCCGGGGAGGGCCGGGGGGGGAAGGCAAAGACGAGGCACCCATCCCTTTGCGGGTCTCGGCTGCTTTTTAATCGATCCGCTCTCTTTTCTCGACGACCGATTTCCAACGCTCAGGCGGCACCGCCTGCCCCGACGCCGGCGGGCGCGCAGGGGTTACATCCCACGTCTCGCGGGGAGGGGGGGGCGGGTGGGCACCGCGTGGGCCCTTCTCCCCGCGCCCGTCCCCGCACGGATGCCGTGGCCTGGCGGGAGAGGCCGTTTGCCTCCCCTGCCCGCCGCTGCCCGCGCTGCCGGCGGGGAGGCCGGACGCCGGGGCGGTGGGCGCTGCCCGCCCGCCGCTGCCCGGCGCCGCTGCCCGCCTCTCCCCCCGGCGCCCCCGCTTTCAAACCCGAGGAGGAGCGGGTTTTCGATGCGGCTGCAGGGGCGATGCCCGCGGCCGGCTGCGAGGCGGTTTCCCCCTCTCTCCCCCCACCCTTTCGGTCGTTTGCGGGGAAACACTCGCGATCTTCCCATCGGCCTTTCCTGGGGGGGAAAAAACCCCGCAGAAATCCCCCAAACCCTCGCCCCATCCGCGTTTAACGAGGCTGCCTCCGTGCGTTGTTATCCGGGTAAGAAACGGGCGGATTCGATGCCGGGCGGGCGGCGGCAGGTTTGCAGGGGAAGCCGGGGGGAAGGTGCCCGGCCCGGCCCGGCCCGGAGCAGACCCCCGCACCGGCAGCCGGCGGCTCCCCCCGAAACCACAAGTGCCCCCCCCGGAGGCCCTGGCGATGCCCCCGCCCGTAGGTCCCGGCCCCGCGGCGGCCGTCGGGGCTGGAGGCGGGGCAAGTGCCCGTGCTGCGCCCCGGCCCGCGTGTCCGCGTCTTGCGTGGGAACGAGCGCGGGGAGTGGGCCGGGGGGACCTTGCGGCCTCAAGGAGGAGGGGGCGTGGGGACCCCCACGGTCGACCCCGCTCCGCCTTTCCGCAGCCCTAAACCGGGCCCGGGGGGTGTGTGGGGGGTGTCCCGTGGGGACGGCGAGGGCAGCCCCGGCCGCGGCGGGGCGCAGGCCCCGCGGGGGCGGGCGGAGGGTGCCGGGCCCCCCCGTCCCCCCCTTCTCGGCGGCGGGGAGCGGCGGCCGCGGCCATTTAGGAGCGGCGCGGGAGCCAATGGGCGGCCCGCGGCGGCGCCTCCACCGTGACGGCCGAGATTGACGTGTTTCCCACGTCAAATTGATCCCAAGTAGCGGCGGGGGCTCCCCGCGAGCGGGGAACCGGCCCGGCGCCGCCAGGACACCCCCGCCGCCCCGCCGCCGGCTCCCGCCCAGCCGGCCCGCCCTCCGCCGCTCCCCGGGCCCTCTATGCCGGGCCGGCGGCGGCGGCCGGGGCCGGGGCTGGCGCTGGGGCTGGGGCTGCGGCGCGGCAGGCAGGCGGTGCCCCCTCCCCGGGCGGAGCGGCGCTCCCCCGGCGCCGGGCGATGGGTAAGCGCGGGCGGCCGCGGCGAGGGCTGCGGGACGGGCTCGCTTGGCGGAGGGGGGCGGGGGAGGAGGGCACCGGGCGGGGGGCACCGGGCCGGACCCCCGGCCCCGGCCCCGCCGAGCGGCCCGGGCTGCGGCGCGGCGCTGCGGGCCGTCGTGGCGGCGGGCGGGGGTCCGGCACGACGTGCCCGGCTGGGAAGGCTCTCGAGTCCCCCTTCCTCCCCGCTCCCGTCTCTTTCGCTCTGCTCTCTTCTTTCGGTTCTTTCTCCCGTTCTCGTTGGTTCTCTTTTTCTTTTTTCCCTGCTATTTTTTTTTCTCCTTTCCCTCCCCGTCTTTTCTTTCTCCTTTTTCTCTCTTTCTCCTTTTTTCTCTCTTTCTCCTTTTTCTTCCTTTCCTTTCCTTTCCTTTCCTTTCCTTTCCTTTCCTTTCCTTTCCTTTCCTTTCCTTTCCTTTCCTTTCCTTTCCTTTCCTTTCCTTTCCTTTCCTTTTCCTTTCCTTTCCTTTCCTTTCCTTTCCTTTTCCTTCTTTCCTTTCCTTTCCTTTCCTTTCCTTTCCTTTCCTTTCCTTTCCTTTCCTTTCCTTTCCTTTCCTTTCCTTTCCTTTCCTTTCCTTTCCTTTCCTTTCCTTTCCTTTCTTTCCTCCCCCCTTTTGTTTTTCTTCTTGTCCCCCTTTTCCTTGTCCCCATTCCCTTTCTCCCCCTTTCTTTTCCTTCTTGTCCCCCTTTTTCTCGTCCCCCTTTGCTTTTCCTTCTTTTCCCCTGTCCCCCTTCTTCTTGTCCCCCTTTTCTTTTCCTTCTTTTCCCCTTTTTCTTGTCCCCATTCCCTTTTTTCCCCTTTTCTTTTCCTTCTTTTCCCCTTTTTCTTGTCCCATTCCCTTTTCCCCCTTTTCTTTTCCTTCTTTTCCCCTTTTCCTTGTCCCATTCCCTTTTCCCCCTTTTCTTTTCCTTCTTTCCCCCTTTTTCTTTCCCCCTCTTTTCCTTGTCCCCATTCCCTTTTCCCCTTTTTCTTTCCCCCTTTTTTCCTTGTGTCCCCCCCCCTTTCTCCCCCCCCTTCCCTTTCCCCCTCTCCCCGTCCCTCTCGCGTCCCCACCGCGGCCCCGTGCCTGTCCCGGGCGGGCCGCGCTGCCGGCGGGCCGTGCCTCCCCGCTCCCCGCTCCCCGCTCCCCGCTCCCCGCCGCGGGTGCCCGCCGCCGGTGCGGCGCGGCGCGGGGCGGTAACGCGCTCCGCCGGCGCGGCCGGCCCGCCGCAGAGCACACGTACGGGGAGGTGAACCAGCTGGGCGGCGTCTTCGTGAACGGGCGGCCGCTGCCCAACGCCATCCGGCTGCGGATCGTGGAGCTGGCGCAGCTCGGCATCCGGCCCTGCGACATCAGCCGCCAGCTCCGCGTCTCGCACGGCTGCGTCAGCAAGATCCTGGCCCGTTACAACGAGACCGGCTCCATCCTGCCCGGGGCCATCGGCGGCAGCAAGCCGCGGGTCACCACCCCCAACGTGGTCAAGCACATCCGAGACTACAAGCAGGGCGACCCCGGCATCTTCGCCTGGGAGATCCGCGACCGGCTGCTGGCGGACGGCGTCTGCGACAAGTACAACGTGCCCTCGGTCAGCTCCATCAGCAGGATCCTGCGGAACAAGATCGGCAGCCTCTCCCAGCCCGGCCCCTACGACGGCGGCAAGCAGCCGCCCCCCCAGCCCGCCCTGCCCTACAACCACATCTACCAGTACCCCTACCCCAGCCCCATGGCCTCGCCGGCCGCCAAGATGGGGGCCCACCCGGGCGCGCCCGTGGCGGCGGCCCACGTCAGCCTGCCCCGCTCCTGGCCCTCCGCGCACTCCGTCACCAACATCCTGGGCATCCGCACCTTCGTGGAGCAGACGGGTGGGTACCGCGCCCCGGCCCCGGCCCTCTCGCCCCCCCCCCCCCCCCCCCCCGGCCGCGTTTTTGGGGTGGGTTGTGGGGTTTTTTTTTATTTTTTTGATGGCCGCACCCCGCGCCGGCAGGACGGGGCGGCGGGGCCAGATGCGGCGAGGCTCAGACATCTTGAACTTTTTATGAAAAATGTGGAAAATATTTTCGTAGGGATGATAGATTGCCGACCGCAAATTCGGAGCCCTGAATTTCCCTTTGCGAAGGGAAATAAAAAAAAAAAAAATGGAAGGGGGGTAAAAAGGGGGAGAAAACAAGCCGGGGGAGAGGAAAAAGCGGGGGGAAAAGAGGAGGGCAAGCAAGGCACCGCGGAAAACGGGCACGGCGCTCTCTGGGCCCCCCCGCCCCCGAGAAATCGCCCTGGTTTTCTTAAAAACCCAGCCGGGGCGGAGGAATGGAGGAGCGTGGCGGGGCCGCGGAGGCCGGAGCCCGGGCAGCCGCGGAGGCGAGGGCAGCGCCGGCAGCGCCCGGCCCCGCTGCCCCGCCGGCTCCGGGGGGGGACGGGACGGGACGGGACGTGGCGGGGGCGAGTCCTTTTATCCTTCCAAAAGCCCGAGTAAATCAACCGCATGCGTTTCCCTCCGTGCAATCATTTATCTTTAAAATTCCGATGTCACTTTCATAAATCTCCTTCGTCAGAAGAGAAATTGGGCCTCCTAAATTATCGGGAGCGTGGAAGTGACGGGGGGGCGCGGAGAGCCGGGCCGAGGGACCGGGATTTTTCGAGGGGGGGGCAGCCTCTCCGCCCGGTGGGGTATCAAACCAGGGTACACCTAATTTCGGCCGTCAGGACCGAGCCTTTCCCGGGCCGCCCCGGCCCCGGCGTCGGGGGAGCGGGCTGTGCCCCCGGGATGCCGGCGGAGAGCGGGAGGCGAGGCGGATCTCCGTGCCCCCCCCATCCCCACCGGGTTTATACGAACAGGCACTTGCAGACCCGGGCTTTCCCCCCGTTTCCCCCCAAACCCCGCTCCGGGAGACAAACCCTGCTGGGGCCGGGCCGCGGCCGGGGCCGGCTCCGGGGGGGGGAGGGCTGACGCTAACGGAGCCGCCGCGCTCTCCTCCCCAGGGGCTCTGGCGAGCACAGAGGGGTCTGCCTACCCCCCCAAAATGGAAGACTGGCCCAGCGTGAACAGGACGGCCTTCCCCCCGGCCCAGGCAGTCAACGGCATCGACAAGGCTGCCATGGAAGGAGACATCAAATACCCGCAGGTAACTGCTACGGGGGGGACACGGAGGGGGGCAGGAGGGGACAAGAGAGGGGGGCAAAGCGGGACGCGGCGGGGGGGCGATCTCCCGTTGCTCCCGTTCCCCCTGCGCCCGGGCTCCGCGCCAGCCGGACCCCCACCTCCCCGAGGGGGCAACCCCGACACCCAGGGCCGGGCGGGCTGGTGGGAGCCCCCGCCGCGCACAGCGACGCTTCCCCGCGTACCCTCCGTGTCTCTTTGTGCCTGTCCCCAGCCCGCCCCGGGGCTCTCCTCCGTGGGCAGCTTCCTCCCGGCCTGCGCCTACCCCCCCTCCAACCAGCACGGCGTCTACGGCGGGCCGGCCGGCGGCTACATCCCCCCGGGCCACCCCTGGCAGCCGCAGGGGAGCCCCTTGGCCCACCACGGGCCCGGCGTGGCGGTGCACGGCGGCGAGCTGGCCACGGCGATGGCGTTCAAGCAGCCCGGCAGGGAAGGTGAGCCGGGGGGAACGGGGGGACGGGGCGGCGGGGGGCACCCCCGGAGCGGCGCGGGTGCGCGGCGGGGGGCGGCTGCGGACCCCTCCGGGGCCTCGGCGGGGGCGGCTCGGCAAGCGGGAGAGGAACGGGGGGGGGCTAAGGGACTCGGTGCGGGTCCCCCCACCTTCAGGCAGAGGTTACCTCGCTGAATATGTTAAATATCCGTCACATTCCCCCCCCGCCCCACCGTGAGGGGTCCGGGGCTGCGGTCCCCGGGGCTCGCCCTGCCGCTGCCCACGCCTCGGGCAGCCCCGGCCCTCCTGTGCCCCCGCTCCCGCCGGGGCCGGGCCCCCCCGGTGCCCCCCGCCGCGGTATTCGATGGGTCCCGGTGCAGCCCCCCCCGCCCAGCGCCTCCCCGCCCGGCCTCAGCCGGCGCATCGGGACTATAAACCCGACGTCGTTTTGTTCCCCGGGATTTGCACCGGTGCGCGCTGGAAATCGCCGGGGAAGCGGGAAGATTTCGGGCGAATCCTCGTTTTTTCACACCCCCCGCCCCCGGCCAGAGACGGCTTTGGCGGCGGGGTTTGGGGGGGGCCAGGGCAGCACCTGCGGCCCCTCCACGCCGCGGGGGTGTTCCCGGCTATCCCCCCCCCGGGAATCACACGGGGCGGGCCGCGGCGCGCAGGTTCGGGGCTCTTAACCGGGACCTTTCTTTTCTCTCCTGCTAATTCTCCCGGCTCGGCGACGGCAGCTTTATTTCCTCGATAGGCGGTTTCGTTTTAAAAACCCCGACTCGTCAGTTCTGGGTATAAAACCCCCGTCGATATCTTTCTCCTTTTTTCGTGGTATTAGGCTTTCTATTCTTTTTCACGTTTGCAATTCATTTCCCACTTATTAGTCCGTTTCTTTATCGATTTTTCTTTGATTTTTTTTTTTTGCCGGTTTTAATTTAATTTTATTTTTATACGACCCTTTACCGTTTCTGTCTAACTGCGGCAACCTGCTGCGAGTTATAACATCGGCTGTCCCGGGGACGAGCTTGTGCGAGGAGCAACGGGTGAAAATAGATAATTGTAAACCAATTCTCTGGAAAAAAAAAGTATAGAGAAACAGGGCGCGAGAAAGCGAGGGAGGGGAAGGGAAGGAAGAGAAAAGGGGAAAGAAAGAAAAGGAAAGAAAGAGAGAAAGAAAAGGAAAGAGAGAAAGAAGGAAAGAAAAAAGGAAGGAAAGAAAACGAACGAAGGAGGAAAGATGACCTGCGCGTATTTAGTATATTTTTCGAGGTATTTTCCCTACATTTTGAGCGACCTGGAGCCTGAGTTTTCTGCCTTGCCAATCTGCAAGCCGTCCCTGCCGAAGGGCCCACAGACTTTCTTTAAACGTTTGTGGTTTTTTGGTTTTGCGGGGTTTTTGTGGGATTTTTTTTTTCCCCTTTATTTCCCCCCCCCCCCCCCCCCCCCCCTTTTTCGTGTAATTCGGCTCGGTTTTCTGGTTCCGCCACTTATCTGGGACAGAGCAGCTAAGGGATTAGCCGGGAAAAGGCCCCCCCCCGGCCCGAGCAGGGAGGCTGGCGGTGCCCGGGGGGGGGGGAGAAGGGCCGGGGAGAGAAGGAGAGAAAGAAGGAGAGAAATAAAGAAAGAAAGAGAAAATAAAGACAAACTCAGCCAGGAAGATTCGCCCTCCAATTCAGACCTTTTCCGATTTCGCAGCCGTTATTTCCCCCGAAAAAAAATCTCCCCGCCTGTCCCAGCGCCCACAGCAGCGCCGGGACGCTGCGCATCCCGAAGGCCCACGCGTGGACGGCGCGGGGGGATACGGGGAGCCCGGCCCAGCACCGGGATGAGCTGGGGCCGGGGAGAGGCTCGGCAGGAGCTTACCCACGGCTGCCGCGCTGCGCAGCCCCTCTCCCCTTCCCCTGCCCGGCGCTGGCGGCACAGACCCCCCCCCCCCCCCGCCGGGCACCCCGCCCACGGGCGCTAAGAAAGTGCGTGGGACGTGTTCTCTGCGTGGCTGGGCTGGGGCTGGGGCACCTCCGGATCCCCGGCGGTGGCAGAGGGTGTCTGTCCCTGTCGCTCGGGGGCTGCGTCTCCCCTTGCCTCCCCGTCCCCCCGGAGGGGCCTGGCGCAGGGAGCCCCGCAGCCCCGTTCGGGAGGGCTGGCTGGCCCGGGGGCAGGCGGGTGGGGGGCCCCGAGGGGCACAGCCGCGCTTGGGGGGCCGTTGGGAGAGGATCGGTGTGCGCGCAGACGTGGGACGTGCCCGGCTGCAGCGACGTGCTTGGAGTCCATCGATCCACTGCCTTGTTATTATCTTTTTTTCGCCCCCTCTCCCCTTCTTGCAGTCGTGGACAGAAAACCTGCCAGCCCTGTGGGGAAATCTCCAGACCCTCTAAATACCATCCATGGACTCTCTATCCCGGCCTCCTCTTCCTAGAGCCGCAGCGCAGCAGTCAAGAGACGGTGACTCTCGGAATAAGCACCTGCGAACTGTAACCGAAGCCCGAAGTGCCACCGAACTGTACCCGAAGTGCCACCGCCGCCAGCAGGTGCCCACGGGGACGAGGAGACAGCCCGGGCGGTGAGAGGTGACATCCTCCCACGGCAAATCCCCGCGCAGGGGAGCGCGTCGGGACGTTCGCTCGTGCTGCCCGGAGGGACGCTTTACCTCCATCGAATTGGAAAGGGGTGACAGGAGAGACTCAGTCTTCCTCCTTTATTTTTATTTTTTTTTTTCCCCCCCTTGCTTTCGGTTTTTCTTTCTCCTTCCCCTGTCCCCGAAGACCGTTGGATGCAGGGCAGCGAACGCCTCCGTCCCCAGCCGTAGCTCGGCGCGTCCCCAGGTCTGTCCCAGCCCAGGGAGCCCGTTCGCTCCAGGTTTCTGGCTTCCCCGCGCCGCAGCCAGCCCAGCCGTGCGACGGAGCCCTCTCCTTCCGAGCCTTCCCGCGCCTCTGCCCCGCAGTGGAAACGGACAAATGTGCCACAACGTTTTACGATATATTTTTATAATAACAAACCTTAATAAAAAGTGACTGCCGTGGGCACGCGCTGCCGACCTCCTTCCCTCGGGGTCCGGCTGAGCACCCCCGCTTCTCCCGGCACCCCCAGCCTCAGATGGCATCTGCCGGTGGCCTGTGAGTGGCCAACGCCAGTGGGGTCTCGGGGGCACTCGGCTGGGAGGAATTGCTCCGCGCCGGGTCTGGATTCGCCCACCCACGCACCCACCGGCCGGGGGGCCCTGTGCTGCTGTGAGCGCCTCGCAGCCCTGCTCCCCGCGCCTAATTGCGTGTGCAGATTTGGGGGTCTCCTGCATCGGGGGGGCCGTGGCCCCGCTGGGTGACTCCCGGTGCTATGGGGCCGGCTCTGGGCGCAGGAGGGGATGTGGGTGGCCACCCCTCAGCCCCGGGCCAGCTCCCACCCGCCTCACCTGGCCGAGGGCGAGCGGGGGGCCGGCGGCAGGGCTGCCCCTCGCAGCCCACCCACCGGGGTTCCCGATCCCCCTCCTGTCCAGCGGCTGGGGCGCGTTCAGGACGGGCTCCACTGGGCTTTTGCATTCCCTGGCTCCACCAGCCGCTGCCATTGGCTTCGGTCCCTTCATTGTCTGGAGAAGGGGAAGGTCCTACAGCGGGGCAGGGAGGAAATATCCTGGCAGGAGAATACACGCCTGGCTTTTTGCAGAGAGTGTGTCTTTGTGGGAGGGAGGGAGGGAGGGAGAAGGATGCCAAATTTGACATCCCACCCCAGGAAATTATTTCGCCTTCAACCTCGGGGTGGCAAAATTCAGTTTTGCCTCTGCTGCTGCAAAGCCTCCAGCTAGAGCTGGTCTTTGCAACCGACTACAAAGCACGGGAGGGAAAGGAGGGAATTTTAAGCAGACGAGAGTACTGTCCCAGGGCGAGATCTGCCGCCAAACTGTCACGGGCTACATTTTAAGGGCCGCGAGGACGGACGAGTCACCTGAAACAGCTGACTAACAGCTCTGGCTAGTCCCCTGCCAGGCTTACCCGTTTAAGGCTACATTTGAGTCTGTGGCAGAGCAGCTTTGGAAAAGACGACTGACAGCAACACCCTTAAAGCTGGAAGGCAGCATGCACGGCATTTCTGTCCACCCCGCCGCCGCAGCAGCTGGGGAAATACAGCCCTGAGCAGGGAAGAGGGGGCATGGGGACAGCCCAAGCCCTGTCCCTCTCGGGACTCTGCTCGTCTGGGAGGTCAGAGGAGCCCTTCACATCCCCAGGGCTGCCAAAGCGCCCTTCGGCTGGGGCGCTGGGAGAAGCCGGTTACCCGTGCTGAGCTCCCGAGCCGCGGAGGGGTCTGGGTAAGTGGGAATGCCCATCGTAAAAAGGCTGAAATAGCCTCAAAATGCCGTGCCGTGGCCCGTAGGTGGCTGTTCTGTTCTTCCGGATGCGTCTAGCCCTGCGGCACCTTCTGGTTCCTAAAGCCCGGGCCCTTGGGGTGCTTCAGGGCTGGATGCACCCTAATCCCCCCGTCTGCCAGCGCCCAGGCTCACGTTGGCGTTTGCTGTTAGCGGGGTTCACAGCACCCTGCTGTGCAGGCACCCGGCTGTGAGCCCTCGGGTCCCCGTCCCGTGCAGGGCGGGGCAGCGCTCCTGCACCCCGCGGAGATGGGGCTGGGGGCTGCGGGGTGAGCGAGGCACGAGCGCTGGGCTCGGACGGAGACGTAGCGCCGAGTCCAATCCTTTTAATTAGTGTCCTGCCGGGATGGTGTGCGAGTGCCTGATTTATTCCCTTCCAAGACTGTCAGGAACCTGCCAAAACCCTGAACAACAACTTGACGCTTAGCATCCGCCGCAGCCCCGAGGCAGAGACGTCCCTTCGCAAGCGCTTGCCGGGCGCGGGCAGCCAGAGGAGTGCTGCCTGCGGGCAAGGTGCCGCGTCCCGAGCCCAGGGACCCGGCTGCCAGGCTTCAGCGGCGGGGCTGAGGCTGTGTGGGCTCCGTCCACGCAGGGATGGGGTGCATCGTGTGCTGGGGTGCATCGTGTGCTGGGATGCATCGTGTGCTGGAATGCATCATGTGTTGGGATGCATTGTGTGACGGGATGCATCATGTACTGGAATGCATCGTGTGCTGGGATGCATTGTGAGACGGGATGCATTATGTGACGGGATGCATTGTGTGACGGGATGCATCGTGTGCTGGGATGCATCATGTGCTGGGATGCATTGTGTGACGGGATGCATTGTGTGACGGGATGCATTGTGTGACGGGATGCACCATGTTACAGGATGCATCGTGTGATGGGATGTGTCGTGTGCTGGGACACATTGTGTGCTGGGATGCATCGTGTGACGGGATGCATCGTGTGACGGGATGTGTCATGTGCTGGGACACATTGTGTGACGGGATGCATTGTGTGACGGGATGTGTCCTGTGCTGGGACACATTGTGTGACGGGATGCATTGTGTGACGGGACGCATCGTGTGATGGGATGCATCATGTGATGGGATGCATTGTGTGACGGGATGCGTCGTGTGCTGGGATGCATCGTGTGATGGGATGCATCGTGTGATGAAATGTGTCGTGTGCTGGGACACATCGTGTGATGGGATGCATCATGTGATGGGATGCATCGTCTGACGGGATGCATCGTGTGCCGGATCCTCCAGAGGCTTCTGCGTGAAGCTCACGCCGGCGGTGCTGCCCGGGGCGCCCTGGGGAACCCCCCCGGCAGAGGCGAGCGGCGCCGGGGCTGCCCAGCCAGGCTGGCAGCCAGCTCCGCGGCCCTGCAGCCCCATCCCTGCCTGCAGTGTCAGCACACCTCGGGTGGAATTTGCCACCAGAGGGAGACCCTATTGTTCCACAAAGACGTAAGAGCAGCCCGCTGCAGCCGGCCAGGAAGCCTCGGCTCTCCCAGCCTGAGCAGCCGGACACGCAGAGCGCGCTCCCAGCCCCAGCAAAGCGTGCCCGCGGTGGACCCCGGCCCCTCTGCAGGCGGCCAGGGCCGAGGTGCCGTGCCAGCCCACGGGGCGCTGCTCGACGGCAGGCAGGCGCGGGAGCGGGGCGAAGCACGCCGGGCGACAGCGGAGTGGCTTTTGTGCAGTCAGGCTTCTGGTCTTTTCTTGCCTGTTTGACTGTCGCTACCCTTTATTAAAAACGCAATTTTAACCATTATAGTTAGGGAAGGGACTTTCTCATTTAAAAAAAAACTTTTTGAGGGACTGTTTCAGCCATTGGATTTAACTCAGGTCTTTGAAAGCTGAGTGTTCCCAGCGAGAGGGTTAAGGAGAAACCCTGCTGGGTGGGAAAACGCTCTTGGTGCCCGTGTCCCCCAGGAGCAAGCCCCCCGCTCCCCCCTCGCGCTGCCGCAGGAATGCCAGCCTCGTGGCACGGGCTTGCGCGGGGCAGGATGGAGAACGTTACAGCCCTCGTTCAAAGACCTGCACTTTGTTACTGGGGACTTGCTGGTGGACCACAACATGTTAAGAACCAGAAAGGTTTTAAAACGCCGCTCTGGTTAGAAACAAGCCACGCGGTACAAGCGGGGCTCGCAGCTGTTTGGGGTAGGCGCAGCCTGCGGCTGCTCTCGCAAGGTCTGCGTGCCCATCGCCCGGTGCTTCGCGCCGTCCTCTGCGGCAGCGCGGCGTGCCGAGCGCGCCCGGCGCCGGGCAAGGTCCCCCCGCGTCTCGCCGTGCTCCGCTTCGTTTGTCGGCACCAGGCGCAGCCTGGAAGAGGAGCTGGCTGGAGGAGAGGGGGCAGCCTCGGAGATGAAGCCATGCTGACGTTAGCCCGGGAAGGATACAGCCCCTTCCTCCTGCCCAGGTCACCAGCAGCGGGTGACGCCCAGGGTTCTGCTCGTTGTTAAGAGCAGAGCATCGACGTGCTCAGAGATCTGGCTGCCTCCCTGCTCTGGCTCCGACCACGGCAGTGCCGGCTGCTTGGGGAAGTGCATGAAGAATATTTATGCGCACATACTTACACATAGATATTCTTATATACATTCATATATAGATATACACACGTATGTATGTGTATACACATGTATGTATATACGTGCATATGTGTTTATACACATATACTTATGCACATATATACATACACGTGCATACCCATACATACACATACCTACACATGTGTGTGCATAGACACATGCGCACAGCTCCAGTGCCTGCCTGCGCCAGCGTGGGACCGTCCCTGTGTTTGGCTCCGTGCACTTCGGGTCTTGCCATTGCACCAGCAGGAAAATACGGGTAGTCTTGGGAAATAACCGGAGCAGAGAAGCTGAGACTGAGGGTACACGTTTGCTAGAGCTGTTATTTTCCGGACCGTAACCTTTTCTCCTCGTGCGGGGTTTAGTTAGGCACCGACCCCGCAGCAGCCCGGGTCTTGGTGCGGCTGGGTTAATAACCCGTCCCGGAGGGCCACGGGCAGCTGGGCGAGCAGCGTCGTCGGAGGTCTCGCTGGCCAAAGACCGGGCCCTCAGACGGGGGCCGGTTTTCAGTAAATGCTAGCTACGTTTGAAAACAGCCTACATACGATTTTCCAAATCGAATTGGTTCAAAGGTTTCGGGTTCTTTGTAACTAAATCCCCGTCCTCCTAGACGAGCATTTGCAGGTGAACGCACAAGAAATACGTGCCCAGCTCTCGCTGCCTCTCAAGAGCAGCTGCAAACCAAACCGGCATTTGTGAGTTTATAAACCTTCCCGCAATTGCTTGAGTCGCTTTTGAAAATGGGAATTTGATTCCCAAATCGCTCAGCCACTTCATAACATTTCCTCTTAAGGAACAGCCTTTTGGGCGCTCAGCTCGCTCGGTTTAGGTGGGGGCCGGGACCGGACCCACCCTTGCCCACCGGTGCCGACTGCCGTGGAGACCTTCCCCGTCACCCTTCCTTGTCGCTCGCAGCCCACGGCCAAAGGAGAAAATCCCAGCCCGGCTCCTCATTTCACAGCTTGAGATGCCCAATAACTGTCCGAAGCTAAATGTGCCTGATATATGGAGAGGGTACTGAGGCTGGGAGCCGCCAGTCTCGTGGTTAACGCTTACATCGCCAGCACTTTCTGGGGAAGCATCCAGATCCGGTAGGTCTCTGGGCTCCAGAGTGGGGCAAATAAAATAATGTGGACACTGAAATGATTGCGACATGGGCAGCCTGCACTCCAGGCCTGAACCAAATGAATAAATCAGCTTTTCCTCCCCAAGAAACCCGTGCGCCTGCAATTTTCATCCTCCTCCCAGGCAGCTCCCTCTCCCACCCCTCTGATTCGTGAGCTCGGGTAGATTGCAGGCAGACCGCAGATAAAGCCCCGCTGGCACGCGTAGCCGTGCCTCGCAGCCTCCAGAGCTTTCCACTCGTCAGGTTTTCACTTCTTCATCTCCCCGCGCGGTGACGGCTACGGCAGATGTGTCTCCCACGCCAGGGGCTATCCCAACGCATCCCTGCCCTGACAGCCAGCCAGCCTCGCTCGGGTTGCCTTAATTAACAGCAAATATATTTGACAGGGGGAGAACCCAAACATGTGAGGTGATGAAACCTAAACGTGCCTCAGACAAGCATTGCTATAATCGTTGATAGTCAGGGACGCGCTTTACGCTGCCCAGGCCGGGTTACAGCCCGTAAAAGCTCACGCCTCTGAAACCTGGCCCCGCTGCCGGGTCCCCCTTCCTCGGGCTGCCCGTCTCCCTGGCAGCTCTGGTTACAAGCCCACCGCCCGCGCGCCCGGGCCGGCCGCTCTCTGCCAGAAAGCTAATGCCTTCGCGCAGCGAGCAGGATGTCTGCCTCGCTTCGGGAGATCCGCCTTTGGCATCCCTGCCTCAGCGGTCCCAAGGCAGCAATTTCTGACGGGGGATTTGTCTTGGGCGGATGTCTTGGATGGCTTTTCCATCCGAAGCCTTACAGCCCCCTTAGCTCTTTCTCTAAACGCCGCTCTGCAAAGACCTCGCTGGTTTTGCTGCCGGCCCGTGACAAGAAGCACCACCGACACGTACATGTAGGGGCTGGTCCTGAAGCAGCATCTGCTGCCGTGTGCGGTGGGTTCAACCTCCCGTCTGTCCCCTGCTGCCATCGCCCCTGCCACCCACGTCTCGGCAGCAGGACCGGGCTCTTCTTCGGAGCTTTGCACGGCGGCAATGCGCTGGCCGCCACCTTATCGCCTCATCCCCTTGGAGCAGCCACGACGCAGCCTCCTCACCACTCCCGAGCGATCTCTCGGAAGAGCAGAGAGCTCTGGGTGAAAACCTAACCCCTTTGGATGCCAATGGGAATATCGGCGTTAGCTTGAGCAAAACCGGAGTTTTCCCGAGAAAGAGATGACCGTGGTGCTGCATGTCACCCCGAGGAGAGCTTTCGCCTGGTGTCTGCTTCCTGAGCTCTGCCCTTCCCTGCGGGACAGCTCTGGAAGGGCAGAAATCTCCAGAGCCTGCAGCCCTGCGGCTACAGCCCCTGTACGGAGAGACGCGGCGTACTGCCGGACCAGATGTGTTACCCAGGGAGTCCCAAAGGTGACCGCGATAATCTCCGCAGTTGTAATCCTGCTCGTGTAAGCCCTCGCTAACATCAGCACCTAATACAGCCGCAATATTTATGTTGCTTGCTTGGTATCCAAGACGTCCGCTCCGACAGCGAGAGGCTGGAGAACAGGCTTTTATTTCCTGGAGGTGCTGAGAGACATTTATAATCTGAAGCTTTAGAGGGAAAGCAACTACTAGCATCAAGAGTCGGTCTGCGGTGCGCAGGGGTCAGCAATCGCCTGGGCTTGAACCGAGCGCGGCTGCAAATCCGCCACGTGCATTAGCCTTTATCCGAACGCCGCGTTTATGGGATCCCAAAGCTTTTTGTAGCTTCTCTTTCCTTTGCTGCAGGTTCTCCGGGACCGCGCGCAGACCGTGCAGGCGTGCGAGCTCCGTCCGCCGCGGACAACTAGAGGAAACCCGATGTCCTCCCTGGATTCCAGGGTAGAGATGCGAGCCGCTCTTTCCTTCGTGCTCCCCCCAACCCGCAAGCCTCGGAGGCTGTTGCAGGCGCGGAGGGCTCGCAGAGGCGACCCGGGGCTGCCTTGCTCCGCCAGCTCTTGGAGCAGCGCTGGAAGCAGCCGCAGTGACTCGTGACGAAACACGGATCACTTGCTCCCGAGGATGGAGAGCAGCGCTGCAAGGGAACAGCCTTGGGGCCGAGGCGGGATTCCTGCAGGAAGGGAGCTACAAAGATTGCGCTCGATAAGAAGATGTTTTCCAGAAAAGTGTTAGTTTGCAATTTTGCGTTTCATTCTACCTTTTTGCACCCCCTCCCCAGATTGTTTGACGCAGGAGAAGAACTAAAGGAGAGCAGTGGCGTCAGAGGTTTGACAAAGGCTCCCCTCGATAACTTGTAGAAAGCTGGTGACGATAAAGTGAAGGAAAAAATGTCCTGAACCCGAAGTACAGCGTTACTCGGCCACCGAGGAGCGCCGCGGTTTTCGGTCTCCTTTCAGAAGCATCGCGTGGCAATGGGTTTTGGAGCGAGTTGGGGAAAGAAGATCAATGACCCGCACAAAGATGGCGAGTCTTCTGTTTCTTGACTTGACACTGCCGATATGAATGTGAGATTTCCCTTGGGGAACACATACCCTCTCCCTCCTGCCCCCCATCCCGCGGTATAAATATGAAAGGACTTTTTATCTCAAAGTTATATTAACCTGGCAAAGATGACAAAAGCTTTCACTGAAGCTCTCCCAGAGATAGCACTGTTTTGGCATCAGGTTCTCAGAAAGTGATGTCATCCTGAATTTATATGCCAGAGTTTTCCCTTTCTTCTTCAGATTTGTGGCAATGTCAAAGTTCTTCTCTAGAGCAGATCTGCTTTTAATATTTCATATTTACGTTTTTCATTTCGGGGCTGGCTGAAACATCTCTTGGTTTCAACCTTGCAGATGCTTACACGCCTGTAGAGCCCTAAACTCTTGAAGAGTTTCTTGAGGAACGGAGGCATTGATAGAGATTACTTCTAAAGCTACAGAGGCCTCAATTTTTTTAAATATCAAGACTGCAGAAATCCAGGCAGCTCCACTGAGTTAGTGAGGACGCTTCCCTTCTCATGAGCACAAGGTCTAATTGTCAGGTATTTTAATTGCATTATAAAGAGTGTTTTTGACAGAGGTCTAACAGATTTCCCTTCATGGTTGGTAAAAGCTGTTTCCTTGGGAAAACAGCAAGGAAGCGTTACGTATCAGGTACGATTTCGCATAGTTTTGAGGGGGAGAGAACCACCGTGGTTGCTGTGAGCTGCGGGGCAGGTCTGCTCGGAGCAGGAGGGTGGCTTTGGTGGGTCGGAAAGCAGCTCCACCTGGGCAGTCCTCACAGGTGAGCGCGAGGAGGGTGAAGGACCACCCCGTAGCTCAGGCTGCTATTAAATGCCCCCAGGAGCTGTGCTGTTCCCTGCCTTCTGCCCCTGTAACACCATGGTGGGGCTCCACGGCTGCGTGCTCTTGCCGAGCATAGCGTGCAGCTGCCGAGCCCTGCCTGTCTTTGTCCTCGGTGACCCGAATTTGGGTCAGTCCCAGCCACCGGGCAGCTGATTTTCACGAGAGCTGTAAAAAAAAAAGGAGACCTCTCCAAGATGACTTGCTCAGGCGAACGGGGCTGCCATGGCCAGAAGGTATTTGCACGAGGAAGGGGCGGTGGGAGGGACTGGTGGGCAGGGTTGGTTTTGTGAGCCTTGCAAAGTAGCCTTAAAATAGTCCCTGCTTATTTCTTAGGAGCTGTAATTGCCTCCGCTCTGACCCGGCGTTGTTTCTGTGCCCCTTCCCGCAGGGAAGACCTCCCTTTGCCAAAAAGGAGGTCTGGCCAGCTGATCCCAGCTGCGGTGGCCTTGGCTGGACCTGCCAAACCTCACGCGTTTGCATAAAGCCCCAGGGCTGCTCCGGGGACGTGCAACACCCAAGGGCCGGCCATGGCCGAGCGGGACTGTGGGGCTGTGCACAGGCTCTGATTGCACCCGTGTCCTGCGGGGTTGTATCCGCCTGGGGAGGACCACAGTTTGCCGTAGCCTTTTTCTGATCCCGCTTGACCCCCCCCAGGAGAAGCCGGGGGGCTCGTGGAGCCGTGCAGGGTTTGGATGCGCAGCTCCCTGCGCAGCGAGCAGCAGCCCCGGCTCCTCGCGTTGCCTGGGCTGCAGTTCCTGCTGGCCCCTAAGGGCTCGCCCACGGGAGAAAATAACCGGGCTACCAAGAACCGGCGAGAATAAAACAGGGTGGGATCCAGGCGACTTTGGACAATCTTGGTAGCAGTTGTGTTGTGCCATGAACCCTCATCCCTTTTCTGCAGAAATGCTCCAAAGACAGCGGGATACTTGTCTTTTTTTCTTCTTTGGGTTGCCAAAGAGTTGTATTTTAAAGTTAGAAATACTTGTCAGCATCCTAGCACGGCCCCCAGAGCCGATGACGCAAATATGACAAGAAGCGAGGTCAGATTACAAATGAGGCCACTTCAAAATCTCTCCCGGAAAACTGGAGGTTTGAAGACAGAGATGAAATGTGCTGAGAAAAAAAAAAAAAAACCAACAACAACAACAAACTGCTTCATAATCTGCTTGAAAGTGAGAATAAAATGCCCTCTGTCAGGAACTCGATCTTCTGCTCGCTTTTGGCAGGAGAGCGGCACGTGTCCTGCCTGCGTGCATCCTCACGCACGCCCGTCGCTTTCCCTGGGCACCAGTGGAGTCAACCAGCGAGCTCCAAAGCCACGGAGCACAAGCCACGTCTCTCAAAGCCAAGCTCTGCACCTGGAGTCGGCAGCAAAGAGTCCCGTGGCTGCGTGGGCTCGCGAAGGCACGTAGGGTTCAGCCGTACGTACGTGAGGGCTTCCCAACCTGGGTCCCGGGTGGGTCTTACAGCGTGGCCTGGAGATCGCCAGCAAGGCTGAACACGGAGGTAGGAAACCGCGGCGCTAACGGTAGCCGCCCGTGTGTCCGTGTGAGGACGGGCGTACCAGCGGTTTGTTGGATTTCGTCTGCCATTTTAGGGCTGGGTTGTTCCCGAGATCCTTCTGCGGTGCCTTGCCCAGGCGTTTGGTTCTGCACCACCAGCACCTTCCCCACCTCATTAATGTCCCCTTCTCCGCTCCCAGCATGAACGTGCCGCTGGAAGGAAGGAATGAGCCACCTTCGCTGGCCAAAGCTGGACCACCTGGCTCTGCTGAGGACTACCCATGATGACTAGCCAAGCTGGAGGTTATCTGCAGGACAAATGCGGTAGATGGACGGGTCAGGGTTGCACGGGGGTTTGCACGCACATCTCCAGCTGCCGGAGATGGGCAGCAGCCTCGCGGGACGCAGGGTAACCGTGCAGACCCAGCCACGCCAGCCTGGGCAACGCCATCGGGCCAGCCAGGGACAGGAGAGGACAGGGAAGAGTAGACGCGGTGTGATGGAAACAGCCCGGGAGGGCAAAGCGCTCTCCCGAGCCCTCACGTGAAAACGACGCTTGTGAGGATGACCGCGTGGGAAGAAGCCTTGCGTTACGAAGCCGTCGGTCGCTGCGTGTTTGCAGACCTTTGGCTCCGGCCGCTGGAGCTCCTCGGAGGGGACCCGCAGGACGTTCACCTGATGGCTTCGCGCAGAGGCTGCGCGGCTGCCCTCAGCTCCCGGGAGTCGTGTTTTCACTGCGAAAGCGTGCGTAGGTGCTACGATCCGTATGCGATGAGCCAACCGGCCACGGCTCGGCAGCACTCCCCGGCGAGGAAAGGGGCACCGCTCGCCTTTCCGCGGCACCCGACGTCCGGCTCCATCCCCGGAGAGACCCACCGGTGCAAGCGAAGTAGCCCGCTCAGCCTTCCCTTCTCCGCAGCAATAACAAAAAAGTCCCAGCGCCAAAACTGTCAAATTCCATCTGACTCGGAGATTGAATTTCATCTCATCTCTGAAGCAATAACAAAACGTCGTCTTTATGAAAAGTTGTCAAGAATCTAATTGTTTTGCAAACGCTACAGATACCTCTTCCATTTCAAGGAACAAGTGGGGTTGCTTTTGGTTTTGGAAGAATTGAGTAAGCATGAAGATTTCCAAACTTGCTCAGATACAAAACACTATTGTTATATAGTACAGTGGAACAGCTGTGGTTTATAAGTACCATTAATGCGAAACTTTAACTTAAAAAAAAACCAACCCCAACCCTAAAAAAGTTAAAGGAACAGAAAACATTTCATCCATACTAATGTGAGGTTTTAAACATATAGGCTTTTAAGTGAATTGGCCATAACCACAACAATATTTTGGGTCTGACCAGAGCATATATTGTATGCAGATGTTAATTTGGCATTTGCATGCATACGCAAAGAAAAAAAAGTCTTTTCTGCATGTTTTTTTTTCTTGAGTGCGCTGCGATCTGGAGTCACTTTAGCTTTACAAACTGATTATAAACACTAATTACCTGAAAACATGCTGTTTGGCTGGATATGTGGCCTGTAGACTTAGGATCTGCTTTATAAAAAGGCACAATTTAGCCAGCGTGTGCACCCCTCTCTCTCTATATGTAGATATGTGCACTTACAAAAGCAGAATGTGCTGATTTGTTCAAATCCCAAATTCCTCTGTTAACCCTCTCCCTCCTGTTTACAAGCACCGTGTGTCAGGTGAGTGTAGTATTTTGGGGGGGGTTATGTGACTTTATGTGCTTTCTCCGGCCACAGAGGTGCCTGCTGCATCGGAGGTGCCCGGCCGGGCCGTGGGGGGCTGCGCCCCACGCGTCTTCCTGCCCATCCCAGGTCTGTGGGACGAGAGCATCCGTGTGATGAGAGCGCCCGTGCTCTGCCTGCCCGTGGGGCACCCTGGCTTTAAAGGCCGCTCAGCTCATCGCACGGAGAAAATGCCCATCTCTAGAAATTCAGCTGTCTGCCGAGCTGACGGACTCTGCAAGGAGGTACCAAAATCAGGTAAAACAGAGTTTCCCCACCTGATTTCCCAGCGATGGTTTGAGAGGCGTTTTCAAGGTCAATTAGTCCGAAAAGACAGATTACCCAGGGGAGCAAACTCCGCGTGGGAAAAGGCAGAGCCCGCGGGTGGGACTCGGCTGTCCCCATCTTCTGACCCTGCAGAGAAGGTGTCCAGCGCCGAGCACCTGCAGCTCTGCGGCGCTGCTGCAGCCCTGTCAGTATCTCCCTGGCCTGAAATGAGAAGTACTGGGGTCTGCCCTTCCCCAGAACAGTGTCACCCCCTCTTTCTCACTCCCTCTGCTCCACACGCTGAGGTGGGATGGGGATGGTGACGGCCGCCTTCTCCGACAGCTCTCTGCCGTCCCGCCGGCACCCCTTCCGACCATCCCGAGGATGCGAAGGCAGCTGGTGGGACCAAACGCTTGCTGTTCTGTGCTCCGAAAGAAATAGTTTGTGGAGCGCGCTGCTGCTCGGGATGGCGGTCTTCGGCCTTGGGAAATGTGGAATGAATTAAACGGTGGTAGCCGGTTTCAGGGTAAAACGAAGAAAAATTAAAAGAAGCAACGTTAGGGAAAAAAATGCCTTATTCTTCTAACTGAATCTTATCTTTGCACTTGTTTAAATACCTAATTAGAGGAAGCTTTGCGTTCAGCTGGCCATTCCAGGGTTTACCTCTCTTGTCTCTTTCCCGAAGGTGAGTCCTCATCCTAGCTTTAGCTTTTGCCCTCCAAAAATACCCCCCCCCCAGCTGGTGAGCGAGCCCATTTACAGCATCTGTTAGTTTAAGGCAGCTATTCCTATGTTAAAAAAAAAAAAAAAATATATAAAATTGTGCGATAATATGAAAAACCTCATTGGCTTAGGAGAAGAACTCGGGGAGCTCTGTGCCCGCGAACCGCGGGAGGACAGGAGCCGTACGGTTCTGCCGCCAGCTAAGCAGGAGAGATGAAGCCGATGGCTGAAGCTTTTACGGCTGCGCATCCTCCGGCGCCGCTTTATTAATAGAGTTATGCTTTGCAGTTAGGGCTGCCGGCCTCGGAGGGGAGGGAAAACGCAGATCTCGGCAGGAGAGACCGGCTGGCGGAGGACGCGCTGCCCCTGACACCTACCGCGGGGGCTCAGCCTCCCCGTACTCATCGCAGCCCCGGCCCGAGCGCGTTCCCAGGTGAGCCGAGAGGGCTGCGGAGCAAGCACCGCTTAACTCTTCATTTAATTCCCCCCTCCCTGTTTATTTTCTGGGGTTGGATTCCAGCGGGGCTCGGGCTATTTACGCTGGCAGCAAAGGCGAGCTGAGGCGCTCTCGCTGCGGGGACCGGGAGGGTTTGGAGGTGCGGCGAGCGCCCGTCGGGCTCGCTTGCCATCACCTTGAAAGCACGAAAGGCATTTTCGGTTGTTTCGAATTTTCATCTTCCCAGTGTTTTTCTTGTTAGTTCATGCTCGGCTTTCATTCATCTGCAGGGAATAGCGCAGCAGTAACATGATACATAGCAAATATCACCATTTAAATAGAACCAATCCATTGTGAATGAAGACTTCTGCGAAGAATGGGGAAATAGAGCTAAAGGGCTGCTAAGTAAACTCTTTTATGTGTGACATTATGCAGGCAATGGTTTTGGAGTGTAAAAGATATTTTTCATTATATCAGTGTTATTAATTCCATCAGCTCGGCCCGGATTGGTACATGAAATGGCTGTGTGCTTCCCAGGTTAATAAATCTGCATAGGTTTATTGTTCGGAATAAAACCTATTTTCCTCAGCAAATAACCATGATCATTTGGGGTTACAACCATTCCTCAGGAAATGCTTTATAACTAACATTTTTATTGGTATCATAGGAAATTCATATGCCAAATAACATGGGACTATAACTTTTATCTGACTTTAAAACAAAATCTGTTATCTTTTATGGCCAGTTTCATATAGTCCCACTATCAGTTTCCATAAAATTCAACAAGCATTCCTTATTCAGCCTGGAAAATCAATAACAGAGTTGGTTGAAAAGTGAAAATGTCTTTTTTGCAAACATTTTTGAAATTTCCGAGTTGTTTCCATTTGAAAGCGTTTGCAACCGGCTGGTTCTTGGCAGAGGAAAAAAAAAACCCTCTAATGCTCTTGATAATGTTTTCTGTTATACTTCTTTAAAACGTAAAGGACGTACATTTCTGAGGACGAGACGAGCGTTTTTCACAATATCATCAACTTTAATGGGCGATTCTGTTTTTGTGAAAGGTTTATTCTCCACGGTAAAACCTCGAATCAAAACCACTTTCGCCAGCGGTCGTGTTCCAGGCTGGATCCATAAAACCCCACTTAATTATCACAGCGGTTCATTGAATTGGTCCCTATTGATTAGAGGCTGATGGATCGATAGCACTGCTGACCATAAAGAGGTTTTGGGGTGGGCTTCAGCCTTCGCCCTCTCCTGGCGCAGGTTTCCTGCGTGGCTTTGTTCCTTTTTCGGGGCTTTTTGCAAAGTAATAATTCCCTTTTGCCTGTTGGAGCTGTGAGTTTGAGCCAAAATGGCAAAATTTACCATCCGGCTTAAAATTCCTAGGTGGGTCGTTGTATTTTCTCCCTATCTTTTCTCTCCCTGCCCCGGTCTTTGGGACAGAGACAGCCTAAAATCGCATTGCCGTGCAGCACCAGCCACCGCGGGGATCTCGGTCTCATTTGGAGTCATTTGCACATCTGCATTAGGCCATCATTCATTAAACCACACCATAAATAAAGTCGTAACAGGCATGGGGAGAGCCCGTGACCTCATTAAGCCCGTGGAAGTTTCTGCCGTTGACCTCCGCGAAGCCAGGATTTTACCCAGCGGTCTGGGTTTTGTTTTTTTTTTTTAAAGGCTTCGGGAGTTGGTCAGGATCGGATACAATGGACGATTAAAAGAAAAGAATTACAAAATTTTAATTTCAATTTGGCAGTGCCGTTGCAGGGCCTATTGCAATTATATTGCCGTGCCTTTGCACAGCCGGAGTCTGGGCCGGCGCCCGCCGGAGTGAATGGAGATGTCCCCTCGGGATGCGGGCGAGGGATTTAAGCTGCGTGTTTGTTTTTTCAGGCAGCGTTTCAGTAAGTGCCTCACAAAATAAGGCTCTGGGGAAGACACCCACAAACCTCCCATCGTCAATGAAAAGCCATCTCGGCCTTTGAATGGGAGGGCAGCCCCTCTCAAACCATGAGACGCCAGCGATGCTACGGGGAGAGGCTTTCTCCAAAAAAGGGGGCGGGGGGAAAAACCCAACCGCCTATTGATGGAAATGGGGTTTGTTTGTAGGAGAGATTAATACGTAATACAGTTTATCCTCGAAAGGTCACTATAACCTCGTGCCCATCCTGCAAATCTTCTGACTCAGTGCTGAACTGCATCTATTGTAAATGATGTTTTAAATATGTCGCAGAAAGTATTATGCCTCTGATAGAGAGAGACAAGGGTTTTTTCAATTGTAAAAAAAAAAAAAACCAACCCATTTCTTCAGCCAGGAATATGATTTACAGAGTGAAAAAGTTAAACCCATGATATATGTGAAATAGGTAATTGATAAATCATAAAACGGGTTGAGCAGAAGATGGAAAAATACTTAAGCTGGATGAATTCTACCGAATTAAACCAGGCTATTAAATTGCCTAGCATCCTGCTTAAAAAACCCGATACGCTGCTTTGCGCTGGACGTTTGCAATGGTGGATGGCTTCCCGGAGCAGAGCGCGTTTCATCTGCTGCAGAACCTAAAATTTTGACCTCAGGTCTGCAGCCTTGCGTGAAGAGAGGCGCCGGAACGCTGCGCATCCCGAGCAGAGCATCCAAAGCTCCGTGCCTGCTACCGCGTGTCTTGGCTGGGCACGGAGCCCCGGGGTAGAGGTGATGCTGCCCTTTAGGATAAGGGGCCGTATAGAGCAGTCGCAGCCCGGACTTTGCACCCCACCAGCTGCACCCAGGCGCCCTCGAACACGCAGCAAGGAAGGCAGGAAAGGAGAGGCTGGTCTTTCTGGGGAAATTACACAACTGAGCCCCATCCGTGGGGGAAAAAAAAAATAGCTGCCTTCGTGGAAGCCCGAGAAAGAGCTGCTGCACTGCGGCTGCTCGAGCCGTGACTAGCTGCCTCCCCAAATGAGAGGGGGAGCACGTGGGTCTGCGGTGCACGCAGGGCGGCTCCGAGCGAGGTGGGCTTGGGTCGGACACGATGCAGCAGCTCCGCTGTTTCAGGCAGCCGAAAGGTGCCCGCCAAAACCAGTTATTCCCTGGCAGCGTGAGACCCGAAGCCCATCGCTGCTGCTGGGGAGCGCACGGGGCCGAGCCCCATCCCACCCACCCCGTCTATCCGTGACTGGTTCCTCTCCGGAGCGGTGGCAATCAAGGAAGCTTGGGCGGATGCAGAGCACACAGCGAGGATGTGATGCCAACGATCGTGTTTTGTATAAGGAGCAAATAACTTTGCAGCTAACCGGCCAAGGAGTGCCAGCTCACCTCTTATCGCCAGCTGGGAGATCTGCTGGCCTACAACAGGCAGCCCAGGTTAACGTGCCCAGCTGCTTGTGGAAGGCGCCCACCCATAAACGTTGGCAAACAACCCATTTCCAGTTGAATTAACTGGTATAATCTTAGACTGATACGTATTTTTCATAATTTTTGGTACTGATTGGTATAAGCACTATCAGCATTAGGCTAAACCGGCACAATTATTGCCTATTTACCTCCCACTTTGAAGGAAAAATGTTGGCACATATAACCAGAAAAGTGCAGAAATGCTTTATAAAGCCCCCCGAGGGCAGGTACTGTCCGAGGAGGAAAATTTCTCCGGCGGGATGGACCGTGCGCGTTGGAGTGCCAGACGTGGCACCCACCACCCACCGGCCCTGCTTCACATTCCCGACAGGTGCGTAACGAACGTGGGAGGTAATTAAAGCTTTTCTGCCCGTTCTTAGTTGATGACCAGAGTCACGGAGACACTCAGCACCTGGAAGGAGCCAGATATCCCGATAATTTGTTAAAAGACCCTTTAAAGCAAGCCCCGGCAGCTTCATGGGAAATGCTAATAACAACTGTGGGTACAGACAGGGCGGTTCGTTATCTCCTCGGGGTTAAATTACCCCATTCATTCCTGCCGCGGAGGACAATGAGCACGGCGGGCAGCCCCGGCGTAATCCCCTGACCCGGCCCTACCTGCAGTGACACCGGCGCGCAGGAGGACTTTTAGGAGGGTATCAGTTTCCACGGTAAACTTTCCCAGCGGCCGGGAGCCGAGGAATTGCACTTCTGCCTCAGCGGGGAGCAAAGCAGCCTCATGCGTCGCGAGAGCTCCCGAGCCCCCCAAAGCACCCGGGCTAACCCGGGGGGAGAGACGGGGCACCAGCACCCGTGCTTCGCGGTGCCAGGGTTAACTTGCAATCAGCGCAAAACCGTTTTGCTGCTCTTTTTCGTTGCAAACCCCACCCGGGGCCGTGAAATCAAAGCCCGCTGCGTTGCACCAGGTGAGGTTGGAGGGGAGACGTGTGGTCCCGCGGGACTGGGTAGGCTGATGGCCACCCACGCCAGCCCGGCTGGACTTTGCTTCTGCTTTTGTATAGCAAAAAGGGACCGGCCTGACCCTGGCGGGGGGTTTCCCGCACGCTCCCAGCCCCATCTGCCGTGGCAACGCCCAGAGGCAGGGAGAGCTGGACCAGGCGTGGGAGACGTGGGAAGCGCAAGCCCCGAGCCGTGAGGGACGGCTGCTGGCAGCGTCGTGTTTGCTTTCCTCAAAGCAGGCATGACTTTTACTCTTTTTTATCATCTCGGCTATTGTCTCTCCCCATTGTCCAAACACATTTCTTACCAGCTGGTAATTTATTAAGCGTGTGCTGTAACACCCAGCTCTGTCCCATGCCACTGTGAACCGACTTAAATAAACTGCTCGCTCAGGATGGAGCGACCGGCCAACTTCTAATAAGCGCAAGCGTCGAAGAGGAGAGGGACCAGATTCAGGAATGCATTGAAGGAGCAACCACCACCAGCATCGGCACCGACCTTGGCTGTTCCCTGGAGAAAACGGCTGGCCGTCTCACGAGAGCAGGGTTTAACGGGGCACACGCGGGGGGCAAGAAGGGATTTGAAGCGATTTGCAGACGATGTATCAGCCGAGGTCCCTGCTCTAAAAAGAAGAGCCATCTCCCGCGTGGTTATTAACGGATGCGTTTTTGTTACGGCCGAATAGCTGGCGGTTGGAAAGGGAAGATCCCGGAGTGCCCCGGTCCTGCGGGAAGCACGCGCCCAGCTCGGGCACGCGTGCGCCCAGCGCTCGGCAGGCTGGAGGCCGCCCTTGCTGCGCGAGAAAAGAACCCTGCCCGGGCATAGGTCTTTTTTTTTTTTTTGCCACTGAAAGTAATTTCACTTAAAAATGGAGTTCCAGAAGAAAAGAGAAGCTGTTCACACTTTCAGGTCAAATTCAGCTATTGCTTTCAGCCAGAAGAAAGCACGGATTTTTCTTTTTTTTTTTTGGACATTGTCAAAACATTTCACTTTAGACTTGCTAAAACATGTGAGGTTTCCCAAGCAAAGCCTCCGAGCCTTTTGTTTCCAAAGAGCATTTGTTTATTTCTGAATTGATCTAAATTAAAAGACAAAAGTTAGAACAAAAGAGTTAAATAACTCAGCAAAACAAAGCGCTTCGGATTCGAGTCAAAGACCGTGTTTCAGGTTGACCCAACATGACATGTTTTGGGTTTTATATTTTTCCCGCAAAAGCTGGGATGCGACATGTGTTGGTTTTTGGGGTTTTTTTTTTCCGGTTTGGCCGGGGAGCCGAAGAATCCATTATCGGCCCAGCTGGATGAGGAGCTCCTGGCGCGGAGGGATGCCTGCTCGGGATGGGCACGCTGGAGGGCGGCGGGAGCCCCCTCGGCCGACGGCACAACGCCCTCGTCCTCGTGCGGGGTGGAGAACAAGACCCTCGTGCGGGCCCGGCCACTGGGAACATCTGCCGGCATCTCCGGGCTGATTTCTACAGCTTCGGCCGGTTTAGAAAGCCTCAGGCGAGGCTCGTGTCCCTGTGCCATCCCAGCGCGGCTGCTGCGAGCGGAAGGTTTAACGCGAGCGGGAGGTACCCGAGCGGAGGTTTGGGTAAATACGCTACCCGGGTATTTGATGGCTGGCTCGCTTTCGTGCTTCGCTTTTGGTCGTTATAATCAAACTTCAAATGCTTGCTTTATTTTTTTTCTGCCTGGGCAGGCAGTTCATTCAGTGCCATAAAACAAAAAAGGCCACACTGATGACACATTTCCATTTTTTTCCTGCCGTTGTTTTTTTTTTTTTTTCCTTAGCTGCGCTTGACAAATGAACAGAAATACGGGGATGAAAGAGAAGGACAGAGTGAGGGAGAGAGAGAATAGAAAACAATAACAGTTTTAAGTATAACAAATTGAATAAATATCATAAGGAAATAATCAAAACTAATGTCCCTTGTTCCAGATGCTGAAATGTTTTGTAAATCGCAAAGGTATCTTGGCTTTATTTTCCTTCTTTTTGATGCCGTGACTTCCTCAGCTGGGCTTATCATTTGCAGAGATGGATTTCGGGGCGGAAAATCCCGCGGGTTCCGAAAGCCGGGATGCAGTGCCTCGTGCTGTAGTTCTAGGTGGGGATGTTAGCGTGCCCTGACCCCCTTTTGCCGGGCACGGCCGTACCCGGGCTCGCTCCGTGAAAGCCCCCGGGGAGAGGGGACGCGGCAGCCGCCCATGGGCGTTTCGCTCAGGAAAAAGGAAAGATTGGGAAGCTCTTGCTGAAAAGCCCCCTTGGAAACGCGGCTTCGCTCGGGGGGGGGCTCTCACCCGTTCGCCCTGACCTCCCAGGAGACCTGGGGTGGGAGCGGGGGTCCCGCAGGGCGCTGGGGGGCACCGGCAGCAGCGGCGAGAGCAGCGCCCGGCGCGGAGCTGCGCGGGCACCCTCCGGAGCAGCGCTGGCCGTGCCCGGGGCTGCGGGGACCCCCCCGCCTCCCGCGGCCGGCCCCCCCCCGGCAAACCTGCTGCAAGCCCGCTCCAGAGCCACCGAGAGTGCTAATTGGATTGTATCAAAACTGCATATTTCACAAACATTACATCATTTCCTTGCCGCTTTCAGCAGACTGATTCAACAAATGTTTTCTATTTTACTCCGGGATTCAAACACGAGATGGGCTCAGAACTTGGCAGTAATTTACTTGCAGCTTAAATTTATGACATATACGAACATTTATATTCATTTAAAATGAAAGGCAGAGCTGCGCAAACATTTTTCATCCATTTTTTACTATATGTGCCGGTTTTACCTTCTGTAGAAATTATTATATGTCTAGCTATATAGCCAAGGGAAAAAGAGAAAAAAAGAAGTTCTTATACTTCGGGGGAAAATGTGTACAATTAATATCAGTTTACACATCTGTAATAACATAAAATATATACACCCGAGGTTATGTGTCATGACATAAATCATAAAAGGGTCATAAAGAGTTATTTAAGAACCTTGTAACAGATTTTATTAAATAACATTATCAAATATTAAAGCTTTGTGTGGATAAGTGCTGTAGAAGGGCTGCCCAAGCTTCCTTTGCCCAGTACGTAGCCGTAAACAAATTTTCCCCATAAAGGCTGGAAAGCTGGGCCAGATCCTTGGCTAGTTCCAGTCAGGAGCCATCGTCTGGCTCTAGCAGGGCTGCCCCGGTTTGCCCAAGCCGCGGATTAGCCTTTTTGCGCAAAACCCCCGTGGTCTGAGAGAGGCGACGGGAAAGGGACGGCCCCAAAAGCTCCGGGACGCAGAAGCGGGAGGAAACCCCCTCTGCTCGCACGGGGGCTTCGGGAAGTCCCACCGCCTCCCGAGGGATGCTGCCTTCCCCGCACGCTCTTCCCAGCCCCTCGAACCGCCGGCAGAACCCGTCTCTGTTCCTGGGGCACCGGCCCTTAAATTCGGGGTATTACTTTCACAGTAAAAATCATTGGAAGCGCTCTCAGAGATCCCCACGTTTGCCTAAAGGTTTATTTCCCTCTTCCCTCCCTTTCAGGGCTGTACGCTTGGTGTATAACACTTGCGAAAGCTGGCTTTCTGAAGGAGAGGGGTAGGAAATATAGCCCCAATAAAGTTTTATATCCTTTCTCTAATATGTATTTAAAAAAAAATAATTTCTCTGCATAATGTATTTCTCTCTGCAAACGTGGAGTACCTGAGCCTGCGGTAGGGTATAAAGATTTTATTGGCACCCATTTGGGATGGTGCAAGAAAACCCCCTCTCTCTCCTTGTAAAAGTTTTAATAAAATAAAATTATAGAGCATTTAGGAGAAAATTAATATCTAATTCTGCTGAAATACCAGAATACTGCCAAGCCTGCCCATTCCCTCAATAAATAAAGGAGCAAGCAGAGGAGTAAATGAATTTCGCCAGGCCGGCTTCCCAGCCTCCCCGCTGCCGGGCAGGGACCGCAACGCCCGCCCCGTCTCCCCCCTCTCGTCAGCCGCCGGGAAACGCCGCGGCGGGGATGGATTCGGGGACCCGCCGGTGCCGCCTGCCCCTCTGACCCTTCCCGGGCACCGCGTCGGCGGGACCCTCCGCGTGCCGGCTAGCCGGGGACCGGCACACCCCCCGGCACCGCGGTCCATGGTTGCCCACCCAACTGTAGGCATCTCTTGCTGCTTGCTCCGTCTCGCAGAGCTGGAGGAACACCGGCATCTCCCAAGGGCGACCCAAGCTTCAGAGGACCTGCCCTGCGGAGGCACCTTTCTTTCCCAGGCCAAATATTTCCCTTTGAGGTGGCTGCCAAGGCGAGGTGAGATCGGTACGCTCATGGAACTATTCAACAGCTGGGATTTCAGCCGCAGGCAGGAGAAGGGAGACAGCTGAGGGGACGTACCGTGGGGCATAAATCTACCCGGGACAGGAAGATTTTATTGCTGCTTTATAAGACTCTGTTGAGACCTTCTTTAATAGAGAGTTCAGAAATTTGGTCATCCACGTGCAAGGAAGCTCAGCCGGAGCTAGAGCCAGCACAGAGAAGCGCTCCAAGATACCCCAGAGACAGAAGAGCCTGTCGTTTAGCCAAGAGAAGTGAACGCCGAGAGCAGACGTAACTCCTGTCAACAACCACGTCTCGGGGATGGAGAAGGTCCAGCGAGGCCGGTGCCGGCTCCAGGCAGGTGGATCTCTGCTGGCCTGCACCTGGAAGAAGGTTCCCAACCATCCACGGAGACGGTCCCGAAGAAGTTTCCTATACAAGCTGTGGCCACAAAACCTCCCGCATTTGTACTTTTTTGGAGGTTACGGAAGGCGTAACGGGGTCTCCAGCGCAAAGATGCTGTCGCCGTCCCGTGCCCGTGTGTCCTACCTGCGACGGCAGAAGTTGGGAGGGTGGGAATACCCTCTCCTGAGCACTGCCCTTCGGTCCTCCACCCTTCCACCCCGAGCCCCGCCAGCCACGCGAGGCCCGGGGAAAAGCTAGTCCTTGCTGGGTATATCCCTCCTGTTTTCAATAAAATTCTGTTTTGTTTTGGTAAATATCAGCGCTACAGCCATTCGTTATATATATACTGAGAATAACTCGCTTGTGTTATTATAGCAAAGTCATTAGGCGTCGCGTTCGATACACAGACTATATTAATTCCATACAAACCAGGGGGCTAGTAACAGTGGTCTGGCTTAAACGGAATAAAACGGGCCGGCTTCGAAGATATTGGTTGCAGATAATGCAAGATTTTTTTGATTAAAACGTATAAGAATTTGAATAAGAATGCATTGTTTGGAATACATTTCCATTGGTCTCCAAAAGAATTCCGACTTGCAGATATATGTGGTTTGAGTTAACAGGCGAAGGATTAAAAAAATACGTTGGTTTGGGCTAATTCTTGTAATTATATATTTTTGGTAAACGTAAATTGATTTGGTATAATAGGTCTGATTGGAAAATTACCTGTTTGAGATGGGAAAATAAAAGAGACTGTTGGACAAGAGTTCGAAAAAATGTTGGGTTTCAGTAGGATGCTTTGCTCTGAACGAAAGTCTGTTTCAATAAAAACGTTGATTTGAAAATTGTGGTTTTTTAGTAGGATGGTATTTGATCCATTAAAACTGTATTGGTTTCATTCTCTCTGTTTGCCTTTCGTTGAAATATATTGGTACGAAGCATGAAACAAGCATGTGTCAGGCATTACTCAGAATAAATAAGGCAAGGAAAAAAAAAGAACGGCGAAGCAGCAGCGGCTCTAATTGTGAAAGCAAGCCTAAATAACCCAAAGTGATTTTGTATCACGTGGCCCTCGCGCTGCAGAAGGGCAGGCGAAGCCCCGGCGTGACGGGCAGAGGGAACCCAGGCTCTCCCCCGGAAAGCCACTGGTGTCACCGGGAGGAGGATCCGGCCCCAGGAATGCAAAGACGGAAAATATCTGCTGTATTAGGTCAGCCCATCCGAGGGATTGTTCCGCAGAGGACGGGCGGAATTGCTTTGTCTGGCCCAAATTTGCATTATACCAGTGACAGGGATCCTACCGCTTCCCTTGGAGGACTTTTCCACATTCTAATTGATCTGATTGTTAGGAAATTGTTCATAAAATTAAGAATCTTGGAAGTAAACGAGGGAACCCAGGCAGAACCGCTCCACGCAAAGAGCAATGGCCATATGGAACGAGTTAGGCTGGGGAAGGCAACCGAGCAGTATAAATGAGTTCAAGAGACATTCAGATTTATTTCTGGAGAAGGAAAGGGACCGGGAGTACGATGAAGAAAAGCAGGGAGGTGGGTTTAGCAGGCATTTAAAAAGGGAAGGCATGCTCGAAGGGAGGACATTTACAGAGGGAGAACTCGGAGGATGTTTTTCCCAGGACTTCTCGTTTTTATCGGTGTTTGGCACGTGAGAAAATCACGCTCCCCGTGGCACAGAAGGCGAAAGAGGTTCCGCTTTTTCTTGAAGACCAGGTTTTATTCCAGGGAAAATTCAGCCAGAGGAACGGGTTATGCACTCAAGGCATTGCTTCTGTCCCGCTCCTCTCGCAGCCTTAACGCGTGCTTTGCGCACTTAAATCCCTGTCGTTTCCACTTAATCGCCGGAACCGTGCGCTGAGCCTTTACGCCGGGGGAGCGTGACAGCTCTGGCCGTTCCTGGTGGCCAGGAGAGCCAGTTCTGTAGCCAACGCCTGCAGAAGGCCTCCACGTCCACTCAGCAAACCCGACCCACCCGACCCACCGTCCCAGCTCTGATCGGAGACGATGCTCCTAGAAGGAGTAGTGCTTATAGCGAGGGGGTTAGATGTTTAGGAGCCCCGGATTCGACGCGGGCATTCCCCGGAGAGGCAAGCCAAGAGGACAGGGCTGACGGCACGCGGGGTGACGCAGCCGGCGGGCGCCGGGGCTTGCGGTGGCCACGGCTTTTGCAGGACACAGGGTCCAGGACCGCCCGAGTCGCGGCCTGAACGAACCAGCCTGCTCCATCTCGGGGAGCAGGGAAGGAAGGAGAGTGCGGTCCAAGCTGCTTTTGCCACTTTTACACACGCACACAGAATGGGAGTTTTGCAATTCCAATACCAAGAGAAAAAGTAACAACATTGCAGCCAAATTAAAAAAAAAAAAAAAAAAAGAGAATATCCAACCACTGTTGCTGCGACCTTTTCCAAGCCTAACGACACAGGTAGGCTACGCACAGCGAGGGGCTCACCGAGGGTTACAAACTCAGGTTGCAAATAGACCTGCCTGGTGGAAGTAGAGGCACGTCCGTAAGGAGTTACCAAACAAATCACTGCCACTTGCACCCTCGCTGGCAGGCCTGGGGGAAAGGTGTCACCAAAAAAGAGTGGCGGCTCCATGCTGACAAAGGCTTCCTTTCTCCGCTGCGTCCGTCGCCAAAGAAAAGCATTTCTGTCACTTGACCCCTGCCAGTCACGTTAAAAAATGAAAACCTGCCCAGGGGACACGGCAAAAAATGAGTCCCCCCCGTCTGTCTAGAAAATAAATGAGGGTTTGCAAGAATGGCTTCGGATGGACGTGGCCGGGGCAGAGCTGGCAGGAGCCGCCGGCCTCGCTGGAGCGCTGCCCTTGCGCGCCGGGCTGCGCTTGGCCTGTCAGGCGTGATTAATTCTGCGCCTCACGTGAGGCCACAAACGCACTTTGTCAAACCTTGGGGAAAAGCCCAGGTGGACCAAGCCCGGGTTTCCTGTGCTCCAGCCACCGCTGAAGAAACGCTTTTGAGATAGCGACGTCTGAAACTCTGAGTTAGTCCGCGGTAAGCAGGCGGTGAGCCTGGGCAGAAGGACGAAGGTCTAAGGGGCGCAGAAAATTAGTGACAGCCGCAGACTCACCATAATTTTGCTTTTTCACAGTACACCTTGTTTCCATCAGGACAGGTGGGCTCTCTGCAGAATCTGACGTTTTACAGAGTCTTTCTATCGGGCAGAATCGCAGCGCGTCCTAAGCGCGCCGAGGAGGAGCTGCCGGAGCCAGAGGCGCATGGCTCGAGCTCCAGCTTTGTGCCAGCGTTGACCAGGAGGGAGGCGTTGGCCCCGCGCTCCCGGCAGCGCGCAAGGGCGTCGAGCGGCGAAAGGCCAGACGGCAGCAGCCCCCGGGCCCCAGGGCTTCCAGAAACCGGGGGGCTCACCCCGCAACTGCAAAGCAGCCCTACCCTTCGTCGTTCCCTCGACAACCCTTAAGGACTAACCAAAGGTTTAGCTGGAAGCGTCACCGCTTCCTTACGTGCTCCTCTGTTACCCGCTTCCAGCAGGAGCTGTTCTTGCTGTAACTTAAGACGGTTTCTCCTCTTTCTGCCCACCACGGAAAACCTATTCCCGTCCTCGCCAGGGGGACGGGTGCTTTAGGTTTCCCGGCTGTGCGTCGGCACCTCCTGCCTGCTGCTGCCCAGCGGCCAGACGAGCCGCCAGCCTTCACTCGGAAGCTGCAATAAGGAGAGCTTCACCTCGCTCCGTACGGGCTTTTTTCCATATGCTGAGGGTACCGCTGACCCCACACCCCGCCACGCACAAACCAGCCTGCGCCCCTTCTTGTTGCCTGCAACGTCCCTTGCGGTTGTCACCGATTTACGCTCCCAAAAAACGCATTTCTGCAGGCTAGAGGTACAGTTTTTCGCCTTGCACGTTAATTAAGCTACCGCACAAGGAGGGTCAGCGTGATGGAAACCTGCGTATCCGTGCCCCGGGTGGATGAGAAACGTGCCCACCCGCTTTGCCTGGAATGTTCACTGTGATGGTGGAAAATCCGTGCCTAGAAATAACGGTTACGGTTTGTAACGGGGAGAATGGAAAAACCAGCCAAAAAGAGGACGCTGAACACTCTCTCAGGCTGCTGCGTTTTGGGATTGTTAGGCTGTTCCGGGGCATTTACTTTATATAAAAACGAGGGTGCTCTTCAACGTGAACTTATCATCTAAAACGTTCAACGTTCATCCGGACCATCACCAAATTTTGAAGCCTTACGAAGACTCGGGTTTCGTTTCTCGTGGTGCGGGGAGCCGAGGCCAGAGCCCTCCTTGCTCCGCCGCTGGCCCCGTCCAGAGACGGAGCCTTTCGCTTTGCAGGAGCGGCGGTGAAGAAAGGCACTCGCTCCGCAGGGCAGGATCGCGTCTTAAAAAAGCATCGGCAGTCCCTCTTAAAAAAATCTGGATGGGTTCCACAATACCACACACCCTGTAATTGCTCCTATTTGACTCCAAAACCAAAATGAAACCTGGCGCGCGCTCCTGACCGTACTTGCTTACATCTGACTATTCCACATTTGCACGTTTTAAAAGCGCGGAGCTGCTCTGCTCTGATTTTCGGCCCAGATAAGAGCGCGAACAACGGCTTCACTCGTTGCCTTGTAAGAAATCCCTTACCGACACCAGTGTGACTGTGGGGTCTGCGTTTAAAAAAATATAAGGAGGATCGTTTCAGCCTCTCTGAGGAGGCTGAAAAACCTACTAAATAATATGCTGATGCTGCAGATTGGTTTAATAGGGTTGAGCTCTAGTCAAGCATTTTAATGCGCATGTTGTAAATAAATAATGGAGGACGCCGCTTCTTTAACATAGCAGTAATTATTTTAATGAAACCCTCGTTACAAAGAAATTAACTTTCACCTTGCTGATTCCATCACTTAGTCTGGAGGAGCTAGATCACACTTCAGCGGGGGAGTTCTTCACGGTTGGAGAGCGAGGCTTGCGCTCCTTTGAGATGGGCATGAATTATTGAAATTTCCATCAGAAAGGAAAGCTGAAATTGAGGGCTTTTTGCAAAAACGCTACCGCCAAAACCTGACGAGTTTGCGCCACGTACCGTTCGAATTTCCCAAGGTTGTATGGTGAAAACTCTCCCCGTCACTTTCCAGCCAGATTCTCCAGGCGTTGCTCCGTTGGTGGCCCAATTCTGCTGTTTCAATGGAATGAAATGAAAGTTTCTTGCGTAAAACCGCTGTGCTTCCTTGCCTTGTCTGTCGAAGCCGAGGGAGAGTTACGGGGCGTGCGGGGAAGGTAGAGCAGGGACACGGGCGAAGCGCCCGCAGAGCTGCTGGATCCAGCCCACCTCTGCTCTACCTGCTCAGCCCCAATCCAGCGTTATTGACAGCGATCTCTCGAATCTCATACTAATTTCAAGCTTTGGCAGAGCTTGACTCATTTTTTATGTTCGATGTTGCTACCTCTAGTTATTCTTGTTGGCCGCTTTCACGGTGGGAACAGATAAAACTCTCCGACCCCTACCAAGATGTTACCACCGTTCCTCAGGGTTTCCCATTTCTGCGCGGTGCTGGCTCTCGTCACGAGCGTGCCGTAACTCCGACACGAGTAAAATAATGAAAGCCACGGGATTACCGCATCCGAGGTTCACGGGAAAGTAAACACCCCGCGAGCCATGCTTAGGCGCAACATATACATCTAGAAGATGTATCGAGAAGAAAGTCACGCTTACCTGGACGGAGGGAAGTCCACCCGATGGTCCCGTCCTCTGCCGTGGTCATCCCTTGGTGGTGCTCGGTGGCCCCTCTCTGCGGGGGGAAGAAGAACAGTCCGTTCAGAGCAGAAATCAAAAGGCATTTCACACTCCTAATAAAGCCAAGCTGGTGCTTCCCGTGCCTATAAAACCTCAGTCAAACAACTCAAAATATGCTTTACTGAATGCTTTCGTAAGGGTGTTTCCTGGTGTCCCCCCATGCCTGTCTTACCTCCCCTGAAGAAAAACAGGAAAAGGAAAGCACTTTTTTAAGGATGGAGATAAAATTGGGTTGGATTCCTTTTGCTTTACAGCTGCCGCAGAAAAACACAGGTACGCATCCGCCGCAGAAGCCCGAAGGCCGGCACGCTGGGCGAGTCTCTGAATTAACGGTGGGCAGCGCATCCGCACGACTGCCGACCTCCTCCTCCTCCGGGCTCCGGGAGGAAGGCTGTCCCAGCCTTCGGACTTGCCAAGAGGAGCAAGCCGGGAGATCTCTGACATCTCTGGGATGTGTCGGCATCAGTGCTCCCCGTTTGTTTTTATAACCGCCAATTTTTTGACCTAAAGGAGGTAGGAAAAAAAGAAGTGATGTCCTCTTTAAAGCTCCCTGAGATCTGTTGTGGGACGAGGCACTTCTGTGAAGCAGGGAGCTACCCAAGAGACGGGAGAGCACAATTTTCACTTTACTGACGACAAATTGAGGGATAAATTCAGACATGACGTAAAGGGACGTGGCTGCTTCTGCTGAAGGTAAGTCCCCGAGGTCGTAACGTGGCTCCTTGGGCTGAGATCCTGCCAAAACCTTGGCTCTGCCCAGACTCCTGGCACTTCTGCTGTTGGCTTCAACAGGGTTAAAGCAGTCTGGGGGCGTCCGAACTGCGTGAGAGAAGGGTCAGGAGCAAAAGGCTGGGGAACCCCAGCGGACAGGCACTTGTCCGTGCTGCCGCGTCTCCCACGGCGAGCAGGGTTAAAGGGAATTGCGTAGAACGCGTATGCAAAACGTATGGGACGCTGGTCGATATAGGAGACAGGTCGCGTTATACCAGCCTCTAAGCTCTTCATCGTGCGTAGTTTAATCCTCATCCCGATACTCTGCCGCTTGACGCTGTGTGTTCTTTCACAGCTACTACTATTTATGTGTACGTGTGCGTGTGCAGCTATAAACTGTGCTGCCTGCTTGGAGCGAGACGACATCTTGCTCCCGCTCAAAGGACCTCTTCAGAAGCAAATGCCTCCGCTCCCATTCCTAAGCGGAATTTGAGGACGACATCAGCTGGTTCTCTGGAAAAGCCCGAATTTCCTCTCACTTGCTTTGCAGAAATGGTGACGCTCCCGCTGCTGGTGTTTCACCGAGGGAGCGTTTTAAAGAGGAGCGAGGTTTGCGTTTCATTCCCTCTGCCTCCTGGCCGGAGGCTGGGCAGGAAAGCTGCTACGTTAAGCCCAGATCCTTCCCACCCCGCCAGCGCTGCAGCTCCGTTTCGCCCTGGCCCGGTCCCCCGCCGAGCTGCTGGGAGCTCAGCATCCACTTTTGCTTCTAAAAACAGGTTTTACCCGGTTTTCACCGGGGTAAGCGGATTTACGGCGAACGGGAGTCGATTTATTCTGTCCTCAGGAGAAGGTGCTGCACGGCAATCGGTGCACAGTGTGAGGAAGGGCTGTCTGGTAGGAGGAGTGGTTTTAATCAAAAGTAGATTTAAATAAAGACTCAGAAGAAAACCAAGCGTTTAAGCACGAAGCCCTTCCAAAAGCGTCGCTGACGTTTGCTGCAGCGCGTACTAACGACTGAAACACGGGAGTAAAAATGGGATCTAATATCACAATCATGCCGTCTCCTGAAAATCAGGCTGCGTTAGAGCCACCCGTAAAGCTTCGCTGAGCGGCTGGAGCCACGCACGGCTTTGCAGAAGGGAAACCCACCCCGAGCGTGGCCGCGCGCCTTGCAGCTCCCTTACAGTCCCGCCGAAACAGGCAAAAATCGGCCCGTCCCGCACGTCGGTGTGCGGCGACGAGGTCAAATAACCCAGTATTTGAAACACTTTCGGGCTAGTTTTAACGAACACGGCTTCCTCTGAAGGTTGCCTGCGGTCTCCTTTGAAGGGAGACAAAAAAAAAAGATGATAACCTTAATCTTTAAAGTAGTTTGAATTATTTCCTCCCAAGCCTTTCTCTAAACAGATTAAACTCCTATTTGAAATGGAAGTAGGTGTTTACTCTTGTAAATAAGCATTTTCTCTTGTATCTAACGGCAAACAGATTAAAGGATTACGCTAAAGACCTTGCAAAAATTTTAGTATCGGGGTCCTGAAATCTTAGCGGTTGATATCCAGCCCTCACCGCAGCCGCACGCAGGGCGGAAGGTTATTTTCTCCCGTCGAGTACATCCTAAATAAGCAGATTTAAAGTCTTGAGTTTTGAAAGACTTCGTTCTTATCTGCCCTGTTGCCGCTTCACGCGAGCAGGGGAGTCTACAGAGCTCGGAGCATAAACGAGAATCAGACACGAAGACTTTATTTTAAAAAGTCACAGCATGGGAAGAATTTACTTGATTTCTAATAATATATCTAACATACAATAAAGCAGACCGACATATTTCATCCCCTGTCAAGAAAGTTTTGTCACTTGGTAATTTGTTTTAATATATTAGTTTCTAAATATAAGAGCAGTCAATCGATGCATTATTAATGTGATGTGTACGTGTATAAATATTCTTTTAACTTCCAGGATGGGGGATATTAATGTTGTGGCGTTTGAAAGCGCGAGGCACTTGAAGCGCTCCGTCCCGAGGCAGGAGCCGTACCCATTGCTCCGAGCCCCATTTATAACTCCCCCACCCGGGGAATGAAAGGGCTTTGATGTAAAGCGTTGTTTAAACGTTCTCGTGAGCGGCAAGCCGGAATTTTTTCCCCCTGTATTTCTGGCAGCAAAAAGCCTCCGTGGAGCGCGAGGGCGGTTTAGTTGCGGGGAGAGCAATGTTTAAAGAGGGGCAACACTGGTTGCTGAAACGGTCGGAACTTGCACCAAAGACGGGGGTCTGGACAGGAGTCGGTGGTTTTACCCCGTTATTTTAAGATTTTCATTATTCCCGCTAACTTTTTGCTGCCTTTTGAGTAAAGAGAGCCTCCGAACAGCCTGATTTAGCTCTCGGCTTATGGATTTGCTGCAGCCGAGAGTATTTCAAAAGGTCTGGGACGCCCCGCTGCGAAGGGAGGGAGGCGGCACCGTAGCCTGCTCCTGCCCGGCCGGCGGCGGCTCTGGGAGGGCTTAACCCAGTGTTTTTACCTTAACAACACCGGGGGTGTTCAGGTATCTTCAGATTTATCAGCCGAACGCACGATACTCACTAGTATTGCGGGTCCGACGCTCTCTTTTCCATACCGACCACACTGGGGTCACGTACTTATATTTGGCGGGTGTCAAACACAGCTTGGTGCTTCGCGCTCTCGCCGTCCCTCGTTACGTTCCGATTTTAGCTACCACAAAAAAAAAAGGAGAAGCAGTATGCATAAGCAAGGTACATCAGCAATCTCAGAACTGTACAAAAGCACTCTGGGAAGCAGAAGGACATACGGAAAATTCCCCGTCCGGCGAGGCTAAGGCCACTAAAAAGGTGTTTTTTAAGTAGGGGGGGAACAAATCTAATTCCAGCGGTTGAGCTGGTCCGTTCGGTTGAAAATTGTCAATAATAATGCAGAGCTGGGAGAGGCTGAGAAGAGACATTTCTTCTTGGCACTAGCTGGAAAACACGTTCGGAGCAGGGGCTGGTGACGGCAGGCTTCCCATTCCAGCACGGGATGCCGAACGGGAGCCGCTCAAACGCAGCCTTGCGCGACCAGCAGGCTAACTGGGGTGTAATGGTTTGAAAGGAGCCGGCTGCCGATGCTCATTTCCACCCAGCGCCAGAGCATCGCTTCCAGCCGCGGGGAAGAAAGGACAAGGTCAAGGCCACCAGAGCCCCCGGCCGGGTGGGTGGGCGCGTGGGTTTTGCTGGCACCCAGACCCGGACTGATTTTCTCCCCCATCCAGCAGTATTAGGGTCTTTTTCCCCCCCAAACTCCCACCCTGGCAGGCTCAAGCGCAGCGCTCCCGAGGGATGCTGCTCCCTCCCTGCTCCCTCCCGCCCGCGCCGGGCAAAGCCACAGGAATAATCGCATTTTCAGTCGAGTGCGCAAACCGGGAGAACAATAATAATTGAAACCTCAGGCATATCCCACATTATTTCGGATCAACCGGAAACAAACAAAAAAAAGCAATTCCCCCCCCCCAAAAAAAAAGAAAAAAAGGAGAAAAGCAACGTCCGCGTTTGGATTGAATTAAATGCCTTGTTTCACCCCAAATGAAACAAGGTCGTTTTGTCTCGGGGGCTGTTTCTCCCCATCTCGCACGCTGAGAGCAAACAAGCAAGCAAACCAAAACCTTCCCTTGAACTACGTTTTCACCCAAACCCTCGGTTTGGACTTACAATTCGAGGTGCCGATGCGCATCTCGAAACGTATCCCAAACCCCAGCAAAACCCCCACCCCAAAGGGGCGATTCCAATCCCGCTCCCTCGTTCCCCGCTTGCCGTCGGGCTGCGCCGGAGCTGGGCTCGCCCGAAACGTGCGGGTTTGCGACTGGACAAAGCCAGCGAGCGGTGCCCACCTCGGCTGTGCCAGGATCTGCGGTTAATTCCCCCAAAACCTTCAGAATTTCCCTTTATCGGAGAACGTGTGTGTTTTCCTTCGGCTCCGGAGGCTTTTCCAGCCAGCGGAATCAACAACTCGGCCTCTTCAACCTGAGGATGAAGTCAAGCTGCCTCGACCCTTTCCATGCTTTATTAATTTTAGAAGATTTAAAAAAAAAAAAAGGTATTTTTCTTAGCTAACGCACATTAAAAGACGGGATATTTGCAACGCTGTGCAAAAGGAGGTAAGTAAACGTGCCGTGCGCCTGATTTGCCATTAAACTTCTCTCTATTAATTAAAACTTGACGTTGCTTCATTTTAAACATGAAGCTTTTCCCCGGTGAAATTGTGACGGGCAAGAACACTTAAAGTATTTTTTCATAGTAAGAGCAAACCTTAAATTAATGGTTTAAAATATAAAAAAAGTAAATAAATACAAAAAAAGTTTTGCAGCGCACACTACCTGACCTGAAAATAATAAGCTTTTAAGTGTAGTTGGAAGCAGTCACTAAAACCATGGGAGACATGATTTTTATTAGAATTTAGATAAAAAGATTTAATGTTTTTTAATCTACGAGACCACTGGAGGTTAAACTCGCCATCTGAAGTTAGTTTGTGTTTTTCATATACTTTTTTTTTTCCCCCTCAAACAGATCTGCTCATTTAAAAAAAAAAAATAAGCGGAGGTCATCAGAGCCCACTCAATAAAGTATTTGGTTCGCCTTCATTTGGCTTCGAGAAGAGGCCCGTGAAGGAACAGGAGCTGCACTATGTTATAAACATCTTCTGGAGGTTTAGAGGTGGTTTTCCCCCCTGGACGCAGGCTGGACGGGCTCCGACGACCCTTTTTCAGGGTTTTTTTTGGCGAGCTGGCAGTATTTTACAGGGCTGTCAGCCGCAGCCCGCCTTATTACAGCGGAGATGAAATGACGGTAACTGGAATTCCTTCATCCATAAATTCCACTTGCCATGGATATTTCCACATTCATTAGGAGGAGAATAAGTAGCAGCCCGGCGGTATCCGCAGAGGCTTTTACTGGCTTTTTGATGAACTGAGGCTGAAGGGGTAAAATACCGGCGAGGCCGTATTTTGCTGGTCTGATTTCAGATATTCTACCTTTTCAACCGGGAAACCTTTGCCGCGCTATGGAAGAGCGCGCGGTAATTTATTGGCTATGGACTTCGGTTGCTTCGGACCTGATTAAAACCCTCGGGCAGGTCAGCGCGCCGGGCAATAACGGGGTAAATCAGCGGGGCTCCGCGAGCTGCGGCAGCGCAGCGCTGATTTACGCTGCCTGGGGCTAATATTTCAGTACTGCAGGCTAATATATCAGTGCCGTGGGGCTTGGGATAGGCTTTTAGCATCGCACACACGCTCTGTGGGTCACAGTCTCGGAGGAAATGATGGCATTTTCTTCTACCTGATTTAATTCCTGGGTTTGACCGTGCGGTTCGGCTCCAAGTTGCATTTTTTTTTTTTTTAGCCAGGGTAGGTAAAGGTTTGGAGGTTTGCTCTTCGGTCGGCGCCGGTCTGCTCTGAGCTCCGAGCCTGCCGGTGGCACCGGGGACCTTGGGGCAGGGCAGCAGGTTTCCTTCACGGAGCATCACGCCGCTTGCGTTTGATAAAGACGTTCCTCCAGCAAGGTCTGGTGGAGCAACCCTGGGGGGGAAGGACCCCGAGATGACCAGGCTGGACGATCTGCAGGCGTCGGGGCAGACCCGGGGCCCACGCACGCGTGTGCGTATGTGAAGTAAGTAGAGGAGAGCGATTTATTGGTGGTAAAACGCCAAAAGAAAGCACACAGCTTGCAGAGCAAGAGGAGATGACGGCTTACGTTGGGGGGCATCTCTGCGTCCTACGGCCGTGGCTTAGGTCCCAGCTACAGTCCGCACAGCGGGGGGAAGCCGTTGGGCTAATTTCGTCCTATTTTTCCATCCACAATGACCGCATACAACTGGTCATCTTAACTCCTTCCAAGAGCAGAGAGAGAATTACTGGGTTCCCCCATGAATTACTATTTTTCACCGGAGTCCGGGCTTTGCGAGAACCAGTACGTACAGAAACGCCGGAGAGGGGATTAAAAAATAAAAAGTGACTATTCTCCTGGGTTTTAACCCAATTCCTAGCCCAAAGAGTCTCAGATATGTTTGGATGAGTTTCAGAAAAGCATCCCGGCTTTTGGACACAGATCCGAACCACGCTTCAAAAAGGTTTTGAGGTTTGCCCATCGGTCTACGTGCAGCTCTTTGCCGCCCTTGTGCTGCTTCCCCGGGCACGATAGAGGAGGCCTCTGTCCTTAGCGGGATCCCAAATCAAAAAGCGGTAAAGCAAACAAACAGACCCCCCGAGGGATCCAGAGCGCAACCGTAAAAGAAACAGGTACTCGGTTCCAAAACCAGATGGCAAATTTGAAGCGCGTCTGAACATGCCAAGATACAGCACGCTACAAAGAGCTCAAACGGAGCATTGCAGATAAAACAAGTACCGATTAAATCACATACTGTCCATATTTCAATCAAAGGCTTGAAAGCCATCCATGACTCGGCAACCAGACAGGCTGAAATCAAGTCGAAGAAGTGGAACGCAGAGAATCTGGGTATTACTTTTAACTCTCGCAGAATCAAGCTACTCGTCATGGGCGAAACAACCGCGGCTCCACCACTCGCTTTAAAAGCTCAGCTCGATGCACGCAAACCAGCAGCACGTGTACGGAAAAAAACACGCTTGCTTTGCGATTACTCGCCCTCTGCACGGCAAAGATGCCGATCCACGGAGGCTTGGGAGGCTGCAGAAGAATAAGCTGTGGTATTCACAGCGAACGGCTACGCTGAAAAACCTCCGCTCCTTTGCAGCTACCTCCGAGACGAGGAGTTTGAGCTAGATCAGCTCCTCCTGGAGAGGTGAGGGCCTTTCTAGTGACAGGGACCGGCAGCAATAGAGGTCAGAAAGCACGGATGGAAGAGGTGAGCCCTTCCCACCGGACCGAATGTCTTCGGTTTGAGTCTGGCAGGAGTCTGGGCCGGACCATGTCAAAGGCTCGCGGCTGGTACTGCTGCTAGAAGGGGCAAAAGCGGTGCAAATTCCTCGCGTGGAGTGACATTCGGTGCATTTGGGGGGTGCTTGCTGGAGGCGGGGTGTCCCTACAAGGGCAAAGTTAAGTCAGTTGACGTCACGGGGGTTGCGGTGGTTGTGTCAAAGCTAATCCGTGGCTAACCTCGCTGCTGCCTCCCGAGAGCCGCCACCGCAGCTTCTCCGCTTACTCCGAGCGGACCTCGCTGGCGCAGGCGTAGCTCACGGAGGGCTTACGGCAACCTGAACCTGCTGAGCTAGTGCAAACGTTCCCAAAACCCAGCTGTGGTGCCGGACCGGAGCAGCAGATACCCTCCGTGGGCCGTGGTGGGGTCCACGGCGCTGGTGACCTCTTCCCACGGTGGCTGCCTGCCACAGCCGGGTGCGCAGCCGCTGCCTCTTCGGTGGATTTATCGCCAGACAGCAAAGCTTTCCATTTCTTAGCCTCTGCGGTCTTGTCTGATGCACGGTTTGAGCTTTCAGCAAACATAACTACTCCATAATTAAATATTAGATACATTGACAAGGGTGTAAACTGTGTCTGTGTGGTATTTAACCTTTTGGACCCGGCAGACCAAATTCCCAGCTCGAAAGCCGCACCGCGAGTGGAATGAGAATCTACACAGCTAGGTCTTTGTTTCCGTTTTTTCTCTCCTTAAATAACGTAAAAAGCAATAAAGGAGCATCCGGGACCAGCCCTAATTGCACGTTAAAAAGCTGTACAACAGGCTAAGTCTCCCGCAGGTGTCGCGGCGTGTTTTAGGGGGGTCTCCGAGGGTCACAGCAGGGTGGCTTGGTGCACGTTTACAGGGGTCAGCCCCTCCCGGGGCGAGGAGAAGGCACAGAAGGTAACCGGGAAGTGACGGTGCGTGCATCCGCCTTCCGACGCCGAGCAGGGGATGAGGGAACGGGCCGGGAAGGGGCAGGAAAGGGGTCCCACCGCCACCGAGACTTCGGATGCAGGGAGCTGCGGGAAGGCAGAGAGCGATGGGGCTGGGAAAGGGATGCGGGCAGGGAAGCCTCTGCTCCTCAGAGCGCGGGGGATGCCGCGGTCGCGGGGGTGCAGGTGGGGACAGCCTGGACGGGAAGGTTAATTCCCTGGACGGGCGAGAAGGGCTGGCTTCAGGGCAGGCAGGACTGGCACGGCTCAGCCGCCGGTGAGGAGAGCGAGACAGAAGCGGGCATCGCCCGAAGGAGCTGCAGCTCCGGCAGCCGGCGGGGCTGCCGCCCCTGGCCCTTCTACGCCAGAAAAGCAGAGAAGGATGATGACGGTGACACCCTCCCGGGCTGCGGGTCTTCCCCCCTTCCCGGCCGGGGACGCTGCGGCTGCCTTGCCCTGGTGCTGCTGCTCCGGGCGGCTGGATGCTGCGCTCCCCTCCCGGCTGCGGCCGCGGCTCCGTCCCGGGGCGCGGGGGAAGCGGGATCCCACCCTCCCCCGGGGACGCTGCTCGCGTGGGCTGGTTCCCGAATCGCACGCTTGAGGTATGGTCACGCATGTACGCGCACACTATCACACGTATGTGATTGGTGTGCAACAGTTTACATCACGAGTTGACGTGGTGTTAACACGGTTGCATTTCTTTCCTTCCGGAAACTAAACTGCAATTGATTTCGAGAGCTGGGACAAGGTACGAATTTTAAAGGCTAAATAGATCATACACAACAAATTTAAAAATATTTGCAGAATTGGTAGTTCAGAATTTCTCCAAGTTAACAGAAAAGCTAAAGAAAAGCTAAACTTCTCACATTCAGAAAAAAAAGTTAACTATTAAAAATGCTATTTTTTTATCAGCACAAAACCGTCCCGAATAACTAACGTACAGCAAAACCAAGCGAGCTAGCATTCGGATTCTCCCGGCATCGGCAAGACCGTGACAAACCAAAAGGCCAGGGAGTTGCACAGGTTTTTTGGCACGGAACCCGCCCCTGCCGCGAGGGGCTGGCGGGTCGGGGGGCTGCAGCACCCCGGCGCGGGCGGGGAGCCTCGGGGTCCCGCAACGCGCTCCCCGCTTAGCGGCTGCTCCGTCTCGCCCCATCGCTCTTCCCGCTGCAGACGGGCGGGGATAGCGACGGGGCCGCGGAATCGGTGCTATTAACAACACAGGATTAATTAATACATCTCTTCTCCCAGCCCGGGGTGGGCGAGGGCAGCGGAGATCTCAGGTGAGGGAACGGTACCTTTAAGCGGCACGTTAATCGTTCAGGCGCGTTTTCCGTTAAACACAAGTCGCCATACGCTGCTAATTGCAGTTTTTTCCTGCAGACCATTCAATGCGAAACAGGCAACACAAACGAACCGTCTGCAATAAACTCCTGGACTAGCAACGACAGGTCGCTACTGCTCATTCTAGGTTACAAAAGGCGCCCATCGGTTTTGGATATTCCTTTAGATACTCTGCTTATCGGTAACCAAGACAGTATTCGGCTGACAGCAGCATGAAATCTCCAAAGATCATTTAAATTAAAAAAAAAAAGGGAGGGTGGGGGGGAGAAATTCAACCCAAAACCTCCCAACCAAGCAAATCATCAGCAAAATCCAGCCCATCTCTGGAAGAACTGGATCCCACAAAGCGTTTGCTGGACGCGCACTGCCAAGTTTAAAAACGTTCAAAACGGTGAGTCGGGTCCCAAACATTCGTGGGCTCGGCTGCGGAGCCAAGGCACTTGAAAGGCTCCTCTTTTCACTCGCCAGCGCCTTTTGCGCCTCACCAATCCACAGAGATGATATTGTCGAGCTTTTCTCGGCAGCCACACGGGCTAGAAACACGGTGTTTTTAAAAATGAAAACCAAAAGTCTCATAAGGTCCCACGCTTCCAGGAAATTGAGCTTTCATAAACACACCGTGACCTCGCGGGCCCTTTCGCTCCCGACGCTCTCGCTTTAAAAATAGAGAGGGGCTAACTAGACTCACGCAAAATACCCGTTTTTAACCGGTTCTTCGGCAGGTACGACAAGATTTTCTCCTCTCGCCCTCGCGACAAATCCCCACCTCCAGCGACACGGTGCAAAACCGCCAGAGCCAGCAGGCAGAGCCGATCCTGCCGGTGACACCCCAGCGAGCCAAGGGACTCCCGAGCCAAGCAAATGGTGCCAAATGTGCCTGTAGAGCACGCTTCATCCTTCAGTGCCCTTGCAGGATGGATATGTTTGAGTTTTCCAGATTCACGGACCTATTTCAGGAATTGCTACTGCACTGGACACGCATCAACTCATAATCACATCCATAAAGTCTCCATCCTAATTCCCAGGCCAAAAAAAGGGGATAAATCTGGGGATATTTGGACCTGCAGCGGTTCTACCTATAACTTGCGTCCGACCGTGGTGCTCACCTGGCTCCAGGGGACGGAGATGGGCGATGCTGCCGGGATGCGCTCCCGGTGATGTGCTATCCTGGTCCCACCTCGGCTCTGCAAACGCAGTCCAGCCCCCGGGATCAGGCCCGGAGCGATGCTTCAGGGGAGCAAAAGTGGTAGGACTAAGCTCACACGGAATTTTCCAACACTTTAACCAGCCGACGTTAGACAAGATCTCCCGTGTTGTGGCTCAAGCTGGTATTAAAGGCAAGAGGATGCTCCGGGGAAGAGGATGCTCCGGGGAAGAGGATGCTCCGGGGAAGCCGACCGAAGGAGAAAGATGAACTCCGTGCAGCCCCTCCGTACGGACCCAGTCGTCTCGTGCTCCGGTGCGACGATCAAACCCCGGGCAAGCCTGCCATCCCACCGCCGGGCTTCACAGCACCATCAGGGCAGCCGGAATGGGGGAAATAAAAATAAAATCCCTTAAGATGCTCTTTCTCCTCCAACCAAAGCGGCCTTTAAAGAAACCCACGCTTTTTTTTTTTTTTAAAGAGGCATTAAGTCCTTTTCCTTCCCCTTAAAACACACGCAAAATCTTTCATTTTCCTTCTTGCCTTTTTTATTCCTATTCTTCAAATAGAAATAAAGGAAAAAAAAGGCAGAGGGGAAACCCCATGAACCAAAAAATCCAAGCAAAACATGTGGTATATAATGAAATATAAAACCCCATAAAAATGAAACTAAGAAAATGCTTCTACTTCAGCTGCTTTAAAAAAAAATCAAAGACAAATTCCAAACCTGTTGAAAAATATTTTGCTTATTTTAATTTTTCAAGGAAATTGAATTATTTTCCATGTGCGTCCAGTTATCCGCGTTTGAAACCGGCAAAGGCCTGCGACGTTATCTTGTCTGCAGGCACGCAGATGCCTGCCTTTTTCGCAGGGAAGCGCCCTTTTTGTTTAATTTCGTTCCTCACGGCACATTTTGAAAGGGACTCATACCCGAGCTCCAGGTCACGCGTGAACGGCATCGTTCGGGGGACGGCCAGAAGAACTCTTCAAGGGCTTAAGCTAAAAACAGAGATTCAGGGAGCGTAAGCTGTTTCACGTATCAAAAGGAAGATCAAGAGGCGATTTGATTATGGTGCGTAAATGCCCTTGTGAAATAAAAAATACCGCGTGCTTAAAGGGTTGGGGTTTTTATCGTGAAGAAAAAGGGATAAAATGCAGCAAGGGTCGAGGGCTAAAGCCCGGCCAACCCAAACGTGACCCAACGCACGTGGGGACCGACCATCTCACCGACCGGCTGGAGCAGTGGAACTTTTGAAGCTGTGATACCAACTCTGATTAAAGCAGGTCTTCCAAAATGTCGTCCAAACGCAAGTTACTGGCGTTTTTTCTTTCCTTCTTTTTTTTTTCCCTTCGATTTTTTTCTTCAGGAGTAACTGAAGGGGGAAATTCAACGGGTTAAGTTATACTGGAGAAAAGCCTAGAAAATTTAATGATCCCTTCTGGCCTGAAAAAATCTATGAATCTATTTAAAATGTGATTCCCCGTTTGATTTAAATAAATCCCATTTACAGTCCAGTTCAAAAATACGCTGGCCTTTGGTAACTCGCCGTGCTGCCAACTCCTAAACTCACCTGCCCTAACGTGTCTTTACTATTTGGCGAAATGTTTTTCTTCGCTGGGCTCGCCTATATATTTGTTTCCAAAAAAGCTTGACAAAGCTTTCTCATTGTATTTCAAAAAGAAAAATGTTCTCCCTACATCTGGAAATACTAAAAAAGTGCTTTCTTACAGTATTTTTTTTTACTACGTATGGACAAGGTCCTGACCCTTATTATTGGAGCTCGGATCCAGATGGGAGGCTGCACGGTTCTAATCATTGGAGGGGATTCCCTTTTGAAGCCACGTACATCTTTGGAGACGCTTGGGCTTTCAAGAAGATATCAGTTGTGGGAGGTCTGCTGGGAAGGCTTTAAATAGTTTGGGAACTTCCTTCTTTCCAAGGGAGACTGAGCGCGCATCCGTGTGTGCCCGGAGCATACGGATTCCCCGAGTGACATACCCACGTGCCCGTAATTTTAACCCTTTTTTTTTTTTTAAAAAAAGCAAATAGTTCCTCTTACTTTAACACGCTCCTTCTCCCAAACAGATATTTTCTTCCATTAGCTGTTGGGAAACACAGCGCCGTACGGCACAAACGCCAGTTACGATACCAGCAGTAAGGTAAAACCAGGAGCAGCAACCGGGGAGGATATAGCTGAAGTTTGTCAAGATGATTTTGACGGAGTGTTTTCCATTAGCAGCTGCCATTTCGTTAAAAAAATGAAACTTTCTAGGAGAACGGCCTGCCTTTGAAACGTCGGTTATAAAACACCGAGACAAAGAGGACGTATGGGAGCAGGACGCCGCGGCGGCCTCTTTGGAAACCATTTTCAAGCATCTAAATACAAAATAAAGCCAACATCAAAAAGGAAAAGATTCGCTTTTTGTCTAAACAACGCTCCGGCTGATTCAAGATAATTTTTATAATGTCATTTCCAGGGGGGGGGAAACCCACAAAAAAAAAACCAAACAAAACTGCTGTTTTGTGACGGAGCAGGAAAACAACATGTGAAAGGCAAGAATTTCTTCTGGAGCGGAAATCCGAGTTCCGGCTGCTCCAGAGCGAGCGGTGCTGTTAGGACGGAGACGCAGTTAGAAATACTTTTGCCATGTGCATCGCACATGGATCCGTTTTGCAGCCGATTATAGCCCACGCCGCGTTTAAGGCTCCCATAGTAAAAAGAATGAAAAAGGAAACTTCCAAATCCGCATAATTATACTTAAAATACAGCACTGTCCACTTTTCACATGGACTGAAGACAAAAGAGCCTAAAATTTTAAGAGCTCACAAATGAAATACGATACGGCTCGGAGAACTATTAGAATTACACGGACTATTTTAATTGCCCCTGCCAAAAATAAAACCGGCGAGACGCGCCTGCGCTGGCTGTGCTCCAGCTTGGCCAAACCCCTGCGGCTGGCCGGGCTCGCACGCTCCGTCGGTACCCGGCGGCTGGGCCTGAAGGACCCAACCCCGTGCCATCTTTTTTTTTTTAAGGCCATTACTCCAGTTTTTCGAGATCATTTGCAGGAATTTGGGAGGGGAAAGCGTCTGGCAGAGCGGCAGGTCTGCAGAAGAACCAAAAGCAAGACCTGATGGAGCCTAGGTGGACTGTACCTTGCTGTGGCTTAAAAACAAACGGCAAAAAAGCCAACAACAAAGAGGCGATCCCGTTGGCATTCATCGCTAGGAGCGCTGCCACGACACACGCGGCTCTGCTCAAGACCAGAGCGGTCCGAGACGTAGCGCTGCGTTCAGCTTGGAGCCCACAGCTCAGCAAAGACGGAGACTAACTGCCCAGGAACCAGAGGAGAACGCTCCGAGCCCATAAAACCCTGACCTGCTCGATGGAAGAGAGGAACCCAGCCTCTTTTAATGGTTGGACCCGATGATCTTGGAGGTCTCTTCCAACCAGAACAATTCTATGATTCTATGATTCTTTCAGAGCAGCCCAAGTGCGACCATGGGAATAAACCTTCAGAGATGCGAATGGTGGATGCAGACAGGAAGGCAACCATCCATTTTTAGGTCCACGGCCGATAGGACGATAAATCCTGGACAAGACCGCAGGCTAAGGATGGAGAAGCAATGGAAGACGCGGCTTGGTGAGCCTCCATCGTTTAATGAGGAGGAGATGGACTGGGAAAGCAGCAGGCTGTTGGGAACAGCCAGAAGGAATCCAGGCTGCCGGGAAAAGGGGCTGTGACCCCAGTAAACCCCACCAGCTCTCTTCTTAGGGTCCCGATTCGCTGAAACGGCACCCGGATCATTGCTCCAGGACATGGCTGATTTAACCTGAAGTCCTAAACCCAGGAATCACTCATCCTGCGTGAGCATCCCAACCATCCTGGCTCGTGAGGGTGCTTTGCTGACTCTCCCACAGCCTGGCTTTTAGCCAAAATTAAATTTCCAAGGGGCCACAAACCCCAAGGCCAGGTCAGAGGCTGATACCGCAGGCCAAGCGCTCTTACAGGGCACAAGAAACTGAAATTCAGTCCTTTGTCCCAAGAAACACGCCATGAGCCAGCACTAACAAACAAAAGGCCCACCTCCGTTGGGGAGAACCGCGCGGCTTTGCCCGAATAAAGACAAAACGAGGCTTCAGGGACTGTACGGGCAGCAGGAGGGCTTACCCGGCCCCAAAGCCGCAGCGCAGAGGGATGGCGTGGATTCACCTTACCAGGCTCTTTTCTCAGGCTGAACCGGGGGATATTTCATGTCTCAATGGCTCAGAGCAAAACAAAAACAAACAAACAAAAGGGGTGTGTGTAGGCAAGGGATGTCAAACATTTCAATACCCACATGCACCCCCCTCTGCCAATTTCCTAAATTAAAAGCAGCTGAACCTAATTTTTTTCCCCTTTCAAATTTGGTGGAAAAACGTTCTTACCCGGCCAAGACCATATGTGCCAATTTTCAGCTCAGAAGGAATTTTTGGATGCCGGAGAAAGAGGACGGGAGCTGAAGATTTATAGTAGAAGTGCCATCTCAGAAGTATCTGAGCCGGGCTGGCAGGGCGCTGCAACTCAAGTGGGCTTCTTGCTGCGACCACAATTGAAACCGTCTTTGGGAGGTCTGCCACACGTCCGAGAAGCAGAAAGGGGGCTCTCGGGTTTCGGGACGGCCCCGTTCAGGGAGGTACGGAGGCTGGTGCCGAGCTGGAGGCGCGTGTGCCATCCCATGGCCTTCAGCACGCCCTCTCAGAACCCCCGGGAACGACGTTAGCATCACGGTTCAGCGCTTGGCTGATGCGAGACCCCAGAAGAATTCATCTCTAGGGTTTTGGGGGTTTTTTTTTGAGCTCCAATACCTGTGGCCACTTGTTGCTAATTCTTTACACCGGTTGTGGAGGTAATTTCCTCATTTGCTGTTTTTCTTGGAATTTGAAATATATAACTGACTCCCCATTTTGGGATGGGTTTATCAGCTGAGGGTTCTAGATATTCTCCAACAGTTCCCACCTGTGCCGGTGGGTAATGTTATTCAAGATGCCAATGGGAATACTTGACAAGTTTCCTGTTGTCTGTCCCCAATTAATGAATCGCCGTCTGTCCCCTGATCTTCGGCAGCAAGAAAGGAGTACAGACTGCCAGGCTGAGCACCGACCTCCTCCGGCCACGGGCTCCGCTGGCTTCCATCTATCCAAAACATTCGAGATGTGGGTGTCGAGTGTTGGATGTCGATGCTTTGGAGATCAACAATTGTGAACCTGCTGAATCTGCACAGGGAAGAGTTTCTGGAGATACGCGTCGTTTTCATCCTTCGCTACAGACCCTAACGCTTCATTTTGCGGTTGTATTTGTGGTGGTTTTGTCCTTACCCTTGGACGGGGCTCAGTTTTCAAACCAACAAAGGGAGGCCAGTGCTGCATGCTTTGCGAAGGTCCTGTGCTTCGAGAACGTTACGGACCCGTCGGAGAGAGCTGGTGAAGAGCACCGGGAATGATCGGAAGTCTGGAAAACACGACCCCCAAGGAAGGAAGGAGCAAATGGTATTGTTCAGCTTAGAAGGCAACCGAGATGAGAGAGGATAAGAGTTAAATGTTAAAGGCTACTGCAGAACGGAAAGGAAGAAGCTTCTGCACGTTGCCTTGGACAAGAAAAGAAGTCACGGGTTTAAGTCGCAGCAAGGAAGATGTGGGTCAGGTACTCAGTTACCTTCTGTAACGGTCAGAGAAACCCAGCAAGAGCTTGCCTGGGCAGGCAGTGCCATCTCCACCGCTTGCGGCCGGAGAAGACCCCGGGTGCGACTGCCAGGAAGGGGCTCGGTGCGGCCGAGCCCGCTCTGCGGTGGGGCTGCACGAGAAGACCTCTCCACACCCCTTCCAGTCCTATTTGTCAGGGATGCCGCGCCGCGCGTCTCCCCGTGCGGGAAGCTAACCTTCTGGAATGTTTGGATAACTGCACACCGAAAAACCCACATTTCTCCGCCTTGGCAGCCATTCACAGACCTAAACACAAACAGCTGGATCCCATTTCTCTGGCCTCAGAAGATGAGAGCGGCAAGGTAGAAAGATTGATTGACATTAAAGCTTAGATTAAATGAGTCATTTAAATCGATAAGGAATCAGCCTGAGTTGAATTAAGTCACTTAAAGCTGATTTAAGCGTGCCCCAGGAACATTCAGCTACCCCAATTTAAGAACTTGCCTTCAGACCAGTGAGCATCACTGCGCCTGGATGAGATATTAGACTCGTCGAAGCGTGGCTGAGACCTTCAAGCCACACAACTCCCGGGTTTGCAAAGCTAGGAGGAGAGGTCTGCACACCGACAGACGCATTTGCAACCACCCGCCCCACGCCGGGTACCGTCCATGGTCTTTAAGGCCGTACGGGACCATCCGAGCGTTACAGTAGGACCTTCTGTCTCGTGCAGCTGCGAGAGCACACGCGCACCGGCACATTAACTAGAGGCTGGAAAAACACGAGAGGGACCGTATTTGCTTGCTTAGTTTTCACGCTCTTCCCTAAGCCTTCGCTGCTGGACGTCGCTCCTGTGGGTCCTTCCTCTCCCGCCTAAGCCAACCGGCTGGCCTGGACCGGCCGTCCCGGGAGGGCAGTGGGAAGCATCGGGGACCGGCTCCCGCTCCAGACCAGCTCCTGGCTCTGCTTCGTTCCCCTGCAGCATCAAAGCACCCAAACACCGCTCGCTACAGATGGAGAGAGAGGACTTCGCACTAGAATTCCGCAAACCCTCGGAAAAGCTGTCTCTTTCATACGGCGGATCACCAAACCGCCAGGATTTTCCCCAAACCGCTAGCAAACGACGCGTAGGAAGAAGGTGCGATGCGCGGTGTCGGAACTGGGACCGCGATGTTTTGGTGACACCCAGAGGCAAGGCACTGGGATGCCTTTGGACCTCTCGCACGTCCCAGCGCGCTGTCGCTCGATCGCTTTGCTCCAAAGGGAATTGACCCGGGGCTGAAAGGTTGGGAGAGGGGGAGAGAATTCATCTTTGGGGTTTTTTTTTTTGGGGGGGGGTCGGGTGGGTGTTGTTTTGGTTTTGTCTTTTGGAGGGAAATATTCAAGCTTGCCACTGAATCCCCAAATCGCTAAACTATGATCTTAGCAGCGGGATTTTCCCCCCTATCCGATATCCAGAGCCCCCCGTACGCCTCAAACTCCGGGAATCCACTTACGTGTCCCACTCATTCCCAAACGCCTTCTCCCCGTTTCCAGGCATCGTCTACGTACGGATTAGCCCTGGGACCATATGTCTGAAACATTTCATCGCACCGGCACAGCTGAAAGTAGTTGGTGTTTTGTATGATCTACCTCGGGCCGCGGAGTTGTATCATGCCAGGGAACATATGTCTGCCGTTTGCTGGAGCGCAGCGATAAAATGAAACATGCTGCCTGTTATTTACCCTCCAGCTCCGTTTCGGATTGCCTGCTGCCACCGCTTTTCACGCTAATTCATCACCATCGCGTGCGATTAGATGTAGATGAGCAGCACGTTAACCTGCGCGCGGGCTGGCGGGATGCGAGCATCCTCCCAGCCTCGGGTGCCCGACGTTGCCGGCGCGGTAATTTCAGCCCCGGGAACGTCGTCTTCCCGCGCTCGTAACCTGGGGATGGAGCTCAGAGCAAGGTTGGGATGCAGCTAAAAGACAATGAACTTGGATGTTGGTAGGAAACAATTAATGTAGCAGTTCATAAATCCATCAACGGAATGCTGTGCACATGTGCATCCTTTAACTACGATCCGATCTTAGCAGAAAAAAAAAAAGCCTCTTAAAAAGAACAAGCAACCCCCTCCTGCTAAAAGGGCTGAAGCAGAGGGGTCCACGCAACTGTGGGATGCACGTTCGGGAGAGGTCAAAAATGTTTGTTTAGGCTATGAGAGTAGTAACAGGGAAACCCACTGTGCCAAAAAACGGAGAGAGAAAAAAGCTGAGGTGAACTTGACTCCAGCCGTGGCACGCGGCGGCCGGGATTTCCAGCAGGTTCCCTCAGAATGACAGAAAAGCCCAAGCTGGCTTCCAGAGCATGGCTTGGAGAGTAGGAAGAAGGGAATAAGGAAAGCTAACGGCTAACGGTTCCTTCTCCACGCGTCCTCTTTAACCGCGTTTGCCGTGGGAATAGAGGCATCGGTAGGTATCTCCCTTCCTTTTGCTGCTTTGCCTCCGTCTCCCCGAGGAAACGTACCTGCTTACCCCGGGGTGGGATAATCCCCCTGCCCGGCCTCGTTTCCCTCTGCCCGTGTCCCTGGCCTCCAGAAGCAAAGTCCCGTTCCCTCTCCGGCAGCAGATGCGCTGAACGATACCCAAGCAGAGATTACCACCCTTGGCCACCAGCAGCTCTTTATTTCCAGGGAAGCCTGGACTGACGAGTATTTGTGAAACAGAAGAACCACAGACACTTGCTCTTTGGTCTCTCTTTTCCTGGGGAGACACCATGTAGCACCAACAAGGAACCAAGGGAGCTGGCTGCGTTTTTCCCAAAAGCTGGGCTTGGTGCTCAGGGACACCAGCCTGCAAAGGAGCGGGGTGGTTACGGATTTGATTGGGGTGTCAGAGGAGGCACCTTGCAGAGGACCGTGCAGAAGCACCACCTCCATGCTGTGTCGCCTTCCAACAGAGTCCTCAAGAGCATAAACTGGGGTTTGATAGCCATCGTTATTAACGTGGCACTCTGGAAACACTCAAGGCTTGTTTCAGGACAAGGTCCCAGGAACTCCGGGATCACATAAAGGACTTTGCAACGCAACCAGCAGGAAGGAGACATGAGGAGGAGCTGCCTGCTACGACCAAGGGGACGAAGACACTGACGCCTAGTGCAGGCTGCAGGCCAGCTCCAGCCCACAGGACCTTGCCCTCAGATGATCTTCTGACATCATTGCGAGATGTACTCCAGCTTCTTATTTTTGCTCCTTTTGCTCTATTTTGACTCGTTGTCCAGCCACCAAGTAAACTGTCACTTTAACGCCAAGTTGTAAAAAATACTGCCAGCTCTAGCCTTACTCCCGACGCGAGAACCCCGTCCACCGTGATGCTCTTTTCCTACCCCGAGATGCTCAGCCTCCTGCAAACCACCCTCCTGGCCAGGCTGCAAGTTGCGGGTGAGCACAAAGGGAATTAACTCTCTCCTGGCCAGAGGCTTCTCCCCACCTATTGGAAACACCACGGCAGCAAACCTCTCCCTCCGTCGCTATTTCCCATTACACCACCAGCGAGACCTGAGGTCTCGCAAAACGCTGTCCTCAACCACCGCCAAACGAGTCTTCCTCGGCGGGGTGGAAGCGCCGTTTGGGAAGCGTCGAAACCGTCACGGAGAAGCCCGGCGTCCCGCGGGACGCCGCGAAAGACTCGTCTCTGCCGCTCCCAACTCCCTGAATAACGTCGGAAGGTTAATTAAGCTACCTCTTCTTTCCCCTCGTCACCACGTCTGTCTCATGGAAAGGGGGGAAAAAAAAAAAATCTGTTAGCTTTCTAGACCACACAAGTGAAAACGGTGCTGGCAAATAGCTCTGCTTGCCCTCTGACTTCATCTTAACAGCCCTCCAAGGAAATAAGGTCAGGAGTTCACCTATGGCAGGAAAGACCTACTGGTGACTTGGGTTATCCCAAACATTTACTGTACCGTTCCCGATTTATAAAAAAACCCCCTACAACAGGTTGAGCTTTTTTCCCCCCTCGGAGCTGGATGAGTTTTCCATCTGGCTTATATTTTTAGTCGCTAGGACTGTCCTCTTCTTGCTGCAAACATGTGTTAGAGGGCTGCCCCACGGTCCCATATTATGATAATTATTTTAACGGCTGTTTTGAAACATTGCGGTGGTACACCGAGAAACTTCCTCATCAGCACAGTTGGTTAAACAAAAATTGATCCCCAGTCAATCAAATGCATCTAATAAGTTGTAGATAAATACATGATTTCATCACCTCCAGTACGCTGACCCCAAGGAAAAGGGGTGATCTCACTCAACGTGTTGATGTCTCCCAGTAATAAATGGCCTCGTCGTACCATCGCGCTAAGCAATAAATGATCTCACAAGACGTGCTGCTGTAATAAACTGAAACAATAAGAATGTGCAGGAAGGAAAATACTGCCCGTGGTGAGCTCTGCTACCCAAAAACATGTCTTAGCTGCTACAGACATAAATTAGCCGTAATAAATCTTATTGGTTGTTTCTTTAATGACATATATCTCCTGCCAAAATGGTAAATTCTTGAAAGGACTGTACAAGTAGATTAAATGGTTTCTGTCCTTGGGAATGTGGAAGCCTTTATTTGTTTTTCTTAAAAGACTTTTAAATATCCTCGCGTTATACGTCAAACAGATGGCCAGGGTAAATTCTCCTGACCCATTTAAACATCTTTTTTTTTTTTTTTTTTAAAAAAGCTGGAATTAAAGTCCAGTTTCTGCCGCTCGTCCACGGTTAGATTTGCTGGCCAGCACCTGACAAAACTCTGCGACTGTAATGTTAAGGTTTAATGGCTGTATGGTGTGACTTTTAATGGCAACGCTGAGGAAACTAAGATAAATTAAAACCTAATTGGGAACGTTAACAGCTTTACCAGTCTACACATATGGACCCCAGGAGAACACTTTGAAAGATGTTACAGTCAGCTCCCGTTGCAAGGTCTGCAGCACTGCACGATGACCTCAAAGCTTGTTCCACTCTTTGTTACCACGGTGCCTTTAAACCTGGATAAAAATATATATGTTCCAGCGTGCGCAAACAGAACGGAGGTATGCAGAGAGAGCTTATTTTCTCTTGCCAACCGAAGAGCGGCTTATTCCACGTCTGCTCAGTAGGACGGCGGCATAATTTTCAGACGCCGTTGCAATTTTCCTGACTTTGTTGAATCGCCCGAGCCGATCTTTCGAAAAAACCCAAATCAACAAAACCGAACGCGACAAACCAACCCAACAAAACCCCCGCAAACCTGCCCCATCATGAAAAGAAGTTGCGAAGGCCAAATGAAGACGAGCTTCCTGCTACAGGGGTACAACTGCAGTTGGAAATATTGGAAATATATGGAAATATAGTTCCAATAAATATATGGAAGGGTTTAAAAAGTACTATTTGACCCCCGCTTAGCGTTTCACACCAGAAAGTCCCTCTCCCTGGAGCACCAGCGGACAAAACCTCATGCGTTACGTCCGGGAACAGAAACATCCCTCTCTGCTTTCTGGGCAGGACTCAAGCGCGTGCCTTTGCGAGCCGGTCACGCACCCATTCCGCAATTACCTGTAGGAGCTCGTGGGAATCGCTGTATGATTTCTAGACGCTGTGAAGCAACTTGTCTCAGCGTTCAGGGCAACGACGACTCCCCCGACACCTGCCTCCACGCGAGAGCGCAACTTCCCTGCGTTGTTTCCAAAGCTGCTCACGGGGCCGTAACGTGGAGAGGAGCAAGGTTGAAAAAGGTTCTTTAAAGCTGATTTATTTTCAACCAGGATGATGAGTGGTTTGGGTTTGGTTTTTTTTTTGAAACCCCTTGAGTATTTTATGCCAACCGGGAGTGCTGCTGCCTTCCAGCAATGGATGCCACAGGCTCGTCTGTCTCTGGATGGGGAGACTGGCCTCTCCCCAGGGCCCTTTCCAGCAGCCTTGGGACTGCAACCCCGGTGGAAGCCACCGCTATGTCCTCTGACATCAGCAAATACCGACAGAATAAGCGGTCCTTACGCAGTTTCACACTTTTGAGCATTTGTGCTGCAAAAATGTACCCACCTGCTTATCCGCAACCTCAGAGCAAACCTGTCCTCAAAGTTAAGTACACACTTACGCTTAGCACAGGGGTGTTTTTGCAGGGCTAAGGGGCTAGCCCAAATCTTTAATATTGCAAAGCCCCCCTTAATATTGCAAAGAAAACGCACGGCCTGCGGAGGACGGGAGATGCAAATAAAAGTCAGAGAAACCCGAGGAAGAAGCGTCTCATCTGGCAAAGGGGAAAAAGAGGGGGAAATGGGAAAAAAGGAAGAGAAACACGATGTGTCGTGCAGGAGAGCGAGTTGCCTTCTCTAACATGGTGCTGGAGGGTGAGAAGTAACTGGCTGCTAAAAAAAAAAAAACACAGGAAAAAAGCAGCTTTGGGAAGGGCTGTACTTTATTATTGCACTGCCCCAAGAGAGCCACAGCCTTTCACGGGTCACCTCAGCCTGAACCCAAAACAAACACAGCGACAGTAAATTACCCCAACAGGTACCAAATGTCTCCATCCAGCCTGCAAAACAGGGCGCAGCGAACGCCACAGCGGCTCGCTCGCGCGTCACGCGACAGCTTGCCCGCTTGGGCCTCAAAAGGGCATTTTAATGGCTAAAAAATTAAGTGAAATCAAACGAAACTTCCTACGGCGGGGACGCCCATCCCCGCGGGACGGTACCCGAAGTTACGCCGCCGGGGCTGTACCCCACGAGGAGCTGCCAGCGCCTCCAGCCTTACTGTCCTCGTGTGGCAGACGGAGAATTTGGGAGCCAGGTCACCCCAAGGGGCCAGCAGCAAACCCACCCCTCCCGAGCCCCGGGGGAAACCCCCTTCTGTCATTGCACCCCATTAAACCGCCTTGCTCCGTGCCTCAATTTTCAAGCCCAGCTCTCCTCGCTGGGGCTCTTTGTGCTTCTCTTGAGATTACTTTGCTTTTTTTTTTGTTCAATCAAGGGACAAACCATTTCTGAGAACAAAACAACAAAGGTACGAGTATCAGATTTGTTTTAAAAAACTAAAACTAAGCGAAGCAGGTTTAGGAGGATTCGGGCACATTCCCTGTTTGACACCGAAGGCACGCGGGCGGTCTTAGCGCAAGCAAGATGCTGGGTGAGATCCCCTCCAAAATTTCCCCGGCTACAGCCAAGTCACAAGCCAAAAGTGTCCAATTTGCAGAAAATAATTGGAGCGGCGATGCTTTTCAAAGCCTCGGCGCGTCGGCCCGGCCCGGCGGCAGGGCAAGCGAGGGGCTCGGAGCTCGCGCAGGAGCCTTTGCCCGGGTGCCCTGGTCGCGTTTGGTACCTGGAGACGGAGGTGATTTTGGCCGCAAAAACGGCAACGCCTCGCTAGCGGTATCACCAATGCATTAAATCCGCTTGGGCAGATTTCTAAAGGAAGATGCCCTTATTCCAGGTCTTAATGTAACGCAGGTGTCCCAGGCAGCTCCATGGAGGTAATTAGGCCGTTTTAAATTAAAAGCACTGCCAGCGTCCAAATTGCTTGCTTTTTTTTTAATGCTATTTATTGCCCTGCCAGAAAAGCGCACATCAGGCGTCGCATCAAATAGATCTGCTGAAGTATCAGGTTATCGGAAAGCAAGAGGGCAGCAAAGGACAAACGTGAGCATCTCCAACACCGCCAAGGCGACGGAGCGGGAAAGCTCCGAGACTTCTTAGGGACTCCAGGGCAGAAATTTGGGATGAGCCTGGCCAGCTGGCTCGCGGTTTACGCGCGGAGGAGAAAAGGGGGTGCAGGGAGGGAGTGCTTGGGTACCAGCCCGCCTGCGGCAGCTCGTCCCTCTCTCAGCAGGCTTTGGGGAGGGGAAACGCCTGAGGGGCGAAGGTGCCCGGGGCCACGCGCCAGGAGCTGCGCACGGACCCAGAGCTGCTCTGTGCGACGTAACCCCAAACGCACCACGGATGCTGTCCGGTGGGTACCGCGGCGTCGCGTACTGCTCCCGTTGGGAGACGACAGAGTGTTAAAACTTCAAAATTCAGAGAAGGGGAAGCAGGCAAGGATCAAACATCGTTACGAATATTCCTGTCTCCTAATTAACGTCCTAGCTCTCCCATCTCTCCAGCAGACAGAACGATGGTCCTTCCCATCCATCCCTATTTGATTTGCATTTCACTTTCCCATTCTGCTCACGCCAGTTGCACTTATTGGCTCAAACTATGCACGAGCTCCTGAAAATTGCCTTTACGGCAGCTCCTATTAGGAAGTGAGGCGTGAATGCAGTACGACAAACCCCAATCAAGCTTGAAAAAAAACCTTTAAGTGATCTTGTCGAATTGATTTTCACAACAGGACGCGAACGGTTTTGACAGGAGATGTTTTCTCATTAACTTAGCATTAATACAGATCACTGCACTGTCATTGCCGTCTCCCTTTTGAACCGCGCAAGAGCGAGGAGAGGCTAAGGAAGCTCAAATACATTGGGGCGCCTGTATTTGCCGTAAAAAGTCAAAACGACCAATAAGAAACACCCCCAAATATTTTTATCCGTGTTATAAGCTACAAGTCCCACGAGGCGTGGAGGCCCCGCAGCCCGAGGAAGGATGCTGTGCGTCACGAGACGTCGTGGTACCTCCCAGCCCACGTGGACCGGGGCCGTTCGCTCTAACCCCTCTGGCGTAAAAGGCTCGCTGCGATGCTCGACTCTACGCAAGAGCTAAAAACGAGCCGCTTGCGTTATCCGCGCTTCCGTGTGCCTCCTCTTCCTCGGCTGAGGGAAACGGAAGATGAATGCACTCGAAACGTCTCGCCCCGGAGGGACCGTTCTCCCGACGGTGGGGTCCCGACGCAGTCATGGACCGCCAAATGTGGGGGCAACGGCCGAGAGGTTCTGCTCACGGCGAGGACAGGAGACCCCCCCGAGTAAGCAACGCCCCGAAGATGTTCGCAAGCGCCTCCGGTCCGCAGCCAGGCTGGAGTCAGCACGAGGGCTTTCCCGGTTCAAATAGATGCGAGACCAGAGAAACGCGCGTTGCTCTCCTTGCTTTGCCCGTTCTCCGTGGTGTTCTTACAACGCCTTGTAACGCGGCACGGCCTCGGTCTGCGCCTCGAGGCGCCCGCACTTCTGCAGCACGTACCGTCGCGTAAATTCCCTCCGTATTTTTCTTTTCCTCGGTGTGGGAATTCCTGCTACCAAATGTGTCCAAAGGCTGATCTCGGCCAATGCCTTTAACGATAACCACAGCACAAGTGATAAAATATAGATGGCAACGGTGCTGCGTCCAGAAACATTCGGACTTTGCCACTTTGCCTACCCAGAGCTGTCGATAGGTTTTTTCCTCTCGCTTTTAAGCTGCGTTTTGCCTGCTTCCATGAGTAACGTATCCATGTAATTCATTAAAATAAAATTCCAGTGCGCAAGATCAACACGGAAATGACACGAAACTATGTTAAATGTTCATATACCCCACAGAGCTGGGTGGATTAGGAGAAGGCTAGCAAAAATAGAACGACACCAAAACACTCATGCAAACAGCTCCCAGGAGGAGCAAAGCAGGATAAGAAAGGCTAGGAAAATAAAACGAGGCATTCCTCGCACGGATTTCAACACTGGGGGTTAAGCCGAGTTGAGTTCTCCCTTCCACCCTCATTCCTGCGCCGAGCGGGGAACTCTATCGATTAATCTTAAGCGAGGAAGTGAAATGCAAACAAGAAATGTGCTGTTTTGGGGGCTGATCCAAACTCTGCTGAAACCGAGACTGCGTTTCTCATCTAATTCCACGGGCTACGGGGCGAGCCCTGGCCGGGCGTTTTCAAGGTACAGGATAGCGACTCGTACCTACGGAGAGCACCCAAAATTCTGTCCTCAACTCAAGACAGGTCAACTCCAGAGCGATACCACCGTAACCCTGAGCAGAGTTTTCCTCTGTCTCCACTCCCGTGTCTCCAAATAGTACACAGCCAAGATTTGATCTAAAAGCGTCCAAGCACGCTTAACCATTCATTTTTGCAAGGAAAAATAAAACATTAGCTGAGTAGCTCAGCTTTTAGATCCAGCGGGACCGTAAGATGAGCGGACACGCGACCGCAGAGATGCGGTGGCTCTGGTTTGCCACCCGAGTTTTACACGCGGAAGCTCAGAGAGGCTCACAGATCCCTTCCCGCCGGGAGCAATGCCGTAGTGCCTGACCGTTGAGGACAACACTACGGAAAGACGAGCACCGCCGGGGAAAGGCCAGGCCAAGGGTGGTTCGCAGCTTGCGGACACGCCATTCCCCCACTTCGTCACCCCTCGGAGCAGCCAGAGGCTTCCCTACCTCCCAGCGCAAAGGAAAGGAAACATTTGAGATGCCAGAAGGGCTAAAGGAGCGGCAGAACGTGCCTGTAGGTGCTGCTCAACCCAGTAACGCGCATTTGGGGCAACTGGGACGTGACGGCCCCCAAATAATTAGAATTTTTGCAGCTAGAGCCGCGGCAACAGTGGAAGACGAGAGTGCGATTTTGGGGTGGAGAGGGGGCTAAATGAGATTCTCAGCTGGTTTAAATCCAGCCCTGATGGGCTTTTTCTGTTTTTCACCAAAGTATTGAGTCTTTTATCTAGTAATACAAGCCTAAACCCGGTGCTTTTATCTGGAAATTCCCTGTTTCAGCTGAGCCCGGAGAAAGCAGAGGCGTTCATGCACGGGCTTCGCTCCCTCCCGTTTCCCACCCGGCACACCTACGCAGCACAGACCCAACCAAAAGCATGAGATGCTCCCTCCCTCCCCGTCCTCTTCGGCATGCTTTTGCTCTACAGTTCACCCCCCTTTCCAGATTAACAAAGCCAAGCGTCTCCTGGTCTCCGCAGAGGAACGTTTTTCTAGTTCTTTGGCCGTTTTCAGCTCTCTTCTCCGAACCCTGTCCCCAAGGAGTGAGATTTCACAGGAGAGGCTCCATATCATTATTTCAGATAAAGTTACGTGCTCACAATATTTCTCCTTTTCGTTTCTCCTGCATCTTCATGGGACTTTTTTTTTCCGCCCCTATTTTTTCGCTCGTCTTAAAATGCTGCCAAGGCACGTGAAATTCCGGCTGCCTGAAATTCAGGAGAAGGCAGCCGGCTCCTGAAGAGCCCAGTCCCCTGCGCGACGGCCGCGGCTAAAAGGCTGGCTGTGGCCGACGCGGCGCCCACGGGCTTTTTGCAAAGATAATTCACCGTGTTTTACTCCTTGCTGCTTCAAAGCATCCCCAGTTCCCCGTCTGGGACCGCAGCGGGAAGAAAAGGAATGGAGCTTGGCATTGCGCTGAGGAGCTAAACCCCTTCTCACCTCCCCGGTATGTTTTAAAACTGCAACCTGATCGTGATTTCGTATTTCTGTTCCTTCTGTTGGTAGCAAAGCAAGCGAACCCATAACCGATCTAGAGCAATAACACACAAAGCTCCGTCTCCAGCGATTTCCTCCAAATTCATTAATATGCCAGGGCGGCTGAAGGAGGCAGAAGGGGCTTTGAAACAGGTTGATTGAGATTTCTAAGCCGTTTGATCACAAAACAAAATGAAAATACAATCTTAGTGGGGAAAAACCCCAACCCCTTATTACCAGACGATCTTTGCTGAATGCATTCTTTCAAGAAAAAAATCAAAAAGCTGTTTTTCCTTTTGAGAACAGCAGACTGCGATTCTGCCCTGGTTCACGTTCCTTCTGACAAACGCGTCGGACGAGCAAGGATTTTCATGAAGTCATTTTGTAGATGCCCATATACTTATTTACACAATGCAACCAAAAAGGATGTGCTGGGAGAAACTCTGCAGGCGAAATGAAGCTGTGCCAGTTCACACCGGGGTGGGGTCCCCATCCCACCCCATCCCACCGAAATCCCGAGGAGAAGGGGGAAGAGATGGGCATTGCCCAGCAGCACCCACTCCAAAACAACCTGATGCTTCAAAAAACCCCGTAAGGAAGCACGTCCTGCTACGCACGCGACGGGATGCTCAGGAAGCAGCGGGCAGCTACCGCAGCTTCCCTGGGGCCGAGGCGTCCCTGGGGGGCTCGGGGACCTTGCTGCCCCCCCGGGGGTACCTCCTTCCCCGGGACCACCCCAGGGGGGCAGGTCTTCAGCGGCAGCCGGACGCTGCTTTTTTCCAAAAGTGATTTCCACCCCCCCCGTGGAATTGGATGGAAAATTCCACCCAACACAATCAGGGAAAAATCCGAGAGAAAACCCCTCCTGCGAGGAAACGTCAGAGCGTTTCACGGCGATCAGAAACGCCGGAGCAAAACATTTCAGTCTTTCCAAAATTCTTTCTGCTTTCAGGGAGGAAGAGACTTTCCGTTTGGCAAACGGGGGCGACGGTTTGACTTCTTGCCCCAAAAAAGAAAAACAACAAAAAAGCCAAATGTAAAAAGAAAAAAGAAATTGGTATTTCCCATCAGCTGGAAACTCCATTTTTCGCTCTGCTCCTCCCCAAGCCCTCGACTCTCTCGGCTCGGATGGAGACACCACTTTCCGCCTTGAAGCTCCGTGCTCGGAGCCCCTTCGCCCGGGGCAGGGAGCGGCACGGGGACGCACCGTCTCGCCCGGCCGGTGACGCTCCATCGTCCCCCCCCCCCCCGATAACATTTCGGGTCGCTCTTTCATCCCGGCTGCCCCAAAGCCCCCGTGCTCGGGCGCTGCCCGCCCAGCAGCGAGGGCTCACGACGAGCAGCGCTGGCACGTCTCGCAGAATACCCTTATTAAGTGTAGCTGCAGCACAGAATGCCTGTTTAAAATTAATACGGAATTATAACCCTCCCGAGGGAGGGTCAAATTTATTAAATTAGCCAGTTACTGCAGGAAAAAGGGGCACGAGGGTTTTGGTGTTGTTTCTCGTTTTGTTTTCAAATCCTCGAACGCAACGTTAGAAGCTGGAAGTCTAAAGAAACACGCTTACGATTTTTTTTTTAAGCGACTTTCTGCCCTATTAGGAGGAATACATGCGGACTGCCAGGTTGCAGCCTACTGCGAGTTAAATGACGGGTAAAGATCTTGGTAATGGAAGCAAAAATAGATGTTGAAGGTAACTATTCACCTCAAGACCTGTCGCAAGAAGACGCTTCATGATCTTAAAGAGAAGTCCGCACTTAATACTGAAATAGGGGCAGGTTAAGGGACCCGTATGATTAAAATAAGGATCTTTTTTTCTGTGTTTCTTTACTCGTTGCGAGCGGACCCACTCCTGCGCCAGCCAAAACCATCCTGGGGTCAGGGTCTTCCACAAAGGGTTTGGGTTTTTTTGGGCAAAGCTCTTGGCATTGCTAAAGCAATCAATATCAATTACTATCGCAATTATATCGCTTGCTGTTCTAAACCAATGCCTTCGTCGCAACGCAATCGCTGAATGTTGCTTTAAGGCTAAATTTATGGGCCAAAGCAAAGTCACTTGAAATCAGCAGGAAACCCTGAGAAACGTATGCACTGTGAAACATTAACTCTATTTTATTAGTGGCTTACATTTTTACTGCTGTGATGCTTGGCATTTTTGCACCAGCTTAATATTTTAAGAAATCCCCACCACCAGTAGTAAAGGAGTCATTTTTCCTCCTCCTCCTCCTCCCTCGCTGTGACAATAAAAATGATCAGTGCGGACAAAGTCCACAGCAAGGATCCCAACGCCGAGCCCGGCTCGGAGCTGCAAACACACCCCGTAATTGATTTTTAGCATCTGCGATAACCGGTTCCACGCGCGCCGCCGTCAAGCGCGACGCCGCGGTTCGCCCGGCGCATCCCAGAGCCGGGCGCCGGAGCGAGCGGGCTGCGAGCTTTGCAAGCGAGCGCCGGTTTTACCCTCCTGCCAGTTTATCCATTGGGATCTAAACTGCTGTTCTCGGTTCTGCTTCCGTCCCCGCTGGTTTTCTCCTTCGCTCTCCAGGCTCTACCATCCGTAGGCGCAGAATTGCCTCCTACAGACGCCAGGAACACCTACGCACGTGCATATTGCATACACTACCACTCTTCTGCATCTCCCTATGCATCTGCCTTTGGGCACGTCCTCTCCTGTCCCTCCAGCAGCCTTTTGTAGAGGAGCAACGCCTTTATTGCACTTAATACGTCTTTTTTCTGGGCCAAGCATGCATCTAGGTCTGGAGGCAGTAAAAAGGCATTCTGGCACGATGCTCCTGGAGCTCCAGGCTTTTTCTTGGAGGATTGAAGTGAAAAAATCAACGAACTTGTCATTTAACCTTCACTTGGGTTCTTTCCCTCCGTTTAAACGCCAGCTGTCATACTGACACACAGGGGAAATAATACAAAGTTGACCTCGGGAAGTGCTTTGCCACTCCAGAAGCAGCTGCCGTGAAAAGGGAAGATCCTCTCACCCGGGCCGGCCCCTCGCGGGTCCAGGAAGCCAGCTGAAATGGTTCCTTCAGCGGGTCCAGGGGGTCACACGGATCTGCAGGCTGCCAGACCAAATATTGCTCTAAACCCCGCACCGCCTCGCTGGACCTAAAGCACCGGCATCCCTCTGCGGACCGGTTCTCGCACCACGACGTCTCCTGAATACCTAACTCAGGACACCGACACGAACACATCCAACGCTAAATACTTCTGCAGAGCACCTCAAACTATGCGGTGTCCTCGTGAAAGCGCCAGCTGCCCGAGCCCCGTACCCGCAAGAGAAACGTCTTCAAACCCAGCCAAGGCCCTGCGATTCCAGGTGCTGTTATCCAGCCTCCGGAGAGCCAATATACCCGCTCTCAGCTTGCTGGGAGGTGACCTTCAAAAAGTCGTCTCCGTATACAAACTGGGATTTTAATGGTTTCACCAATTCTGAGCCGAGCCCTCGCTGCACTTGTCCTTCACGTCTCATCTCCTACAGCTCCAGGGACAGCGACCGGGCTTCTCTCTGACCCTTCCGCCCCCCCAAAAGACGCTGATGTTTGCCAAACCTACAAAGTGGCCAAAAAAAAAGCCCGAAGCTTTCCAGTGAGCAGCCCTGTAACGAACATGATTCATAACAAAAACACCAGAGGAAAGTAGCAGATTTGCTTATTTCTCCCCCGCGTTACTGGCAGATTTTGTAACGTTATGTACTTTTGGGCTCGTGTCCAGGTGCACCATGTTTAAGCGTAGGAAAATATAGGTTCATCCCAAGATGTGTGGATGAAGGAGCAAGCCAGGTCTCCGCTCGGGGAGGAACTCTGCCATGAGATCCATCCGCCAGCTCCCGCCGTGGGACCCTGCCCAGCCGACGCAGAGCTGGGCTCGTCCCGGCTGCCGGGTGCTTGGGCAGCCCCAGGACGGGCTTGGGGCTCCAGGTCCCTCCATCCCACAGCGACGTCCCAAGACGACGCCTTGGCAGCTCATTTTTGGGGTTAGGGGCTGTCGGTTTAGTTCTCGGCTCCGGGAGCGTTACCTGCTTATGTTCAGCACCTTGCAGGGAAGAGCTTCAAAGCTTATAAAGGGATTTACTCACTTCAGTCGCAGCGGGACGAGGAGTCTTGCATTTGACGTGGAGGAACGGGGATGGAGGTCGGGTGTTACAACCAGGACAGAAAGCCCCGAGGAAACGAACTGACTCCCTCCTATAGCCTCCAGTCACACAGAAATAACACCAACGTGTTTGTTTTGTCCTGCTTACAGGCTGTAAAAGCTGCTTGAGCAGAAATGCAGCAGTCGGGCGCTTTTGCTGGAGCCCAGCTCCAGCACTGTCAGCCCCAGGAGTTAAAAAATCATGAGCTAGATCCAAAGAAAACAGAAGACAAGCTCTGAAACCAGGCAAATAATAACAAGAAAAATAATAAATCCTGGGCTCCTTTCATTTTCCTTCCCATTTTTGACTCCCATTTTCAAGCTTTCCTCTACAGCTACGAAGCCTAGAGGCTTTCGTCTGTTAAAAACACAGTTGTGCGTAACAACGCGACTCAAAAGCCGGGGCCTTTAAAGAAAATACACCCCACTTTGTCCAGGCGCTTGCTAAAGTCACAAAAGCTCGGACCGCGGCGCTCCTGCGTGCACCCAGGCACGGAAGGGCTGTGTGCGTGTGTTTAAGGGTGGGTTATTTATATAGGGTCAGTGCAATTGTTTGCACGGTTTTGGGTCAGCCCGCTCCCCTGAAAGCGCCGCTAACGCTAACGATGCTACCGCGGACACGGGGCAGGTGTCTCCACGGGGCACTACGGCGTGTCCTCGTGTCCCCGTGCGGCGGCGGTGACCGTGGGGGCTCCGCGTGGGGCGTCAGGCGGGGAGCCAGCAAACGCGGGGGCAGTTCGTGCCTCCCGGCTTGCTCCGGGACGAGCCACTTAACCCCCTTCGGCGCCTCGGCTTCCACACCCGCAGCGCCAAATGGAAACCCCAGCCCCTGCAACACGCCTTACGGCACACCACGCGCGTCCTGGTCACCGCGGCGCGAAAAAAAATAAGGTGGAAGGAACGTGCAAATGAGTTCTTGCCCCGCGAACGTCTTTTGTTACGCAGGTCTCCGGCATGGTGTCCGCGTCCGGACCTGGCGAAGCGCAGGGGGGTGAGGGTGGCGGTGACGGGCCGTGCTGGGACGCTGCGCCACGTCTGCCGCTGACGCGCTGGCACGCGTGGAGGAAGGACGGGCTCTCCGCCGCCTCCGCTGTTGCTCTTGGCTCTGAAGTTTTGCCTTTCCTCTAAGCAACACCTGCTTCCCAGTAATGTGCAAATATCTTGGCACGTGCCTTCCCGACAGCGTTTGGGAGCAGATATCCATCAGGGCAGAGAGCTGCTCTCCTGGTAGCCGGTGAAAACCTTCTGTACCTTTTGGCACCCGTATTCCACAGCTGCGCTCTCGGTGGCAGCTTTCCACCCAGGTTTCATCCAACTGCATTACTGTTGGACCCGCTTACGTCTTTCCAGCTCAGGCTTAATGCCATCAGAAGAGCCTTAATGGCTTGGAGAGGCAGCAGAGTTGCAAACGACGGCAGGACTTTGGGGAGCAAACGCAGGGAGGTACAAGCCGCAGCGGTCGCTCACCTCGTGTCCCCTGGCACCCATAGTGTCCAAGCTGTTGTGCTGGAAGGTCCCCAGAGCAGCGATGCTCCCGGAGCCCTTCGCCCTGCCCTGGCGCTCAGGAGGCGGGATACAAACCATCCCGCGCGCCTCAGATACCCAAATCCTTGGAGACAAGCCATAAATTACACCACCTCTACAAGAGCATCAGTCTTATTTGTCGTCATCTTCCTCGTCCTTGCTCCAGGTGTCTTTTCCAGGGCTGGGTTAGGGAGTAGCCCATGCTAGCCAATGTCTTTTTATCACGCCACCAACCTCTGAAAAGTCCCGACTGGAGATTCAGAGGTTTCCCTCGTCTCTGCTTCATGCAAAGTCCAATGTATAGTGGTTCACATATAAGCCTACGTGCTCCAGGACGAGTTGTTAGCCATAGCTGCAGCCCCTGCACTGGAAGACGCCTCCTGCATGGCCAGTCAGATGTCCCCGTGGAAAAGGCTGGAGCTGGGACCAAGTTTGCTGCCTGCTGCTCCCACGTCATAGCACTACAGTGAGATATTGCTCCAGGAGAACCCCCCGTCTCCATATGGATCCAGAACAATAACAGCAACCCCCTGTCTCCATACGGATCCAGAACAATGACAGCAACCCCCCATCTCCATACGGATCCAGAACAATAACAGTAAACCCCTGTCTCCATACGGATCCAGAACAATGACAGCATCCTGAAGTTTTGGGGGGGGACGCCAGGACAGGAGCGTCCCAGCCAAACCTGGCACCTCGTGGGCATCGCTCTGCTCCCCATCACCGCGATGACGTGTACCAACTCCAGCCACGGCGTCAGCCGGAGCAAACTCCCCGCCTTATGGAAGCGCTCGAACATCCTCACCTAAGGCAAACGTTGCTTTGCTGTACCGAAACCTGGACGCGTTTCGGTTGGGCTAACTCAGCACCCCCTTGGCCAGCGCTGCTCTGCATCTCACCAGCTCCTCCTGGTGAGGCCGGCGCGGCCGGGAGCACGGGGAAGGCGATCCACGCGGGGCTCTGCGACGGGCTGGTCCACGCGGCGGAGCAGCCCCTGGGCACTGTGGAAAAATCGCTTACGGAGCTGCCCCAGCCAAACCCGAGAGACGCTGCGTCACAGCCAGGGCGTAGGGACTTTTTCCTGCACTAAAGCCGTGAGTTGGGAAGAGATCCTAGTGACACTGCGAGATTCAAGTCACACACCGCGTAGTTTTCTTTTTTAATTCCCACCTTCTGGCGTTATGCAAACACTCAGCCCTCCCTCTCCTTCCGAGCCCGCGCCTTTGTGCCATACTCGTTTGAACGCCGTGCAGGACAGCAGTTTGCCAGACAAGGGGATCTGTCTGGAATCTAGAGAGACCACGCGATTCCCCTCCAACAGGTCAGGGATCAAAGGCTGGAGTCACCCCCCGCCTCTCGGCTATTCAGCAGGTACCGCGCCGCGCGCGCGAGGAGACGGGTTTACGGGGGGAAAGAACAAAATCTGGCCAACAAATTAACGCATCGCTCAACTCCAATGAAGTTTTGTGGCAGAATCGGAGACGTCGGAGCCCGCGGACGGCGCTTGCCGGCTTGGTAACACGTCCGAGACGGAATAGAGAAATACATCTGCCAGAAGGAACGACGTGAGAAAACAACCGCGACATAAAAGACTTCGCGAAGCGGATGACATTTGGGCCAAAATAAGTTTAAGATGAGGCGTCGCTTTGAGCCGTTCCTCGGGGGTTTTTTATCTGCTGCTAAATATTTTGCCGTTGGGCAGTTTTTGGCTCTGTTCCCCATTATTGTCTAGTTGCTGTGTTTTCAGTTAAGGGCACTCGCTTGCGAGCGGCCGCGGAAAAGGGAACAGTGCAGCAGCACGACTGCAAACGTCTCTGACCTCAGCACAGTCCAGGGAGTCTCTGAGCTACAAACCCCCCCAATTTTACAGAAAAAAAGGATCTGTTTTATGAACACAAGCCACATAAGTTTTTTTTCATCCTCACCCTCTCTTTCCTTTGAACGTTTCCCTTTTTGGTCATAAAAAGGCATAAAAATAATGCTAAACTGGGAAGGCTCTGGTTTCACATCCAAAGTTTTATAGCAACCACTCAGATAAGTCCAGCGTCTCAAACCCGCTTCTTTAACTCACTGATATAATTTTGTCTTTACACTTTTAAAATTCGTTTACAAACCACTCCGAGTCACAGTTTTTAAAACTCATCGCATCCAGGCCAATGTTTTTTTTTCCAGAGCCACAACTCCGTGGCTTTTGGAAGGAGGTCTCAGGGTGCAGCCTGGCGAGAAGCAGGCGCTGGCGCGCAGAGCCAGCCCGCGGGGCAGCAGCTGGCCCGGCCGGGAGGCAGGGGGGTTCTGAGGAAGACAGAGGATGCTCACGGTTAGAAGCAGCGAGAGATGAAGAGAAAATACCAAAACCCTCTGCCTTGATCAAAATCTTATCCCCTGTTTTATCCTACGGTGACCCTATAGACCTCAAATACAACCAAGCACAGCATCTTTGGGAACAGACGTTGTTGCCATCCCTATTTGCGTTCGCAAGCGAACGCAGAAACCCAACACCGAAAACCCAGCCTAACGCTGCTGACGCTCTCTGGCTTAGCACCACCGACGCTTTGCTTTTAATCTAGACCTAAAAACGAGCGTTCGCCTCACGACCGCCTGTTGCAACACCTGCGGTTTGCCGAAACAACCAGCCCGACTTTCAGAATCGCTCGCAGATTCGGGTCCCTACCTCGAACACCTTGCGTGTGGTCAGGAAGAGCAAGTTTTTGGTATTTGGCGGAATTCCAAAAATAGACTGAAAAATACACTCGGAGCCTGGCTCTTAAGCTGTGCGATTTCCCCCATTTCTTTCTTATTTCTGTTGTAGAGTAACACACCCTTCCAACCACAACCACCGGCAGCGTCGGGGGGGACATCACCCCGGAGGGGCTCAGCATCATCCCGGGAGCTTTGCTCCCACCACGGGCCACCACGGCTCCCCACCACGGGAGAGCGCCGAGGTCCTCTCCTCCGCTCCAAAGGGGTAACCCGCCACCTACGACGTCTTTCCCCACCTCTTACAGAATCTCCAAGGGCCCGATTTGAGCTGGTGGGAACCGGCCCACCCCCATCGCGGGGAAGCGCTGATTTACACCGGCCGGGGAGGAGATGCTTCTGAGCAATCATCATTAAATCGCATCGTTCAGGACCGAACTCCAGTTGCCGAGGGCCAGGCTAAATGAAAACTGGCTGGCTTTTACACAAAACCGCACAAGCCCCGGAAAATCAATTTTCTGGGTTTTGTGTAATTTTCCATAGGACAGAAGAGAGAGTCTCTATTCCATCTGGCCTCTAGAGGAAGGTTAGGGACTCAACAAGAAAGAATTCAATTGACCTGAAACCAGAAAACAACAAGTTTCAAACAGTGAGACAGAACTTGGATTTCTCGACTGTTTTTTAGCAGGAACGCTATTAAAAAAAATCCAAACCCCCGAATCGAGAAGACATCTACGCTCCTCCCTTCCATTTGGTAACTTCTCATCCCCCAAATCCAGCTTTTTTCCTTCCTTTACAGAGTTAAGAAGCACTTTGCTCGTCAGGAGGTTACTCCTGAGCGCTTCTGGAGTCTCTGAACCTTCCGGCTTCTCACCGGATTTTGTGCGTGAGCGGATGGAGCGGGAACAGGGAGGAGGAAGCAAGCCAAGGGCTCGGCGGAGACCCGGAGCGTGCCGTGCCTTCGGAGCGGGGGACGCTGGCACGGGGCTGATTTACACCCACCTCAGGACCCAAAGCAACGCGCTCAACCGCAGAGCGAAGGAAAACGCTCCCTGCTCCGCCGCCGAGCGCGCGCAAGCAGCCGGGAAAGCCGGCAAGGACCAGGAGGCACGGTAAATCAGCAGCCCGGGGCAAGGCAAAGCGTGTTTACCCGCTTCGGTCTAGCACCTGAGGTTTCCAAAGCCCAGAAAAAACCACCCCCAAAGCCATCGTCTGAGTGCCAGAAGCGTGGGGCTGGCCCTTCAGCCGATATAAATCAATTTATTCTGACTTAGACCAGTCAAGAATCCAGCCGCTGAGTTGTTTGGCTTTTTTCCGCCCCCCCTCTCTCCTTATTTTTTCAGCAGAGCGTGCTCGCCCTCGCCAAGCCGCCTGGAATGAAAAACAAAGCCCAATGTGCCATGACGGAGGCTTCTAGGCATTACCGCAACGCAAATAATAAATACTGGGAATAACCCCCCCGGGGTGGGATCCCTCCCCTCGGCTCCCCGTCGGAGGGCGGCGGCGCAGGCCCGTATTTTGCGTGCGAGACCGGGAAAAGCCCGAGACCGTCTTCCCTGCGGAGCCGCACGCCTGAGCCCAGCTCGGAGCCGCAGAAACAGGGCAGGAACGCGCCCGCGCAGCCTGCAACGGCGGCGGCATTTACAGCCCCTCCGCGCGGGGAATAATCCCGAGGGGTTGAGCGTAAGGATGCCGCGGGTTGCAGGAAAGGGAGCGATTCCGTCCCAAACCAGAGGCTGGAAACACAAAGGGGCTCAGGGAGACGGGGGTAAAGCAGAGCGGTTTGCAGCGAGGGAAGCAGCGGCGAGGATAGCTAGTTGTACGTTCCCGAGAGCGATTCGGTGCGCGCGTGCTCACGAAAGCTTTGGAAACGCGCTCCGCAGCGCCGTTATACGAGACGAGCTCAGACGCAGCAGCCACCAAAAAAAGAAAGTGATTGCTTTTCTTTTTTTAGTATTTTGTTTCTATGGAGCTGACTGGAAACTGAGGCCGTGTCCTCGATGCTCGGAGAGCACAAAACAGCGAGGAAGCCGTAAATCTAACGGTATTTTTGCAAGCGGAAGGGAGGATTTGCCCCAAAGCCGCTGGGAACGCCGAGAGGCAGCACCGATCCCCGTGGCAGCACGGCCGGAGCCCCGCTGCTCTCCGCATCCTTTCCCTGCTCAATAACAGGGGAGCGACAAAAATGTGCCTCTGCGGGCACAACCAGCCAAGCCTGATTCACGCGAATGTATCCCGGGAAAGGGCAAAGCCCGGGAAGGCTGGCTCCGGCTCCGGCACGGCATGGCGGGTGGCAAACACCCTCGGCAGAGGAGCTCGGGCTCCTGCCGCCGACAGAGGGACGAGGAAAGGTCCTTCCCTTTGGGGTGCGTGCGCGGGGTGGTCCCCAGGCCACGAGCCACCGAGCCCCATTTCCAGCCTTAACGCCCCAAAACGCCACCTCACCAAGTCGATATCGGTCTGCACCGAAACAGCGAGAAAAAGAGGATAAACCGTCCTCCTACGGCCACAGTTTGATTTTTGCTCTTCGCGTTAAATACATCTTAACGTTAAAACTTAGCGAAAGAGCATTTAACGTTCGGTCTTCCAATGCGCAGTCTTTTCCTGCCGGCAGGCTCTCCTCAGCTACCGGCACGCGTCAATGCGACACCCGTTCCCGGTCAGACGCGGCCTTTGCTTCTCTGATAACTTCCAGTTAATAAGACGTAAATGTTTGTGAGTTCAGCTGTTTGGGAAAAGGGAGTGCAGAAACGTGCGTATGTATATGCACACAGACATGAATATTGACTAATAAATTGATTTGTCTGAAAATAGAAAAAAAAAAGCTTTTTATGCTCTTAATTTCCTAAGGGAAACCTTTGGTGCCATCCAACGCTTCCAGAAGAAAATCAAACAGTCTATGAAGCCAGCCAGAAAAAAAAAGGGCATTGACAGAAGCAAGCCCCTAACCCAGACCCGCCGTACCTGCCGCATAAATACGTTGAAGCTGCCGGCCGCGCCTCAGCCCGAGCACAGCGTAGGACGTGCCAACGTTTCACTTGAGACAAGCCAGGGCTGCGTGGGCAGGACGGCGGCTTCGCCCCGGGCCGGCCCGAGGAGCGGCTGGTGAGGTTAAGGGGATGCTGCATGCCGCGCCGGACCCCAGCAAAACCAGCTTCGGAGTTATTCCAGCCCTCTGGAATTGGCAATCTTACGCCAAACGTAAAATAGGTGGGTGCCCCCCGCCTGCCTAGCATCTTGGAAGGCCAGAGGACCGTTACGTGCTTTCACCCCGCGACGTAAGAGAGTTACGAGGCCAGCGGACGTTGGGGGGGCGGCTGCTCCGGGTAAACCCGTCAGAGCCGACGAGCAAAGGCAACGCGAGCGCAGCCGCCGTACCCGGGGAGGAAAGCAATTGCTTTTTCCTCCCAAATAAAAGGAAGAGTTTTGCTCAGGGCAATGTGGAATATAAACGTGCAACTGTTCCGCATTAGCCGCGGCATTCTTCTTTTTACCACCCAATTTTCCCTTTTATTCTACGGCAAACGGTGGAGGTTCTCTATTGCACATTGGGGGGATCCAAACTGGAAATCATTAAACTATAGATTTCAGTTATAGTGGACCTTCTGTGAGTGGAAGGAAAGATTGCCACAGCTTCCTGAGTATATGACTTAATGATGTGTTCTGCATTTTCTTAATTTTCCACGTTTTAAAGGCCTCTGTTCTCTATTTGGAGGAGGAGGGATCTTTCAAGAGGCACGGCAGACGCAGTTGCTGGAAACGTAAAATCCAGAATGCCCACAAACAGGACTCGGATGGCTGCGGGGGGAAAGAGGAGGTACTTTGTATCTGGGTCATTTATTTTGCCATAAATGCGCAAATTCTGCGAACGGCAAAGTACGCTCTTTGAGCAAAACCCGGGGCTGAAAGGCAGCCCTCAGCGAGGGGGCTCGGGGACCCAGCGCCGTGCTGCGCCTCCTCCCCCGAGCCCCCCCTCCAGGCCCGGGGGGGTCCACGGGCATCTCCTCCGGGGCGGGACACGAAAGAAACCCCGATATCGGGACGAACCTTACGGCTGGGGCCGCGGCAGCGACCGGCAGCCAAACGCTCGGCCTCCTCTACCCCGCGTTTTGGCTCGGGCTCCCCGTTACCCGCGAGACCCGACACCTCGGTGCAGATGCTCTGCACGGGAGAGGACTCGGGGTTCACCAGCAAACACGCCTTGAACGCGCCCCGTGACTCCCGGGGTTTACCCTCCCAAAGAAATACTCACTTACGCTACAGACCCATCCTCCGGCTACAGGGCTAGAAATCTCGTACAGATTTTCAGTGCAACGCGAGCTGAAAGCGCGGTGGTTGGCTTGGGTTTTGTTGGGGTTTTTTTTTATTATTATTATTATTTTTTTAAACAAATAGTTGAAAAATACGGAGAGAAAAAATGCTATCGTTTAAATAATATATATACTCCAGGAATGAGCTGTGCGGAGTGCATGTCTGTTATGTATAACTTTAAATTTATACCCGTGGCGGAATGAAATCATCACTTAAAATAAAGGCAAATGTCCATTTTTCAGATTTAATTAAGACATCATTTTGATGGAGGCTGAGCTAACATAAACAAGCCAAGAAAGGCAAAATGAAGAATGAACTGCATATAAAACCTGGAGCTCGTTTGTACGCCTGAGCTGCATGACTGAAGCCGAACAGCGCGAGCGTCTTACAGCGGGTTACAAGTGTTTGCTGCTGTGGTTTAACGTAAGGAAGGTAAATATAAAGAGTTATTTTTAAAAATAACTGTCGGAATGAACTCTGGGAGCCTCGCTCCCTTGTTTTTATCCCTCTTGACTTGGGAGGGCTTTACCCTGAACGTAAAGCATCCTCGGTACTCGAAAGCGTCCGCACGGTCCCCGTGGGCAGGGAAGGTCCGGGAGGCAGAGGCGCGCGCTGCATCCCTTGGCGAGGGAGACCTTAAATACATTCATTTCAATTTCAAAGGAAGCACGAAGGGAAGCGGTGCAGAGCCTTTTCTTTCTCCCAGCTGAGGATCTGAAAATCCAACGGGAGGCAAGCTCAGAAACCCGTTTACGCCCGGGGCTTCGCTAGCCTGTGGGACAATCGGCAAGCGTGGTGGTGGCACGAGCAATGCTAAAATCACATCGTTACGGGAAAAAACAGGCAAAATCATCCACAACGCGGACGCAAACGCGGCCGGAGGTCTGTTGGGTAAGGGCTTCGGCGGTGCCCCCGTGCCCGCACGGTCTGTTGGGCGAAGGAATCGACTCCGCCAGCCTGTTCGGCACCACGGCCGCACAAAGCGGAATCGCCAAAATACCGTACGCTGTCGGCCAGGACGAGGGTTTTCAAATGGCGTTTTTCCCTCCCGCTCGCTGGGAGGTGAGGCACGGAACAGAGACACCGGGGTGGTTTGCTGAGCTCTGCTTCGCACCGGTCTCCGCCAGCGTGCGGCTAAACACCTGCCCCGACGCATTCAAAGGCTCCGAACCACTTTTTCCGTATTTGCTTCCTTCACTGAATCCTTAAAGGATTCGTTTAAAGGTCACAAACAAACCCGCACCTATTTAAAGGGGGCTTTCTGGTTCCCTCACACGGGCCGCTGTAAAGAACGAGAGGCGTTTACACCAGACCGCTCTACGGCAACGGGGAATACGCTGCGCTTTGCACGCTCCCAAAACTCTGTCTTCCACAATTCCCCACCAGCTTGAATTTCGGTTGGGGGAAAAAAAAAAAATACAAAAATACGAGGGGAGATACTCAAAGCACGGCAAATTTAGAGTTTGATCAAAACGACAGCGGTTTCACCCAAACCTCGAAGCCCCCGGGGCCGCAGCCGGCGCGGCTCGCTCCCGGCACGGGCAGGACACCTTCGCCGGAGGTGTCGGCGCAGGTGGCTGCTCCGGGCGGCTGGAAATGATTTGCGGCAGCTTTGATTCCACGTGGCTACCGTACACTTAAACCGTTTCCGAAATCCCGAAATTACTGCCAGGCGTGGGACCCTTGCCTTCGGTCTCGGAGATGGCCGTCGTAAATAACGCCGCCGCGCACAGCGTAATTCACAGGTTAGCTGCCGGGCGCTCCCGCGCGCCGCCGACCCGCGAGATTCGCGGGACAAAGCAGGAATCCGAGCCCTGCGGAGCCGTGTTTGCTTTCCCGATGGTGCCGTAAGTATTTTCTCTATCTGTACCTGCCGCTTCATCGGGAGCGCGGCTCGCCATCGGTTCCTCCCTCTCCTCGCTACCGCAAATGATCCCTTTTGCCGTATAAATTAATTGCGCTGGTCTTCGCAGCAACCTCCCTCTCTCCCCAGCCACCTCTCCGTAGTCTCCCGCTGGCACCGGGAGCACTCCCTGAGCAAATACCCCTTCCCAGATAACCTCAACTACACCAGACCGCGTTTCGTCACTCCTGTTCGCTCGGGAAGCTTCGTCTCACTGCGTGAAAATAAGAAATAAAAATCCCGCAGCTGCTTTCCCCTCCTGATGGGAGGGAGAGACCAAGCCGGGAGCACTCACGCACGGAAACGCCGAGCGTTGAGCTGTTTTGTGCCGACTTTACCGACGGAGCCGCGCGGGACGACGACGACGACTCGCAGCCGAGCCGGGAGCCCCGTGGTGGAGCACATCCCCCCCAAAGCGGTACCCAGGGGCTCAGCGGGGCGAGCCCGGGAAGCTCTGCCCGAGGGTATCAAGGCCCTGAGAGAAGCTGGTGGCGTGTGCTCGGCATCGCCGCAGCCTCGCCTCGCCCGTGTTCCACCGAGGCGTTCGGTGTCTGATTTGGGCAAGTTTCAGGGGCCGGCAGACAGACAGACAGACACCGAGAGCATCTCAGGCAGGAGCTGGTTGCCGTTCCCTGGGATACCTGCATCCCGAGTGCCGCTTTCTGTTCCCTTCCTGACAGTTTTTGTTACGCCTTCCCGAATGAGGGAAGTCCAAGAACAGGACACGATTTCAAAAGGAACCCGCAACTTGTTGAAATCCACGTTTTTCAGGACAAAGGGTTACTTTCAACACTTTCCCCCCCCGCTACAAACAACATCTGAAAATAAAAATACTCGTCGTCTTTATTTCATTACTTTCCAAACCCATCATTTGGTTGTCAAAGGATTTTCCTTTTTAGATGTAGGGTAATTACATATGCTAAAAGTGATAGCGTGGGGTGGGCGAAGGGAGACGCTTTGAGCTGACCAAAACAGAGCGGTTTAAGTGACCCGGAGCCGTGACTCTCCCAAACCTTCACGTGACCAAGCTGTTTTGAAATCCACTTTTTACCCCGACTTGGGACAAGAATAACTTTTTAAACATTGAAATATTATTTCTACAGTGAAAAACACGCATTTCCCGCCTCGCATAAATAAAACAAGCAGCCCGTATTCCCAAAGGGCCGAGCCCTGGCAACTCAGTCGGGGCCGGCGCACGCTCCGTGCCGTTCGCAGCCCTGCCCCGCGCTCCCGTCTGCCTTCGGGCAGCGTTGCCTGATGCATCCAGCTTTTCCCCCCTCCCCGGGGCCCGAGCGCGGGTCGGACAGGTACCGGAGGCTGTCGCGTAAAGAACTACTTTTCCCCCCATTAAACGGAAAAACCAAGGCTGCAATAAAACTAACAGCAACTCGTTTTACGAAGTGCGAACCAATAAACCAGTGCCTTTAGATTACGCAGGTTACTTCTCCTACAGAGGCTAACGGAGTGCAATCAGGACAGAGATTTTTTTTTTTTTGTCTTCCCCAGTCCTTAAGTGTTATTTGAACGTTGCTGCCACATACGCAGACGCGGGACGAGCCCCGTCTCCTGTCACCCAGGGGCTGCTCCAGTGAATCCGCTGATGGGGATGCCGGGTTGCACAGAAGCGGCAGCGCCTGCCCTAAAGCCCGCGGACCTCAAAGAGAAAACCCGGCGGGGTGTTTTCAGCAGATTAGGGACGAGAGAGACCAGCCCAGGTACGCCGCAACGGAGAGCCATAAATCTCCAACAAACAAACATCTTTTCAGAGCCGTTAAAACGCGGATAAATAACATCCCGCGGGCGGCGGCGGCGCGGGGCTGCGGCACGGCGGCTATCGCACCAGCTCATCATCCCGAAGCGTCGCCGTCCTGCCCGTCCGAGGGGCCGGCGGGGCTCCGACGCGCCGGGGACATCCCCGGCCGGCCGCAGAGGAGCCCCGGCACCGGGGCGGGTGCCGAGACGCGCCGGCGGAGCGGGAGCACGTCTGCCTTTCGTCACACGGCCTCGCTTACCCGCGCGCGCTTGCGAGCGCATCTCTAACGGCAAACAGTATTTTCGGTAGGCGACGTGGTTTGGATTAACGGTCTCGTTCAGGCAAAAGGAGGGATTGATCTAAAAAAAAAGAGTCTGTCCAAATATCAAATATTAACTGGCAATATAAATCTGAGTGAAATAACGGCACCTTATCACCTTCTCCTCCCCCCAGCTCTGGTTTTGTTGTCATCTGCTTCTAACATATTTTATCTTCCCCCCCCACGTATTTTTCCAGCACTAAAAAACTCTGCTTTTTTAAAGTCCTACCTAGAAAATTTTCGGTTACATCATTTGCACAAATATGTTGTTGTTAACATTGAAAAACCTCTTTGCTTGCAGTTGTATATTTTATTTGGCTAAAAATGTGCTCATGTCTAATACATCACATGTCCTCTGGTGATACTATTTAAGCTAGAAATTCCAAAACTCACAAATACCGAATAGCCAAATGTTCCAGAGCTGTACTCGTCTACTAAACATGTAATATATCTCCTCCTTCTCCAAACAGAAATAGATTTCTCTCTGATTTGTTTGATAAATTTGACCCAAGATTTCCATTTGGAGTTATTGGAGTTCCTACTGTTTTTCTGCGTGTTGGTGGGCCAAGCCCTAATCACCCAAATCTCCCCGGGAGGCCATAAATTACGGCAATGAGATGGGGCTTTGTATTCCTCCGGCCGCAGGAGAAGGCGAGCTCGCAGCGGCGTATTTTGACAGGCATGAATTTAATTCATTGTTTTATGACGGATGGGAAAAGCGGCCGCGCTCGTCGCGGAGATTTACGATCCTTTGGGTCTGGAGGGTTCCATCATTCGCCAGTCATGTGAAAACAGATGGACGGACGGACACCCCGGCGTATACAGGCTGACCTGGATATTCTCCCCGCTGCTTCCAAATGGGATCCATATGCCCGGCGAGATCTTCATCAGCGCAGCCGCCCGGATGGCCTCGAGCGCAGCCGGCCGGAGCGGGGGGCCGGAGCGGCACGCAGCCGCAGCCTCGGCTCGCGGGGGGCTTCCAGGCGCGAAGGCGAAGCCGCGGGTGCAGCAGCAGCCCAGAAACCTCCGCCCTCCCCTTGCCTTTGGCCAACGGAGCCGGGACGCAGCCACGTGGCGCTCGTCTCCCCGGACACGTGAAGCATCCGGACGGACGCGGACAGAGGTGCCATCCCCTCTGCTTTACCTGCTAACCCATGTCGAGCCGTGTCTTTTTCCAGGTGTAGCTTGACCGTAAAACACTCCTCACGCCTTTGCCCGACAAATGAAATAAGGGTGACCGAAACACGTAGGCGCCTGAAGCCTTCCAGGCTGACTCCGTGCTGGTAGGAGAGGGGGAATGCTTTTTGGTTTTACTACCGATAACATAACATTCAGGTTTTTTAACCAGTTAAAGACCACAGGGTGCACCAAGTGCACATTAACAGCAAACCCGCTTGAACGCAGCACACAAGAAGCTCTAAGGCTAAACATGACTCTGCTTTTTCATATTACGAATCGATTTGTGTAGGAAGACGTGTGGCAATGTCTGTAAAGAACAGACCACGTCGAAGGGCCGGGTGGGCGCGTTCCACACTGGATCTCCCGGCACGCTGCTCTGACTTAAGCCTGCCCCTACAGAAACCAGCTTCTCCCCAAAGCACCAGTTCAGATCTCATCGACACCCGGCAAATAACGGAACGGAGACAAAACCAGAGCCCTCCGCCCGTGACGGCATGGGGAACGCAGGGCTGGAGCGGCCACATCCCGGCAGCAGCGGGATTTGGGCCCGATAAACGGGGGTGCCTAAAGGCTCATCGGCCCCTCTCGCTCCTCCTTGCGAGGCGGACCCGGCAGCCGGGAATCTTCGGGCAGCCCGGCACTCAGGAGGACACGGGGGGAGCGGAGCCGGGGTCCCTCACAGCTGCGGGCAGAGGCGATGCCCGGGAAGCAGAGGCGATGCCCGGGAAGCAGAGGTGGAAGCGGAGAGCTCGTACCTCGGCCGCCCCAGCGCAGAGCCCAGCTTTCCAGGGTGTTGATTCACATCTGTCAGTAGATTAAACTTTAACTGCTTCGATTTACAGCCTGGAGCTTTAAAATAAACGGGAATCAGAGCCAGTTTACTTTAAAGCACCGGCTCCGGGCTGGGACAGCTCGGGAACAGCGTCGCACCGTGCCCAGCGGCCGCAGCAGCCCCGAGGCGACGTGGAGGGCAGGCTCCCGAAGGACTCCGGCGGCGTGGAGGAAAGCTCTGCCCCGGGCCCAGACCTTGTTTATTACCGGAGAAGTGGCAGGCGAGCGGCGCAGACCAACCCCCCAGGCAGCTGAGGGCACACGGAGCGCCCGGGCAAAAATTCCCGTTCCGCGGAGGAAACCACGCAAGCGAGGCCCTGGGAACAGACCATCCTCCCTGCAGTTTACGGGGAAAAGCTCCTTTTCAGCGACTTCATTTTCTTTTCAGTCTTTCCCCTTCCTACTCCTGAAGGTTTTAACCTGCACAAAGCCAGATGCGAGATTGCCGTAGGAAAAACATCAGCCGCAGTGCCTCCTAAAGCGGGGTAGCAGTCCCTCCTCTTCCTCGGCACGTAACAGCATGTCTTAGAGCGAGTAAAAGAGCCTCTGCTGCCTGAATCCCTCTTAGAAGCACAAACGTACCCAGAGTTACAGCCGGGAATAAACTGGCGGCACCGACGACAGCGTCACGCGACATCGGTCTTTCGGGTTGTGCCCTGGGGGATAAGACCCCAGAGCATAAGGGATGCCCGGGCCGACGGGCGCGCGGGTATTTGGGGAGCCACGGGCTTATTTCATCCGCTCCATCGGGAAGCCCGCTGCCGAGTTTCCGAGCCCGTCTCCGTTTCTGAGGGGACGGTACCGGCACTTAAACACGCGACGCCGGACAGGCCAAACTCCCTCGCTTGCTGGAAACGTAGCGGTCCCAACACAAGGCGGTTAAAAATGACACCAGTCTTGAAGGCGACGCAGGACGAGCCTTTCTGCAGGAGAAATCCGCTCTCCTGTCCCAGCACCGCCTCTCCGCGTGTTCCCGTCGCCCGCGGTGCCCGTACACCCGCTCCCCACTCCCCACTTTCCCCCCCGGCTCAGACGAGCCCGTCCAGCAGCACGGCCGCGTTACCCTCCCGCCCCAACAGCGCATCCATCATCCCCAAAAGCCGCCAGCTCAGCTGCAAACAGAAGAGGCTCAGCTTCTCCGAGCCCCCCGCTTTCCGCATTTCCATTAACCAAAACCACCGGAAAATCACTTCAAAGCAAAACGCGAAAAATCTCAAATAACATGACTCCGAGACCTGGGGCTTCAGAAGAAGAGTATTACAACGCTCACGAGCGGGCACGCTGACCCGCAGGCGGGTGCTTTGGGAAGTGCTGCCCTGAGCAATTCTGAATCCAATCGGATGCGAAAGGTCTCTAAAAACGCCCCGAAACCAGCTGCCATCGAAGGTACGCTGACAGCAATTAGCGTCGCTTAACGTAACGGGGCCGAAGGAGCTAACGGCCGTGCTGGAAGCCCTCAGATCTGATTTACCAGCCTGGCATCGCGTTGCTCGGTGCAAACCCCGGCCAGGCAAACGCAGCCTCCCATACGTTTCCAGAGGCTCTTGGCAATCAGATAGTGTTTTCGTGTATCTGCAGGACTGAAAAAAATAAAAAATTCATGCTCCACTATGTAAATCCACGATATTTATACACCGAATAAAACGGCTTAAACCAGCCACCGCCAGGAAATTCCCGGTTCTGGAAGAAATTCGTGCCTTGGCGAGGCAGAGACCCCGCGCTCCAGAGAGGGGGCGACTGCCTTATTTAGCAAAAGGTGCCATTTCCAGATGTTATAAACACACAAAAAAGGTATTTAAAAAGCATAAAAACAATCAACGTTTATTAAGGACGGGGAGCTCTTAAGCTCGGAGTCGGGGGGCTCATCCGAGCAGCCCAGAAAGGACGTTTCTGGCCGTATGCGGAGGCAAACGTTAGCAGTGAAATATATCCGTGCGCGCGAGGGGGGGAAAAAAGCGGGAATAAACCATATAACCATTTGTCCGAATTAAATTGCATTCCGCTCGCAGCGCTGCTTTTCGCAGCGATGAAATAACCGGGGTTTTGCTCAAAAACGGCCCTTGCGAAAGTGCGTTTTGTTCGCCTGGAAACGAGCGCCCAACTCGCCGAAACAAAACTTCCTCCTGCCTTTTAAAAGCCCCGGCCGCCTCCAGCGCGAAATGAAAAATACCGCGCGCCGTTGTGTTTCTATTATCGTAATGCTTGGGATAAAATATACCCGGCTATCATTTAAAATAAGAGCTGCTCCCAGCTGAATCCTGGCAGGCAGCGCGTGCCATAAATCCTCCCACGGCACATTCCCAACCGCCCCGCGGACCCACCGGCCGCGGCGGGAGAAAAACCGGGGAATTTGGTACGACAGCGTTCCAGCTAATATTAGCACTAATATTAGACCTCGAGGAAGCTATCCTGCACAAACACATTTCCATCTTTTAAACTGCGGCTGAGCAGGGAGTACCACCAAAAGAAAAAAAAAAAAAAAAAGAACATTTTACGGACACTTGCAATATTTGCCCCGTCTAAAAGGCAGAAAAAACCCCGCCGCTTTCCTCCTCGCTTGCAGCTAGCCAGGTTTCTTTTTAGTTAATTCTATTTCTATTTCCCCAAAATGTTGACAGTTCTTCAGAAACAGAAAGCGTGTTTAATATTTCATGACAGATACGTTTTCCAAACAGCCGTGCTGTGAAGGTAAATAAATGCAAGGTTTCTGAGAAGGAGCCTATAGGAAACCGTGCTTTATTTTTCTATGATAAATCATTTACTTTGCAAACGATCTATATTTTATGAATTATGAACATCAGATGAATAGCTGTCTAGCCTGTCTAGCATTCGCCCGCGCCGTTTCTTTTTTCCCCCCCTCATAGGAGAGCTCTTTGTTGCATTCGTTTCGTTATTATTAGCTACGAGCTGTCCCTGGAAAAACGCGCGCGGCACGTCCGGGAGCGTCTGCGAGGACAGCCTATCTCCCGGAAGCAAACGGAGCAGATTTTTAACCGGGGAAAAAAAAAGCCCAAAAGCAAATCCTTTAAAAAAAACATTTAAAAATCAGTATTTCCTTATTTTACTCTAATTTTTTTTAAGTGCTTAGACACCCCGGCGCTTTTGTTGGCGCCTCCGCGCCCGCCGATAAGGCGTTTAAAGGCTCGGGGAGCTGCTCCCGCAGCGGCGACGCCGGGGCAAGGGCTTGCGGCTGCAACCTGCTGCCGGCTGCAGCAAAGCGGGACCCGGGGAGGAGCGGGCTGCCGGCCTCATGCCTCACCAAGGCTCCGGGCTTCTAGAATTCAAGGAGTTGGTTTTGGAGCCGTGCAGCTTGTGTTTTGCTGTTTCTTCAGGCTGTTTGTCAATATTCCCGGCTTGCTAGATTCCCGGGGTAATTTCCCTTCTCTTTCTGAAATAACATTCCCACTAAAACCAAGCATACCATCTCAAACCACTATCAAACGCTTCAAAATAGCGTCAGGCTCAGCCACGAGGATACTTTTCTGTATGCTGGCTGCTTCCCCCCCCGCCCCGCTCTTTGCAGATATTTATAACTCAGCCACACGTGGTTATAAAGATTTATTATGAGTCTGCGGACTAAGTCCCCGTTACCGTGTACAAACGTCCAAGCTTTCGGCTTCGCTAGCGAGCGAGCCGCAATTAATGCTCCGCGTTTATCCGTCCGGGGCATCGGGGTTATACTCCGTACACCCGGTAAGCACGGTGCAGATCGTACGCGGAGCGGACTGGGAAGTGAGGGTCAGAGCCTGTTTTCAGGGAACAAGGTGGTTTTTGTGGAGTTAAAGCGTCTCACAAAGGGAGTAGATGCTCCAGTGGAAGCGATGCCCGGATACGTAAGGGTTGGAAGGAAGCAGAAAGTCCAAGAGGATGCTGCGGGTTTCAAGACACCGGAATGAAAACATAACCGGGGTTTATTTACTCGCATCCTCTTCCCTGGAAGTCTCCAAAGCATTTGTTTCACGCTATTCCCGAATGCAAACGGCGCCCGAGACGCTGACACGTCCAACCACGCGCGGAGGCCGAGGCGGCTCCGGGAGCAGCAGCTCCGCTCCGCCGGCCCGCGTCCCTCCCGGCAGCGAGCCCTGCCCTGCCCGGAGAGCCCGGAGGCCGCAGGGACGCCCGTCTCCTCCGGCGGGGTCCCGGGGGAAGCGAGGCCAACGGGCTACGCAGCTCTCGAAACATAAGGGCGTTTTCGTGGGAAGCCGTTCCCTAACAAAACCCGGGGGGAGGCTCCGCGCGCTTTGAAATCCGCATCATTCCGTTGCCCAATGGCTAATTGCATACGGTTCCATTTAACCTCTCGACGTTAAATCACAGCCGGAACTATATGGTCTAAGAGAACTACCTGGAAAGAAAATAAATGACATCTGCAATCCCCTGAACGCGGAACCCATCTCAGTTTACAATATTAGGTTTTTTTAAAAGGATATTTAAACCAACGTGCAGCAGTTAAAACCCATTTAGTTGGCTATTTACCTTCCAGTCTTCCTCTTTGCCTCTCCCCTAAGCCATAGGTCTCATAAATGCAAAAAAAACCCAACGGACATATGGTGGGGCTTAATGCTATGGAAGGTGTGTGACTTAAAATCACAAAAATTTTGAAAGTGGACCCCGTTCTGCTAAGCACAGCTAGATCTCGCAGCGCGGGCCAAGACATGAATTAGAGTTTATAATGCTGCAGAGAGAATACCAGAGAATTAAAAGAAAAACATTTCAGCTTGAGTAGGAAAATCTTCTGTATTCTCTTTTACAGCCAACCATAACTTTCACGAGATGAGTTATGCTTTCTGTTATTGGCATGTTTTTCAAGTTAAATAAAAACTGTTTTCCAGGAGAGGCACCGGTGAATCTTGCTTCCCAAATCCCTCTTCGTTCCCTCGGCTGCGCTTTCTGCCCAGATCTATGGTTTTCCTTCAGTTCTAAACAACAAAATCTCATCCCCTTCCCTCCCAGAGGCTTAAGCATCTGCACGGGGACAATAACGTGGGGAGGGCTTGTTTTTACTGGTGTCTTTCCGAGGTCTTCCAGTCTATCAGGACTAAGATTTGTCCTTGCTTTGGGAAGGGAGTCACAGGCAGAGCAACGCAACCCCATTCCTGCTCTTCGCTTCGAGCTCGCTCGCTCAGGGATGCTGGGCAGGGCCGGGATGGGATACAAAGGCTGCAGGAATCGCATTGACATACCGGTCCCCGACTGTTAAATGGGGAAAGGAGGCTACCACCCCATTCCCACTGGTAAATCTGCTCCTTCTGGCAGGCATCTAGTTGAGCCGCACGCAGCTCAACGCTGCAACATCCACTGCCCGAAAAAAGCCCCGCCGGACAACGCCGAAACCCTCACGCAGCCTCACGTTTCACCCGTGCTCTGCTGTTTGCTGGCAGAACTCGGCCGGGAGGAAGCACCGGGCAGAAGACGCCAAGAAACTGGGCTTGGAGAGCTCCAGGCGGGATGCAGTCAAGCCTCGGCTTCAACGAGGCTGCGGGGAAAGCAGCAACCCAACGCCCACCTCAAAGGCTACGCCCGGGAAGACCCCGCACGGCCTCACGCCAGAGGCTGAGATCCTGGCCCCATGAAAGCCCACGGAAAAACCCAGGCAGAGCTTAACGGAGCTGTTTTCCCACCTCCTTTGAAGCCCATGAATAGCGACATCTACAAACCCGGGACCCTGACTGAAGGCGGGATGACGTCTGTTTCAAAGCAAGGTATATGAAAAAAAATCAATCACGGCAAAATGTTAATCCTTATGTGATCCCTGTCACCCTCGTGCATCCTCACGGTAACGACAGACACCAGCTCGAGCCCCGGGATATCTTGTTCAACCGCGATTCGATGCCACGCTCCCTTCCAGCGCGCTCAGGCGCTGCCCGCGCGAGACGACGTCCGAACGCGGGACACGGCGCGAGTTACAGCCGGCACGCGTGCCCGCGGAAGCGCGGAGTGGCATTTCCCGACGGTCCTGCCGGTGACACGCGCTCTGCTGAAAAGCTTTTTCATCGGAACAGGCGGTTCCATCAGCCTCTCTGCAGGAAAAACCTGACTTCAACAGTGTTTTCCTTTCTTTTATGGGAAGATATTTTAAAGTGAAATATTTCACTTAGAAACGTCGCCCGAGTCCAAATGGTTCAGGCTTGAATACCCTAAAATATTTTGTTTAGAACACGGGGCCGCTTTCCGATAGCATAATTCTGGACTTCTTGTGCCACCAAAAAAGCGCATCTTGACTTTCCGCTCCGATCTAGGGTAAAGAAACCATCAAAAGGCTAAAATTTCCCCCGGACGGAAACGACGCGGCTAGCCGTACGGTAAAATCCCGGCTTTTTTGTGGTTGTACACGCTGCTGTACGCCTGGGGCTCGGCGCAGGGTCGGGGCGCTGGACGGTGCTCGCTCCCGCCGGGCGCTTTGCCCCGCGGCCGGGAGGCTTTGGGGAGGCGGCCAGGGGCACGCGTGCCCGGCGGCTGGAGGGGCGAGGGCCGGCGTACCCCCCCGGCAACCCGTGCTGGTCCGCTCGGCTCCGTGCACGGGAGGGCAGCAGCTCCTGCCCGTGCCCCGCGGCGCTGGCGGCGAAGAGCCCTTGGACCCGGTGTCTCTTACGCACGGTGCCTCGTTTTTTATCCCCAACCGGTATCAGCCACGGGATGCTGGGCTGAACCAACCCGTGCTCTGAGCCAGAGATATTTTTTTTTATTAACACAGTACAAAGCAGCAGCAAAGACAAGAGAGAAAACCTTACCTGGTCTCCCTAATGACTATACCTCCGGCAGCGATGCTCTCCTACCCCTTGGTCAGGCGCAAAGCCCCAGTCGTTCAAAAATGTTGCTTGGCTGATCCTGGAAGGGGACAGAGAGCAAAAGAGTGAGAAACACAGAAGAAACTGGAACGGAACGGTCAGTTAGAGGGATAAACTCATCTGTTTGGGATATGACTACTCCAGTGGTTTCGACTCTTTTTCCAAAACCCAGTGCTGGGATGAGCAGTTAATACCAGATGTTCAGCTGCTCCAGACACTTGAACGGGTTTTGGACACGAGGAAAAAAAATAGTCTATTGGAGAGCGCGGGTTTGTGGTTAAAGCCCTAGGCTAGGACGCAGCTCTGGTTTCATAGCCCGGCTCTGACACAGATTTCCTGCAGGCACACTCACGCCGCATCCCTCGGGTCCCAGCCTGCTCCTCCGAGCCTTCAAACCGAGATTAAAAAAACCGAAGGGCACATCTCTGAGGCAGGGAGCTGCTCTGCAGACCATACCGCTTATCCAGACAACGGAGAAATGCGCATTTTTTCTACTCAGATAGAGTTCTAAAGGTAAACATGAGTAATACCCATTGGGTTGAACAGAAATCTGGGTGGATGATGGAGCAGGAACCAGATGAGATCATCTTTTTTTTTCCCCCCAGTGGAGGTCACCACCCAGCTCTGAGCATCCAGAAACACTCCAGCCCTCGGACTGCGTAGCTACAGCCCTATTTACCGCGCTCGAGCAGAAGCCGAGCTGCTCTCCCCGTGGCACCCACCGGGCTCGGCGACGGAGACCCGGCTCGGAGCACGCGAGCCGAACCAGCAGAAAGGGCTGGGAGCAACGGCACCCGTGCGCTTCTGCACCTCGTCTGTGTCCTGAAAGGCCTCAAAAATAGAGATCAGGCTTCAATGCACCAGTGCCGGCTAGTAAGCTTTATACGTATGCACACACACATATATAGGAGTTCCTGCTTGCAAAATCCAGAAATGGAGAACGCTATTTTGGGTGAAATCCCAGCTTTATTGAGATCGATGGCAAGTTAGCCACTGACGTCAACAGGCCACGGTCTCACCCGTAACACAAAGGGAGCTCCACACGGGGAAAATTCAGGTTTTAGTGCTGCAATGGGGGTATCTAATAAAAAAAAAGCCTACAAACGCACCAAACAGGGGAGCAAAAAAAAAGACTGAGATGTTTTTGTCCATTAGCCCCAATGAAGGACTAAAGTTGCTGAACTGAAATTTTAATAGACGGCTTTACCAAGAGTAGCACTTATTTTTATTTGCCTTGTTTTCGAGTCTCTTGCCAGACTTGCACTTTTCTTGGACAACCCTTCCCTTTTTTTTTTTTCCCCCTCTCAAAGTACCGGAGCCTCTTGGGTCTCTTCAGCAGCCTGCACAGCAACTACCCTCCAAGCTCAGCGGCATAAATAATAGCAGGAACTTTTACGAAGGCAGGCGAGCAGGGCGATGGAAGCTGCCAGGAGGGAGGCTTCCTACCAGGCAGGACTACAGCGAGCCCTAATCCCACCTCCAGAGCCGGAGACATTCCTCCTCCGGCAGCGGGGAGAGTCTGATTTCACACTGCCATTAACCAGCTGCCCCGGGCTAATGAATAGCTGCGGTTAAATTGGGCAAAGGAGAATAGGTACAAGACGCGGCTCGGGAGCGGGAGGCCAGGCGAAGCTGCAGCCCCGGCACGGACAAACCCAGGCGACTCGGATTTTGGGGTGCCTATATATATATATATAAAATTTTATTTTTTTGAACAGCGTGGCTTTTATTTTTAGAACACAGGCACCATTTACCTTTTATTTACCCTTCTGCCAATAACTTTAACTGCCTGCAAGCTGTAAACCAAATACAAAATACAATTAAGTCATCAGGGAGCAGAAAGCAACCTAGGCTATTACGAGCACATAAAGTCAGAGGAGCGTGTGTGCGGGAGCCCCCCTAACCTTCCCGAGCTGGGGTGAGATCCGATACCTTTCTTAGGCACCTAAGAGTTCAAGCACCTCAATCTGGGGGGCCTGACCCCTAGAACAGAACCGAAGACAGATCTGGTGGCGTTTGGGGAGCTTAGCAGGACTCTTGCCATGAGTCTCACTCCCATCGGCATCTGCCCGGGCCGTGGGATGGGGCAGCGGCTGGGGGGACGGAGCCGGTGAGCAATAAGCCACAGCCAGTTGCCGCCGGATCGGGCACAGGGCAGGGCTAACCCTGCACAAACGGGCTGAGAAATTGCCGATCGACACCCGACCTCGAAGCAAGGCTGTGGGTCGAGTTCATCAGGCAGGAGATGGCAGAGCCGAGTTCAGCTCCGCGCTGAACCCCTTTTTCCCCGCTCCAAGGCAAGGTTCCCCTTTGCACCGGGCCCCGGAGCGACGCAGAACTGAGGAAACCTTACAAACCCACCCTTTCTTTTCTAGAGAGCAGTCAAACACAAGCTTCAAGCGAAGGGCCAGAAGATGTCACCCCCAGGTGCATCCAAACCAGTAACAAATATCCTCGGGGGGGTTTTAAGACACCTCGCATCACCTTCCTAACGTTTACTGCAACAAGTATTTAACGGGACACCAGAAGTCCGCGCAGGTACGTCCATGTGCAGCGGCAAGTGAAATCACTTCTCGCACGGAGGATCAGCAGCAGGACCCCGGTGAGTCCGGACAATCGAATCAATCCCACGGGAACCGAGCGACTGCGCCGTATCTGCACATTAACCGCCCCTCGGGTGCCAGCCCCGAGGACGGGGAGCCGCCACGCTGCCGTACCCCCCCCCCCCCCGAAGCAGCTCAGCCCCCAGCGCTAGCGCTGAGCACATCTGGAATAAAAATCCCAGTTGCCCGATTCCCCCCACCTCGGAGCTCTTCGACACAGAAGCGCTCGGCAGTAATGTAATAAACAGCATCTGCATACGCCGAGCTTTTTTGGTAGCTGCATTTTATGGGCTGCTTGAGGTCCAAGCCGAGAAGAGTCATTTTGGAAGGACAGAAAAGGGAAAATTATAGTTATTTTGCTAAACAGCGATCGTCCCGCCTACGTGCAGACAGTTGATGTATTGGAGTGGTTTATTTTCTAAGAAAATAAGTATTGTGGGTTTTCAGCCTGGCTTCCCAAAGAAATGAGGTTTGTGTAATCTCTCAAGTGTACATCTCTCCGCCGAAACCAAAGTCTCTCCCCGTAGCTTTTCAGTCTGCTGCTCAGCTCCAGACAGACAGAAAAGAGAACGAGAGCTCAACAAATTAGGGGGGAATAAAACAAAACCCAGCAATTGTCCAGAGAAGAGAGACTATATTAGTGCTCCCGCTAAATGGGGAAAGGGACGCTCCGTGCCTGCACCAGCTGGATGCTTGGCACGCATCCCGGAGAGCCAACGGCATCCACACCATTCCCATTAGCCCCATCTCTTGCTTGCCGAGCTATCGCACGGATTTGCTGGAGGGAGAGGAAAAGCAGCCTGCGATTCCTCCCCCTGTCCCTCCAAAGCCACGAAATCTCCACGAAACGGGGCTTCCTTCGTCCTGCCGCCCCAAACGCGGCGTTTTCCCAAGCCGCGGCAGGGGAATCTCGGCAGCTGGAGCAGGAGGTGACGCTTTGTGACATGCTTTTCCCCCTACGAGGGCAAAAATCCCAGAGCCAGGAGGTAACGTGACGCAGCGGTGCGGCTCAGCTGCGGGAACCGCTCCCCTTACACACGTGTGTGCAAACGCACAGGGCTCCAGGCTTCCCAGAGTCTGCTAAAATAAACTCAATTACACCGTACAACAGCGCATTTGAGAGCCAGGTCCTCTGGAGACCCTGGGCCAGCTTCCAAAAACTCCGTGCAAGCCACCGCTCCTTATTTCCAGAAAAAAAGCCCATCAATCAGGTCCGCAGCACCGTTGCTCGCGACCAAAGCCAAGCCCAAAGCCAGGAGCGCCGGGCACGGTGCGGCAGGATTGCCAGAGGCTCGCGGTGGCCTTGCCCCTCCAGGTCACGCTCCGCGCGGGTGGCGGCGAGGGGAGGAAGGCCTCAGCAGCATCATCATCCCCCAGCACGGCTGGGTGCTCGACGCCCTTCGCAGAGCCGCGCCGATGCCCTCCGCGCGCTCCCAGCGTCCCCACCGCGGCCCTGCGTGTCCTCCCAGCGCTACCGGTACCGACGCACTTCGCGAAAGGGGCCGTGTTAGCAAGAAGAGACAATTTAAGCGCTGCCGCCTGCAAGACGAGAGCCTGAAGTCTTAAGCGTCAGGGGTCTGTGCTGAAAAACCACCCGGTTGTTGCAGGAGATGCAGAATGGGATGGAGACCCCAGCTAAGCCCGGTCAGCGCCTTCAGTCCGACCCGGACTAACACGTGGAGCACTGCGGTTTCATCATACATCTCCCTCCCTGCCAGCCGCAGGAACAAGCTGCCCAGCTCCTCCCAACACGGAGCAGCGCCCGCATCGACGCCTGCCACGCGCATCTACACGGAGGAGCTGCAGCCCCCCAGCTATCAAGCCGGCAGCTCTTCAAGGCTGGTTTTTGGAGGCAAGACCAACTCCCGTGGAGGCAACACAGCGACTTTGCTCCTCTCCATCAGCACCAGGTACGGCTTCACCGGACAGCCACGCTCGGACTTCCCCAGCCAGCCGGACCACGCGCAGCAGCTCTTCCGCAGCCTCCCCGCGCCTGCTGCTCCCTTTCCCTACATCTTCACGTCTTACCTTCGCTCAGGCTCTGCTTCAGCATCGTCTTCCTCAAAACCTTTCCTCCTGCTAAGCCACCACCACCTTCGGCAGCCTCCGCTCCTCGCTTTGGAGCTCTACATCCTTAGCGTGCCTCGTCTAGCGGCAGAGGCACCCTGGCACGGCACGGCACGGCACGGCACGGGCACAGCCAGCCTCCAGGAAGGACGACCAGCAGCATTAAGACTAACAGCAAGCAGCAAAGCCCTTGGGGCGGGTTTAAGTAGGCTCCAAGGCCACCTGGCACAAGGTGTGGATTAGGCACAGGTGTGGGGAGTGCGAGGATTAACCCCTTCCCTGACACCTCGGCTGGGTCGGTCCCAGGAGAGCTTGGCGAGTCTGAGCCTTTCCCTAAATCCAGGCTAACTCCAGGTGGCCGGGAGCTTAGGGGCTGGTGAAGTTAGTCCTGGTCCAGAGAAGGTGTGAAGACGCTTGATGCAGTCTGTAACGCCGGGTTCTCGTCTGCAAGCGCAGGCGGTTGTGCACCTTCTCCTAACCCTAGACCCTCTGAATCCAAAGCGTTCGTGTATCTGGGGGTGAGGAAACCACTTTGCTGTACATGTGCGGGACGGGGGCAGGAACCGCCTTTAAAGTCCCACATTTTGGGAAACACATTGGATTTTGTTCTCCTTTTTAACTTCCCTTCTTCTCAGCTTCCTCAAGGCGGTTGGCTTTATTTCGTAGCTCATGAGAGGGTCAGCTTGCAGCAGGGGTAGGGATGCACGGAGGAAACACATGGGACAGCATAGGAGGGGTAAATACACGGAGCGAAGGCTGGCGCGGGAGGTGCTGCCCTGGGTGGTGCAGCCACGCCGGAGCACGGGGACGCAGCAGGCGACTGCCGGTCCTTCCCGACCCGGCCGCTTCGGGTGGCCCTGGAGATGCGGCTGACGAAGGTGCCGCCACGGACACTTACAGGGCCAAGGTCAAAGCCCCCCGGACACGCCGAGCCGCTGCGGCTGAGCCGCACGTGGCCCAGGGACACATCCAGGACCTGCGGGCATCCCGCCCCCGGTCAGAGCCGACCCTCCCACGGCTCCTCGTGACAGCGCTGTAATAATTTCATCTTTCGGCGGGAGGGCGGCAGTTACGCCGCGTAGTAAAACAGGTACCCGTCACCTCACGGAAAATCATCTGCTTGGAGGCTTTTTCTTGTCTCTTTCTCCGCTTCTCGGTGATGGCCACCCATCGCCAAGGCTTCGCTCTGGCAGGCCGCCCGCTGATGAGTTTTCCAAACCCCAGCAGCTCGCCGGGAGGATCTGCCTCCAGCACCCGCGCGGTTCGGGCCCTCTATTTTTTTTTTTTTTTTTTATTTTCCTGGTCTGGGTGCGTGTTTGTTCTTCTTCACCTTGATTCCTGAAAAGTCAAACGTCTGACGCTGGGGTCACGCTGGAAGGAAATGGCAATCCCAGCTGACGGCGCCGCGTCGCAGCTGAGACTCCTGTTAAAACCTGTGTTTCCTCCGCAGCGTTAAGAATCCTCCTATCAGAAATAAAAGCGAAGCAAGGAGGAAACCCAAGGGCGACAAAGCACCGAACAGCGGCTTAGCGCTGCTGGATAGCTTCCCGCTTAGCTGGATGACACCGTGCAAACACATCAATAAATACAAGGGCACAAGGCACGCGGAGTCCCGGCCCTCTCGCCTCGCCATCTTCCACGAATTATCGGGGGTGCAAACCCGAGAAGAGCTCCAGACAAGCAAATTTTGATGCCGCTGGTGCCCTTCTTTACGTTTCCCCCCTTTTTTCCCCCGTTCCACATACCCGGCAAGGACTTTTCACGCCGTCCGCGGCGCGGGGAGCCTTTTCCCACAGTTAATGAAAGGTTCCTGTTTGCCCCTCGCCGCCTTTGAAGCCCAAACCCCCCCCAGGCAGACCCAGGAATTTGCTGGTGATTTACGACTATTTGGACAAGTGGCGAGCAGAGAGGGGCTGGGGGGAAGAGCCCCGCTCCTCCCTGGCAGCGGGCGCCGCCAAAGCGGGGGGCCGGGCTCCCCCCGCTTGCTGACACGGCTCCGCGGGGGCCCGAACGGAACGATTTTGGTGGGACGGCTGCGTTGGCTGCCGGCGGGACAAGGCAGGTGCCTGGGCAGGTTGAAAGGATAAGAAGGTGCAGGCGGTTGGTTATCATCATCCCTGCCGGAGCGACGGCAGCCTTCATCCCCACCTCCGGGGCGGCAAAACGCATCCGAAGGGAGGGCTCGAAGATGAGGAGGGTTTCAAAAAAAAAAAAAAAAAAAAAAAAAAAAAAATTTTTGTAAATCACACTGGCCAAATTCGTGCTTGTCATCCTCAATTATTTCCAGAATTTCCTGCGCAACCCACAGGGTGGAGAACGTGGCTGCATCCGAAGGCAGGAATTCACACGTCGCCCCGCGACGCCGGGAGCGGGAAATTCGGGAAAAAGCTGGACATCACGAGGATAGCCCCAAAACCGCTGGAAGCAAATTGCTTCACGTACTTACAAGCACGTGGGGGCATTTGACCAAACTGCAAGGGCTTGTTAACTGCTCCTCGTCCCGTCCGTCCTCGGCGGGTTTCTGTCCGGCCGCGCGCGTTTCCGTGCCGCGCTGCTCCCCTCTGCGGCCCCGCGGGGGTGCCCCCCAAAGAGCCCGCCGGCCTGCTGCCGTGACTTTACGTGCCCGTAAACCGTCGCTTCTTCGGCCTCGGAGCCCGCAGAGGAGATGAAAGAGGCTGCTCGACTGCCAGCTCACCCCGGCAGAGGCTGCGGAGCGAGCTGCTGCCTGAGGATGCTTCCAGCGTGACTCCCGGCAGAGGAATTCGTGTGTGACCGTTCCTTTTGCCAAAGTGGAGACAGGAATTCGGAGCTGGTAAACCGATTTTGGACGGAGAAAAAAAAAAAACTAGAGAACTGGGGAAGGAAGCAGAAAGAAACCCTCTGCCGCCGCTGGCAAAGCCACGTTTTGCTGGTCAGCCCTGCATTTTTCCTCCGAGCCGACTTTCAGGCTCGCGTCCCCGTTTCTACCTGAATTCCCGCCCCGATTAAGCCCGTGTTCTCGTTTCTCCCTTCACGCGCCGTGCCGAAGCCGGCAGAAGCCCCCCTGCCCGCCGTCCCCCACGCCTCCCGTGGGCCCTACAGCCGGCGCGAGGATGCCGCCCGCTCCCGGCTCCGGTCCCTCCCGCACGGCTTTTCCAAAGCTTCGCTTCTGTTTGCTAATATATTTTAAATCCTCAGATTTCCAGCGGTTTCGAAATGCGCTCTTCGACCGCCTCCTAATCCTCACCAGCTTTAATTCCCCGGTTCGAAATACATTTTAAAGGAGATTAAACTTTACTTTATCGCTTCTTATACGTTTTAAAATCCTGATGTCAGAGTAAGGCCGAGTGTCCTGCCGGGAAAGCGACTCCCCGCAGCCTCGGGCAGGGAGCGCGGAGGATGCCGCAGCCCGGGGGAGCTTCTGCTCCGCGCCCTTGGCAGAGCCTGTCGCCGTCTCCGTCTGTCTGTCCGCATCCCAGGTGGGGTCTGAGCATCCCCCACGCACAGTACTCCCCCCTCCCCTGAAATTTTATGACCTTTCCGGCACTTTGGGAGGAAAAGTTCAGGTGAGGGTAAGGCTGGTTTCTCTCAGCGTTATGAATTTGATTTCTTTTTTTTAAGAAGCAATAGTCCTGCGCTTTTACGGGGAGCCGGGGTGCGTTTCGGGTCGACTCGAGTTTGGGGAGGAACGTCGAGCGGCTGAGCTTCCTAGCCTGCCCGGCTCGGGCGAGGGAGGCGAGCCGCCGCAGCCCCCCGGGACCCCGCTCTCTGCCCGCCTCCCCCAGCCATTCCGAGCCCCTTTTGCCCGACCGCCGAACCCCAGCGTCTCGAAACGCCGACTCTCTCCCGGCCGTGGGAGCACGGAGCCGCCGGTTCCGCCCGGCAAGGCTGGGGAAGGAGCGCGGCCCTTGTCGGACACCGCACGGCCGCGGGGAAGCCAAGGACGCGGTTCCTAATTTCGGCGAGGGAGAGGGTGCTGCCGGCGCGGGGCGGGCAGCGCGTCTCCGCTCCCGCGGCACCTCCTGCTCGGCATCTGCCCGCAGCCCCGGCTGCCCCGGCCTCCTCCTCCTCCTCTCTTTTCCCTTCTCGTAAGTAAATAGATTATCTGAAACTGCTGCATCCTGAGAAAGGAAAAAAAAAAAAGAAAGAAATCCTCTGTACATTCCCCTTTTTCTTTCAAATAAAAGAAAATATGATATTGGAGTTTTGCACTAAAATTATTGTAATATTCTTTCTTTTACAAGCGCCTTTAAAGTTCATCTTTATGGTTCCGATATTGAAACCATTGCAGAGGAATTGTTTGTGGGGATTATTTGACTTTTTATTAAAAAAATCAAAAACAGGTGGGTTCCTCGTCATCTGCACTTAAGTTTTTAATAAAAAGTAAAAGTTCTGGCACATCACCGACTCTTTTTTTTTTTTTTTTTTCATTTTCATTCTCTCTTTGGCCAAAGATAGGACACATCTTTTTCGCTTTTGTGCTGAGGAATATGATTCAGAGCGCGCATACCTACACACTTGGAAGCAGAGAGAACCCCCGAGTTCATCACCCCGAGATTTGTTAGCTGGGGCTCCAGAGGAAGCAATCACGCCGCCTGCCTGCCTGCAATTCCCCTTCTCCTGCCCCAAAAGAACTCCCGGACCTTTCGGCGCAGCCGAACGAGACGGAGGAGCTGACGGCCGAGATGCACGATGCGCCCCGAGGTCTCGCCGCTGGAGCTCCGCGCGGCTTCGAGGCGAGCCCGGGCGGACTCACGGGACAGAGATCTGCTGAGGGTGGCTGAAAACGTCGGAAAACACCTCTAACCCAAGAAACAGCCGGGAATGGTCCGGGGAGGGGGGTGTCACACGCATCCCCCTGCCCGCAGGGCAGCCCGGCGCCTCGGGACGCTGCCCCGTTCGGAAGGCAGGCTCTCCCTCAACTCCGAACCCCGCCAAGCATTCCCGAACGCTTTCCGCAGGTGGGAGCGATCTGGAGAGCAGGCGCTCTGGGAAGCCTCTGCAGGCTCGTGGCCCCGGAGAAGGGGCTGGTTTTGGTTTGGGGATGGTGCTAACACCCGCTAGCTGTTTCATTACCCTGAACTCCGCTTTTTCCCAGCGTTTCTCCTCCTGCCCCAAGAGTTTCCTGTATTCTGCTTATCACGTTTTATTCCGCCTCCTAAATTCAAAAGGAAATAAAACTTGGCTGAAGCCAATAAAGCTCATGCGAAACCCCGAGCCCCGAAACGCCTGGCGGGGCCGGGCTGGTGCCCAGGCGCCCGGGAGCAGCCGGCCGGGGGGGTTCAGCGGGCAGCAGCCCCCGGGCACCGCACCGGGGCTCCAGCCCACGCTCCGCGCTCCCCCACGGGTTAGTTTAGCTCTGGATAAAAATTCCCTGCCTCAGGACTGTGGTGTGCCCGTCGGCTGCGGGTTGCCATCCTCGTAGGAGCGACGGGAGAAGGGGCGACGCTCCCGAACCCACCAGACATTAATTTCTTACGTGTTTGTCGTGTCTTTGTTTCCTTTGCTGAGGAAACAGCATTGATGGGTCGGAGCTTTCCGTGCGGGTTGTGCTTTCTGGATCGCGCCTGCTCGCTGTCCTTCCTCCCGGACTCCCTCTCAGCCTTCCCGCCAGCCGAACGGGCTGCAATAAAACCACCAAAAATACGAATAAGGTATTAGCTGCCGCCTTCGCCGTGCACATCGCGCGCTTCCCCTGCTTCCCCGTGCTCCAGATCCGCGCTTCTAAACACTCAACCCGCACCTGCTGCCTTCAAAAACCCGCCGCGAATCGCAGCCATCGGAAAGCCTCAGCGCAGGCTGTCGTCTGCGTCGCGAGCAGCCGGCCGGCCTCCTGAAGGACGTGAAAGAACACGATGCCGTTTCACACAGAAAATGGGGATGGTTTGTAGACGTCTTTGTTCGAAGCCAACCGTGTCTAAACGCGCGTGGAAGCGGCACGTGGGAGAAAGGAGAAGAGGGGCCCCAGGATTACGCGGTTCTGTAAACACAATTGTTGGACAATTATCAGTGCGATACGCACACGTGCCAGCGTTTTGAGGTCAGATAAATACGAGTACATAAAGCAAAACTGAATCGTTTTAAGATCTTGGCCAGCTCTTTCTTAACCCTGCTACAAGTTACTTGAGCTCTTCCCAAAGCTAAAGAGGGTTACGAGAAGGCTTTGCTCGGCGAGCCTGCCCCGCGACGCGTCTCCAACAAAAAATAGCATCTTCAGAAGATGACAAATCTTTCTATTTGCATCCCGACAGCTGAAACCCCCCTGCTAACGCTGCTGCTGGAAGAAGTGAGGCCAGCCTTCCGAGCAGAGCCCGTGCGAGCTAGATTTTCACTTGTACGTGGTGGGGTTCCTCCACTGAGCTCAGGAAACCTGCTCTGGTCCAGCCCAGGGACCTGGGCGTCACCTCGTCCTAAGGATGCCGCGTCCTCGGCTTTTTCCAATGTGCCTGGACGCCGGCACGTCATTTATCTTGTCCCACGGCTGCTGTCTGCGCTCCTGCCTGGGATTGGTGATCGAAACCTGGCACGACCGCTCGGGAATATTTTTCAGTGATCTGCCTGGAAAAAAAAAAAAAAATCCTATAAAATAAATAGTTCTTTGAGGTACGGAGTCAGGTCTGCACAGGGAAGGGAAACAGAAACATTCGTGCCGTAGCAGCAGGAGAAAGATTGGGTGACACTGAACGAGCAAGCACACAGCATCACCAGAACCGAGCTCCAACTTGCTAATGAGCGAACCGGTCCCAAATCAGTCAAATTCCACCCAGTTGCCACAAAGGGATCCTGTTTGCTGCCAGCTTTCGTCTCCTAGAGCTGCCGGTCCTGGTGCGCGCTGGAGAGACGGTGCCTCTCGTGAGGTATCTGTGGTCTGGAGAGAGCAGGGAAGCGGCGGGGAGGAGCAGAGACCTGGGTCCAAAGCTGCGGGTGTCTGAGAGGTGGGAGAAGCTGCTGGGTGAGGATGCAGGTCGGCAGGTCCTAGCAAGGTTGTCTCCATCGGACGGCGGGACTCCCTATTCCCTTGGCAGATGAAGACCTGGCCGTGGTCATTCGTGCCTTTTCCCAACCTGGGGCGCGTGGAAGGAGTCAAGACCCAGGCGTGAAGCCTGCAAGATGTAGAAACTCCAGCTAGACGTGCCCGAAGCTGAGGCTAAGGTAGAAAGAATATGGGATATCTTACCTATTATGTTCTCCCTCAGCGTGTGTGGGCGGGAACCGTAACTAAACGTCCAAAGAACAGAGCGGAAGATGCGTTTGGCTGATAATAGACCAAAACCTCTTCACTCTTGCCACTTAGTTGCTGTGAGAAACTGGACGGTGGTTGGCACGTTGAGGTGGCCGTCCCGGAGCAAGAGCCACGCTAAGAAAGCAGCCCTTTGTATCGGGGCAGAAATCAAAGCCAAAGTAAGGATGTGTGGGGCTCTTTGTCCGAAAGCCAAACGCCCAGTCTGCGAGACCCAGTCTTTTCGGGCTATTTCCACATTATAAACCCGGCAAAAGATCATGTTTCTGTAGCCTGAAAGCCGTCAATGGCCATTCTCTCTCCGTGCTCCAGCAGAGGCTGTTTTCTCTGGCCGGAGCGCTCGGCTCCGGTTGTGCCTCGTCTTGCCTACCCCGGGGCTTGGGTTTGGCGAGGAGCATGGGTCACCGAGGCACGAACCGGGGGCACGGGCGAGGGACCGGCTTTAACCGAGGCGGTGGGACACGCGAGCGCCTGCACGGCGTGGACAGCACGGTCCAGCAGAAAGGGAGCCGGCGCGGAGCGATGCTCGGCGTTGGTCCCAGCTCTGCCGTCCAGCCGTTGCCTGGCCTGGGGGCAAACCGCCTCATCTCACCGGCACGGAGCATCGGCTCCTCCGGGCAATGAAGGCTGATGAAAAAAAAAAAGCAGCAGATCATGGCAGGGCAAAAGCATTGAGCTGTCGTCTTCCTTGAGGTGGTTGTTCTTCAACAGGATAACGGGCCTGGCCGTCCCCCGAGCTCAGGCGACACCCATAGCTGGCTGTGCTCCCCTAAACACGGGTATGGCGAGGGTGTTGGAAACCGGCCGGCCCGAGCTATTTTCCCTCTAAAATCTCAATTATTGCGAACATCCTAATTGCATTTTTTTAAAGGGTTGGATTCCAAGTGAAACTTTTCAAAATGAACCTTTTGTTGGTTGGACCTGAAAAGCTTTTCAAGCTGTCGGTCCCCTCCAACTTTTTCCTTTGAGATTCTGACTTTTCAGCGCGGTTCAGAGGACAGGGGAAGCGTTCGAGGTCTCGTAAAACTTTGTGCCCGGCTTTTGCGCTGAATCACGGCTCCCTTTCATTTGCGAGTAACGTTTGTACCCGGGAGCAAGCTGTCTTACCTAATCACGCCTCGTGAAGAGGGAGGATGTTGTCTAACGGTCACACCAGAGCGGGGTTACCAAAGACAGTCAGAACATCTGGAGAGAATAAAACCTCTGAAAAAATCCCTGTTCCCAGAGTAGACGGTCCTATAAAACAGATCTGCTGGGAGCCAAATTAAATAAGAGGAAGGTGTAAATGGATTCCGTTCTCTGCCTGGAGAAACGGTAAAGCCAAGGGACATTTTTCCAGCGCGGTTCGCAGGGAAGGAGCAGCTCGGGTCCCGCTGGCGGGCGATGCCCGGGAAGGACGTGCTGCCGAGGGACACCGATTTCATCCTTGGCCAGGCGGGCACCGGGTCTCCTGCCTCCCATCCGCACGGCCAGAGGGAGACGTTTCCCTTCGGCTGGGGGTTACCGAGGCTGGTGGGTCTGGGAGCCGCGGAGAGGCTCCGTGTTTCGGGGAGAAGGACTCGACGTCCAGCAGAAGCGAACAGAACGGCACCAGGAGGGAATTAGGGGAGGATCTGGCGACGCAGGAGCGCGTGCCTTGCGCGGCGCCGAGCATTAGCTCTGGGTGTTTTCTTCACACGAGGCGATGGCAGGACAAATTTGAAGCTTCAGATAAAGCAATGGAGGGAAAAAAAGTCGCAAGGGCAGAGGGGTTAAGCAGTGACAGGTCGTGGGATAAGCAAGCGGTTATTGAGCGATAGAGCCCCTTCGGGGGACGTCGCCGGTGGCAAGGACGGGTGGAGAGCCGGCTGCTGCTTGAGCTGGAAGGGACTTCTCCATGTCCAAGTTCAGCTAAAAGGAGTCACTGTCCCTTACAGGGATAAGGGAGAGAACTACATCAACGCTGATGGGAAACTTTGGGGAAAAACCATTCTCCCTTCTACTCCTGGCTGCATTTCGTAGGTTGCAAATGCGTGAGGACCTCTGTGTTCCTGGGCAGAACATCCTCTTTTAGGAAAAATATCCATCCTCTTCTGGGGGGGAAATCAGTATTTTCAGATATTTCTATGAAAAGGCCCAGAAAAAGAACCCACAAAATGTGGGCAAGGAATAAAGGCAAAACCACGCGGAAAATGCACACCCAACCACCAATTCCTATTAAAGTGGCCACAGACTTCCCCGACACGACCCAAATCCGGGATTTCCAGTGTTTGTTACCTGGCCAGCCCGTTTGCCGGCGAGCCCAGCTGAGGACTCTTCTCCCCCTTTTCCACCCTCCATCGCTTTTTCCCACTCGGAAGCCCCGTCGTTTCTGGGCTTTGACAGCATGCGGTCACCTGCTTGCCTTTGCCTTGTTACTGGGCACAACCTCGGGCTAAAGCAGATCCAGAGCCTTGGCCGCTGAAGAATACGGGGAAAGAGATGTTTTTACCATGTCTGTCAGTAATTCAGGATTTAAAAAAAAAAAGAGAGAGAAAAGGGGGGGGAGCAGGTCGGAGGCAGGAGCATTTCCATCTTCCGCAAGACTTCTCCAAACCCAAAGGATGCCTTAGGTTGCCACCTAGTGACTCCGAAGACGAAGGACCAGCACTTTTAGAGGGTCCACTTCGCGCACAGGTTGGAGGAGCCCGCTTGTCCCCCGTGCTGGGCGCGCAGCGTCACCCCGATCCCCCCGTGCTCCCGAAGCCACCAGAGCCGGGTCCGTGGAGCGGCAGCTGCCCGCTCCCTCTCACGCCTCGGCCATCCGATGAGCCTGGGCTCAAGGGCGAGCTCGGGCAGCCAAGGCCACCACTGATGGTCTCCCCCGAGACCTTGCCCTTGGCACGCAAGGAGCGCCGTGGCCCGAGAGGCGATGCCCTTCGTGCCAGCACCCGGGGCCACCCAGCCCTGCAAGGGTTGCCAACACCGACCCGCAGCCCGCTGGCACCAGGTGGCCTGAGGACATCTCAGCCTCTCACTCCCCGCCCCGGCCACGGGAACCCAGGCTGGGCAGCTCTGCCTCCAGCCGCCCTGGTTTGCGCTCCTGGGCTCCCAGGGCGTGGGAGCGGACGTCTGGAGAAAACGTCTTTTGGCACAAAAATGATAATAAAGGTTTGGCAATGAGTTTTCATTTAGAAATATGTCTTCCTTTTGTTTTTTTAAGAGCCTGGAAATACGCGGTGCCGAGCACTGCGCCTCCAGCTGCCCGAAGCGGCCGGCGGGGTATGAAAGCAATCACTTCGACCTCGCATTGCGGTTTCTTTTACAAAGCTTTGGACGAACATAACCTGGAGAGGAAAGACAAAAAAAAAAAAAAGCAGCGTCGGAGGGGGGAGCTCTGGGATTTTCCCGCGGCCCCTCGGCTTGCGCGAGACGCCCGCTGTGTCCCCAAGTCCGCGGCGCTGCAGAGCCGTGTCCCCGCTGGCCGCGCGCTCGGCTCCGTCGCCCTCCCCGCCGCCGTTCATCAAACGCGCTGACGGACGCTGCCGTTTAATAAAGCGGTCTTTATGCCCCAGGAACGGCCGGGGGATTTTTTTTTAATTTATTTACTCAGGGCAGGGGCGCGTGTCCCCATCGGTGAATGAGGGGTGTGTGACCCGCCGCCACCCGGCACCCCATAACTCCCGCGCCCTGACAGCGCCCTCAGCATCCCTACGCCGCCGGTGACAGCCCCGCGGGACCGCCCGTTCCTCGCCCCTGCTTTATGGGGCGAGGGGTGATGCCTGGGCTGCCCTCCCCGCTCCGGGCACGCGAGCCGTCAGCCGCACGGGCGGGCTGCGGCCGGGGGGGGGAAATACCTGCCGTGAGTAATTTAATCCCCGCTACATCGGAGTACCTGCTGTAATGAGGCTCATTATGAAGCTCTATTTAAAGCCCCATTTAAGCCAGATGAAAAATAGCTCTTTCTGCGGCGCGGAGCGGGTCGGCGGCCCCGGTTAGGGGCACGCTGCTGCCGGCGGGGCTTCCTCCTCCAAAAAACTGGAGAAACCCAAACGAGCGGTCTCCAAAGTGGCTGGAAACAAGGCTCCAGAGGCACCATGCCGGAGAAAACCGCAGCGACAGGGGAATGTGAGACAGAGCTCCCAAACAGGGCGTCTCGGAGCACCCGCCTGCGCCGGATGGGGATAGAGAAGCGACGTGATGCTTCAATACGTGGAAGATGCTGGAGGGGGAGAGGGAGCCGAGAGCTGTCGTCCCTGGGGAGATCTGGGGGGGTTCGGAGCGAGCTGGCACCCGGCACTGTCCCCGAAGCACCGGGGACGGGCTCGGCCCCCGAGCAGGGCCAGGAGCTGCGCGGAGGACCATTCCCCGGCCCCCGTCTCCCCTGTAAAAAGGCCGCACAAAGTATTTGGTTATTTGTACATTGTTCCTGGAGTGATGAAATTTCAGTTTCCTCTAAAATATTAGAATCTCCCTAAACTCTTGTTTACTATGCACGGATGCAGACGGAGAATTACTCGAGTTTTTGCAATAAAAATAAGCTCGGTTTTGCGAACACCTGCTTTCCGCTGTTTAATAATGCTGAGCTCCTGTCTTGTATGCTCTTCTGTTTACTCTCCCACAAATTATTTTTGTTCTCAGTTGACAAAGATAAATGATGGGATTAATATATATTGGAGAAGTCCCGGCGAACAGTTTGCTAGCAAAGAGAAAGGATTGATATTATTTCCCTCAGGTAACATAACACAGACAAACTGGATTAAGAGTAATTTGCTGTGGGGCTTACATGTGATCATGAGCCATTAGTGGAACACCATTTATGAAAATTGCTTTTTCTAAAATAAAAATTAGGCTGCCTTTCATTACCTCGCTGGCGCTGGGCAAAGGAGAACCGTTCCTTTTCAGCGGGAGAAGACAAATCAGAGACGGATAACGGTGCCGTGACAGATGACGAGGAACTGCCCGGTATCAGGGTGGGACGGGAGGAGAAAACCCCGCATCCCTGCCTTTAAACCCGAGTCGGGAAGGTTACTTGGGACCGATCTGTAAGTAGACAAAAGCAAAATAGGTAAACATTATAACAGCCCTGCGTGTCCCGGGCCTGCTATTCCCTCTCCATTAAACCTCAAAGGGTAGTATTATTTTTTTAGCTTGTTTGCTGGAAAAACACACTTCTTAAAAATGGAGAAAATTCAGATCTGCTGAGTAAGAGGCAGGAAAAAAGCGGGAGGCCGCAGGCAAAGCCCTTCCCCATCTCCCAAAGCGTCACGCAGCGGCTGCTCCCTCCCTCGCCAGTCTCCCGGGATGCTGCAGACCTCAGGACAGGTCCGACCCCCCCCAAAACGCTCTGCTCCGGCCTTTCCGGAGGGAGACTCGCGCCGTTAGAAAACGGCCAGCCCACGGGGTCCTGCCTCCGCTCATCACGGCTGCTCACGCCGCGTGAGCATCCTCCGGCTCACGCGCGCAGGGGAGCCGCGCGTCGGCGGTTAATAAGGTGCTGTTTACTCCCAGAAGTGTAATAAAGACGAGACTAAACCTTGCCTCAAAAATGCCGGATTATATAGTAGTCGCAGGAAGCGCCCGAAATAACTGTTTTTTTACATGTGGTATCGCCCAAACCTTTAAAATGCGGGCTCGCTTTGTGTGGCCACGGGGAGTTTGTTCACATTGGGAAGGAGGAACAAACTCTAAAAATAAAATTGGCCAAATAATAAGAGCTGAGCTGTTTCGTTAGTCTGCCTGATACGAACGCAGAGGTCAGGGAAGCCTCTGGACTCACTCAGCCCAAAAGCCTGTCTTCTTCTCAGCTCCTTGGTAAAAAATATTAACCTCCCTGCACAGAGCCTATGTGGCTTGTACCTTCAGAGCTCCGCAGGCACCGCGACGCTGCTGGTTTAACCGTAACCCTTTGCCCTTTGCCACTTCAACACCCTCTCCTTGTCGGAGCCGCCTCGCTCACAGGTCACCCCCCCCGCCGCATCGCCCTGATCCAGCCTCGCCTCCCGCTTCCCGGGCCGGGGGCAAGGATGAAATGTCACCCCGTGCCGGCCGGTGAGCCTGCGGCAGATCTACGGCTCCTGCTCCCGCAAGCACCTACCCCACTAAATCGTGCGGGAGAAGCGAGCAGCATCAGCCAGGAGAGCTGCTGCGAGGTCCCGGGGGGGCTGCGAGGTCCCGGGGGGGCCAGAGCCCTCGCCCTCGCTGTCCCGCCGCCCCTCTGCGTCTCACCTGAAACAACGCCTGCATCCATTTTAGCCCTAACATCTTCCCGGACCTTACTGTTTGCGTTATTTTGGCAGTGCCGTAACCAGTCGGCAGGCGCCGCGGGCGGGATTGAGGAGAAACGCAGATGTTACAAAGCACCTTTGGCTGCGTGGCTCTCCGAAGCCTTCCTCCACGTTCTGGTGTCTTAATCAGGCTTCGGAGGCACAGCAGGTGAAACACCCGCCTTTTATGTGCTGTGCTTCAGTGGGTGTTCCCAAAGGGCTTGCCGGAGGCGATTGCCACGGCCCCCGACCCCGTCTCAGGTGGGGAAACTGAGGCAGTCAGCACGACGAGCCCAGCTGTTCGGCGGAAGAGCTGGGGGCAGCTCTGGGGTCTCCAGGGCAGGGCTTTCACACCACGGTGCTTGGACCGAGAGCGATGCCCACCCATGGTGGGTCCCCGAGCAGCCCCACGCCCTCCGCGTCGCCCACGGGACGATGCTGCCGCCGTCCCCCCCTCCAGCACGCGGAGACGCCTGCGCAACTGGGATTCATCCCGTGCCAAAGCACGCCGGGGAAGCGGGCAGAGATCAGAGCCGAGCCTGCTGAGCTCCCCCCCGTCGCCCCGCCGAAGCCCCCGCCGCGGCGGGGTGCCGCGTGGTGGGGCATCCTCCGGCAGCCCGGCACGGGCGCTGCGGCTCGGCGTGCCGGCGGCGGCGGTGCGGTATCATAATTCTGCCAGCCCTGAGGGTTTTGAAAACAATACTGGAAGTAATCCCTTTTGATCTGATGCTAATCCCAGATAATTGCTTTCAGGCTTAATAGGAAAACTGCATTTTCTTGGGGGGAATTGGTCAGTTTGAAAGGGCTTTGATTTGACTAATGCTGTAGGTGCTTGTTTTAGCAGAGGGAGCCCTATTGTTCGCGGGAGCGCGGGATGCCAGGAGTAATGACACAGGCCGTGATCCCGCAATTAAACCCGTCTGGCCGCAGACGTCCAGCCCCACGGGCAGAGCGGCCCGGAGAAAGGGGCCTTTCTAAACCGCACCGCGCCGGGGCGAGCGCTGAAAAAATACGCTTTCAATATCGATGAGAAATAAGGAAAACTGCCGCCGCGGGATGCTGAAGAGGTCAAACGCATCAGCGGTTTAGAAGGAGATGGGATAAAGTCACGGCTAAAGAAATGCACGGCAGCTCGGGGCGCCGTGTCCTTCCCCGCCCCACGCCTGTGCCTGGGGGTGCCGCAGAATTGCGCCCCGTTTGCAGGGTGCAACGTGGATTGGGGCTATATTCAGCCTCCCCAGGCACCATGAACCCCCCCCCAAGCCAAATCGCAAGCTCTGAGCGCGCCATAAATTACAAACCTGAGCAACCTGGAGGACCGAAAGCACCGGTCCCGGCACACGTGTTGCTTTAACGGGAAAGCTGGTTTTGGACGGCAGCTTGTGGGTCACTGTGCTCTTACTCTGTTCCCCCTGAGACCAGAGCCACGCTGACAGCGTGCATTCTTTCTGCCTCGCCTCTAAAACTGCCAAACAATGGGCTTCCCATTGTTCATTAACCAAAGGCCTCCGGTTTGCAGCTGCGGGTGTTGAAAAGTTAGTTATGGCCGAGGCAGGAGGAACAAGGTGATTTTGTAGCCGTATGAAGGTTGCACGTCAGGGGTTTTCTAATGAAATATTGGCTCTCCGGGGAGGAATCGGTCTGTGACGGTTTATTTAGGCAGTGAAGGTCCTGGCTAAGGCTTTGAAGGTGATCATGGGGATGGGTGGGTGAGGGATCCTAAAAAGGCACCCTAAAACCAGCCAGGGAAAACAAACAGAGAAGAAACGGGCGGCCTGAGACCTCCCGAGCTCGGATCAGGCTGGACTGACCAACACTAAACAAGCCCCAGCAAATCTCAACCTTCCTCCTGGAGTTAAAGTAACATTTTCGGGCGGCTTTTTAGCGGGGCGAGCACAGAAAAGCAGGCTGAGCCCTCGGGTGGCAAACCCAAGCTGGGTCCAGCTCTTTTGGCCGGGTAAGGTTTGCCGGAGGGTCCCGGAGCAGAAAGCGGGAGCGTTTCTGCTGCCTTTGCTTTGAGGTCCTTCGCCCACTGGAGGGAGCATACGGCAAGCGATTCGACACGCCGGCCACGGGTTTGAAGTGGGTTCGCATCTAAACGAGGGCTGGGGAAGCGTGCTTAGGTCTTCCTCAAGCAAAAGAGAACTATTAACTAAATGAAAAACCGGAGAGAAGCGCAATTTGTTTAATCCTGGGCTCTGATGTCTTGCTTTTCAAAGAGCTTTTCCTACGGGGAAGACGGTCGGGAGGGAAACTCCAGGCACCTCACGGAGCTTCCCCTTAATTTAGTTTAGAACTCAACACAGTTACCTTGATTTTTAAATAAATGAAAGGTATATGCATAGCTATAATGAAATCAGCTGAAATCCTGGGGGAGCGATGGAAGTCACCGAGTCCTGTGCTGGGGAACCTGCGTCGTTTCACTATTTTCCGAACGCTTTTGGTGAGCCACACGTGAGCGTACGCTTCAGTTTTACCTCGTGGTGAGGCAAAAACACGTGCTGGTCCTCACCCTTACTGCCACCTCCCTGGGGGCCTCAAACCCTCGAAGGAAGGGTAAGAGAAGACGAGAAGCATCCCCCCGAATTCACACCTCGTCGCTCATGCCCGTCACGTTCTCACGCACGCCGAGCATCCCCGCGCTCCCCGCGGCGGAGCCGGACGCGGCCCTCGGGACCCTCCTGCCCGAGGCAGCGGTGCTGGGAAGCGCTGAGCGATGCTGACCACGACGGGCCGTCCTGCATCCTCCCGCCGGCACGTCATGAGGCGTCTGCTGCGTCTCCAAAGCTCTTCCAGCACTTGCCCATCTCTCTGGCTACTTAAATGGCTTTCACGGTCTGTCCTTTAGCTGTTGTGCCCAAAACGTGCTTTGGGTGTAAGCCCTCTCCTTGGTCCCGGCAAGGTCTCCCACCGTGGGGTACCCGTGCCACACTGATGGTTTATCTCCGTGAATGCCTCTGCTGCCCGACGGGGCTCAGAAATTTATGGACGTCACCCCCAAACGCCGCTGCTTGGGCTGCGGCACCCCGTACGCACGGGAAAGGGGGAGAGCAGAGAGAAGGGTTTCAGCCGGTTCAGAGGGGACCTTTCAGAGCACGTATGTGATCAGCCTGTCCCCTCTGAAAGGCCATCGATCTCTCCTTTTCCATCCGAGGTGGATTCCCCCGCTCATTAGGACAAACGCTCGCCGGGAGGAGCGCGACGGAGAGGGACGGTGCGTGCGGGAGCCTCAGCAGGAGCCGGCCGAGGTTCACCAGCCAGGCAGCACGATGCCGGCAGCTCCGCGCTCTTGAGCAGGACATGATGGTGCTCCGCATGTTTTTGTCTGGCCCTACCTTGCTTTCAAGGTGTGTTTTAGGTCTGTTTTGACTGGGGATACGCAAAGGGCAAAAAAAAAAACCCCAATAACGCTGCGTATGGCACCGCTCGCCGTTATTAGTACGGTAAACGGAACAATATTGATTCAGAGGATTTGTGGTTTACCAGCATGGTTTAGTTGTTAGCCTTCGCACCGTTGCCTGACTCACGAATACACACTGAGTCCCAAATAGTTCGTCTGCAGTTTAAACAGTTGGGTTTGTGTGTGTGTGTGTGTGAGAGAGAGAGATTTATTTATTTGTATTAATTCAGGTCACATTTCCCTCGAGACGTCGCTGCCTCCGCGGGGCCCGATCCAACGCCCGTTGACGCCCGATGGAGCCTTTCCAGGGAATTCAATAGCGCCTGGATCGGGGCCACCGGGCCACCATTTTCAGAGGTGCTGAGTAAACACAGCTCCCGAGGCCTTTAATTCGCCTTTGTGAGCACGCTTGCCTTTGAAAATCAGGCCTGATGTACCCTCTCCTTTATCTGCACATGTGGTTTGAGGGCAACGAGCTGCCTGCTTCTTGACAGGTTGTCTATTAAATATAGATGATGCCTTCACATGCAATTGTCTGCTAGATGTTTCTGGAGGAACAAAAGGCTCCTGTTCACAAGCTCTGGCATGCCATGCGGGGATGATTAAAAAGGTTAAGGCTTAAAGATAGCTCCCGTTTACTTCAATGACTGAAGGACTATCCCTCTAATAGCCCTAATTAAAAATTAGCCTGCTGTAATGCAGTTATTATAATACAGCCTGATTTTATTTCATTTTGGGGGGGACGCACGGGATGCTGCCACAATGCCCCTCATTCTCTGGTGCTGCCTCTCCCCCTACAACTCCCTAGAGACGGAGCCAAGGGGGGACAAGCTGTTGGAGAACGTGCTCCGTTCGAGGGCCAACCCGAGCCTCGGCGTCTACGGCCACGAGTAAACCGAGGGAGCAGGAGCAACCGCGGATGCCTTCCTGCAGGGGAGCTGCCTCTGGGCCAAGCCCAAGGCTCCCCCGTCCCCGGTTGCCCACCCCGGGGTCTCAGCGTCACGGTTTCGGGGAGACGAGCAAGTGTGGGATGCCGTTTGGACGTCCCGGCTCGGGATGCTCCCGGCGGGCAGCTGGCGCCGGCCCAGCTCCCCGTCAAGCGCCTGCGGCTCCTGCCCCCCTGACGAGCTCTGCTACGAATTTCCTCGCTCCTCGCCGCGGCCTCCGCCGTTTGATATCGGCCCTTGATTGAGAGATTCTTGCAGCGGGGCCAATACCTTTCAACTCCCATTACTTGTGTCAGAAACTCCCCGTTGCTCTGGTGACATATTTGCTTTTCCACGAGATATTCCTGATGCGGAGAGCAAATGTTTTGGTTTTTTTTTTTCCTTTTGTAAAGGCAGCAGCTGAGATTCTCAGCTGCCACGAAAGTCCTGCCGCCACCGACTCCAGCGTTTTGCTGCACGAGCCTTTACCAACCGGAGCGCACTGAAGCCGCCGGTCAGGATCGCTCTCCCTGGAAATACGACTGGTTTTCTTGGACTTTTAGCACCTGTGTTCAAGTCTGCGGCGGCGCGACGTGCTCTCTAGCACCTTGCGGAAAACCCCAGCACGCAAAGAAGACAGTTTGAAGCCCGGCATCCCCAAGTGCCTTCAAGTCTGCCCGTAACCGAGGGTCTTGCGAAGGTCTTTTGACTCAGGGCAAAGCCGCGAAAGAGCCCAGCTCAGGCTGAGGTTGCAACATCGTTTTATTCTATATCAAGATATTAAGAAAGCCTGAAAATGCCCTAAGCGGGTGCGGGCAGGAGAGCCGCGGGGCGTGAGCGGGGGAGCAGGCACGTGGCCGCGGGGAGGGAAGCCCGTTTTGGGGGAAAAGCGGTGGCGCGAGCAGCGTAATCCACCCCATCCCACTGCTGGCACCAGTGGGAGTCTTCCCACCGGCCGCCCGGTCTAACGCATCTCGACTCGGTGGGATGGTCAGGCTCGAAGTTTGTCACTGGAGACGCGCGTCGTGAACGCACAAAGCGAGGCCATACGTCGAGAAGACACGAGAGTGTCTGCGTAGCACGTCTGGTACCTATCTGGCATGCAAAAACCTTCCAGATCTTAGTGCTCATTGAATTCGTTTAATAACATGGTTGATAATCTTAATTGGAAACATACTTCTCCCGACTCCATTGCTCCAGACAGAAAGAGGCTGCGGAGAGAAATCTGGGAGCAGAAATGCGGGCAGTTGTTAACGCAGGGCTGAGCGCGGCCGTTTCTGCAGGCAGGGCGAGACGTTGGCGAGACCCTAATAAAGGTTCCTAATTAGCGCGGGGCACTTCGGGGATACACAGTTCCCCTCTTCAGGAGAGAGAACGGGAACGGATCCGGTACCAGGAACACCCCCGCAGGCAACTTCAGCTTGCTGCTGCCTCTAAAATAAAGCTTGAGAAAGACACGCTGCGGTTTCCCTGGTGCTAGGAGGGCCGCGGTGACGGCAGGTCCTCGCGCCCTGCCGGGGAGCAACACCCTCTCGCCCCGGCAATGCACGCTCAGGCAGGCAATGCCAGCAGAAGGCAGCTTCGGGGCGCACCGGGGAACGTCTGGAGGCACCGGCGGCCGCTGAAGGGCTGCTGCCACAGCTGCTAACGTCTTAGTTATCGCATCTCGTATCGCCGTGTTTCAGAGGGGCCGAAGCCCTTCCTGGACCAGCCGGCCTGAGGTTAAGCCTTGTCACTTCCCGGTGCCTCTCCTATGAACCAAGGATGAGATTCAGAGGCGCCCAGGGGACTTCTGAGGGGACCTTTTGGCATCCGATTTATCCTTGGTATGGGAAACTGGGAGGTTTTCTTGTTTTGAAACCCAAAAGGTCCATCTCGTCGACTGATATTGGGCAAGGTACCGTTTTGAAAGGTACGGAATATCTCAAGTTGGAAGGGACCCATAAGGATCATCGAGTCCAACTCCAAGGAAGATGGTCTTTCATTTGATTTGCCTTTTCCATGACCAAAACGGATGGCTGGGGTGGGGAGAACAGCAGGAGAATTGCCTCCTCCCGTCAGGCACCCCTTCCCAAGGGAGGAGAGGCTTTCCTTGGGAGCCCCCCAGCCAGCGCCGGCTCTGCCGTAGCCCACTGCTCCCGACGTTTTAACAAGAGGCCCCACAAATATTTAACTCCAGCAAAGGGAGAAAACCTGGTGTAGCGGGGTGGGATGGATATGTTTGCCGAGAAGAGAGGGTGAAAGACTGTGGAATTTATTGATTGGATTCCCGTTGAAACACAAATGCCTTCTCATAACCCAGGAGTAGATAATGGCTTGGCAAACAAGCGCGCACTGAGTGCACTTGGCCGGAGGTATTTATGTTTTGTCCCGGGGAACTGAAAGGAGAGGGAAAGGTGAGGACCCCGTTTCGCTCTCCAAGGATGCCCTCTCGTCTCAAGGGGGTGGGGGGCATTCCTGGGGGGGGACACGAGCTGCGCCCCAGCGGGTCCCCCCGCGGCGCAGAGCCTCCGTGGCAAACCCTGCCTGCTCCCAAAGCCCGGTGAGGACGCTCGGGCTCCAGTTCGGCATCACACGTGCAGCTCTGCCGAATTACTGCCGGGCCTCCTCGCCGCAGGGGAGGTGGGAGAACGGCCGAGAGGAGGGAGCTGCGCATTAGCGGGACCGGGTTACTCCTCTTCCTCCCATCCCGCCTCGCTACGGGGGGGTTCGAGCTCCCGCAGCGCCTGGTACCCTGCGCTCCTGTCAACCGGCACCTCTGCTCCTAGTCCTCTCTCGTGAGGGTGTAAAAGGAAAACTGGCAATTTCCTTTGAAAAGCCAGCAATTACTGAATCCTATATGGGGAAAAAAAGCCATTTGTTTATTGGATAAAACATAGAGCTACCTTTCTATTTTATTTTGCAAAATGAAAATCATTTCCAGGTAGAGAGAGGGGGCTTTCCCCATTTCTGTCTTCTTTTCGGACCATCCCAACAAAGTCCCTGGCTCTTGGGAATTTTATATCGCTTTCTGCCCGGATTTCCTTGACACAGAGAAGAAAGCATCCATCCGAGAGCGCGCTGAGGCTCCGCGATCCCCCCCGCGGGTCTCGGTGGGCCCGCTGGCACTCCGCGCCGGCCTCGGGCTGCCGGCAGCGCTCCAGTCTAAACCAGTTAGCGACTGGAGGAGGCGCAGGCCAGGAACAGCACTTCTGCTGGTGGTGGCCAAAATTGAGGACAACGGCTGCGTTAGCAAGCGCACGGAGGCGCAGCCCAACACTCCGTAGAGACACCGTTGTCTGCTCACGCAAACTTTTTCCCTTTTTTTTCTTTCTTTTTTTCCCTTTTTCCCCCCTCTCCAGTCCCTGCGTTTGCATGCAAACCCCCCCGCCCCGAATCGCCGTCCGGCTGCCGCGGTGCGACCACCGCCTCTCTAAAAAAAGCAGGCAGACCTGGCGCCGGTCACGAGGATCCCGATGGAAATGCTGCACCGGACCCAACGCATCGGCCGCTCCTGGCCGCTGCCGGCAAAGCGAGCCGGTCCGGGAGCAAACCTCACGCCGTGCCCGCTCTCGGGGCGATTCCCACCCTGCTGCCTTCGCCGGGAGGTTTTGCAGCCCCTTGCCTGCCTTTTGTACAGGCAGGGCTCTCAGGACAGGTGCAGGCAGGAGGACAGGGGGGAGAAAAAAGAAGGAGACAAGACTGACCTTTAAAGTTTTGTTCCAGCTCTGGCTTCCCGCTGAAAGCATACCGGCTTACACAAATAACTTTTGACCTCCGGCCCCCTCGCTTGTGTCGCCGCATTGTGCCAGGAGCATTTGTCTCGGGGCTGTGACACATGGCCTTTTTGTCCGGGGGTGCGAGCGAAGGCTGGGGCACTGCGACTGCCTCGGTAGTGAGTTATTAGCACGCCGGCTTCTCCTTTAGCAGCCCCTCTTTGTGGATGCAGGGGGAGACAACGGAGAATGCAGCTGTAAGGGAAAGAATTAAAGGGTTATTAAAAAAAAAAAAAAAGAAGGAGGGGGGGGAATAAAGTTGCATTGCAATTTTTTTCAGTTCTGGTTGCAGGCAGAGGTCTGCGAGGCGTCCCTGCGGCTCTCCGGCGGCAGAGTTAATGCTTTCATCCCCCGGAGCGGGTTTTCAGCGGGGGTAAATTAGTGGGGATGCAGTGACATCCATAGGGCTCCGCTGAGTTACACCATTTTACGAGCTGACCCGGGGCGCCGGGGAGGGGGAACGGCACCAATTTACACCAGCTGAGGGTCTGCCCTTTCGGCATCGCCGCCGCAAATCAACGCCTAGTGCCTGCACGTCGGGCTCGTCTTATCGAAACACTCGATTTGCCTCGGAAAACGTGCCCGGCGCTGGCCGGCATCCTCCGCGCGAGCAGCCCGCGCCGGGGCTGCTGCAGACAGGAGTTATAGGGCCAATCTCGGCGGGCTGGTGTGATTCATGCCCGCCCAGGAGGCGGCTGGAGGCATCCTTGCACAAGAGGAATGTGCCTGTTTTCAAGACGAATATGGTCTTCATAACTCAGGGGGGTGTAATAAGATGCTACCGGAGCGGCGGCGGCGTGATGCGGGGGCTGCATCCCCTCCTACATCCCTAAGCGGGCAGGCACCGAAGCCACGGGGGAATAAAGGTGCTTGGGAAGCTGATGGGGGAAAGCTGCCTTTCCCAGCACGCGAAGGGCCGGGATGAGGCCGGCGTATCCGAGGGCACATTGCAGCCCTTCGGAAGCGGCGGGAGACGCCGCCTCTCCTCTTGGCTCGCTGAAAGCCGCAGGCGTCTTCAAAGAGCTGGAGGAACAGGGGTTTGCAGGATTATCCCTAAGCACCTGCGGACCTTTGTGCGCCCGGTCCGTGGCTCAGGACGACGTGATTCATCCGTAACTGACACCCCAATTAGTCACCGAGCGCTTCTGGTTTCAGCAAGGGGGTTTTGGCTTCGCCGGGGCGCGCGGTGCCTTCGCTCTGCTGTTGGTATAACTCTGCCTTTGCGAGTCGCTGTGACACGTACAGCACCAACCTTACGACAGAAGCACGTAACCCGCCTGTTAGGTCGTCTTTTTTTTATCCTTCTAAAAGGATTATTTCAAAGCCAATTTTTATAATTGCATCCCAGATAAAGAGCGTGTCCCTCAGGGGTGTTCAGTGAGGGGAGCGAGGAAAGCACAGCAAGCGTTGCGTGCTCGCTCACCGTGGCCTTCGGAGCACCCCGCAGCCCTCCCCGCCAGCTTAATAGCCGGGATGACGCCCGGCTTTTCCAAAGGCGACCTCCAGCTCCCGCTTCGTGGGATTGCCTCTTGCGAGGCGGTGCTTTTGGCCATCTGAAATCCGGAGGAACCCCGCCGCACAGCAGAAAGCACGCGTTTCGTTTGAAGGTATCCCCAAAAAACCTCTGAGCCGTCGCAGGCCACTGCTTGCACGATGAAGGAAAATACAGATTATTTCATAAAAGTCAGGCCCGTTTAATTTCATAGCATTTAAGTCGGTGAAAATGCATCAGACAATTATATTGCACTTAATACCTGGATAATGGAAGAATGAAAGATGTATGTTTGCATTTTGTAAAATTAAACTGTATGCAGTTATTTATCTTTTGCCTTAATTGTTTGAGCTTGTTTCTAATGTAAACTGTTGTAATTTTAAATAAATATAATAGAAAAAACTTTCCTAGGTATCGGAAATCCAGAGTAAATTTACTTTGCAAATAGGCTTTGTTAGGTACGTTTTATGCCGAGGGTCTTAAACTGACACTTTCATTTAAAAATGTTTTGAAGACTTCGGCGCAGGGCCTGTCGCTCCCGGTCGGCTGCGGAGGGCTCCAGGAGAGGAGAGGACCCGGCCGGGTGAAGGACGGCAGGCGGGACGGACCCCACAGCGGGTCCGGCGTGCCCGTTGACCGAGAGCGCGCGAGGTGGCGCGGGATCCCGCAGACAAGGCGTATCGGGAGCCCCGGTGCCGCATCCTGCAAAACAAGGAGCCCCGCGCCCGAGGAGGCTGAAGCGAGGTCCTGCGGATGGCCGGAACCCCGACGGTCCCAGGAGCTCCGGCTCTTGACTTGTTGACCTTCGCGTCGCTCTTCCACAGGGGACGCGTAAAAATAGGACCGAGGCATGGCGGGGCCTGTTTTACGGGTCCACGTCGTACGTGGTTTGGGTGGTTGAAAGCGCAGGACTCCAGTTCTTTCATCTTCCGTTGCACCGCAGCCAAATATTAATGGTTTGGAAAACGTGCCCGAGCGCGTCTTCACGGTGCCATCGGGTACCTGAACGCTCCGTTTGGGCAATGACTTTAGGACTCCCAGGAGCGAGCAACGATGTTAGGATAACTTTGTCAATGAAGTCTATCATCATGCCATGTAAAATCCCAATTATCTGTACTGGGAAAGTACAGTTACTGCTTTGTAGCTCTTCGAGGAGTTTTAGAGATGATCTTGGTTAAGCCCAAGATGTTGATTAAGGAGGTGAATGCAACTGTTGACTTAGCCCTAAGGGGTTGTTATAAATGTGTCTGTTTGTTTTTCCAGTACCTCGAGGGAAGGCTCCGACAAAGGAAACGCGCTGGGTTGAAAGGTAACTCAAGTGATTAATGACATATACGTTCAGCGTGATGTCTTTATCACGGGGTGGTCTTATTGATTTCGAGTTGAGCAACCTGGGAAGTGGAAAAAGAGGCTGTAAAAGTGAAAGCCCGGTGAAAATTAATTAATTGCCAAAACAAAAGTGTCAGCCTTCCTCACGTACCTGGAATTCGGCGGGCAGTCCCATCTTGCAGAGCTCTTGCGGTGGCTCTGTAAATCATGACTGATGTTTCTTTCATAGCGTGCAGTGAGTCAAAAAGGTAAAATAGGAATGCTGGGGTTGGTTTGGGCTTGTTAGCCGCATATGCCAGGAGGATTTTTTGGATGACGGCAGCCCTCTTGACAAAGGGAATTCATCAGGGGGAGTTTAAGCTGGGTCAGAGCGCCAGCAGGTGTGCCCATGGGTTGACTTGGACCGGTTCACTCAAAAGCTTTTACGTGGAGGTCCCAGCTCCCAGTTTCTGTACCGTAACCGTCCCTGATGCTCCGGCGAGGCTACCGGGGCAGAACCGAGCTTGTACACGTCGGGCCCTGGCCCTTCCAAAACCCGATCCCAAAGATCTGCACTAAGTCCTCTAGGATCACGACAACTAGGCTTCGGGGTGGATGGCCCTGCTTTGCTTGGATCAAGGATCCCGGACGGTCAGACGTGCCCCTTCGTTTCCCTGGTATATCAGCTACGTACATGACGGAAACGAGAAGGTGCCAGGAGGAAAATACCCTTGAACGTCACTTTTGTAGGGAATAGGTAAATCCTATTCAAAAGAGGGCCCCCGTTATCTCTCAGGTGGCGTAAAAACATCAAACGCTCATCAGAAACTTCCTCTGGAAGCCTCTGCAGAGCCAGGGCCCTGCTGCCGAGCCACCTCTCAGCAGCTGAAGCGATGCTGCCGGTCCCTCTGCACCCCCTCGGTGGCGGCTGCTGCTCTTCTTTGCCTTTGGTTCCTTTAGATGGCACCATCCTCCTGCGCTGGTGCCGCGCCAGAGCCCGTCTCAATTAGTATTCACACTGCAAAAAGAGGAAAATTCCTTCATTACGGGGCGGCGGTAATTGAGGTGGTGTCAGCAACTCCGTTATAAGCCCTGGTTTCCACCGGGGGGGAAGGTTCACGCTTGCGATGCCGAAAGCCCAGAGCAGCAGCCGCCTTCCTCCTTTCTATAAGTATCGCTGACGATGCTTCAGATAACGACCTTCCTGTGTGGTGCGAGCAGCCTACGGGTCCCATAGGTCCTGGGTTTGGGTACGAGGTGTGAGAGCCGGTGGGATTACACCCGGCTACAGAGCTGGGCTTTTGGCTGGGAAGAACCAGGGATGGGCGGCGAAGGGCATCCCGCACCGCGGGGCCCCATCCGGAGCCCGCCGAGGCGCTGGGGGATGCGGTGAGCTGGGCAGCGGGTGCCGGGGGCTTCAGCGAGATGTGCCCACCTGCAAGAGGTCGGGCCAGGCAGGTTGTGGCAGCGCTCGCCGGCCCCAGCCCTCAGCTTAGCAAGAGGTTGGATGGGCACCAGGAGGAGAAGCAGCTTTTTGGGCGGCCGGTAAATGCACGCATCCCTCCGCAGAAGCTGGGAACCCACGGGGACCCGGCAGGCTGCTCCAGGGCGGCCTTGGTGTCCTCCCCGGGGGGTGAGGAGCACCCGGTCGCACGTACACCGTGTTCTGGGTGCTCTCTACGGAGCTGAGGTTTGGCTGGTCCTCCCTCTAGCCGGCCGCTTTGGCAGCAGGCTTTGGGAAAGCCGCCTGGGAGCAGGAGGATTAAAGCTTGGACCATCCTGGATGGGGTTGGTTTATAGGGACCGTCCTCACCTGAATTAACGGGCATCAGGCATCCTCTCGATTCCTGCCCTGGATCCAAACGTCAGCAAAGCCCAAGTCCTCCTTTAGCAAATCCCATCCTGTGCTTTGCGCTCCGGGAAACAGGCTCTGGCCTTTCCCGCTGGGAAAGCAGCTCGTCTCCGAGGAGCACCTGTCCCACGGTCATCGCTGGGGCTCGTCTGGCGGAGCCCTCGCTCGCACCTCGTCAGATCAAAGCCCGGACATCGCGGGTGGGACCTTTTGCAAGGAGGATAGAGCGAGCCAAGGGGTTCGAAAGGAGGGGAAGCCCGAGCCCGGCGGGTTTCGCCCCGGTCGCTCGGGCTCAGAGAGGGCGACGGAGCGAGCGTTGCGCCGAGGCGACTGCCCGCCCGAGGAAAGCCAGGGAAGGGCTGCGGGAGCCGGGACCTGCCCTCCAGCAGCCCCGGGAAAGCGCGGGACCGGCTGGGACAAGGGGCGGGATGAAGGAAAATAAAGATGCAGGTGTCCCCTGGGCAGGGAAGAAGAGGAAAGTCACAGTTTTATTTCGTTCAAAAACTCCTTTTATCTCTCTCAAAACCACAAAACCATCATAATTTTGAAAGCATGGAGAAATCGCCTCATTTGCGACTCAAAACTTAGGAAAGACGTGGCCAGCGCAGGAGCAGGGGACCCTGGGTCTTTCTCCCAGGGACTTCTTCCCCCTCCGGGCGTTTTTTTTATTTCCCTACAACATCAGAACCGACACCACGTGAATCTTTTTACCCGGCTGAATATGATTTTCCCCGGCTAGGGAGGACGCGTCCCCTCCCTCCCCCGAAAGGCCAAGTGCCCCCTTTTGCTAATTCTTGGCTGCCCTGAAACAATGCAGCGGCAGCGGGGAATTCCCGGGGTCAGCCCAAATCCCTTGTTCTCCCAGCCTGCTCCCGGCCCCCAGGACCTGCAGCCTTGTTCAGGCTTTTAGAAGTGCAAATAATCTCTATAAACGGGGGGGAACAGAGCAAGCGACGGGGCAGGAGCTCTCCCCACGCAGCCTGGGAGCGCACGGGGCTGTCCCGGGGAAGAGCCGACGCTCCCTGCTTTTTTTCCTCTGCTTTGGTTTATTTTTCCTGCTGTTTTTGCCCTGGTTTCTATCGAGGGGTTAGGCTGGCAGCTCTGAAGCAAGCGGCCCATCGGGGCTGTGGCTCTATACGGTCTCCATCCCCTATACATCAGGGGCCAAACCCGCGCTGAGGGGTCTCGGGGCTCTGCCTCCGCACCCATCCCTGCTCCGTGGCTCCCCGAGGGGGACTGAAACCTTCCCCACGTGGTAGCGCAAGGTTTTTTTGGGGCTTTCCCTCATTAAATCAATGCTCATGGATTAAAAAAAAAGGATCCTAAAGGCGTTCTGGGCCCGGGTAAAGGGTAATTGCAAAGCGTTACCGTCACGGCCGTGGTTTGGGCTGACGTTAAAGCGCGAATCGGGCCCGAGGACGCGGTGCGGGTGCCAGAGCCGGGGGAACCGGCGCGTGACCCAGACCCGGCGTGTTTCACCCGTGTCTGCACGTCTGAGCGCGGAGGGAGCCCGTGGAGCAGCACCGACGGGAGAACAGTTCCTGCGCGCCGGCCCCTGGAAATGCAGCTCCTAAGCCGGCAAAATAAGCCCTAAAATATGGACGTTTTCACAAACAAACAAGCAAACCCCGCTAACAGCCCCGTCCGCAGCAAGACCAGCGACCCCGCACGAGTCGCCTTTATTTCCCTCCGCCTTTTGTTCCCCTCCAGCCTTTGTCTCCGCCGAGCCCACGCTGCTCCCGGGACCACCGGTGCCGGGGCCGTGCCAGGAGCTCTGCCCTGCCTGCCTCGCCCAGCCCGGGGGTCCCCCCAGCCTCCCCCTCGCCCGGGGGTCCCCCCAGCCTCCCCCTCGCCCGGGGTCGGCGCGGAGCCGAACCGAAGCCCCGGCTCGCCGCCTGCCCCGTTCCCGCCGGCCCCGTGCCTTGCCGGCAGCTCGGCATCGCGGGGGAGAGCCCGCCGCGTCACGGCGGTACCCGATTGATTTGGTTACCTGGAGAAATAGGTTTCGCTTCCTCTTGCTTCTGTGTGTCAGTTCCCATTACTTTCTTATTTATTTGCCCGGCCGTTCTCGCCCCTCTCTCTGTTAAACACACACAGTCCTTCATTAAGCATCGCGCTCCGCGTTTTGACCCTTTATTCGGCATCGCTTAGCTGACAGCGGGAGAAAATCTCCCCTCTTTTCTACATTTATTTTCCTTTTGGATGATTTGACGGAGCGGGGAGGGGGGGGGGAATGCTCAGTGTAGTTTCAATAGCCTGGAAGTATTTCTGTGCAGTGGAAGGATCCCCATTAACCATTAAAGTTTCATATTTCCTCCCCGCAACTGCAAACCCCAGGGCAGCAGAAAAGAAAGGAAGGGCCGTGGAATTACGTGTGCGACCCGAAGCGCGGTTGTTCGCAGGGGATGTTGAGGAAAGGGCGAGCGTAAACCTACGGAGGGTGAAAAAATAACACCTGGAAGGTTAAAAAAGAAATGGCTGGAAAAATCAAGATAGTGGTTTAAGATAATTTGGTTCAAATCAATTTGCCCTCCCCGCATTCCTGCCCCCGCCCGCCTGCTGCAGCACGGGGCGTGCGGCTCCACGGATTTCCCCTCGAGCCTGCGGCCGGAGGAAGGAGCCGCGATTTAGGGAACGGCCTCGGCGGGGGAAGCTCCTTCCCTTTCCCACCCACTCGCCGGCTACAAAGCCGCCGAGATTTTCATTTCGGAGTCGATCGGAACAATTTTGTGCCGGCGACCCTGCTGTCTAACCCTGTTTGCTGAGTTACGCCGGGTTTGCTGACAACTTCTACTTGAGTAAATTGTATTTAGACAACAATATATTTCATTCAGGTCTTTTGCAATGTCTGGACCAAGGTCAGTTTTATATTCTACTGAAATCATAAAGTGACACTTGAGATAAACAGAATGTTTACTCTCTCCATGTGAGCCGAAGCTGATATGTAAATTTATCCTTATTCTTTCATCAAATTTGCATTTACCCTCTTAGTCAAACACTACAGGGTTCCAAATCAAACAGCTTTAATGGTGGTCAACCCTTTATGACCGATTGCCATATCAGAGAGAAAGAAACGGCAATTTAGATTAAAATGAAAAGAGTAACACAACATAACGAGCGCCATCCGGTTTGCCGTAATTGGATAAACTTTTCATACGAGTGCCCGTGTTTGGATGCTCGGCTGCCCGGAAAGCGATCGCCGTATTCTCCCGGCGTTATTCTGCTCCCTTTATCTGCCCCGCACAGCCCGCGCTCACCTGTCAGTATTTTTTCCTTCTGATCAAACAAGCCAAGTGCCACTAAACAAATTCTGGCGTGGGTTTGGGGTTTTTTTTTTTTTGGTATTTTTTTCCCTCCCATTTACATGAAAGAAGGGGACTTGATTCACGGCAACGAGCCGTCGGGTTTCCCTGTATCTTCGAGGCTCAGGTCAGGACGGAATAAATTGGTCAGGCTCGGCAGGGCGAATAGAAACCCGAAGGTGGGCTTTCGGGTCCCGTTGCTTTTTAGCGAAGGATTAAGTTATACGCCGGTAGGCAGCTTGTTTCCAGGGATCGCAAGCGCGGTGTGAACGCGGCCTGATGCCACGGGGATGGGCTGGGGGGGTAAGGGCCTGGGGCAAGAACTTCGGTAAGGTCTGACCGTAAAATAACAGATGGAAAAACGCAACCGAGGGTGCAGGATGACAATAGAAATCGTCCAGGATTAAAAAAAAAAAAAGGAAGGTATTTAGCACCTGAGCTAAATATGCACATAAATATGGGGTTTATGAACCGAAGGGGGACGGTTTCTGTGCCCCGAACGCCCCACGGTACTAAGCTGAGACCCCACAACTCATTTCACGTGTGCCTTGGACCCCTGCTTTCAGAGGAGGAGGATCCCTACTTCATTAAGCCTGTACCCAAAGAAAAAAGGTTGGTTTTTTTTTTTTGCCACGACTAACATTTTGAGGGGTGCTAACATGTCGGCGCAAGGGGGTTCGAGGCCGACGCCGTGCCGCGGCAGCCCGGACAATGCCGTCCCCGCGAGGCGCTCCCGGGATCTGCCTCCCGCGCCGGGCAGGAGGAGAAAGAAAGGGAGGAAAGCAAACGGCGGCGTGTTCGGCCGGAGCTTTCGCTAGGTAACGGCAGGTTCGGTGCCTGGAATGCCGGAGCCGCCGAACGGCTTCATCCGGCACCGCTGCCGCACCGGCGCGGGCTGCGCCCAGCTGCAGCCCTCCCCGCCCTCAAACAAAACAGCCACCAAAAAAAAAATAACCCACAAGTACGGCAAAGAAAGAGGAGAGAGAGAGGGGGAAAAAAAAAAGAGAAAGGCTAAAAAAAAAAAAAAAAGACTAAAAAAATTTAAAGAAAAAAAGCAGGAGGAGAAGGGGGGGGGAAAAAAAAAAAGAGGAGAGAATTTTCCTTTTCAGCGCGGCTGTCAAATGGATATCTTATAGTGGGAGGGCTGGGAGGGAGCAGATATCTGCCTCTCTCCGGAGCCTGCAAGTATTTCTGCCATTCATGAAGCCAAGGGATGCCACACACATTCTGTTTGTTCAACATAAGCAAACAGATTGTAAACTGGCTGATAATTTTTGTACTGACAATGTCATTTACAGCTGTCAGCCTTTTGTCTGTCATGTTTGCTTTATTCAAATATGAACCAAGTGGACCTCCCTTCCACCGCTTTCTTCTGCATTAAAATCACATCAATTCCGTTCCATTCTGTCTTATCTAAAATTCATTGGAGGCCAATCACTTGGATGAATGCTTTGGGGTTTCCATGGAGGCAAGAAGTCTAGTGTGGACTTCAGGGGATTAGGAAGTTTCAGATTTAAAGCCTTGAAGTGCACGTTTCTTTCAGTTCTTTCTTTTGATTGCAGAGGAAAGGGGAAGGGGAAAGAAAAAGAAAAAAAAAGAAAAAAAAAAAAATCAGGAAATTTCAAGATAATTTTATTTTTCTGAAGCAATCCCCCCCTTTCGGCGCACGGGCGCGCGCGTCTGGCCGCGCTCAGCCGCTCGGCTTTTGCTTCGGCACAATTTATGGCCGCGACGGCTCCAGCCGAGCTACGAGGAGTGTAACTGTACCGGCATCCGCTCCCCCAGCGTCCTCAACAGGGTGCGCGCCACCCGCTCCCATAATAAATTCAGCCCCGGCTTCAATTAGATTGATTTGGATCCAGCTGCTTCCCAGGGCGCTGCCCGCAGGTCTGGAAGCATCTCCCTTTGTTAATAGAGGTCACGGCACTTTGTGTTAAATAATTCACATCGGGCTGTCTGTCTGTCTGTCCGTCTGTCCGCCCGCCCGCCCGCCCGGGGGCGGCTGCAGATGTTGCCCGGCCGCGCAGGGCTGCGAGCCCCGCGCTCGCCCCTCTGCGCAGCGGGTATTTATTTTATATATCTGGTGCGCGAGCGCTGAGCTGATCGGCATCAGGAGGGAGGCGGCGCGAGCGGGCTGAATTTACCTTGGCTCGCCCTGGTTTTATCTTTCAGCCTTTCCACGTTGTTTTTGCTTGGGGGGGGGGTTGATTTTTGGCGCTGGGGCACCGTTTTGGAGCTGGTTTTGCTGGGCTGTTTGGGAGCCAGATCCCTGCTGCCAGTCTCGGGTTGAAAAAGCCGACAGTGGAAGTAGCCAAATTGCAAATCGGGCACAAATATCTTCTTTTTTACGTATTGTGGGCAGAGAGGGACGGGAGCCGTTTGCCCGGGGAAAGCCGGGGCTGGGGGGCACCCCTCCTGGGTGAACCCTCCCTCCTGGCTGCCCACCGGGGAGAGGACGCAGGTGACAATCAAAGTCATCTTTGTCCCTCTTGCCTCATCTTCCTTTCCCTACGCCCGGTGATTAAAAACCTCCAGTCAAACCTCAAAGAGAAAAAGCCCCAGACTGGTTTGGTAAGTATGAAATCTTAAAAAAAAAAAAAAGTGCCTTTTATTTACCTTCTGGGTCCTGAAACTCGATAAGTGCTCTTGAAGCACAGCTTGGAGCCCCCACCGCCGCGGCGGGGGCACGCCGGCCGGGCAGGGAGGCAGAGCCGAGCTTCCCGGCACGGCACTTGTCCCCCGGCGCGGAGGCGATGCGCCCGCCGAGCCGCCCCAGCTCTCCTGGCACGGCAATGGAGATGGTGATGGCAACGGCAATGGCAATGGTGATGGCAATGGCAACGGCAACGGCAACGGCAATGGTGATGGCAATGGCAACGGCAACGTCAAGGATTGCCTCGGGCAGCCCCACGGCCGCTCCTGGCAGCAGAGGTTCCCCTACGAGCCCATCACCTGCCACCTTCCCCATCTCCTCCCGCCAGCCTCTGGCACAAACATCGTCTGGCGGTGGTCCTGGCCAGGTTTGGGGGGTTTTGGGGGAAGGCTGAGGGGTTTCCCTCTGCCAGCCCTGCGCCTGAGGTTTCCTCGGAGCTCCACAAAGTACATCTCAGTCAAAACTAATATCGCAGTGACCCTCCTCGCCGATGCAGATTGAACGGCGAATGTAAATGCCATATCCATCAATCCAGCCGGCCGGCGTCTCCTCCTCGACGCCCCCCTCTCACCCCACTTACGCATCAACTTAGCGTTCGGTCAATAAAGCCTGCGCACACCTACAAACACACAACACACACCAACAAACAAACAAGCCCAAGCAAACAGGCAAACAAAAACTCATCAAGACATTTCTCCCGGCATCTGGGAAGGGAAGGAAGGACCAGCGTCGCATTTATGATTTCTGCTTGTAAGTACCGCCGAGCCGCTCGCGGACCAGGCGGTGGGATGGACACGGTCACCCCGGCCAATACTAAAGGTCCTTCCTGGGATTTCTCACGGCCCTCGCCTTCAGCGGCTCCGTGCTCCACCGCGCAGCCCCACGCAAAGAGGTGATGCTTTAACTGGCGGTGGGGTCAGCTGCGCTTCCCCCTCGCGTCGACAGTTTGCTCACTAGAGAACACGTGCAGCTAAGATTTACGAGGTGACCCAAGAGGGCGAGGAGGCAGGTACCGAACCCAGGAGAAGAAGCCTTAGGAGAGGTCGGAATAGGGGAGGCTTCATGGAGAAGCTCCCTGAGAGTTACTAAATATTTACAAACCCCTTCGGGCTCGAGAGGTCCTTTCTGAGGGCTCGAGGAATGTTTGGGAAAGGAACCTCGCGTGCTCACCCTCCTCCTAGTGCTGTCCCGGGAGCGTCTGCCTCGGGGTGCTGCTGCAGGCGGGCTGGGAGGGACCTCGGGTGCGACGCTCGTGGCACCCGCCGGGTCTCCCACCCCGTGCCGCAGCGAAGGGAACCGCTACGGGGGGGATTGCAGGCGCCCGGGTGTTTTGATGACTTCAAGCTCCTTGGGGCTATTGATACGGAGGGCGGGGGTAGCGATAAAGTCCTTGTGAAGCTCCTGGTCAATTCATGCCCATCGCAGACGGGATCAAGGGCTCCGTTCCAGGTCAAGGCTGCGAATAACGGGGCTGGGGGCCATGGGGTCCCCGTGCCCTGCGAGAGGGGCTCAGTATCTGCTCATGTCCAGGGGCGCAGCCGCAGAGGCCAAGGCACCACACCTTCCTCCGGATGAAAGGAATCTGAAGTCAAAGTTCCCCCTTTGCATCGGATGCTTCATATTTAGGCATTGGCATTATTTCCCCCTTTTTTCCCCTTCGTCTCTTTTCCTTTCTGCAGCTCCTCAGGCTCGGGGACACTTTGGAAATGACAGAGATTGTTCCCTTGTAACCCTGGTGCATTTAAAGGTTCTAAAATCCCAGCGATGGCATTGCCGATGGGTTTTGTTCCCTTGCTGCTCCGGCTCATCTTCCTTTCAAGTTGGGGTCTTTTTTCAAAATTACAAAGGGAAAAAAAGAAAAGGAAAAAAGTGGGAAGGAGCTTTTCCCCATCATTTGTCTTACTGCCTATAATAGCGGAAAAGAATGGCGGGAGAGGAGAGGAAACTTTGCCTTTGTTTCAGTAACGTCTCATTTCAATGTGAAACAAAACTCAATATGCGTGTGTGCTGCTTTATAAACTCCGAAGCTAAGAGAAAATAACGGGATGGAAATGTCGTCAAACGCATGCTAGCTTGAGAAAAGGGCTTTAAACGGGTTCAGTCTGAGTCTATAGGTCTGAAGATGGTGACCAAGGTATTTCTCCAAGCACGGATTGCTCTGTTTTACCCCGGAACGGCGTCAGAAGCCCAGGAAACCATGAAATTCTGTTGCTGCGTTACAATTCACTGCTCAAATACCGCCTCGCCGGAAAACTGTATTTTGTACCAATTGTACCGTTTTATTTACGGTCCTTGTTTCCAGGTAAGACCAAGCCGCTCAGATGCCACGTAACCGGGCGGAGCAGCGCTAGGCACCGGTGTCTGCGTCTCTGGGACCCCCTCGTCTCCGTCTTCTGCTCACGGTCTGCCGGGATGCGGCTGCTCCGGCGCGGCGGACGGGGTGGCCGAGGCGACAGCCACCCCGCCGATGCTCCACGGGCACCGAGGCCAGGCACAGATCAATAACGTCCATGGGATTCGGGGTGGCTGGGGGATGCCACGTGGTCCGACGCGCCCCAAAACCTGGCTCCAAAGGCTCTCGCAACCAGCGGGACCCTGCCCGGAGCTGGGTAAGGTCCTGCCCTGGCTTTGATGGGCTTGAGGTCAAGCCTTCGCTCTGGTAACGCTCCTTCTCGCCGTCCTGCCTGCCCAGATTTAAAAGCCTGTCCTCCACTTCAGGTCTTGAAAAGCCTTGGCTTCGCCTTCTGCAGCAGCTCAGCCTTGGCGAGGGGGAATAGATATCTCTGACTCTTTAAGAAAACCACCGGTTGATTGACGGCTTTCAGCCGGCCGGGTCCTTGACGGCCATGAGCGATCCCGCAACCTCACAGAGTTACAAAATCAACCAAAAATAAAGTTTTCTGCCCCCCCCCCCCCCCTTTTTTTTTTGGGCCTTTCTTTCTTATTTCTTTCTTTTCCGAACAAAACCACAGCAAACCCTGCTCGGCCGCCGGGACGGGCCGAGGGCTCAGCCACATGCCGTACAATACCGCCCGTACAATCCGGCCCCACAATTCCTGTCCACTCCTGGGATATTTACGACATATCCCACAGTTGTCATGTCAACACGACAAGCAAGGGCGGCCTTAAATCAAGCTGTCAAGGGGCCAGAACAGTGCCGCTATGCAAAATAACGCCGCTGACTGACACCAGGCATTGCATCTGTCCTTTCGGGAGGTTTGCGGCTGCTCCCTCGCTACGTTTGGGTTGGTCCTTTGGAAGAGGAGTAGGGCAAGGGAAGAATATCAATGAGATGGCGAAGATGGCCTCTTTTTTTAAAAAAATAAAGGGAAAATGAGAGTTCATTGGAGTATCAGGTGGTTATTTTCCTCCGGGTGGGATTCGTTGCAAGCGCCGCGTGTCCTCTCAGAAATGGTGCGGCCACTTCAATAATTCCGCCGTTGAGCCTGGAAGATGTTTACCTCCGACCACCACAGCTTCTTCACTCAATCTGCGCTCCTTGCTAATTATTTACTGTGGATTCATAACGGGTACGGCCAGGGCGCGACAGGCACATGTTTGATTTCAATTTTACAAAGTTATATAGAGGGTACTGTCCAAGCGTGTCGGAAGTCTGATAATGAAAAGGCATTTATTGGAAAAGCAGCTTCCCCGCAGACAAAACCAATCTTAGAAGCTCACATTCATTCTTGAGTTCATTTGAAGGAGCGCAGCTCTCCCGGTGACGTCAAACGGAATCTTGCACGTGTAAAAAAAAGTAAGATTTCACTGTTATCGCAGCAGGGTTTGGGTTGGAAGGGGCCTTAAAGCTCATGTCGTTCCAAGTCCCCTGCCATGGGACACCTTCCGCCGGACCAGGTTGCCCCACGCCCCGCGGAGAGCCGCGGTAGGAAGCTCGCCCTCGCCCTGCCCAAAGCAACCGTCCCCCCTCGCGCCCCAATTTCATCAGGCACGCGGGGCGGCGGCTACGGCAGAGCACATTTTTGTCGTAGCCGGCCGGCTTCCCCAAGGACGAGGGGCAAACGCGCACGTAGCTCGCGCCCCTTCAAGTTTTGTGCAAACGCACCAGCGGGCTGGAGGAGGGGTTTGCCGGGCAGCGGCGGCGAAGCTGCGCCGGGGCGAGCGTCCCCGTCGCCGGAGGAGCCAGGAGCCGGTTCCAAGGCGAAGACTAATTTTCTATATGTTCTTACAACTTATTTTTATTTTTGGATGTGACGAGAAGAGATCCCATCTGCATTTCAAGCCCCTTGCCCCAACAGAAGAGACTGTCTGGGTAGAATATGTCATTAATGCCTCCGAAGCACAAAGACGAAGGAGGAGCTTGCGAGTTTGTTAAATACATCAGGACAGAGAAAACCCTTCCGCAGTCACCTAGCGTGGGAAGCGCCGTGTTTTTCCACGCTGGAAATCCGTTCAGCCTTTGATCAAGCTAAGCTTGAATGTTTGGAAACAGATTTTTCCGATACGTATATCGCACGTATCGTATACAAGTACCCGCACAGGTGACGCTCACGTTAATTGTGACCGTCTTCGTTTTCATTCTATTCACCGTAACGCGGTTTCACTCGGAGGGTGCCTGTACCCTGAACCCCTGATCACACACTCGAGCCGGGCGCACGCCCGCGTGCCGTGCCGGACCGGGGCACCAACCTGCACCTAAACCTCTGCTTTAGTACGAGGCTTTCCCACGGCGACTGATGATTCCGCATCTGCCCGCCATAGTTCCCTGTATTTCCGTATATTTTGCTCCGCAGCGTCACTAGGAAAGCGGAGGGCGACCCGGGGCGGGCAGGAGTTTCGCCTTCGCCGGCGCTACGACCTCTCGCATCTCGTCGCCGCTTTGCGGGCAGCGCTCGCCCCCTTCCCCGCAGCTTCGCGTTCGCTTATGAAATCGCGGGCGAGCGGAGGAAATCAGCCCGGGCGGTGATTTGCGCCATTAGCAGAGGTGATAAACTGAGCCGGGGGAGGCGAGGAGGGGGGGGACAGACGGAAAGGTGTAAAGCAATTAGCGATCTCGTCAGGAGCCTTCGCCCTTGTGTTTGCTCCAGGGGAAGGTTGCTGCGGAGGGGAGCGCGGGTCCGAGCGCTGCCGCAGCCCCGAGAGCCGGCAAGGGCAGAAGTCGGTCCCCGGCCCCTCGGTCAGGCTCCGTGCCGTGCCCGTTTCGGCTTTCGCCGCCGTGCCGCCGATAAACAGATGGCCTCAGAGGCCATTACAGCTTTGGGCGGCTATTTTGCAAGCATGCAAATGATACTGCTGTGTTGCATAGCGCGGTTATTTACTGCTAATTGCTAAGCTGTCGATCATTATTATATTCTGTGGTGACAGGGTTTGTATTTGCATAGTTTGAGCTATCCATCCTATCTAAAATTAGCATGTGGCTTTTTTTCTTTAAAAGAAAAAAAAGTTATCAGTGCTAAAAGAAACCATGATGGAATTGGCCGGGGTAGAATATCTCGGGGCTTTTTTGTATGCATACACCGACACTTATCCGCAAGGAGGATGAAAACCAGCGCGATCTGACTGTGAAGTTTGCAAACACCGTCCCACCCCGGGGTCTGCATCGCATTTCCCTTTGTGTCCTGGCTAAGGGCACGGAGAGGATCACAGACCCCATCCTCGCGCTGTTTACTTTGGGAACAATCGGTAATGTATGAATAATAATGCCCCCCTCTGACCATGACTAATTGAATTGCAGCATGCTGCGGAGGCCGGCAGAAAGCTTTGCTCCCTGCCAGTCTATCAGCCTTGTTTTTCAAGTAGCACCAGACAATGATTGATGCTGATGTGCTTTCAAACAAGTCGCCTTAAACACCTAACGCTAGCACGTACGGACCTGCAGCTCGAGCCCCCGCTAAACGCGCGCCGGGGTTTAGCCATTTATCTATTTATCCCGTTAAAGGTCCTTCTGGAAGCTGACTTTTCCCCTCGGACGAGGTCCCCTTCGCAGCAGCCTCCCTGCGCAGAGCAGCCCCCCGCTGCGGGGCAGCCCCGGAGCAGTTGGGGTTTACCCCAGCGCTCCCTGCTAGACGGCCCCGTTAGCGTAACGAAGCCCGGCTAATCAGGCCTGGCTTGCCGCGGGGATACGAGGAAAGGCGGTACGGCGTAGCTGCCCCTTCCCGATGGAGAGCTGCCTGCGGGCAGCAGCAGTGCGGCAGGACCGGCCCCGGGCATCCCTCAGCCGCGGCGGGAGCAGGGGGAGAGGGAAGGGGCGAGAATTTTGCTTTAGGATCTATCTGTCTACCCGAGAGAACAGTCAGCTCGGAAATACAGAGGCGAAACCGGGACCGATGGAAAAAGCCAACCACGGCCATTACAGCACAAAAGGAACATCCAGGACTTCAACCTTTCAGCTCAGCACCGAGGGGACCCCGAGAGCGATGCTCCCTGTGGCCTCTCTGCTCTGGGAACCCTCAAAAAACTGCCCGGGAGAGCGCAGGAGAGGAGCTCCCCATGGAACATCGCTGTGCCGGAGGTGGCGTTTTCCCCCTCCGCTCCAAAAAAAAATCCTCATTTCTCCATCCCAGACTGGCCCCGTCACAACACACACACGACGCCGAGAGCAGCAAGGCAGGCAGCAGCGAACCCCGGCTCCCGAGGGCAGCGCGGCTCCCCGGGCAGCAGCGGCAGAGGACACGCGGGCGGGACGTGCATCGCGCCGGCGGCACCCGAGCCCGCCGTCCCCAGCCTCTCCGTTCGGGGTCCGGCCCCACGCCCGCGGGGCCCAAAAATCGAGGATTTGAGCCCAAGGCGGCTTTTATCCGTCTCCCCCCTGCGCACACTCCAAGTTGGCTCCCTCGCCGCGCCGGCGAGGCACATGTCCAGCTTCGGCCTCGTGCGGGCAGGATATTTTATTTGATTAAAAGAAGGACGGGAAGTTCATTAAATCCTTTCTTTAGCAATACGATTAAGTGAAACGTTAGTGATTTATTTTCTCCTTCTGTATTTGGGTTTTCAGGGCCCGGGTGCCAGCCGCTGGGGTCGGCTCCAAATCTCGAGCGCTGGCCTTGTTTAGGAGTCAACAAAAGCCGTGTTTAGCGACCGAAAGCCAAACGGAAATCTGTCCTTTGGCCCAAGTCTAACGATGGCTCCTCGGCGGGATAACAAGGCTCGTCTCAAAACCTTTCCCTGAGCTTCGCCTCGAAGCTTTTTCCAACTGGTTTTTTGGCCGTTGCTGTGCAGAAGGCATCGCACGGCAGCCGGCGGCACGGGCGCAGCCGCTCGCCCCCAGCCCCACCGGGGCATTGCCGGCTCGGCATCCCGTCGATGCCGCTTTGCCGTACGCCTCGAGGCGCCCGGCCAACGCACCAGCTCCGGGCGGGCTCCTCCGTGCACCCGGGGCAAAGCCCCGGGAGAAAAGAGCTTTATTTCCCTCCCGGAGAAAGGGGACGTGGCAAAGCTGCTCTAACCGGGACGCGGAGGATAAGGTCAGGCGGTTGCCGGAGCCCGGGGCGGGAGCATCCCGGTGCGGGAGCATCCCGGGGCCGGGTCCCGGACGCCTCGGCGGAGCCGGGGATGCAGCAGAGCATCTCTGTCCCGACCGGGCTTAGCCCAGATCCGCTGTTTGCATTGGAATAATTCGGCTTGAACCCCCCTCCCCGGGAAGGCGCCGCGTTTCGGGCCGCGGGGCTCGGTCCCCAGCGCGGCATCCCTGCCGGCATGGCCCCGCGGAACTCGGCGCAGCGGGGCCCTCGCGTCGCCCGCACTATATGTACACTTGGTCAGGCTGTGTAAACTTTGACATGTGGATGTCAATCTTTCTCATATTTGCAGATGGCTTTATCAGAGCGTGATTAGTTTCTAGAACAAATTTGAGCAAAAGAAAACATTACCTACAGTATGTAAGCCAACAGACCAGCTAGTTTTCAGATTTGTCTATTTACATGGGCACTGGGTGTTTTGCTAAGGCTCTCTAAAAGTGATGGTAATTGAACGGTGCCAGTGTGTTAGTGGAAGCTGATGAGTTGTAAAGGTTTTATAAACAACCGCGGTGGATTTGGCTATAGCCTTTCGAGTAATGTTTGTTAATCTCGCCGAGCAAGTGTGCACCTAACACAGTGTAAATACTCCCGAATTTGGAGGTGTCAATAGTGTAACTTTTACTGTTTGTAAAATCATTCTCTGATATCATCAGTAAGTTTACCAAACGTCCCGTGGCCAAATATAATAAAAGCTTAAGTAAGCGCCTGCAGAGGAATAGGGGAAAACATGTTTGCTGTTTTCATTTCTGCTGCCTGTTTGTTAAAGGATCGCAAAGAAAATAGGGCGCCGGCTAACAAATACAGTCGTCATCGCCGTATCTTTGGAGGCATCCGTGGGGCTTCCCGGTCGCTCCACGGAGAGGCCAGCGCGTTCGGATAGCGGGGGCCGCGCCAGACCCGCTCCCGCTCGTCCGGGGGAATCCCTGGGCAAAGGCGGGCTCCCGATGAAGCCGTCTCTGCCGTTTTCTTTCTACTCGCTCGCTCGGCAATCGCGTTATCCAAACAGAGCCCCAGCCCTGCCAGGAGGAAGCCGCAGCCGCGCGCGCCGCCGGGGAAATGCCGAAATCCCATCCCAAAATGGCCTTAACCACTAGAGGGCCCAAAAATTGTACCGAGCAACACGCCCGCGGCAGGGAGCCGCGCTTTCGGGGGGTCTTTTCCCTCTGCGGGAAGTAACTCTATTTTTCCTTTTTTTTTTTTCCTTTTTTTTGCTAATAAAAAGGGGTCTGAAAAGGAGAAGCGAGGAGCGCACGCGAGGAGCCGACACCGGCGCCGGGGGTTAATAAACAGCCCCCGTGGCTGGAAGTATTGATGGCAGAGGGAGATGAAATGGCTGTGACATTTAAAGGAGGAATTTGTGAACCACAAATATGAGCATGACTGACACAGCATGGCAGCACATAAAATCAATACAAATAACCTAAACCTTAATACCTTGATCCCGGGGAAGAGCATTGCATTACCAGGGGCTCGGAGGAGCGGCAGCCGCCCCGGGTGCGCCTGCTGGGTGCTATCGACCCTCTCGCGCGGGGGCAATGACAATTAGGATGCTCTTTAGGAGGGAGGCTTTCCCCTCGCTTCCCCCCCGATCTTCGGGGGGAAACGGGGAAGAGGAGACAGCGGCAGCAGAGCCCAAGGGCTCCCCTCGCTCTTCCTTTTCCCGAAATGCCGGGCTCGTTTTTCGGTTCCGTATTTAAGGGCAGATTTTCGAAGGAGATCATCTCCCACCTCGTTCCTTAGACAGCGGGGCCCGGGGGAGGCTGAGTGGAAGGAGAGGCTTGATCTCCCTCGAGGCCTTAGAAACACCCGGCCCCAAGGACGGCTGCTAAGCCACGGGAAAATCGGACCTCAAGCTGCGCCCGCGGCATCTCGTACCTGTTAGCCGCAATCTGCCGAAGCCCAGCGATGCTGGATGCCCAAGTTGGCTGTCTGTCCGTCTGCCTGCGGGTCTAGCCCTCCCGTGTCACCACGAACATCTGCCTGCCACCCACCCAGCCGCTCTGCAACCAAGGGTGCGGGTGGGGAAAGTCTCTGCCCAGCCGCTCGGGTCACGCTCCTCATCCTCCTCGCCCCCCGCAAACTCTTCCGGACTTTTCTGGGCCCCGAGAGACAAAACCGCGGAGGACGTGCCGACCTCAGGGCCGCGCTGCCCGCGGAGGCTCAGCGGGCAGATGAGGAGAGGCGGCTGGATGGAGGAGCGCCGGCGGCAAGAGCCCTCGCCGAAGCAGCCTCCCCGGGCGCCGGGAACCGCCGGCAACCACCGCAACGCCCGGGAAGACGACGGAGGCAGCGAAAAGGTGAAAGCAGCCGTCATCATCCGAGCCGTGTTTGTTAATGTGTGTACAGAGGAACTCTGTTTGTTTGTAGGTCCTTAGTAGAAGTGTGTCTAATGTTGACTTTTTGAGTCTAATATTGTTTGAATTTTCTATCACGAGCCTAAGTCACACTACCCGAGTGCTCTTTCCCTCCCGTGTTTGTACGTTCATTACCTTTTAAAAACCTCCTGGAGGAGCAAAGAGCCGAGCGGGTCTCCCGGCCACCCCCCCGGCCTCGGTGGGCTCGCCACCCCGGCACAGGGTCGGCTCGCGCTAGCCACCGCTGCCGCAGCCCGGGCCACCCCGGCCCGAAAGCGGGGCTCCTGCCAGGTGTAACCCGCACCCGGCCGCAGGCGGGGACCCTGCCCGCGTGGGGCTCGTCCCCCCGCCGGGTTCAGCCCGGGCCAGGGCCACGCTTGTTTTCACAGTCAACAGAAAACACGCTGTTCTCGCCAATTCTTCACTAATCTTTAAGCAAATACAAAGCTCGGGCACATCTCTTATCCGACCCAGCAGCTCTTTTAAGGTAAAAGTTTATCCTGCCTCCCCGATATCGCTGTAGCCGGGGGAATATTCCAGCCCTCAAACCCGGCGCGACCCAACCCCTCGGCTCTGCAGCGCTTCTGCAAAATCCGGAATCGCGGCCCCGTACGGAGGCAAAACTTCCCGTCGCTGTGGAAAAGCTGCCGGGGTGCAGGGGGACCTTTCTGCCGGGCACCCACCGCCCCGTCCCGCTCCCGAGAGGGGGATTTGCTTCGGAAATGCTTTGCTGCTCGCAACCACCCTTCAGGAAGGACTCCACAAAACTAATACCCGGTGCTGGAATGACCTTTAAAAGGACATAACTAAAAAAAAAAATCCTGGATGGGTGTAATTTTTTACTTCCCCCCTGGGTTTTGAGGCTGTAAAAAAAACAAAAAAGAGGGGAGGGGGCCCCAAAAAAACTGCCACCAGTTTTGCACCGTCTTTCATTTCAGGGGAGGAAACTTCTATTGCAAAAAAAATAAAAAGGGGAGCGAGGCACCCCCGGGGGAGGACGCAGCAGGTTAAGGCGGCGAGGGCAAACGCGGCTACCGGTGTCCGATGGGGGGGAAAAAAATATAGGGACAGTGTAGTTCCCAAATATGCAATTCTATTTTCCCAAAAGCAAACGCAGTTTTTTGTGTAAAAGCAGAAAGTCAGCACTTTTAGCTCACCGCCCTTAACTCAAAGCTGTTTCCATCCCTCCGCCTCGCCACCGCCATCCCGTATTTAGCCGGCCAAACGACGCCTAGGCGGGAATATTTCAAGCCAAGAGAGAGACGGTGTTGGGGGGTCCGTCCCCCCGCGCCGGGGCACCCGCAGCTCCCGCGCCGCTGCCCCCAGCCCCACGCGCTTCTCGGCTCCGAAAAAACCCTGGCTACCCAGGACGCGAATACCAGCTGCTCCCGAGGAAGGGCTGGGAGCGTTATTTTTACGCGTCCCTTTGCGGCCTGTGGTCCGGCATCGGGATCGTAACAGCGTTTACGTGTCTCACCGGGTCGGGGACGACGCGCGGTCGATAATGCCTCCCACGCGAGGAAATGGAAGGGAAAAAACCCAAGACAATAGGAATATAGGGGTATTTCTTTTTTTTTTTTTTTTTGTGCCATGCAACAAAAGCCGCTGCCTGTAAGTGACTGTCGTGAATAAGAGCCCAAAGCAGGTGCTTAGAGAGCAGCTGTCACATAAAAGCCAATATTTAAAGCCATCATGTTTACATTACAATTATATTTACCTTTAACATCTTCTGGGCATTATTAATTTCCTCCGTTATCGCCCGGTTTAAGGTTTTATTTTACCTAACGAGGCTTTCGCCCCTCAGCGGGGTCTCTCGTTGCTGCCCGCCGCCCCCTCGGCGGGGAAGGCGTTGGGAGCAGGCACCCGGGAAGGCGTTTTCCCGGCGGCTCCGTCGCTCCCGGGGCAGCGGGATGGGGCGATGCCGGCGCTGCCCACGCACGCGGGTCCCTGCGGCGAGGCAGCCAGGGGACCGCCGGCCGCGGCCAGGTTTTGGGCCAGGACCCCATCCGAAGGCGCCGGTGTCAAAGCCGATGGGAAGACTCGGGGTCTCGCCCCCACACCCTGGTGGTTTGGTGTTTGTTTGGTTTGGTTTTTTTTTTTCCATGAGAAAAACAGTCCTTGGCGAAGAGGAAAGTATCTTAGGAGCAAGGCAAGTGGGTAGTTTCAAAGGGAGTTAAAAAACACCTCTCCCAAGCCAATGCAAGTCAAAATCCAGGTCCCCCAGCCCGGCACGAAGCCGCCAGCAGCCCCAGGAGCTGGACTTGGTGGTGGCACTTGGCAGAGGGACATTTTCCCCGTCCCTCCCGGGAGCGCAGGGCCTTCGGGACCTCATCCCGCACTGCATTTACCCGCGCACGCACCGCCGAGCCGCCGGGTAATCCCATTAACCTCCCAAACAAGGGCCCGGAGGGGAAGGTGACCGGTGGCTGTCTCTTTAGTGGGATGGAGCAGGAGCGGGCTCCGCAGGGATGCCTCCCCTCCGCAGGGACGGGACGGGGCGAGTGCTGGGGGTGTGAGAGAAGAGGGGGCTCCTAACCCCCCCACGACCCCACAGCGGGGTGGGACGAGGGGACCCAGCCCCTGGAGATGAGGCGGCAACGCCTGGGTCCCCCGCTTCACCGCGCCGCCGGGATGGGATGGGGAACACCAGCACCCCAATGAAAAACCATGCCCTAAACCCCTGTGCCCCGGCAGAACCCCCCCACGGGCATCACATCGTCTCAAAGCACCAAAATCCGCTGCTTTCAGCCCGCTGCAGCCAGCTTCCCGTGAAACGCCGGCTCGGCCAGGACCGGGGGCCCCGCGGGACCATCCAGCCGCCTCTAAATGCACAGTGTAAGTACAGTATATCTCCGTTAAATTATGGGCACTCAGATTAGCATGTCCTTGTCCTTGCTCTGATAAAGGAGCCCAGGGGCTGGGTTAAATTATAGGAGCAAATCAAGCCTTCTTTTGATTCTGACCCTATAGACACAAGAGTCCCAGAGGGTCCCCGTTTTCTTCTGCCCACTTGCCTTTATTTATTGCTAATTTCCCCTACTACAATAAACACGTCCAGGGTCATCTGATCCCCATACTGTTGGCGTTTTGTAGACGGCATAAACCATGATCGGCCGGCGGCATTCCTGCTCCCTGGTTGCTGCGAACCAACAGAAAGTCCTTTATGAACTGGATGGGGAGACAGAGGGTGTCAGAAGGAGCAGGGGCTGCTGAATGGATGGCATTTCTTTCTCCCTTTTCAGAGGCCTCCCTGAATAGATTTGTTACGGGACGGCTCGGACTGGGAACGGGGCAGGACGGAGCCAGGAGCGGTATGGAAATACCCAGCAAGAGGCCGGCTGGCCTTATAGGTCTGAAAAAAAAAACCCCCGTGTGTGTTTGGAAACCAGGGGCTTGTAGGCAGCCGGCGCGGTTGTGCTTATCTGGGTGGGAGAAACTCCCCTGGGAAGGTTTTTATCGCGGCAGGTGATGGGGATGGGATACCTGCGAGCCAGGGCACACCGGGGCAAAGCGACGCACGGCAGCCGGCGCGGCACCAACCGCCACCCTCGGTACGGCTCGTATCCCACCACCCCGTTCCTTCCAGGGCTGGATTTATTTCAGCCACAGAAGAAAAATTCTTATTTGCCTCCTTTTCCCCTTTCGTGGGCTGGGGGAGGCCAGGAAAGGATTGCACGGGGCCGCCTCCGAAACAGGCTTCTGGAGAAAGGGCCACCCAGTCACTCTTCCTCTCAAAACGTCCTTCGAAACGACACTGAACCAGTTTCCCCTTCCCCAAACGCCAAGTAAATCGACTTTCAATCCAAAAAAACCCACCCAAACAAACGGAGCTCTACTTTGAGCTCGGGGTTGACGTTCCCAGCTCGCCGAAATGACTTAGGAGCATAAGTCCCGGTGACTTCCAAGGCTCCTAGGGAACCAGTTTTAAGAGATATTTACATGCCGAGGTGGCCAGTATCCAGGGAGCACTTCCAGAACACCCTGGCACGGCCGCAGACCCCACCAGAACTCGAGACGCCCTTGAGAAATCTGGCCCCTCACTCACTAAAACTTGGGTGCCCAGAAGAACCTGGGGGGGGGTTGGAATTTTCCCCTGTGATAACAAACTTGAGGGATTTTTTTTTTTTTTTGGTTGGTTGGTTTGGTTTGGTTTTAACAAAAGGCCTCTTGGTTTAGGGAACAATCTCTCCCGGCTGAAACGCTGGGAGATACGGAAAAAACAGGAGATTGGGAGGGAGTTTTTAAAAAATTTTAAAACCAGCAGCCTGTTCCCAGCGCAGGTGCTTCCGTACGGCCCCCTCCGCTCGGTTTTGGGCTGCCTTTGCGGCCGACACGCTCGTTGCTAACACATTTCTGGCCCTTGCGCGGGCACCTACAAGCCACGTTGGGGTCGCTCCTCGCCCTCCTCTCCGCGGCTCAGGTCCCGCTGGGATGCGATGGCCGAGCCCCGGCACCACGGGCCACCCCGGAGGCGGCCACGCTCCAGCCGGGAGGTGGCCGGGAGGAGGTTTGGGACCCAGGTGCCAGGGGTAGCGGCGCATTTATGCAACCCCATCTCCAATTCACTCGAACGTCGCCCAAGGAGGGTCAAAAGTTCACGCGAGCAACGCCAGCGCCGTCGAGTTTTGTTTCCTGCTCAGGAAAGCGGGCGAAGGAAGGAACCGAGGAGCAACAAGAAAGAAGAGAGAAATCCAATAAACGCAGGGGTGAGAAGGGAGAGGGGCAGGCGGTGAGAAAAGCAAACAAGGGCTGCAACAAAAGGAGGAGAAAGGGAACGAGAACCACGGAAAGCGAGAGGGTGACAGGTTAGGAGGAGCCGGAGGGGCGGGCGAGGGGCGCGGGGCCGCTTGCACAAGCATCTGAAAAGCGGCCGCTCGTATGCGGCAATGACGTCGCGGCGTTTAAAAGCGTTTGCTGACACTTTTGTCACCCCGAGCCTGTCCTCGGCAGGTGTGACCGCACCGCCGTCGGCTCTGCTCACCTCCGCGGTGGCCGGCGCAGACCTGCGTCCCCAGCCCCGGGGACACAGCAGGGCGCAGACCTGCGTCCCCAGCCCCGCGATCCCGGGGATGGGCCCATCCACCTTCCTTAGGAGTTTTCAATTCTTTCCTGCAGCAGCCCTTAAGGAATCTGACACGCAAACGGAAAAGGGTGAACTTTTGGGGACAACCTGGTTGCTTTTGGCATGAAACAGAAACCTCATCGCTTCCCACCACCCGCGTCCTCCCACGGACCGAGCTCCCCGCTCCCACCACCCACGGCCAGGGCGGACGTCTCCAAGGCGCGGGACGTCCGCCCCCTCCTCTCCGTGCACGGGGAAGACTTTGCGGGAGCACATCGTGTTCCCGGCATCGCTCGGGGGGTGGGGGTGGGGGGGGAAGCTCCGCGCTTCCTCCCTGGCCCCCCGCCAGCCAGGCGTCCCTCTTTCACCTCCCCGCCGAGACCGGCCTCCCGCTGGCACAGACACCGGCTGCTTCTCGGGTTCGCAGGGCTGGGAGGGTTCGGAAGAAGAGGAGAGCGTGCCCCGGCATGCGGGCGGGCTCCAACGGCACGCTCGCGCGCCTCGGAGGGGGGAACAAAGGCTTTACGGCTCTCGCACGGCACATGGCGGAGCCCCGCCGGTGGCCTTCCCCACGCTCTCCGGCGACCTTGGGTCTTTATTGTTTCTGAGAATGGACCCTTTATAGGCTCCAGATGGAAAGTGTAAAATTAATAACCCCTGGTTGGCAAACGCCCATATGTTTGCCACCTTCTCCCGAGATACAAGTTGTTTATAGTGACATTTATTTAATGCAAATTAACATATAAATGAAGATACATGGCTCTTCCTAGAGACTTGCAGAAACTGCTTCGCGCTGTGTTGTTGAAGCCCATCACGTGCAATGATATCACCGAGGGGAGGGGGCTATAAAATAAATCAAAACATTTTGCTGGGCCGAGTCCCTGGGCTGCAAACCCCCAGACCCCTCCTGCCACCCGCCCCAGACCTGCCTGGGAAAGCACCTCACGGAAGCAAACGAAAGATGTGATTTTTGATTTTTTTTTTCTTTTTTTTGAGCTTATTACTGACTTTTCTTCCATTCTCAAGAGACCGCAACAACTTGTTTACCAAAACCTAACTCCTGGCCTAAAGCTGCAAGGAAACGCGGTTTTGTTGCCTGATTTTCAGAAAAAAAAAAAAAGTCTCCAGATCTATAGGAGAGGTTTCCTTTGAAATAACCTCAGCCTTTTTTTTTTTCCCCCGTTCTTTCCAGCCAGGAGGAATTTCGCCAGCCTCCTGCGAGGGCCCTTTTCTTTAACAATATATACCCAGCCAGCCCGGGAGGTGCTAATTGCTTTTTATCTAAATGGACTGTTTCTCCTCATGCCACCAGTGCTTTCGGCGGTGGAAGGAATACAATACATTATCAAGGAGCCAGATACATGTGTACAAAGGCTATTTACTTGTAGGAGGTTAAAGTTACCGCACAAAGCGAGCCAGCCTTGCAAAGGTACCCTGTTACCTAGTGATGGACGAACCACCGAGAGAAGAAAGGTCCGAAGGCGGCGAGCAGATAAGAGCTTCCAGGCCTTATCTGAGCCCACGGGTCCCTCCTGGAGGCGCAGCCACCGGGACCTGCCTGCGGAGCGGCGGGTTCCCAAGGTCTCAGCCCAAAGCAGAAGGCTCGGTGCACCTAGGGATGACCGCCCGGGATCGGGGCGGCATCGGGTCCGCCCGCAGCTCTCGGGCTGCCGCGCGGAGCCGAGCGCCTGGATGGGGCTTCGGTCGCGCCGGGGCGGCGACAGGCACGGTCTCTGCAAGCCGTTTGGGTGCCGTGGGACGTTTCAGCCCTCCGCTGCCTGCCCGTGGTGATGTCCTCCCCTCGAAGCGGCGGGAAAGGGGCTCGGAGGAAGGCAGGGACGAGCCTGCGGGGTGGGAGCAGAGGGGCAGGGTGGCGTGAGCCGGGCACAGCAACTTCTGCATAACCCCCCCCCCCCCCGGTTACATCCCACTTGTCCGCCCATGACCTTAGTTAAACCAGCGCAAGTTTCTTAATTCAGAGCCAGCCTAAGCCTTTAAAAACTGTTGACTTTCCAGAAAAGCAGGAAGCGGGTAAACACGGCAATTGGCTGCTCTTTCCACTGCCCACATGTCACCATAAGGCAGGGGAAAAGAAATTCTATTAGGCTTTTATTTAACATGAATTTGAATGTATTCCAGGTCACTGATCACATAAGCAATCATGATATGGGTAATAAAGAAGTTCCTACCATACCTTTATTTGCTTTCTACCTGTAATAAATCTTTATCACACACCACGCTGATTGCAACAGTATCGCTTCCTTTCCTCCCCCCGGCCTTTTTTTATAGAGCAGCAAAAAAAAAAAAACCAAACTCGATCCATCTGCAAGCACACCCCAAACCCTCTGCTTTGCCACGCTGCCGAATGGCTCGGGATAGGAGAGCGCTCGGGGTCACGGCTCTTTCCCAAAAGGCCTGCTGCCAGGGATATTGCAACACCCGGGGTGACTTTCCCCAGGTCCCCCAGCCGGAGCGGGACCACCCCGCGCAGGTTGCGGAGCTCAGCGTGCCGCCTCGCACCCTGCGCCCATCCCTGCCCGCCTCCGGGCTCCCCCCGGTTCCTCCGCGCCCTCCCCGGGGTGCAGATCCCGAGATGAGGTAGAACATCTCCCCCCGCCGCGGTCACGGGGATTCGCGGCATCATCCCCCCCGCGACGCGGTGTCTCCCCCTTCGCCCTCCCACACCTCGAGCCCTGCGAGAGGCGGGTGCTGCACCCCACTCACGCAGGTACCCCCCCACGCAGGGGAGCGGCAGCCAGCCTCACGCTCCCCTGGCTCCGCCGGTACCCGAGGCGAGGAGCCGCTTGGCTGAAGGAGGGTTTGCGTCACCTCCCCGTGCCCTCCTGAGGACCGACTTTGCGAAGAGTCATCGCCCTTGTCCCCAACAAGCCTTGGGGCGCGCTTGGGTGGGTACAGATGGGTTCGAACCCAGGAAGCCCCCAGGAATCTCCCCGCGGGCCCCGGCTGGGCACAGAGATCAAGCCCCCTTAGCGCCCGCAAGCACATCATGGGGCAAAGCCGAGAAAAGCCCACTCCGAGGGTCTATGGCCACAAGGACCCAAGAAGAAAGTGGTGATGTTGAAAGCTGTATCAGCCGCTCTTCTGCAAGAAGGAAAATGGGATCTGCTTCGTCTTTGCATGACGCTGGGCAACGCTAACCTGCAAGCTTGCTTAGGAAGCGATCGTGAAAATGGCTTTATAAAAGATCCGAGCGACGACCCTGTGCCAGAGCAGTCCAACACGCCCCAGACCGAAGATTTTCTCCATCGGGAGACTTTTTTTTTTCCCTTTCTGTAAACCAAAAGCAGTGGGTCAAAGGGAAATCTGGTCAACAGACTTCCAGAATCCCTCTGATGGAAGCAGAGGATTTACAGCTGGCACCCAGCTCTGTCAAAAGCGCCCGCAAGCGAGGTCGCGGCAGCACTAGAATGGCAGCACAGATCAGAAAGAGCTTGGCAGAAAAATGACGGAAGCGGAGGACGGGCACACGTCAGCGTGCTGCAAGGTTCGGTACCGGCAGCGCGCGTCGGCGGCGAGCCGCGGCACACGCAGCGGCGAGACGAGGTCCGCGGCGAGCGGGCGACCCGCGTTCGGCCGCGCGAGGTAACGGGCGAGACGGGTAGACCCGAGCCCTGCAAGCGGCTCCCTACAAACTGCCTAAACTCGGTGTGAAGGAAAGAAGGTACCGCAGCTGCAAAACTGCACTCGACGGGTAGCGACCAAAACCAGCTTAATTGCTGCTGGAATAGAGAGGGGGGAAAAAATAACTAGAAAAAAAGAGTAAAAATCGAAGACACAGCAACTATTCAGGATGGAAAGGGGGCCCAGGAGGGGTTAAACTCTACCTGCGCATCTGCTACAGATGGCAAGCCAGACATTCGTCTTCGGCCCCTCCGAGCACAGAAAGAGGGGGGCATTCAGCGACGCTGGAGGGACGCAAGGAAGCGTCCGGGCGTTTTTCTGTGATACCAGGAAAATCCATTTCGATGAATTCTACAATCAACCCAAAAACTCATAAAATGCCGGACGTCGCTCTCGCTAAGCAAGCACCACGATCTCATTAGAAACAACAGATTTTCCCAAACTAGGGAATATTTAGCCCTTCAAAAAATACGTAAAGAACTCAAAAGCCAGAAGTTACGACAAACCGCTCCCATAGCTTCTTTTGAATTTTTGCTGGAAAACAAGGTTCCAGCACCAGCAGATTGGGTTGGAGAACAGAATTGCTTTTAAGCTTCTCCTACAACAGCCGTGCAAAGCCCCAGCCCAAATTCCAGGTTGGGAAGGCTCGCAGGGGGAAGCTGTCGGCAGAGGACCCCGTCGCGGATGGCGCCGGGCTCAGGCTCCGGTCTCCCCCGAATTTCCAGAGTCCAGAGGTGGGATGCGCCTCGGATCCCGAGGTCCGGGGTGCCTCGGAGGGGCCGGCACCTGCGCAGGCAGGACAAAGTTTTCCCAGTCTCTGCGTCCCCATTTCTAACTCCTTCAGCAAACACAAGCGGTTTCCCGCTCTTCCCAGCATCCCGCTTTCTGGATCCCGTTCTCCCTCGGCCCTTCCTGCTTAATCCGTCTCATTTGGATGATTTGCATCCAAGTCTCCCCAATTTTGTCCTTTCCTTCTCGAGCACGGGATGTTAGTTCCTGCTAATACAAGGGCATCCATCGCCTTCATCTTTTCCTATTTAATGATATTTATCCATCATCGCATGGGAGAGAAATTGGCTGCAGCTCAATTTGGCAAAATAAATTGGTACCGGTTCAAGCATAATCTCACTAAATACACAGATTTTAATTCCCCCCACCCCCCCGAAGTGAACTACGCTGCATCTGCAATCATTGTCCTTGGTACAAAACCCGGCCGCCGGTTTCCAACTCCCGCGTTTTTCGCTGCTTGCAGAAATCCCCTTTGGGATGGAATTTTCTCGCTCGGCGCCGCGGGGCGCTTGACGCGCAGCGCAAAGGCGGGTTTGCAGCCGCGCGGTTGCTCGGACGGAGCCTCCGTCCGGCAGCTGAACCGCGGCGAGACCTCGCCGGCCTCACCGCGCTTTCGCGGCAAAGACTCAACGCAAGCCCCGAGGAAACTCTTGGACGTCGCGGATCTGAATCCTCCTCCCTTCGGGGGAAGTCATCCCGTCTTCGGGAGCCAACCTTTCCTCCGCAACCGTAAAAATCGAGGGAGCTCCAGCTGCGCAACCGTGGCATCGCACAGCCGACCCCTTATCACCCCGTTGCGTTTGGCAGCCCCCTTGGGGGGTCCGCGAATTATCCTAGCCCCTCTCCTGCCGTTAGCTGGCAGAGTCGGCGGAGGCTGCCGGCCGGATTACCCGGGCCCTGAAAGGCCGCAAATCCCTCCTTTGGAAAGGCAGGACGCTTTACTCCTCCTTCAAGGGCCTGAAGAGGAGGCAGCATTTAAATGCAATAGCACAGCTCGGGTACAATTTCACCCCTGTCGGCGTTAATTGCTTGAATATCAGGCAGGCTGATATAGTGATTATTTGTAGACATTTATACCATCCCAGACCTTTTTTATATAACTTTATTTCATTTTCTGCTGTTTACCCAAAGCGCCTTTATCATCGCACGCTGATAGTCTGTTCTTTATTGCCCCAGTGTGATTGCAAGGAGCCTAAGCATAGCGCAATAACACACATATATAAATATTTGAACAGGAAAAGAAAGTCTGTCCGATTTGCGCTATGGAAGGAATAAATTAAAACAAATAATACCACTAGAGGGACCTTCACTCTGAGCGGCGGCACCGGGGAGGTCGCAGGCCGAGGCGTAGGTCCCAGCAAGCGCTGGCAAAGCCCCCCCGGCCACCCCCGGCCCGGACCCCTTCCCTTCTGCCCCCGGCGTATCCGAAACCGCGGCCGCGGCACCCCGCGCATGTTTGCAGGACTTGGTGTTTGCCGAGGATCACTAAAATAATTCCACTTGAGCACAATAAACGCGTTTTGTTTTTGCGGTTAAAGACCTGAGTAGTTTTAATTAGTTTACTCAGGTCTTTCGCATTCGGTCCCCACGCAGCGCCGCGGGTTCAAAGCGGAGCCTTTCTGTGTGGTTTTTTTCCCCCTTTTCTTCTCTTTTCTTTTCTCTGCCTCCCCCTCTTTTAACGCTGCGTGTGAATAGTCGAAGACAGGGGCGAAAGACGCCGGACTTAGAAAGTAAAATCTCCAGGAAGGAAAAAATGGAGGCAAACACAGGAGCTAATTTAGGCAGGCATAGCTGGTGGTGTTTGTGGTTGTCCCTGACAGCGCTGCTGACTCGAAAGCACCTGTGTTTGCTCACTAGCTTTCCCCAATCTGCTAGAAAATGGCCCGAGCATGTCACATGGCAGCGAGATAGTCCGAGCGCCATGGGAATAAAAAAGCCTGAGCTTTTAGCGGAGTTAATCATTAATGCGCCTTTTCTTTGTCCCATTCAGGAGTGCTGACAAGCGCTTTGATATTTCATATTTGCCATCAGGTCAGCGGCAGCCATACCCAGGTACTAATGAACAGCCTGGCTCGCGCCTCCCCGTTTCATTGCCCGCCTGCAGATTTCCTTTCACCTGCCCTCAGCTCCCCGGGCATATGCCTACGTGTGCGCATACACCCACGCGCATATATATATATATATATATATATATAAAACACCTCCTTTCCAGCTGGGTCGGGCTCCCAGCGGGTCCGAGCCCACGCGGGAGAGCGGCCGTGATTTTACGCCAGCAAGCGCACGGCTTCCTCCGCTCCGACCTCGGACCCTTTCAGCCTTGCTTTGGGGTAAAACACAGGGCTAGCAGGTTTGGGGCGCGAGCCAGCCCCGAGCGGGCAGCCCATACGCTCCGTATCGGCCGTCTGAATACGGCGCTTTGTATTTCTTAGCAGCTGTCAATTTGCGTGCGTGCATGCGCGCGCTTCGGGGTTGAGCAAATAATCCCTCGCGAATAATGTATGGATGGGGAGGAATGCAGACCGCCTCGCTCCGCTCCTCTCCTCCTCCTCCTCCCCCCCCCCCGGTGTCACCGAGGGGCTTGAATATTTTCTGCATCGCATTTCTTTTTCCAAATTGTTTGCCGAGGGCCTGATTCTTCCAGGTGCCGGGGAAGGAGGGCACGGGGTTTAGGACCTCGCCTCTTGAGGACGTGGTTTAAGAGGGGAGCAAATGGTCTCCCTTCCCAGGCCGGCTGACAAAGGCGCCAGCGGCCGGTTCTGCTTTCTCTAACTTAGCAAATAAAACGCATTCGTTTGTGCCGGCTTTGACCAGAAACCCCCATTCCGCAGCGTAGAGGACAGGCAGGTCTGCAGGCCCCCGTAAAGCTGCTGGGCGGAGGTGATTTGTGCCCGCTTCGACGAGAATCACAGTCAAACTTCAAGGTGCTTGAACTCTTCCCTTGACTCCGTCAAGCCCTGACGGCACGCTTTGCTCAGCCGCCCCGAAAGCGGAGCCTGCCAAACCCCCGCGGTGACGGCGGGGGAACCGCGCCGAGGGTCTTCCCAGTGCTTTGTCCCCCCGTTTATAGGGGCCAGATGCGAACGCCGGACTGCCAGCCCCCGCGCTCCCGGCTGGAAAGCTTTCGCCACCCGTGCCCGACTCGCCCTGCAGCCGACAGCCACCCGTGGGGCGGCCCGGCCGACGTTACGGGAGCAAATCAGCGCCGTTAACCACGGCTGCACGTAAGAGAGCCCCGATACTGCATTTGAACGCGGGCGGGTAGGAAAAGCCCCCGCTCAGCCAGAGCACGGAGAAGTGCCCCTTCTCCCTCCGCAGCTATTTCCAGGCTCGGACACTCCATGCCTTGAAGGACTTCGTGCAGTGAGGTTCTCCTCTCGCACCCCTGCCGATGGAGAGGGTATCAAATGCCAGACCTAACGAGCAATTAAAGGATTCCTTAGCTTTTTGGTCCCCCGTTGCGGTCCCACCGCTTGCCCTACCTAACAGCGGGGCTTCCCTGAGGAGGTCCTCTCAGCCCGGCATCCCACCAGGGACACCATGAGGGCTCTGGGGTTGTTCGGGGTCAGACGTGGCCCGAGCACCCCGTTCCCTCTCCGTCACCCAGAGCTTGCACCCCCTCAGCGAGGACAGGAGAGCGTCGTTGCTCGAGCACAAGCTACGGAGAGTGCTTCTCTCCAGACCATCCTCCTGGCAAGAGGAGACACAGGAGCTGCGCTCAGGAGACGCAAGGCGGCCGAGAAGTTTCTACTTGAGCAGGTTTTGGCTCAGGGAGCCCTGTCACCACGTTCCTCGTGAACTTGGCACACCCCAAAGCCACCAGAGGAATGTGGGGCTGGGCCACCAGCTCCTCATGCCAGGTTTTTTTTTTTTCAGATCAAAGAGGAAACTCCCTTAAATGTCATAGATTTGTAAAGGCCAGCTAATGGTGACTCACAGAGATAAAGTTCTCAAGGACATTGAAGGAGCCTGGAAGCCTTGGTACCATGGGCTTCCTACGGGACTGAGCCACGTCTGGAGAAGTTGCCAAGGTCACCGATATCCAGAGAGCACCCCACCACTGTCTTAGGTCTCCAGTGCCTCATGGGCTGAAACTCCTCATGTGATGAGGCACCTGCACCATTAATTCCGCAGGTGACGTGGGTGTTGGATGTACCGCTGGGCTCAGAGGGGGACTTGTAGGCTCAGGTGAGGGAAGAGCGCGTGTAAGAACATAAGCATCACCCAGTCTTGTCCGAGCAGAGGAACAAATAGTCCATATGTGGCCTTTCAGTAGCAAATAATAGATATCTAGGGAAGAGTAGGACAGACTACATGCAGTGATATTTGTCCTGAGCGCTCGTCCTCACATCTAGAGATTCCAGTGGCCGAGAGAGAGGGGACAGATTTTGTACGCAATAGCCCCTGTAAATACAACCAATCCCTTTCTAAACACGTGTACCTATAGCACCAACACGTGCCCCTACAGCATCCCGCACGAGTGCCTCAGCCCGAGCGATCCCTGGCGCGAGAGCCAACGCGCCGCGGTCTGTGTCAGACGCCTGGGGACACATCCCGAGCCCAGAGCGAGCCGAGGGCAGCGCCAGGGTCCACAGCCAGATCTCCCAAAAACCAGGTAAACGTTGCAGCCCCAAGGCCACCGCCAGCTTCGATCTCCACCTTTTGAAACGCCCGGGGACGTACGGCTATTTTGCGACGAGAGCCTAGCAGAACGGCTACGATGAAGAAGGCAACTTAAAGTACTCTCGGGGAGCCGAGAGCTGGCTTGGAGCCCTCGGAGGCGGTAAAACCACCCCTGCACACCGGTGAGGCCAGGGCTTGGAGGGCCCTTCTGTCCCCGAGAGACGCCTGCGCGCTCACATCGCAGCCAAGGGCTCGCGGGCAGCGGCGCCGAGGTTTGGCGCGCTCCAAGCCGCGGCTCCTACGGCCCCGGCCCCCGGAGCTCGGTCAGGAGCGGTCCCTTCAGCCCCTCGTGCTTATTGACTCCTTCGCTTTCACCTTTTTGAAAACAGCCGAGTAAACTCGAGGATTTCCAAGTCCGGGCGCTACGCCACGCGGGGTAGGACGGAGAGCCCCGCCACGGAGGACGAAACCCGGCGTTTGCTGCTACTCACGGTCACCTCTCCCCACCTTGGGGGACCACGCGGGCACCTCCTCCTCCTCCTCCTGCTGCTGCATCCCAGGTGGGCGAGGACGCCTGGGCCCTCTTTGTAGGGTGGGGCTCTGCAGGATTGGCCAAGGGGAGGGTGGGAAGGGCTGGGCCCGTGTTTCCACTCCCTTCTGCAAAGCCCCGGCACCGTGGAGGTGGGAAGGGGCTTCTGGCCCGTCGCCCGGCCAGCCCGTAGCTCCCCGCGTCCTCCTGCCCAAGGCTGGCAGTGGCGTTGGGTTGGAAGCTCCTGCTTTGCTCCGTTTTTGGGGTGCTGCGGCTTGCTCTGCTCCGAGTTAAAGCTTTCAGAGAGCTAGGGGAAAAGTTTTCCTTGCTTTCTGCCGGCTTTAGCTCGGAGCGGGCTACGTCTCCCGGCTGAGAACGCCGAGCCGGGCTCCGCTGCGAGGGAGAGCCCGGCGGTTAATGCGAGGCTGGAACAAGGAGGCAATGTGCGTTGCAGGCAGGGACCTGGGGGCTCGCCATCGCGCTTCTCAGAAACGTGGAAAAGGAGTTAACGTGGAAAACGAGTTGGCCGTGGCGTAGGAGCAGCCCCCCGGGGAGAAAATCCAGGGTGCTAAAAGGCTCTTTAATCCGGTGGGGAGAAGATAAATGGGAGCCAGTCAGCGGAACCTGCTCCCAGGCATACCCAAACTGGAAGCGGAGCGTGGCTTTCTAGTAGCACGAGTGATTAATTAGCACGGCAGACTAATTATGGTCCTCTCCGGCCACAAAGCTCTAATCTAAGAGGCGTTCTTAATGAACTCCCGAGGCTGCGATTGGACTTCTAGGGTAAATCACTTACATTTTAACACAGACGTAGGAAACTGCTCTCCGAGTTAGCAACCAAAGCTCATTCATAATTGCTTGTTTAAATATTTTTCCTTCTTCATCGCTGCAGTCAATTTGCCGTGTGCATCCTATGCAGAGGTGAAGCCAGCCAAAAAGGAAGCTTTCCTGGAAAAATAACAAAGGTACTTTCAGCCACAGAAATCCCCATCTCGAATCCAAACAGGGAAGCCTCTGTCCCTTGCCAGCGTAGGCAGGGTTTCCGCCTGCCTGTTATTTGACATAGCAGAAGAGTTAGCTTAGGCAGGGGCAGGGGAAGGGGCCGCTTCTCCCGCTGCAGGGTGGAAATCCTTGTCTTTCTAGATGCTCTTTCCGAGCCCAAGCCTCGCGCTCGGCGCTGACGGGCTGTTTGTCAGTCCCCGCGTTTCCTCGCGAGGACGGACGATAGCTGCAGGCAGCGGGAGCGCCCGGGGAGCAGGCGGCGGGCCCGGCCGGCGGCGGCTGCCTGGCGATGGCGAGCTGCGCGGAAAAGCCCTGTCGCCCCCGTTAGCCGCTTCGTTTTGACCGGAGGAACGGAAAGCCCGGTTCCTGAAACTGGGGGCCCGGTTGCAATCGTCCGACCGTTTGCCGTGAATGCGCGGTTATGTCACGCGAGTTTGGGGCGCGAAGGGAAGGGGGGTGAGGATGCTCAGCTTGCCCCCCTGCTCGCCCACGCACGGTAGGCTGCATCCGCAAAGGAGAGGGCACGTCCCGCCCGGCTCGGGAAGGGACGTGTCCGCGGCGTGCTCAGGATCAGCCCCCTCAGCGCCAAAAACGATGCCGAGCCCGCAAATGAATCTGAACCCTTCCTAGCGTTGTGAGTGACCTTCTTGGTGACCCAGAGCCACTCGGTTAACCCCTCGTGATAATGAGATAATGAGAGCCTCCGATGGGTAAATATGCAATTACAGGGGCTGCGTCAAGAGGGCAGGGGTGGCCGGGCAGCGGCCGCTGCGGCCCGTCGCGCCCGCGGGTAGTCCCGGCCACTCTCCGGCTCCATTAACGGGGAAGAAAAGCATCTTTGCCCCCGTGGCCAGGCAGGCCAGAAGGAGCCGCGCGCTCGGATCGGTGGCCAGCAGGTACATCCGAGTGAGTCAGCGGGCCGGGCGTGTTTGCTTTGCTATCTCGTATTATTAATAAGGAGCTGGACGTTTCCCACGGCGCTCATTACAGCCAAGAGAGAGGGGAGGGCGAGTGGCACAGACGTGCTGCAGGAATGCCCTGGTTTTGCTCAAGTAAAGGTTTCAAGCTCCTTTCTGCATTGGGAGGGGATGTACATGCTGTCGGTGAGATCGGGGGGCTTCAGAGGGGGAGTCACGCAGCTGCCCCCTCCATCCCACAGCACCATGCGCTGATTCCCACCCACTTGCTGGGGCCTCCAGATCCCACGTGTCCCCTCTCCTTCACCCCCTGGGTCTGGGAAGAAAGGGCTTGGCTCATTTTCAGGAAAGCCAGGCAGGCACCCATCATCTTTACGTGTGGCACCAACGTTTTCGTGGCAGGCCCCTTTCAGAGGGGACGTTTCACAGGCTCGAGGGGACGCGGAGCTGGTGTGTGAGTGCTGGGGCATCTCTAGGTGATGCTTGTGACCTGCCACCCCTCTGTCATGAGAACCGGGCAGCGCAAATAAAACACTCAGGTGCTGGTTTTGAAATAACTCGGCGCTTGGTGCTTGGGTGGACCTCGGTGCCACGAGATACGGCTGTGATCAGAGGTACGAATGACCTTCCGTAACGCTTGCAACGCCACCAGTCACGGAGAGCGGGTCCGTCAAGGGTGAGCAAGCACCAGGAGCCACCGACGTCTTGTTAGAAAGCCTGCAGCAGCACACAAAATAGCTTAGAGACCCCCCTCGGCACGTGGGGATGGAAGGGACGGGAGCTGGGGGACCCGGGTGGGTGCCGGCCGCCCGCCCTCCCCGCCGGGGCGGCTGGCTCCCTGCTGCGCAAACACGGCCGGGCGAGATAAGGCGTGTGTGCACAGCACTCCGCCAGGAATTCGGGGCCCGGCCCCCCGCCGTGGCCGCCTTCCCACCAGCCACCTTTGCCCGGCTCGCTCCCCACACCCCTCCGTGCAGCCGGGACGGCCTCGCGCCCCCTCGCTCTTCAGGTACCCGTCGGGGAGGCACAGGGATGCTCCCGCCGCAGCATCCCCGCCACGAGCCGTGGTGCCGGGGCGATGCAGGAGCTGACGTGGGACATGCAGCCTCCCCCCGGCCCCCCCAAAAAAAGCCGATGAGAACGTGAGCATCCACGGAGCGGGAGGGAGGCGGGATTCGCCACGCCGCGTTTGGGTTTTTAGGATGGGTGCAGGTAGCGGGGATGAGTCACGCTGACGGCGGGCAAACACGGAGCCCGGCTTCCCCGTCAGCGGCACAAATGCCTCCTCGCCCTCCCGCCGCCCCAGCGGAGGACTCGCAATAATAAAGGCCGGTTTTAAAATTAATATAGTGATACCTAGGAGATTAATCTTCCCGATAAGCAGACAGCAGCGTGACTGAATAGGCCCGTGGTTCAAACAAAGGTTTCTGTTGAGCAGGACCAGGTAAAAGACGGATGGTTTGTTAAACATTGCCAGCATACTTTGCTAGTGCCATTCCCCGGTCACAGCTAATGGCAGCCGGGGCATTGTGCGGCAGATGCACTTGCTAATTTCAGCCAACTTAAACCCTATTTCTTATCTTTGTTGGTCTTGCTGAGATGAAGGTGGTTTCAGGGTTTTTGAATGCACTACACTCGCGCAGGGAAAACATTCCTGACGGTCTCAAGATGTAAAAAAAAAAACACCCACCCAGCGTGGCTGGCCGGAGAGGAGCAGAGCGGGGGCCGCTGGCCCAGGGGCTCCCCGGCTTTCGCAGCAGAAGCCATTTGGGGGTGGCGGCGCTGCCCCACGCTTCGCCTTCCCCCTGCCAAGCGCATTAGGCAAGGTCCAAGGAGTGCCCGAAATGTGTTGAGCAACCTGGACTTCGCCCCAGCCTCTCAACAAGGGCTGTTCGTCCTCCCCGGGTGGCTGCTGCGCCTTCTACCCGAGGGCCCGTCCCGTGGAAGCAATTCTCCCTAAAAGCCGGGAAAAAACCCCATGGGACCAAAATGGGCTCTGCAAACAAAATCACTGCACAACCTCTTTCTTATTTCCCCAGCAGTTCCGCAAGCGAAAGCGCTCGCTGGCCGGCTCTACCCGGGGAGGCTCGGGCAGCAAAACCGGGGCAGATCGCATCAACTTCTCTGCTTCTTCATCAACTTCTCCGCTTCTTCCCTCCCCACGTCGCCCACCAGACATTAAACACTAAAGAATGGTGTGTCAGGGCCACTCGGGTGCTCTTCAGCATCCATTATCATCACTCCAAAGGTCTCTGCGGCTCGCACCTATGTAAGAGCTCCATCTATTTTGATTTCCACCCAGACGGGGTTTCTGGTGTCGCCCTGTCTGCGCGTCCCTCCCCTCCTAACCCTTGAACTCCTTGGCTGGTTTCAATCAGATTTGTCAAGACAATAGCTGTCTGGAAGCTCATTAAGTCCGTAGGGGGGGTTGTGGACATAGGCATCCGTGCGCGGGCAAGAGGCTGGGGGATGGCCGCGGGGTAAAATCCCCCCGCCCGGGACCCCTCTTCCCTCCCAGGAGAGCAGGAGCGCATCGCCCCGCCGCCTGAGATGCTCCCCAGGTTTTCCCCCTCACTTTTTGAGGCAGTTTTTCCCCTTCCTTTGAATCCTTCTCGGCGTTTTTCCCAAAATCGGCCACTTGCAATATCTCTTTTTTCCGTAGCAGGGCAGCGGGGATACCTAGGGGGGGTGAATAATGGCATTATAACACTTTTTGTTACTCTCTGAGGCACCTTAGCAGTGCTGAGTCACAGCGGGGGATTAGGACAGCTGCAGGAATATGAAATCCTTGGCGGGGCTGGGCCGGCGGGCTCTGCCAGAGGCGGCAGGCGGGCAGGCAGGCAGATTTCTGGAGGCTGGGACGGGGCCAGGAGCCGGCGGTGCCTTGTGGGAGGCATCCCTGCCGGGCAGGACCTACCCGGGCTAACGCAAGCCCGGTCACGCGCGGCGCTGGGTGTTTCCTGCATGGCACGGTAACCCACGGAGGAGACGCGTGACCCGTCCTCGCTCCCCCGGGTATTTCCTCTGCACCCCCCTACACCTCGGGCCAGATCCAGGGTGCCTAAACTTCACGCAAGCCTGGCGGTGCCGCCGGCTCAGGTACCCCAGATGCCCGGAGGCAGCCGGGAATTACATGTAGGCTGTCCAAAAATCCCGAGAAAAAGATTTCTTCTTCCCCAAAGGTTAGTTGATAGTATTAGTATTAGTATTAGTGTTAGTATTAGTATTAGTGTTAGTATTAGTATTAGTGTTAGTATTAGTGTTAGTGTTAGTGTTAGTATTAGCATTAGTATTAGTATTAGTGTTAGTGTTAGTATTAGTATTAGTGTTAGTATTAGTATTAGTATTAGTGTTAGCATTAGTATTAGTATTAGTGTTAGTGTTAGTATTAGCGTTAGTGTTAGTATTAGCGTTAGTATTAGTGTTAGTGCTAGTATTATTAGTATTATTAGTATTACTAGTATTATTATTATATTCTTATTGTTACTGTTGTTATTACTACTGTTGTTATTATTATTTTGGTATTGGAGCAGAAGCCCCTCCATACGGACACAAACTGGCCTTTGTTTGCATTTTGTCAGGGGGGTTTGTTCGGCTCCTCCGAAACGGCTGGTACCGGCGGCCGCCAGCCCCCGGGTGCGGGGGGCCGGGTGACGAGGAGCTCTGACCCGGCTCAGCCGTGGCACGGGCTGCTTCCCCTTCTCACCTATAGGCTTCAACTTATAGCAGGGAATGACGTTTAACCGAGCGACGTGCACGTGTATGGGCACACGTCACGGGGTGCTGCTCCGGGCTGGCCAGCTCGCCTCGTGTAGCTGCTCCGTGAAGTATCCGCGGTTTGGCTAACCACCGCCTCTGGAAAAAAAAACAGGAAAGTGTCTGACGAGGGTCTTTTCTCCCCTGTCTCCTCTACCGCTCGTCCCAGCCGTGCTTCCCGGGGAAAATGAGCGGAGGCGAAGCGACGCGTGCTTGCTCCTGCCCCGTCCCAGCACCGCCTGCAAACGGGACGCATGGGATGGCTTGACGCGAAGAGCGGTTGATGCTATTTCAGCGCGCCCTCTTCATCACGGCGTGCTTCTCCCACCGGTCCCCCCATGGCGTCTGCGGGAGCCGCCCGAGCCCGGGGGACGAGCCCTCCAGGAGCGAGGTGACCCGAGGAAAGGACCAGTGTGCCCCAGCGCAGCTCGGCCCCGGCTCGGCGAAGCCTGTCCCCAGCCCCAGGCGAGGGGTCCGCGGGGGCCGGGGCCGGGTGCCAGCAGCCCGGCGGGACGCGGCCGCCCCGGTTTGGCGGGTGGGCGAGCCCTGGCACCGCTCGGGCGGTGGCGGAGATGGTGCCTTACGCCAAAGCACCTTATCTCGTGGCAGAGAAACCCGCGGCAGAGCCGTGCTGGCAGCGTGTTCCTGCCAGAGGCATTATATTCCCTTTGAAAAAAAAAAAAAAAGACAGAAGAATTCAATTGCCAAATATATTGTTCCGGTAACTGTAACAGAAATGACTCTGGCTCTTGCCAGGTTACAAAGCTCCTGTTAAGGAGCTCCTGCCGCGTTGCAGTTAATGCCTATTGTTATCGCGGAGCTCCCGTTCAGGATCACCCCGCTTTGAAGTAGGTGAGGCGGGCTCCGCTCTTTCCTCTTCGCTTCGCTTTTGGTTCTCCCCCCCCCGAAGCCCCAAGTCTACGGTTTAGACTGGAAGCAGAGCCTTCAGAAGCAGCGGGGAAATTTGGCAGGCATCGACAGACCCCCTCCCCTCGCCCCGAATTTGTGCTGCAGGGGCACGAGGGGATGACAAGCAGCGTTGGCTCCGGTTAGGGACGCTCTGGGGTTTGCTTGTCGGCTTTATTTCTCGGTTTGGATGGCTCAGACAGGGGCGGGGAGTGCCTGCGCTACCGTGAGGCGTCAGCGCGATGGATGCAGGAGGGTCAGGGAGCTGCTGAGCCCCAGAGCCGGGGTCCAGCCGGGCCGGGAAGCCTCCAGCGGGGCCACGGGGATGCTGTCCCCACCCCTCTCCCGGTCAGGAGGGTTCCTGAGCCAGGCGCGGGGTTTCCAGTCACTACCCTGCGCTGGATCCCCCCTCCGAGCAGTCGCACGACTGTCCCTTGAGCCCGGGTCGCCCCCCTGCCCCCAGGGCACCCCTCGGGAAGGAGCTGGGGCAGAGCGGGTCCACGATCCGCAGCCGAGCCCGCGGACTTTCTCGCCGATGCTCCTTCTCCCGGCTTATGGATTTTATCCAATTTAAATGGCAAGGATTTAAAATGCCACCTGAGTTAAAAGGACCTGATTAAAACCGTAGCCTCATCATATTTCTTAAACATGCAGTTGCATTGCTGTATTTACATTAGTGTCAACTTTAATTTAAATTCTGCATAACTATATTTGCTCCCCTAAATTCATTCGCCGGGAACACAGCGCAAATTACTCTGCACTAACTGCACTTTCTCTTTGTCTATGGCGGAGTGGTTTGGAAATTAGCACCGTAAGTGAGCGGTGGGAAGTGTCATTCCGCCTCTTTAATGTCTCATTAATTAACCCGTCTGGGCCGGGAGCAGATGGATGCCCCGAGGTGGGCGAGATGCCGGCCCCGGTCTGGCAGGGGCAGAGCCGCTGGGCTTGCTCGGCTTCGGCTGCTCGTAGGGCCGCTCCGGCTGAGCCCCCGGCCTTATTCCTCGGCCTTTCGGGTGGCGGGTTGGCCTTGGTTTGGGCAGGTTTCTCCCAGTTTAGGGGGCTGCTCCGTAGCGGCCAGGTAGGATGCTCGAGCTGTCGCTGAAACTGCTGGATGTTTCTCCCAGTTTAGGGGGCTGCTCCGTAGCGGCCGGGTAGGATGCTCGAGCTGTCGGCAGAGCCTGAGCATCCCAAAATGAACACCAGCATCAGTTTTTCTACAGCGCTGTGCCTTCAAAACGGAAATCCGATCGGGTTCCGCGATCCTTACGGGTCGCTTCCGACTTGAGGTAGTCTATGAGATACAAATACAATTAGAGCACCCCAGCCGTGAGGGGTGACAAGATACCGCCTGGGCATAAAAATACCGCCGCTGCCAAGTCAGGAAAACTCTTTCCTTGCGGATGGCTGGATGGCCAGACACGGGCGGGCCGCGGCCGCCCGCCCCCTCGGCGCGGGGCTCCTCGGGGCGCTGCTGCAGCACCCCCGGGCGCAGCCAGGTGCTCGGCGGCCGCGGGGACACGTGGGGTCAGCTCTTCAGGCAGCGCGGGGACAATAGGAGCCCTCCTGCCTGTCAGCCCCGTCCTCCTGACCACCCACCAGGGAAGAAGGGGGAAAAGGGAAACAAAAACCAACACAACAACAAAAAAGCCCCGCCGGTGTCTCGGATTTTTGTGAGAGAAGCAGTGTTTAAACCCGGTGTTTCCTGCAGGTGTGCTCGGCGACTGCAACCGCTGAACGTGATCTCAGCCAGGCAGGCGTTTTCTTTAGTCCTCGCTGTTCTGCCTTTTCACCTCGTAAAACCCTTTCAAGCTAAATAAACCTCCTTACAACAGAACCGCGCGGTGCGGCCCGGCTCCCAAAACCAACAGCCTGGGGTAGGACAAAGAGTAAAAATAGCAAAGCCTCCCCGTCGGCATCGGCGCTGAGCGCAGGCAGCGGGAGCAGCCCGCGCCGTAGCATCCGACCTTGCTGCCTATTTATTTTTAATTACAGCGTTTGCCTGCCCCATCAGCAACGGCATCGTGAAAGCAAAACACGCGGTGGCCCGGGCGGATTAGAGGAGGGAGGGTGATCTTCGGGGACACCGGGAGGGAAGGGGAACGGAGGCGGCTGCCTGAATGCGGCAGGACCTGCCCCTGCAAGGATATTGCCGTCAACGCTTGCCGTCGCTTCTCTCCAGGTAGCAGGGGACAGATCCCGCCGCCGCACTGCAAGGACGGCGCGTGCTTATGCTAGCAAAGCGCTCCGGGCCGGGTTTGCCTGACAGAAACGTGAAATGCTGCATTTTGCAGCTCTGCACCTCCAGCCCGCGGCGGCAGCGCCCTTTATCTTTTGGAGCGTGGCGGTTCTGGAGCCGGGACTGCTCGCTCCGAACGAGGATGCGATCGGCGCGGGGATGGACGGGGGGCACGGGCAAGGAACCGCGTGCCGGGGTGCCTCGGTTTCTTTCCCAGACCCGGTGGGAGAAGGGAGACCCGAGCCGGGGCCGAGGGAAGACGGTGACAACGGCCGGTGGCCGCGAAGGGCTTCCCAGCCGGCCCCGAAGAAGCAAAAGCAAGCTGCGGGGGGCCGAGTCGCCCCCTGAGCGCCGGCTGCCGGGGGGCAAACGCCGCATCCGATACCCCGGGGAGGGCGTCGCGCGGGGGGCAACACGGCAAAGGCGGCCCGAGATTTGGGTGGATAAGTAGGCGGCCTGCCTTAGCCGCCCCTCCGCAGCTGTGCTCTTATCTGGCCGGAGGAAGAGGCTGCACAACAAAAGGGGCTAAGAAGCCGGGTTGATGCATGGGAAAGCCATTGGCCGCGCATTGTGGCTGCCCTTCTGCTGAGCAAATAGTTCAAACTGTTCATTCCCATCTCCTATTCTCTCCCTGGTACATTGTTTGTGTCCTTGCATTTCATTCTGCGAGGAAGATTGCTCTCTGGGCCTATAAGCAAACAGTCCAGAAAAGAGCCAACTATCCTCTCCTTTTCCCTGGAGAACTAGCATTTTTATTTCAGCTCCAAGCTGTCAAAGAGCTGGAGAGTTTATGTCAGTATCCTGAATTAATTGCTTTAAGCTGGAGCAGCCTATACCAGCCACCAAATGTCCAGAAGATGTTTATTAATAATGTTTCCTCTAGGTTTCGGGGGGTTGTGGGGGTTTTTTTGTTGTTGTTCCAAGCTGTGCTCTGGCGTACGGTGCCCTCTGTTCGCCGCCGCCGCGGCGCGCCTGACGCCGGGCGAGGGTGGCGAAACGAAAGCCGCTTATAGGGAATTAATAAAAGCTCCCGAGGTATTGTCAGCCCCGGCGCTCAACATGTCGGCGCGGCGGGCACGGCCGGCGGCTCGGAAATCTCCCGTTAGGGCTTTTCGGGCGACGGGAACGAGAGGAGGAAGATGAATCGCTGGCGGGATCGAGGAGGAGCGAGCCCTTGTTTAAACACAAATATCTTTGGTAATTAACAAAAGTGGCGAGGAAATTACTGATGGAAAAAAAACACATGAAAGGTAAATGGTTTTGTGTTTAAACATGATATATTTTAAAGTGTTCCCCAGTGTGAAAGTCCCTGTTTAAGGGAATGAAGTAATAAACCAATTTATATACCAATAGAAAGTCGAGATCCTGAGTGCCTTTGTGTAAATTTTCCACTTGACTTTTCATTATCTACCTGAACAAAATCAATCTATATGTATGGGATCAACATGCAATATGAGAGATAAAAGACGAAATAAATGTGCTTTGCATATCCCGCAGATAAAAGCCACCGGGCTCCAGGCGCTGCCTCCTTTCCAGGCAGATGCATTTTAGAAAATAAATCATTTTGCAAAGGAAAAGAGAGCCAAGCAGAGTGGTGCTTCTTAAGTGTTTACTCCCTCGCTTGAAATATTGATCCTGTCAAATGAACAGTGGTTAATAAGTAACTCGAGGAAAATACGCCGGCTCTCTCCTTGCTCCCTGCTGTAGCACGGACCCCTCTCTCGGCCCTCTCGGCTCCCGGGCGGCGGAGCCCCGGCGCGTCCTCGCTGCGGGCCGGACCTCCGGGCAGAGCCCGGCGGCGCTGCCGGGGCCTCGGCGGGGTGAGGCGGACCCGAGGGAAGGCGACGGAGGGGACAGAGCGGGGACAGACCCCTGCGCCCCGCACGAAGCCCTGGAACCCCAGCGCACTTCAGCGTCCCAAAGCCTGACACACCCCAGACCCTGCCGCGTCCCAGACCCTGCTGCATCCCAAACCCTGCCGCATCCCAGACCCTGCTGTATCCCAGACCCTGCCACATCCCAGACCCTGCTGCATCCCAAACCCTGCCGCATCCCAGACCCTGCTGCATCCCAGACCCTGCTGCATCCCAGACCCTGCTGCATCCCAAACCCTGCCACATCCCAAACCCTGACACACCCCAGACCCTGCAGCATCCCAGACCCTGCTGCATCCCAAATCCTCCCACATCCCAAATCCTCCCACATCCCAGGCCCTGCCACATCCCAGACCCTGCTGTATCCCAAACCCTGACACACCCCAGACCCTGCTGCGTCCCAGACCCTGCTGCATCCCAAATCCTCCCGCATCCCAAACCCTAGCACACCCCAGACCCTACCGCATCCCAGACCCTGCCGCATCCCAGACCCTGCCGCATCCCAAACCCTGCTGCATCCCAGACCCTGCTGCATCCCAAATCCTGTCATATCCCAAACCCTGCCTCATCCCAAACCCTGCTGCATCCCAAACCCTGCCACATCCCAGATGCTGCTGCATCCCAAACCCTGCCGCGTCCCAGACCCTGCTGCATCCCTAATCCTGCCATATCTCAGATGTTGCTGCGCCCCAAACCCTGCCACATCCCAAACTTGCTGCATCCCAGACCCTGCCACATCCCAAACCCCACCACATCCCAGCCCCTGCTGCATCCCAGACCCTGCCACATCCCAAACCCCACCACATCCCAGCCCTTGCTGCATCCCAGACCCTGCCACATCCCAAACCCCACCACATCCCAGCCCCTGCTGCATCCCAGACCCCGCCGCATCCCAGCCCCCTTGCTCGCTCCCTGTGGCCCTGCCTGCAAACGGAGCCAGCATCCCGTCGCATCGGCCGCCGGCGCAGGGCTAGCTCCCTTGCCTCGCCCCAGTGGGAGCTATTCCTGACCCAGACATCCCCAGTTGCGTCCGAGGGAAGCGTGTTGCTGCCAGGTGCAGGATGAGCTCCACTAAATCGGGCTAAACTGCAAACCGGAGTGAGGTTTCTGGGGCGTGGGAGCAGAGAACACAGTGCAGCACAAAGAAAACGCTCCCAGTTTTGAAGGAATCGCATCGGGAAGCACGGAGTTTGCCCGAGCAGCCTCAGCACCCCCAGAGACACCAGCAGTTGCAGCTAAAATACCTGTCCCTGCAGCGTTACAACCCAGAGCCCGGGGCGAGCGCCCCGTCCTGTCGCTGTGGTTTGGGGGCCTGGTGTCCCCCCCACCCCTTCTCCTCCCCGCTCCCTCTCCCAGGACCTGGCTGGCGCTTGGCTTTTCGCTACGGCAAAGCCCGTCTGGTTTTGTGGATCCCAACGTCTTGGAGAGCTGGGTAATAGCATCCCCTCTGTTCTTTTTTTTTTTCTTTACGCTCAGGTGAAGAGGCAGGAACTCCTCATGTGGGTTTTTTTTTCCCTTTAGTAACAGGATACAGAAAAGGTTAAGAGGCACTTCAGCAGATGCAACCCCCTCCTAGGCACGGGGGGGGGCTTATTTCTGCGGAAACCCCGGCCCCGTTTCTGCCGCGGCCGAGCCTGTCGCCCTGGTTGATGTATTCCTCCTCCTAGCATCCTCGTGCCCGCGCAGCCCCGCTCCGGCCGACGGGCAGCGAAGCACCTGCCTCCCGCTGATTTTGTTTCTTTAAGGGTCTCTCCACGTCTCCCGGGTCTGGCGGCCGTGCCGTGGGGTTGGACGTGGGCATTTCTCCGGGTCAGGCATCGGATTTTTGCCTTTCCTTACGCAAAAGGCCCTTTCCAGTCTTTTTCCTTCTTCTCCCCCTAAAAACCCAGACAGGAGGGAAGAGATGGGGGGGGGAGAGGGGGAGGGAGACGAAACAAAGAGAAAAGCAGGGGCGAGCTGATGACTTTCCAAACCGAAGAGTTTGTCAGGATGCCCCCGAGAAACACGCTCTGCCGTCGGCTCAACATCTGCAGCTGTTTTATTAGTTTGCTAATGATGTCTCGGATGGGACCCAGGGGTGACAGAAAGTCCTGGCAACCCCTTTCGAAATGAGCCTCCCCTTCTGCCCCCCGCCCCGCTGCCTCCCCCCGGGGCTGACGGCTTCGTCCCCCCCGTCTCCCCGGCCACCCGCTCAGGAGCGATGCCCAGCCCCGGGCAGGGCGGTAAGGCAGCTACGCCGCCGCAAACCTCTCGCCAAGAAAGTGGGTTCCCGCACCCCCACATCCGTCCCTTCCCATGGGACACCCGTTTCCTTGCCACTGGGGAGAGAAGTATCTAGGGATAGAAATATCCGTGCCACGTGCAACGGGTTACGTGGGGCGGCGGAAGCGGGGGGAGCTCCGAGGTGGGGCATGGTGGAAAAGCCGTGGCACGGGAAGGGGTTTAACCATCATTTTGTGGGTATTTTTGGCTGTCGGAGTTTGTTCTCCCCTCCAAAGCCCTTCCTGAGCTTGCCCTTAGCATAGCACCAACGTGCATCCCTCAAAAAGCTCCGCAAATTAATTCACTCCTCAACTTTCGTAAGGTGCTGTTACGATTTTATTTTCTTTTTCCCCACTTCCTTGAAGCCTGGAAGGATCCACCCTGGAAAAGCACCTTCTTAAGCTTCCTCCAGGCCAGGATAACGCTTCTCCCCATTCCCGTCAGGAATTACCGGAGCATGACACAGGTATCGCGCACAAGCACAGACACGGAGAGGCGCTCGGAGATGGGAATCTGCGGCTTTAATAGGAGATGCGCACACGGCGGGAGCACGCTCGGTGCAGCCAGAGGTTGGCCCCCGCTGCCCCTGGCGCTGAACCCTTGTGCCGTTACCGAAATAAATAAGGGAGAGCGGCGGGGAGCGTCAGCACAGCGAAGCACGGAGCGGCCGCTTTGCTGCCTGCAGAAGGCTGTCGGCGACAAGCAAAGCACTTCAAGGTCTCCGAAATCCTTCAGTATTGATGCTTTCAGTACCGGGGTGGGAAGTAAAAGCACCACGTCTCCCCTCCTCCGTGCTGGTGGCACTTGGTAGCTGTTTTCCAGCTGCGGAGGGATGAGGCTCATTCTTTTTTACTGCTTGTGTGAGTCAAAACCCTTCCCCGGCCAGGGGTGAGCACCTTGCGCTGGCCTTCCACGGACGGCGCTGGCAGTGACGGACGGCTGGGACAGGCAGAGACCTCCCAGCAGCAAGGAGCTGGCTGCGCAAATCCCTCCTGCCCGCAGCAAACGAGACGGCAGCGGCTTCTCTGCCCCCCTGCTTTGGAAAAAAAACCCGGCCCCTGGCAGGTGGGGGGCAGCAGGAGGGACCCGCTGCTGCGGTCCTCACCCAGCGCCCATCCCCGTGGCAGCGGGGCTGCTCTGTGCCTTTCCCTGCCCTGCCTGGGGAATCAGCCCCTCTCCCCGGGAAAGGGGCTCCCCGGGCACGGGGAGCCGGAGAGGGAGCGAGGTGGGCTGTGAGGAGAGGTGAGCTGCTAGCGTCGGGGGGAGAGGGAAGGAAGGGGAAGAAGGGAAAGGAAGGGGGGAAGGGGAAAGAAGGGGGCAAAAGGGAAGGAAAGGGGAAAGAAACTGGAAGAAAAAAAAAAAAAAGGAAGAATGGGAAAACAGGAAAGAAAAGGGAAAAGGGTAAGAAAGGGAAAAAGGGAAAGAAAGGAAAGAAACTGAAAAAAAATAAAAGAACGGGAATAAATGAAAGGAAGGGGAAAAGGAAAAGAAAGGGGAAAAGGGAAAGAAAGGGGAAAGAAGGAAAGAAATTGAAAAAAAATGAAAGAATGGGAAAAAAGGAAAGAAAGGAAAAAAGAGAAAGAAAGGGGGAAAAGGGAAAGAAAGGGGGGAAAGAGAAAGAAACGGAAAAAAGGAAAGATTGGGGAAAAAAAGGAAAGAAAGGGGGAAAAGGAAAGAAAGGGAAAGGAAGGGGAAAAAAGGGAAAGAAACTGAAAAGGAGGGAAGAAAGGGAAAGAAGGGAAAAGTAAGGAAAAGCGATGGGGAAAAAATGGGAAAGAAATTAAAAGGAAAGAAAGGAAAAGAAAGAAAAGGAAAGGGAAAGCGGGGAAATGGAGGGAAAATGGGGAAAAGAGGAAAGAAAGAGAAAGGAGAAAAAAGGAAATAAAAGGAAAGAAGGGGAAATAAAATGCCAAAAAGGAAAAGGCGAAGAGAAGAGCGCGTGGCCAGCTGGAATTGGGGGCCGCCCCCCGCCCCCCCGCGCCAGCCGGCGGGAGCAGCCGGGCCCTGGGGCGCTGCCCGCCGCCCCGCGCACACGCGTGTGCCAAGGAAAAGCCCCACGCCGGGCGGGGGGGTGGGGGGGGACCAGGCACCCCCTCCCCGGCCCCGCTCCAGCCGCCCCCCCGAGGAGCCGCCTCCGCCTCATTTGCGTTTTTTAAAAACTTTTTCTTTTATTTTTTTTTTCCCTTTTTTTTTTTTTTTTTTTTACACGCAATTTCACGCCCGGCTGCACCTGCAAACATAACGGCCCGGCCGAGCCGCCGCCCCGGCCCCCCCGCCGCCGCCCCGAGCCGCTGCCCCGCCGGCAGCCGGGCCCCGCTGCCCGGCCCTCCCTCCCTCCCTCCCTCCCTCCATCTCCATCCATCCCTCCATCCATCCCTCCATCCATCCCTCCATCCATCCATCTCCATCCCTCCCTCCATCCCTCCCTCCATCCCTGCATCCCTCCCTGCATCCCTCTTTCCATCCCTCTCTCCCTGCATCCCTCCCTGCATCCCTCTCTCCATCCCTCCATCCCTCCCTGCATCCCTCCCTCCGTTCCCCCGCCCCAAACCCCGTCCCGGGCCCGCCGCAGCCTTTCCCGTCCCCACGGAGCGGATTCGCCCCCCGGCCCTGCCCGGACACCTCGCCCCGGCCCTCCCCGGTGCCCGTGGCTCAAGCCCCCCCGACCGCCAAAACACACCCCACCCCCGGTGTTTAGAGCGGGGATTTAGGGGTGCTCCGCGCCCCCCGCCCCGGGACACAAATGCTCCTTAAAAAATAGTTGGAGGGGAAAGAAAAAAACCGATTGCGGTGCCCGGCCGGGGCTGCGAGCGGACTCGGGTTTGGGTTGTTATGGGGTTTTTTTTTCCTTTCTTTCTTTCTTTCTTTCTTTCATTCATTTTTTTTTGCTTTTCCCAATAGAAATAACTACCTACCAAATTCACCTCTCGCCCCCCCCGGGCCGCCCTCCCCCGGCTCCGTCGGGAAAGGATAAATATTTCGCCGTGGGAGCCCGAGCCTGCAAACGGAGCGCAGCGAGAGAGCGAAAGCCTAACCCCGACCTCCCCTCCCCTCCGCTCCCCTCCCCTCCCCTCCGCTCCCCGACACCCGCCGGCCCCCGCGCCCCGGTTTTGGCTCCGCCGGCGCCCGGGCGGCCCCGGGACCAAGGAGCCGGCGGAGCCGGGGTCCCCCTTTGGCGCTGGCTCTTTCCAAGGTTAGGCAGGGCAGAGGTAACCGACTTGGAACCATTTATTTTTCTTTTTTTTTCTTTTTTTTTCTTCCTCCTCCCCTTTTCCATCCTCTTCCCTACCTGGTTTTATGTGGTTTCTGGATTAATCTAGCGCGGAGCAGGAGCGGACTTTACCCGGCCGAAATATAGGATTAGGACTATTTCTAGAAGAAAGAGGATAGTGTGAACTGCCTTTAGCCTGCGAGAGTCTAAAGCAGAATTACAGCTTGTAAAATAGGGCTCCATCAGTTTCCCAGGAGACGAGTTAAGCCCTACTTGGGTGTTCCAGCTCTTTTTAGAACCAGCAATAATTAGACTCATCTCACCCCCGAGTTGTCCGGTTTGGGGTTGGGTTTTGTTGGGTTGGTTTTTTTTTTTTTTAAATAAAAGATCATCGGTAAACGCGCCTTTGCCCACGGTCCTGCCGGCGGGCGCGGGCAGGGCAGGCAGGGCCGGCGCTGCCCGCACCGCCCTTAGCCCGGGGCGGAGGCAGGTTCGGGGGGCGTTGGGGTGCGGGCAGCGAGCCCCCCCTTTGCCCGACGCGGCGGCGCGGGGGTCCCCCGTCAAACCGTGCCGTCCTCTTTGTGCCTGGATGTCCGCGGCGCTTGGAGCCATCGCCGCATGGCATCGGGGGCCCGGACAATTAAAGAAGTGCCTGTGTCCCCCCCCCCCGCGGCTGGGAAGTCGAGGGGGGGAAAAATAAATTATAAATAACTGAGGGAAGGCGAGCGGCTGGATCGGGGCTGATTTGGGGGCTCGGGCCGGCGGCCCCCCTCGCCGCGGAGGTGCCCGGGCCGCGTTCCCGGTCGGCGCCGTCGGATGCCGCTCGGTCCCCCCGAAAAAGAAAGCTGGTTTTGGGGGGAATTAACGGCCGAAGGGGAGCCCCGCGCTCTGCCCCGCCGTTAGCCGGGGAAATGCAAACCGGGGGGGGGCTTGAGGAAGCCAGGGGTGCTCGGCTGCGGGAACAGGGCGACAAGTAGGCAGGGGGCGCGGGCAGAGAGGCAGGGCCCCCCCGCAGGGCCCGCGCCCCGGCAGCGGGGACATCGCCCGGCCCCGGGGCTGCCGGGGGCCGGGGACGCGGGGCTGAACCGCTCTGGCCCGTCTCGCCCGGGCCGGGGGCAGCGCGGCACCCCCGCGGAGAGACGCTCCGGGCCGCGGCGGGGCCGGGGCTGCGCCCACGGCGGGGCCCTTCCCACTCGCGTCCCCCTCCCCGCGCGGGCGACAGGCGTTTAATGACAAGTAATTGGCGAGCGCGCAGAGGTGCATTACGAGCCGGCCGGGCTGTTATGAATTATTGAGAGCCCATTAGCCGCCGTGCGCCTTCCCCTCTCGCCGGGGAGACGGGAACCTGTCGCAGCACCGCGGGGCCGGGGACACACGCACACGCACCCACCCGCTCCTGCCCTCGCCTTCCCGGGCTCCGGTACCGCGGCCCTCGCCTGCGGCCGGAGCCAGGACCCGGCCCCGGGGCCGCGTCCCCTCCCCGGGCCCTACGGCCCCCGCGGGAGGCATCCCGGGGACCGCCGCCCCGGTCCTTTCCAGCGTGGGCGATGCCACCCGTGTCCGTGTGCAGAGCGGGCGAGCCTCGGGAAGGGCCGCCGCCCCCGCCGAAACTCCCGTTTTCCCCCCGTATCGAGGAAATACGGGCAGGGGAAATTTTTTTTTTTTTCGCCTTATTTTTTCGCCCACGCGTGTGCAGGGAGCCGGGCCGGGTCCTGCCGGCTCGGGCCGGGTCCTGCCGGCTCAGGCCGCGTCCTGCCCACCGGCAGCGGCACCGGCGCCTTCCCGGCGTCACGGCCACGGGAGAAATGCCCCTCCGCGGGGCGGACACGGCGTGGTCGCTCCCAGCCCGGAACAAAAGAGTGCCACGGAGCGGAGGAGCACACCGCGGGGGGGGAGAGGGGGGAGGTAAAAGGCAAAAAAATAATACTAAAAAGGAAAAACCCGAGTGGCCGGCGCGGAGGAGCGGGAGCGGGGCGGGAGCCTGGTCCCGCGCGTCCGCGTCCCTCTCCCACCCTCCTCCGAGCGAGCCACAACGACTCAGCCCCTCGGCAAGGGGCTTTGGGGCCGAAACGGGCAGGAACGGCGCTCCGAGCCGGCCCGGCCCCCGCCGCACCCCGCTCCCGCACCGGCCGCCCCCCGCCCCCCCCCAAATAGCACCCCTTTTCTCCCCTCCCCTGCTCGGCGTCGCGCTTTTCCCTACCCAAACGGCTCCTCGGCTGGGCGAGAGCGGCGGGGGCAGGACCCCCCAAAAACCCGAGGGGGCGAGGCGGCCGGGAGCACCCGGCCCCCCGCGCCCCCCGGCCCCCGCCGCCTCCCCGGCCGGGCCGCTTCCCGCGCCCCGCTCTCCCCGCCGGCTCGAAGGCGAGCCGGGGAGGAAGCGGAGGAGGAGGAGGAGGAGGAGGAGGAGGAGGAGGGATGGAAGAGGAGGTGAAGGTGGGAGCCGAAGCAGCCGGAGAAGGGGGAGCCCGAGCGGCGGGTGTCACCTACCTGCGCCCCGGCCGCCGGCCCGGCCCGCCGCGCCCCGGCTCTGCGGGAGCCGGAGCCATCCCCGCATTTATTGGAGCTGAAACTCCGCGACTGTTGACTTTAGCACAAAGCAAAGATTTCGCTGCCCGCTAGTTTAAAAATGAATATTTTACCAAGATATCGATCAGCTTTATAAAATTCAGTTAAGCACAATGGCTCAAAAGGAGCCGGGGGGGGGGGGGGGGGGGGGGAAGGAAAGGGACGCAATATAATATCTGTGTAAATTTGCTGAAGTATGACGTGGTGTTGAAAGTTTACCCTCCTGGAATTTGGATCTAGATTTCCCCCCCCCTTTTTCTTTTTTTCTTTTTTCTTTTTTTTTTTTGTTTACTGACTTTGTTTATTCACAGATCACGGTTGCTTAAACCGGCAGGAGCAGAATGCGCTTGCAGCGAGGCTGGGGGCGGGCGGGGGGGGGGGGGGGGAGAAAAATGCCAGGAGGTGTAAAGAAAAAGAAATAACGTGGAGCGTGGGGATTTTTTTCCTTCCCTCCCCTCCCTCCCTCAAGTCCCCATCCTTGTATTTCAGCGTGAACCGGGCCAGAGGAAGAGGGGAAAGAAAAAAATAAAGAGGGACGGGGGGGGGAAGACCTGCTGGTGGAGCGGGCACGGTTGTGCCCGGGGCCGGAGCGCCGGGGCCGGGGCGGGGGCCGGGGCCGGGGCCGGGGCGGCGGAGGCGGGGGGCGGCAGCGGCCCGGCCCGCCGCCCTCTCCCCAAACCGGCGGCACCCCCGCGCCCGTGCTGCTTCCCCGCGGGAGCCTTTTATGTGCTAATGAAACACATCGCATGCCTCGGTTCGCAACGTGTGTGTCCTTGCCGTACGGAGACGGACAGATTTCTGGCTGGATCCCTGTTTTGTTTTTGGGAGGGTTTTTTTTTTCCACCCCTCTCCCCCCCCCCCCGGCCCCCCCTCTTCTCCCCTTGTCTCTTCCCGCGGACAATGCGGAATTTTAAGAAGGATTTGAATGTTATTTCGGAAAGCAACATCTATGACTGCCGTAACCGCGTGGGAAAAACAACAAGTGGTCGGGGAGAAGACGGGCAGGGTGTTTGCGGTGGGGAAATAAGCGAAACCGAGCCCGGCCGGGCTGCCCGGGGGTGTCGGTGGGGCGGCCGGCGGGTCCCGGGGCCGGGGCGTGAGGCTCGGAGCGGCCGGGAGGTGTTTAACGGCGAAATAAAAAGCTCTCCAGTTTTTCGCCGCCGGTTTATCCCGCCGCGGAGGTAGCGGGGTGTCCCCCCGGCCCGCCCCGCGAAGGGCAGGGGTGCGCTGCCTCCCCGAGCCCCCCCCACAATTAACGCCGCCCGGTGATCGCGGGGCGCGGGCTCCCGCCGGCCGTGCTCCCCCGAGCGAACGGGGGTCCCCGCTCCCGACCCCCGGGCTTTGCGGGGGGACAGCGGCTCCCCGGGCCGCCCCTCTCCGCCCCCGTCCTCCCCTCGCCCCGGGGCTGGCTCCGCACCGGGCCGAGCCCCTCCGAGGGAAACCGGCGGGAGCTCCGCGCCGGCACCGCCGCGCCGTCGGGGCGGCCCGGCCGGGGGTGGCGGGGGCCCGGCCGGGGATGGAGGGGTCCCGGCCGGGGGTGGCGGGGGTCCCGGCGGGCCGGGGCGGCGGCGGAGACGGGCGAGTCCCGGCGGAAGAGAGATGCAGGGGAAAAAAACCGCCAATAACACTTTAATAGAGTTCTGTGAAAATCTGGCTAGTCGCTACCAGAATACACATTTATAAGCCATAAATAAAGCATACAGAAACGATAAATTAATCAGATCCAAGTAGTTTACTCTCCCGGTAACATCAAGCATTTGTTTCAATTACAACGATCTATCCTGACTTTTTTTTTTTATTTATTTTTAATTTTTTTTTCTTAGTTTTTTTTTCTCTCTCCCCCCCCCCCTCCCCTTTTCCCCTTTTTACAACATTACAAGACTTTTGGTCCTCGGATTCAAAACTAGCATGGGTTTCACACCGAAGGAGGGTTTCGTTTTGTTTGTGGTTTTTTTTTTTTTCCCCGTCACTTCCACACAAAAAAATAGATATATTTATACCTCCTTGCGACGACGACAACGAAAAAAAAAAATAAGCCCAACAGAAACCCCCCTCTCCCCGTCCCCTCGCCCCCAACCCGCCCCTCCCCACCAAAACAAACCACCCCACAAGGCAAACCAAGGGAATCGCAGCCCCCCCCGGGCACGGGTGGCTTTGGGCCGAGAGGGGGGGACCAACACGCCTGCCCTCGGCGCGGGCCGAGACGCTCGCGAGACACTCGGCTGCCGATTCCCGAACGGATGCAAACATCTGGAGCCAGCGGAAAAAAAAAAAAATAGATATATATATATGTATATGTACCGTGCTCGACAGCGTTCATAGTCCATCGCTCTGCCGGGGGCCTGCGCGGGGGCACGGGGGGCTTTCCCCCCTCGCCAGGGGAGGTTTTCCCCTCGGCCCTTTTAGGAGGAGTTCATGATGGGCCGGGAATACACACCTTGGTAGTAAGAAGTCTCTCCGGCTAAAGGGGAGGACTCTAAGCCGTTTTTGTTCGTTACGGGCCCCATGGCCAGGCTGCCGGGCATGGGCGAGGCATAGCCCGAGTAGTGCATCACCTGCTCGTAGGCCTTCAGGTCCATTTTGTGGTGGTGGTGGTGGTGGTGGTGAGGGTGGTGGTGCTGCTGCTCGGAGGAGGACATCAGGTTGTTGATGGAGAAGGGGTGGTTGAAGGCGTAGTGGTGCTCGGGCTTGAGGTGGGCGTCGTGGGGCAGGCCGGCGTGCGGGGGGGCCAGGAGGTGCTGGGCCGGCGAGGCCGCCGGTTCCCCGGGGCTCAGCCCCGGCGTGCCCTTCAGGTCGGCCAGGGCGCGCTTGTGGTCCTGGCACGGCGAGGCGCTGGCCGGGGACTCGGCGCCGGCCGAGCCCTCGGAGCCCCCCGAGGAGCTGCCTTCCCCCAGGGGCTGGCTGGGGGGCTGCCCGGGCCCCTTCTTGCCCCCGCCGCCCGCCCCGCCGCCCGCCCCGCCGCTGTCCTTGGCGGCCAGCTGCTTCTCGCACTTGAAGCGCTTCTGGCGGCGCAGGTAGCAGCCGTTCTCAAACATGTTGCCCGAATCGGGGTGCAGCGTCCAGAAGGAGCCTTTGCCCGGCTTGTCCGGGGAGCGGGGCACCTTGAGGAAGCAGTCGTTGAAGGAGAGCGAGTGGCGGATGCTGTTCTGCCAGCGCTGCTGGTTCTGGCGGTAGAAGGGGAAGAGGTCCATGATCCACTGGTAGATCTCGCTCAGCGTCAGCATCTTGTTGGGCGACTGCTGGATGGCCATGGTGATGAGGGAGATGTAGGAGTAGGGCGGCTTGGCGTGCGTGTAGCTCCGCCGGTAGGTCTTGGGGTCCCGCGAGCGGTTGAGGTTGGACTGCCCGTAGATGGGGCTCATGGAGTTCATGTTGGTGTAGGGGGCCAGGGCGTTCATGGAGCCCGCTTGGCCCCCCATGGGGCTCATGCTGGGGCTCAGGTGGGCGCCCATCCCCGCCACGCCGGCCGAGCCCATGCCGGGCATGGCCCCCGCGCCCGGGGACATGCCGGTGAGCGAGGGGCTCATGCCCGTGTTGGCGTAGGACATGTTCATGGAGGTGGCGGCCGTCATGTTGGCCGTGGTGCTCATGGCCGACATGGTCATGTACGTGTTCATGCTGTTCATGCCCAGCCCCGCGTTCATGTTGCTCACCGAGGAATAGCTCTGCAGGGGCAAGCGAGAGAGAGGAGGGAGATTGGGGGGGGGGGACGGGGAGGAGGCAGGTGGGCAGCCCCGTCGGGGACAAGGGCAGCCCGGCCAGCGGGGAGCGGCGGGGGGACACCCCCACCCAGCCCGGATCGCCGCCGGCGAGAGCCTCTGCGGCCCCGGGGCTCCGTGCCCGCGGGGCGGGAAGGGTTAAATCCCGGCGCGGGGGGGGTTGTTTTTCTCGTTAATGAAAAACAAATACAGAGAGAGATATAAATATATTAAAAAAGAGACGGGATGGCGGCGGGATCGGCGGATCCGTCCCGGGAAGGCGAGTTGGAAGGCGGGGAAGGGACATCGCTGCCCGGAACGAGAAAAATACCTGGGAGGAGGGGGGGGGGGGGGCAGCGCCCCGCCGCCCGGCAGCCCCCCGCGCCCCCCGGCCCCCCCAGCCGCGCAGCCCCGCGCTGCCGCCGCGCCCTGCCCGCGCCCGGCGCAGCCCTGCCCGCAGCCGCAGCCAGCGCGGCCGCCCGCCCCGACCCGCCTCTCACGCCCGAGTTAATCTTGTCCCGGGGCTGGCACGGCGGGGGGACCGCGACCGGGGCCGGGGCGGGCCGGGGCGGGGGGCGGCGGAGCCCCGGCTCCCCTCCTTACCTCGGGCTCCCCGTAGTAGTTGCTCCAGTCCGTGTGCTCATGGCCTTCCATTTTCACCGCTCCCAGCATACTGGAAGTGGAGTGCATGGCAGTTTAAAATTTAACAGCCACAACAAACGACGACAGAGAGCAACCCAAAAAAAAAAAAAAAAAAAAAAAAAAAAAAAAGTCCCCAGCCCTCCCTCCCCTCCGTCGGAGCCTCTGGAGGAGGAGGAAGAGGAGGGAGGGAGGAAGGGGGGGGGGGGGGGAATCGAGCCGCGCTGGGGCTGGGGTTTTTTTTTCGCTGCTGCTCCTTGGGTGGTTTTCGCAGCGCTTCGCGGCGAAGAGTCGCCCGGAGGCGATGGAGGAGCCGGAGGAGGAGGAGGAGGGAGGAGGGAGGAAGAAGAGGAGGAGGAGGAAGAGGAGGACAAGTGCTGCAGTGACGTGGGTGCCCGAGTGATATAGCACGGAGCGGCCGGGCGAGCCTCCAATCCCCAGGTCCTCGGCTGCCCATTTGAATAATCAGCTCACACCTAGGCGGGAGAGGCTGCTCCGCGGCCCCCCGCGCACCTATCCGCGCCCCGCCGCCGAGCGCGGGGGGCCCGGCAGCACCCCGGGGCGCCGGGACGCCCCCCCTCCCTACCCCCCGTACCCGGGTTCCCACCGACTTTGCAGGGGAACCCTGCGGGAGCCGATTTCCATCACCCCCACCGCGCAGCCCCGACGGGAGCCGACCTCCCCCCCCCCCCATCCCCGACGGGAGCTGCCTTCCAGCCCCCCCGCACCCCCGGCGGGAGCCGTGTCCCCCCACCCGCAGCCGCGGCGGGAGCTGCGTGTCCCCCCCCCGCGGCCCCGACGGCAGCCCAGCCCCACGCACCTTTTCTCCCCGCGGCTGCTCGGCGGAGCCCCCGGCCCCGGGGCTCAGGCCGCCGCCCGCCCGGCCGTGCCCCGGCTCTGCCGCATCGGCGGGCCCGGCAGCCGCCGCTCTGGCTCTTCCCCGGGCTCCGGCTCAGGTACCTACAACAAATTCGTAACTAAAACAAACAGGAAGGGCAGGGGAGGCGGGGGGGGGCCGCGGCGGGCGGCGCGGGAGAAGCGCCGGAGGGGGCCCGGGGGCTCCCCCGGCGCCGGGCCGGGCGGTGCGGGGGTCCCGGTGGGCGCCGTCGGGGCAGCTCCGCCGCTCCCGCTGCCGAGACGCCCCGTTAGCCTCGGGGGGGGGTGGGGGGGGTGGAAGGAAGGAAGGAAGCAAGGAAGGAAGGAAGGAAGGACAGACGGACGACAAAAATCACCCGGCTCCAAACCCCACCCGGCTCCGCCGCCCGCCCCATCGGCGCTGCGGGCGCGTCGGGGTCCAGCCGGCGGAGGGGCACGGAGCGCGGGTCCCTCCCCGGCAGGAGGGAGCCGGGGGCTTCCCTCCACCCCCCCCGCCCCGGGCCGGGGCCGTGCCTCCCCCGGCAGCACCCCCGCCTGCCCCCCCCCGCCGCCGGGGTAGGGCGCACGGCCCCGGCCGCCTCCACCGCGCCGGGGATTTGGGTTCGCCTGTTTCACAGAGCCCTACATATACCTACCTACCTTCAAACCCCCCGCAAACCGCCCGTTTTTTTTATTTAGTTAGCTAGCTAGCTAGTTAGTTATCGCTCCCGAGGGGGGGGAACCCCATCGATCGGCGGAGGCTGGCGATAGTTTTTAAATATTAACACAAACCCACCGGGGAGCAGCTTTGCCCCTGCCCGCGGGGCTCCCGCTCCGGAGGGACCCTAACCCTCCCGCGGGACCCCCCCCCCGGCCCCGGCACCCTCGGGACCCGCCGCCGAACGAAACCAACCCCACCGCCTGCAGGAGGGCACGCTCCTATCGCGATAGCCGCCGCGACAGCGGCAGCCCACCTCCTCCCACCCCAGCCCTTTTTCTGCCCGTACGTAGAGGGGTTGGTTGGGGTATGACCCGAGGGGGGCTGCCCCCGCCGGGCGGGGGGAGACGGGGGTACCCCCAAAAGCGAGGGGAGCGGCGGTGCCCCCGCCGGGAGGGGCCCGGCCCGCCGGCTAAAAGCGGTGGCGGGGCGCCCCCTGTCGCCTGCTGTCCCCGGGTCCGCAGGGGCGGGGGGGGCAAGGGGGGACCCCCCGGGGGCCGCCGTGCGGGTGCTGCATCCCCCGGGCCGGGGGGCTCGCTCCAAACGGCTCGGGCGGGCTCGTCTCCGCAAGAGGGGAGAGGGGCTTTTCCCCGGGGGGAAGCACCCCTACCCGCGCCCCGCGTTCTGCATTCACCCCCAAATCACCCGCCTGGGTCACGGCCGAAAGGGGCTCCCGGGCTAGGTGCACCCCAGGTCTGACTCTCTGACCTAAGGCATCGCCACGGAGCTTTTCGCTCCTCCGCAGCACCAGGCAGCCCAGTCAAAACGCTCAGGAAGGGAGAATTCAGGGAGAATTCGGGAAAATCAGCAATATGCGGCTACTGGACACGACGAAGACCATCAGCTTGAGGATCCTGGCCGCCCAGCTCCCCGCTCGCAGCCGACTTCAGGCGTTTGAGGGTAAGGCGCGGTTAACTTGAGCATCACTTTTTCCCTCTCAAGACGAGGCGCGGGAGGTGAGCGCGTGTTTCCAGCGTGGCTGGATTTGGTACGGAAGTTCCCGGCGAGCTCCACGGGAGGAGGAGAGAGGCCGGAACGAGAATTTGCCCGTGCAATAAACTCGCGCGCCTTCGGGCCTCCATCCCGCAGCGCCGTGGATGTTGGCGCGCTCCGAGCGCGCCTGGCACCTCAGCACGAGGCGCGGTGGGAGGCTAACGCGCAGCCAGAGCCCTGCGGGCTCTTCGTGGGGGACCCTTTCCTCCTCAGGCCAGCGGGACTTTGAATTTGGTTGCCACCAAAGATGAGGTTTTTCCTACCTCTCGTCACCCCCCCTGCGCGTGGACTGGAAGCTGCGGAGCAGCAAGGGAGAGTTGCTTTTGTAGGAGTCCTGGTCGCCTGGATTTTGACCCAAAAAGCTCTCCCTGGAGGCCACTCCTCAGCTACAGAGGACGTTCCTACTCTTGTCGCTCCAGCCCTGACACCTAAATCCAATTTTACCTTCTTGGTCTGCTATTGCACCCCATGAGGCACCGTCACCCTCCGTCCCACGACCCAAGCCTCTTGCCCTGCCCGGGCCGTGAAGGACCTTCCACGCAGCGTGTGGTGGAGGAGGAGAAGCTCTCCTCATCCGAGAGGAACGGTGGCATCCCTCCCGCTCCGCGTGCCCGGAGCATCCTTGGCGCGCGCATCCTGGGGCCGCGGCGCCGAGGGTGAACTACAGCCACAGCGTCCTCGCCCTCAGACAAAGGCTTTGTGTCTGTGCCGCGAGGACACGCGCTTCCCGAGCTACGCGAGCATTTGCATTCCTAAACGTGGCCACGCAAAGGCGGCGGCTTGGCTGGAGGTGGCTGGATGTGGGACCAAGACGGCAGGCAGCAACGGGGATCCCCGCTCCTGTCAGCGACCCGGCTCCCGCAGCCGCCACCTCCTCCGCCCGCCTTTCGCAAGGGCGGCCGTCCGTGCCGCTAGCCTGAGGAAACCTGCTAGAATTGGTATCGCTTAAGAGAGCAGAAAAATACGTCAGAAACATTTTTTAAAATACCTGGGGATGATAAAAATTGAAAATTTTCAGCGGCGTCTTATTTAAACACACCCGGTTGGGTTACTGAGAAACACACCGGCCATTTAAAAACGATTTCTTCTCTTAAATATTTAACTAATATTTATTTTAAATTTAATTTTTAAATTACACTCTTATTTGCATTGGAAGTCACGACTCGCGGAGCCGTCTCTCCCTTCCCAGGGGCAGGAGGCCAGCGAGGAGCGCGAAGCGTTGCCAGGAGCTGGGGCGCTTTCGGCCGTCTCCGTCGCTCGCAGCGACGCCAGCGAGCGCATCCCGCTCCCTCTTCCCCGGGGCCGGGCGCTCGCCCCGCGCAGCCGCCCGGGTTGCGACGGCAATTCCGCGTGCGGGGCCAGGGCAACGCGGGGCATTGCCGGGAGGCGGAGGACGCTTCCGAGCGGAGACGCACGGCCCGGCTTCGGCGGCGAGCGAGGGGGTGAGCACGTAACCGCAGGCGGAGGTTGGAGAGGGTGAAGCCCCGGTGCTGGCGTTCGCCTCCCCCGTGCCCCCGCGCCGCTTAGCCAGGCTGGCCTGTGCAAGAGAAAATAATAATTTAAAAACAAAAAATAAAGAACCCCTTACCTTGTTCTCGACAACAAACAGGGTAATTATCTCCCTTCTACTGATAATTATCATAATTAATCCAATATAATGAACTCTCCCAATTGCCCTGCTGTTTCAAAATAAATGCGTTGGCTTTTTTTTTTTCCCCCCTTTAATTGAGGAAGGGGCTCTCCTGTGAGATAGGAGCAGTCCTTGCCCTCAAGAAGAGAGGCATTTCAGTAACGAGGAGGGAAAGGAGCCCGCGCGGCTGCAGATCCTGTTAGAGACAAAAGACACCGGGCCCGCACGGAAGGGAGACGGCCCGGTGTGCTCGTACGGCGCCACCGCAATGACCGTCGGGATTTATCGAGACGTGAAAATTGCGGGCGAATCGATGCACGGAGGTACTCGAGGACGAGGCGGGAGCGGTTGGGTCTGAGCCGGGGAGAGGGAAGGGCGAAGGTGGAGCCGGGGCAGGGGAGCTGCTGGCGTCCTTCCCACGTTGTTCCTTGAGGATCCCTGGAAGGAGCTCGTCGTAAGGTCAAGGGGCTCTGCCGGGCCGGGAGCATCCCCAGGAGCGCTCACTCAACCAAGCAGAACAGACGGCTGGGCGAGGATGAGGATGATGATTCGCATCCCTGAACTGGGGAAACGCGCTGGAGAGAGGTCGTGCATCCTCACCCGGCAGTCCCGTGGCGGAGCTAAAAGCCCGGCTCTCCAGCAGGCCTGATCCCAAGGTCACGTCCAGTATCAGTTTGGAAAGGCACACCAGGGCCCCGCTCCTGCGGGTGCCTCCGGAGCTCCCGTGATTCCCACGGGGCACGTCAGGAAGCATCACCCTTTGCTCGTTCAAGGATTCGGATGGGAACCATTGAAATAAGGGACATTCCGTGGCGGGGAGAGTTTTCCCCCCATCCGCGGAGTTACCCACGCGCTAAAACAGGCCGGCGTCGGCTGCGGCACCGCCGGGGAATTACCACAATTACACCGTATAATATTGACTTAACTATTTGAAGAACTCTACAGCCAAGTCTCTCCTAATTACATTCAACATTTAATGGGGCTTCTTAATTCATGAAAATATTTTCCAAGGCTTTAACAAGTCCAACAAAGGAAGAGTCAGGAGTACGCAAAATTTTTGTCATTTCAGTATCTGATCGAGAGCCCGAGGATCTCTCTCTTTTTAATACTGGACCGATCTCCCCTGGTCCCAGGTTCTCAGGGACCACGTCGCAGACAAACTCTCTTCATCCGCAAGCGTACCCGAGGATCCGGCCGGTCGGGACATGGCCAGCGGGGCTATTTTTGGCCTATTCAGTCCTCCAGGTGCTATTTTAACGTTCCTCCCCACTCTGTAATTATTCAACGTGCCAGCGAAGGTAACGAGTTGCTGGAATCAGCGGTCGGCACCACAAGGTAAAATAAAACCCTGGAAATGCCTGAAGAATGTGACGGCGGGGCGGGGGGGGGGGGAATAAAGTCCCATTATTGTCCCCCTCGGGGATGGAGGAGGTCCCCTCGGCTCACCGGCATCGGCGGGATGCTCCGTGAGCGTCGAGAAGCAACTGGGAAACCCCTCGGGCGCAACGACAGCCCAACGTAGGCACCGCGCTGGCCCGCAGCACCCGGGGACGGTGGGACCAGCACCGGCGCTGAGCCCCGGCCGGGCTGCCGGCAGCGGGCGTCTGCCGCCGCGTAGGAAAAACGGTCCCTGCGAGGAGCCCACCAGCAAAGCGGTGCCTTCTGGAAAGGCTCCGGAGCAAAATAAACAGAGTGCATCTGCCGGCTGTTTACCGTGGCCCACGTGACGCTGGTTTTCTCCGCGAGCGCATTTTGCTGGGTAAACAAGATGCGCAGGCATCTGGAACGACGGCCGGGGGAGAAGGCTTGGTGGGAAAAACCCGGAGCGAACGGATTCATCCCGGCGCGCGGGGCCGCTCCGGCTCCCCCGCTTTCACGCGGCGGAGGGAGAAGGAGGCGCGGAGGGAGATGCCCGGCGATGCTGACTTTCCGGATCAAAAAAGAAAGGAGGAAAAGAGTCTTCCTCACCTCCCAGGAAAGTCCTGCCATGGACGTTTTCGTTAGCTTCGTCCCCAAAGGCCCTGGCAGGCAGGGGAAGTTTTACCTGGCTGCCCAAAGTATTCAGGTTTTGGTTTCATTCAGGGGAAATATTTTTTATGTTTAATTATCAGTTTCTGAAAACTGAAATGTCTTTGGTTTTACAATAAGAAAACAAACAGAAAAATTGAATATAGGGACTCCTCCCAAAAACCTCTGCCTTAAAAACTCCCTGTTATTTCCTAACAAAACCCCTTTCTGCTGGAAACCTTCCAGCCTGGCATAGTCTGGAGGTGCCTCAGTCCCCGTAGAGGCCAAGGGAGGAGGAACGCAGCGGCTTTCGTTACCGAGTGGGACAAAGCAACCCCACTGCGGCCCAAGGTGGCCCAGCCCATCGCCCCCATCCCCTTAAACGGGGACCCACTTGCAAAAGACTTCACACATCCCACAAAACCGAAGAGTTGCGACCAGCCCAACTGGTCGCCGGGATCATCCCGCTGTGCCCAAGCTCGTCGGGAGCTGCCGATGCTCAGCCTGCAGCAGGGATGCGGCTGCGCGGCCTCCGGCCGGAGATGAGAGACGTGGGGACCGCGGGGCCCGTACCCGTACGGAGCCCGAGGTACCTGCGGAGGAACGGCGCCTACGAGCCCTCCGGCCGCGGCCAAGGGGACTTGGAAGGGGTGCTGTTGGTGGGGCTGGTGTCGGAGCACGGGGACAGGAGCGCGCGCGGGCTGCCCGGGCTTTCGCGTCGCACCGGGAGCCCGCTTGCCGAGGAGATCAATCCCCGACAGCTTCGCTGAGGACTCTGATGGACATTTATAGCCCTCTGAGTCATTACCGGCCTTGTTTAAACCAGTTATACCTGGCCAAGACCTTTAAAATAGCTTCATTTATACTGAAAGGCTCCTCTCGCGCGCGGCGGGTATAAATAGCAGGGCGAACCGCTCGGCGAGCGCGGCGGCTCCTCCGAGCTCGGCGGCACACTTTGCCCAGAGCCCCTGCGTCACACCCCTCTGTGTCACCCCCCTCTGTGTCACTCCCCATCCCCTCCGGCTGCCCGGGGGGGTGCGGGGGAGCCCGCCGCTCCCAGGGGACCCCGTCTGCCCGGGTGCTCCATCCGGAGCCGACGGCTCGCGGGAACGAGGTGTCCCTGGCAGAGCCACCAGCAAAACAGCCGGAGCGGAGATTTCTGCTCCGAGAAAAAAAAAAAACAACACAGGAGCTCGCCTGGGACTCAAACCCTGTCTGTGAGTCTGCGGTTCCTTGACCACTAATAGCAGCCCAGGATCACCCAATAAATCTGCTCGGGGTCGGCCGCGGGCGCACAAGCCCATTTCTGTGCGATGAGCGCGAGCGGGACGCAGAGCCGGCCCCGGGGCGAGGGGCTGGTGCCAGCCCGGTGGGGCGAGCCCGGGGCAGCCGTACCCCTGCCGCCTCGAGCTCAGCACATTATCATGGTGTTTTCCATCCGGGATGGGCATCCCATCCCATCCCAGGGGCACCCGCCTCTGCCATGGGCCAGCGACACCCATCGCCAGAGCTACGGGTTGCTGCCACCTGCGACGCTATTTTAATTCCGCCTCACTCATTTCCAGGCAAAAAAATTAATCTCGACCCGTGCTGTTAGGATCCGGGAAAGCTTTGACTGCACGATTGGCTTCACTTTTGCCAAACAAATGTTCACCTGGCTCAGTAATCCTTTCTTTCTGCTCAGAAAAAAATCTCTTTCCAATGAAAAGAAAAAAAAACACCACCTCAACTGGAGGACAAGCGTTCGGCACCTGCTTTCAGCCCCCAAAACGGCTGCAGCGAGGCTGGTGGGAAATGAGGCGGTTGTAGGAAACGGCAGCCCGAGAGCCGAGGCTGCCCGTGCCAGGCGGGACGTGCCGCCTGAGCTCAACGCCCGCCGGCACGGCTCGTCCCAGCCAGGCTCTCTCCCGGGGGCTGGCTCCTGGGACCCTTTTCCCCCCCTTAAAACTAAGGCAGTGTTTCCCTCCCGGTAAAACTCGCGTTCCCGTGTCCTTGGGGGAAAAGCGCGGCGGCAGCAGGAGCATCCCCACCAAGGACCAGCATCTCGGCCAAGCCCGCAGCAGACGATCTTGTTTGGCCCCCTGCAACGGCAGCACGTAGCAGGCGGCGGGCTGCTAAATAAAGTGCGTTTAGGCTGCTAAATAAAGTGCATTTCCAAGGGAGAGCCATTCTGCAGCGGGGATGGAAAAGCTCCGCTGAAGGCGACGGCTCCGGCTCTCTCCAAACATTTCTCCCCCCTCGCTCTGATCTTTTTTTTTTTCAGAGGAAACATTGCCCAAATCAACACACGCCCGAGGAACGGTTTTACACGGGTCGGACAGCACTTTCTGCTGGAAAAACTTCCAATCAGCTGCATTCACAAGCCGGGTTTATTTTTCACAGTTTTCTGAGTACGTTTTGTTTTGGTGCCAGAGTAAAGACCTGGAGGTACATATTTCAGCCCAACCTGTAACACCATCATCGTCACTGGATTTCAATGAGGAGAGGGCTCTGACCTACATTCCCAGCCCAGCCTGGGAAGGAACCGGGGCATCCCTTAACATCCCCGGAGCTGCCCCGCTTGGCGATGCACGAGACCCCCCCCTTCTCCTCCCCTGGGACGCGATGCTGGGCAGGGGGGCTCCAAGCATCTGAGGCAGACGGGAAACCATCTGCCCCCTCCCCGAGCAGCCGCCGGGTGTTTTGCAGCCTCTAAAGCCCCGCTCTAGAGGGGGACGGCCAGGGTGGAACAAACTTAACCAGAGCTTTTTAAAGCTCTCCCACCTTCGCCTCCTCTCTTCCTCCGGGTAGGTGTCCCGGCGGCGGCAGAACAAGACGGCTACAGAGGGCTGCTGGAAGCCGTCAGCGCGAAATACACTGGGAGGCCTTTTTTTGCTTGGAAAATATTTCCTCGCCGCAGGCTGCGGTGACAGCAAACATTCCTGCCGGGGCTGGCGTGGGGAAGCATCACCCTGCGGCGTGGCTGGGGCGCCCGGGGCCGGCTCCGGGGCTGCCGCCGCCCGCCGGCCCTTCACCGGGGTGCAGCAGCACCCACCGGCTCGCAACCGCCGGCCGCCTCTCCCGGGGGGGAGCAGGGACCGCTGCAGACAAAGGCCTTTTATGCTTATAGGATTCGGGTTTATTTTTTTCAATGGGGTAGACGAGAGCGGCTCGCGTGTGCCTCCAGCACGCAGGGCAAACCCTCGCCTCCCCGCGCGCCCTCGGTTCGAGGAGCTAATGGGTCGCACGCAGGGAAAAAGAGAGGCTTGTTAAAAAAAAAAAAAAAAAAGACCGAATCCTAGCTGTCGGGGAGCAAAACCAGCCCATTAAAGTCAGGGCTGCGGTTGTAAATCAACAGAGCTGCTGCTATTTCCATCTGCTGCTAGCAGCGCCCATTGGGAGCGGGGCAGAGGTGGCGGCCCCCCCGCCCCAGGTGCGTGCCGGGGGGATTTTGGCGGCCGCCGGGCCAGCAGCACATGGCACGCACGTGGGCTGGCGAGCAGGCCGGGGTCTGGTAGCTTCTGCGAGCCTCCGTGGGCAACACCAGTCCCACGGGAGTGAAGCCACGGGTCAGGACCCCAGGGCTGGTCTAAAGGCACCTGAGCATCCCCAACTTCCTCTCAATTTTTTTTTTCCCCATGGAATAACCAAATGATTGTAGCTTAGAAGAGAGATATCAAAAAAAAAGACATCTGAGGCATTTGTGGATATTTTCCTCCAACCATTTGCAAAGCTGCAGGAATGAGCGCAATCACCTCTTCCATTTGGGAGAGAGCCGGCGGCGTCGAGCCGCGCAGCGCCGGCCCGAGGGGCTCGGCTGGACGCGCTCGCAGGCTCCCTTCTCTTCCCTGGCTAGGGAGACCCGTTCCCTGGGGACATCGGCGATCCCATCCCACCCAGTCCCCATCCCGGGCGGGAAGCCAGGGCACTGCTTATCTCCGGCAGCAGCCTCCCAGTCTCCGTACCCCGGCCCTTTCCCGCGCCCGCAGAGGCCAGCCCCGCTGCCCAGCTAATTCAATCTCTGCGCAGGAGACAGAGCTCCCCGAGGTCTCCCACCGGGAGCTAAATCCACTCCTGCACGGACACAGGACCACTACACACCTCGTCAGCCGCGGCTCCGTATGCAAACGGCAAGGCTTGCCCTTATCTCCGCAGATACCCATCTGTAGGTGGGCTGCGTGTACATCCTTATCCATCAGCATTTACTAAATGAAGCACACGGATTACGGTTTATACATTGAGCTTTATACTTTGGGTACATTTTTGTACACTAAAGCAGTAGGAACGGGCATCTGGGCACGTCACGTGTTTGTTTTAATACCAAAAGATGCCCCAGAGAACATGTTTGTTCTTTAATCAGAAAAAAAGGTCAGAGAGCGGAGTGATGAGCAAGCAACAAAAATCTAGGAAGAGACCAGACCGCAAAAAGCTGAAAAAGATAAAAAGGAGAGAAAGAGGCATGATTTCTCCTTTGCTCTTGTAGTTGGGATCTCTCTTGCCCTGTGCCTGCGTAGGGAAGGGAAAGGAGAGAGCCCCTGGGCCCTCCCAGGCCAGACCTCTCTCCACCGGTACCCGGGACCGCCGAGGGCCGGTTGTGTGGTCCCAGTGGGACCCTCGCAGGTGCCTGCACCCCAGTCCCCGTGTCCACCCCGGCCTGCCCTCACCGACGGGCTCCGCATGCCCTTTCGGAGGGGACCCGGCCTTGGGAGGCATCCCCTCTCCAGCAGCAAAGCTCTGCCCGGTGCGGTGCTTTGCACCGACAGCGACCGAGTCCCCCGCGCTTCAGCCCCCCCAGGCCTCGTTCCACTGCAGACACGGGTGGGTTTGAGGCACCGAAGCCCGTGGGCAGCTCCCACCCGCGGCTGCCCCGCTCCTCTGCCAGGCCAAGCCCCCCGCCCTGCCCCCGCAGAAGGCAGCGTGAGGGGACCGCAGCATCCCAACTTTCACCGCAGCATCCCAACTTTCACTAACGCGCCCCCTCCCCTTTCCCCCCTCCACTTCCATCACAAAAGACCCACTGACGAGGCCAGCTTTCCCAATCCGCAGAGGCCGTTCCCACCCGCGGCCGGAGCAGCGCTGCCCACCCCGGACCCCCGCCCCGCTCCGTGCCGTGTCCCCGGGCTCTTCGGTGTTTTCCCACCCCAAAATGAGGGGGTTTTTCCCCCGCCGGCCGCTCCCCCCGGCCCGGCTGCACTCGCATGCGGGTGTTTGCAGCGGAGCAGCGGCGGGGGCGACCCCCCGGCTGCCCCCCCGTCCCCGTCCCCCCCCACCCGGCACCGCCGGCGGTTTGCAGGCTGAAAAGCCGCCGGCAGCCCTCGCATTAGCACCTCATCAGCTCCCCGGGGTCCCCGGCAAACACAGCCCCCCCGGCCGAGGAAATACCCCGCGCCTTGTGATGCAGAGCCCCCGGGGCGGGGGGAGGAGGAGGAGGAGGATGCGGAGGATGCCGCTTCCTGGCCCCGGGGGCACAGCTGCCTCCAGCCCCGGCCTCTCGGGTGGGCAAACAGCAGCTGGGAGGGCAGGGAGGCCAGGATGTGGATTCAGGAAGCGCCCCTGCACCCCCGCTGCTCCCCGAGCCCCCGCACATGGAGATGCTAATGGGCTCCCCATTATCCCCGTCCCCCCGGCGCAGAAGGGGACGCTTCCCCTCCTCTCGCTGTGCCCCGGGATTAGGCCCGGCACGGGGGGCTTCGCTTCGGCACGCACCCGACGGCCTTGGGAGGAAGGTTCCCCGCTGCCGGTGAGGAGGGGGACAGGATTTATTCTCCGGTGGCAGCTCGCAGCCATGAACGACGCCGTGAAAAACGGCGGCCGCTGGCACGTCCTTTGTTCGGGATGCTGCAAGAAGCAGCCCCGCGGCTGCGGAGGAGATAAAGCAGCGTGGCAGTGCCGCAGAGGTCAGGGCTGGAAATTTAGCGTGCCGATACCTCCCCTGCCCGCTTCGCAGGGCCAGCAAAGGTAAACAGAGGCTCTGGGAGGGAGCAGGGGAAGGTTCAGGAATTGCACGCTTTCTGCTCAGGCAGAAACACCAGCCAAGGCCTGGAGAAGAGAAAGGCACCTGCAGCCCTCTCCGCTCCTGCTTGTGCAATCCCCGCACAGATTCAAGCCCTCTGGTCCTTTCAAACCCCTCCGGCTCGCCTACACATGGTCCCAAGCCACCTGCAATCGCCTTCAGGCTCTCTGAAGGTTATAGTGGCGACACGACACAGTTTGCCCATGGAAAAGCCTACGGAAAGCCTTTCTCCCGGCTTTTGGTGACCCTGTGTGCAAAGAAAGGTGCGTGTAAGAGCGTGCCCCCGCGCAGGGAGACAGCGGCACGCGTACCACGCTAACGCGAAGGGCTTCGGTCGCACCAGGCACCCGCCATCCTCAGCGATAAAGCTTCCCTGCGCGTTCGCTCGCTTCCCATAGCGGCGAGCTCGGTACGCCGGTGCCTATCCTGTTTGGAAAAGCCGTGCTTTAGGTTGGCAGGAGAGCAGGGGGAACGCCTTCCAAAGCAAACTGCAGGCCAGCTGGGGCGGGATGCTCGGGAAGCCCTCCGGTACGGACGGGTCCCCGCGCAGAGCTCCTCATTAGGGCGGATGGGAGCCAGCGCTTGTGTCCACCCCCCCGGGATGCGATTATTACAACTATTGCTCCCTCGCAAAGGCGAAAAGGAGTGCTTTCTTTACAAATAAATCGAGGCTGGCTCGCAATCTGAACTTATCAAGAAGGAGAGATGGTAGACTCAGAAAGGGGAAAATAAACAAATTTGGAAGCAAACTAACTGAGCAATCCTCTACTTATCTCCGAGTCACAAGTCCCGCTTTGCCGGGTGCCAGCCGATAACATCGCTAAGGCAATATAAGGCGTACAGCTCTCCGCGGCGCTTTAGCTGAGTGATGCAATCAGAAACAATCCCCAACTCGGCTCTGGGCAGATAAAAAACCTTTTCTTGTCCCTCAGACGGCTGAAATCGGCTCCTGCTGCCGCGTCTGCCCGATACTCCACACTGGCGTTTCGACAGAGCCAGGGGGCGGTTTCCAAAGCCGGGTGCCTCGTGTCGAGAGCAGGCACCCCTTTTTGACGTGCAAGCTGACGAGCAGACCCCCCCCCACCATCTCAAGTTGGGCACCCTTTGGAGAAGGGCTGGTTTGGGGAGCTCACGCGCCGCAGCGAGAGGCTGCAGCCCGCGGGACAGCGGGGACGGGAGCACTGCAGGGACGAGCGCTCGCTCCGAGCTCACGGCCGCCCTGCGCTATCTCCTCCCCGCAAAGGTGTTGCCCAAATCAAGGCGCTGACCTCGTCAGAGGGCCTCTGCCCCGCCGGCTTGCGAGATCCAGGGCAAGGCATGCCCCGAGGGCAAACCCCCTGCGGGCCCCACGGGTGGCCGGTCCCGCCGCCGCCGCTCGAGGCACCTCGGCTACCTGCGGCGTATCGGGGCGACGCGCCACGCGTGGCACACGTGCTCCCCAGCTGCGGCTCTCCCCGGGGACGAGTGACCCCATCCTATCCCCTGCCCTGCTCCGCCTGCAGGCAGGAGCCTCCGGGTTCATAAGATACACGTCACATCCGCACCAAAATCCTTTCGGACGTGCAAGCTGACGAGCAGACCCCAAACACCAACTCAGGTTGTGCACCCAGGACCACCAGTCGCTTTGAAAAGCACAAAGCATCATTCTCAAGAAGCTGTCCAGGTTTCAGCATGATGCTTAGAACACCTGAAAATACACCACAGCTTACATGCAGTCACGTAACCTGACGTTTCTGGGAACAACAGACCACCGCTAAGCATCGCGTTTCCCCCAAGCTGCAAGGAGAAGGCCAACGAGGCTGGGCTACATCCCTCGTGCAGATGTGGCCGCGCGTTCTTCCGTCACACCCCCGTCCCCAGCAGCATCGCCCCGGGATTCGTCCCGCAGAGCCCCTCGCCACCGCGGTCCCAAATCACAGCAGCCGCGTTACGTCGTGCGACAGGGGATCCCTGCACAGGCGTGGGTGGGCGAGAGCTCCTCGCAGCCTTGTTTGACTGAAATAATTTTATTTGAATACAATACGCTATTTCAACAATTTTAAGTTGCATGGGGCTATTTAAGATGGATTCTGTTTTAATTTAATCAGTTTAATGGGATTTTGTATTTTTAGATATAGCACCTCCAAATTGTCTGATTAACTTTTCAGAATCAATACGCTTAACGGCAAAGCATACAATTACACAGGCAAATGATCTCCTCCATGGCCTCTGCATGAGCAATCGCCCAGCTTCGGCTTGCAGACCTGCCCCCGGCCCCCTTTCCCTGAGGAAGAGGGTCTCCGGGGCAGCACGGCTGGCAGGGTGCCGGAGCAAGGCCACCGGCCCATCGGGTTTGCTTTCACGCACCATTTTTTTAACGGCACCACATTCAAGACCCAAAGCATCCCTAGAAAAGCCGGGCTGGGACTGCATCCGCTGCAGCGTCACCACCAAAGGGCCCCGATTTGCCGGGCACGGGCACACAGGAGTAGCCCCAAGCTGTCCCATCCCCGCGCCCCGTTATGCCTCCCTGTCCCCCCAGATGCGGGAGCTGGCCCCGTCCAGCCCAGCTCGCACCAGCATCCCTCCCCACGCGGGCCACGGGTCACGTACTGCCTCCGGCTCCCAATTTATTCCGCCAGCCTCAAATATCCCCCTTGCTTTTGTCAAGTTGCATAATTTCTGAACTTACATACTTGAAAAATTCTTTTAGAAATGTCAAGGTGACTGGCGTATTAAAACTGAGCCAGAGCAAACAGGAATGACATTATTTTAATTCTTTCAGTGCCAGGTCATTTTCTCTGTAATAACACAGCTTAGATACCAGCCTCCTGCCCCTTGCATCATCCTCCCTGTTACTTTTGGTTGTTTTTATTTGTTCATCCGCCAGATTAAAAAAAAAAAAGAGGAAGAGAAAGAAAAGCCACTGCTGTTGTGGAAACCCCTTTCACCGGGATTTAAGAGATTTGTTTCCCAAATCCCACTGAAATTTCACAGGATTTGGGCAAATTCAAACTCCCTCGAAATCTCTGACCTAACACAGTAAAAATCTCATGTTTTCTTTTAGTATCTGGGTGGTTTTCTTCAGGGAACCATTCCAAATTTACACACCGGGCCACACGCTATTGTAATGATCTGCGTTATTAACACCCGGCGCGTTCCCAGCCGCGGGGTGCGAGGCGCATCGCGTTGGTTTGCGGACGAAGGAACCGAGGTCAGGTCCGTTAGCAGGGCCGGGACAAGCCACGGCTCCATATTCCGCCCTTTCCACTGGGCTATGCTGCTCCTGGAGGTGGCCAGCAAAAATGCACCTGCACGGTGGCTCCCGGAGGAGCAGGAGCAGGAGCGAGCCGCAGGGCGACCTGCCCTCGCCAAAGGGAGCTGCATCGCCCACGCTCCCCGTCCGCGGCGCAAGCGGCTACGCCGCCGGGCTCAGAAGGGCTTGTGGCTTGGAGGCACCACGCTGCGGGCCTTGACAAAGTGGAAAAAAAGTGATTTTAGGAGTCGCCCGCCCTCCTGACCCCCTGGCAGAGGATGCTCTGCAGGGAGAGCGGGAGGGCAGGCGCCCCTGGACCACAGCATCCCCACTCCGGAGATGCCGAATGCCATGTAAAACGCTGAATATCAGCGAGGGAGGAGAGGGCACCTTCCCTGCCTTCCTGACCAGCACGGGGCTGCCGAGAAGCGACCGGGAGAGCTGGTAACATCTGACACCGCCACAGCTGTTTGCTTGAGCAAACAGCAGCCGAGCCTTAAGGCCTCTTTCTGCTGGCCCAGCTGCCAGACCTCGCTCCGACTTCAGGCAGGAAAAAACATTTCCTCAGGTAGGGCATTAACTGTGCCATTGAACCAGGGAGTTATTTTTTTCTCCAGCTGTGCATACAGCAAGTAAAGCCCGTGAGTCAATGGGCGCTAAGCTCACACTTCAACACTAAGCCTGGGCCGTGGTGGATTTAAGCGCGTCCCCGGGCTCTCCGCAGAGCACGCAGCCGGACCCGGGCAGGGGGGCTTGCAGATGCACTGGCATCCCACCCCAGCACCGGGAAAGCAGGGGGGATGCCCGCTCCAGCCCCGGTTTGCATCACCTCAAACAATACGGATGGCTCTTCTCCAACCCACCCCCCCACCGCTGCTGCTGGGTAGAGGCAGAGCTGCCGCAAGCCGGGCACAGAAAAACCAGGTTTAAAGGCAGCATTTACACCGCTCGGAGAAAAATCACTCACGAAAAGCTGCTGCAACTGTGGCCAGCTTGAAAGCAGACAATTAGAAACGGTGCTCAGGGGCTAAGCCTGTGCTCAAGTGCAGAGGGCAATAAACACGCCGCTGCGAGGAAAAAAAAAATTATATATTTTTTCCAGTGTTTGTCTGAGCAAACAGAAGCTATTTGCAAATGGTTTTGAGGTGGTAGCGGCCTTCCTCTGCGAGTGCCAGAGACTCGAGAAAGCGCAGGGGGTGTTTCCTCGCCCAGTGCAAACAGGGAGACGCGCAGCCGGCCCATGCTCCGGGCACCCCGGCAGCGGCCTCTCCTCCCCCGGGCAGGTGAGCCGGGCCGCACCGCCGGCGGGGAAGGGTGGGACGGGGCTGAGTCCTTCGGTCTGACCGTGCAAAAAAAAAAAGGGGGGGAAAAAAAAGGGAGCAGCGGGTGCATGCACAGCGCTGCAGCCCCAGCTTTGCAGCAAGGGCACATCTCGGCAGCCAGGAGAGCCGCAGGCCAGCTGGGGACATCGCCGGGCGCCCCAGCCCCGTGGCCAGCAGCCACCGTCCCCGCAGAGCCGGCCCGCCCCGACGGGGGGACCACGGGCAGGGCGAGATGCTTTCCGGCTCTCTGGTTTCCTCCAGCCGGAGCGTGCCTGGGCAGAGTCGCTCTGCAAGGGGAGCAGCTCCAGGTTTTCTATTTATGGGCTCTATTCATCCCCAGTCGGGTTTCAGCGGTGCCCTGCCATAAAAGTTGCCTGCTTCTCTGTCTTGGCAGCCAGGAAACCTCAGCCGGCTTGAGGAGACCATAGGAAATGGCAAAGCCTCAGGCTCCAGCTCTCCAAAATAAGGTGCAGCTAAATTAATACGGTGTGGCTGGCGAAGTGATGTCACCTCGGCCTTACAGCGAGCGGCGGGGGGGGATAAATGCATCCCTCTGTCCTGACTTCATCCCACTCTTCCCAGAAATGCCCCGGCTGGGCTGGAGGAAAGGCACCACGAAAAGCTGCGGCTCGAGACGGGGAACGCACGCGCCCAGGGAAAAATGGGGGAGCATCAAGGGATTCAACACAAAGCCATCGCTGCCTTTCTTGCACCGGGAAGGGAAATCCTCCTTTCTGTTTCGTACCAACAAGAGAAACCCTCACGCTACGCCCAGGGGCTCCAAGAAACATCCCCATCGTTTCCAAGGAGGCTCTTCCGAGAGCTGCGAGATTTGGTGGCCACAAGCACCTTTTGAGTTTCACCCGTTCTCGGTGCTTTCCCCTTTCTGTCGGTTTTGTCCATAGCTGAAGGGCTAAACTGCAAACATAACTCCCATCAAGAAGAAAAGCACCGTACCCCTTCTACGTCAGCATTTGGACCCGATACCGAAGGCCCCGGGGCTTCTGAGCACTCGTTTGGCCGCTGGATTTCTGCGCAGCATGGCTCGCTGCAGTTCCCATCGGCAATTCAAGCTCATCCATTACCACGCCTGCATTTAATCTAGCAGGATTTAGGCAAATTCCACCGCGCTGTTTAAATATTAATTAAGATTTCTCACCCGGCGCATCCTGCATATCCTTTCAAACAGCTTTCATCCCTCCAAATCTGGGCGAGGTTTTTCGAGGAGGTTTATGGCAAACAGGCAGGGGCTGGCAGGCGCAGGGGATGAACGGCAGCCTGGCTGCCTTGCCATCCCCCCCGAGAGCCGAGGAGCCTGGCGAAGCCCTCGCTGCGGGGATCGGAGCAGGGCAGGGCGGTGGGTAATCAGTGAATTACTCCCCCCTCCATCCTCAGCTCCCCAGGCTGAAAGGTTGGTCCAGTCTTGGGTGATCTGGGATTAAGGGGTTCCTTCCTATGGCTGGAGCTGAGATAAATCCAGCTCTTTGCTCTCGCTGCTCCGCTGTCTCGCACGGCCAAGCACACGTACCCACTAAGCCGTTTGCTTGCTGGGTTACTCTTCTTGCTTTAAGGGTGTTAAACACACCTGTAGCCATAAACCGCCCAAATCCACAGGGTTCAAGTGCCATAAGGGCCGCCCCTGCTCAGGGCCATGCCCCTGCCCCTTCCCCGCTTCGTCAGGGCAGTTTTTCCTGCAAGCTTTATTCGGCATCAGCACGCCATGGACCAACCCGAATATTTATGCCAATAAAGCCAAGGTTTGGGCACAGAGGGCAAACTCGTGCACAAAAACCTGCGCTTTGATGCGTGCAAATGAAAGTCTAACTTCAGGGTAGGAGCAGGGGCCGACCTCAGCAGCCCGGAGCACGTGGGGCTTGGGGAAGGGGGGTGCAGCCGGGGCATCCCACCACCCGGCCGGGCCTCCCGCAGCCCGTGCCATGTCTCCCAGCCCGCGGGGAGGACGTGAGAGGCATTCAGATGGAGCGGCGGGCTGAAAAGCTGGGTCAGACGGGGCGCAGCGAGCCGACCCTGGCCGGTGCTCGCTCCGAGACGTGTCCTGTGTACCTTGGCCACGGCCCCAGCCCAAATTGGCGGCCGGTCCCACGCCGTGTCCCCCACTCCGCAACGGCTTGCAAGGGGGGGGGATCCAGGATGATCGAGGTTTGGGGACACCCCTGCAGCCCCGGGGTTGTCCCCCATCCCGTGCACCCCGCACCGGCGGCTCCCCCATCCCCAGGCTCCCGCAGAGGTGTGAATATTTGGAGGAGCAGACACAGGGGCATTGAGCGGGGCTGTGAAACGCAGCAGTGTCTGCCGCGCTCCCGGCCGGCACCGCCGAGCTGCCAGCGTCCAGGAGCTGCCGGGACACCAGCCAGGGCAGGAATAAGTAACACCACTGTGGTTCCCCAGACCGTGTAAACAAATACCTGCTCAACCCAGCTCCCCGCCCGAGCTCTGCCGGCTGGCATCGGGGCGACGCGCAGAGCCCCGACCTCCGCCTCTCCTTACGACGGAGATAACGCCACCTCCTCACCCACCGAGGAAGGGAAACAAAGTCAGGTATTCATATATAATCCAGGTATTCCGGGGAAAAAACAGCAGCAAAACACCCCGGGAGGTGCCAGCAACCTGCCTGCAGCAGGGCTGAGAGCAGGCGGCTCCATCCATCCATCCCTCGCGTGGTCCGAGCGGGACCCACGCAGGTAACGCATCGCACGCTGGCGGCGGGACCAGGGGGCTCGGCACGCACACGCCAACAGAAGCATCGCCAGCCTTCCACACTTCATCTGGGCCCCCCCTCATTTTTTGAGATATTCCCTTTATAAAGGCACAAACTGCAAAAAAGGCCTTTTTTCCCTTATCATTTGTACGGGGATGCACACATTGAGGACTCCCCAAAACACTTCTCCAGTGGCAAGGTGCCTTTTAAACTACACAGAGTTTCTTTTTGTTAACACCTCCGTTTGCCAAAAATGGTTGCTTTCCTGAAAACTGCTTTTTTCCCATGAGGTAGCAAGAACTCCAACCTCTTGCCACTTGTAAACTTTGAAGAGTTTAAAGATACTATTTTTCTGGAAACAAAAAGGCAGCAGCTGGGCCAGAAATGTCCGCAGGGTACTGGCCATTAACTGCACTGGTCAAAAACCTCTACCCGGCTACATTTTGGCCAGAAAACTGCTCCTAGTTAAAGGTGCAGCTTTACCACGTCTTCCAATAACGTAGTATTTTAGGAGGGGAAAGATAGTATTAAAATTGGTCAGTATGTGCTTGTTCGGCATTTTGCGAGGATCCTATTCTGACGCTTCTTAAATAAATTCTCTTTACCAGAAATGACTTTCTGCTTTGAGATTTTTAAGCAACGTTAAAACCCCCTAAAGGATAAAAATAAGGGTGCCACGGGGTCTCGGCCCTGCAGAGCAACCGGACAGCGAAGCGCGCCGGCGGGCTCGCAAGCACCCAGCAGCATCCATGATTATCCTTACGGCGGTTGGGAAATCCCCTTTGGAAATATCCCCAGGGATCCAGCTGGCATCCCTGCTGCCAGGGCACCTCCGGCCGGCCCGCGTCCCGCATCCCGCGGGGCTGCTCCCCGGGCAGAGCCGACAGGAGAGGGCAGCAGAGACCCACGGGTCGGGCTCTGCAGGCAGCTGCCCGCCCCTGCGAAGCCCACGCCACGGGGCAGCAGGCAGGGAGACGGGGGCAGCTTTGCAAAGGGCCAGAAACGCCCCCACGAACGCCCCTCCACCCCCCACAAACGCCCCTCCACCCCCCACAAACGCCCCTCCACCCCCCACAAACGCCCCGTTTGCTCTGCAAGCGCGGGGACGCGGACAGACAGACGGCCTCGCAGGTCTGTCCCGGGGCGCGGACCCCGACAGCCGGGTTGCACAGCAGGCGGCTGCCCCTCAAAACCAGGCCCAGCTACCAAAGGGGGGCTTGAACGCACGCAGCTGCTCTAAGCGGGCCAGCCGCTTAGTCACCGCGAAACCAACGCTTGCCCCGACTCAGCGTCCCCAGGAGGTGACACGAGGCCCAGGGAAGTCCCAAGCTGTCAAAAAGCCCCGTGCGAAGCGATTGCAGCCGCCCGGCGCAGAGGGTTTACTGGAAGAGGGGAGCACCACCGCGCTCATTTTGCAAACACACGCGCTCGTTTTGCAAGCAGTCAGTGCCAACTAAAGCATCGCCTCCTCCGGGTGTTTGTCACCAAACCTCGAGACCACGCAAGGTTAGTTAGCCGCATTAGCAAAGCCCAGCTTAGCAAAGCCCAGCTTAGCAAAGCCCAGCTTAGCAAAGCCCAGCTTAGCAAAGCCCACCCGCAGAAGCTGGGCAGGCTTTTGCCGCAGCAGCCCATGCGCGGCAGGCAGAGGCAGCAGCTTCCCTGCCAGCGATTAAACGTGATAAGAAGCCCGAGCAGCAGTTGCTGCATCTCTCCCCTCACTTCATCAGCCACGTGGCACCGCTCCGCACCCTCTGCGTTTGGCACAGTCACAGGGAACGCGGCAGGTTTTGGGGAGAAAACACAGAATCACGGCCTGGCAGCTGGTAAGAGCAGGCAGCGGTTGTCTGTGGGAGACCTGCATTTCCTAACGATCCTGAAAGCATTTTTCTCTGCCCACGAAATACCACATCAGCAACCAAAGAAGTACCACGGCAAGGTGAAGCCAGCCCCGCTTGTGCCCTGCGCTCCCGTGGAGGAAGGGAGGGCACAGTCCCATCCTCAGTGTCTGTCAGGCAGAGGGTGGAAAAGCAGCTTTGGGAGACTCCCAGCTCTGCCAGGGACAGGCATGGACCAAAAGCCGGAGCTGCAGCTGGCAGAAAGCAGAGGGGCTCCATCGCAACAGCAGCACCGCGCCAGTCGGCAGCGCTTCGTCAGCACTCTGCCTAGGCACGCAAAGCAAAGGCCAACCCTTCCTCCTGCTCGGAAACAAGCCCCTAGCCTGCAGGCAAAAGCAGAAGGGATTTCTCCAAGGTCACATCGGATTTCTTTGCAACAGAGCAGAGCCCCCGTAGCACAGGCACCACAGCTTTCCAGGGCTCTCAGGCAGAGACCGCTGGGCCAACAAACACAGAGCAAAGCAAGCCAGCGCCGCAAACACTTCAGCAAGCTGAGGACAGAAGCAGCCAGCAGCTTTTCCCACAGCACCCACCACAGCCCACCAGGTCCCCTGAAACCAGGGTTCAAGCCAAGGAGCGCTGTGCCAACCCTTATCTGCCGGAGCTGCACCGAGAGTCGGGTCAGCTGAGATTTATAGCAGCAAAAGAGCACAGCCAGCTTTCTGCTCCCCTCAGCCCCACCGAGCAATCACACCCAGGGAACCACCAGCCTCTCCCAGCACTTACCTCCACCAGGAGCACACCCAACCTCCAGAAAAGGCCCTTGGCACCCTTTAAATAGGAGATCACCCTGACCAAAACCACCTGAGCATCCCTCGTTGGGCCGTTACTCAACCCCGCACCTGCACCCCCTGCCATGCCCTCAGCATCCCCAGGCTCCCCTGCCCTTGTCCCACCTGGGGCTGACCCCATGGCTGCAAATGTGGGGTCCAGCCGCGGTGGGGGAGCAGGACGGGTCTGCTGCCGGCGGGCACCGGGGGGTTCACCGCGCACAGGGCACGCAGGCTACGGAGAGCTGAACCAGCCCGTGCCCTAACGCTGGGGCAGAGGGAAAACCATGCACCTCTTAAAACCCAGGCCTGTTTCCTTGCAATTTGTTGACTTCGAGGTTTCCTACAAACACCAGATGCTGCGAGTCTTAAAAACTCCGAACTGGTGATCCCGAGGTCCGTGGCTCGCCCGGGACTCCCGGCATCCCTGGGCTCGCAGGGATGCACGCGGCCCCCGGAGCAAATCCAGCCTCTCCCTTGGCGCCGAAGCGGGCTCGGGCAGCCGGCTGGGGGGGGCTGCATGCAGCGGGGCGGCTCCCCGAGGGCAGACTTCGGGGGGAATGTAGGGATGAAGCTCAAGGACGTTTCTACGAAGCAGGTAGAAAGCGGGAGTTTCCAGAGCACCGCAAAATGGGGATGGATTTCCTTCTCCCTGCCAAATCCCGATTCTAATAATATTATTATGATGCTGTAATATCTCGACAAAGGTGAAGGGCGTCGGTGGTGGGGAGCAGCCCCCGCGAGGGGCTCAGCACCCCCGGTCCCGCCGCAGCGCGCTCCCCGGAGGGGACGCAACGGGGTGGGGGGGGGTGGTCGCGTCGTGGTCCCGTGAACGGCGCTGGCAGCGGAGCCGCTGCGACGTGTTTGCACCAGGATGTTTTGCTTATGAGACACATCTCGCTGCCTGCCAGGAACTGTTCTGATTCAGCTGAAATTTTTCAGGCTTTGTGATAACTCGAACTATTTGGGAGGGAGGGCTGCCCTGGGTCCCGGCCAGTCCCCCCCTCCCTCCGGCGGGAGGAAGGTACTTTGCCCTCTTTAGCAAATCAAGCAATTTTTCAGTCATTGAACCCTGGGTTTGTTTTCTTTCCAGTTTGGCTGGGAAGGCATAAATGCTGTCAGAAATCTGAAATACAAGCAGGGTTGAGGGTTTTTTTTTTTTTTCCTTCTTTTTTTTTTTTTTCCTGACACAAAATAACTCGTGCTGCTTTTCCACTACCCTCAGGTTCAAACCCTCCTCCCGCAAACGTGGCTGTGGGGATGATCTGGGGTTTGCTCCGGGAGGGGGAAGGCGGTTCGCAGCCCCCGCAGAGTCCCCCCGGAGAGCCGCAGGTGGGGTGGCAGGCCGGGGGTTTGCCGCCGTCCCCCACCTGAAAGGGGGGACGTGATTCTCTGCGGTGCCTCCAGCTCCGACGGAGACGGACGGGCAGGGCAGAGGCACATTCGCTTCCTTCTTCCGAGCTGGAGGGATGTTAAAACGAACTCAAACCGTCTGTCCGAATTAACGTTTCAGGATGAGGTCATACAAATCGCTGGGGCTTTATTTATTTCTTTGTAACTCCGAGGAAACGCAGCACGAAGAGAAAGACATTGGATCTGCTGCCGAGGAAAACACGGGAAGGGCGAGGACGCGGGCACGACAGGGACAGCTCCAGGAAATACTTTTGCAAACAGTTTATTCACTTGAAAACGTGTGCGTTGGCCAACAGTAAACGACCAGTGAAACTTGGATCCTGGTGGTACTTAGGTGCCAAGGAACATTGAACAACCCGGGCTTCGAGGCTTCTAGCAGGGCGCGTTATTGGCCTGGGCGCCGCCTGGTTTGACAGACCCTCCCTGGGTTTTCTTTGCAGCCACGAGCGCGAGAGCCTCAGACGTTATTACCACGCTGGCGCAGCGAAGCTGGGGTGCTGGCGCACGGCTGGAAGGAGGGGAGCAGCTCCCGGCTCCTGCCCTGCGAAACGCTGCTCCGCAGGGAGGAGCAGAGGCTGCCCGGGCTTGGGAACCTGCTGCGAGATGCCCGTAGCAGAGGCTGGTACCGCAGCCGTTGTTCTGGGGTCGTTTTCCTGGCTGCTGATTTCAGGGAATTTTCCCAATGTTAGAAAATATCTTCAGGGCCGCCCAGACAAACTCAATCCCAACCGATTCAGGGAAAAGAACAAACGCTCCCTTGGCTCTATCAGAAAACGATGAAGGAACCCACAGCTCCAGTTCCCCGCAGGCAGCCGCGGCTCCAGCTGCGCGGCGTTCCGTGCTCCGCCGCCACTTCACGGCGAGAAACCACGGCGAGCATCCTTCCCCCCTAACGCACCACCCGGATGCGGAGCACCGCTTTAAAGAGAGGTCTCGAGGCGGTACCGCGGTGCTCCGACCCAGCCGCGGCACCCGACGGTGCTCGCCGGGAAGGTGGGACTCCATCCGCGTGGCTCCGTTCGGGATAGCGAGGGAGGCAGAGCTCGGCGGAGGAAATCCCCAACCCTCTCGGCAGAAGCAGGGCGTTATTGCTGTCACGCGTACGGCGACATCCCTGCAGACCCAGAGGAGGGAGGCGGCAGGCGCACCCCCGCCGGCTTGCGGCCCTGGGCTGGTGGAGGGCACCCCCAGATCACGCTAGAGGCAGCCGTCGGCGGAAAGGATAACGAAAAGCCATCCGGAGTTTGTACGGAAAAGCGAGGGCTCCATCTAGCTCTGCGGGTCGCAGAAGGGCCCAATCCCGCAGGGTCATTGCTTGGGGGACACCTTCGTCGCTGGGCCAGGGTGGGCCCTGGGGAGATGCTCTAGCACTGGCAGCGCTCGTCCCAGCCTGCTCACGCTCGCCCGGCCCTGGGGAACAGCAAACGGAGGGACCGCGGCTACCGTGGCACGGACCCGGCATCGATGGCGAAGCGGGCGCCCGAAACCCCAGCGCCTCCCCGCACCCTCCGTCTCGCTGCCGGGTTTCCTCCGCGCAGAGCTGGCAGCCGTGCGGGAAGATGCCAGCGGGGAAGGAGGCGGCCAGCGGGCTGGGGTCTGGCCGGCCCCGGCGCTCCGCGCAAATGAATAGCAGAGCAACGGCGGGGAGGCCCGATTTGGTAGTAATTTATTTTGTTTTAAGGGCCTAATAACTTCCAGCTGGTGATTTGTAAATGAACTGGCTCCTCACAAGAACCTGAAACGAAGCGTTTGACACCGAACCCTGTTTTGCTAAGCCGGGAATTTAACACTCGCGCCGCAGCGGAGGGGAGGGAATTGCGGCGGGGAGAAGAGAGGAAGGGAGAAATGTCTTTCCAACACGTACTAACGAACCTCTTCAGGATGGGGAGTAGTCGGGCATGTCTACGTCCACCCCACGGACCTCAGTGTCGGTGGACCCAACGTCACCAGCGACGCCCGTGGCCGCGGCGACGGAGAAGACCCCTGTGTGCCAGCAGACGCCTCCGCGGTGCTGAGTTACCGCAGGTGCTGCAGCCGGAGCGCTCGGCCCCCCCGCAACGCGCGGCAGCCCCCGGGGAGGGCTGGGCTGGGCTGGGGGCGCGGGGACCTGCCCGGCTGCAGGGGGGACCACCCCAACGTGGGGCAGCCCACCTTTGCCCCCAGCCCCGCTCATTGTTTCCCTGAAGGTTCCCAGTCCTGGAATTTCCTTTAGAGGTGGCAAAACAATATCAGGAAAATCAGGTTTTCTTTTTCTTTTTCTTTTTTTTTTTTTTTTTTTTTTCCTAAAAAGCCGATGGAGGCCTCCCCGAGGTGGAATAACATCCTCTGCGATCCGGGCTCCCCGGCCCGCTCCGCTCGCCCCGGGCAGACCGTCGGGTCGCTCATGGCCAGAGCGACACTGGTTTCCTCCCCGCTCCCCGTGCCAAACTCGGGGGCATCGGTAGGCAAAGGTACATCTGGTGGCTTTTCTTTTCAGAGGCCCCACCGTGTATGAAAGCGAAAGCTTTTTCAGAGCAAAAGGCTTGCTTTTTTTTTTTTCTGAAAAAGGGACTTTTCCTCTGCGTTTTTGCTCTGAGCGCGAACAGACGTCGTGAGAAAGTGCCAGGTTTCCTTTTGGTACCTCCCTCAAGCAGTTACTCAAATCAGAAGCGGCGCTGAAACGAGACTCGGGGTTCCCCTCGCCGCAACCCCAGCCGCGACGAGGATAGTTTTCAGTGCGGACGCTGGGGCGGGAAAGCAGGTGCCCCCGGCGCCCGCCTCCCAGCCCGCGCTGCCTGCGCCGACGAGGCAAAACCTCCCTTCCACGCTTCTGCGCTCGGGATGAACCTCCGACACGTGCCCCTGGCCCGATTTCCTGCGATAACCCCGAGAAAGAACAGTGAAGATTCTTTTTCTCGCTGCGGGGGCCGGCTGTCCCGGGGCCGGGGCGATGCTATCGGCGCCTCCCGGCCCCTCCGCCCACTGCCAACAAAGGCAGGATGTGGCATCTGTCATCTCGCAGCTTTCAGGACGGGGGGGGACACACTCCCCGGGCGCTCCCCGAGTGTTTACGCACCAGCAGCCGCCCGCCGCGCATCTCCCTGCCCGGCGGCTCCCGCGGCGTCGCCCACCCACCCGCTGCCAGCGGCTCCGAGGGAGGGGAGCGGCTGCAGGCACGAAGGCTGCCGTCGGCGCTGCCCAAATTGTTGGGCAGGGCTCGGGCTGGCTTTCCCAGCCACCCTAAAAACGTGTCGCCACCTCAAAGAGACGCCCCGGAGCTCAGCATCGCTCCGGCGTCTGCTTCTCCCATCTTTCCCCCCTCGGTTATTTTGGCAGACAGCGTGGAGCCAGCCGGCTTTCGGGGAAGGCTGCAGCTAAAGCTCTGCCCGCCGCCCGCCGCTGCCCCTCCTTGCCGCTCCCTGGCCAGGCTGCAGACCCGCGGGCTCCAGCCGTAAAAGCCAAAGCCTCGGTTAAGATCCTGAGCTTCTCCCGCAGGATGCTGCGGCGGGTCGGGGGCCTGCAGGTCCCCGTGGGGCCGGGGAGGGAAGGGGCCAGGAGGGAAGGAGCCAGGTGCTGGCAGCGGGGCGGCCGGGAGGAGCATCCCATCCGGAGCTCAGCCCGGCGCCCAAAGGGAAGGGTGGGGGTGACATCCTCCCGGGAGGGGGAGAGCCGTAACTCGCCCGCTGCCGATCTATCAGGCCGCTGTGAATAAACGTGTCCAAAAAGCTACTGCAACACTCCCTGCCCTCCCAGGCCCTGACCTTTCCCCGCTCGAGGGACCGAGGGCCGCTGGCGTCTCGGGACTCGATGGGAAGCGTGGCGGGGAAATCGTCCCGTCCCTGGGGGTACCAAAACGTGGTGTCAAGAATCAGTTTTCTTCGCCGTACCTGGGAAATTAAGCAGGTTTTTTAGGACCCTAATAACGCTTCCTTCCCTGGTTTTGCACAGGACACGTTACTGCGCACAGCATCTTTTGGGGGACTCGGATCCGGCTTTGCAACCAAGGGGTTCCCTGCCTGGGGGCGGAACGCGGCCCCCAGGCCAGAAAGAAAACTAGTAGAATACGTTCAGCAAATAACCCAGCGAGGGCTGGGGGGGGGTCGCATGGAGCGGGCGGTTTTCATGCACGGGGGAGGTTTTGCTTACTTCGAAAAAGCTGTGGTTTTGCAACGCGATTCGCTGGAAACAAAGGATTTTCTGTGGAAACGCAAGAGCCGTCACGGGACGTGCAAGACGTTTGCTTCTGTTTGCAGAAGGCAGGAGAGAGGCAGTGCCCCGCCGGTGAGCTCAGCGCTGCCCCGGGCGAGGATGGGGCTCCCGGAGGGCAGGGGCTGCTCGCCGAGCCCCCCCAAAGCTGGGGCGTCCCCGCTGATGTCTGCTTTCCCTAACAACGGATCCGCGTGCTCTGCCAGGAAATCCCTGCAGAAACCGGCCGCATCTCCGCGAACTCTATCGTCGTTTGCGGGAAAGGTGGGGGGTTTCTTTTTTAGCAAAGGTGGTTTGTAGGACCGGCCGCGCGCTGCGGGAGAGCAAAATACCCCCAGCACGGCGGGTAACGCCGTGTCCTCTGGCAACGGAGCCGGGCACGGCGGGCGCAAGGGTGTCCCCGGCCACGGGCAGCAGCGGCAAAGGGGGTGCCCAGCTGCCGGGTTGGGTTTTGGAGTCCTCCTCTCCAGGACGAGCACTTGCTTTTCATTTAGCTAATTGCAAGAGAGAGCTTTCCGGGGAAAAAATGTAGCACTAATACCACTTAAAATGCCAATTTTCAAACGCCTGGGTGGGGTTGAAGCCTCTCCCCTGGCTTCAAAGGGCGGTGGGTGATGTTGCTACCGCGGGCGCTTTGAAGTCAGGGGAAAACTTGGGTGTTTCTGGTGCTGCGCTTTGCCTGGAGCTGCCGGTTCTCACAACACGGCCGCGAAGCATCTCACGTCCCCTCCGCAAGAGCCAGAGGTCTTCAGGAGGAGCCCGGCGTTGCTCCGTACCGTTGCGCAATCGGGAGGCCGAAACCGTGTATTTGGATTTCACTGGTTTCAACCCATTTTCTGTCAGCTCTTTTTGGAAGTACGAATTGACGACGACACAGGTTTGCCCGGGGGAAGAGCGGGATGCGCAGCGCGATGGCCGATCCCGCGCAAAACTGGCAGCGGCAAAATCCTATAATACGATTTAACGCATGTTAAATCTCTCTTCCTTCCGCGCTCGACCGTTCCGCTCCGGCGGTAACGATATTATCTCATTTCATGATGTTTTTTTTCCAATTGGAATGGTGAAATTAATCGAAATTTTGGAAACGTAATTGAAATTCCTTAAATCGAAGGGTATTTTAGACATATTTTTCCTTCTGATCAGGGAGACGGACAAACCGACGGTGGACAGCTGCCGCCGGCCAGCCCCGCAGGGTCTCCTGCTGAGCCGCCCTCTTAGGAGAGCCCTCTTCTTTAATGAACCCGTGCGACCGTTAGATTCGTAACGCTATAATTACAGTTGGGCAAGCGGGACCGGGCGTTGGGGTCTGGCTGCCTTCTCCTCCTTCCCGACTGCACGATATCCCGGCAGAGGTTTCGGTACGCAAAGGTTTTTGGCTTCTGCGTGACTCAAAGCAGAGGGCAGCGCATATAAAAGCTGCCAAGCGAAGACGCTCGGGTCGGATATTCAAGCTTGAAAGGCTAAGAGCGGAGCAAATGCCTGTTTGGCAGCGTCATTTTTATGTCCATTCAGCTCCTACTGCAGGGATTAGCCCGTTTTTAGCTGAGAAAGCAGCTCCTGGGCGCCGACACGGCGGCTGCGCTCCGGAACGGCGAAGCGAGCCCGGATCCGACGCACGCGCGCGCCTTCGGCCCGGCCGAGAAGAGTCTTCCCGGGGCGAGCGTAGCCCTGCAAAGCCCTCGGCCTGTCTGTGCTTCGAAACGATTTAGAAACCAGATGTAAGTTGGTAATAAGGAGATAATCAGCCACGGGGACGGTTAACTGAAGGAAGCGACACGTTCCTCATCGCGAGGAGCGTTGCCGTCGACAGCAAGGAACGGAAACGGGGCCCGTTCGTCGCAATCTCGTGTTATCGCCCATGTATACGTGCCCGCCGGGCCCATCTCTGTGCGGCTCCTCCAGAGCAGCGTCCCCGGCGCGAGCTTTCCCAGCCACGCCACGGAGCCCGGCATCGGCTGGAAACCCCCTTGGCACCGCAGGGTGATAGCTGGGAGCTATTTTAAACTGTATTTTCTCAGGCATTTTCAAATTGGAATATTTCACCTGTTTCATTCCCAAACTACATTTCTTTTTTTTAGAAAAAGGCTTCATTAAAAAAAAACAGCCTAAAAGGAAAAAAAAAAAACCCACAGTCTGTTCTGCCCAGCGCTATATTCCATTGGATTTTCATTTTGATCAGAGAAGAAACAAGGCATTTTCATTGGCCGTTTTTAACTCTTTTGGCCGTGTTTCCAGGTGGATTTTTTTGGTGCGGCCAGGAAAAAAAAAAGGAAAAAAGGCAACGACCAGCTGCCTGTCGCTGGAAGAGCCGGCAGTGCACGCATGCTGCTCGCGCCAGGCAGGCCCGGAGAAGGGCACGCTTGCACGCCCGGGCTTCCACGGCCGTAAGACTGGGGCGCAGCCTCGGGTGGGTGGCCACGTGCCCTCCGAAAAACATCCCCGTGCGCCAGCTTGTCCTGTGTTTGCAATGAACCGGCAAGGGAAGGCTTCAGATTTCCCCTGGCAAAGCCGGTTTTTATTATTGCAGGCTGTGGGTGTTCAGGTCAGGAGGTTTTTTAACCTGTTTAAATACCATTTGATGCTATCCTGGGGGGGGGGCGGGGAGTGACCTGCATTTTATTTTAAAATGAGCCATCTGGAGAGCTTCGCTTGAAGGAAGACAGGGTGGTTTTGCTTCTTAGGCGATTGGGTTAAAATAATTCACTTTCATCGAAGTCTCTCGGCTCCAATCTCTCGGCTCCGCGAGTTTTGGAGGGCGGGAGGGGAAAGGCGGGTTAGCCTGGCACGGAGGGCAGCGCCGGGAGAGGGTTCGAAGCCATTGCCGCTGGTCCTGCTTCCAGCCACGGGGAGCATTTTGGCTTAGAAAAACTCATCTTTTACAGGCGCTGGCAGCCGGATCCCACGGGAAATCAGCCCGAGCGGGAGAGCTGCTCCCGAGCCGCTGGCACGGTGCTTCCCAGGGCACGGTGCTTCCCAGGGCACTAACAAACCGCCCCGGGCCAGGGCCCCCTCAGCCGCCTGCGAGGAGGCTCCCGCGGCACCAGCCACCCCGAACCGCTCCCCCGCAGCCACCGCAGCGGCTCTTCAGCCCCGGTTCTCCCCACCCAAAGCTTTTCCACGGAAAGCCTAAGTACCCGCAGCACAATGCGGGCCAAAGCCCTGCTCGCCGCGAAGGAGTTTCCTCCTTTACAGTAAAAGAGCATTTAAAAGTTTCCTGTTCCTCCGGGGAGGTGGAGGGGGTCGATGTAATCTGCAGGCGGTTTCATTGTTTTATTACACATTTTCCGGTCACCGGCCGCAACAGGAACCCCTGGAGCAGGGTGCCCCTCCCGGGCCTCCGCGCCCAGCCCGGCACCCACTGACGCTGGGAACGTCTGTGTCATCGCAGCGGGCCGGAGCGTCCTTTTCCCCCCGGTAAAACACCCCACGGAGATGGGGGGGGGGGGGGCAGCTCTGCAGCTCCGGGTGCCAGCACGTTCTGCGCCCCCTCCGCGTCCGTGATATTTAAACCGGGATGTCATAGCCAAAACATCTTTGCCAGCTGCACAATTCACTATGGTCATATATTTAAGCACCGAGAGGAAAAATGCACCTGCTTTCCCATGCACGCCAAGCCTGTTCTCAGTAATACAATATACGTAGTTATCTCTGTTCCCACCCGCGCGGTGGGAACCCCCTCCCCACGCAGAGGAGCTCGGTCAGCCCGCTCGCCCTGACTTCCCAAAACCCCCGTGACCCGCAGGCGCTCACCCGAGGCGCCGGCTCGGGAGCACGACATGGGCACAACTGCTCCGTCACCGGACGGCCCAGGCTGGGAGGGCGGGCTGAGGGCCGCACCGTCAGAAAGACCCCAGCCCCACCGACACCCCCGAGCGATCCTCCCTGCCCCAGCGCCGGGCTCTCACCGGGCTGAGCCGCTGCCCGTGATTCTTGGTACCGGGATGTCCTTGATCCCTCTCATCAAAAAAAAAAACAAACCACCCAACCCAAACACAACAGTTGCCTAAAAAGAAAGGAAAAGATGCAATTTCTGCCCGTTTTTACTCATTGCACCACGAAATTCAGCGTAGACTTTGATTTGGGGTGAGATCCTCCGTGCACAACTGGTTTCAGGACCAGGCTCGGGCCGGTCCTCGCCCCGCTGCCTGCCCGGCCCCGGGTTTCGGGGGGCCCGCTGCTGTGGGGTGCTCCGCTCCTGCCGCAGAAGGGGGGGCCACCGGGCAGCCAGGGGTCCCTGCTGCCGCCCCCCCAACCTTGCGGTGGGTTGGCGGGGAAGGGCTGGGCTGGGGGAAGCAGGGATGCGCGGGAGGGATGCGGGAAGGATGTGGGAAGGATGCAGGAGGGCTGCGGGAGGGATACAGGAGGGATGCGGGAGGGATGCGGGAAGGCTGTGGGAGGGATGTGGGAGGGATGCAGGAGGGATGCAGGAAGGCTGCAGGAGGGATGTGGGAGGGATGCGGGAGGGATGCAGGAAGGATGCAGGAGGGATGCGGGAGGGATGTGGGAGGGATGCAGGAAGGATGCAGGAGGGCTGCGGGAGGGATGTGGGAAGGCTGCGGGAGGGATGCGGGAAGGCTGCGGGAGGGCTGCAGGAAGGCTGCGGGAAGGATGCAGGAGGGATGCGGGGGGGATGAGGGAGGGATGCGGGAAGGATGCGGGAGGGATGCGGGGGGGATGCAGGAGGGCTGCGGGAAGGATGCGGGAGGGATGCAGGAGGGCTGCGGGAGGGATGCAGGAAGGATGCAGGAGGGATGCGGGGGGGATGCGGGAGGGATGCAGGAAGGATTCAGGAGGGATGCGGGAGGGATGCGGGGGGGATGCAGGAGGGCTGTGGGGGGGATGCAGGAGGGATGCAGTAAGGATGCGGGAGGGATGAGGGAGGGATGCGGGAGGGATCCGGGAGGGCTGCGGGAGGGATGCGGGAAGGCTGCGGGAGGGCTGCAGGAAGGCTGCGGGAAGGATGCAGGAGGGATGCGGGGGGGATGAGGGAGGGATGCGGGGGGGATGCAGGAGGGCTGCGGGAAGGATGCGGGAAGGATGCGGGAGGGATGCAGGAGGGCTGCGGGAGGGATGCAGGAAGGATGCAGGAGGGATGCGGGGGGGATGCGGGAGGGATGCAGGAAGGATTCAGGAGGGATGCGGGAGGGATGCGGGGGGGATGCAGGAGGGCTGTGGGGGGGAAGCAGGAGGGATGCAGTAAGGATGCGGGAGGGATGAGGGAGGGATGCGGGAGGGATCCGGGAGGGCTGCGGGAGGGCTGCGGGAGGGATGCGGGGGGGGATGCGGGGGGGATGCGGGAGCGAGCGCGGGGGGCGGGCTGCCGGCAGTCGCCAGGGCAACCTGCCTCCTTCTCCCGCCTCGCCCGGGCGGGGACACCCCGGCGGCCCCCGGAGGGACCCGCCGGTGCGAGGGGGATGCGAGGGCGGGGGGCGCGGGGGGCCCCGTCCCTCCCGGAGCGCAGCGGCAGCCGCAGCGCCCGCAGCGCCGGGGCGGCGGGTCCCCTCGCCGCAGCCAGCGGAACGCCGCACGCCGCGGAGAGGAGGAGGAAGGGTACGTCTGCTGCTTTGTTCTCAGCGGGGAAGCGGCGAGCGTAAATCGGAGACCTGGATTATTTTTATCTATTTATTTTTAATGGGAAAGCCGATTTTTCGTGGCATAGGTGATGGGGGTGAGGGAGAACATCCGGCAAGCGTGGTCTGTCTTTCACTTTAAAAGGTCCGGATCCTTCTGGTCATCTGATTCAGGTCAAGCAGGACTTTGCATCGCCGACAGCCCGCGGATCCCCCCGGAGCAGCTCCCAGCGCCCGCTGCCGCCCCCCGGGAGGGAGGTGGGATGCTCTTTCAATCCCTGGAGGATTGAGAGGTAAAATATCTCCAGCTTCAGTTTCTCCTTCTCTTTGCTTTCCCCGCAGGGGTTAATGAAACCATTGAGATTTGTAGAGGCTGGTTAAGGCGGATGGCGGCATCGATTCCCAGGCCGTGCCACCGGGTTTGCCGCTGGCAGCCGAGGTGCCCCCGCGCCCGGTTAACGCACACCCCATGCCCGCAGCCCCTAAGACCCCAAACGGCCGGCGTGCTCCGGCCCGGAGAGCGATGCTGCGTGAAGGTGCCTGGGCAGGGCACAGAGGGGGGGTGGCTGGAGGGAGCCGGGGGACCACGGCCGGAGCTGCCCGGAGCACGCGGCCGTGATCCGAGGGGGAAGGCAGGGGAGCACGCTTTGCGTCTGCCGCGCGCCGCAGCTCTCATCCCCTTCTCTCTCTGCCCGTGCCCTGCCTGCAGGCTGGCCCCCATCCCCGGCGGTGTCCCCTCCATGGACCGCCACCCAGCATGAGCGCCGACGCCGAGCAGCTCCCGGCGGGGGCCCAGGCGGCCGGCGCGCCCCTCTGGACCGTATCCAGCTGGGCCGCCTCCGAGGTGCCCCCCAACACCAGCGCGGCCGCGGGGGAGGCCGGCCGGCAGCAGGGGCAGGCGGAGTGGGGCGGCAAGGCGGGCGAGATCGCGGGCATGGTGGTGATCCAGTGCATCTACGCCCTGGTGTGCCTGCTGGGGCTGCTGGGCAACTCCCTGGTCATCTTCGTCATCCTGCGCTACGCCAAGATGAAGACGGCCACCAACATCTACCTGCTCAACCTGGCCATCGCCGACGAACTCTTCATGCTCAGCATCCCCTTCGTGGCCACGTCGGCCGCCCTGCACCACTGGCCCTTCGGCCGGGCCCTGTGCCGCACCGTGCTGGGTGTCGACGGGCTCAACATGTTCACCAGCGTCTTCTGCTTGACCGTCCTCAGCCTGGACCGCTACATCGCGGTGGTGCACCCGCTGCGGGCAGCGACCTACCGCCGGCCTCGGGTGGCTAAGATGGTCAACGGGGGCGTGTGGCTCCTCTCCTTGCTGGTGGCTTCGCCCATCCCCATCTTCGCCGGTACGGCGACCACCCGGGATGGCCAAGCGGTGGCCTGCAACCTCCTGTGGCCGAGCCCGGCCTGGTCGGCCGCTTTTGTGGTCTACACCACCTTGCTGGGCTTCCTGCTGCCGGTGCTGGCCATGGGGCTGTGCTACCTGCTGATCGTGGGCAAGATGCGGGCGGTGGCGCAGCGGGTGGGCTGGCAGCAGCGCCGGCGCTCCGAGGGCAAGCTGACGCGCCTGGTGCTGATGGTGGTCGCCATGTTCGTGGTCTGCTGGATGCCCTTCTACGTGGTGCAGCTGGTCAACCTCCTGCTGCCCGGCCGCCTGGACGCCACCGTCAACAACGCCTCCCTCATCCTCAGCTACTCCAACAGCTGCGCCAACCCCATCCTCTACGGCTTCCTCTCCGAAAATTTCCGGCACTCCTTCCACGGCGTGCTGCGCCGCTGCCTCGACGCCAGCCTCTGCTGCTGCCACGCCGGGGAGGGGGCCGCCGAGGAGGAGGAGGAGGACGAAGAGCCCCTCGACTACTGCGCCGCTCCCCGGGGGGACGACAAGGGCAAGGGCTGCATGTGCCCGCCCCTGCCCTGCCAGCAGGAGCCCGTGCACCCTGAGCCCTGCTGCAAGCCCGGACCCCTCCTCGCAAAGACCACCGCCTTCTAGGGTGCCCCCACGCCTCGCCGGCCCCCGGACGGGCGTCTCCAGCGGGCACGGGGAAAAGGGGGGACCCCGGCCGGAGAGGGGGCGAACGGCCGTGCCCCGCGCCGCCGGTCCTCACTTGTGCTGTGCGGTTCGACAAAATAAAAAGCCATAAGACTGGCCCGTGATACAGTTAATTACGTCGACCGAGTAATTATTGCCGCTACCTTTCGGCAGCAAGGAGCCTCCGCCTGGGATCAGGGAACGTGAGGATTTCAAAAGGCATTCGTGAACAGGGGCGGGTGCCCCTCCGGAATAACAAACCTCAAACGTCCCGCTCCTTCCCGAGACGTGCGCTGAAAGACGGAGAAAAGCCCCAAAGCCCATCAGCCCCGCTCCGGCTCCGGCAGGATGAGGGGGTAGGACCAGGCTGGGCTTTGCAGGGCGAGGGGAGTGCAGGAATAATTTGACCCCTTTGGGTTCCTCTTATGTAAAAAAAACCAAAGGGGGGGTTCTGAACAACTGAGATGAGAGCTTGAGACTAGGCAAACCCAGCCTTGGCAGGTGCCAGGGAGCCCCACGCCTCCCTTCGGCTCACGGGGAAAGGAAAAAACGTAGGTCCCGCCAATAAACCTCCCCCACCCCCCAAAAATTCCCAGGCAAAGGGCGCACAGGACCACAATCGTATTTTCCACAAGAAAACCCAGGAGAACCAAATCCTGCTCTCTTTGCCACAGGTGAACAGCAGCTCCAGTGGGACTGGAAACACAGACCCATAGAAACTTGAGCTGAAGAACAGCCCCGGGGCCGTTCCGGCACCCAGGTAGCATTAAATTAGCCATTTCCAGCTTATTTATTTGGTTTTAACTTTGTCCTTTGAGTGTTACTCTCATTCTCCATTATTTATGGCTCGTTCCTTCTATTTTAATCACAGCGGTGAAATAACCAGCAGGGCGATGTTTGCGGCCTGATGCTCCGCTAAGAGCCCACAGCTCCTATTTCTTTTTTTTTGCTCCAGCGAGGTTTGCGACTTCTGGAGCTCTGGCTGCGAGAGGGGCTGGTGCTCGGGGAGGAAAACCAGTCATTTTCGGGAGGCGGAGAAAGAACATTTCATTACCAGCTTTCTATAAACCAGACTGTAAAAGCTTTATTGGTCTACACACAAAATCACCATGTGATTGTGCATTGCGTAGGGTATATTTCCAATAAATAAATAAGTATTTACAAATGTGCCAGGTGTATAAAACAGTGGGTTGAACCATTGACATTAGGAAAGCTACGGTTCATATAAAGCGAATCTTTTTTATTTTCCTTGGAGGCTGCAACGTAGCTCTACCGTATCGGGAGGGGGAAACGCCGCGCGACAGCGAGCTCACTTAGCACGCAAGGGGGGAACGCGGGGGGACAGACCCCCCCCGGAGCTCTGCAGCTCCTCTGCAGCATCCAGCCCTCCCGAGCTCCGACCCCAGGCTCGCAAAACGTCCCGCGGGAAAGCCGAGCGCTGCCGCAGGCTGATATTCCACGGGCATAAAGCTGTCGGCACCCGCTCTGCCGCTCGCCCCGTGCCGACAGCCGCCGGCTTCGGCCCACGGCGGCTGCCGGAGCAGGGCCCCCCCAGCCCCCCCAGCTCTGCCCGGCAGCCTGCTGGCTTTGCAGAGCTGCCCCTTGTCTCCCCACCGACCGACGGAGCTGGAAAAACGCCTAAAATACTTCTCCAGAGTTCCCCCCCAGTCCACGGCTGGAAAGTAAGCAGCGGGCCGGATCCTGCCCCCCGGGAAAGTTTTGCCGCGAGCTTCAACATGGGTTAGACTCAGCCCTGGACAAGACTAAAGGAAAAATAGGAAAAAAACCCGTGGACAGGAGGGGTCGGTTAAGTGGGTTTGTTAAAAAAAAAAACAAAACCAGTTTAACCCAACAACAGCAGAAAATCACGGAAGAAATTGCGTGGGGAACACGAGGCTCCTCGGCACCGCAAATGACCTTTCCCACCACGGAAAAAATTACCCTGGCGTTCTCAGTGTCCCCATTTAACCTCCGTGGCCCCGAAAAAAGCCCCGAAGCGGTAAGAGGGACTAGAAATCAGGCATTTTAGCCCTCACACGGCGACGCTCGGCAGGGTCCCCGCTGTCGCTAGCGATTTAAGGTGAAAAGCGCTCCGCTGCCAGAGGTGAGAGGCGAAGGACAGGGACGGGGCGAACAAAAACCGAGACTTCTGCCGAGGTGGCAGAGGGGGGCAGAGGAGCGAGGCAAAGTGCCGGCTGCAATCTCTTTGCTCCTTCTTCCCTCAGCCATCAGTTTAAAAAAAACCCCTAAACCGAACCCAAAGGCAGGAGCATCCCAGCTCCTCGCCACCCCGGGGAAAACCGTCATCTCCAGCCCGGCCGCACGCTTCCCGGCCGAGGAGAGGGGAAATTGGGGCCAGGCGACCTTCCACGGTCCGCAACGACTCAGCCGGCCACGGCACGCGTGCTCTCGCCCCGCGTCCGTGCGGATTTAAGCAGTCAGTTCCGGACGGAGACAGCCCTCCTGTCACACACGCACCGTTTTCCCTTGAAGCCCCCCCAACCGCGGGCTCAGGGAAAGGAAAGCCGAGCGCCTGCCGCTGCCGGCGAAGGGAGCGGAGATGGAGGAGCGCTCCGTGCCTTCCCCCTTCCCCACTCTCTGGCACGAGCGTTGCAAGAGCCGGCTGGAAAGCAGCAAGTATTTTTGGAAGTGGGGGTGATCACAGCTTTTCCCGAATTCTCCTCATCATTAAGAAGTTGGGGTAGGGGGGGGAGTAAATGTTACCCAGTTTCGTCCACCTCCCTCTCTCCGTCCTGCCCGGTCTCCCTAGAGTTTCTGGCCGGCGGCGGCACACCCCGAGGCGACCGGCTGAAGTCCCATCTCCTTTTCGTGGGGGCCACTGCACTTGTAATCCATGGTGGCGGGGGACCTGCAGCGCTTCTTCGCCAGGTGGTAGCCCAGGGCCAGCAGGGCCAGGGCCACGGAGAGGGCGCCCACGGCGATGCCCACCAGCGCGCCGGGGTGGAGGTGCTCCGCCTTCGGCGGGGTCCGGCTGGGGACGGGCGTCTGGGTTCCGGGCCCCAAATCCCCCGAGTACGCCCCCTCCTCGTCCTCCTCCGAGATTTTGACGCAGTCGTCCTGGTTGAGGAGCCGGTAGCCGTCGTGACAGTGGCACTCGTAGCTGCCGGGGAGGTTGGTGCAGTTGTGCGGGCAGTGCGTGTCGCACTCGTCGATGTCCACGCAGACCTGCCTGCTGTCGGCATCGCCGTCCAGCAAGAAGCCCTCGGGGCACTCGCAGGACAGGGTGTACCGGTCGCACTGGGCCGGGCACTGGCTGCGGTTGCAGTGCAGCAGGCAGCGGGTGGGCGCCCGCGGGTCGACCGCGTAGCCGGGGAAGCAGCCGCAGCGGTACCCGCCGGGCACGTCCTCGCATTGCTGCTCGCAGGGCGCCTCGTAGCAGCGGGAGACGGGCCGGCAGTGCCCGTCCACCATCTCGTAGCCGCTGTGGCAGCGGCACTCGAAGCCGCCCTCGGTGTTGACGCAGACCTGCTCGCACACCCTCGGCAGCGCGGCGCAGTCGTCGTCGTCCTCGCAGCTGCTGCCGTCGGCGGCCAGGCGGTAGCCCGCCTCGCACATGCAGAGGAAGGTGGCTCCGGCCACGACGCAGTGGTGCTGGCAGGGCGCGCCGGCGCAGGGCGAGCCGCAGCCGCGGCCGTCGGGGCCCAGCACCTTGCCGTCGGGGCAGGAGCAGCGCGCCCGGCCGCCCTCCTCGCCGCACGCCCCCTCGCAGCCCCCGTTGGCCAGGCGGCAGGGCCAGGCTCCCGGGGCGGCGCGGCCCCAGCGCAGCCCCCCGCTCTCCGCCTCCTCGTCGCAGCTCAGCTCCAGCCCCAGGGCCGGGACGGCGGCGGTGCTGCGGGGCGGCAGCGCCAGAAAGTCCCCGCCGCGGGCGCCGAAGGGGGTGGCGTAGGTGACGGGCAGCCCCTCGGCGGGCGGCAGGCGGGGGCAGCTGCCCGCGTAGTTGTACTCGCAGAGGAAGCCGTCGGCCGGCTCCTCGCAGCGCCGTTCCTCCCAGCGCAGCTCCCGCGACACGGTCACGCAGCGCTGCCCGCACCGCCGCCCCGACGGCGCCCAGTTGGAGTAGTCGGTGCGGCGGTCGCCCGTCACCCACTGGAAGCCGCGGAGGCGCTGGTCCGGCTCGGTGCAGGGCAGGGGCAGGCGCAGCCCCAGCCACAGCCGCCCGCTGCGGTTCTGCAGCAGGAGGGCGATGGCGTCCTCCGCCACGGTGGAGCGGACGGTCATCAGGTGCCCGCCGCCCCGCTCGCACTCCGCGCTGGCCTCCGCGAACGGCCGCGCCGCCCAGAAGATGCCGAAGCAATCGTGCTCCAGGCACTGCGCGCCCGAGGGGGCGGCCGGCTCCGGCGCCGGCTCCCCCCCGAGCCCCAGCCCCAGCCCCAGCCCGGCCAGCAGCAGCGGGAGCGGCAGCGGGAGCCGCCGCATGGCGGGCGGCGGAGGGGCCGGCCGGCGCGGCAAATCTCTGGCGTGTCGCCGCCGCCCGCCCGCCCCATTTATAGGCGCTCCGGCCCTCCCCGCCGCCCCGCCGCAGGAAGGAAGCGCCTCCGGGGACGGGCCGCCGTCGCCGCCGTGCGGAGTGATTGCGGCGGCGGGGGGGGGCGGGCGGCCCCGGCGGCGGGTAAAGCCCGGCCGCGGGGCGGGGGCGGCCCGCCGGGGGCAGCCGGCCCGCCGCTCCCCCCCGCCGCCCACCCGTTCCCCCCCCGCCTCCTTCTGCCGGCTCCTCCCCGTCGAGCCGGGGGCTGGGCCGGCCCGGGGTACCGCACCCCGCCGCTGCCGGGCTGGGGGGAGAGCGGGGGAGCTGCTGCCGGTACCCCGCGGGATGCTGCACCGGCGGCTCTGCGGCAGCCTGGGGACGCGGGCTCAGGGGCCGAGCGGGGCCAGGGAAAATAGGTTTTCTCTTTGCGAAGGGGGACGGTGACCCCAGGAGGGCAGTCAGCCCATCCGAGCCCCGCGGGGTCCCCAGCCCCAGCACCGTCCCAAAGCCTACGTAGCCCCAGAAGGTGAGGCGAGACAGTGACGGCAGCCCCACACGCCGTCCCTGCTGCCCACCCCACCTGGGACGCCCCATCAGGGCCAGGCCGGTGGCCCGCTCGTCCCTTCCCACCCAAGCACCGCCACTCGTCCGTGGCCTCTCCGAGCTTCAGCATCCCAACGGCATGTCCGTCGGTGCCGTCCCCTCCGAGGGAGGCTGCCCCTCATCCGCGGCCTCTCCAAGCTTCAGCGTCCCAACGGCACATCCATCGGTGCCGTCCCCTCCGAGGGAGGCTGCCCCTCGGCCGCAGGCCACGAGGATGCCCTCGTACCTTCGAGGCAGCCGGGATGAGGGGCTACAGGGGGACGGGGGGGTCTCGCCCCCGGGGTGCCGGCTCCCCTTCCCGGCGGGCCCGTCTGCTGCCGTTTTCTGACCAGCTGTACCCTTTCCATGTTTTTGTCTTTGCGGGATCCGCCTCTGCTGTCAGATCGTAGCCAAGAGCAAAGTAAAAATGAAAAGTAAACATCCAGAGCTTCGCCACTCGAAGGAAAGGGTAGTTGACCCTTTTTTCTTCCAGTTTTGAACGCAGTGTTTTTACCAGAAGACTCGGTCACTGCGATTAGCCCTCGGGATGCCCTGCGGAGAAGCGAATCCCTATTTCCTCGCTTCCCTCATTGCGAGGAGGCTACTTTATTACACTCTTACGGTTCGCCTCGTCGTCTCCCAACCCCGTGTGGTTCGTGTAGCTCCCGCGAGGCTGTGGGCGTTGATTCTGGCTGTGGGGGGGAGGGAAGATGGGGAAAAGAGTCAGAATAAACCGTAATAATAATGACGATGATGATAATCCTCACCAAACGAGCTGTGCTGGCTGGTGGCTGCAAAGGCAGCCCGATGGAAACGGGCGCAGGGGACCTGCTGATGTCCCTGGGATTTCATTCCCTCAGCAGGGATGTACCCAGCGGAGCAAGGCGGGCTGGGGGGCGGCGCGGGGCCGGCTCGTTTGCTCCGCTAACGAAGCCCGGGGCAAGGGCTGGGCTCCGGCCGGGGGTGCCTGATCCCAGCCCAAAGCCAGCGTCTCCTCCCCGGTGACACACGTCCCGTAGGTCTGACCCGCCGCTCCTCTGACCTCTGGAAAGGAGGGCCGAGTTAGTGTCTATGTGGGCGTCTACATGGGTTTTCCTTTCCTTTTCCTTTTCCTTTTCCTTTTCCTTTTTATTTTTATTTTTTTTCTTTTTCTTTTTCTTTTTCTCTTCCTTTTCCTTTTCCTTTTCCTTTTCCTTTTCCTTTTCCTTTTCCTTTTCCTTTTCCTTTTCCTTTTTCCTTTCTCTTTCTCTTTCTTATTTTCCTTTTCTGTGTTTTCAGAACCCAACCAGCAAAATAAGGGGGGAAAGGTCAGGGCAAACGACGGAAGAAGAAAGAAGGCAGAATGTAATCAGTGGAAAATAAAAAACCCACTAATAGATTTCCGTTCTTTTTAAAAAAAAAATAATTATGAAAACAGATAAAAATTCCCTTTTCAAGGCTGCTTGAGGAGAAATATTTTGAAAATTCCCAGGAAGAAGTCTAGCACTCCCAAAACAATCATTTCTCGGATCATCGCCCCCATGTCCTTGCCCCGCCGACAACAGTTTGCAGGGTTGATCTCGCCGGTGGACGGGAAAGATAGCGGGGGCAGGAGAATCGAGATTAATCATGTTTTAATAATTCTTTTTCCCCCTGTTGCCTCAGAGCACGGCAGGCGGCGGCGGCCGCGGCGGCGGCGAGGGGCTGACTCACGGAGGCGGCAGTGCCCTTCCTGCTGACACGCTGCTTTTCCTTTATAAAAGTGCATTAATCACGCTCCCGCGCGGCGCAAAGCCGCCGCGAGACGTTCCTGGCCGCCCGCCGCGGCCACGGGCGGGGGACCGAGCGCTTTGCCGGAGCCTGGCTCCTCTGAAATGTCCTCGGCGCCCCTCGGGCCGCCGAGCCGGGGCCGGGGGGGGGGGTCTGGAAGGGGGCTTCTGGCCCGCGTCACGGGTCTGTCTGCGCCTGCCCGCTGGATTTCGGAAACGAGGTTCCCAAAGTCAGCGTGCCGACAGTTAGGCACCGTTTAGTGCCATGTAATAGAACGGAATGGAATACAGTGTAATGGAATGGCGTACAATGGAACGGAATGTGGTATGATATGATTAATATAGTTAATATGTGCTATAATACGGTATAATGCAATATAATGCAATATAATGCAATATAATATGATGTAATATGATGTAATATGATATAATATGCTATAATACAATATAATGCTATATAATATGATACGATATGATACAATACCATACAATACCATACAATACCATGCAATACAATACAACAGAATAGAATAGAATAGACTAGACTAGAATAGAATAGAATATGATATGATATAAAATCGTTACGTCAGGACTGAAAATCCGTTCCGACCAGGCGGCGCAGCCGTGCCTTCCCACCGACGCGCCTCGGGCAGCCCGGCCCGGCGGGCGCTTTGTTTGCGAGGGCTCTGGAGAAGGCAGGGCTGGGGAGGTCGCGCCAGGCGGCGAGTGGGGTTTTTTTCCTCGTTAAAACCGGGAAAATAAGTTTCCTCCGCGCCTTCGCATCTCCGTGGTCGTCAGAGCCACCCTTTTCAGTGCAGGTGCAGAAAATACAGTTTGAGAGGAGCCGAGCCAGGCCCTGCAAGCGTGCCCGGTCCTTTTTTTCCCCCCCCGGCTCATAGTTTGATGTTAATTCTTGGAGTACAACCAGGGAAAGCAGGCGGCGGCGTTTCCCACGGGGATGAAAGCCTCCCGAGGCCGGGTGCTTGCGCTATCTGGCACGGCGAGTGCGTGACTTCTCCTCCCATCATCACCCTCACCTGGCGACCTGCCCTCGCACCCTGTCCCCCCCTCCGCGCCCTGCCCCGAGCCGGCGCCGCTGGGTTCATCCGTGCCTTCCGAAAGCGCTGGCTCACGGTGGCAGGGCACGGGGAGGCTTCTGCGTTCCTCTGTGCTCAGCTAGACCGACCTTCTCAGGACCCCGGCGGGGAAAATGCCGCACGTTTTGGGTATCTCGGAGCATCCGACTCTTATCCTGCTCCGTGAGCTTTCTGTTGAGCCTTGCAACGTCTCGCCCGGCGGCGTGAGACACCCGAGGTTTTCCTTCGGGGAAGGCGAAGGATCTTTCCTCTGCCTCAGGCCGGCTCTTTCCCTCCGTCACGTTGTCACTGGCGCTGCTCGAATGTGCTCGGCGCGGCGTGAGCCTCGCTCAGCGGCTTCGAAAGGGCTCGGGAGAGCCAAATGCCACAGAATATTTAAAAGATAAAAATAATAAAAAGAGGAAATGAGCAGACATTTAAAGCATTTGTTTGTGCAGTGGCTGACTGTGGGATTTGAAGGAAGGCGTGGGGTATTTTGGAGATTAGATTTTACCATTAGTCAGTACCTTTTCTCTAAATTCTTCTGGGGGAGGCTGTTTCCTTGCAGCACCTTTCCCAGAAATGGGGCGAAAACCAGATCCCGGGGGGCGGCTGAATTCCCACGTTGCGCTCCTTCGCTTTGGTGTATGGGGTTAGACGCGAGGCTCTGGCAGGGGGAACTCCGTCCAACGCGCCCCAACCTCAGCGGGGCAAAATAAATAGGATTGGAGGTGACAGCAGGCTCTGGGAATGCTCTTCGTAGGCTGGCGCGGGGAGGCACCCAACAGCCATCATGAGATGAAACATCCTTGGGGTTTTTTTTTAGGGTTTCCTTGGTTTTAAACGCTACTTCAGGCCAATGTCAAGGACTGATAAAACGCCACATGAACGCTATTGCAGACAGGGGCGATACAAGCGGGCGTTTGTGTCGGTGAGGTGTTTCCCCCCGTCTTTGCGACCTCTTCCCGTCCAAGGATGGCCGTTCTTGGGTGGTGCACGGCGTGGGGGCAGCTCTCGCCGCCGGCAATCCTGCGGTTCGAATTCGTCGCGTGGCTTCTCTGCCCCGTTGCTGACCAGAGCCAGAAAAGCAGATCCCTGCCCTCGTACAGAGCCACGCGGAAATCAGCGGGATCGCTTGTGGGCTCAGGACCTTGCCGGTGGGCTTAGGACCTTGCCTGTGGCCTTAGGACCTTGCTTGTGGGCTTAGGACTTTGCCTGTGGGCTTAGGACCTTGCTTGTGGGCTCAGGACCTTGCCTGTGGCCTTAGGATCTTGCCTGTGGGCTTAGGACCTTGCTTGTGGGCTTAGGACCTTGTCTGTGGGCTTAGGACCTTGCTTGTGGGCTTAGGACCTTGGTCATGGTCTTAGCACTTTGCTTGTGGACTTAGGACCTTGCTTGTGGGCTTAGGACCTTGCCTGTGGTCTTAGGACCTTGCTTGTGGGCTTAGGACCTTGCTTGTGGATTTAGGACCTTGCTTGTGGGCTTAGGACCTTGCTTATGGAATTAGGACCTTGCTTGTGAGCTTAGGACCTTGCCTGTGGTCTTAGGACCTTGCTTGTGGATTTAGGACCTTGCTTGTGGGCTTAGGACCTTGCTTATGGAATTAGGACCTTGCCTGTGGCCTTAGGACCTTGCCTGTGGCCTTAGGACCTTGATCATGGGCTTAGGACCTTGTCTGTGGCCTTAGGACCTTGCTTGTGGGCTTAGAACCTTGCCCGTGGACTTAGGACCTTGCTTGTGGGCTTAGGACCTTGGTCATGGTCTTAGCACTTTGCTTGTGGGCTTAGGACCTTGCTTGTGGGTTTAGGACCTTGCCTGTGGTCTTAGGACCTTGCTTGTGGGCTTAGGACCTTGCTTGTGGATTTAGGACCTTGCTTGTGGGCTTAGGACCTTGCTCGTGGGTTTAGGATCCAACCGAGATCATCCCAGTGCCCCCACCCCCCGGCCTGGGCAGACATGGAGTGAACGGCCCTCGCTCGGGACAGGGGTGCCTGCGGAAGTCTGAGCCCGCGCTGACTTGGCCGCGCGCGGGATGAGCACCCACAGAGGATTTGTTAGCACCGCCCATCGCTGCGGAAAGCGCAAGGATTACGCGTCCCACATCAATAGGTTTTGCTATCGGATATGCTTATTAAAAACCACTACAGACGCATTCTGTTTAGATTTTATTGGTGTTTCATCAGAAAAGCAACATACAGTGTTATTCAACGTGCGGGATAACCTTAGCCTTTCAGTGGAAGGCAGCTGCAAGGCTGGGGTGCTGTGCCGTTGCCGTGCGGATGCCAAAGTAAAACTCAGTCCCGACGCGCCGCTTCCACAAAGGACGAGGCGTGTCTTAATTCTGGACCGTAAAAACACCACGCTTACTACGTTACAAACCAGTGGATAGGTACAAAGCGTTTCAGACGCGTCGGCTAGCCCGTCGCGCCGTGGTGACAGCAGGATGGTTAGGAAGGAAGGGGCAGGACACACGGAAGGAACGGGGAGCAGAGGTAGCTGCCTCGGGCACCGCGGTACAACCCCTCGGGCTGGGATGAGCATCCCGTCTCCTCAGACTGTAAGACAAGGTACCAAACTATCCGGTCCCATTCCTATTTGCTTTAGCCCACGGGATTCACCGGGCCCTGGATAACTCCCTAACGAGGACACGGATCGAAATGTTCCCACTGGGTTCGGGGCGGGAAGAAAGGGAGACGCGAGATTATCCAGGTGTAATTGCATGGGGGTGAGGGATGCTACATGAAGAAATATTCCACCAGAGACGGACCAAACTCAGCCTAGGCACAAGTGAGTGTCTTCCCTAGGCTGGACCCACTACCGTACTCCATTGGTAATACAGTACACACACCGGAATACACAAAGGTGGTAACAGAAATCGGGACGACAGGTTTTACTGAGGAATTTCTGGAATAAATAACGCCTCTCAGCTTTGTACCAGCTCTGAGCCCACGCTTATGCTTCCTTTTCCCTTTCTCATGGTAGAACAAGTGTTATACACAACAATTAATTGATACCTTAACTGAAAAATAAGGCAGAAACACTCCCGAGACTGTTAACATCTGGAAAATGCCTCTGCTTTCGGTAAAGCAAACCACGTAGTCCCCGCGGCGCGAGGCACGGCGCCGTGACTGCCCGTTCCCCAAACAGAACGGGCAGAGCCCGACAGCGCAGGCATGATTTTATGTACGGAGGTTGTCCCCCCGATTTCGGTACGATTATTTGTTCGCTTAATTTATTCATGTATTCCAAATGCTCCGCTGGCTTGTTGTCATAACACAAGACAGGGTGTGAATTTTCTGCGGGGCTCCCGAGAATGCCGCCGCTGCCGCACTCCCTGCTTCTCCCAGCCGCTGTGCGGAGAAAAGGAAGCATGGACAGAGCATTAAAAACATTTCTATCAGCTACATTTTCCTGTGTTGTTTGTGGGGTTGGGTTGGGGTTTTTTTTGTTTGTTTTTGAAATTTTACAATGGAGAAACGAAGACGAAAAAAACAGCAGGAAAGGGTTTTCCTCCGCACATGGAAGAACAGGATGCAGGTCGCTGCCTCCAGCAAACTCCTTTGTGTTCCGTTCCCGTTTCTGCAGCCATTAAAGCCTCAAGTACACAATAAAACCAGCAGAAACTTCAGGAAACGTACGGAGCCTTCAAATCACAGGCCTGTTCTTTTCGAGCACCGTTGGGCTTTGTAGCGCGCGGGTGAATAACGCCGCGAGCGCTGCTCGACGGGACGCAGGAACGGCCCCTGTGCCCCTCAGTTTTTTGGGGAGGATTCAGGCTGAAACAGCTCCAAGAGGCTTCGCTGCCAGGAGCGGCCGAGTATCAGCAGCTCTCTGAAGTTAGGTACCTGGGGAAGACTGGGGGGCAGCTTCGCCCTGAGAAAGCATCGGTTTCGAAGCGGGGTTCGAAGTTTCACATCTAATAATTAGCAAATATACAGCATCCAGTGTATTGGTTACAGGGGGAGGAATGGGAAATGCACTCAGCCGGGACCCCCAGCAGTCGGGAAGGGGTCCTACCCAAAAAGTCTGATCCCACAGGAAAAGTCCGGTCCCTCATCTGGCCGCATTTGAAGGAGAGCATTGTTTTCTGTATTTTGCGAGTGATTTTAAACTGAATACACTGGAAACGGGTAGGTGGTTCTTCTAACCATAGCTTCTCCCACCTTTTAACCACATATTCTCTGCCTCGGCCCCTTGTCGACAAGGCCGAGGGGAAGAGCCTTCCCCGGGGAGCTGCGGGGCCGCGAGCTCCGCTAACCCGCCGGCGCCTGCTCCCCTGCAGAAGCTCTCGGCTGCTGGACTTTAAAAAGGTTCATTCAGTTACCTCTGATGTGACATCTTTTTTTTAAAACAAAAACAAAAACACTACAAAAAAAAAACCCTGCTCGTGGCTGCAGAGACCAGTTCTTGCCCTGGTGAAACACGTCAGAATTTCAAACCCATTTCAAGGAGAAGGCGGCAAAACGAAGGGCCGAGCGCAGGGTGCCTGGGGCCAGGCAGGCGAGGGGGGGCCAGCGTCGCTTCAGGGATGGCAACGGGTCGGGGGGGCTGCGGGGACGGGGCGGGGAAGCGGCTGCTTTTGCATGTCGGCGTCTCACGTACAGGTAGGGGAGACCGAAGGAAAAACGAAATTAACCGTTTTCCTTTAGGAAGACAGAGCGATACTTACAATTTGTCGGTTTTACGCCCAGTGAGGTTCCGCAGAGCCGAGGAGCAGCCCTGGCAGGCGGATTCAGCCCCGTTTCCCCCACCTCGCAGCACCGGCCCCGTTAACCCTTCCCTCGGTGGGGCGCAGGAGCCACTTGGGCTGCCTCCCCCCCAGCGCCGAGCCCTGCCTTCGGGGGGGGATCAGCCCCCGCTTTGCAAGGAACCCCGGGACAGGCTCTCAGACACGCAAAACCACATTGAACAGGCAGCATCACCCCCCCCCCACCCCCCTTTTATTTTTCTTTTTGATTTGCAAAAACGCTCTCCGCGGCTCTGCCTCCCTCCTCGCTGCCCCGGGCGCCGTTACCTGCGCTCGCCGCCCGCCCCGCGGCTCTCCGGCTGCTCGGGCACCCAGCAGTAGTTGTCCGCCGCGCTTTTGGCCGGCCGCTTCTCCCGCTTGGCCGCCCTCCTCCTGCAGGCCAGCAGGGCCAGGGCGAAGGCCAGCAGCAGCAGGATGGCTACCAGGCTGCCCAGGATGTAGTAGAGGAGCAGCCTGGGGCCATCGGCGCTGTGCTCGGGGCCGGGCGCCGACCCCACTGCCGTGGGAGACGCCGGCGGCGGTGCCCCGATGGGGACGCCCGGGGTCTGGGGGACGCCCGTGGTCCGTGGGGCACCCGTGGTCTGGAGGACGCCCGTGGTCCGCAGGGCGCCCGTGGTGCGGGGGATGCCCGTGGTGCGGGGGATGCCCGTGGTCCGCAGGGTGCTGTTAGGGGCCCCCGCGGGCTCCTCTGCAGTGGTGGGCGCGGCGCGGCAGCCATGTCCATCCTCCTCCGGGAGGAAGCCGGGCGGGCAGAGGCACTCGAAGCCACCAGGCAGGTTGCGGCAGGGCCCGGGGCAGGGGTCCCGCAGGCACTCGTCCACGTCCAGGCAGGCATCGCCACTGCCGGGCTGGCGCTGGTAGCCGGGCCGGCAGGCGCAGTGGAAGGAGCCGGGGACGTTGAGGCAGAGCTGGGAGCAGACGCCGGGCCGGGCGCACTCGTCCTCGTCATGGCAGTGGCGGCCGCCCGGCCCCGTCGGCCGGTAGCCGGGCCGGCAGAGGCAGACGAAGCTGCCGGCCGTGTTGCGGCACTCGTGCTGGCAGGGCCCGGCCAGGCACTCGTCCACGTCCAGGCAGCGGTGGCCGTCGGGCGCCAGGGCGTAGCCGGCCTCGCAGCCGCACTCGAAGCCTCCGGGCCGGCTCCGGCAGGTCCCCTGGCAGGGGTTGGGGTGGCAGGCGTCCTCGGGCAGGCAGGAGGCCATGTCAGGGCCCAGGACGTAGCCGGGGTGGCAGGCGCAGCGCGGGGGCTCCCCCGGCGCCTCCAGGCAGCGGTGCTGGCAGCCCCCGTTGCGGTGGGCGCAGGCAGCGGGGCAGAGGGGCCCGGGGGGGTGCCAGGCGAAGCCGCCCCCCTCCAGCGGCCCCTTGCAGACGGTGAAGGCCGTGCCCTCGCCCCCCTCACAGTCGGCCTCCGCCAGCGTGCCGAAGGGGGCCGCCGCCAGCCGGGGGCTGCGCACCCCGAAGGGGGTGGCGTAGCTGACCCGGCCGGGCCCGGCCAGCGGCAGGGGCCCGCACATCCCCCGGAAGCTGAACTTGCAGAGGAAGGCGGGCAGCGGTGCCCGGCAGGGCCGGTGGGCCCAGCCGGCGGTACCGGAGGGCCCGGCCGGCTGCAGGCTGACGCAGCGGGAGCTGACGCAGGTGACGGCGGGCTCGGACAGCCAGGCCGAGTAGTTACCGGGCTCCCCGCCGGCCGCCCAGGCGAAGCCCCGCAGCGGCTCCTGCGGCTGGACGCACTGGCCCCGCGACAGCGACAGCCCGATCCAGGCCGGGCCCGGCCAGCCGGCCGCCGCCAGCAGCTCCCGCAGCCGCTCGGCCTCGGCGGGGCTGCGGGACGGAGCCAGGTTGCCGCCGTCGTGCCGGCAGCGTTCCTGGGCGCCGCTCCAGCCCAGCTCGGCTCGGTGCAGGGTGTAGCAGGCGGTGCCGGCGCAGATCACCTCGGCGTCCTCCCCGCCGGACCCCCGCACCAGCAACAGCAGCAGCAGCAGCAGCAGCCGGGCGACGGCCATCCCGCCGGCTGGACGGACGGAGGGACGGACGGAGGGACTCGTCAGCCGCCGGCTCACATCCCCTCGTCCCGCTGAGCTCACCCTACGCGCATCCTGTGCTCCCGGGTCTCCTATTTATCACCGGAGGCTACGGCTTCCTGTAGCGTGGTACGGCTCGCCGCTTGTTGGTGCCGGCCCAGGCGCTCGCCTCGCTGTCTTCCCCTTCCCCCCGCCGCGGCGGGCTCCTCGCCCCCATCCTAAAGCTGCGGCTGCGAAGGGGCTCGCTGCGCTTCGGCCAGCGACGCTCTTCTGCAGGAGAAAATAGCCGGGTTCCTGCTTTTTTCTGTTGTTGTCGTCGTTGGTTTTCGAGGGCTTGATCGACTCACTCACCCAGCAGAGGATTTTTCTAATCCCTAATAGGGCCTGATAGTTTTCAAGCATGTATTGCTAAAAGGGGAAAAAAACCAAAGCAAAACAAAAATAAAAAGCCATGAGATCCCTTGCTGTCGGCCTCGAAAAGAAACTGAATATTTGGCACGGTGTCTCATGCGCACGCTACATTTCCAGTGCATTTTTCCTCTTCTTCGCGCGCTTTAAATAGACGGACGAGCCCTGAAATAGGAGCTAGGTCGTGGGAAGGTCCAGGCTGCCAGGACGGAGCCAAGCTCGGCCGGTCCCCGACGCCGCCCGGAGCAAACCCTCCGCGCCGGGGGAAGCGCTGGGCAGGCGCTGCCCCGCGCCACGCGGGTGAGGGTTGCCGCTGCGACGCTCCGCGTTAATAACTCGCTAAGCGCTTGACCTCGGTGCGGCGCGGTGCAGAGCGTCGGCTGGGTTTGGCTGGTGTCGGTGGCTCTGCAGCAGGCCGTTAGAGAAAGGGCAAAGGCATTAGTACGGCACGCTGTAACGTTTAAACAAACATTAACGTTGCAGAAGCCCCTACAAGGGCTTGAAGCTACTTCTCTGCAACAGCATGTGAGCATCCGAAAGCATTTTAGCAGCGTGATTGAAATGTAAATACTTTTAAATACTTAAATCGGATATTTCCTGGTGCAGAATTTGCTGTGGTTATCCTTTTTCAGAGCGGGAGACGCCAAGCAACGCGGTGACTTCTTTTCTGCCCCAGCGCTGCAGCGAGCGTGCTCAGCGTTGGGAGCCGCGGCCACGCACGGCACCGGCCGCGCGCGTGTGCAAGCCAGCACTTCGCACGTCTGAGCACCCCCGGGCGCGTCCTGGTTTGGCCCCATCGGGGTTTATTTTACGGTAAAGCTGGCCTTCTCTAGCGGGTTCGTGCCCACGGAGCAGCGCCTGCAGGGAGGTCGGGGCGGTGACGGCGTGGCAGAGGGCGAAGACGAATGGACTGCCCCGAAGGAGGGAGCGCTGCAGGAGAGGCTCTCCAGATGCGGTGCTCCTCGGGCTTTCCGCCGGCTGGGATAGCAAGCGAGCAAAAAGCTAAGGAGTTTAAAAAAAGCTAATCCCGGTCCCCTCGCCGACGGTCTGCCCGCCCTTCTGCATCCCGGGATCTTCTCCTGGAGCTTCCCTCTTGCAGCAGTTAAGTCAGACTTTAAGCGCTTGACCTGCGAGCCTGTCTTATCTTTTCCTGCTTAGGAGGTGTCCGTCATAACCCTGAATTCAGTGTTCATTCCAGTAACCTTCCTAGTCGTGTCTGGGGTTCGCGTGCCGCGTTAGCTCAGCAACGCGGTGGTGAGCGACGGCAATCCAGCCGAGGAACCAAACCGAGGAACCAAACCGAGGAACCCCCTTGTTCTCTTCCCTACTTCATACCCTAAACGTAAAAGTCTCCAAAAACCCCGACCCTGAAGACTACGGGTTTCTGTTGTTCTTCCCCAGGCCAGTTTACGCACAGCATTCCCGTCGCTGGGATGTTCTCCGGCCAGCAGCAGGGACCGGGGCTGGCGTTTGGGTCTCGGCACATCTGAAGGCTGCAAAGACCTTGGATGATGCAGAGGAGGGGGCAGGAGCTGGAGCCCCTTCACCACCCTCTCCTGCGCCCCACAGTTTGGCGAGCTACCGGATGGCACCGTCCTCACTAAAAAAAGAGAGAAAAGCGTCCCTTGGGTGACGCGGAGGCGTCACTCCTGCCTGAGCCGAGAAGGTGCGGGGATCCGCAGCGAACGCTCCGAAGCCGCGGAGCATTTTGGGTCAGCAGCCACACCGAAAAAACTGCGTTGGGAGGCAAAAAATACCTCGATGCCATCTCGAATTGGTTTTACTCAGAATTTCCTACTGGAAAAAATGGGGGGGGGGGGGGATTTTCTTTCGACTTGTACAAAATAAGAGAGCTCAACACAAAAGCATTTCCTTTCTGCTACAGCAGTACGTGTCTTTGCTTTTATAAAAACACTGCTCGTGTTTTCCCTTTCCAGCTGAAACGGTCGGACTGGCAATTTACTTCAGCAACCCCAACGAGCATTTTTTGTCCAACCAAGGTCCGTGGACAAAGCATGGCCAGTTCTAACTATAGCTCCTCCAGACGTTTCCAAGCTGGGGTTATGGACGAAACCAAAAATACTTCGCTATGCAACTAGGAGTTATTTTGAAGGGGTCGTTCCAGCAGAGTAATTAACGAATTGCTGGGGATATTCTTCGTTAGGATGCGTATGAGGTCTAACCAGGTGAAGTCGGGGCTCCTGTCCCACCGAAGAGAACTTCTTCTGCAAGACGGCGGCGTCAGATCCTTTCTCCTTCGATTTGCAAGAATATAGCTATTAACTTTTTCTAGTGGCTTTTTACTTTTTTTTAAATAAATGTTTGAATGTTCCTGCTAGAGCTGTTTACGGGCTGGTTACAATTTCATGGGCCGGAAACCTCCCCCCACCACCACTTTTTAGTGAGATCTTCATCTGCAAAGCTTATGCTAATATTTTTCCCCACAGTTTTGGCAGGAGAGTAGGTTTTAGTAATTTAAAAACATGTCGTGCTTGTATTGTTTTTTATTAAATATGCCATGCTTTTTAAATTTTCGTCTCGGCTGGGCTGATGTTCCTATTTGAAAAGCAATCAAACTGTTGGTTCCTAAGTTAAAAGGGGTTTTGTTTCTCAACCCCTACGGCTGAAGACATCTACAAACCCCTGTTTCAGATAATAATCGAAGCCAAATTATCTTCTGGAGACCAGAAACCCTGCCGAACGGCATGCCGCACTTAAAGAAAAAAAATTATAAAATCAAATTAAAAAATTTAAAAAACCAGCTTGCCGAAGGAACTGGTTAAAAAAAATGTTTCTCCGAGGCCAAAGGAGGAAACAAGCACCGTCTGCTTGACATCAGCAACGGCTGTTTGTGCAAACCCCCGAGGCTGGGACAAGGGACAATGGGGCCGGGGGGGCAGGGGGGACACCTGCGCCAGCAGCGGCCGGAGAAGAATAGGAGGAACTGGGCTTCCTCTGGGGACGTCCTCAAGGACGTGGCGTCGGGTCGGCGGCGTGCGGTCGCCCGCCCGCTCCCCCGGGCGAGGAGCGGGGCCTGGCACCCCCCGCGCGGGGGGCAGGCTCTTGGGGTGGGGTAACATTTTTTGCACGTGAAATTTGGGGGGGAGTTTGGGCCACGCGGAACCGGGCTGACTCCCGCTAATGCCAAACGCGGGCACCGGGGAGGCCGCTGCGTGTTTGCACCAGCGCGCTTCGGGTTTGGTGATTCACAGTAACACCTTGTTGGATGTTGAGAAAGATTTTTATCACCTGCTTTTAAAGCAAGAAACTCTTAACACCGTCAGGGCTGATCCGAACGTTTTCCAGCTAAATATTTTTGAAGGATGATGCTTAGCGGCCGGCGTTGGAGCCCCTTGCTAAGAAGCAGGAATTAGCAGGGCTGTAACAGAAAGAAAACCCAGAGTACCAGGAAAAGGACGGTGCTTTATTTAGTTTCGAGCTATGGTCGTTATTATATTTACGGCCACAGTAGGTGCATTTGCTGGCACGCCTTGCAGCCGGGTAAAGAAGAATACTGGGTTTTGTTAAGGGTCTCGCGATGATGGAGCCGTGGCACGTCGTTCGCTTGCTCGTTCAGCAACTCAAAGCGCCTGTTTCTGACGTGCTTTTCGGACGTTCCTCCGTCCCTGCTCCCGCTCCGCCGGGCTTGCCCTCCCGGCAGGGTCAGCGCAGCCCCCGGGTGCTGTCTGCGACGAGCACCGGGAGACACAGATCCGGCCGCTTAACGCTTTCGCCAAGCTGCCGGAGACCCTGCGAGTTATTTAAAAATGCCTGGAAGGAAGTAGAAAAGCAAACAACATTGAATACAAGGGGATGGGGGAGAAAAAAACGCTTCCAAAACCCGGAGCGTAACGGGACGGACGGAGAAGGGCTTTGCGAAGAGCCAGGAGCGCCGAAGCCGGGAAACCTGTCTGCGAGCGGGGGGGGGAGCGAGCGGGGTGACCCCTCGGAGGGGATCCAGGCTGTTTCTCGCCCTCGTATTCTGCTTCGCAGCCTGGAGCCGAAGGCACGAGCCTGGCCCGCTGTGCCACCCCGGGGCGGGCTGAGCCTGCCTCCCGAGGGAACGCAACCGCGGGGCTTGGTGCCACGGTGTATTCCTCAACGCAACATACTGCAGGAAATACATACCCCCTTCAGCCATTAATCATCTTTATCTACATATTTTACAGTATCACACCCACAAACGCAGGTGCGTACTTCATATACAGATTCATAAACCTCATTCTACACGTTTTTATCAACAGGTAGATTAGAATTCCCTTTGGGCCACAGTAGGTTCTCCTAAGTCCGACCGAGGAATATCACGCTCCGCAAATCCTCCCAGGATTTTGTGGGGGCCTTTACACAGAGAAAGAAAAATATTCCCTATGAATAAATGCAACAAAGTCAACTTTATAAGAAAAGCAAATGAAAATATTTCGCATTCTTTAGTGCTAATCGCTCGGAATTATTTTTTAAGACCTTCTTTTAGTGCTGTCGGTTTTTCTAAGCGGCCGTAGCAAGGCGAGGGGCTCCGCGTGGAGGGGCAGGATGTGCTTCCACCTCGCTTTCGGTTGTTGAACCAGCTGGAAAGGCTCACGAAGCACTAACGCGGCGTGTGCTCCCCGCCGGGATAGCACAGGCGCTGCAAAAAGCCGCTGCCGATGGCGGAAGGCGGAGGCTGAGCTGCCAGCCGGGAGCAGGCCCCGGATGGGTCCGTAGCCAGCGTTACTCCGGTTTATCCCGGAGCAGACGGACCACGGAGCCCCAGGGGTGCCGTTAACCCCAGGGCCGAAGAGCATCGGCTTCGCGCATCGGCTGCCCGCAGCCATTTCTGCATCAGGCTACGCAAATCCCGCAGCCACCAGGATCTGGATGCTTTTGAACAGCAAGGCTTTTTGGGTTTTTTTTTTAAAAATAAGACCTTATCAGCGGCCCACATGAAAGGCAGCCCCACGAAGAGAGCCCTTCCCTCTCCCGCCGGTCTCTCTGGCTTCGCCCGCCCGCCCGGCGACGGACACACGGTGCCTTTTATCCCCAAAAGCCGTGGCCGAGCGTCGTGCCGCGCGCCCCTGTGCATTCGCCCTGCCTTTCCCTCCGTGCTGCGGGCCGTGCCGTCCCTTCGAGGCGCAACGCGGCGACGGGGCCGGGGGGGTCTGGATAAAAGCGGGGTGCTGGGGTGGGGATGCTCAAAACCTGAACAGGCGTTTCGGCAGGCTCGGGGCGGGTGAGGACACGGGAGTCGGGAAGGGTTATTCGATGGTCGTGGGCCAGCGGCTGTGGCCGGGGAAAACGCGGCTCTGCCGCTCTTCTGGGAAAAACTGCCTTTCCCGGGGATGTTTTTTCACCTTCAGAAACACCTTTTCCCCCTCCTCCTGAGGATGCAGAGCCGGCAGCAACCTGCTCTGGTTTTCATCCCCTTCTGCAAAGATCCGTGCAGACGCCAGAGAAGAAGGCATCCCCGTCTGCGCAGGTCCCCGTCCTCGCGTCGCCGCCTCTCCTGCCTCCTGGAAAACCGCGCGGAAACATCAATCCCGCGCCCAAATCATGCTTGGCCCACCTGAGGCTAATAAAGAGCCTCAGGTCATTGAGCTGTGGTCCTAGCAAACCTTGGGAGATTTGGTCAAACCCCCCCAGACAGAACACCGAGGTATGATCGGTTTATTAAGCGAAGAGGGTGTTTGGGTTCCAGCTGGGGGTCCAGTGGGCCGGGTGGGAGGACACCGAGACCTTCCATCTCCCCGGCCGTAACGTGATTGCCTGGGTGCTGCCGTGCGTTTCTCGGTGGTTTTCTTTTCCCTGCGCTCCCCTGGTCTTTAGGAGCGACGCAATGATTGATTGCTTAGGCAAGGCCCGCGCGAGCGACAGCTAAACCACCTCGTTTTATTTTTTCCTTTCCAGAGTGATGGGGTTTGTGGGTTTTCCCTTTGCGACCGACTCTCGGCTTATTTCCTACAGGCGATACCCGCAAAGAGCGGCTGGCTCCTTCAGCAAGCAGCCCTAGCCTGGTCAGCAGTTCTGCCCGGGACAAGGACCACGGCGGGATGCTCCGGATCGCACAGGGAGGGCACAGGCATCGCCCCGGGGACGGCACTGGAGCCAAAGCGGGGTTAAGTCGAATAGATTTGTCCTCCTCCCGCCGTTGGCGAGGAGAGCACCGTGTGTCGTCTCCCCGGGAAGAGGAGCACGATGAGGACGGGAGCGGGAGGAAAACTAAAACACACGCGGCGAGGACACGATGGGAGGGAGAGGCAGCGCGCATCCAAGCTCATAAACTGTCCCCCCCCTTCACTCGTTTTTATTGCCTTCATTTATTTCCCCGGGTACGAGTTTCCCACGCAAATTGTGTGTCTGTCTTTATTGGCGACGGGGGAATGGCTCCGCAATGTTATTTTTATGAAGTTTGTTCCCCGATTAAACGGGTGGTTTAAAGGGCAGGCGGTTACCAGGGCTGGGTTGCTCATCGCTCTGTCCTCTCTTCTGCGATCCCAATGGTCGTGGTACATCTATACGCTTCTTCTGGGGAGCTGCTTACACTACTTCATTCTTGAAACTATCAAATCTGGGATCTGCACACTTGCTTTCCCGTTTATAAAAGGCTTTGCTGCTGTTATTTACATGCAGTGCAGCCAAACCAAGTGGTCCTGAGCTGCGTGTGTATATATATATATATGTCAGCCATAAAGATGCTGTTCCTACAACACGCTTCCCAGGGTGGGGGATCATCTGGTCCCTCTGGCCAAGGCTTAAATCGCAGCGAGGGAGATTTAAGTTAAATATTTGGAGAGTTTTTTAACTACGAATTCCTGGCCGGGAGGCAGACGGGGTGTCTCGCTGGGGCCCTTCCTCCAGCATCCCTTCTCGTGCGCTTCGGCGGACCCGCTGCTCCGGGACCCGCGCCGCGTGCGAAGTTAAACCACGCGAGCGAGCGTCGGCAGGACCAGAGCCCGGCTGCGTCCCTCCGAAAGCCTCGGCCGCAGCCCGGCGCGCTCGCGGCTGGCGGGCAGAGGGGAAAGGGGGGTGTTCGCACCCCCCCCCCCGGCTCAAAGTCCCGGCCACAAAGCTTTTAAAAGTAAGCAAAAAGGTGCTTTTGGATGTAAAAACGCCTTCTGGGGGCTGTTCGGAAAGCCCTTTCAGCAATAACGTTTTCTGCATTCCAGCAGCTCTGATGTAGCTCCCCAGGAGCCTGGAAAACAAGATTAAAAATTTGATAGTTTGATTGACAAATGCCGGATAAAATCCAACGGGGCCGGCTCCAAAAGCGTTACTGATCTGACCTGACGCTGAACCGCAGCGCCGAACTCGGGAGAGCCGCGGTGCCCAGCTGTACTTGCTGTGCACACACCCCTGGTGTTGAGGTCTCGCCGTGCTCTGTCTGCCCTGAGCGTTACCTGAAGGGCTGGCTCCTCGATGTTTAAAGACGGAACCGAGACGTCAGGGATGTGGTTACACCTTCAGCCACCCGCGAAACCTGGGGCCGTATCACCCCCTGGAAGGAGCGGACATCATTAGGACAGGTCGATGCAATTAATCTCTCTGGGCAGGCATCCTCTGCTTCTGATTCTCCTTCTAAAGGCTCCTGCTTGTTTATTTTCCCATTAAATTTAGCGGGAAGGGGGCGATTAAAAGAAAGGCAGGAAAGCCCGGCGGCTCGGTCGGTATCACACGCTGCAGCGCAACGGAGCTGCGTTATCTCCATCTCCCCGGGCTCTGCGCTCCACAGATAAAGATTTTCTTTTAATTCCCATTTAGCGAACGGAACTATCACGGCCCACAATCTCTGTCTTCCCCTTCCCCTCGCATCGCTCTTCGCTTTCTACTCTCCCAGGGGACCGAGAGCGATGGCTGTTACTGAGCATCCTCCTCCTCTCGCCCGCGGCACCTCTCCCCGCGTCGTTAGCCCGTGGCCAAGCGTTTGGGACGGCGCCTGCTGTAACGAGCCGGGGGAAGCGGGGACGCGGTGGATGGGGGCCGGCAAGCAGAGCGCGGCAGCGCCAGCACCAACGCGGCGCTTCGAGCCCCGTCCCGGCGCTATCCCAAGCGGTTCCGTAACTTGGGATAAACTCTGCAGGGCTTGATTTTTGCAGGGCTCAACCGGAGGAGCCCACCCAGCTGCTCCCGGTTTGCTAACGGCTGCAATAAGTGCCGACTCCTGGAACCGCCTGTGTTTGCCGGGAGCCCTTTGCCGGCGGCATCTCCGCGCCGGGCTCAGCGGAGGGCACCATCGGCGAAGCTTTACGTCGCTCCTTTTGGGCAGAGCTCACTGCCAGCCCCGAGAAGTGTCCCCGGGGTGCAGCTGTGCTGCCCAAACTGCCCACCGCACGGCCACGACACGGCTCCTCGGGCTCTCCGGGGCTGCTGCTCCCGGACAGAGCCCCCTTCCCCAGGTGATGGGCATCAGGCAGCCCCGGGGCCGTGCTCCTTAGGGCTTCACGAGCATCAGGCTCGTCCACCTGCAGCTATTTCACCGGCCCGCTCCCCCAGCACGCTTCTTCCGAGAGCTCGGGCTGCGAGGACCTTCTCTGCGCTGTGCATCGAATGTTGCTCCCAATTCAACCGTGCGTTGGTCCTGCAGACTCCAGACGAGCATCTGCAGACTGCGCTACAGCAGGTAGGGAACGGAACGGGTGACCTGCGCGTTGCTAAACGGTCTGGTGAAGCTTTCGAAGGTGTTTTTGTCTCGGCTCTGGTGGTGCTGTAGCTGCCGGTTGGTAATTCCTAAGAACGAGCCTGTTCCCCGGAGGAGGGAGCTGAGGTGCTCTGGCCCTTCCGTTGTGGGTTTGCCTTTGAGGGTGATGGGCAGCGCTTATTCTTTGTCGGGGGCCGCAGGAAAATGAGCTGCTTGGTGCAGGTTAAGTGCTTGCTGTTGGTATTTTGGGGGGTTCTCCTGGAGAATGTGCCGCTTGGGAAAGCACGGGGGAAACGGGGCCCCAACCCTGTGCTTCTCTGGGCTCCCAGCTGTACAGCAAAAGTCAGCGTCACGTTCGCGTTGCGCTTCAGTGTATTTATGCAACGTGTTGGCAAAACGTGGGTCAAAACGTTCGTGCGATGTTTGTTTTTTTTTTCATTTAACTGCAAAAAGATGGGACAACTCCCTCTTCCCAGAAATGGCATTAATGGCTTGCAGAAAGGACAGTGTGGTAAATAAAAGCGTGGGACCTCGATGGTGCTTCCAGACTGTATGATTTGATTTCTGGATATCGCAAGGAATTTGTACGGTTTTTCCACTGCGGCAAATAACAAAGTCATCTTGCTACAGGATAAAAAAAATAACAACAACTTAAAAAATAAATCTCCCCTAACAAACATGTTAGCAGAAGTAAAACAAGTCGGGGCAGAACTGGAACAAGCTGGCAGGGTTCATGTGCAGCACAAAGGCTTCTCGCATCTACGTGGCAATGTGGTGCTTTGCTTTTTATGTGGGTTTTTCTTCTCGATGTGCTGTTTCTGTTTAGTCGTGGTGAAACAAGCACAGATGTGAACGCCCTGGTTCAAGCACCCAAAGCTCGTTGTGCTCTTTAATGGTCCGACGACCTTGTTATTCGTTAAGTCCAACTGGCCCGACAGATGCTGTGTGATTGACGAGTGAGAGGACGGTTACGGGGTGACTCAAAGCGCTGAGGAGGGGGGCTTGGGGACGGAGGGGGGCTCCTGGAGCCAGCCCTGTCTCTGTTGGGTGCGTGTTTAGTTCTCCAGTTGCTACCAGCTCACTCGGAGAGGTTTATCCTTTGGCCCTTTTACCCTGCGTTAGGAAAATCCTTGCTAAATCCCGGTGTAATTGTCCGGCAGAGGTGATGGTTTTGATGGAGTAAGTGAAATACCCGCCTGGATGGAAGGAAATGGGGAGCGAGGAAAGGAAGGAGCCATCCCCACCTGCATCTCCCCTTGCTTCTTCATGCCTCCCTTTTTTTTTTTTCCCTTCGAGGAGGCAGGGAGACTTGCTATTTGCACGGCACTACAGATTTATGGGCTTTTTTTTTAAATCCTGGCGGTGCGCAGTTTAAGGACCCTCCCTGCAGCGTTATCAGCTTTTGCAGTTTCTTGCTGTTGTCAATGTTTCTCCAACATTGAAGCAACTTTCAGGCTAAAGCTGGGGGGAGGTTGGGTGGGTGTTTTTTTTTTTTTAACTTTCCTGAGAGTAGATGCAATCGGGGCGCTGCGCTGCTGAGCTCGAGGGGGTACCCAGGCCAGCCCTGCCCGCCGGTTGTGCCCACGCAGGGGGTTACTCCCCACGCGATGCTCTGTTCCCTGGCTGGCTGCGTGGTTTGCAGCTCTCCCGGGGCCAGCAGAGGTGATCGGTGTGGGCTCCCACCCCGGGTGGGCTTTGAATGCCTCCTGCTTTGCAGCATCAACGGCCAAAAATGGGGTTTCCACCTATTTCTGAGCCGTTGTTATCCCTGCGCTTCTCCGGTGGGATCCCGGTGTCCTGGCTTGCTCGGGCGCGATGTTTGCAGGCACGATGTGGGGTCTCTGCCAGGTGGGAGGGAGTGATGCGGTGTTATTAGCGGCGCTAACGATAATGGGTAACACATGCTGCTGGAGGTCAGGTAAGGACACACGTCACTGCCTTTGGGCTGAAATCCTCCCCAGGCGGGGTGCTGGGAGCCAGGGAACACCCCGCCTGAGCTGCGGTCCTGCTGCTGGGCTCCTTGGGGTGGTTTCTGAGCCGTGCCTTAACGAGCAGCGCTTAATGAGCGGCCAGGCAGCCGCGCGCTCGGCAGCGGGACTACCCGTCCTGCAGAACGCGTCCGCTCGCGGGCTGACGCGCGCTCGCCTCCGCCGCTCCCCCGGGACAGCCCCGGCTCCCGCATCGCTCTGGCTTTTGTCCCCTCTGCGCGTCCTCCCGATGGAGAAAGCCGTGGTGGTCAGACCCCAGCGGTGCCAGCCCACCTCGCCCCTTGCGCTTGAACCCTGCGTGTTTAGATATTTCAAACAGTCTCTCTTTCTTCCTCCCCGAATTAACACGGGCACTGGTAATCTCTGACTAATAAATCACGTTGTGCAATGACGATAACAATGGCTATAAAAAAAAAAAAAAGTGATGTTAAGAGTTCCCGATCTCCAAAAGCAACTTGTGCTGCGGACTCAGGAAGGAGCTGAGTAAACACAGGGCTTGGGCTGCTGGCCCCGGTGGGCTGCTGGCCCCGGTGGGCTGCTGGCCGCCCTGCTGCGGTAGCCGGGGAAGCCCGTGACACCCCCACCGAGCGATGGGGACACACACAGGGGGCTGCCGGCCCTCGGGGTCAGAGCTCTGCTCTCCGCGGGCTTTGCCCATGTCTGTCTGTCTGTCTGCCGGTGTTCAAGGGCTGCTGGCTGAGCATCCGAGGAGGAGAAATCGTGCTGAATGCCAGGGGATTGACCTAAAAATGTTGAGCCTTGGGGCGGGGGGGGATCATTCTGAGTGCGCGGGGGTTTTTAATTGGCTTAGGTTATATATGGGGCACTCTTTCTATATGTTACGGGAACTGGACGTCGGTGGGCAGGCATCTGGCCAGCCTCCTGGGAGCACCGGGCTCCGTGCAAGGAAACACTCGCACCGAGGGATGTTTTGCTGCTTAACTTGTTGTTAGAGTGCTTTTTTTATTATTATTATTTCATTTTCCCTCGTGTCGGGAAGCTCGGTGTGGCGTCTCGCGAGTGCCGAAACCGCTGACTAGCCTGCGTTGGGTGGTCCGGGGCGGCGTGTCGATGGGGGCGTATGAAACGCGGTGTCGTAACAGCCTCTCGCCACGTCCTCCTCGCAGATGGAGCGCGTTTAAGAGACCAGGAGAATTAAATTAGAGGCTGTCCCTTAGCGCTCGCGTGCGGAGGGGCCGCTCCCCCCGCTGATGGGGCGAGCAATAGCACACAACAAATACTTCTGGGGGAGCTATGCCGTAGCAGCGGGGAAGGCGAAGAGGAGGACAGGCTTAAAAAAAAAACAACCACCAACCCCTCGTTTTAATTTCAGAGGGAGATTTAGGGATATTAATGTTGGAATCCCACCAGGACACCTGGCTAGCGCGCACACCCTCTGGCCGCAAAAATAAACCGTGGGATTTCTACGGCCAAACGATCCAACCCATCCTGTTAAGTTTGCTCTGGGATTTTGAGCTTGGAGAAGTCGGAGTGAGGGGTAATTTGCCTGCTGATGGCTTGCGAGCTGGGTGGTTTTTTGGGGGGTTTCTTTCCTCCCTTGGATGGCAGGGTGGGACCTTCTGATGCTCGGGGTGCGGGAGAGCCGGGTTTTGCTGCCGGCACCTCTTACTCCGCCACAAGAAAAAACGCCTCAACGCCGCTGAACACCCTGTTACTCCTGAATTCCATAGTAGATCCTGGTGGTCTGTGTCGCTGGGCGAGCCGTTGGATAATTTGGCGATGCGGGGAGGGTCGCGCTCCTCAGCCCCCTCGAGGATGCTCCCGCAGCGGCGGCTGGAGCGGCGTGGCCGGGGGGGGTTGCGATGTGCTGTCCCAACCAGGGGTTGCCCGAGGAAAGGAAAACTGAGCCGTTTCATCTGCTCCCGCAATCACCGGCCCCGAAATGCAAACCGGTGAAAGATAATTCCTAATTGCAAAAGCACGGGGATGTTTGGCATGTTTTTTTCCCCAAAGTTGTGTGTCTGTTCTTTGTGGGGAGCTGGCTCCAGGGGCAAAACACGGCGAGAAAACATTTTTAGCATATTCTAATGCTTTTTGTTTTGGCGTAGCTTGGGATTCCCCCCTGTCAATAGTAAACGCTGGAAGGGATTTCCATTTTAGCTCGTTCCGTCTGGTGGCTGCATTTTTTTTTTTCCCCCAGTGCAAATGAATAAAGGTTATTAAATGCTCATAGCAAGGACTGTGAAGTACTGATACGGATACTGGGAATTCAGACGTGTGCCTGCTCTTCAGAGCCCGCGGCAGCCCTTGTGCGATGCTGGGCCTGACGTTTAAAAAAAAAAAAAAGTAAAAATTAAAAAAAAAAACCCACCCTAAACCCACAAAGTGCCCCAAGCAGAAGCGAGATAAGCGGGCGCGGAGCCCGAGGGCAGGACGGCAGGCTGAGCATCCCCGCTCCCCCCGCGGAGCTGCCTTCGCTAGCCTGGGTTTGGGCCAACGCTCTCCCCTCTCTGCAGCCGCTTTACCCCGTCCAGCCGCTCCTGCGCGGAGCGACCGGCCCCAGCGCCGCCGCTCCCCGTGTCACCGCGACGTCGTGGTATTGGACAGCGGTGACGCTTCGGCGGCGTTATGTCGCGTTTCAAAATAAGCAGCAAAGCGTTGCTTTGCTTAGAAAACGTTGGGGGGTCCTGCGTTTGCTTGGGTCTCCAAGGGCCTCGGGGCCAGGCGTGGGGAGAAACGGTCTCACTAATGCGTTTTTCTGGAGTTTTTGCTTCTTTTAATTTTCCCCTTGAAACTGTAAAACTTGAGCAGAACTTAAGACGGCAGGCTCAGAGTTTGAGGTTTTCCTCGGTAACCAGGCACTACTCAAAGTGGTTATTCTCTGTTATATTGAGGAAAATATTGCACAAGGGAAATACTGTAGGAGTACGGGAGGAGAGGAGAAAAGCAGGGGCGTACCCGCGTTGCAAACCGTACCGAGGTCTAATAAGGAGGTCGCTGTGCAGCCGCAGCTTCCCCGTGCCGCCCGTTCCTGCCTGCGAACACAGCACAGGCACCTTAACCCACCGCAGCCTCGGAAGCGCGATAAGGATGAATAATACGCGTTGACCCGCGGCCGATGCCGGGTGTGTGTCCGCCGAGAGTGCCGCATACGGATGCGGGCAGCATCTTCTCTGATACCCCAGCGGATCGAGCGCCGTCCTCATCGGCTCTCGTTAGTGCTTTATAGCGCTGGACTCGAACGACGTATTTAATTGCAAATAGCTTTTTGCAGCACAGATCTGACCCCTCTCCTGCGCGGGCGGGTGTCCGGCGCTGACCGTGCAGAGCCGGGCTGGCCGATGCTCCGCGCGGAGCCCTCGGAGACCAGCCGAGCGGGACGGTGGATGTGGGCGGGCAAGCGAGTTGCTGCCTGTCTAAATATTGAATTAACGTGGAAAGAAAGTATTGCACCATTTCCCTCTCAGGTGATACGTGAGGACTTGTTTCCTGTCTATATTTGTGGTTCCTGAGGTTTCTTTCCCATGGCAAAAAGGTTGTCCTTATCACATAGGGACGTCAAGCCGTGGGAAACATCTCGGGAGCCACGGCCAAGTGAGGGTGGTTGCTCGCCACCGGCACAGTGCCCCCTTTTCGCTTAAAACTGGGAGTCTGAGGTGGTTGCCCTTGGGTGCCAGAGGGGGAATCCCAATGGAAGCACCGCCATCCCTTGCAGATCCAGCCTCTGCCACGCGTGATCCCACCGGTGGGGACGGTCAGGTCCAGGGTGGAGGTTTGGGGGGCTCTCGTTGACTTTTGGAGGCTCTCGCTGACGTTCAGGACGGTCACGTACACGCACAAATGAAGGTGTCTCCGAATGTCCGTGGCTTCCTTTCTGGAGCAGAGCCATGGGAGTGGTGGGCTTGCTTTTACTGCAAATTCATTTCCTCCCTTTCCCGCCTGCTTTCCCTCGCCCTCCTGGTAGCGTTTCTGCGTTTGTGGGTTCTCCCCTGAATTTCCCGGCTGAGGTTTGCCGCCTGGCAGCCCCAAGTGCGAAATGCCCGGATGGGAAGGAATTCAGGTGGCACGAACTGGCTCAAACAGGGTATCGCCTCGCTCAGGCTCAGCAACCTGAACGCCAGCCTCTTGCTGCTGAGCTAAGCACGATTTACTCGCAATTCCCACGCCCCGTGGGCCCAGGAGGCACCGGTGTGACTCAGCGGGGCGGGCGCCGGCAGCACCATCCCTCTGCCTCCATCTCCAACACACCCAGCTGGGTGGTTTCTTATTTTTCTATTTTTCTTGGGTTTTTTTTTTTTGCTGCCCCAGCCCAGCTGCATTGAATTGCTTTTCCTCTCGCCCGTTACCTCCCGCTGATGCGCTTGCTCGTGTGAAGGAGATGGGTTTGGAGGCAGTTGAAACCTGCCTGAGGGAAATGTGAAGGAAAAGGTAGGGTTGTAAACAACCCGGGGGCTCGGGGAGGGGTGGGTGTTGCCCTGCCTGGGCAGCAATAGCTGGAAGGAAAGGGAGGGTGGAAATCCTCCGAGGGGATGAGCGGCTCCCCCGGACCCTCCTTGGCTCGCAGGAGCATCGGTCCGGGCTCAGCTGGGCGGCGTGGGATGCGTTTGCTTCTTCCTCCCTCCTCTACAGCCTGGAGAGCGGGATAAAAAAAATGAATATATCCCAGATGACCAGGGATTGACCGAGGGATGCGGTGTGACGAGGTCGTGAAATTCAACCTGCAGTGATAGGAGAAGGATAATGAGTTCTTTGCTTTCAAAAGTGGTGTTATCGTCCTGCTAATAATATTTCTGCAACCAAATTGGTCTTCCGTGCACCTTCTATCCCCAGAAAGATAAAATTTTGTGGGATGTAGACTGGACCTTGGGTGGTTTGCGCGCGCTGCCCCTTTGGGGGACCCTCTGGGGTTGCCCCGCGTGAGACCGGGTTTGAGCTAGCTCTGGCCACTGCTGTAGCAATGGAGGCGGCAGCGTCCCAGCCGCGCCGGGGGAGACGCCTCGCTGCGGCAACGGCTAACGAAAGCGCGGCCGTAGCCTGCGTGGTTTTTGGAAGACTGGTCCCAAGTTCAAGGGCCACAGCAGCCAGGCAGCGCTGCCTCCCTCGGGTACCTCCTCCCCGGTGCTGCCGCTCGCTGTGCCCTACCTGTGCCCCTTCTCCCCCCGCCCCGCAGCCTCCGAGCACCTCCAAGAAGTATTTTGGTGCGCGTTTTGGCTTTTTCAGGCTGCTGAGCTGGCAGGAGAGCCCCGAGAAGAGCAGCACGGCCCCAGGCAGGGACGAAGGGTCGGGGCATCCCGCTGTCCGGCCACCTCTGTGCTCCCTTCTCTTACGCGATTGCTTTAGAGGAGATCCAAGGTGCAGGAGAATAGACAAATTTTCTGCTCACCGAAGAGGCTGCGATGTGCTGCCGGCACTGTTGGGGTGCGGGGGGGACCGGGGATCCCATGGAAAAAGGGTAGGGGTTACAAAATGTTGTCGTTAACTGGGGAGTACGGAGCTGCTGAGCCGCTACCAGCAGCGCAAGGAGGCTGGCAGCCCCCCGCTACGGGACGCAGTCGCCCCAGCCCCTCTCCCCATCTGCCGCCAAGGAGAGCCCCGTCGGGGGGTGCATTGAGAAGGAAGATGAGCCTGCAGCTCAAATGTGTTGTGGTTTGGCTTTTTTTTTTTAGGAGCTTGGCAGAAAAGTATCTTGCAGTACACGAAAATGTTGAGGTCATCCCCCCGGGGACCCCAGGCAGAAGGAGCTGATCCGAGCAGCGCGCGGACTGCTCTCGCCAAGAGCTTTGCAAGTCGTGTGTCTTCCAGAACCGGGCTCTTTTCGAGGCGTTTCTTTAGTTATACCCAGCAAACGCTCGTCCTCGGAAGAGGAGGATGAGGACAGACAGACTGGCCGGGAGGGGCGGGCGCCCTCGGTTTGCCCCGGGAGCGAGGGCGCAGCGAAAGCAGCGCGTGCCCTTCCAGTGACGTGAGAGCAACCCCGAGAAAAATCTGGTTTCCTTTATGCTAATGGAGTTTGTCACTCGGAGGCGAAAGAAATCGGATATTTATAGCTGACGTGCAGCGTGCGTTGCTAAAAGAAAGATTAGGCCAACTCGCTTTCCGCTTCCCCGCTGTGAGCGTGGATGCCGGCCCTGGGCATCTCTTCTGCGGTGCCTCTAACTGGGAGTAGCGTGGGCTTTTTATTCCCATTTCTTTCTTTTTGTCCTCCTTTTTTTTTTTTTCCCATTTCTTTGCAAATCCAGAATTACGTTGTGGGAGAGAGCGTTGCTCTCGGGAGCCCCAGCCCGCGCCTTTCTGGGGCCGCGGGCTTTCGCAGAGCGTGCCCCCGCGTTTCGGTCGAGGTTCGCGCGCGCCCGTCTCTTTGCAAGGAGCTGCCCCGGCTTTTTGCAGGGAGCTCGGCAGAAGCTACGGATGTGTCGGGAGGCAGCTGGTAAGCATTGCCGGAGCTTTATTTCTAGTGTCATCAAAGCCGGCTGAATCCAGTATAAACAAGCGAGTTATCTTTAGCTAACATTGTTCAATATAAGCCTCGTAATATAACCCTATATAAACAGAAAGGCAAGGGGAAGCCGAAGATAAGCCCCGTCTGTGCGAGCTGGCCCCCGTTTTTTGATGGGTTTGTTTTCTAAGGCGCGGGGTTCAGCTGGAAGTCATGCCTAAGGTAGCAAGAAGCGGCCGGCGCTTCGTTCCTGGATGCCGGGCGGGCTCTGGGTTTAAAATTCCAAAGGTTTGGATCCCAAGTTCAGCAAATGCGCCGGAATAACCGCTCCCTTCGCTCCTCCCCCTGTTTCTAGCTCGCGTCCCTTGGGATTCGGGCCTTGGAGGCTGCGAAAGCTGCCGCTGGGTCTGCCTCCTCGCCCGGGACGCGTGATGCTGTAGCTCCCGGTGCGAGGAAGTCCCGGTCGTTCCGTGCGGCGCCGGGTCCCGCTCTGACCCGCTTCTCGGATGCGTGGAAATCCCTGAACTAGCGATTTACCCGCGGAGCGCGTTCGCTCGCGTGGGAAGCGCTGCGCTGGCCTGCGGGCGAGCGACACACCGCAAAGGTTTTGCGAAGTGGGAAGTGAGCGTCTGTTCCCACCCAGGCCGAGATAAGTAAATAAATGTGTAAATATCTCCTTTGTATCCCGGTCCCTGGAATTGTGTGATGCTTTGAGGGTTTTTTAAAGCGAAAGCTGAAGTTTCTAGCCCCTTTAGTTGTGGAGAAGGGCTCAGAAACCAACCCAGTCCTTGGACTTAAAACCCCAAAAGCAAATAAGGTGGAGCTTAAAAAAAAAAAAGCTAAAAGAAGATTACAAAATGCTATCGGCATGATCCTGAGTCCTGGTTCTGAGCAGAAGCTGGGCTGTGACTCACGCGGCTCCTGAGCAAGCGATGCTGTCCCCGGGCTGGGGCTGGCCCCTTTCCTCCCAGCCCCAGGGGAGCATCTCCCCACGCCGCTGCCCCTTCGGGAACAGCAGCCAGGCTGGAAACTCCTCACTTTTAGTGGTTTTAACCAAAACCCGCAGGCGGCCTGACCCCTTACGAGGCGTCGCCGTAGATCTGGAGCGCGGTGGGATCTCTGCTCCGCAGCCGAGGCAGCCGTGCCCTCTTCTGGCTGAGCATCACAGGCCACCGAGGCTCGTTGGGGATCGCTGACGAGAGAGGGGCCGCGCGGTCCCCTCTGCGGGACCGGGGCACCAAGCCCACCGCCCGCGGCGTTTTGAGAGCCGGTGTAATTGCAGAAGTCCCGGAGAGCTTCCATTCTGGGGGAAAAAAGATTTGCCTTTCACCCGTATGTGTTATTTTTTTAAGCTGGCGCGGTGACCACGCGCAGGCTCTCCTCGAGCTCCCGGGAGGTGTATTTTGACAGCGGTTTTCATAGCTTGCGGTAGAGCAGAGGGATTAAAAAAACCACCCACGTAAACCAGAAGGGAAGCAAAAGCCTTGTGCTGTTACAAGCTGTTTACCTTAGCAATGATGACATGGTTTTGGGGGGGGGAAAAAACCAACAGAAAAACCTTTTTTGCATGGAAAACAAACACTGAGCCGTACTCCTGAGTACAGCTTGGGAGAGCGACCTTGGGGAATATATAGAGCAATTCCAACACGGTTTTTATTTTCCATGTACTCGAGTTGGTCCGAGTTTTCTTTCCTTTGTTGTTTTTTTTTTTCGTTTAACTCTTACATCTCGTATTTACCCACGGAAACGGGGCTGCTCGGCATTTCAATGGCAGGAAGGCAGGAGCTGCTGAGCCCCGCGTGGCATCGCCGTCTGCCGAAAGGTCAGACCTCCGCATCCGTCTTATTGCTGTGCCGCTGGCGGTGGGATCCTGAGGTGCTTCCTTACATTTAAATAGGATGGAGGGAGTAATCGCTTCCGAGCTGGGCTGTCTCCCCATCACCCTGGCTGCAAAACTGATGCAGGGCTCGGAAAAAGGGCATCCCTGGAGCCGGAGCACCTCGTGCCAAGCTCTGGAGTGAACTGACAGCTAGGAAATATGTAGGTTTTGAGGAGGAAAAAAAATAAAATAACTCTAAAATCAGCGTGAAAAGGTCAAGTGAGGTTTTATTTTCTTGCTTTGACTCTGGGCAGAAGCAAATCCCCCCTCACTCGAAGGGCTGCTGGGATCTCGGGTCTTCCTGGGTGGATGCTGGTACGAGGTGCCCTTTGCTCGGCGTCGGTGTCGATCTGTGTGTGAATAAAGCCCAGGTCCTGACCCCCCAAAACAGGCTGGGCTCGTAAGAAGTGGCGAGCCAGCAAGCGGGTGCGCGTAAACCTGCTCCTAAGCCAAGGGGATGGGGCTTGGAGGGACGGCATCATGGCTCTGGAAGGACGGAGACCTCCAGGCGCAGGAGGGGGCACAGAAAAATGTCGGTAAATCTTCCTGTAATAGTCGGCAAAACAGAATGGATCCCATCCAGAGGTCAGCGCCGCTGGGGCACGCGCTTCTGCTCTTTGGACCGGGTCCATAATTAACTTGCTTTGAGCGCATTTCCATGCGAGGCCAAGAACCGGCGACTGGCGCGGGGAGCCCCTTCCCTCGCCCCGCGGGAGGCGATGGAGGGGAGCCGTGCAGCTGGGACGGACCCGTGCGGCAGCGGCCGTCTCCGTCCGACGGCGGCTTGCGGGTGGGTAATGACCCCATCTGCGCTCTTAGTTAGGCTGGTAAAGCAATTAATTAGCCGCGGTCCCCGCTGTTGTAGTGCATAAGGGTTAAGCGAGTGAAAGGGTGCTGCTTGCAGCAAGGCACGGGGAGATGGATCATTTTGAGGATCAGGTCCCTGGCCTTAAGCCTGGCTTAATTTACTGGAGCTGCCAAGCTCTGCTTTAAACCACCTCCGAGGGTTTCCTCGGCAGCGCCGCTTTGGGAAGCGAGGGTCACGCTGCCTTTTTCCCCCTCCCTGGACGAGGTGAAATCCCTTTTCCCCCCTCCAGCGTGGCGCTGGTTGTGCGGTGTCAGCGGCGGGGGGCGGAGGCGAGGGCTGGCCCCTCGCCGGGATTTTTGCAGGGAAGCGCGGCGCTCCGCAGCACAATGCATTATTTCCTGCAGGGAGGGGACCCCGCAATACAGGAAAACATCAGCAGTTTTCTGCGGCCCTCGCTCGGGCGCTGGCTGGCCCCGAGCCGTCCCGCTCGCTGCGTGCCCCCGGCACGCGGTCGGGACCCCCGGGGCTGCACCCCACGGGCACCACGCGGGCGGGGAGGAAGGGAGTTACAAGCGTGTTGCTGTACGATGCGCGTTGCAACTATTATTTTTTAATTATTAAGCAAGACTAGAGGGTTTTTTTGCTTGCATTGAGCTGCTGTTCGTGCTCGTAGCGCAGCACCTCGCGTCCCCGCTGAGCTCAGACGTGGCCGCATCCTACGTGAGCGTGCAGGTAGACGGCGTGCCCGAGGGCGGCCTCGCCGTCCGCGGATGCTGAAGGCAGCCTTGTTTATAATTATTCACCTTCAGGATAAAGAACTTCATAAATAAAAGATGGGGACGTGGCGATTGTTTGTAACGTGGGCTGTAAAGATAAGAGCTGGGAAGGTCGCGCAAAGCCCGCCCGGACCGTTCTCCGGCCAGCCGAAGGACGTGTGCCCTTCGTCCGGCGTCTGCGTTCCTCCCTCCTTATCGCTGCGCAGCAGGAGCTGGGCGCTGGTGCCAGGGGATGTGCTGGCTGCCTGGGTTTAGGTGCCCCAGCTAAATGCAGCCTCTTTAGCAAAAAAAAAAAAAAAAAAAAAAAAAGATAAATAGCCCCTTGTCTGGTGCTGCTGTGCATTGGGGAGGGAGAAGCGCCGGGCTCCAGCGTGTCTCACCCTCCCCTTGACTCTGGACCCGGCTCTGGTTATCTTTTTTTTTAACCCACCCCCCCCCCCCCCAGTCCTGAGCTGCCAAAAGCAGTGAAGAAAATGCTTACTCGGGGGTTTAAAACAAAGGCACTTTATCTCTTTTACAGCGCTATTTATTTGCGTCCCCATAGGCAGGCTCCTCCCCTGCGCTATGATAAACATGTGTCTTCTAGGCATCCGCTGCTTGCCCCGCTTACCCCGGGGACGGCTGATTAACGGAGCCAGGGGCCGAGGTCACTGGTATTTTGGGGCTTTGATGCAGCTCCAGCCCGAGACCGATGGCACCGGGCGAAAAACGTAAACAGTGACAAGAAAGATGTATTGGGCTCCGGTCTCTGTCTCCGGAGATGCCACGATGCCGTTATCGTTTCCAAATCGCTTGCTGATCTTCTCGGGAGGACTCGGATATTCCCGGGACAGGGAGATGTTCCTGTCTCCGCTTTGGGAAGGGGAAACCCACCAGGCGCTGCCAGCGGAGCCGTAACCAGACCTTCTGGGGGCCGTGTCCTGCTGACGGCACCGCGTCGGAGGCAGCTGCTCCTGCGGCGCGGAGGTGGGGTGCTCCCCCTTTCCCGAGCTTAATGTTTTCCCATATTTCGGTGATCCATTGACAGGTCGAAGCTATGTGTGTGCACCTTACCGTAGCTGCAGCCGGCATGGGATTTCATTCCCGCCTGGTTAAGTAACAGCCAACCTCACCTAACTCTCACGTTTATAATTTGAGATGAATAAGAAATGTTGTAGAGGTCTCGGGCATTCCCTCTCCTGCAGTATTTCCAAGGCTTTTTATCTTTCCTGGGAGCTAGCCCAGCAGGATGCTTTCTCGGCATCCGTGTGGATTTCGGTGAAGGAGGGTGTGGGCTGAGGACAGGTGAGCATCCCGCTGGAAGTGCGGGGCGATGGTGGGAAGAGCCCTGCAGATAACCTGCAGATAAGCATCTGGATCCTGCCATTGTTATCCCAAAAGGAGCAGCGGGAGGAGAAAGGTGGGGAGGAACGAGGGATGGTCCCGCGCTGGGGAGGGGGGAGCAGGGGATGGGACGCGGCCGGGCTGTTGCGGAGGTGTTCGCAAACGGCTGCGAGCCCTCGGGGGCGCGAAAGGAAAACTCCCGGCCGTGCCGCGGTGCCTTGTCCCTCCCGGACACCTGCACGCCCTGGCCTGATCCGAACCCAGCTGGAGGCAAGTGCAGCCTTTCCACTGACCTCACTGGGGAAACATTCCCTCCCCCTTGTTTTTGCAGGAAGGAAAGGATTGGGGAATGAGAGACTGGACACGCAGAAGGGCTTAAGGAAAAATGTGCGCCGTTGGCTGTGGCAAAACGCGATGAACCTGCTCCCAAAAGCTTTATCCTGTCCCCAAAGCCCTCTTGGGATTTCCCGACGAGCCGGCACCCCTTCCTCTTGCTGCCGAGCCCCTACAAGAGCTCCCACTGAGATCGGGGCTGTTGCCCCGGCTATGGGAGGCCTGGGGGTCAGCACCCCTTAAATTAAAAGCTTCAAATTCTTTTTCCCCCCCCCTAAGGCTGCCCTTTGGGACGAAGCGAAAGCGCTGTGCCCACGCTGGGCTTCCCGTTAACCCCTCCTGACGAAGCCGATTCATTTCTCTGTTCAAACAGCTCATTCTGGGTGGTTTGGCGCGGCTTTCGGAAAACTACCGTGAAACGCTGGAAAAGCCTCGCCAGGCAGCTCTGCCCGTCGATATCGCGATATGCCGACAGGACAGCCGGAGCTGGGGGATTATTATAGCGGGCAGAAATATAACTCCTAGGTTGTTCTTGGGGAGGTGCGTCTGCACCGGTGGGGAAGCAGGTCGCGCCACGCATGCGCTGTAAATTAGCTAAATCGGAAAATAAAGAGAATGCGATTCCCATCTTGCAAAGGACCAGAGGGCAAAGTTACTTTCCCGAATAGATGGGATCAGAGTTGTTACGTTACGGTGTTACTGCGGCACCCAGGCTTGGGGTGCCTGCGCCGAGCGTGGAGCCGGGGCAGCTCGCCCTCTCCGCCCCTCCGAACCGCTGTGGTTACTTTATCAGCCACGCGAGATTTTCCTTTTAATTGCGTTTTTGTATTGGTAGAAATTAAAACCGGCAACGTCTACTTGATTCTTTAACAGGCAGGGGTGGAAGCGCAGCATCCCGTGGTCCGGCTCGCGGTTGTAGGAATGCGCAGTGCCGGCACCGTCCTCCTCCTCCTCCTCCTCCTTTGGAGCTCTTCCCTGCCCCGTTTCCCAAGGTTGCTTTATTTATTTATCGTTTTTGCTACGAACGGATGGCACCAAGCAGAGCAAAGCCGTGGGGTGACGGGGTAACGCTGCTCCTGGTGACATCCCGCTTCGCCCGAGTAGCAAAGTCGGTAACGGAGCCCCATCCAAAGCACAAACTCCCTTCTAGGCGACGATAAACTTCGCCTGCTGAAATTATAACCCCTTCAGGACACATTCTGCGCGTCTTTGGAGAAAGAGAGGTTTTTAATGTAAGACAGCACTCCTTTATTTACCCTCGGCAAATTCCCATCTTGGCTCATCAGAGCGGATTCCTGCAGCCCCTCTGGTTTACGTACAAAAGCCACAAATCACTGGACGCATCGTAACGCCGCGGACGGAATCTCGGATATGATCTCGCTCGTACGTGTGCCTCAAAGTTCGCAGCACTCGGGACTGACCTGTGTAACTCGGGCTATAAATTTCAGCCGGTGGTTTTGGCGCTGAGCGGGAATAATGTGTGTTTGAACTCTCGCCTAGCTTTAAAATGGCATTTGGTCTCGATTAAAATACTGTAAAGGTGGAGGAGAATCCACCACGTCCCCGGACGATCTGTCTTGGGGTGAAACGGCCACAGCTCCGGTAAGGGGGAGAAGAGGAACGAGTGTTTTTTTACCTGCGACCAATCTGCGCACGTCAGCCCCAGCATCTGTCTCCAGGCGTTCCAGCTGCAGCCGCTTACCAAAAACACTGAAAACGCGCACATTTGGGGACAGCCAGTGCTATGCGACGGCCTGAATCCTGCCCAAGCCCTTCGCTGCTGGCACGGAGCAAACCCCTGTTTTGCTGACGGGGCATACAGCTTCTTTCTTTTGTGTAAATCATCCCGTACGTTTATTACGGCCGCAAACTTGGAAGGAAGGAACGCCGAAGCTTCGCTGTTTCCAAACGCGAGCTGCGAGCCGTTCACGGCGACCTCCTGTTGAAGGGAGATTTCGGCGACGTGCGGCCAGCCTGCGAGCCCCGCGTTTGCGAGCCGAAAGCCGTGGTGCTGCCGTGCCATCGCTTCTCTGTCCTCCTAACCCCACCGCTTCATTTGGGGCTCTGCTGGGTCCCGACCCCATGGGTGTTTTCCACGGAGACTAGGTGGAAAGCATCCCTGAAAGGTGCTTTTTTTTGGCTGAGTTATTCTTCCCTTGCCTGGGACCCTTGTGTGCAGCCCTCTTCGTGCCCCACGGCTGCGCTGACGGTGCACGAAGCCCGTGAGCAACCGCGGTGGCTCTCGGTGCCAAAGTGGGGAGAGCAAACCCCCCCCAGCCCCGTGAGAACGGGCGCTCTGGTACGACTCGGGGAGCCGCTGAGATCACGCCGGAAAAATACATGTTGTGGTCCTCGCTCCGTTGCCGTGGCAACGAGCTCTCGGTTTACATCAGCAGAGCCCGATGGGGTCATCCGTGGTTTGCCGGCCTGCCCTGGGAGCTCCCGGCTTCTCCGGCCGTGCCGCTTTCGGCCCCGAACCCGACCAGGGCAGATCTGCTTTGGTCAAGGAGATGGTCGACAGAGCAGCACCGCCTCAGGTTTCGGTGATAAAAGCGGATCTGTACAGCGGAGCTCAGAGACAAAGGCAGGCGGGGGCCCCCATTATGAGCTGGGAGGAAGGGACACCCTCTCCCGGACCCTCCCAGGGCTGTCCCGGGGGAGCCCCGCTGTCCAGGCGGGAAACCTATCGGGATGAGTCAACGGGAGCAGCTCCGTAGTCACTGCCACGGGGTGGGGGTGCCTTATGGTGCCCAGGGGACGAGCATTTGGGGGAGTTGTTATGTGCTTAAAGCCAAACGTGTGTTTGTGTTAGGTGGAAAGCGTGCCTTGGGTGTAAATCGGTAAAAACCCGGACCCCCGAGGGCTGGGAGCAAGGATGAGAGGTGCCTCTTCTCTTCTTCCCGCACCTCTTGTACCTCCTCATCCTCCTTTCCCCCACCTCCACCTCTCTCTCGGTAGCCGCTGCTTCTCTTGGCTCTCCGGCCGAGGACACCGGCACGGGGGGAAGCTGCGGAGAGACACTTGCAAGGGGCTGGGGGCAAAAGTGCCCCTCCTGGTGCAAAAATCCCCCCGAATTGTGCTCAGGATATTAATACCTCGGCAAGGAATTGTGAGCATCTTGACATCTGCGAGCAAAATATTTTTATTAAAAAGCAAACTGCATCCTTTCTCCTCGCTGCTTATCCTCGTTAGCCCTAATCTAAGGAAGAGATGGGTTGCAGTGCCTGCAGCAGGCAGCAACGGGAGGCACCTGCTCTGCTTTGGGCTGCTCTCACGGGCTCTGCTCTCCCTCTCGCCGACACAAGAGCCCAACATCACGCTAGAAAAACGAAGTTATTTTTGGATATCTGTGAAAACAGCTTTAAACTGGCAAAGGGGACGGAAAAATCGCGAAATGAGGATGCGCTCCAGTATTCCTCCCGAGTATCCCAATCTTTGCTGGGAGGAATGTCGGAGGAGCTGCACCAGCCTCTGGCGCTGGACGCGGGGGTGGGATCTGTTGGTCACCCCCTTTCCGCCTGCTCCCGCCGATGGCAGGGCAGGCTCGGAGCAGCCAGTGGTGCTTCTCGGGAAAAGCTTTTCCCTCTTCCCATAGCGTGGAGGGGATTCGAGGGAGCAGCTTCTTTCCTTCAGGGAAACAGCGTGAACATACAAACTCCAGCTCTTGCAAACGCTTCAAATTTTGGGGACAGCGCGAAAGGATTACAGAAAATCAGCGAACAGGGGTCCCCCGCGAGGGCGTTTGAGGCGGCGCGGTTGCCTCGCTCCGTCACAGCTTGTACGCTGCCGTGTCACCCTGGCCTGGCTGGCTTTCGGCTTACTAACGGGTTACGCGCGACGTTTGTGGTGCGTGAGTCCGCGTGTGTCACGGGTGGGAACCCCCTGGGACGGTGCCTCTTGTCTGGTGCGAGGGTGGGCGTCTGGGCGCCGCCAAAGGCACCAGCTATTTCCAGGCACAAAGTGCCGCCCGCGACCGTCCGGCTGAGACGGCCTTTCTGTGTTTTTGCAAAACCTAGATAAGCAGAACCGCTGCGCGTAGCTGCCGGGCTCCGGGCGGGCAGCCCGTTTGGAAGGAGGGCTGATTCCGCGCCGATGCCGCGTCAGTCCCCAGGCGCTTGCATCTTCGCGCCTCGGCTGTGTTTTTTGGGGCAGGCAGCGTGGGTCCCCTAAAAACGCAGCCCCAAAAGCACCCGGGGACGGGATGTGCCTGCGGCGCACGTGGGTTGCAGCAAGGGCCTGACTGCTTTACCAACGGTTCGGAGGCCAAAATAAACGGATGAGCTGTACGCTGCTGCCCCAATGTGCCGAGGAAAAGGGAATTCCCAGGCTCGTCTTTGGAACCGGCACGTTTGCGCTGCCGCTCGAGGGAAGAAGGGCCCTCTGGGAGGGGGACCTCGCTTGCACGACCCCCCCGAGCTGCCGTGGCTGAGACAGCAGCCCCTGCCGAGCGGGATGCTTTGGGTGGGACGTGCCAGCTGAGGCAAGCGCATCCCCCACGCACACCAGGAGCGTTTCGGGGGCGAGCAGCTGCTTGGCTCTTTCCAAGGCTGCCGCAGGTGCGAGGCCGTAGGGGAGGCTCACGGAAAGGCTTGGAGATCTTCCAGCCTCGACGTCGTGGTGCAGGTGCTGCACCCTGTCCTTTAAACAAAAGGGTGAGGCTCCTGCTTTGTTCTGTGCAGGAGCAAAGATGGGATGTTCCTTCCCGTGCGCTAACATTTTCCAGAGGAACAAAATTCCCACCCTGATCCTCACGGCTCAACCGGCAGTGACGGGTACGGCGTGACTTTGTGCACCTTGTCCTGCTGCCGACGCATCTCTCCCGGGCTGGTGAGCGCCGGAAAAAGCCAGGAAGCATTTGCGCAGCCCGATGGTTGGCATTTACTGACGCGAGATTTCTGGGCTTACAAATGGCTGTTTGCTCACATCTCGGTTCTAGGTGTGTGTCTTGAACTCCCAACCTCTTGCTCCGGAGAGGAAAGTGCTATTTGCGGAGCCACACTCACACGGATCCACTCAAACTTTTCCATAATCTCTGCTGGCGAGCGTGTGGTTCCCTTGGGAAGTTTTAAATGTCACATTGCTCATCCGCCGTGTCTCCTGGCAGCACGGGGCATGGAAAGGTCCGCTGTGTTTGGAGGCAGCCGGTCTGCTCCTTGGCCCCGGAGCCGAGGGGTCCATCCAGGCGAGATGGACTTAAAAATGAAAGGCTGATGTTGAGAGAGCTTTAAGCGATTTGCCTGAGGCTCTAAAGTCTTTAGCAGCGCAGGAAAAGCTTCTGGTGTGCTCCATGTGCAGCATCTCTGCTCCCAGAGCATCTCCACCCTGTGCGCGTTTGGGCGGTGCGTGCCACCGCGGTGACAATTTCCAGCGAGAAACCAGGTGATGCGGGGAGAATATTTAGGTCCGTAAGGAAGCTGATGTATCGTCACTGGTGGCAGTAAACGATTGATGTCTAGAGACGATATGCGGGAAGAGTGAGGGGGGGACAGTCGCTTCTGGTGCCTTTCAGTGGCCTCTGATTTGCCCCTGCCTGCCTGAGCCCCCAGCACGTGCCGAGGAGGAATTCCGCTCCTCGGCCTTTCGACGCGCTGCGGCAAGCCGTGCCCTCGGAGGTCTCTGGCTGCGCCGCCATAACTCGGGAGATTCGCCTAAAAAGCAGCCTTGGATCTTTCTCGCTTCCTTTTGGCTTCTGAGCCTTGCTAAGGCGTTTAGGGCTCTGCTAGATTTTTCTCTGACACTTTAAGAATACAGCCTGTTTTCTTTTTTTTTTTTAAAAAAAAAAAAAAGATGGGGTTTTCATGGCTTCATGTGTCTGAGAGGTAGGGCTTAAAAATACAGACCCGTTGTATTTTGGGGAGGTTCTCCAGCCACCCAGCGCAAGCCTGGGCTTGGCTCGGGTGCACCCCCAAGCAGTCCCACCTCTGGTCACGCAGCTCCGCACCATCCCCGTGCTCGCCAACGCCGCCCGGGCACCGCGGAGCCGCGGCAGCAGAGGTTTTTGGCTAGTCGTGCGTGCCGAGGAGACGCGTTTATTTACCCACCGAGGGGATCGGAAAAGCGGGGTCAGCGCAGCAAGCCGTGCCTCGCTCGCGGTCTAAGCCTGGGGTGGGGAGCGGGTTGTGAGTACGTCTCGGAGGGGAGAGAAAGGAAGCGCGGGATGTTCAGGACAGCTTTTGATGAGGAAAGCATCCTGCACGGGAGCGGGGACGCGGCCGGACCTGCCCGGGGTGGTGCAGGAAGGCTGGCACGCATGGCAAGCACGCCCTGCCCTTCCTCCCGCCCCGGCTGTCTTGCACAACGCCCTCACCCTGCTGCCTCCTCCCTGGGATCCCCCAAAACTGGGGGCAGACGGCTGGCCTCGGAGCCCGAGCCCCCGGGTAAAACAGCGGTGGGCTTTGGAAAGGGAAAGCCTTTAGCAGAATTGCCGGCTTCTCTGACAAAGCACGTTGATTGTTTCCTCCGCTTTCCACCAGCGGCGATCTCGAGAGACCCGCTGCAGAGTGGCCAATTCCCGCAGAATTCTGCAAAATACCGGAGGAGAGGCTTTGCCCGCGTAGAGCAGCGGGGCTGCGGCTGGCGGTGCTTCCCCGCGCCGCCGGGAGAGGCTGCGGTGGGGATTGCTCCCTCCCGCCAGGCTTCCACCCGTGGGAACCCACGTCTCCTGGGACACCCGCAGCAGCCCGAGGCCACGCGAGGGCTCGAGCCAAGGCGCTCCCCTTCATCAGAGCTGAAAATCGCCCCGTAGCAACAGCGAGTTTGGAAACCTCGTCTTCGTTGTTTTATCTTCAACAAGTGAAACGTCTCCGGGGTCGCCGGCATTAGTCAGCCGCGGGGTGGGTGGCGAGGAGACAGCCTAGCAACCGAGCAGCGTGCCGGCGGGACTCCTGTCACCTCCCTCGTCTTTCGGTAGCGCGCAAGTCATCCAGGACCCGTGTTTGAAACGATCCGGCTCTGCGTAATGTGTCATTGCGAGTGGTGACAGCCTGTAATTGCTTCGGAGGCGTGGAGAGCCCTTGCCGCGCTGCAGCGCTTTTGCAGCCCTGCTGCTGGCGGAGGAAGGCGACGACGCTTCCTCTCCTTCCTCGCCCGTCACGGTTTCAAAAGGCTCGTCCCCCGCGGCTCGGGATGGGGTGCTCGTCCCCCGCAGCCCGGCCTGGGAGCAGCTCTCCTCGCAAAACCTCCGCGGGCTGAAAGAGCGATTTTTGGGATGCTCCGCTGGCATAAACCGGCGCTCTGTAAATCTGTCGTCAGGCCCTCCGTGTGCGCGCGGTTGGGATGCTCTGGCACATCCATAATAAATATAATTACTCAAGCAGTAGGCACCTGGCGCCGATGAGTGCTTTGCAACCACGACCTAATTAATCTTCATTATGTTCCAGTGCGATAGGTGAAAAATTTTCTTCCTCTACATAAATACACGCTGCTTAGCGCGCTTGGAGAGCCTCCTGGAATCAGAGCAGCGCAGCTCCAGGAGAGGTTCGTCGTTCGCGGAGGCCACGGCAGCGTCTGGCGCGGCTCCGTTTCCATCCCGACCTGCCGCTGAGATCGCCCACGGGGCCGGGTCTGCGGCCGCTGGAAATCCTGGCGGCCCCACGCGTTCCTCTGAAGCCGAGTGCTCCGGCGATTCCCGAGCTGTGAAAATAGATGCACAGAATGTCACCTGCCTTTTTCCCGACCTTTCAGACGTCAGTGGGGACCCAGTCTCTCTGCCAGTGTGATTCCTTTCCAAAAAAAGAAAGTTTAGAGGGAAATGGATGTCCTTTCAGGCCTGCGTTGTTCTGCAAGCCCTATAAAACATCTCTTTCCCCCTCCAGAGGTTTCATTGTGTCGTCCAGCTTCTACAGGAACTGATAATTCAAGCTGATTTATACAGATTCTTAATGTAATTTTTACCGCTTTCCAGCAACGAGATAATCGCTCTCTAGGGCCGTGTGGCAATTAAAAATACATTTTTATAAAGCGACACCGCCGCTTACGGAGCCTGCCGTTAACGTCAGGACACTTTATTGCTGACGTGGCTGGAGCGCGAAGATGGAGAGGAGACGATGTGCCGAGTCGTATTTAACCAGAAGCCCCTGTATTTGCCCCGTTTCCGAGCGCACTTAAAAATAAATCAAACCAAATCAAGCTGAGGTCATTGCATGCGTTTGGGGGGGCTGCGGCTCGTTATAATCCTCGAGCGTGTTGGTTTTGCTGCGTGAGTCTGTATCGATGGTGTGTCAGCTGAGGGAGGAGGGTGACCGAAGGAGGGAGATGGATGGGCCTGGCCCAGGATGATGAACGAGAGCCCTGGCCTTTGCTTTATTTCAGAGCTTCTGGCAGGGAGTTTTGTTTCGATTGTTTTGAGAGCAATAATAGAGAAATGAAGCAAAACCACAGCTCTGAGGTGCAAGGGGTGTTCTCAAAACAAAACCAGAACAGAAACCTCAGCCCGATATAAGCCAGCGTCGCTCGCCGCTGTGATTTATCTGCGGTTTTTTTCAAGCAGCGACGAGGCGGGAGGTTCGAGCCGTGACCGCAGGAGGGTCGGGGTGCGTTTAAGCCAGCGTGGCGACTTGGCAGCGCCGCTGTTTTGCGTGGCTGTGCGTTTTCGGTGATGCGTGGGCTCCCCTCCCTGCAGGTGGGAGGAATAACGATACCCCAGACCGCTCCAGCCAGGCAGGGTGTAATGGTTCGTTTCCCAATTAAGCAGAGCAGGCTAATAAAGCAAGAGATGTTAGGTACGGGATAGGGAGCTGCCTGATCGTGGCCACGACTTGTCTAATTGCTCGGCGGTCCTTCGTTCCCAGCCTGCCTGGGCTCAGCCCCTCTTCTCGCTGGGTTTCCCTTCCAAATTACACCAGGAGCATCCAACTGACCGTACCTAAAGGTCCTTGTCGCAGAGGAATGCGAGTAAATCCGGTTCCGTATGCGTTTCAGCTTTTTCCCCGCAAAACTCTGCGCCCGCAGCGCCGTCTCCCGTGCGTCGCAGCATCGCGCGCACCCTTGTCTGACATTGTCTCCCCTCGGTTTGTTTACGCTCTCGAGGCAGCGCGGTCTAGGGACTGACTGAATTTACATCTTGCTGTGTTGCTACGTGGGATTAAGAAAGCAAGCCGCGCCGCTGCCGGTCGCTCGGCAAGTCTACGCACGCAAGACAGGGTTGCTTTGCTTATGTTTGCGCTCGGAGAAATTGCTTTTTCCCTAGGAGTGCGTTTTGTCTGGGGCGAGGGAGATGGAAGGATGGTGCCCGGTGTAGGAGAGGTCGGATCCGTACCTTTAGGCACTAAGGGTATCCCGGTAAACTCGGGCTCGCTTGCAGCCGCCTCCAGCCCCGTGCCCAGCTGCCCGGGCTGCTCTGCGTCCCTGCTGTTAGACTCTCTCCTTGCAAAGCTCAGCACAGGCGCTCTGCCTTAAGTTCCCGCTCAATCCGAGGCCTTCCCAAAGCATCCATGAGTATCCGGGTGCTGCCTTGTCTTTGGACAAACCCCAGCCTCGGACAGCAGGCTCGGCCCCTCTTGCGAGCGGGGGAAGCCGAGCCGTGCCACGTATCCGCGGCACAATTCCTCCTTCGGGTACCAAAGGTTTAGGCTTGCGTTGCGGTTCCTGCAAGAGCACGTTTGCAGCAACACCGCTTTCCCATTTCTCTGCGATACTAGTTCATAATCGTATGAAGAGTAATGAAACAAGAATGCAAAAGCCCATCAGTGCACAATGTTCTGGGATTTTAATTAAGGTGGAGTAAAACTTTTGTAAACTCAAACTCCGCCCGGAGGAATATTTTTACTTTCTCCACTCTGGCGTTTCTACAGCTCTTGAATTTGTGAGTTTCTGGCGCTCTACAATCATTAAATATCCTGAAGTAAAAGCAGATGCTTTTAACAAAGAGCTCATGGCCTGAACAAAAGTCGCTGCTGCTATACCAAAGGGTGTATGGCCTCTTACCAGCCCTAGCCCTGTTTAGGAATATTAATTTTTTTAATGGTAGTTGGGGAAACATTCTTTAAAAAGAAAAGTTATTTGTCTGGGAACATTTCTGTATATTTATTTTTGTACATTTGAAGAGCGAGGTGGCCATCGTTCCGCAGTGGAGAGCAGCAGGTCTCGGCCGAGCTTACGCTTGGTCCTGCTTCCAGCAATGAAAACCATCCCTGAGATTTAGTACTGCGTAATTATTTGAAATAAGCACAAAGCCAGTAAATTATTGCGACCTTGGTGAAAAACTCGGGACCCTTCTCCTCCTCCTTCAGCTGAAGTTAATAAAGCCCCTCGCCTTAGATGTGGCTTAATTTTGACTTTCACGACTTAAAGCAAGCCGTCTCTTGGCAAAACCTTGTCTAGGCGGATAACGTCCACAGCCTTTCCCTCGTCCCCTGAGCAGGTCACCATGTCGTAGGAGGAGATCAGGTTGGTCAGGCAGGACCTGCCTTTCACAAACCCATGCTGACTGGGTCTGGTTGCCTGGTTGTCCCGTACGTGCCGCGTGATGGCACTCAAGATGATCTGCTCCGTAACCTTCCCGGGCACCGAGGTCAGGCTGACAGGCCTGTAGTTCCCCGGATCCTCCTTCCAGCCCTTCTTGTAGATGGGCGTCACATTTGCCAACCTCCAGTCAACTGGGACCTCCCCGGTGAGCCAGGACTGCTGGTAAATGATGGAGAGTGGCTTGGTGAGTGCTTCACCAGCTCCCTCATACCTTTGGTGGATCCCACCCGGCCCCGTAGACTTGTGTCTCAGTGGTGTAGCCGGTCGCTAACCATCACCCCTTGGGTTATGGGGGCTTTATTCTGTTCCCCACCTCTGTCTCCCAACTCAGGGGGCTGAGTACCCGGAGAACAACTGCCCTTACTATTAAAGACTGAGGCAAAGAACCATCACATCGCCCACAAGTCCTTCTGTTTGCAAACATCGGGTCCAGCGGGGACCTTCCCTCGTTGGCTCCTCACCAGCTGTGTTGGGAAGGTCTCCTCCACATGCTCCAGGAACCTCCCAGCCTGGTTCCTCGCTGCTGCATTGGATTTCCAGCAGACAGCTGGCAAGCTGAAGTCCCCCACGAGAACAAGGGCTAGCATTAACTCCTGCACAGACCACACTGCGTTTCACTCGCCCTTTGTTAATCTCCTTAGATTGATCCTTCTTTATATTAATCATTCACGTGCTCGGGCAGTGCCCACACAGGTGGGCCTTCTGGCATCTCCAAGCCTCGTTCCTCAGTTGTTTGGGTTTTAAGCTTTTTTTGCAATTCAGGAAAGACAGTAAGCTCTGATTGCTCCAGTTTTTAATCATCGTTAATATCGGCAAGAGTGCACGGTCTCATCTACACTGAGAGCTCCTGGAGAAGCGGGACATCACTGCAGCTCCAGCGTGGCTGGAGCAAAGGACCAGGTCTGCCCATTCCCACCCTCCCAGGAGAGCCGGACCCACCTCCTCATCAAGCAGAACCACGTTCTCATTTATTTCCTTTATTCCTCTTTGCTGTTATTCTATGAGCGAAATAATGAATTATTTCCCATCTAAACACAGAGCCTTGGGGACTGGAGAGGGCAAGGAGAGCTTAGGGGAAAAGCAAAACTCTGGGAGGAGTCCAAAAATAACCAATTTGTTAACTTCCAGCACAAACTTCCCTTCTCTGTGTTTAATGACTATGCTGGGAACAAATATCGATGGTTAAAAGGGGATTAATTGTGTTTTTAATGAGCTCGGACATTCCACTTGCACAGAAACTGAAGCTCGCTGCAGACTGCGCAGAGATCACGACGTTCCATCGGCATTTTCTGTTAGCGGTGACAGGGACGAACCTCGGGGTGGCCCTTCTCCAGGCAGGGACCGCTGAAAGGAGCGTACAAAGATGGAATAAAAGGCGGAGGCAGATGAGAGAACTGCGCGGGGCTGATTCTGCATCCAGGAAACCTGAGTCAGGTTTTCACACTAAAGTATTGCAGCTAGACTAAACGCGTCATACGCTTCCATTTATATTCCTCTGTTATCTAACTACCCCTACAGGAAACATAAAGCCGGTATTATTTAAGTAGCCTAAAGAAGTTTTTGTGCCTCTTTTCTGTTTGGTATCTGGTAGATAATTATGCTCAGTGAGAGCTCTTGGTGGTATCAGAGGAGATACTGCAAATTACAAAACCTCTGGAGTTAGGCTCGCCAGGTAATTTGATAAATTGTTGAAACCAAAAAAGAGAGGCTAGAAAAGGTATCGCCGTTTGGTATCTATGTGAATCACGTATTTAAAAGGCAGGCTTCGTTCCCAATCCGGCGCTGGTAAACACGACATGCTTCATGAGCAGCCACTGCACGAAACAGCAATTTGTTGCCAAGAGTTCCCGTTGCCTTCTTTGCGGTGCCGCTGTAATTTGCCACAAAATTGTCTCTCCGAAGCCAGAAGCAACGTGAGAACCCGTTTATCTGCAGGTTTACGAGCACGAAAAGCATTCTCCGAGTCTGACAGCAAATTCTTCTGATCTCCAGTCGCCGCTGTGAGATGACAGATCTGATTCAAAGATATCTTGCGTCAATAAAAACTGGGACTTTCGGGCTGCATCCTACTGGCGTGTGGCTGAAGCCCACCGGCCCCACCCGGTGCGGTGTTCCCGAGGCAGCAAATGCAGAGGTGACGCTGGTGCGTAAATACAGAGGTGGTTCCCTGCACCGACTCCAGCTCCTGCTCAAGCAGGGTCACCCAGAGCCAGCTGCCAGGACTGCGTCCAGCTGGCTTTTGAGTATCTCCAAGGATGGAGACTTCACAGCCTCTCTGGGCAGCCTGCTCCGGCGTTTGACCACCCTCGCGGTAAAAAAAAAAGGGAGATTTTTCTCACACCGCCTCCAGGACAAAGCGGCTGGAGCTCAGTGCCCAGCAGCACGGCTTCCAGAGCCGGGGGAAGACGTGGATCATCGATGAAGGTTTTGAGAGGGTGGCTTTCCTTCCAGTGTACGGGCTGAAACGGCTTGCCCTTAACTTCTCCCTCTCTGCTGTAGCATCTCCTTCTCCCGGTGTGTCTCCTCTACGCTCTCTTCTTTCTCCTTCTGTAGCGTACTTGCCTTGTTTATTTGTATTTCAAAGTATGCGTATCAGGTTTCTTGGATGAAATCCCAGAGCTCCACGTGTGGCTACTTGTCCTGACTTCAAGCCGGATTTCTGGCCAAAGGAAGGATGGGGAGCTGCAGGACCTGGCAGTTACGACCAGGGATGGTCCACTCCCGTGGGAACGACAGCTTCGGACACCCACCGCGGAAGGGCTGCCACCTTGGGGGGAGCTGCCCGAAACCCAGAGCGACCCTCGGGTGACATTTCAGATGCACTTAGCAGTTAAAGTTCATACCTGCCGTGCCTTGGCAAGTCCTCGAGCACATGCTTTGCTTTCAGACTGCGAGACGCCCTGCAGATGTACTTGCGTGTTTTCAGGTAACTGCACCTCGTTTTGGCCAGGATGGAGCTAATTTTCTTCCCAGCAGCTCCTGTGTTTTGGATTTAGCACAGGATTTGGTACGTGAAGAATGTTGATAATACACTGATGTTATTAGTTGTTGCTAAGAGATCAAGGACGTCTTCCAGCTTCCCAAATTCTGCTAATGCGCAGGTACAAAAACCTGGGAAGAGGTATAGCCAGTAGAGTTGACCCAAACTGGCCAAAGAGAGTATTCCATACCATAGACGGCATGGTATAAGTGGGGGTCAGCCGGTGGGCCAGGGTCCTTCTCATTTGTTCGGTCCTTTAGTTCGCTTGTGCTTTTGTTTGTTTGGCTGTTCGTTCCCTCGCTTGCTCTGGAACTTGCTGTTCCGAGGTTGCTGCTGGGGAATATTCCTGCTCCCCGACTGCTGCTCGGGACGGGCTGTATCGGTCGTCGGGTGGTGAGAAACTGTGCATCGTTTGTTTTATATATTCTATTATCCTTGTATTTTTTTACTATTATCATTATTAATATATAACTATTATTATCTCTTTCTTTGCTGTCCTGGTGAACTGTCTTTATCTCAACCCGCGAGTTTTCCTTTCTCTCTGATTCTCATCCCCACCCCGCTGGGGAAGGGGGGGAGTGAGCGAGCGGCCGCATGCTACTGGCTTACCGGTTGCGGCTAAACCACGATACCTCCTCACGGGGATTCCACGGCTCGGCAATTTACATATAAATTCATGCAAATACACTCCGACCAACGGAGTCAGTCCAGCTCTAACCGAGGTGTTTCTTGTGATGGTTTGTTCCCCAAAGCCGCTACCGACTGATGTAGGAAAGGAACGTCTTTAGAGCAGCATCTGTGCTGGAAAATCAAGGGCACGCTAATGCGTAAAACCTGTTGACTGCAGATGCAGCCTTCAGGAATGCTCCCCGCGACCCAAGCTGCGCAGCTGGGGTACGACCTTCGCAAACACACAGGCAATGACTAATTGTGAAATTCCCAAAAATATTTTGCCAGGTGTTTATTTCTCCAGGCAGCTGCCTTTTGCGTGTTTACTCATTGCAGGCGAAGGCTCCGCACCCAATCTGGTGATAAAAAGGGCATTTTCTCGTCACGGGCAGGGAACAACAATAGCAGTTGGAGGTACAAATACGCCCACGGCAAAAATTTCAGAGCCAGATCATAGCTCCCTGAAGGCACTCAGGTCCAGGACATCAGCTCTGTCCCTCCCGGGAGAGCGACCAGATGCAAAGCTAACTTCTCATCTTCTTCCAAATAATTTGGATTCTCAGATCATGATGAGGGCCCATCACTATGGAAAATAACCACTGCGGGGAAAAAAAATATTATTGCTGTGAAGACAGGAGATGTTTACACTTAAAAAGCATGGGCTAATTCAGGTGTCTAAAAGCCAAGGGGCTTCTCTAAGCCGACGTGGAGGGGGCAGATCCTTCCCGGGGGCGAGTCTGTTCTTTTGGATGTGTTCCCGTCTGCTGCACGTGAAGCGCCGCGGGCTGGCGCACGCCGGGGCCGAGATGGGTATAGGAACATGAACCGAGTCCTTCGCAAAATTAATAGCCGCGTTATCGTTACAATACTGAATTATGGGCAGAGGCAAGGAAAGAGGCACAATTGTCTTATTTTTCTTCTTATGGTGGAAAAAGCTTGGAAGGTACCTATAGGTCTCGGCTTGCCCCACCGTGGCCTGATCCCAAGCAGGAGCCAAAGCTTTTAGGGATCCGCGTTGGCGCAGAGCGGGGATTTAGATGCCAGAGGTAGGCTGCAGGCACCAGGGATGCCTTGCTGCTTGCTGGGCTTCACGGGAGGGTTTTTGCATCGATTTTGGGGAGCTTGGGGTCTTGCAAGGCAATGCTGCTTTCTGGGGATGAAGGGAACGCACAGCTAGTCATCGCAAAAGAGCTCTAGTCCAATGTATTCGGACTTACTTCTTTTCTTTAAAATTCTCCTCAGCGGACAGCTGGGATCAGGTGGAGTTTGTCTGGCATCACCTTCATCAAATCGGCAGCTATTTTAATAGAAGTCTTGGTCCAAATAAAGGACGATAACATTAGCAAAGGCTGTGACTGTACATCTGGCAAGAAATTGCTATTTTCTTGCCATTAAGAATAACTTTGGGGTTTTTTTTGCTTTATTTCTTTTGGCTGGGAGCGAGGTGCTAATATTAATTTATTCTCTGCGATCCTCTGCAATCCGTTTGGCCTTATGTAGGAGAGAAAAAAAAAATATGCTTTTTTCCCTCTGCTGATAGCATATTTTTTTTTTTTATGTTTAAGTGCCTGTAACTAAACAGGAGGCAGTTTGTTTGCAACAGGAGAAAGTGCTAGCAGCCTGCAGATAGCAGCAGCGTCCGTTAGCCAGCGACTAAACATCATCCACCTGCTTTCTACATTCTTGACAGAGGAACGAGATCTTTATAACCTTTCACAAACCCTCAGACTCAGCAAACTATTAGAATATGGGCTTGACTGGAAGCATGAAGAGTTACGGAGTTAAAAAAAGGTTTGCATACGGAGGGGAAAACTCTCCGGCGCTGCATCAGACCTTCAGTATTTCCTGGGACGTGATTGAAAACCACAGGGTTCCAAAGGCAATTGCTGGGTTTGACGCCTATAGTTTAGCATGGGTTAAAATATTTTGCTTCTCTGGAAGGTACAGGGAGAAACAGAAGTTTACAATGTGCCAACGGCTTAAATACGCGTAATAAACAAGAGCACGTAACAAATGAGCTGTGCAGGGGGATTTATTTGGTAACAAAGGGAAATCATCTGCTGATGCACCTCTTACATTTTGTTTTCCGTCGACCTCGCAGGCCGCTTGTCAAGAGCGTGGTGTCAGGATTGGAGGGAATTAACTCAAAAGCAGTGTCCCGTCCCGTCCCGTCCCCCCCCCCCCAAAGCTGTGGGAATGTATCCTATCGCGAATGCCTATGCGCAGGAATGAGCCATGAAGAAAAATGAGATGGGAAAAGCGCTGCTCTGCATCAGTAATTCATGGGCGAGAGCCAAAATGGCAGGCGCCCTAATGCCAATCGGGTGATGCTGACCGGGCTCCAAGTTCGTTTCCGAGAGACCTTCTCAAATAAGGGTCTTGCCCAGAGCCCTTGCCCTTGGTGGGAGCCCTTCCAGTGACTTTCACAGGCTTTGGATGCGTCCCCACATCAGTAACACGAAGCTAACGTCAAAACTGCTGGCTCAGTAGCACAAGGGAACCAGAAGTGGCGGGAAGAGCTTTTCCCACTACTCCAGCACACCAGACCTCTCTTCACAACCCCTGCACGAAACCAGGGATCCTTTAGGAGACTTTTTTCCCAGCATCATTTAGCAGTTATTTTTCCTTCCTATGCAAGAGCACCCAAAATTGTGCACTGCGTTGCTCGAAGCAAGCCCCGTGGCAGGAACACGCACCTGACAGTCCGATACCAGAAAGGTGACAAACACTGTTGTGTTTTCCAAGTGACGACTTCGCAAATGATTATTCATCCTCTTGGTACCGGAGGAAGGCAGACGTTAAGACCATGGGCTTTGTGAAGCCCCAAGTTCTCACGGTGGAGCCAAGCCTCGGGTAGGAAGGGATCGTGATTTTAACCGCCCAGTTGAACCGACTCATCTAGCATAGGCTTGGAGAACATCACAGATCTTGCACAATCCACACAATTTATACATTCATAGATTTTTTTAAAGCTAGGATGGGCTGTTAGTCCATCTAGTCTGATCTCATTTACCACCAACCACACAGTGTTATCCGGTTACCGGGCACAGTTATGGCTCTCTAAAGCTTTCCCTCTGGAAGGGCGCTTGAAATCATCTGGAGATGAAGCAGCCATCATTTCGTTTTGGTTTGCGCCAGTGGCACAAACTGCACCTTGCTGAGAATTAAATTTTTCTTTAGTATTGTAATATTTCCTTTTAAAGAAAAAAAAAATGCTTAAGAACTTTTATCAATTCGTATGTTTTTCAAGTGACACCAAGATCTTGGAATTTTTTGCCAGAACGTATATAACTCCTGCTTCTTGAGACTTAACATATAAGCAGCATAAGGGGGGGGAGTATATATGGTATGTTTGATTTGTAGCAAAATCAGATGCCAAAACGTATTACGCAGAATAGCATTAGAGGCTAACCAGTACGCACCGCTGACATGTAGACCAAGAGCCTGCTGTTTGTTTTTCATTAGGATTTTGTCTGGAATTTGCATTTTTAGACTATGCTGAAAGCTCTGTCTCTGTTTTGGGGACCACGCTAAGGTTTGCCGAGCGGTGGCTTGGCTCCCGTTCAGCGAGAGCTTCAGTTTCATCAGCTCCAAACTTGGGAAAAACGCATTTTGAAGCCCTCTCCTCCTCAAAGGCTCTGCGGACACGCAGCCAGATTCCTCCCGATGTAACGGTCAGCTGAACAGCATGGGGGATGAATTTGTCCACCAAGGGAAACTATTCAAATCGGCCTTTTTCTGTCTTTCCCAGAATATTTGCACTCCAGGCTCCTTAACCATTTAACTCGTCTTTTTCCTTTCTCCCTGGCAAAGGGGAAACCCGGCACAGAGTGGGCTCCTGCCGCATACGGATACCCTTCACAGACCTGCTCCTGCCCTGCACAGGTCTGGCAGGCTCTCCCTGCCTGCAAATCTGGCAATGCTGCCGGCGCGCCGCTGTGCTGCCGGCGGGACCGAGCCCACCAGCCGGCGGGGAAAGGCCAGCAGGAGCTGGTGGTGATCCCGAGCGAAGCTGTAGGGTTAGTTTCTCCGGTTGCAAGCGCGTTAAAATCGTTTCGTCTTGCATGGGAGGAGGCTGAGGTTACGTCAGCGAGCGACTGGACGCAGATCTCTGGATCCTGGAAAGGATGAGCCGGGCTGTAGTCTGGGGCTGCTCTTTCCAAAGTCTGCAGCATCCTCTGGCGGAGCCGCAAGGAAAGGATGGCCGCCCAGGGGAGAGGCGCAATGGGGTTTCATCTTGCATTGCCCGGGAAGGATTTGGGGCCTCTCAAAATGTACCCCAGCTTCATTCATCTGCAACATGAGCAGGCAGAGCCAAAATCGCAAACGCCCTAATGCTGACGGGGCGATGTTGTGTATGGGCAGCTACCCCCTGTGCTCCAGGGAGGAAGAGGCAGCCCAGCAACCAGCCTTTTGGGGCGTTTGGGGACTACGTTTCCATTCCTTGCTTTGCCACAGAGGTCCTGACTGACCCTTGGGCAAGCGTCTGCAAATTTCTGACGCTTCAGTGCCGCAGGAGCAGAACTTATGTTCGCAGCAGAGTGACCTGGCTGGCAGAAATGCTCCCCAACTTCTCCCCTTTTCTTGGTCTTAGTCACCGTGAGCAAAGCCCGAAGCCTTCGCTCCCAAGAGAAGGAAGTACTCTGATAGCATCTGCGTTCCCAGGCTGCAGTTCTTTCCTGGACTTTGCTGTGTTTTGGCTTAAAGGGCAAAATGGGTTGTTGCGTCCCATTTTATTACGACAGCTCTGCGTCTGGAGTGCTTGCCTCACGCACAGGGCACGTGGGTTCAGCATTTTCCTCGGCCCGAGAGGATTCAGACACCTCTGGGCCACTCCCAGCCGTTTCATCCCTCCAAAGAATTAATGATTCAGAGAGAGTGAATAAGACCCCCTTCCCTCTCTCTTCCCCCTGCCCCAGCAATCAGGACACTCATCGGGGATGAGGGAGACGCAGGGCTCAATCTTCTGCTCTAGGAAGCCACGGGGTAACGTTCGCCCCTGAAGTGCATCTGAGCACCCGGGACACTTGGAGAATCAAGTTCATCTCCTCTGGCCTGAGAAATAAGACTGGTGGCAGAGGGTAGCGCGAAACCCAGCCTGGAGTCACGCAGCCGCCGGCGTGCCGGAGGAGCGTTGGGAGAATCCCTCCCGGGCAGCTCCACAAAGATTGACATGCCGATACAACCCAGCGCAACAGCGCTGCCAACTTCTGCAGCAATTCACTCAATCCTTATGAAAGCAAGACTAAATTGGACAGGCGCCTGCACTTCATCTTCCCTCCCAACTCCTCTGGGTGAGAACTGTTGAGCAGACCAGGTTTCCGATAAAGTAAAAGCAAACACCATTCCCTTGTGCTAAGATACAGGAATATTATCCTGACATTTTAGCATGGATCACTCATATTGCTGCTCGTTCTCTCCACTCCTAGAGCTGTGTCTTGACAATAGAAACATTCCCCGAATACAAACAAAATAATCAGGGTTGAAAACCAAATTCATGGTGGAAGCACGCACTCCTCGGCGGGAGCTATCTGTCAAGCTACATTTGCCTCTCGGCCTGTATGAGTCTAAGCAAGTTGAGTTTGCACCAGTTACTTTTATTCTAAATATTTTTATTCTGTCTTTTGTATGGTACTCTTGTTTTCATATAAATGCGTGAACGTTTTCTGATATCTGGCCAGCAGCCTGATAATTACAGGATCCGGGTTCAAATCTGTGTGACAGAAGTATAGAAAGAAAGGTAAATAGCATAACTTTCAGTGATGTCTGCCTCTTCTTGTTCTTTTTTTTTAATAGAGGAATTTATTTTACATTAACTCAATTACAATCATCATCCAGCATTTTTACAAGCCACTAAAATGTGAAGATTAAAACCTGCACTTGAGTAAAAAATGCTCCCAAGGAGGAATTTATCTGTGATTTGTCTTGGAAACCAGATTTGTGCGTTTAAGTACTTGGCAGTCCACAGAGTGACTTGGCCCATCCATCGGCTGTTTAAAATCATTTCACGTGACAAAGGACAGCAATACGGGGTCACTGGTGGGAAACAGTGGCTTCTCCTGCAGCGGCAGCAGTTCTGGGAGATGCGAGACCCCGTTTGTGCTTCTCCTAAGCCCAGATTTACCCCGCCAAAGTTCAGACCCATAAGTTTGTTCCTATAACCCTTAACACTGGAAATAACGCGCCAGTATCTGTACTGGTAGATGGTGAGGCGCTGGATCTAGCTGGCGGAGCAAACTGGGCTGTAAGATGAGTGAAGGCATTTATTGCGCCTGAGGAACAAACCCACCGTAGACAGCCATTGGCAACAGGAGCAATTTAACCCGATTAAACACTGCACTTTGCAAATGTGGAAACTGATTGGTTTGACTCGGACTTTTTTTCAGTTTTGTGGAAACAGCTAAGCACAAGCTATGAAAATTCATGGATTTTTTGTTGTTGTTGTTTTTCAATCAGCTCTTCTTAGTGGAGATGTGGATGGATCATTGGAAAAACAAAGTCCCCAGAGAAATCATTCCTTTTACTGTAGCCCGGCAGGGAGACGTAGAGAGACGGTACTGGACTGCGCCAGAGTGAACCAAGTCCTGGCAGCCAGCTTCAATCGGTTTGCAGGTCTGGGGCCCTGAAATCTGACCTGGTGTGAGACTGGAGCAAAGCTCGCTCGCCTTCTCACAGGGGAGAAGCCCTTGTAGTACAAGCTGCACAGAGATCTGAGGTTTTCTTCTGCCTGAGGTAGGTACCCTCCACGCAATCGATCTATGGGCCTGGCCTACAGGGCACCCTGTGGTATTCCTGACCCTGGGCCTCTCCTTGCGGGGGGAGATACTGCAGTTTCTTGAGAGAAAAGTAGTAGTGGGAGGCACTCCAGGTAATGGGGTAAAACGGACCCCTGCCTGCAATTTTGAGGAATTTTGAGGGCTTCGTCAGGAGACGGTGCCCGGCAGCGCCTCTCCTCAAGCAGCGCGGGAACGCCAGCGGCGCGGGTTCGCTGCGCCCAAGATGGCTGCCCGCGCCCTCACTCAAGATGGCTGCGAAAGCCAGGCGGCTGGTGCGGCGAAGCCGGGGCGGCCATGTTGCTTTCGGGCAGCAGGGCCCTGCTATAGGCGGGCCTTCCCCGCGCCGTACCATTCCGCCGAGGAGGGGGAAGAATGGGGGGGGGGGAGCGGTGGTTGCGCCCGCGGGCGGTGCCCGGGCGGGAGGAGCGCGGCGGGCGCGGCTGAGGCGGGAGCGGGTCGCCCCGCCTGGCAGGGTAAGGCCGGGCGGGGGCCGTGAGGGGGCGGCGGGGAGACACCCCGGGAGGGCAGGGAGGGGGCCCGGCGGCTGCTGCCGCTGCCCTGCCCGGCGGGAGGGCGACCGCCGCCCTTGGGGCGCAGGCCGGGCCTTGACGCCTCGCGAGCAGGCATGGCGGCGGCGAGGCCTCAGCCGGGAGCGGGGCCTGGGGGGGCCCTTGCAGCGTCCCTGGGGGCGGCCTGTTCCCTGCGTGGGTGGTGGGTGGCAGCCGGCCTGCCCCGTGTCTCCCCGCCGGTGTTGCTCGGGGCTCTGGCCGCCTGCCGTGCCGTGAGGAGACGCGCGGTTGTCAAGCACGGGGAAAAACGTCTTCGGCGTCTGATTGCCTCGCTCCAGGGGGACCCGTGCGTGCTGCAGGCGCTACACGCGTGGAAATCTGTTGGCCACACAAAGTAAACAGTAAAAACCAGAAGACGATCGCAAATGCGTTTTGTTAGTGGCATGAGGAATAACGCAACGCGCTATCTTTCCGATAGGATCGCAAGCGTCGGTGCTGTTCCACCTGGCAAGCGTGGTCAGCCTTGATTTTCTCACGTGAAGAGCGTTTCCAATTGTGTCTCTGAGTTAACGTACTTGGGGTTTAGTGTGACAGAAGTCAAAGTTCTGTACGTTTGAAAAAAAACAACTTTAAATGATTCTTGGAGGAATTTGGCCAGCAGCGCGCTGGAGGATAAATTGGGATGCACCGGATGGCAATTCCTCAACTTAGCCAGCAGCGCACAAACAGGCCAGAAACTGCGGCAGGAGAGGTGCCGTTGTTACTGTTCACTCAGTCTCCTGACTTGCCTAATTTTATGTATCTGTGGCGCGTGGGAATTCATGTGAATAAGCTCGATTTCCCAGATGATTAATACAGTTGAGTAACTCTAGCTGTTATTTATGTCTTCATAATGCTCTTTCTCACCTATGATAGCTTATTATCTCACTGTTATTAACGTATTTTATCATCGCAGTCCTCCTTTAAAACAGGCAACTGTTACAGAAAAAAATGAACAAAAATCAGGAAAAATACAGGTATGGCTCATTTGAGGACTGAAGCTAGGTCTTGCGCATCTGCGGCAATAAGTCTTATTGCCCTTTACTTAGGGTGGTTTGTACGCTCTTAAATTTTCTGCCTGTTGTACTGCAGCGCTGCTTGTTTGATCTCTCGAGCGGTTCATTTTATCGGCCGGGATCTGGGGTGTTGCGCTGCTGTTACGAGCTACCCACGTTGGGTTTATTTTGCCAAGTGGCAGCCCAGGCATCGAGAGGAGTAATTGCACACTCTTCTGCAATACCAGCACTTCAAGGAGGTTTGGGCAGTTTCTTAGGAGGATAAAGATCAAGTAAGAGCATACCAGGATGCTTTTGCTTTTTCCTAATGCCATTGATATTTTAAGGGTTCTTATTTTGATCACTGTTGAGGCCCTTCGTTGTACGTGCGCGTGCAGCTATTGAGAGTTTAAAGGAACTCTTCCTGGGAAAATAAGTTAAGGACAAATTTCCTCCTCACTTCTCTGAAGAGAAACTTAAGATCTAATTGAAAAGGCTCAGTGAAAATCAAGCAGCCAAAGATTATCTATGCTTTGCAAAAAAGCAGGGCATATTTACGTGAAATAGCAGATTTTTTGAGAAGTACGCAGTTCAGTTTCTTTGACCTGTTGGGTTTTTCTCCTCTGGATAGTTGGGTGTATAAATCAGCGTACCTTCGCTGTCTCCGCTTCAAAAGGGCTATACCGTGTCACATCGGTTAAGGCTCTGGCCCATAGGAATTGCGAAGTAGATGTGAACAGTGAAAGTTCAAGAAACAAAGATGTTTTAGAAATACTTACTGTCCTTCCTACTAACATCTTCATTTACTGTGTTAATTATCCTGAGTTAGCTGCTATTGTCTGTGGTGGTGTATCATAAAAAAGAGCACTATAGCACAGAGCAAATATAAATCCTTTTTTAGAGATTGGAAGCCACTGTTAGGCTTTATTTTTGAAAACAGCTGTACTTATTCCAGTGGCCTTACTGGGAACTGTAATTGAATTGAAATACATTCTGGCTTTTGTAGTGGTTCTGTTAGATTAATTAAGTTTTCTGTAAATCTTGCATACGTGCAAATTCTTCAAAGTATTTATTCCCTTCTTACCAGACAAAAAGCTGAAAGAAGTTACAAACAAACCTGTAAAATGCAACATGTGGAAAAAAATGTTGTTTTCGTTGAAGTCTTCCCTTTGAAGCGGGTGTCTCGGAGACTAGCAGCTCGCTGCTTTCCAAAGTAGCTTCAGGGTCCAGCAGAATGATATTTATCATCGTGCGTCGCCGCTCGGGAGCTCGTTCTGCCGGGCTAGGGTGGCGTGTTTGCGGCAGAGCAGGAGAAAGCAGCGCCGATCCGTTTGAGATGTGGGCTGGCGAGAGCGCTGGAAAGCAAAGGAGGTGGGGGGTGGCCCTGGGAACGCTTAGTTTATGGATGAAGTTGGGAGCATAAATTGGGATTATGAAGACTAGGGTGTCTTGTCTTCATAAGTAGAGGGATAGAATTAAACTTTATGCTATTAATGATGTTATCGTTATTTTTCATCTTTGATTACTGGTGTTTTTTCAAGCTAGTATTAACCTGCAGTTAGAACAAACTACGTTCTTCCTTTGATTGAATAATTAGATGATTTAGTGCAACATTTGTCAACCTCATTCCCGTTGCTGTGGATGGGAATTCCTTGAGAATCTTCTCTTGTCATTAAGCATTAATGAAGTGTAAAAAGTAAGGAGAAAATAGCTTTCCTACTCTATTGGGTATCAGAAGCTGCTTCCTTACTCCCAAAATGAAAGCAAAATACTTGGAAATCTTCTGTTACCTGAACTTTTTTTTGGGGGGGGGGGGGGGGGGAATCTTACATGCTGTTTTATACCCTTGAAACATTGTGTTCTACTCTTGACCTCGTGAAACTGTAAAACATACGAAAACAAATTATATTCAACACCACTTCAGAAAACTAAAGATCAATTTTCTCTCCAAATGGTAAGAGGAAGAAAGAAGAAAAAAAAATGTGAGTATTGATTACTTTGTGGCGTTTTTTATTGGAAAGACATTTCAGTAAACCGTTTCTGGGCTGATTTAATCTAGAACCATCTGAGTTAGAGAGGCTGTTGGAACGTACCTCTCCATTTGGCTTAGTATCAGACATTAGCGTTAGCAGAGCTCACATGGGAGCGCATATCGAGAATTTATCGCAGATGGGGATCTTAAAAAGGAGGAGGAGGAAATTAGCACACGCTCCGCTCATTGATTTCTTTAAGCGCTACTGATCGGTGAGCTTCGCAACCCCGGGGTCAGTTCTGCACAGAAATGAAGAAGGATATCCTGTTGGAAAACGTTAAGAAGGGAAAGCTGGGGGACAGATTAAGCGGAAGGTTTTGTGAATTTGTGGGCTGCGTTTGGTATTAACCTCCGGACCTGCAGTTCTTCCCGCAGCCTGCGAGCGTGCCGTAGGAGCTGTTGGGGTTACGTCTCCGCGTAGCTGGTGATCACTGGTAGGGAATAGTTGCAGATGTTGAGTTGGGAGCATTTTAAAGCTGCCTGCTGGCCAGAATTCGTAAGGCAGAGGCCGTGATAATTATTGAACGTTTGCAGGAGTCCAGATGCAAGCAGTCCTTTTCTGATAGAATTTAGACCATGCTATTTTGCACATCCTCCCCCTCAATTTCTAGCTTCTGTGGGATGTTTCAACATGTGCTTTGTTTGTCTTTTTCTCTTAGTAACTTTTCCGAAGTATTTTCCTGTAGTAATGTTTTTGTTTTCTTTTCTCTGAGTAAACATCTTTGAACTTGCTCGCAGTGAGGAGGGCGGGAGCGAGGAGGTTCTGCACCAGCTAGGTGAGAAGGCTGAGATCCCAAGCAGTCCCGTCGAGTGGGGTGGGACTTCTCACGGGAGCTCATCAAGTACTCAGGATCAAACCCCCAGTTAAGTACAACTATAACTCGAATTTACAGACGTTTTACATCTAGTAGAAATCTTGTCGATTTCCTATGAATGTAGCTGTACACGTTCCATTAGAAATGGGTCATTAGAAAAATCAGTTTAAATCTTCAAATGCAGTTTTTCGAGCATTATTTGGGATGTCACGAGTATCGAATGACTTGCGCCTTGCAGATTAGAAGACGATTATCCTCTGCAGGGCTTGCTGCGGTAGCTTGTAATAGGAAGAGTATTCTCAAAGCTCTCTCTTAAGCTTGCTATTCAAACCTATTCACTCTAGGCTATGTATTGTATTTGACTTCCTGGTACTTTATGTTGAAGACACATTTGTCTTCTTAATCGGACAGTTTAGATCTGCTAGGAATGTATTTAATATAATGTCAAACATAATTTAGATGAGAAGTGAAAGTACAGTTTGGTGTCGGTTTCTGCCAACTGTTATTTCTGCGAGAGGGAAACGCAGCGAGCCAAGCTCCAACAGAGCCTTTGAGCAAAAACAAGCTGATTCCTCTGTTTATTTTGGCCTAGCATTCTTCCCTTGGTTACAGAGCTGTTGTAAGCATGTGTTAAATAACAGACGTTTCAAAACTGTGCTAGATGAGTAATATCGGCTTAGAGGATCAGATCAGGGCATCTGAAGGCCTCGGTGAGGTTGATGGCATCGTTGTTGTGCTTCATGGGCAAGGGTGAACGAGACTTCTTGTTCCAGCGGCATGGGTGTCGTATGCAGGTTGAGACAGGAAAGCCCTAGGGTTCTCGGGCATCGGATTTACTGCGCTACTAGCTAGTGTCTGTCTCTAGAGCTGGTGGGGAAATGCGAATTATTCCTTCTGAAAAAGGTCAAAAAACTTCTGACCCCTCTGCTTATTGATTGAGATGGAGAAAACGGTTTTGAAATATTTTTCAAACAAAACACTGTTACCTCCTCAAACAAATTGTAGCTATTTCTAGATATGTAATTTGTCTCTGTATATTATTTAAGTGGCCAAGTACAATAGAAGCTTACTAACTACCATTATTAACCCCCAGGTCTGATTGTTTACATGGGGAAAAAAAAAACTAGAAACAAAACTGAACCAGGTCCAAAGGTTTATCCCCCTGCTTTGGCCCAAGGGGCTGCCTGGTGCGGAGTGGAGCCTGGCATGGCTGTGAAAACACAGGCTGTGTTTCAACACCAGCCTGGAAACAATCGGAAGTGAAGTGACTTGCTATGCTTCATTTCCCTCCTTGGTACAGGAGGGGTTGGGGAAAGATGCTTGTTTCCACTGTAAATTGTGACCTCTGCTGTTGAAAAGTGCTTGTACGAAGAACGTTTTATTATTAAGCTGGGCCAAACACGTTACTCGTATTTCATTACTGTTACCATCTGTGCTACAGGATGTTCGCTCTGAAGGATTATCCTAGAGTGTAAATGTAAACCCGTGGCTGTAGTAAACCAAGTGTGTTTGCTGATGATGGCTGCACTGATAGAAGTAACCTTGAGGTCTTTGCCGCGTCTTGTAAATTAGGAATTGGGACGTGGATCTCCACTGAGCTTTTTCTGTAAGTGATTGATGTCGTGTATGAATGAAAAGATAGCCTAGGGAAGAGGGAGAGCAAGCATTCAAACATTTGTCTGTTTTTCTGGCAGGATGGAGAAAAAGAAAATTCTAATGAAGTCCAAGGTTGCTGCTCCTAACCTCCTGAGGGCACTGCATTCTCTGTACCAGTTCGGTCACCTCTGTGACGTGACAGTTCACACACAGCATCTCGGGATTCAGGAGGAGTTTCTGGTTCACAAAGCTGTCTTGGCAGCTTCCAGCAATTATTTCAAGGGGCTTTTCCTGCACAATGAGATGCTGGACACCAAGAACTGCACAGTGACTCTGCAAGACATTTACACAGAAGAGTTCACCTCCTTCCTGGAGTTTGTTTACACTGCAGAAGTGGAGATTGAAGCAGAAAAACTGCAACGGATGAAAGAAATAGCCGAAAGACTTGAATGCAAGGATTTGCTTGACATCTGTGAAGAAGTGAAAGCAGAGGGCAGGAAGGGGTTAGATTTGAGCCGCCATCTGAAAGGCCAGCTGTGTGAAAACGGTGGGCCGCAGTGGACTCGCATCCAGCAAGAGGACGACCGCAGGCTGAGTAACTCTTCCCGAGTTGTGGCAATCCCCGTGCAGAGGAAACTTTGGGACAGGCAAAAACATAAAAAGTTGCTGGCTGGCTACGAACTCGTTGAAGGCCAACCGGCAAGCCTGCAGCGAGAGGACACTGCTTTTCCAGAACCAAAATCCGGGACGGCAAAGCTACCAAAATGTCACAAGGCAGATACCAGAAACAGACTCGGCGTGGATATCGTTAGCCTGGAAAACGAGAACAGTCATTCTCTCCTAAGTCAGACTGAGTCAAAGGAAGCCTGCGTAGTAATTGGGAACACGCTGCCTGAGCAGTGGGAAGATGAAAACAGCTTAATTTCCAAATTTGCCAATAAAACGGAACGTAGGAAGTCACCGCGGCGCGTGGCACAAGTCTTGCCGCAGATTGCGTGCGAGAAGTGCGACGAATCGTTCCGTGTCATCAAGCAGTACCAGTCGCACATGGAGCTCAAGCATGACGTTAATCTGGCGGTCAAGTACAGCTGCAATATGTGTGAGCAGCTCTTCTCCACCCACCAGAACCTCCGGCAGCATCGCCTCGCCGCTCACAGCGACGAGCGGGGCTTCTCCTGCGTGTTTTGCGACAAGAGGTTTAAGCGCCAGAAGGACATAAACGACCACGTCCGCAGGGTGCACAAGAAGAAGCGGGATCCCCAGGCCTGCCCGTACTGCGACAAGGTCATCAGTTCCAAGTGCGGATTGACGGTCCACATACGAACGCACACGGGGGAGAAACCTTACAAATGCGAGCGCTGCCCCGCCAGCTTTGCTCAGAGGTCTGCTTACAATACTCACGTAAGGTACAGCACTCTCTGTGTGTCTGTGTCCGTGCGCGCCAGGAAAACGTGTTTTCCCTCTGGGCGCTGGGATAAAAGCGATCCTGAAGTCCTCGCTGCTTTAGTTCCAGAATTCCTTGGATCTGATCCAGAATTCCTTGGATCTGATCGGAAGCATGTTGAAATCGGCACAGATTTTTTCCGTTGAGCTCATCAAGCTGTCGGTCCAGATTACTGGGTTGAGGTCTCCCAGACTGGGAATTTAGGCGAACGTTTCCCATTGAATCAAAGGGGACTTGTGCAACCGGATCTCTTAGGTGATTTTGGAAGCCTCAGATTTAGGTTTTTAAATAGGAGCCTGAAAAGAATCAGCATCTGTTTAAAATGCACAAGAAAATGCCCATTTCGTAAACGTTGGGGCGGTGTGGTGCTTTTTAGTATGGTTTTCATGGGCCAAATACCCTGCACGCTGCTTTGCTGGGCAGCGTGACTTTCCAGATGGGCTTACTGAGCGCTGCCTGACTGAAAACAAGATGTTGAGATGGCGCAGTAGTTTCCAGAACTGCAAAAGCCACTGTACGTGTCAGACATCTCCGTCCCCTGCCTGCGTGGTACAGGAGATAGGTGGTTTTCTACTGGATCCCAGCTTCCCTTTTAAAAATGTCAAAATCTGTTCGTAGTTCGGTCCAGTAGCAGAAAAAAACATTCCAGATGTGTCGTGAGTGCAATGACATAGCTTGTTCCACACGCTGAGTAGTGGTAAGTGGGCTTAACCGCTGCAGTTGACGGCTTACAAGGGGATCTGTTTTGGTGTTCCGTATAGGCATTTAATCTATATTTCCCTTGTTTTAACTGTAATTTCTTATCCTGTCCCCCTTAGCCTTGGAGGAAAATTTACAGCCCATCCTATGTTACTAGTCAGGTGAGGAATATGTGTACCTGAGAGGCACAATCCTTAATGAACTGAGACCTTTTAATTTCCTTTAATTAACTGGTCCAGCTCTGCACAAAATTTCCCCGTTCCCAGCTCTCCAAACACGCTGTTAATTTCTTAAATGGTGTGAAGAACAATTAGAAGGAAACGACTCTTCCTCCGAGGCAAATGTGTCGAAACAATTAAAACCTATTGAAGTTGTGCTCTGTTGTTTGTTTGTTTTAACAGAAAAATCCATGAGTCTGGGCAAGAGAGGAAACTTCTGCCTGTCTATTGGATGGTGGTTCCGCCTGCGCGTAGACCGAACGCGGCAAGCTGTGACAAAGGTACCGACGGAGAGACGTGGGATGGGACATCGGAGGCTGAACGACGAAAGCGCGCGAGGCACAAAGAGGCTGCAGACGGTGAGGAAGAACCTGGGGGTTCCTCTGTTACCAAAGCAGACCGTAGCAATGAGCGAGAAGAACGGAAGCGGAAATATAAGGAAGCTGAAGCAAGAAGTGAAAAAATGAGTGAGGAAGGGAATGAAGATGAAGGTGAGAGGAGCGTGAAGGGCGAGGAGGAGGTAGATTACGAAGCGGGGTATTCAGAAGCTGAAGATAGTAGAGATAACGAGGAGGTCTGTACTGAGGAGGACGATGAGGATGATGAATACTCTAACGAGAAGGATCGTGAAGAGCGTGAATCAGATGAAGAGTTTAAAATAAAGAAGGTGAATAGAAGCGGGGTGAATAAGAAATCTGCCTATGTAATAACGTGCGATAAGTGTAACGAGCAGTTTGTTTCCCGGAAGAAGTACGTGGATCACTGCAGAGACGTCCACCAGTGCTTGCCTGGTAAAGTCTATCAGTGTGACATCTGCAGCAAGTCGTTTGCTAGTTACAACAGCTGGAAGGAGCATCGAGCCTGCGTCCACACTGAAGAAAGGCAGTTTGCCTGCACCCTTTGCAACGCTACTTTTAAAAGAAAGAGAGACGTGAGGACGCATTATATGCGGAAGCACGAAGGCAGAGTCAAACGCCCTCTCTGCTCTGTCTGCGGGAAGATCCTCAGCTCCCGAACGGCACTAGTGTTTCACATGCGGACGCACACAGGAGAAAAACCTTACGAATGTGGCGTTTGTCATTCAAAGTTTGCTCAGCCATCGCAGCTTAAGATCCATACCAGGTCAGCCTACGGTACTGCTTCTCGTTACCTGCATGCCCAGCGTACTCCAGCGCTTTTTTCCTCTTCTGACTTCCCAGTTCTGAGTCATTCTCCTTGCGTGTCCTTGTAACAGGAACGCCGGGGTATCATTTGTTCTGTAGTATCTGTGATTAATTCTTTTGCGTAAAGGGCTTTGTCTGCAGCTGGTCGTTGCATCAGTTCTAGTCAGGGTTTTGAAACAGATGCTCTCTCTGAACTTGTAAGCAAAAGCCAGTCATTCGAGACAGGCTTCAAAATAAGACGACGGCCTGCACTGATGAAAAGTAGCATAGGCTGAAGAATCAGTCAAGGACCTCAGAGCCCCCGATGCTGAGCCCTGCTCGCTCGTTACCGCTCTGAGCAAGTCACGTAGTGTGGGATTTCATTCCTTGTATGCGATACAAAGGCCGGACTTCTCATCTGGGCTCCCTCTGTAGCCGTCAGAGCTAGGCTGGATGAATTGCTCTCTGGTGGTGTCTCTGTTAAACGTGTCCTCTCCCAGGAGAGGCTGAATCATCCCGTGGAATTTCCCATCTTCCTCCGAACAGGGAGCATAGCAGATAGCTTGTAATAGGAGGTTAACTGTTGGAAGGCTAAGGGAGGCGGGAGAAACCCCGTTAGTAGAGACTGTAGACCCGTACAATGGGGACGGTAGCTTTCTTCTGTCTCCTAAGCATTCTTACAGTGATTTAAAAAATTACATGCTGATTGAGGACCAGCAAAACATCTGAAATGTCAAGATAATTCATGTCAGCTGAAACACGGCGGAGCTGCGCTGCGTGTAAGATGCGGTATGGCTGCAACGAAACAGTGACTCACGGGGTTTGTGTTGGGTAACTGGCTGTCTCATATTTGCGGCATTTTGCCTGACTACTCAAAATTACGCGTTTTTGCACATCATGCTATTTGGGTTGGAATAAGGGAAGTCAGCACAGCGTTAAGGCCAAATACTAGGCTCGGACTTTCTCTGATTTCAGCTAGTTTAAAATCAGATGTCCAGCATGTGTTCAGAAACACTGCTTGCCTGACTCCTTAGTGCCTTTTGTCTTAAAAATGGGAATATCCTGCCAGTTAAAGTTTGCGGGCCAGAGGACGTGAGGCTGGGGGACCGCAGAAGCCAAGAACGTGGCCCACAGCGTCCCAAGAGGTCTGCTGCTGGCCTCGTGCTGGGGACAGTCTGGATGCACTTCCAGTCTCCAGCACAGCAGCAGCTTCTCGTCTTCCCTGCTTTCTCCCTCCCGATGCTTACACTGAGCTGTAACTTGTGAAAGAAAGGTGGATTTTGTAGGGCCTGAGAGTGAGGAAAAGGTAAAGCTTAAATGGGGATTTTAGCGCTTTAGCGGAGCACCTATACTCGTAAACGCTCGATTTCCTGAGTGAGCAGCAGGTACTTTTTTCCACTCCGTTTACAAAATGAAGGACGCTGCCTGTAGCGCGTGGAATGTCATTTCAAACATGTTATTTTAAGAATGTGCTGCAAGAGCTGATTTATTAATAACCATTTGCGTTTCGCTTCCTTTAGGTCCCATACAGGGGAAAAGCCATATATTTGTGAGGACTGCGGGGCTTGCTTTGCTGATAAAGGCAAACTCACTGGCCACAAAAGGACCCACACAGGTAGGCATTAAGTACTTCCCTTCCTTCCATCCGGTTCCTCCCATCGCCTCCCTTTATGCTCCTAGAAATGGCTAGTTGGGATTTGAAGAAGGTGCACGCTTTTTATTTTGTAACTCGCAGAAGAGACTTCAAGTACCGGGAAGGAACTACTAGGGATAAAAAGACACTTAAAACCAACTTTGCAGTACAAAATTCTGCTGAAAGAATTCACTGTGTCGTCTTCTCTTTACTCAGGAGAGCGCCTTTTTAGATGCGATGTGTGCGGAAAGCATTTTGCCACCAACGAATATTTGAAATGCCATAAGCGATGCCACATGGGTGCTAAGCCCTACAAGTGCGAGGTTTGCGGGAAGACGTTTGGCCTGAGAGCCTCGCTGGCCCAGCACAGTAACGTCCACGCAGGTAACGAAACACGCTCGTTGGGGCTGGGAAAATAAACGGCTCTGGAAGCTTGGGTCTGAAGTGCTTTCTGGTTTCGATGGGGATGTTTTATTCCAGAATCACTTTTATAAGCTCCTTGAGTTAGGTGATGAGGAGAAGCAGGGCTCGTACAGATCCTGGCTCGTTAAACGGGGCACGGTATCGTCTTCTGTCAGATCAGATGACGCTTGCCCAGAAGGCTGAGGCCTGGTTTGTGCTTGCTGTGAAGGATGACGGAGCAGAGAGCGGCTGCAGTTGCTGCTGTTCCCCTTGCAAGATCAGGGAGCTGCTCTCAGGCTTTCCCTTGCAGCCGAGAAACGTTTATCGCATAAACCAGGGCCCCGAGCACGCATCTCCTACGTACCCTGCTTTATCCATACTGATCTTTTCAAAATTCTTTACCCTTTTTGTCTGCTGAAACCAAGGCCGAAAGAACCTGCCTTCTAACTATGCTTCCTGCGTTTGTTTTTAGAGACCCGGCCGTATTTCTGTGAACAGTGCGGGAAAACCTTCACCCAGCAGGGCGCTCTGCGGCGCCACCAGCGCATTCACACCGGGGAAAAGCCCTACAAGTGCAGAGCGTGCGAGAGAACCTTCACGGACATGTCCACCCTGCGCAGACACGTGTCGGTACGCTGCCCCTCGGGTGTCTTTGTGGCAGGCAGACCGCGGTGGTGATGTTTTAACTACTGAGAGAAGTTTCTTGCCTTAACGAGGGTTCACATCGGTGCTTAACTTCTGATCTTCATTAAAAAAAAAAAGTGGAAAAACAAATATTAGGGTTGGGGGACTGATGGACCTTCTACAGACAGCTTTTAAAAATATATTTCTGAAGTGTGCAGAATTTTCCTCTATCCAGCAGCACGGCAGCTCCCACTACTGGCTGTCAAACCGCTCATCTCCCAACTAGTTGTATTGTCTTCAAAAGGGAAATCTAGTGGTTATTTGAAAAGCTTATTACTGATTGAATCCTCCTCTTAAAAAAAGGAATGGTACCACGTTTTATATTACTACAGTCTCCGCGGTCTTTTAAGGCTCTTAGAGGCTGTACCGTGATGGTTTATAATGTCTTCGTGTTGCAGATGAATCTGATTTTAGGTGTTTCCAGCGTTGCGATGCACTGAAAAACGGATTGCTGAGCTTAGCTGTTTTCAGAGACCTTCAGGCCTTTGAAGTGACCGCTAAGACAGAACATAAGGGGTTTTTTTCCACTTACAAGTTTTTAAGTTAATGTTTGCCTGTATACTAAAATTCTGGCTTCTTTTGGAAGCGTTCTGTGACAGCGTAGCCAGAAAATCAGCGCAGAGCTGGCCAAACAGACTTGTTCTTGTGTTTCAGAGTTCAGCTTTTGCATTGGAGCGCAGGATCAGAGTTAACCCCGATACTACTGGATTTTGCACTGGCTTAAATCTTCAGTTATTGAATTTACTGTAAGAAAAAATCAGATGTAATTGTTGTCCCCCGTGTTTTTTTCCTAGATTCATGACCGGAATGCTCACTGGAGAAGTTTCTTAATAGATCTGACAACCAAAAAGGACCATAACTGGTCCAAAATCGAAACGTTCTCGGAAGCCTGTATGGGTGAAGACTCCGCGCCGGAAATTTGGTCAGTTGACCAAGGTAAACTTTATAAACCCGAAAGCGTTATTCTTAAAAAAGTAGAACATGTGCCATCTAGCGTTAGTAACGCGGAAGACACCGGTCGCTCCCTTTTCTACTTATAGCGTCAGTTATCACCAGAAAACTCTGCAGTTCTCGCCAGGTCGTAATAGGCCAAATGATCTCGAATGTTAATTGCAGCTGCCTCGTTAAGCTCTACGGCGTGGCGCCTCCTCCGTGCGGGCGAGCTGCAGTTACAGACGTTGCGCCCCGCGAAGGGGATCGTAATTCTTGTTACGAGTCTTTACGCTGGTTAGATGTTACATCTGTGCAGAGGTTTATTTTTTACGAAGCCTTGATTACGTCATAGAGCGTCTGTCCGTGAAAGCCTGTCCAGGTTTGTGTGTGTCCGCAGACACGGGGCTGTCGCTGTGAATTACTGCCTTTTTTTTTTTTTTTTAATAAAGATGCGCTCGTAACGTAAGTGGCCGTCCATGCCCTAACTGATTTATTTGCGTAGATCTGACTGCAGAAAGCGCGTTAATTAGGTAAGAATAAAACCGGGGCTGGTTCTCTACGTGGTGCGGGCCCGGCTGGGCCGCGTTGCCTAGCAACGCCCGTCGCACCGCCTGACGCCACTTCCTGCGCGTCACGGCCGCGCCTGCGCCGTCCCCTGGCGGCGGCCGTTGTGAGGGCGCGGGGCGGGGCCGTCGCGCGGCAGCGCTTCCGGCCGCCGCCCGCAGGCTGCGCGGTGAGGAGCGGCGCGGCCCGGCCCGCTCCGGCTGCGGGGCTGCCCGGTGAGTGCGGCGGCGGGAGGGGCCGCCTTTCCCCCTCACGGCTGCAGCCGGCCCTTTGCGGGCTGCCGTAGGCGGGGAGCGATGGGGGGCCTGGCGCCCGCCCCCCTCCCCACCCCCCCCCGGCGGCCTTGCTGCCTCCCTCAGCCGCTGGCCGTTACCCTTCCCCTCACAGCCGGGTGGCCGTTGCGGCGGGAGCTGCTCTCCGCCCTGCCCCCGCCGCGGGGAGGTAGCGGGACGTGCTCCCAGCGTTCCCGTGCGATCCGCGGCCCTTTCTGCAGGGCGGGGAGGGGGGGGCTCCCCTCAGCAGGGAGGTCGGTAGCCTCGTCGCCTGTCTGAGGTGCGGGCAGCAAGCTGGGCATCCCCTCCCTGTGACCACTTCGGGGCTGCTGCCCGCTCTGGCCGGGGAGAGATGTGCCTGCGGGCTGTAGCCCGGCCCCAGGCCCCTCCTCGGGCCGCTGTGGCGAGCAGGGGAGGCCGAGGAAGCGGCCTGCTGAGGAGGAGGAGGGTGGCTGGCCTTGTCACGTGAGCTGCGGGGAAGCGTGTGGCGATGCCCCATCCTCCTCCCACGCAGGAGTCGCCTGGCGTGGCCCGGGGTCAGCACATGTCTCGCAGTGCAGGGGCCGGCGGGTCTGCGGGGGGGGCTCTAGCCTGTCATCTAAAACTCGGGCTGGGTGTTTGCTGCCGTGCGCTCTGCTTTTATTCGTAGGTTTAATTTCCGCTTCGGCCCTGCGGACTGCGCCGGTTGCGGGGCCGTTATTATAGCTTCCATAGTTGGAGCAACGCTCAATGCGGCGGGTTGGTGCGCAGCAGTAACGTCTCTTATTAGTCTGCATGGAATTGTGGTGCAGAAGAACAGACAGGCTTGCGGGTGCACAAGCGCTTGTGTTACATCTGGCTGGCTCTTTTTGTCTCTTTTCAGCTAGTTTTGCCTCTGGAGGGGGACGCATTCACGGTGTATGATGGCTGACTGTATGCAAGAGTTGCTTTTAGTTGAATCTCAGTTCTACAGCCTAGCGAGCAGGCTCGGGTTGCAGATTGTCAGGCCTTGTCTTTATTTTTAAGCTGAATATATCATACTTCTGTTGAAGATGTTCTGCCAGCCCCGTGCCCAGCAGCTCAGTAGACTTGTCACAGGAGCGGCAATGAAAAGCCGTCGCAGCACGACGCGTCTTGCTGTACGTGTTGGATTACCGCTTCTCCTCTGAACAAATTCCAAACCAGCGGAAGGCTAGCGATGAGAGCGGGTGACATGTTCTCATAGCAGCTTTTGATTCTGCAGATACTGTGGTGGGAAGGATGGGAGGTTTCTGCTTTGCAGCCTTAAGAGAAAAGGAATTGGCATAACGTGCCTGTGGTCATCTCCTGAAATGAGCAGCTCGCCCAGTACGGTTACGAACTCGGTCACCCCCTTGGGAGAAGTTTGTGGTTCGGGTTCTTGTTTCCTGCTGGGGATCGCTGTTGTCTACGTGTGAGCACAGCTTTCACCCGCTGCTCAAATGGAAAATAGATGTGTATATAGTTGTGAAATGACGTGATGAGTAGTTTGAAAATAATTGTATTGGGGGAAAAAAGTTGAGTTTTATGTCATTGATTATTTCAGATAAAGCATTCGATGAGTCTTTGCTTAATTCACCCTCAAACAGGTGGAGTGCCAGCGTGTCGTGTCAGCCTCTCAGTCGGGAGTCAAATCATTCTCATTCGTATAAAATTTCTGTCAAAACTGAAGTGTAGCATTGGGGTTTGCTTATAAAAGTGGACTGTGTTTTGAGGTGCTTGTTGAGCTCTGAGCTGGCACAGGTGATTCTTTGTCCCCTTCCTGGGTCTTTTGGGTTAGGTGTAGTAGGCGTAACTCGGTAACGGGGATTTTTAGGTATTTGTTAGAATAACGTTAATGGATCTATTTAAATCTTGATACTAAAAGTCTATTGAGCTAAAGGTTCAAAGGTCAGGAAGTAGGAAGGCCTTGGTTCCGAGGATAACCTTTTTCGGTAGAATCTAAGGTAGAGGTTTGGGTGCCTGGGGTGGATTGTGTTCCCTGTTCTGCCACTTGCTTGTTGCGTGAGGTTGGGGAAATGATTCGACTTCCCTCGCGTCCTGCCTGCCTTATTTGTAAACTCCGTAGGGCAGGGGCTCCCCGTTGCTTTTTACCTTGTGCGCTATCAAGTCTGCGAAGCGTTTGTTTTGTGTGGCTACTCCACGAAGCTGTGTATTTTATAGCTCTCCATTTTATGGTTTCTTAAAATATTTTTATCAAAACTGTTTTGACGGAAATCTGTATTGGAATGCGAGTCTGACTTTTGTTGAAATGAGCACGGACTAAAATTTGAGTTTATAACTCAGGGAGCGGTAGGGGAAGAGTATCTCTCTCTGATACTATGGACGTTATTCTCGTGTCACTTTCATGCTTAATATGGCTTCCTTACTGTTGTATTAATATAAACTTTGTTCCGTGTGTACACTAATTTTTAAATTTATCTTTCTGAGCAAGATTTCTAGTGTCCCCTTTATAAAAAGCTACAGGTCTACTGTACCTGAATGTGTACAGAGAATAGAAACCTTAGTTAACTTTTAGGAAGCGGAAAGAAATTCTTGAGGTTCAAAATGCATGTGTATGTAGTTGCTAGGAACACAGTGAAACTCAATAGATTGCGGGGGGGGCATCTTCGAAATTCACAGAAATAATGTTGGTTCTGGGATCAAACATTTTTTTAAAAAAATCTCACTTCTTTTGAGAACTTTGGAGCAGCTTAAAACATTGTTTGGAAATACGACATAACCCAAACGGTAGTGGAAACTGTGAAGCCCTTGTAAGGCTGGACATGGACATTCAAAATCTGGAGGCTGTAAGTCCATTTTGAGTGATGAATTTTTTTTAAAAAAAGAAAACCCTTTGGGGTAGTTTTATGGTTTCTTAGGTTTACAATTTGAGAATGTAATGACGCAGTCTCCTCTGCTTTGGCTGGTTAAGCGTTCGGAATTTTATCCAGGTCTTGTTTGAAAGTCTTATCTGGAAAGCTTGTTTAAGGAAGTATTTATTTAGGATTGCAGTTAACTTTCACTTAATCTTACCTTTCTTTTACTGCCTGATTAGGAGAGAGAATAATTTCTTAATTCCACATGCCTTAATGAGAACGTTTCCTTTGATCTTCCTCTGTTTGCTTTGTCCCTATTACGGGTTCTAATAGTCTCTAGTGTTTCGGGTAAAATTACAGTTGAGATTTAAACTCAAATTAACTTCAGAGAAATCTCTGTGTGTGACCAGCGGCGTGGTTTTAGATATGACCGCTTAGGGTGACACTTTCTGAAATCTGCGCTTCTAGTCAGGCTTTTCACAATGCTCTTTTGAAAGTCCGGTGGCTTAAGCTCAAGCACCTGAAGTGCTTAAATCTGAAGTGAAGCACTCTCGAAAGTCTGGACGTGACTTTTGGCCGCCGAAACCTTTGAGTTTTGTTAGCTTCCGTGCAAATAGCTAACGTGCGATCTTGTTAACAGCTTTTTGCAGAGAGAAGAAAGATGGAAAGTAATGCAGTTCTACTGGAATCCAAGTCCTCTCCTATCAACCTGCTGAATGAAATGCATCAGCTGCGTCTCCTGGGCCACCTCTGCGACGTGACTGTCAGCGTGGAGTATCAAGGTGTCCGGGCGGAGTTTGTTGCTCACAAGGCTGTATTGGCAGCAACAAGCAAATTTTTCAAGGAGGTGTTCCTGAACGAGAAGGGCATGGATGGCCCAAGGACCAACGTGTTCTTGAACGAGGTCCAGGTCGCTGATTTTGCTTCATTTCTTGAGTTCGTTTACACTGCTAAGGTAGAAGTGGAAGAAGACAGAGTGCAGCGTATGCTAGAAATAGCCGAAAAGCTGAAGTGCTTGGACCTCTCGGAAACCTGCTTTCAACTAAAGAAGCAGATGCTTGAATCGGTGCTGTTGGAGTTGCAAAACTTCTCTGAATCGCAGAACTCCGAGGAAGAGAGCGCTACCCAGCCCAGCGCTTTGCTCGAGTCCAAAGCAGCTGCTGTGGCAGAAGCTGACCAGGCAGCCTGTCCTCTGGATCCTCCAGATTCCCCAGCAGACAGGCCCAGCAACGGGATGTCTCCTGAGATGCCGGCTACCAAATCAAAAGAGAAAATGGACAAAAAGAAGGAAACGATGAAGCCTCCTTATGCCAAAATCAGAAGGGCAAGCGGGAGACTGGCTGGGAGGAAAGTATTTGTGGAAATCCCGAAGAAGAAATACACAAGGCGGCTGAGAGAGCAGCAGAAGAGTGCAGAGGCTGCTGTCGAAGATGACAAATACCCTCAAGACCAGGATATGTGCGATACGGAGAGAGAGGAGGAGCAAGCGGAGAACAACATCAAACCTGAAAGCGAAGAATGCGATGGCAACTTTGAATCAGAGGAAAACCTGAAAAAATCCGAAGAGGATAAAAAGAAACGGGGCAGTAACTTCAAGTGCAGCACGTGCGAGAAGGAATTCCTGTACGAGAAAAGTTTTCTCAAGCACATAAAGCACAGCCACGGCATTGCGGCCGAAATCATTTATCGGTGTGAAACCTGCAGCCAGACCTTTGCCAACCGGTGCAACCTAAAAAGCCATCAGCGCCATGTCCACAGCAGCGAGCGCCACTTCCCTTGTGAGCTCTGCGGTAAGAAGTTCAAGAGGAAGAAGGACGTCAAGAGGCACATTCTCCAGGTTCATGAGGGTGGTGGGGAGCGTCATCAGTGCCAGCAGTGTGGAAAGGGGTTGAGCTCCAAAACTGCCTTGAGGCTCCATGAAAGGACGCATACAGGCGACAAGCCTTATGGGTGCACAGAGTGTGAGGCTAAATTTTCTCAGCCTTCTGCACTTAAAACACACATGAGGTATGAACAGACTTAACTGGCCTTGTTAGATTCTGGGGGGAGAAGCAGAATCCCCTGGAACACACCTTGAGCCTTCAAGTGAAGTGGGGATGTAAAACGTGACTGACTGGAAAGCCGTATTTCCTTTTTTTCGTAGCTTTTTTTTTTTTTTTTTCCCCTCCTGCTTTTCAGGTTAAGGGAGTTGCTGTAATTTTCTTTAAGCCGAAGTAGAGGTGCGTGGGCCGAGGCCTGCTGCTGCTGAAGCGCACGGTTAACTTTGCTCATGGGAGTAGGCCTATTAAGAGTCAATGGGATGTTTCCCATGAGAAAAGCAACCCCCGTGCCAAATGATTTGTAGGATTAGGCCTATAATTATTTCAGCTAATTTGATGCCTTTTTATGTTCAATAGAATAACGTTATGCAGTAAGTATGAAAATATTCTAAAAGGATTTGGCCACGTATTAAATTGAAGAACACCAGATTTGGGTGCTAAGCATAGAAAACAACCGATACGTGACTAGAAACGCCATTGGGAGGTGAGCGAAGCACCAAAGACATCCACGCGGAGCTGATGAAATCAGTTGTAGCGCTTGTGTTGCAGTGAGGCTCAAAGGTGGAGGTGCAAACGCGCACGGTCTTGGAAGCTCATGGCAGAGACGTTTTTATCGAGGCAAAACTTCTAGCTGTTGAGGGGAGGGCTCTAGCCTGCTGCTGTCAGTCTGCCGAAGCGGCCCTCTGCAGCCCAGGTTTGGGTTAGAGCCAGGGAGTAAGTGTGGAGAGGGCGGTATAGAAGAAATGTCCCACAGCGCTGCTGCTCTGACCCAAAAAGAGAGTGCGGTAGTGCCGGCGTATTCCTGGGGGCATTTCCTGCGAGGTGGAAGGGTTCGTTAACCGCTGCTTTGTCTCACTGCCCCTTTTGAAGCCGGTGGGTTTACTCCCAGCGGTGGAAAGCGCATCCAGAAGCACAGCTTTTGCTAGAGAACCGCTAGGATGTTATTGCTGATGCAGCTGTACGGCATCTCTCTCTCCTCATCTGTCCTTTCCTAACCGCAAGCAACTGCTTTCTGCTGCTTAAAAAGTCAGGTTTTTGGCATAAGTGGAGTTTCTCATCCGTTGCGTACCGTGACTGTTCAGTGAGCTTGTTGAATGCTGGAAAGTCAGTGCTGTCCTACCTTGTGTGTCGTGACAGTCTGCGGGGAGAATTTCTCATCCTTTTGTGTCTATTTTTACATCTGTTGATGTATTGCCGTGAAAACTGGCCTCTGTTGGCCGTGTTCCTGCAGCCCTGTTCGAAAGAGGCCCGGAGCATGCGCGGGCTCAAAATTTAAGCTCGAGGAAACTGGAACAGTGGTACAGGCAACAATTCCGTAAACCGCCCTTCATGTACACGCAGCCTTCCCCAGGAGCTCACACTGCAGGCTTGGGGTGACGGCAAGAAAAATGACTGTGTAAAAGCAGCATCTTTTTATTCCGCTCCTTGGGTGCCGCTTGTTCCGGAGTGGCCGGTCACTCTCTGCTTGATGGCCCTGCAAGAGCAGCGTGCCAGGGAACACACCGCTCGTGTTCCGCATGGAATGTTTTACTGATAGTGTCAGCAATATAAAGATACCTGCTTTATTTCAGATCCCAAGACGGTGACATTTTTCTTTCAGTCTGTCTATCTGGATACAAGTTTTCTGAATTTTACTCGATTTTTACCTTTACAATTTTGGTTTTACCCTAAAGAAATTTCTGGATGTGGGCCTGGATCGTGCAGCGCGTGCGTGATTGGGCACTAAAAGCAGCACTGCGGAAACCACAATGCAGAATCTGGCCCGGCTGAAGGGGTTTTTAAAAGCCGCTAAAGCCTTGCGCAGGCACGCGGTCGCTCTTCAGAGAGCAGCCGCAAAGCAAAGCCGACTTGTGTGGTGCTGCAGAGGAGAGAGAGATACACCTCGGTGCTTTAACGTTGCTTTCTCATTTCAGAATCCATACTGGTGAAAAACCTTTTGTCTGTGATGAATGTGGTGCCAGGTTCACTCAGAATCACATGCTTATATATCACAAACGATGTCACACAGGTAAGGCTTTCTTTTGCAAGGGACTGCGTATAGGAGGAGGCCTGCTGTGAAACCAGGAGATCTTATTTGCATTCAGAAAATGCTCTTTTGTTGGTGTGCTTTATATAAAATGGATTTTCTCATCCCTAGACGTAATTTTCCTGAGAAGGGTTCCTACGGGTGGATGGGCAGGCAGTGGAAAGCGTAGAAGGAGGGAGTTGATTAAAGAAAAAGGGAGTTCCCATCTGGCCGGGATCCGAACTGGGAACACTTAGCCCAAGGAATATAAAACGTCTGTCTTGGCTTATCCTGACCGGCAAAGCAATCTTTTTAAAAGCACGTGCCGTTCTCCCGGGTATCCGTCGTAGGCCAAGCTGGTGTTTTGAATGGACCCTTCATACCACCCACGAGGTGTCTGTGGTACTTTTGCGTCTCTTAATTGCCCTGTCGTAAAACGCCTTCCGCCGGTCACTTGTAACTACACGTGGGTGGCAGAAAACATTAAATTACAATGAAATATAATTCCAAGAACGCTTTTTGAGAAGCACATAGCTAAACTTGGCTGCTTGCAGGCAGAGGCCTTTCAGCAGAGGCGTGCAGCACTGTGTTTATGATGAGAGTAAGCAAGAATACTCCAAAGAGGGGGAGAAGACTGCTAGCTGCAGGTCTCCCCGGGCTTTTCGTGGACTTTTAGCGTACCGTTGGGTAGGGGTGGTTGGCCTCGCACTGGGAGGGCTGGGGGCAGGTTTCTCGCAGGAATCGCTGCTGTCGCTGCGGCCCGTTCGGATCCCTTTGCGAGGCTGGCGTGCGCTTCAGGTGTATCTAACGGCGTTCGGTTTTTGCATGTGGTCTTCTAACAGTGTTGTCGAACGCTCTGTTGGCTTAATTCTCCTCCTCGCCCTTGCTGCAGGGGAAAGGCCTTTCATGTGTGAGACCTGCGGGAAGAGCTTTGCCTCTAAGGAGTACTTGAAACACCATAACAGAATCCATACTGGATCCAAACCGTTCAAATGTGAAGTCTGCTTCAGAACGTTTGCACAGAGGAACTCGCTTTACCAGCACATCAAAGTTCACACAGGTAGGAGCTGCTCTTTTTTGTTTGAAACAAACAGCCACGATTTAAAGACGGAGACCTCACAGGTGCCTAATTCAGACAGGGGATTTCTCAACTAGGATTTCCCATGACTTTAATTCCTTCCCTGCGTGCGCGTTTTGATTCTTGCTGCGGCGTGTTCTTTCATCCGCTTCCCTTCTCCTAGTGCTCCCGGTGCTGCTTACTGAGCTACAGCCACTCTGAAATACTTGGGAGAGCAGCGCAGGTATTGTTGTTAATGCTGCTGCGTTATTAACGGGAGGATTGCTAGTGATGGAAGAACCGTGTCCGTTTTAGCTCTGAGCAGAGCACTGCAGAGAGCTGGTCTCGTTATCGCCCGCCTTTCACGTTTGCGTTCTCTCCTGCTTGGATTTGCTCTTCAGCGTCTCTTTTATTCCCACCTGCTCCTCTGGTTTTTTGAGCAGAAGGCGGTGCCCATAGGTACAATAACGCTGCCGTTCCAACGGTGCCGTGGGCATCGCCTAGGCTTTGTGTCAGCGCGGAAGGACAGGAGAACAGTCGCTTCCGCTCTTCGCAACCTCAGCATTTCTCTCCATTTTCCATTCTCTTGCCCTGCCTCTTCAGAGGGACAGCGCTCTGGTTTCTTCCCGGCGCTACCTCCGAGCGTCATCCCCCCCGTCGAATCTTACCCGTGCTTTCTCTCTTTGGGTTTCTTACCCGCTCTCTCAACATCCACGTTACTCAGCAATACGGCAGGCTGCAAATACTCACGTTGCTTTCACCGTGTAATAAATACCACGCTTCCTTCTCCAGCGCCGCCCTCTAGGAAGTGTCCTTGCCAATATTCTCTGTTCACAGAACTCGTGCTTGGCTGCCGTGCCTCGCTCGCTCTTTACTTCTTGCATCTTAGTGTCTAGTGTGGCGTTACTGTTGGGGGGAGCAGGGGGCATCGGCATGGCGGCGCTGATGGTAGCGGTTTTTTCCTGGCATCTCTTTTTCCGTGACACCACTTGCATCTGTTAGAAAGGTTTTCGATATCCCTCTTTCTGCCTTAGCCAAGGAGGGAGTAACCAGGAGACTCTAACCCTCTGGTCCTTTCAAAAAACGCTTAATACGGTGACTGTAGCAGGACAGTTTGTGATGTATTTGGAGGTAAGCTAGTGGTTTTGAGCAGCTCTGGTGTTCGTGCTCACAGAACGTACCTTGTAAATAGGAAAACTCGTACCTTGTAAATAGGAAAACTCGTATTCTGGGGCAGGGCTTTAGTTGCTAATGGAAAATACGTGTGAAAAAGGTGGAGGCTTCAGTGGTTGCACGGGTTTCTGCGGGCTGTGGGTCTAGCCCTTACCCTGTAAGTGTCTGCTTACTTCACGTGTGTCAAAATTCACCGAACTGTGAGAATTCTGAAAACATCTCGGGTTTTTTCCGAAGACGCTTGTGCGTGCCTCACCGTTTCATGAAGCGCGGGGGTGACGTGAGGCTCCGCAGCGAGCAGCACTCGCCGTGCAGCTCCGTCCCCGCTTTAACGCTGTGCTCCGCTTTCAGGGGAGCGACCCTACTGCTGCGACCAGTGCGGCAAGCAGTTCACGCAGCTGAACGCGCTGCAGCGTCACCATCGAATTCACACCGGGGAGAAGCCGTTCATGTGCAACGCCTGCGGGCGAACATTCACGGACAAGTCCACCCTCCGACGGCACACTTCGGTGAGAACCTGTCAGCCTTCTCAGGCCCGGAGGGGACTTGTGGCCGCTTGCTGTTGGGTTTAGCACGTCGCCCTCTCTCTGACGGGGCGTTACAGTGCTCAGATGGTTTGTGTTCGGGCCCGAGGCCGCAGTGAAGCCGTTCTTAATCGGCGTAGCCCGTAGAGGTGACGCCTGAGGGCTGTTCAGTCACAGATCTGTTCTGTGACCTCGGAGCGTGCTCCCCGTGCGACTGGCAAGCGACAGAATTCACTTCCCGGGCCAGGCTCTCTGCGGGACCAGTTGGGTGCTTTATGAAAACGGGAAACTCACCGGGGACCCAGATTAGTGCCTGGATGGATAGTGCCCTCGTTTGGGGATACTTACGTGGGATGAAAATAGAGACCTTTCCTACCAGCATCAAGCATGAGCTGGATCCAGGCTTTTGCCTCCCCTGACAGTCATCACGTGCTCAACCTTCTGTTTTTTGTTTTTTGTTTTTTTTCAGATACACGATAAAAACACCCCCTGGAAGTCCTTCCTTGTCATCGTTGAAGGAGCATCTAAGAATGATGAAGGTCACAAAACAGAGCTTCCCGACGAAGAATATGACGTGTCACCTAAAATACCAGAGAAGCTGCTGTCTTTCCCTGAAAACGGCCACTATCAAAACTTGACGGCCGTCCCGGGGAGCGTGACTGCGCTGCACGACAACGGCTCTGCCGCGGGAACAGACTGTAAGTCGGATGGGACTCCGGGACCGCAGGAAGCCCTTATAGCTACCACTTTGAGTGAGCTGACGGTGCTGCATACGCAGACAGACTCTTTTCAGCCGCAGCTTCACGCTCTGGTGAATATGGAGTAATTTGGCATTTACAAATCCAGTTTAAGCTGCGCCCTTTGTACAGTCCTTTGACTTTGCCAATAACCTACTGAGGGAACTGGGGGAAGCTAGGACAAGGAAGCAGGGCTAGACGTGAAAGACAGGCACTGGATTTTCCAGAATTTCCCCCCAAAAAACGTCATTCCCCACCTCCAATGTGTACCGCTCCATCTCCTGAAGGCAGGGCAGAGTGACGCCGCACCAGGGTGGTGGGAGAGGAGGCACAAGTCCCGGTCGGTTTATTTATTCCCGACGAATAAAAGGGTGTAGCTCGGCCCGTGTGCTCTAGCCGGCCTGCAGTGGAAGCGCGTGCCTACGTTCAGATGGGTCACGAAGAAGGTGGGAGTTTGATTTCCAGCTGATGGGGTGACACCCGTACCATCGAGAGGAACGGTGTTGCGTTTCTCAGCCTGGTAGCTTAGTGAAATTACCTGCCTTTTCCCGAGTGGAAATTCAGACAGAAAACAAGTTTTACTAAATTGCTTTTCAGGAAGTGTTGGTTTCTCTCTGCTTTTGCCAAAGATCCGAGCAGTGAGCCAGCTCGCTCCTTGGGAACAGGAGCGGGAGCAAGCTTCGGAAAGATCCGGAGTTTCATTCCGGGAGTTTTGATTCTCTAGTAGCGAAAGGGGCAGGCGGGAGCCAAGTGCTGTGTCTGTACAGGTGGTGGTATTATTTTTCTCCTGGCCCAGACAGGCCGGCAAGGCTCTTTCCCCCACCGTCACCGAGCCATCGCTGTTGCTCAGCGCCGCAGACCTACTTTTAAGTAATACTCGGGTGGGAGAAGTTAATTACTGGTTTGCTGTCGAGTTGCTACAGGTAATCCCACCAGTAGCGCAAGAGTCTCCGGGGGTAAATTCAGTTACAAAGGGGAGGCAGGCAGGGTTCGAGCGACTAATGGCATGAAGAGGTGCAAAGAAGTGAAAGATGTCCCTAAATCCAAGGGATTTAGGCCTTGATCTCCCAGATTGCGAATGCTGGTGGAAGGAGAAGGGCAGTTTTAGGCTGGTGCCTGTTGAACCGTCCCCAGGGGGGCGTTAAGAGGCAGGCCTTAAAAACATAGGTGATAAATAAACTTACAGGTCAAGGGCTTTTCCCGATTAGCGTCTGCTGCTAAATTTCGGTAGAATAACCCTGGCACCGTGCCTTTTCTGTTTGTTTGTTTGAAATCAGGAAGTGTGACAAAGCGAGCAGAGGGACTACGCGTCCCCAGTACGACTTCGGTTCGGCCCCCGCCGGGTTTGGGTCCCAGCGCTTCCGTCCGGGCATTTCCTGCTGCAACAGACGGATCCTCCCTTCCTACCTCCTCCCCTTCTTCCCCCATTCACATCCCGCAGCTGGGAAAGCTGTTGCACGGGGAAACCCGAGAGGGTTTCTGCCCAGGGTAAGCGTTTCCTGCAGCTCGAAGCTGAACGGGAAGGAGAAGGTTCCTTTGGTTGAGCTCCCTGGAGCACTTGGGAGGGCGTGGGGTATTTTCCCTGTGCAGGGAAGGAAACTGGGACAGAGCTGGCACTGCGGGGGATGACGCTCGGGTTCGGGAGCAGCTGCGAATCGACAGCAGCTTGCTGGTATTGGTTAGCGCTCCGGACTCGGGAACGGCTTCCCAGCGCCGCCACGTAAAAGTCTGGAGCTTTTCTAATTCTTCCCCCTCTTTTGCTTTTCCGTTTGTCTTTATTTTGGTATTAAGGTGGTATTTCCACAGAAACTTTCTCAGCTGAAGCTGTGAGAAACGCTTTCTGAAAGCTTGCGTTAGCGGAAAGGTAAGCACAATCAGGCCTTGCGAGGGCCCGTCCCGAGGCCTAGGGGTTGGCAAAGCAATAACCGTACCCAAACTGTGGCACAGAGCTATTTTTGAACCTTCAAGGGATGTCTGATGCGTTACCGTGGAATCGTAACTTAATCTATAGAAAGGGAATTTTTTTAAAAGAGAACATTTCCAAGAGGTTATATTTGAAATATTTATTCAAGCACGATGTTCCTGTTGAGGCTCGGTATTCCCAATGACCGGTGTAAAGAGTTTGTAGATATATTTAAAGTCTGAGCATTAGTACCTGTAGCCAGGGAAGGTTTTGTACTCCGGGACTGTACGGAAGCGAGTTACTCCTATGAACTGTTCTTATTAAAATACTGAAATCTTACAACTGACCCTTCCACTGACTCGACGACCGTATCGTGCTTCTGCACAGACGCCGTGAACGCGCCGAGCCCGGGGTAAGTCCTGACTCGGCTCTGCCGCAGGCCTGAAGCTGTTGGGCCTCGCTCCTCTTCCTGCCGGAGCGCGACAGCCCGGGCTGGCCCTTGCCTCTCATCGCGCCCCACGGCTTCGCGTCAGCCTTCTGCGTTTTCCAGGACAGAACACGCATCACTCCTTCCGTTTGTGATTTTCACTTTATTAATGTACAGATTCACACAAAACATCATATTCTCGCTAAGGCCGTTTCGTTAATAAGTTTTCATGGTACAGAGTTGTGTGCTGGGGGGGGGAAACACAGCAGAGTGGCAGGTTGCCGTTTAAAAACTGTCACAGTTACCACTGACACACCGGAGGACATGCTGTAGCCTACTTACACGGAACTAACGTTTGTGTGTTAATGCTATTACTCCAGAGCGCAGCAACAGACCCCCCCAACCCCACGGGTACCGTCTTCTGGTCCGCCGGCTCCGCACGCGTCTTGGCGCAACACTGACGACTGGGAAAGCGAACGGAAAAAGGCGTAAAACGCTCGCCTCGGTTCTGCGCGGCGCTAGGAAAAGTAAACCCCGGGGCTCCAGCGGTGCCGGACACAAGGCAAACGCTCGATACCGTGGGTCGCTGCTCGCTAAGGAAACAGGTAAATTAAACAAAAATGGTTCCAGCCCCGTCCTCTCAGCACAGGGCGGCGGCAGCAGCTGCATCTCTGGGCCCTCCTGTCCGAAATGAGAGCAAAGCTCCTACCGCGCCAGCCGCGCCCGAAGCCCGGCCTTTTCTCTGCCCACGCGAAGGACGCGGGTGCGGGAACGGACGCCCTCGGGAAGCGTCAGGGGGGCCTCGCAGACGCGAACCGAACTGCAGGCATTTCTCAGCCACGTTTGTGGGAAGGACGGACGGGACACAGTGGCCGAAGTTCCGGTGGCGGGTTTGTTGCGGACAGAGGTTGATCGCGAGCCTTAGCTTGAGGCTACGGAGCCCTCAAACCACATCTGAGGTGCTTGGAAGAACGAGCATCGTCCACCCGGGCTTTTTTAACGCGCTCGCCTTGCACGTGACAACGCACAGAACAGCCTCTGCAGAGTAAGCTGCCAGCGAGGTCAGTCAGGAAAACAAACAAACAAACAATTAATAACTTGGCAGGTACCAGGAGCGGGGTTTGGGTTTCTTTTCCATAAAGTTGTATTTTATCCCTGCCACTGACTTAACAGAACTAAACCCCTCAGCGCAATAAGCCAAACCGCGTTCTACTCAAATCCGTGTCTAGATTAGAAACGGCCCCCAGAGAAGCGCGGAAGGCAGCGCTTCGGCTGCCAGAACACGAGCAGAGACAATCGCTTCATGCAGAGAAGCGAGGGGCAGAGCCCGAAGCGGGGGGCTGCTCGGCTGTTCCTGCTCCGGCCGCGGGAGAGGGCCCGCTTCAGCAGCAAACAAAGCAGTTTTAGTTAGTTAGTTAATTACTTTGTCGTTCTTTACATGTCAGTAGCGCAGCTGAAAATCTCTTCGTTGCAGAGAAATACTGAGCGACAGCTCCCGCTGATGACTTGCACAGGCTCCCAAGTCCTTAATACACACGCGTGAAAGAATAGGTAGCTTAATCATCCCTCGTTAAACAAAGAGCCTTGGCTGCCGACATTTTAAAACACGTTTCCGCAATTACCCCAGGAATTGTGAAACTTGTCTACGCCTTTTCAAAGCCTTTCAATTCATCTGTCACAACTCAACCCGGGTTTCTGCCTCACAGCAAGTCTCAGTCACCGCCGTCGCGAGAGCGAGGCGGCTTTGCCGGGGACTAACGGATACCGCCCGGCGCGCGCCGGGAGGTCACGGAAATGAGAAGTTAGAAAAATAGATTATTACTCGGGTCGGGTCATCTGCGGGGAGGAGGGACGGGCTGCACCGCAAAATAAAGTTAAGTGGAAAAATAGATCCAAGAAAATAGAGAAGAACCTTACGCTTTCTATTTAGGTCTGAAATACAAAAGACACGGTTCACTAGTTCTACTCGCGGCGACCGTTGGGAGGGCTGACCCCGGTGCAAGCAGTCCCGTCCCCCAGCCCGCGACGCTTTCCGCGCTCCGTCGCGACGCTCTCTGCGCTCGCACGTGCACACAGGTATCCGTATCGGATGCACACGCACGCGTGCGTACTGCGTGTGGGAGTCACAAAGCCTTTCGCTAGCACCATTAAAAAAGCTCAACCGTTTCAGTAAACCCCAGCGGGTCCGAGCGTACCTGACAGAGGTCCGTTTGGGGACAGAAAACACCACCGCAGCGAGAGCTGGGGAGCAAGTCTGGTACTGCACCGGCGCGGACAGAGTCTTTACATGCTGGAATCGGCGGTACCGAGCCTTAGGACAGAAGAGCGGGAAGAGCGAGCAGCTGCAAGCGCGGACCGGGGGGTTCACAGCTAACAAAACCACGCAAGGATTCCTGCCAGGCGCGCTGCTTCCGCCGCGGGAAGACCCGCCGGTGCTACCCAGGGCGCCGCTTCTCACCTACCCACGCCGTCACGACAAAGAGCAGGGCACTAAAGAAACACACAGGTCGGGGGGCGTGTAAGCAACAAAATAAAGCTAGGTATTTTATCATGTATCCCGGGGCGGTCCTCGGCTGTAACGCGGGAACGGGTTCCTTGGGCTGCACGCCACGATTCACTTCAGGTCTCCGTCCCCTTCGCCTTGGATGGACTTTTTGATGCGAAGCAACATGGTTGTAAGCCACTGATCCAGCCGCGATATCGAATCGAATTCTTTAACCTATTGGGAAGAAAAAAAAACCAAACCACGGGTTAAACTAAGATATTAGAAAGCAGAGGAGGGTGCTGCAAAAGCAGTACTCTGCAAAACTTCTCTTCCCAGAGGAAAATAAAATAAAATAAAAAGATCTCTCTCAAAAAACGCAGAGAGGAGCTGGAGCAAAGCCGGGCAGGATCGTCACTTAACTCGCAGTGCTAAACTAGTCACTTTTTAAAGTAGCGAGTTTGGGGCTTGCGGGAAGGGGCTCTGCTAACGTCCCCCTCTCCTGCGGGCTGGCGAAGCGCCCCGTGTTCTGCCCCGCCGGGCTCGGTCGCGGCACGCGGAGCTCGGGCAACCCGTTACCCAACGTCTAACAGCACACACCCCCCCAAAACAAGATAAAGAAGGAAGCGGCAGCCGTCCCGAGCGCACCTTAGCGAGTTCCCGAGTACTTACTGCCTCGGTGTACGCCTCGCAGTTCTGCTCCTCGTGGGCTTCCAGCAGTTTCTAGGAAAACACCGTGAAAAATTAGAAAACGCTCCGTTACGGGGTGTTCCCGCGGGGCCGGTGCGCGGGGGTCTCGTCCCCAGGGGAGCAGGGACCTCTGCGCCCGACAGCGGCACCTTCCCGCCCTATTGCAGCCACCCGCCACGAACACAAAAATAGGTTGGCTGGGGTTTTTCAGTCAGCGAGAATCAGCATCTTTCTTTCTGCTGCAGCTGAGCTCTGGCGTAAACCCGATGCAAAGCGAGTCTGACGTCCTCCAAAACGTTCGGATAAAGGACCAAAGCCCCGGGAAGGTGAAAAGGCACGATGTAAAGGGCGGCGCGCGTTTTCGGGCGCGGCTATTATTTAAAACGGCTTTACTCACTTTCAATAGCTTGCACTCCCGTGAATCTGTGAACGCGGGGAACATTTCTTCGTATTTCTCGAGCGCAAGCTGAAAGAGAGAAGAGGGGTAACGCCCGCGCTCCTTTCACGCCGCGCTGCTTGCCCTTTAGTTCAGGCTTTGCCTTCCAGTCCCGAAACCGCACCGCAAGGATTCACAGCGAACCCAATTCGACGCGACGGCGCTTCAAGCTGCAGTCGGCGCAAGAGCCGCGCGAGTCCCCGCGCAGGCAGGCACGCGTCTCGGCCGGCAGAGCTTAAGATGGATGCGGAAAGTTTGGGATAACGGCTCCGAGCCCACTGACCTTCGCGTTCAGCTCGTCCACGATGAAGTGGCAGAGAGCGGCTTTGAAGAAATACTCTTTCGCACTGTACTTGAGCAACGGATTATCCATCGTGTTTGTTCCGACCTGGGCGCAAAAAGATATCGTTAGAGTGGGGAAAGAAAACCGCGTCACCGAGAAGTGAATTAAAAACAGGACAGCCGATTAAAATAAATCACACGCAGCACCACACCACACGGCTGTCTGCGAGTAAAAGACGGCCGCAAAAATGCCAGCGGCTGCGCAAATGCTGTTGGAAACCAGACAGATTTTTAACTAATCCCAAACGAAGCCGGAGACTCGCAGGCAGCTGCGGGAGCGCACCCGCGCAGCCCGTCCTCCAGGGAGCCGCTGCGCCAGGTCGCGGGTTCCGGCACTGCAGGTCTTCCCAGGTAAACGCCCGCCACAAAGGCAATCGCGTTTACAGATCGGGGGGGAATTTTCTGCCAAACGCATTTGTCAATACGATCGAAAGCGTGATTATCGATTTCCTTCCCCCAGCCTTTCTCTAGAAACAACAGAATTCAGGGGAAAAAAATGCCTTTGGTAAATTCAAGCAACTCTCACAAGCGAAGGAGCAAACCGTGTCTCGTAAAGGCACAATCAGCCCCGGAATCGGTAAGATGAGGAGCTTCTAGGCCACGGGGATTTTGTGAGACCCACACGCTGACCCACTTTTCATTTTCAAGACGTTTTTGCCCCGCCGGGCCAAGCGCGCGTCCTCACCTGCTCGTAGATTTCTATCGCCTTCTGGTACTGCTCCAGCTGCGCGGCGTAGGCGGCCACCTTCAGCAGACACTTGTTGGCTGAGCTACAATCAATAGCGTCGCAGTAAGTAAGTGTGTCCCGGGGAAAACCCAATCCGTGCCTGGCACCTCCGAGCGCTACCTGTGCTACGCAGCGTATGTAAAAGCGGGACCCAAAAGCTGCAAATTAGGGGAAATTTCTTAAGAGCCAAAATGAAAACAGGCGGGAAGAGCTTCAGCTCAGCATGGACCTGGTATCGGACACCGTTCGATCCCTCCCTGCGAGCGCGTGGGCCGCCTATGACACATCCCCGGCGCCAGCCCCTCCCTGGCGCGACTCTTTTTTACAAACACCACTTGCCTGTTGGACTCTTCTCCTTTGTAGTAGTCCGCGGCCTGCTCGTAGTGTGCGATCGCCTGGGGACAGAAACATCGCGCCTGAACGAGCGCCACAATTCTCGGTGGGACCGGCGCGCGGCGACCACGCTCGCGGAAGCTTTTCCGTTGCGCGCGCGAAGGGAGCAGCGGCGCGGCGTTCCCGGTGGGGCGAGGCACCGCGCGGCTGCCCTCGGAAATTCGACCGTGAGCTTGGGAAGAATCCCGAACTCGGGTGCAGGTTTAACGCAGGTGACGCCGCTCTTGAGTTCGTGACTGCGAAGGGTTACAATCGCGGTGCGACGAGGCTTTGCCAGGCTCGCCACGATACAATAAACCGCCGAGGAGAACAGCCCTGATGCGGCAGGGCTCGATTTACACGGGGCGGCAGGTGGAGAGGCAACCCTGAGGTCATGATAGAGATAGATGGGATCCAATGAAGCGGAGCTGGGGAAGCAAGCGATTGTCTGGAAAATAACGGCTAGGAACCATAAATTTTTGTTCCGCGAGCTTTCAGGCAGAGGATTTGCAGCCAGCTGAGCCGCTGCAGGATTCCTGCTCGGGGACCTCAGTTATGGGAACGAGAGAGGGTCGGTGCTGAAGCGGGACCTGAAAGTAACGGCAGCTTCCTTTGGACGCAGCCGAAAACAGCTGTAAAACTGCCCCACAGCTTTCCCAAAGCGCTTGTCAGACGCGAAGCACCGCTGCAGCCGGGGCGGTTTCTCACCCGGGCCTCTCCGCCAGCCCTGCGGGGCCGTGGCTCAGCGGAGGGGCACACGGAGCAGCCCCCCACGAGAGACCCGGGCTGGGAAAATCATCCCCCACCCCGTCAGCGCTAACTCCGAGCTAGAGGTGACTCGCGCCTACACGCGGCGGCCTGGCGCCGGAGGGGAGAGGGGTTTTATCGGCCGCGCTGAGCCGGGCGCCGCTCTGGCCGGGGAAGGGAACGCAGCCGCCAGCGCGGCGCCTGCAGAGCCGTGCCCGCAGCGCCCGGCGGCCTTTACCTTCTCAATGTCCACCAGCTCGGCCTCATAGATCTCCGCGATGGTGATGTGGTGCTTGGCGGCGATAGTGAACCGCCCCTAGAGGGGGGAGAGAGAGAGAGGTGAGACGGGGGCTCCCCCTCCGCCCGGCACCCCCAGCGCTTTACCGAGCTGCGTCCCTTACAAGCACGTCGGGCCACGAGCTGCCGGGGCAGCCGCTTACCATGTCGGTGTAGATATCGATAGCTGCATTTAAGCAGTTGATGGCCTCTGCAGCATGAGTGTTCAGGAAAAACGACAAAGTCAGCCAGCACGTCGGAATTCCCGGCCCGAGACCTCCCCCCCCCTCCAAAAATCCGATCTGGGTAACGCTTCTCTTCATCAGAGCACACGCCAGCGTCTCAATAAAGACCTACGCGCACACGTAGGCACGTCTGGAAGGACAGACGTAGCGTTTTCAGCCCCTAAGACCTACAGGTGTAACGTCCCCCGCGTTTTCGCATCTGCAGGCCTAATCCCGATTCGCCCAGCCCCAACACCCCCGTCCCCCCGGTTCGCCCGGACAAAACTTCCGACGCTGAAAGGTAACCGTCAAAAATCAGGATGGGCAAAACGCAAACGAGCCGGAGCCCGGGTTTGTCAGGCTGCATCCTCAAACAGAGCAAAGCTCAAAACGCCGCGCTCATAAACACGCAGGGGCTGCCGTTTTCGCGGAAATCTGGGGTTTTTACAATTATAAATCGGTATTATCGCCCCCGGCACAGGAAAGCACGGTAATACCAGTGGGCTGGCTGGTTTCCGAACACCCAGCCAGGGTACGGGGAACCAGGGGTCTCCCAGAAAACCACAACCCTGCTCCTTCCGCCCAGATTTAAAGAATCCAGATCCTTTATCCTCACCCCATCAAAGGCCGGTCCCTTTTCCCCCCACCTCTCCTCTGCCCCAGGGAAAGCACCAGGAAGGGAGCTGGGGCCAAGGGCGGGGATCCCACTGCAATCCTGACCCCAGGCCGGCCTCAAGTATCCCTTTGGAAGTGAGCGTGTCTCCCAAGTCAAGCTGAGCCGGGCAGGAAGCTACCGAGGGGCAGCGCACCGGAGACGACAGCCCTAGGCGTGCTGAGCCGACGCCAGCTAGCTCGCGTCACCCGGAAAGCTGCTCCGGAGAAGCACCAGCACAGGAGGTGTGACGGCTTCCGAGCAGCCCGCGGAGCCGGGCGCTACCGAAAGCCTCGGCGCGCCACCTCCCTCCGCCGCTACAGCGGCTTTGCGAGAAGCGATCCCGGATTTCGCCGCCCTTACCTTGCGGGTCCGCTTTTTTGTAGGCGTTCCCGGCGTCCACGAAGCTGGTGGCCGAGTCGTGTTTGCTCTGCAGCTGCATGTGCAGCTTGGCCGCCTGACAGAAGGCGTTCCCTGCGGCTGGGAGAGAAGCGCGCGCCGGCCCCGTAAAGCGCGCGGCGCTTCCCGGGACCCGGAGAGGCCGAGAGATGCAACAGCCCCGAGCTGTTTGCGTCCCGGCGCTCGAGCCCGTCCCCGCGGGGTGCGGTGGGGACACCCCACTTGCACGCTCATCCCTGCTGCTGGCCGCGCCCCGCAGCTCCTGCGTCAGCCAGGGGGATCCCTCGGATCTCGAAATCCAGCGGATTTGACGTCCCACCCCAGAGGTATTTCCTTGCCGAAGAGCAAGGGCAGGGCAGCGCCCCTTGAGCAGGCCTCCCCGTAGACTCACCAGCTTTCATTTTAAGGTGGTAAAGGGTACCCCGGCTAATTTAACATCACAAACACTCAGGTCACCCCCCTTTGCCCACCCCCCCGATATTTAAATCATCGCAGGGCCGGGCGGAGCAGAGGAATTGCATCGCCGTAGGGACCCATCCCTGCGTAAACAGCCTGGGATGTAAAACTCGGCTGCGATAATTCGCAGGAAGGTGCCGGGGCATTCGCGGGTCGCCCCGGCGTCAGCCACCCTCTCCGCAGCCCCCCCAACGGCGGGGGCTGGACTCACCGCTCCAGTTTTTGGCAATCTTGAACATGTTGGCAGCCCTGGTGTACATCTCGCAGGCTTCCTCCACCCTGGTGTTGCCCCTGAAAGGCAGCGAGAGAGCCCCTGACGCCGAGCCGGGACACGACGCCGGCCCCAGAGCCGAAACAGGGCTTGGGACGTCGCAGCCCCGCGCGCTCGGGTCCTCGTTTTAAAACGCGGGGTGAGCACCACGCTGCTCGGAGAGGGGAAAGCCGGATTTGGGGGAGCGGCGGCCCCCCACACCCCTCCCGGGGGTGCCAGCTCGTTACCAACACAGGGTAGAGGCGGGGAGAAATTCGGTTAGTGCCTAAGGGGGTCCCCCAAACCCCGCTGCCAACGGGGAGCACGCGGAGCCGGCCGGCACCGAACAACCAAGCCGGTGCTAGAACGGGGAGGCAGAGTTTTTCACTGCATAAAGCCGGGACGGGAAAGCAGAGGGAAACGCGCTCCCGAAATGGCAGCTTCGGGTTTGGGCGCGTTCCCAAAGAGTCCGGAGCACGGCGCAAGCCCCCCTCTGCTCCGTCCTTTTTGGGCAGGAACGGGCAGCTCGTAGGGGCCTCGCAAGACGCTCGGCAAAACCACCTGCAAACAGCCAACGCCGGGACGCGACCAACTACTGCACTGCTCGGAGAACGTAAAGCGAACCAAAGATTGAGAGAGAGACGCTAGACAGCTCGCTGCAGGCGCGCTCTCGGCGTCCCGACAAACCAACCTCGTCGGAGCGAGCCCCGACGCGCCGGTGGGTTCTCACCTCCGCACCTTCCGGCAGGGAAGGCGAGAGGGCGACTCCACCCAAGCCTAAATGATGGGGTTCAGTGGCGTCACTCGGCTCCCCGAACCCAACGATTAAGGATTATTTTATCTATCGTGAGAGAAAAGTTAAGGATTTTTGCTAATTAAATGCGGGTTTCTTACTCCTGCGAGCCGGGCACTGCCCTCTGCCGCGCGCCGTCCTCCTGGCCCCGAGCAGGGCCGAGCGCGGGAGGCGACGACGTTTATTATTATTATTCCCCTTGTTTTTTCCCTTCCTTCCTCTGGCAGAGAACCGCGTTTCATTTCTAAGCACAGGCGGGTGTTTTTGGACCGCTCTCCCTCGCTCTCGAAAGCTGCCTTTTGCGTGAACTAACGCCAAAGGAGGCGGCGCGAGGTAACGCTACACCCTGCGAGGCGTCCAAAACCAGGCGGTTTTCAGCCTTTTAGCCTCAAAAAAAACCCCAAAAATAAAAAAGCAAAGCCCTCGTGCACGCTAATGGAGCTCTTCAGGAAAAAGCCCGGCCGTCGATAACGCTTCTGGCCGAGCTCTCAGCGTCCCGGGCAGCCCCTTCGCTGGAGGATGCCGAGGGCAAAGTCACCCACCACCTTTTCTTCCATTTTAAAAGCTATTATTTTTCTTGCCTCTATTTTTAGCCCGAGAAAATGAGAAATTTGCCTCTCGAAATCTCTGCCGGTTCGCTCCAAGGATTTTCGGCAATTTCCCGCCCGGATTACGCCCCTGGAGCACGCCCTGCCTGGTTAATCTTCCGGAGGCCGGGGAGGAATTTATTTTTAAAACTTCTGCATTTAGGGCTGTGGGCGCTAGATTTTTCCAGGCTGTTGTTTGGAAACATCGAGGAGCATCGCTCCAGAAATGCTCTTTTCTTAAAAATAGAAATAAAAAAAAAAAAAAAAAGCCAAGACTGAGGTGGCCAAAACTGCTGGTTTTTCAATCCCTTTGGGGCGCAGCTCTCGCGCCCCCAGGAATAAAATTAGAACAAAAAGGCCCAGGAAAAAGGCAGCTTTGCCGCTTTCGGGGGGCATCGCCCCCCCGGCAGCCCCGTCCCTCCGGAGGGTCTCCGTGGGGCAGAAAATCACCCGTGAGACCCTGAGCCTGGTCCAGCCCCCCCCGTGCTGCAAAGAGCCCGAAGGAGGACGGGGCCACGGCCGGGAGGGGATTAACCAGCGGGATAAAGCCGGGATGAGCGCAGCCGCCGCGGAGCCGGGCCTGGGGACACCCCCCACGGCGGCTCGAACACGGGGGGGGGGGCGCAGGCAGGCGCCCCGAGCTGCAGAGGCCGAGCGGGCTCGTCACACCGCTGGGCCCATGGACAGGCGCAGGAGAGGCGGCGCTGGGGGGGGGCACGGCGCGGGATGGGGGGGCTGCGGGAGCACCGCCGGCCGGGCTCGCCCTGGCTATGCCGCGGGGGCCGCGGGGGGGCTGTGCGTGTGTCCCCCCCCCCCCGTGCCCCACACAGCCCACCCGCTGCAGAGGCTAAGGGAGACCTCACCCACGCTGGGGGGGGGCACAGCACCCGGGGGGGGGCACAGCACCCGGGGGGGGGGGCACAGCACCCAGGCCGGGGGGCAGGGGCTGGGGCTGCCCCCCGCCACACCCACACACAGGGCCCCGCTTCCTCCGCGCACCCGCACCCCCCTTTTGTAACCCCCTCCCTCCGCGCACCCGCGCCCCTCTTTTGTAACTCCCTCCCTTCGCACACCCGCACCCCCCTTTTGTAACCCCCTCCCTCCGCGCACCTGCACCCCCCTTTTGCAGCCCCTCCCTCCGCACACCTGCACCCCCCCTTTTGTAACCCCTTCCCTCCGCACACCCGCACCCCCCCTTTTGCAGCCCCTCCCTCCGCGCACCCGCACCCCCCTTGCACCCCCCCCGCGGCCCCGCTCACCCGAAGAGCCCCCGCAGGAAGGAGTGGGAGCCCTTCACCCGCTTCTCGGCCTCCGCCATCAGCTGCACGGCCTCCCGCTCCTTGCCCGAGCTGTCCATCGCGGCCGCCCTCCTTCCTCCTCCTCCTCCTCCTCCTCCCGCTCCGCCGGCGCTGCACCGGCGGGCGCGTGCACGCGGGGGGCGGCGGCGGCGGGCGCGTGCACGGGGGCGGGGCGCGCGCGTGGGGCACGGGGAATGCTGCAGGACGCGCGGGGCGCGTTGCACAATTCGCGCTGCGCCGCGCACGGTTCGTGCTGCACGATGCACAATTCATGCTGCACGATGCAAGATTCGTATTGCACGATGCATGTTGCACGTTGCACAATTCACGGTGCACGATTCGTGTTGCACGTTGCACACAATCCATGCTGCACAATGCAAGATTCGTGTTGCACGATGCATGTTGCACAATGCACAATTCACGGTGCACGATTCCTATTGCACAATGCACACTGCACATGTTGCACAACTCACGTTGCGCGGTGCACAACTCGTGTTGCACAATGCACGCTGCACGTTGCACGATTCATGCTGCACGGTGCATAATTCCTATTGCACAATGCACGCTGCCCACTGCGCAATTCACGGTGCACAATTCAGGTCGCACAATTCGTGCTGCACGATGCGCACTGCCCGTGCCCCCCCAGCTCCCCAACCCGCACCCGACACCCCCCCAAAGGGGAGGAAGGCCGGCGCACCCGGCGGGGGGCTTTCCCTCGGGCTCTCTGGCGTTTCGGAAGCGGCGGCCTAGAAACCCTCCCGACCCTTTTGCGGCGTCTCTAAAAGCCAGCGGCCGACACCTGCGCCCAACAGCTGCCGTCAGTCGGCTTTGGCACCCCCACAGCAGGGGGGGCCGCGCAAGGGGCCGAAACCCGCGCAGCTGCGCTGCCCCGGAGGCGCCTGCGCCCCTGCGAAGGGCAGAAATCATTTCTAACGGTGGGTTCGTTCGCGGCCTCCCCGCGAACACGCGCCCCGTTAGGAAATGGGCCGCCGCTGGGGTGGGAGCGCTGGGAATGGGAGGAAACGGGAGCGGGATGCAGCTCCGGGAGCGCGTTAGGCAGACCCCCCCCGAGCGGCACACGTTGCTAATGGCCAGCCCTCACCCAGCCTCGATCCTCATCGCCGCGAAAGCGCTTCCCCGCCGCACGCGCAGAGAATGCCGGGGAGAAGAACGAGTGAATTCAGCCCAACCTGAAGGTCTTTTTTGGGGGGGGACAGCTCTGATTGTGCTTTTATTTCCACAGCTCTCCGAGTTTCCGCGGAATCACTTCAACTTTCACACAGGGGGTAGAGCTGAAGCTCAGCCTCCCGGGAGAAGGATCGTCGTTTCCTGCGGATATTCTGCATTAAGTGACCGGATACAGAAAGCGTCGGGAGAATCGGCAGAAAACGCGCCTGTTTTCTCTCTCGCTTGCGTCTGTGTCCTGCCCCCCAACCGCCTCAGCACAGAGACCTGTCCCTCCCTTGGGCGGCTCGGCTCGGGGCTTACGAACTCCACACGGGCTGAACTCACAGGAGACGAGGCGGCAGAAATCCCTCCTTTCTCACCCCATAAAGCTGCGCCAGCCTCGCTCCTTAACTAAGGGCCAAGGGGCCGAGGCCCAGCGAGGGACGCTCGCCGGCAAGGGCTGAAGCGGGGGTCTGGGGCAGGACCCCTCTAGGCGCCTTCGCCGCTCACACAGGCGCTCATTGCCTCGGGTTTTTAAGGCCACAGCGGCGCGTCCCCACACACGCAGCCCCCGCGAACCGAGGTGCGATGGCGGCGGGAGGCAGGGAGCGTGCCCGCTCACGCAGCGCGAGGATTGCAGGGCTGGAAGGGCCAGGACCGAGCCGTGCAGCCGGCTGGCTCCTAGATTAGGCAGATGAGCGGCTCAGGGCTCCGAGCCCGAGGCTGCCGCTGAGGGCGGGCGGAGGGGGCAGCCTGCACCGCCCGGGCGGCCCGGCCCTCCCGCAGCCGGCGCCGGACTACAGCTCCCGGCGTGCCCCGCGGCCGGGCGCCCCGCGATAGCGTCACTGCGCCGCGACCGCCCGCCCACCGCGCCCCCGCCGTCTCCATGGCGACGCCGGCGCATCCCGGCGGCCGGACCCCCGCGGCCTCCCGCACAGGCACACCCCGTCCGGCGCCCTCAGGCGCCCCGCGGACCTCCAGCAGCCCCCGGCGGGCACCCCCGGGGCCGGGGCAGCCCCCAGGGAACGTCCCCGGCCTCCAAAGAGCAGGGGGGGAGCAGGAGAGAGCCCCCCGCGCACCCCCGAGCCCCTCTGCCCCACGCACGCCGGCTGCGGGCGCTTGCCCTCCACCCTGCCCACACCAGGAGCCGAGTTACGGTAATCAGGGCGTAATTAATCCCCACTCCGGCCACGGGTTGGTATCCCTGCGCAGGCCCGTGGTGGCGTGGACACCCCCGCGTCCCCCCCGCTGACAGCCAGTTGCCTGACGGAGGTAACGTCACCGTCCCCATCACCGCCACGCGGGCTCACCCCTGGGAACAGCCCGCGACCCCGGCCCCAGCACCCGTCCGCGCGCGGGTAAGGAAATACCCGGGCTCAGGCAAGGATGGGGATGTAACGCGGGGCCGTGGGGTGGGTCCGGGGCACCCCCGAGACACGGCCGTGCCTTGGCGCCCAGCAAAGCCGGACTGCAGAGCCGGGGGCCGCGCCGGGAGAGCTGGGGCAAAAGCCCAGAGCTGGGGAAACGCAGGTTGCTGGCAGGGGCTGGGAGAAACTAAACCCAGTAGCGTTTCCGAAGCCAGAACCCACCATCCGAATCCCAGGTTGCCAGTAAAACTGATAACGGTTACAGATTGCAAAGGATCCCAAAGAATCCCAGGTTTTGTCTCCCTTTTCCAGGCAGAGCGCAATGGAGCCTTTTTATCTCTCCGAGCTCGGGCTCCTGACGGAAAACAAAGCTATTCAAAGGATCCTCTGCCCCATGGCTGCGCAGCTCTGCCATCTAATCCTCGCCCTGGAATGGGAAGATGGGATTGGTCAGACCTTTCCCGATTTAGGGGAGAATGCAGAAAAATTAGCGGCCGCCACGGAAGAACTCGCTTCCGTTGCAAGAAGGTAAGTTTGCTGGGCGGCCTCCGGGCAGATTTGGGGGCGGGGAAGGAGGAGAAAGGGGCAGCAAAGAAAGTGGCAGGGAGCCTGCCTCTCCTGCCCGCGGCTCCCTGCCTGCACCCCGCCGGAGAGGGGGCAACGCGAGGAGGAAGGGATGGGGAACGCGGCAGGGGAATAGGATTAGGAAGGGAAAAGGAGAGACGGGAGAAAGCAGGGCCATGCACTCGGAAGGGACAGGGCAGAGCAAGCAAAGCCTCAACAAGCAACGTTTAAGCTAAACACGTCTTAAAGTAATAGTCGGACAGTTGGCCGAACGCCTCAGCGACGTTACTGAATGTTCAAGGAAACCGGAGCCCAAACCTCCCGCTTCGGCGCTGCCCGCTGCGTTATTTGGCTGTTACAGCAAGGGCCCGGCAGAGAACAGACACCCTACCTTAAAGCGAACTGCAGCCGCTGCAAAGGTTCTGCAGCAGCTTGCAGATACAGCTAAAATCAATTCAAGCCCAATTAAGGCGGCTAATCGTCACGATAAAGCCCGAGACCGTCGCGTGCTGCCCGCCGGGGCTGGTACTCACGGGACGGCGAGGAGCCGAGCCCAGCGGCTTCTGTTCCAGGGTGGCCAAGGAGTCTGGTGACGAGGTGTGCGAGGAGGAGACGCGTTCTGCGGCTGAGTCGCTCGTCCTGGCGGGGAGGTGGGTGCTGGGGGCAGCCCGCAAGCTCCAGGTACAGCCGGACGACGCCAGCCACAGGGAGGAGCTGGCCGCGGCGGCAAAGAGGCTCTTAACAGAGACGGCGAAGGTAACGGCGGAGGGGGACGGGGACGGAGCGAGCAGGGGAGGTCGGGCTGGGCCGCAGCGGTGGGTTAAGGGGAAGCTCTAGCTGGAGCGGTGGTTGCTGCTTCACCACGCGCTCGCTAGGGCAGGTCTGCTGAGGAAAACGCAGCTCTCCTCCTCCCCACGCGGGCTGGGGGTCACCTTGGCTGCACGAGGGAAGAAATAGCGAGCAGGGACTCTTGAGCCTTAGCCACTCTCACCAGTTTTTCTGCCCTTTTTTTCCTGGTTAGATCCTTCAGATCGAAGACGCTGCTGGGGCAAGGAGGACAATCCAGGCTGCCAGCTGGCTTTCGGAGTGCTTGAGCGTGCTGCGGGATGCAGGGGACATGCCAGGACTGCTGGCTGCTTTCCGGGCTTTTTCGGAGGCCCTGCTTCTGCTGAGCAATCTGACGGCAAAGCGCCTCGAGGAACTCGGAGACTGTCCTCGACAGAAGAGCTTGGCCCAAACTTTGCAGCTCCTTCAGAAGTGCGTTCCTTTGCTGCACGCAGCCAAGCACAGCGATCTTAAACGCTCCTGGGATCGGCAAGTCAACCTCTCCAAAGACTACGCTTTCCAGCTGACCGAGAGGGCCATCAAAGAGCTCACTTCCCTGCTCGTCGACGACAGGGGCAGCAAGGAGCCCCGGGACAGAAACGGGACCTTCTCCCAGCACGTGAGCAGGCTGCTGGCTCTCCTCTCCCGCCCAGACCCAGCGCGCCTCTGCGACAGCGAGTTCAGCGCCCACGTGGAAGCGGTCGTTTTCTACTGCATGCTTCTAGCAGACTCGTCCCGGCCAGATCTGAAGCTGGACCTGGTAAAACATTGCCGGGTCCTGCTACAGCTGAGGAAGAGCATCTGCAGCCACGTCAGCCAGCAGGAGGGATGGACAGGGCAAAGCTGGGGAGAAAGCGGCCTGGAGAAGGAATGTCACACCATGAGAGAGGAGGTGGAGACTCTCGACCAGGCGGTGCTCACAGCTACTCTGTCCCAAATCCTCGACACCTTCTTCGAGGGCAAGGAGCCCCTGAGGCAGCTAGTTGAACGTGCCCTTAGCCTTGCTGCTACAGGGTGTTTTCCAGCAGGACAAGGAGGATTTTTAAAGCAGCTTCAGCCCCTCACTGCCGCCTTCTTCACACACGCCCAGCAGATGCTCAGAGCGGCAGACTTTGCTCTGGCCAGGTGCACCAAAACCCAAACCGCTAGAGAAATCGGAGAGTGGGTAGAGAATCTGAAGAGACTCCTCGCCAGCCTCCCTCCGCTGCTCACAGAAACGAGCAGAAATACAGCCCAGATGAGCGCTGCCGAGCGACTGCGGTCCTTGTACCACGCGTGGGCTGGAACGACAGAAAGCCTCTTGCGGTGTTTTGAGGAGACGGTCAGCACGCGCGAATTCCTTAAGCTGTCCGTCCAGGAAATGGCCAAGCACAGGGAACGGTGTGAAAAGGCCCTGGAAAGTCAGGACCCCGGGAGGCTCTCTTGGCACGCAACTCGCCTCACCAGCTGGGCTCACTGGGTGGTTGAAGCTACCACCAGGTACGTGGACGGAGCCACGGACCCCATTTTCAGGAACGGTTTGCTGGTTTGGGTTGAGCAACTGGCCAGCTCCATCCTCGAGCTGAAAGCGGTCACGGCCCTCTGCTCGGAGAGACTCTCCTGCCTCCAAACTAGGGACGTCTTCTCAAAGGCAGCGAGCTGCCTGATGAATACCGCTCGCCGTGTCCAAGACGGGCTGGATGGCTCCAACCACCCAGACATCCTCAGCCCTCTCCGAGAACAAGTGCGAAGCACTGACGTTGCAAAGGCGCCCAAACTCGGCCCGTCGCGTGCTGGGCTAAAAACCGTTACGGATGAGGCTGCGTTGCAAGAAGACACCTTGAGTCGTCCGTCTCCGCGACCAGCTAACTTACACCCGGATGTTGTACCAAGGAAAGGAGGTACGCACCCCATCATTACGGCTCTCCTCGCAGCCACAAGAGCCCGCGATACGGCAGCTGTCAACGCTGCTTGCTCCGCCCTGCTTGAACTCTCCAACAGCTGTATCGGTGCGGCAAAGGAAGCGCTGCCCGTTGCCGAGTCTCCCCAGATGGAGACGCTGGGGCAGTACCAGAAGATTGTATTGCTGACACCACGCGTTATTAGCCTGGCCAGGGAAACGGCCCCGAGGCAGCTTCACCGTCCGAGCAGACTTCTCCAAATGGCGCTCGCGCTCTCAGAAAGGATCTGTGAGACCAAAGAGTGCCTGGCAGCCGTGGCAGGCTCTTGGTATAGTCTGTCTCAGCAAGTATTTGGCTTTATCTTGTCTGCTGACTTTCTGAGTGGCAAACAGGCCTTGGACGAGACCATGATGAGTTTAGCAGGAGCAGTCCAGTTAGCAGGAGACATTGCAAGCATGGCCTGTAGCGAGGGAAATCCCATTTCCCCCGATGTCTGGGAGAGCTTTCTACAGGTCCAAGCCAAGTTTTCACAGGCTCAGATGAACACCAAAGCGTTACTTGAGAAAGCAGCGTCCTTCGAGGGCTCCTGCAGGGTGGGAAAGGCCAGCCTGGAGCTGCACTGCATCCAGTGGGCCGTCAGCATGCACGTCCTGCTGGGCACCGTGGACCGCTTCATAGGCAGGGACGTCCTCTTCCTGCGGGAGCTGAGGAGCGCCGTGAAGAACAAGCTTTGCTCGCGGAGCCTCTTGGCCGCTGTGTCCGAGAACTCCCTGAGGCTGCAGGAGGCCGCCCGGCTCTCTTACTTGTCCTGCCCGGAAGACTGTGGTCACAGTGAAATCCTAGCGCTCAGGGAGGAGATAAAGGTGCTAATGGAAGCACTGCTGGATGCCTCCAACACCCTCTCGGTCTCCCCGCTCTCTTCCGCCAGCTTGTACATTCGCTTTGAGCTCCTGCAGAGAGACTTGGCCCTCAGGGCCAAGGCGTTATTGCTCCACCTGGAGAAGGTCAATACCGAACACCTGCGGGTCATCCGAGACGTCGTTGGACCAGCCCTGTCCCCCCTCGCTCCAGAGGACAGGGAGAAGCGAAAAGAGGCCTTTGAAGAGAAGGCAAGTCGGCTAATGGCCAATGTTCAGTGGGTCAAAGCCACCCTCCAAGACGTTCTGGAGGCCAGCGCTCAAGTGCCGTCGCAGGCGAACCTGCTCTCCGTCGCGGACCACCTCCTGCTCCTCACGTCCGACGCAGTGGGCAGCGCCAGGCAGCTCTTCCAGAGCCGCCGGGACGAGGGGCATCTCCGCCTAGACAGCATTGTCTGGTACTGGTCAGCGAAGGCGCACTACCTCGTCACGCAGCTTCGAGCCGTCCGGGGCATCGGCGGACACGTCCTGGAGCTGGTGAGACAGCGCTTGCAGAACGCGGGGGACCAGCGCTCCCCAAGACAGCGCAACGGCGCAGCCGGGCCCTGCCCAGCCCGAGAGCTCGATGCTCCGAGCCGCACCAAGTCAGCAGAAACTTGCCCGAGCAGGAGCGGACGAGCGAGCGGAGCTGCCAGGGAGGCACGTGAAATGGTACGGTAGCTTTTTTCCGCCCATCAACACTTACTGCAGGGTGACGGTGGGGGCTGTCAGTCCATCCTGTAACCCACGCCGGGGAGCATTAAGATAAGTGACGTTGGCAGGGACCTCTGGAGGTCAACATCCCACCGCCCCGGCCACCTCCGAAGTTAGATCAGGTTGCCGGCTGCCCTGTTCAGCCGAGTTCTGGATATCTGATCTCGCACAAATAAACCCATCTCCAACACGCCGTTTCTGAGGAGCAGGGGGCTGTACTGCTCTCCCTCCCCTGAAACACTCCCTGCCTCTGCTCAGCTCCTCGCCTCCCCGCAAGCGCCCTTTGGGGGTACCAGCAACCCCGCTCCCGCAACACCGGCTGTCGGGAGCTGGCAAAGGCTTCAACACGATGCAGATCGCTCCGCGGAGCGGCGTACAGCACTTAATCGTACTGCCCAACCGCGGGCGCTGCCAGCTCCCGTGACAGCTCCCACCCACTTGGAGATGGCTCCAGGAGATGATGGCACGGGGCGTTTGGATTCGATAGTCCCGCTATGGGTGAAGGCAGGGGAGAGAAGGGCTGGTCGGGAAGGCAGAGCAGAGCCAGCGAGGCGGCGGGCAGCTCTCCCGCCTCCTTTACTCACCAAAAACCGCTTCAGAAACACGCGGGCAGAGACCTCTCGGCATCGGTGCGTCCGCACGCTCCAGACTTCGAATCTGTTCGGTTCTTGTCTCGACAGCACCAGAACGGTCCTCCCAGCATCTCCCTTGCCAGCGGCCCTGCGGAGCAGGAGAGAGAAGACAGTGACACAGAGCAGGGTGGCCCCAGCAAGATGTCCCAGGTCACCAAGGACATGGCAACAAGGATGCTTCACATGACTCAGTTCCTGAGGAAGAAGGGCCCCATCACGGTATGGACTGTTTCACCCCCTCCACCTCAGCGCTTTAGTAGGCATCAAGAAAATATTTTTCCCTCAAGAGCACAGTCAAAGCCAGCGACAGGGCTGCCCAGCGCCTGCCGAAACCCCTGCGTTACCCCGCTCTTGTAAGAGCAGCATCAGCTGCATTTTTCCAAAGCACTAGAAATTACTTTTTCCTGAGAGGAGATGCAGACACAGCGTCCGCTCCTTTTCCTTGTTTCAGAATACATCTGGGCTTCCTGGACGCTCCCCTGTCTTGCAGGAAAAGTGGTCTTTATTCTCCTTCTCTCCCCAGACACATTTATTTCTATTTTGTTTTAGAGCAAGGACCAGCTTGTCGCCTGCGCGAGGCAAATCGCTTCCGACGGGCAGGTGTTCGTTAAATTCGGCCGCATCGTCGCGAAGCACTGCCTCGACAAGAGGTGCTCCGCCGAGCTGCTGCGCGCCGCAGAGCAGACCCACACCGTCAGCAGCCAGCTCGGCATCGTGGCCAGGTGAGCTGCCGCAGCCAAGGGCAACCTCTCCCAAGGCTGGTGGCCCCCTTCTCAAGGAGATGCGCACGGTGGTCTCCAGAGGTCCTTGCTGGATCTGGGTGTAGCCCTTAGAGCTCAGTCACAATTCGGCGGGCTCCCGCTCCTCTTCCTGTTGCTGTCAGCAGCCCTTTCCTCCCCTGGTTGGCCTGCCTCTACGGAAACCTGCTCTGACAGCGCAGGGACACTCCTCTGGGTTTGGGGTGACTGACAGAGTTCTGGCCGCGCAGGGGAGGCACGCTGTCTGATGCTCTTCCAGTAAAATCCTTTAAAATGTCTCTTTAAGGGTAAAAGCAGTCACCGCAGAGAGCAAGTCCTCTTCCGAGCTGCTCGTGAGCAACGCGCAGAACCTAATTCAAGCGGTTTTGCATGTTCTGAAGGCGGCCGAGGCAGCGTGTGTCAAAGTAAGTTAACGCTGATGGCATCAAATAGGTTTTGCAAGGCGAGTCCACGCTGTGGGAAGCTCCTACAGCCAAGGCGGGTTACGGGAGGTGGGAGCCGGCTGCCGTGGGACCTCTGTCAGCTCCAGCTGGGAGTACACATTCTTCCTGTGACGTTTTTATTTTAGGCCTTTCTGTCTTGTTTCCAAAGCCCGCTACGCATCTTTCCGGCCATTGAATCTGCTCCGGCGCTGCTACCAGCTCTGAAGTCAGCTTTAGCTGGTCCGTTTCCCGTTTCATTTTTGGATAGGAGAGCAGCAGCATCTCGCTGGAGGCCGTTATTTGGAAATAGTCCATCTCAGTCTTACCCTTCATCTTGTCTCAAGACGAGCTTTGCTCAAAACTCCCAAGAGCTTCCCTTGCAGCTGCCAACGATGGCTGATTGATCCAACTGTAAATAGCTCGTGAGAGCAGACTTTATCTGAAAGCACTCAGAAAACAAGGGCAAATACAACCAGACTCTCCCCCGGTGCAGTTTTTCGTCGTGTGCCTTGGCCTCCTATATAATCCTACAACTTTTGCTGAGCTCCAGCACGTCTTTTTGACAGAGACGCGGTTTTGATTGGAATCCTGTTTGATGGAAAATCAGCCACGGGCATGGAAAAGCTCCCCCTGCAGTAAATTGCCCATACTCTGAAAAACTCATTATATATATGTCCGTTTTTTACTTTGCTGGTGTCAGCCTGAAGTAACTAACCATTCTTTTCTCTTAATTGTCTAGATGACAAAGTCCTTTATGACCTGGCTTTTTCCCTTTGGAAATTTTCCTGCTTATCAATAAACCAACTATACTGCATTCCTTTTATCTCTCTGTAAGCAGGTTTTTAAGCACTTTTAAGCATGTTTTGAAGCATTAACAGGTAGAGATGCCACATTGGTCACACACACACGTGGATACATTCAGACTTTTACATCATTTAAGGTATTTTAAACGAGTTCATGTACAACAGTATATTAAAGCACGCAAATATTTTGTCCAACAGGGTTTGCGACAGCCCCCGCCTGACTCTGAAGAAGAAGAAGTAGCTGCTTTTTGCATGCAGTGGAGAAAAAACCTGTTGTGGCACAGAACCAAGGAGTCTTTAACCTCAGACAGGGATGAATTAGGGCTCCGCAAGACTCGGGCAAGGGCTGAACCCACCCTGACGGCTATGGTGCAAGAACCATCACCTCAGACCAAGAATACCCCCCGGGCATCCTAAACCTATTAAAGGACGTACAATTACGGATAGCCACCTGTAAAAACGGGAAGGGACTTCTGTTGGAGGGGAACTGCGCCGCTAACTGGCCTCAGCAGAAAGAACGCGGCCCGTGCTGCGCTCCTCCCGGCTCACATCTCTTCTGCTAGAGCTGCTCTTGCAGGAGGCCCCAGAGCGCAAGGCCTGGAAAGGCTTTTGCGTGCTGGCCGCTCCTCCCGTGGCAAATTCCACCCCGCAGAGACACCGCTTCCCTTTGGCGACTGAACAAAGAACAAAGTGATGCCACACGCTAGCGTATTTCCTCAGAGGCCTCTCATCCGGCTGGCGCTTGAAGTTGAGTAGTAAGATGTGATACTGAGCCACGGAGGACGCGGGAGATGGGGAAGAGCCTTAAGACCCAGTCAAAGGGAAAACAGAGGGTTTTCTGTCCAGTAAAACATCCTTCGCTGATCTTTGCTACCTGGCACAGGAGTCACTCTGAGACCATTATTCTTGAATCAATGGCCACTAAGTGGAGCTACGTGAGAATCAAAGTCTTTGCATTCGTGTAACGCATGCCCCCGCCCAGCTGTGAGCCGGCTCTGATGTAGTCAGTCAGGCGCTTTTTTTTTTCCTCTAGCAAACACTGATATAGGGAAGACAGCATTTGATGACGTCCCTTTGTTATATTACTTTCAATAACTGCCAGTTCTTCCGCGTTATTCAGCGCCCAAGTTGTGAACAGGAGGATGTAGGAATGCACTTGCAGCAGCACCAGCAAATCTGGCTGCAGGGAAGGATCGGGGGTTCTGCACATGATTTAATTGCTCGTCTCCTGCACAAGAAAGCCTCAGAGCTGCGAGGTCTTTCTCAGGCCCTGATCTTTAGCACACTATCAAAAGTTTTTGCAACCACCACCTTTTTAGCAACCATCACCTCTTCTTCCAGGGGTAGCAATCCTAGAGGCTGCACAGGAAGGGCAGCCAGAGGTACACAACCCTGCAGAAGAGCCAGTGCACAGGGTGGAGTTCATACGCAAAATACAGATTCAGAGGGTAACATGCACTACAAAACCCGGAGGAAAGAAGAACTGAATGAGAAGGAAGACTAAGGGATAGGATCACCAACTTGTGAAATGCAAAACAGGAGTGTAATTAAGTATTCTCTACTTTGCAAGAATAAATTGATTCATTTTGCAATACCAAGGATTCATGTTAAGAGTCTTTTCATCATGACAGAGGAATATTAAGACAGGCTACCTAGGGAGGCCAGAAATCTCCCTACAAGTATTTATCACGGGGGCAGCAAACGCCAGGCTCGGTCTTTCTGAAGCACAGAGAGCAGACAACATCAAACATTTCACTCTTTCACATCTCCAGGGCTAGCAGGAGTGGGGAGCATTTTGTCTCACCTGCTGTCCCGACTCAGCAGATCCTGCAGAGAAATGAGACTTTTCTCCCCAAATCCCTCTCAGCCCCAGGACTCTGTTTTACCCAGAGCAAAACATTCAATGCTGACGATCACCCACCTCACAGCTACAGGCTTCCAGAGCATCCAGGGCCAACGATACCGGCTGCTCCTGTCGCTGCAGTCGCAAGCGTCCGAGGGAAACGCTGCTCTGTGCCGGCATACTGCGCTCGCGGAAGAGATGGAAACAAGCCTCCCCTGCGAACGACACAATCAATCCGCACAGCCCATCAGATTTGACTTGCTTGGCGGCTGCAGCCCATTCCAGCCCCCCTCGGTGTGGCGGGACTGTCCCCGCCTGCCCCCTCCGGCACCTTCCCCGTGTCGGAGAGTTGAGTACTTGCGCTGTAGCAATGAATCTCCTCCACGTTTCACGACGGTGCGGTAGCAGCTGGCACACCAGGCTCGGGGAAGCAATCTGCGAGGAATAAACCAGCAAGCACAGGTGGGCGGAGGAGCCGAGCAGCAGCCCGCAGACCCTCGCGCCGTAGCTGGGGACGCCCGCAGGGCCCTGCTGGATCTGGAAAGAAGGAAGGAAGGAGGCAGTTACACATGGAGACAACAGGCTGCAAGGACGAGCTGACCCCTTTCAAATCATGTTTCCTCCTTATTTTGTACCCCTCCTTTTCCAAAATAAAGAACTGCAGGGTACTAAGGATACCGAGATGGCAGAGACCTCCAAGGTTAGAAGCCAGCACTCTGCGTCCCCCTACCAGAACACACCCCATTTTGATCCGCAACTCCAAGATGGGTCCATAACCAGACCGATGGCAAACCCCTCGAGATCCTTCAGTTATCTCGACTGTAAAGCATAGGGTTTTGCTCTTGGTATCAAAGCTTTTCCTTTGACTCTTATTTTTCCAGTACTTTCAAAAAAAACCACAGAGAACCCAATTCAGTGGTGACGTCATCACCACCCTACAAGAAGTTGTAACTTCAGGTTGGAGCTGCCCATCCTACAGCAAGTACTTTCCACATCTAAATGCGAAACCACACATTTGGCTTCAATACTGTCACTTTTCCTCTCTGTTCCCCTATCAACCCCCGTGCTATTTCCAAACTATTTCTGGTTTTCCCTGCTGTCCAATTCTGCTGGCTGGGTTTTTTGATGAAGTTCTCGAACAGCCAAACTTGTCACCAGATGAAGAAGTAGTAAGAAGTTATTATGAAGCACTAGTATAACAACCAAGTCGCACATCCGTTATCTAGTTTTTCCATTCTTTTCAGTGCTATTCAAAATACTGTAAAATTAATACAATTATACTCTGGGAAATTAGGAAGGCAAATTGAAACCATTAATGCCTTCGGCGATGTCTCCTCTGCCATGTTTTGCACACGCAGAAATCAGCAGCTTCCCTCCGTTTGTCCAAGCTCTGCTCATCAATGCAAGACACTTGCAATCCTTGCCTGGATTACCATTTGTCTCACAGGCACAAGAAACCAAAAGCCACAGAATTTGTGATCGACATTATACCGTCCCGGTCGCAAGCATTACTCGGGCCAACAAACAGAACCAAAGAGGAAAAGGTCCACCAGGGAAGAGACTTAATGCAAAGAAACATTCCACGTGGGCGGGAACCAGATGGCAATTGAGCAGACGGCAAATTTTTATTGTAAGTGTAGCTAGCTGGGTATGACTACATTTCCTCTATATAAAAAGCAACCCAAAAGGCAAAACGAGAGAGGCTCGGAGGACAGTTGTGCTCTCGGCATGCGACATCTTCAGAAATTAAAGAACATGCACGACATTTCTCACAGCGACGCTGGTAACGGCAGCGGGAGAACAGTGACGACTCTCTCCAGATCGGCAGCCTGACCTCGGAACCAGGCAGCAAGCTAACTCCATTCGGGTTCGGTACGAGGTTACTTTAAAAACCCACCACCATCTGACCGTAAAGCGGCGTAGCGACCGTACGAAAACCGGCTCCAGCCACCTTCGTCCTGCGGACACCCCCCGCGGCTCCTTCCCCAGCGCTGAACTAGCTGCCAACATGTCAACATCACAGTCGTTACCAGACTTTAACTGTACCCTTTTTAATTTTTTTGTTAAAAATGTCATAAAGACACCATGAATACAAGTACTGCAGTTACATCAATACAAAAAAAGCAATACAAATTAAGCAGCTGAATACAAAAATACATTGAAATACATGAACACCACAATGTAACTTATAGCACTAATCAGAATTGTGTATGCGTGAAAAAATTAAATAAAAACCTTTTCTGTATTAGACAACTTAGGTATTCTCCACTTTTAACAGTAACTTTCTTCTAGTTATGTACTTCACAATTTCTTCTATATACAGCATAGAATAAAATACTTTTAAAAGATATGACATTTTTAATCCTCAATATGCGATATAGGTCTCTTTTACACTAAGAATATTGACTGCATGAATAAAAACTGTCAATGTCTTACATCAACTGATCTGAAAAGGAGGATCAACATTTTCCTTTTAAATCATTTACGTAGGTTTTAAATCAGTTAGTAGGTTTGGCTTGATGCGTCAGACAATCCTTGTCAAACAGCGTCTCTCACAGTAATGTACATAATATTGCTTGTATCTATACAATCATACAAATGTGGCAATCATATCTAAATGTTGTTTATGAAAGAGACAGCTCACACATATACAGGTCTTCGGACTTCCTTAATGACTTATTTACAATGAAAGTGCTTTTATCAGCTCTAACACGATACATGGGGGGGTTTCTACATGTCAATTATTAGTTTCCCTGAAATTGGAAAAGTATTATATAGAAAATACCACAGCTTTGCAAACACTATAGCATACTGTATAACTGCATGTGGTTCTGAGATTAGCAGCTGAAAAGTGTTGATAATTATAATTTAAAAATAAATAAAGCAAAGAGGTAAACCAGTTACAAAACAGCAGAAAACTGCAATATTCACAACAGTAAAAAGACTTAAAATCAATTGCTAACAAAACGGTGAAGCGGTTGGATCGAAAGTCTTGAAAACATCTTTTAAGGACTTATCATCCGATTCCCCATTCGGGTCAGTATCCTGTGTCTGAGTTACCTGTCCGGGCTGTCTAACCTGCCTTGGGTCGCTGTACTGCGGTCTGATTAATCCCGATAAAGCTTGGATAGGAAGATTATGCACCGCAGGTGCAGCGCTGGAGTGTTTAGCCTGAGATTTACTGGTGCTGTTTGCTTTATCTGAAGCGGCTTCTGCTGATCCTTCTGTATTTTTTTCCACGTTCGAGGCAGCCTTCTGCAGCGACGCATCTTCTGAGAGACTGGGTTCATTTTTACCAGAATTTTTCAAAATACTTTTTTTCTGGTTCTCTCCGTTCTCTCCTGAACTAGCTGGAGCCGTGTCCACTGACGAGCTGTGATCTCTCGGATCGTACAAACTAATACCGCTCAGTATCGAGCCCGGAGCTCCCAGCCGAACACCGCTCGAGGATAATTTGGGCGCGTACGGAGGCAGAGCGTCCGGGTCAGGTTTAGCAGTTGCAGCTTCCGAGGGCTGCGACGAGCCGGCAGCAGATCTGGCGAGGCGGGGGTCAAACTTCGGAGGGTGCGAATCCTTTGCGACTCCATGATGCGTATCTGCGCTCGACAGTCTGTGGAGTCTGGGATCGACGTTTTTTTGTAAGCGAGGATCTCCTAACTTGCTGGAGCTACTGGCGTGCGAATCTGCGGACGGATCCAAATAGCCGCTCCTGCCCGTCAGGTTGTTTTTTGCCTTGGCAGCTAGTCGCGGGTCAGCTGGCATTGCATTTGGATGGGGATCGTTTTTCAAATTCCGCAGTTTATTAAGTCTCTGGTCAGCAATGAGTGGAGGAAGAGGTAAATTGATTGAAGAGACGGGGTCAGGCTTAGGCAAAGGTATCGGGAGCAAGTCCTCAGGGGCCCATACGATATGCTTGGCAAAGTTCGGTTTCATCAGGGTAACATCCATTTTGATGTGGCTGAACTGCCTAAGCTGGGATCGGGGATCCCTTAGCGTTACACCAGGCAAAGGTTCCAACGGTATCAGAAAAGCTCGTTCTCTCAGTTCCCTTTCCGCGTCCTCTTCATCGTCGTCCATCCCTTTTTGCTTGACTTTAACTCCAGCGTGCGCGTGGTGCAAATCCAGCTTTGCTCCCCCAAGGGACGAGCTGGCATGACCACCCTCGCTGACCTTGTGCATCCTGGGATCCCGTACGAGCCGCGGGTCCAAGGACGCGGATTCTGAAGGCTTCCTGGGGTTGGACCTCGGAGAGGCCCGAAGTCTCGGGTCGGCGGCCTGAGGCCCTGCGCCTTTCTCTTTTGCCAGCCTCGGATCGGTAGGAATACCAAGCATGTGCTGCTCTGCAGAATGTTGTTGCCGATTCCTAAAGTTTTCGCTTTGTTTCTTTAAGGTTTTTAGTATTGATTTAACACTGCTCCCCTCTTCCTCTTCACTACTGGAATACCAGTTGACATTGTCATCTTAATTAAAAAAAAAAAAAAAAAGATTATTCAAGCAAATGATCACCAGGGAATACAACACATTTCCTTATATAAAGGGTAACTTCTCAGTAAAATCAAACTGAAAAGGCCTGATATTAAGTCATCGCTCCCTGTATTACAGCCACCGTAATCTAAAATGACAAAAATCAATTTAAATGAAGAACTGACATAACATAAAAAACTATAGCTAGTTGAGATACTCCCAAACTCTGCTGCATTCTCTCCACATATCTCTCTGTCAATACTAATCTGGGAAAATAGCCTGCTTTCAAACAATTATTTCTACCAGTACTAGTCAAAAAAAACACATTTAAAATCTGAGTCTTGATGAAAATGACCTTCATTGTGGGATGGTAGAAGGAAAAGTAAAACGGCACCTTACGGATAAATGACAAGTGTGGAATTTGCTGCCTTATTACTATCCAGATCACAAGGTTTGGGGGAGAGGCCAAGATTCAGGAAGAGAATAAATAAGAATATTTAATTTTAAAGGATAAATTCTCAACTACCTTCTGCAATTTACTGGAAAGCCTTATCAACACAGCTGCGTGCTCAGGTCCACATCCTGAACTCGCCTACTCACTGGAGGAGACCAGTGGTCTATTCTGGCTCAATAAAATGAGAAATGAAGGCAAAACACACCACTACAATGCAAAATAACACACGTTTCCTTAACGCTTCTTGTCGCTCCCTGTTATTGAGTATTTGTGTGGCACATGTTGTTGGAGGCAGCTAATAGGAACGTTTTTCCGACAGAATGCTTTCCGAAAGCCCTCTAGACGGGAGAACCAGCCACTCTAAAGCAGTGGTGAGAAGTCTTCAGATCAGAGTAGATTACTCTAGGCCGCTCTGGTTTTGTACGTAGCCTGAAGGGCTGCATTTCCAGATCTCTCTCATCATTTGATCAGGACTATATTGGCAATATCCTCGAAATCGTCTGATACAGCAACGCCTTCTGGTCGGACAGAAGGTGCGTTTCTGGTCACATAACCCGGCAGCCTCAGCGAAGGGCGCAGCGGGGAGCAGGCCAAGGGACAACGGCACTCTGTGTGGCTGAATCTCATCGGCAGGCTTTCTGCTCTCCACTGTCCAGGTTACAGACTAAACGCTGCAAATTCCAGGTGTCACAGAGGCAAAAATACTCCTCTAGAGACATGGAATATGCAGAAAAGATCAAGAGGCACAACTGAATAAAGAGAATCTAAGATGCACTTGCAGTACTGGCAGTTGGAAATAACCACCTTTCTGTTTCATTCAAGGATTTTAAGAAGTAATTGAGTTATCAACAACTGAGCCTTTTTAAAGTGCAAACTATATCCAAAAATTACCCACAGATCTTTCTACTTCGAACTGGAATGCAGCAACTAAGCCTATACTAAAATCCTAGAACAAGCTAGGAAGGAAAGCAAGAATATTCAGCTGAAAATACTATTTGAGTTGGTACTTCCACATTCACAGTAATTGTGAACAGTGACATGATAAAAATCCAAGTCAACAGATTTGTTCCAGGCTAATACATGGTCAATAAGTATGTTTAGAACTCTAACAAAATCATCTTTACCTTCGTCTTTGCTCATTGCCCTCTGACCCTGGCTGCTGACAGAGTCTCCATCCCTCTGATGCTTCTGACTAAGCCTTACATACAGGGCTTTCTGCATTGCCGGAAGAAAATCCGGTACGTTGATGGCTGGTTTATGGCCCATATGGCTACCCATGCAGTCTGACTCGCTTCCACCTTGGTGCGACTCTTGAGCCATGAGGTGAGCCTGGTGATCTGTAAATTCTCCATGCCATGTTCCATCTGCAGTACAAAAAAAAAAACAGTTAGCAGCTATTCTGTACAAGCTTTTACAGCAGAGGAGATAAAACACAATCGAGCAAAACTAATGTGACTTATATTACACAAGTGGAAAGCATCAGCTGAAAAGGCCTGTATGCTGAAGACATTCCAGGAGGTTTGGCTTTCTATCCAAAATTCTTTCAACTGCTCGGCTTTGGAGCCGTGATGTTTCAGTACCACACAACTGCAAAGCGCCTTATCAAGGAATAACGATGTTTAAATGTCCTTACCACCAGAGTTATTAGCTGGCTGGAAGTTATGTACGGCTTGATGAGAATAGTAATTGTCATAGAAATCAGCTGGGTTCTGAATAGGCTCGTAATTCATATTGGGCTGCCGTTCACCAGGAATCTGCTGGTATTGTGGCCCTGGAGGACAATGATTCTCTCTCGGCATATTCACCATATGTCCTTGAACTCCTGGGGCGTTGTAAGATCCCCCGAGACCCGGTGGCGTGAGAGGTGGACCACCTTGCTGTCCTTGCATAGGCATACCAGTCTGGTTCTGCGGGCCGAGAAAGCCCGGAGGAACACCCTGCATAGGAGGGCTCTGTGGCATTCCTGGCCCTTGAGGCCCTGCGCATGGATGATGTCCAGGAGAACCTGGGTGCATGGGCGGCCCGTTATGGCCTTGCGACATGCCGGGTCCCGGCCCTGGACTTGAACCTGGATTATACATATGCTGAGAATGCGGGTCATTTCCCTGAAATGGTGGTCTTGGTGGCGATGCGCTGTTGTAGAAGGTCGGTGGCCTGTAGGCAAAAGAGAATTGGTAGATCAAATTTTGCACCTACAAAGACCAACAGCCTATTAGCTATCTCCTCCCCCTTCTCACTCTTACAGAAGTCTGTTCGTACTTATCTGATCTTAAATTGGATAAAAATCTGAAAGAAGCAACGTAATTTTCAAAGACAGTAACTATATACATGTTACACATGACGGAGATCATTTGAAAGTAGAACATTTTACCAATATTCGCACATGCAAAACTGGACATTTGCTGCAACTAACAGTTTTAAACATCCCAAGGCCAACAGTCTCTACCAGGAGCATCCGCTGGCTTCGGCCAGGAAAAACTAACTATAAAAGCATTTTAGAAGAGAATGAACTTTGCTCAAGCTGCAAATGGAGACAGGCAAGACGGGCACAGAGCCAAAACAAGAGCCAATGGAGTGACTTTCTGGAAGATCGAGGCTCAGTAAGTTCTCTTCTATGGAAAGCATTAAATAATTAAGTAATTATGACAGCCAGTATTTGACAGATCATTAACTTCGCAATATACTCAGAAGTATATACTTCTGACAGAAACAAAGTGAATTGTTTAAATACTTATGCAGCCATGTTTTAAGGAGACTTCTACACAGAACTCTAAAACCTACTTTTTTCCAATTTTGTGTGCTAAATCCACAGTAGGCTTCACAACTATTTCAAAGAGAGATGGGATTTTCTTATATTCTCCTGAAGGATCTTGATAATTTTCGATATCGGACTCAGAAAAGGGATATTGCTCTGGCGGGGTTGGCAGAAGTCCAACACCTGGTGGTGGCTTAGGGAGAGGAACTATGCCACGCTTTCTGAGTTCCTCTAGTTCTTTCTCATCTTCATTTTGTGGTTCCTCCTCCGTATTCAAAACCTAGAACAAAAGCAATGTAGCAAACACTTCATTAATTCTGCAGTACGCGCAATTCAATTTAGTCTTGCACTTTCCATTTAAATATAATTACCTGCTACGATACTACTATGTATTGACATCAAACTCGGACGAATTACAAATCTATCATTATTTATTCCACAGGACACCGATTCACAGCCAGGAAGAAAACGATTTCTGTAGTCAGGAAAGGACAATTTCACACAAGTCCGTTTCCTTCAAATAGTAATTTTAAGTGACAGAAGCTGAAGGACTTATTCTAGGATTCATAATCTTTCTAGTGTTAAATTCAGGCCGCTTTTCTGTTAAGGCCTGTTGCATGGTAACTGGAGAGAGACACGAATATCCTCCTTAACACAAAGGTCAAGATTTCATGAATCATTCAGAGGAGGCACCTCCTTCCTTTCTCCACCCTGAGTGCAAAAGTAAGTCCGATGATACCTAACTTCTAGGCAGCTAAAGGTAGACAACATAAAAGCCACGCTTCTTGTTACAGAGTACATGAAGAGCTCCACAGAAAGGGACGCACAAGAAAGCTCACGGGCAGAAACCCGAGTTGTGAAAATAAATGAGTCCGATATGGCTAAAAAAATAACTGAGTAACTGATGTCAAGGGGAATTCCTGGTGTTTAACCTGGTCACAGACTCGCTGTGCTAAAGAGCAACAGGGAAGCTTAACATCACTAGTGTTTAGCATCACACTCCCCGAGAACCCCACGGAAACTGCTAGCAACCTCCCCCCTCTTCTTTCTAGCAACAAACCTTGTGTTTGCAGACTACGAATTGCTCACCTTATCCAACAGCTCTTTCGTTTCTGCAGTCAGGGGAGCATGAGAAAATTTGCACTTATCTCCTTGATAGCATTTGGCTCCTGTGTGGTAGAACTTGCAAGGGAATTCATGTAAGCAATGCATTAAGGATTCCTAACAAAGGCCGATTTCTAGTTTGCGCTGTTTGGCAAGTTTATGAAATTCAGCTGTCAACTCCCCTCCAATTCTTCACCAGTACTTAATCTTTCCAAAGCAGTATGTTAAGAATTCTGAAAGCTAATAACCAACTTACCTCCTGGTTCCATTCAACATTCTACTAATAATTACACTGCTGTGGCCTTAACGTTATTTTTGACTTGATTCTAAAATTGTGATTAAAAAGATGAAGGTCTCAATTCCGGAATAAAACACAAGTCCTTTACAACAAACAAGAAGAGATCAGGCTTTTAAAAGCATGTGGACAAATGCATCTAACTTCAAGGGGTTTTAATCTTTTAAAACATTAAAAAACCTTAAAATTGAAAACAAACCAGTAGTTTTAGATGTATTTTCTCCTCTTAAGTATTTGAGCAGAAAAATAGTCTTGTAGTAAACCTACGTAGTCTTTGGTATAGTCTCTTAAGAAAAGAAATAGCTACCCTTAAAAATCACTTACATCAATTAAGAGTAAATATAAACTTTCAGTTTAATTCAAGTATTTTTTTTAAAGGATATTGTGCAAATAAATGCAGTTCTCTCCTTTGGTGCAGTAACCCTGTATGTAAAACTTGCAGATTTCCTTTTTCTTTTCAATCTCTGCATCATGATCAAATTTACACTGCTCTCCCTATAAACAAAAAAACAAGAAAAACATTATCAATCTGAAATGCTGAGTAATTCCGTTTCATATTTATAAAGAAAAACATCCTCCTTAGCTGAATTTAAACTTTTTATCTTTACTAACCCAGAGCTGCATTACAAGCATGTCCCTAAAAACTGTGAATAGGGGGGGGCCTGGACATAGAGAAACAATTCCTGAATTGGGATTCAATCGGGAATATACGCAGTGGTCACAGAAAATAAGCTGGCCTTACAGTACCAGATCTCTTCTCTGTCTCCACCTAGCAATTTGCATGAAAAAGGCATTTAAGCAAATACTTTACTGAAATTCTTTTCCATATAAACAATTATGCGCTTGATCAGAAAACCTGATTCTGTTTTAAGGCTGTGTGGGAGAACTTAAGTCCAACGAGCAAAGTATTAAGACTCTTCCATGTAGGAAAAACAGAGTCCAAATAATATCAAGTTTCTATCAACCATATCATGTTATACATTAGGATTACTTTGCTGGAGAGGTTTTCTGCATATTTTTTTTTAATTTATTTTCATGAAAAATACACTAAGCGCTCTTTCAGCCACTTGTTTTAAAACTGAAGGTGGCAGCAAATACTCATCTTACTGAGTACGGCATACTAAAATACATAAAGGCAGCAACAAATGCATTGTTTTTAATTCCCCCCTGGTTTGGGAAAAAAGCATACTAATTGTCACCTTTACTTTCACCGTTTGAAAAAGAAACAGAAAACGTTCTATCTCTAAATATGCAGAGGAATCAAATATAAATGACGCACTCACTTATTCGAGAAGCATGCAGTTTTTCTTAAGTGTGTTTTATAACTGACTGAACTAGTCTGACATCAGAGGATTCAACTCCGCAGCAGCATAAGCTTCAAAATGAAGCGAGAGCAACTTTTTTTATGTAATAAGAGACTGTCTTGCTAGGGCTTTTGCTTGACAGCTGACTGCTCTGAATAGCATTCTCTTCTTTCTGCTGCCTTCCACTTGCTGGCTGAAGGAAGAGGATTCTTTGGTAGGGGAACTATTACTACAAACCCACGTTTTACTTTAGAGAGAGAAATAATTTAGCATAATTAAGCAATTCCTTCAATGTTTCAAAACTAGCAGTAGCACATAAAAGAGAAATAATCTAATACATTCCAAAATCATTGCCTATTTACAGATTCCATACTCGTAAGATCTGATGTATATTTACATATGATACATTGTCAGTGTAAGTTTATGATACTATCACAGATGTTTTTACTGTATATACTAATAAGCAAACACAATCATTTTTAATAGAATGTTATAATTCAAAATGTGTAACAGAAGGGGATATTTTTCCACAAGTACTTCTGTTGGCATTTATCTATAAACACTCAAAACATTAGAAATCAAAACACATTTTGATTTGAGTTTCAACATACAAGTTCTCTTTGCATCAGCTGAAGTAAAAAAGAGCAGAGCATCTTCTCCCCTTCCTCACACCAAAGCAGCAGACCGACAGACACTGTGCGTAATTACCTTAATACATCTCCCTTCAAGGAAGTATTTACAAATCTGTTTGCCTTTGTGTTCCACTGTATGCTGATTTATGAACTCCTGACTCATATTAACCCATTTCTTCACTGGTTTGCCGTCCTGTAAGAAAAATGAACATCCTACTGATGCTTACTTATTAAGCACAGTTGCAAAAAATAATTAGAGCATACTTGGTGCACTAGTTACCCCAAAATATGATTAACTACACCATGATTTAAGTTTTTAAAATTATTATACCCACAGCTCAAAGCAAAAAAGGTAAATACACATACTTTTTCTTAGCTGCTTTAATACAGAGTCTTTTTTATAAATGCAACCAAATCAGAAACTTCTTACAATACAACAGACACGAGTAACTTCACTGATTGGACGCCCCTGATTAAGGGCGCCTCTGCAGAGAGCCAGGAGCTGAGTAACCACCCAGGCTTCCAGACCATCTTAGCCACAAGGCTATACTTTGCCAATCCTTCCCCTCTACGTGCTTCTCACGCCATCGTTATCTCCAGATTATCTACCTTCTTTTTTCTCCCATTAGAAGAAAACTAACCCGTTTGCTTATACCATGAGGCAAAGCAGAGAGGAAGCACAATTCAATCATGAACCAACATGTAAGAATTATTAGGTACCTGGTGAGGCAAATAATTGTTCCCTCTCATGATGTGATTCCCACGTGGCATCTGCACTTGAGATAAACTAAAGAAACCGCAGCAAACTCATCTAACTAGAGAGTCTGGGCCAGGTGTTGAGGGGGCCTGGCAGAGCTACTGAAGTGATGGAAGTAGACGGCCTTTAACGAACCGCTGCCTGTGACACTGCGACAGAGGGTGGCAGAAAATGGCATCTTTGCAGTGCTGTGCAGTTGCCTACTGATCCGATGATAGAGATCATCAGGAAATAGGCTTTTCCGATTTCCCATTTTCACAAAAATGAGCGGGGATCTGACTGCCGGGTAGGAACTTCTGGAATGGAATGGACGTGGTTCTCCACAGTCACCACACTGAATCGTGAGCACACACGACCATCAGCACATCAAGTGTCTGGTCTCATTTTGCTCGGCAAATTAAGCAATGTCACAAAACATTACCACTAAGAATGATTAGCGGATTTTGTTGACATTGAGCAGCGGCAATCTTCGAGCTAGAAATGCCGCTTCTGGATCAGTCAAGATCCGTTTTCTACTCTGAACACATTAACTCCGGAGAAATCTCAGCTGCTTCAGACAAAGCAGCTTTGAATCTAATAATTGATCCTCTTCAAGATTAACACGTATATCACATGGACACAATGCCACAAGTCTCTCTGGGAGGACTGCAAACCAGCGACTGTCCCACACCACAAAGCACTTGAAACAACAGCCCAAGGAAGGTTGGAATGCTCCCACCGTGTCGCTGTGCGGCTCGGGAGTCTCAGTGGTTACCCCACCACACCAGGCAGCTCAGTGTCTGCATCGCAGAATTTGTTATTTCGCTGTAGCCAGCAGCCCAGCTTTTTGTTTTCTGCCTGCTGGGACCTGCCTGCAGCTGCCGCCTCGCCTCCACCCTTCCCACGGCTTGGGAGACGGCGCTGGAGGACAGGGCACGCTCTACAGCAACAAAAAGGAGGAGTCCTATAAACGAGGCATCGTCCTAACAGATGAAACAGCTGCCCTTTTCCCTACCACATGCAGGGCAGGGAAAGGAAAATCTGAATCGGGACCACCCAGGAGCCCCAGGGAGTTAGGCCAGCTGGAGAACACGGGGAAAAATTAACACGGCTGAATTATCCATCACCGCATTAGCCAGAAGCCAGCCATGTGCACTCTTGAGTGCAGGAGGGAGGAGAACCACAGACATTTCAGCTGCAGTATACAGACTTAAATATGATTTGGCATGGATGGATTTGATCCATTAATCATCAATTTTGTATTGGTTTTCATTTAGATGAAGACTGGAGTAACAATTTACAAATACTGTGGCAATACTGAACACTATGTTTCCTCTAATTCCTGTGCAAAGAATTACTGAATGGAAACCAAGGTCACATATATTTCCATTTCCACAGTCACAGCTATGGAAAGAGAAGGAGAATTCTTCACAATTCAGATGGAAACTGGAAAAAGCTGTGAAAGCGTCCATTTTCTTTGCTCAGAAATCTGAGGTGAACTGGTAGTAGCAAAACATCTTATTTCAGATACAGTTAACATGGAAGTTCATGCACCATTCGAAACCAAAGCTCATAAACCACTTTCTGCTAGTTTTATGGATTTCGAAGGAAACCAAGAAAATTATGTATTAGCTTATCAATTATACTTTGTACATCAAGTGTTGGAAAATTCTAGTCAATTTCCAGACAAGAGAAAAAAGCTTAAAGATATGTATTTTTAAATACTCTTCCGTTAAAGCAAAGCATCCAGTCGCTTGAAACAACTACATTAGGAATTAAACTTTAATTCCACGTACCTCATGAAAGCCATCAGATCCTTTATTGCCCCCTCTTCCCCTTCCACGATCTTTACGCTTCAATTTCTTTTGCATTCCACGCCCTCGACCAACGTTGTAATTATTACCTCTTTGAGAAATACCTGAAAAACAGCAATGACCTCTTTAAATGACCTCAGAAAGTAAAGAAAAATGGTTATCTAATGACATCAAATACAGACAAATCTAACAAACTAAAGATCTACCCTTTTGCAGTCTGAATTCCTAAATATCTTGAATCACGAGTTGGCAAGTACAACTACACCAGCCAATTGTAATTCTGTGCAACTGCCTGCTCTTTGAAAAGCTCTTCAAATCAATAGCAGACTGACAAACCAAATATAAAATTAATCCCGTTCAAAGCAGCGCCTCACAGTTAGAAGTGCAGACATGTTATTTCTAACCAGCCCAAATACCTGAAATATTTTGTGCCGTTTGGCCACTTTCTGAGCGCAGAACTAACCAGTACAACTGGCACCCAGGCGTGTGTGTATGTTTCATTGTCACAACATGCAAGAAGCCTGAGATCATAACCTAAGAAATATGACAGAACAGCTTGGAACATAAAAATGTTTAATGGTAACTGTTTGGAAGCCTCAAGAGGGTAATTATCCAGTTACCAGCACGCCAGGAGTCATGGTCTCAACTAAAAACACCGAGAGAAAGTATCTGCTTTCTCGCCAATTTAAAACCAGAGAAAACCAGTTAGAAAGTTCTGCGGACATCACACCTGCTTCAGGTGGCAGCCACTCCGCGACAGCAAGGCTGACTCCAGTGAAAACACCTTGACTTCATCTCAGATGACTTGCAGACAGAGATTTTTGAAGCACTGTTACCAAGCAGCACATGAAAAGCTGTTTTTGCCTCAGCAAAAAAAGATTCTGCCAATCTTTTGCCAATTTATTTAATTGTGAACCAAACCAGAATACAATAAATCTTCACTGTAGTAAATGAAAGACAGCTTACTACCTTTGTGTAACACACAGTATCTTCCCGAGAACTAGTAAGGTATTCATACTGTCATACAAAACCCTGCCCAAATTTTGCCCGGGAGACAAACTTTTAGCCGTGATTAAAGGGAGAAAATTTTGCCAACTGAATCGATAGTTTCTGAAATGAGAATTTGATCTCACAGAAAAAGGGATGAGAACTAGTTAAGTACTTCTAGATGGTAGATCAGGCCATCTCTGTCAGTGGTACACACGGTCTCCATTGCCTAACCTTCCACACCCCATGGCAATATGTAGCAACACGAGGCAACTGGGGAGTCACAAGTCCCTTTGTAAAACGAGGCCAGAGACGTAAGCTGGCTCAACAAACAGCACTACAACGGTAAGGAAACAATCAGATGCCAAATGAAAGGTGCAAACGAGCGTGCTTGCCTAACTTGGCTTATATAAGGCAGGCATGAAATAAGGGCAGCAGGACTCTTTCAGGAATACGTTGCTTAAGAGGAATACTTTTTCACCAGCATTTGTATCGGCCCAGCTTTGAAGGCAAGAAGAGTTGTGAAAAGAAAAATAAAAGGATACTAATTGTGGGGCATACTAATAAAGTATTCAGGCACCTATCAAAATTTCTAGGTACTTAATTTGGGGGGGGGGGGGGGGGGGGGGGGGGGGCAGGGGAGAGGAGGCTAAATTGATTTTGGAATTGACATATTTACATTCCTCCCCCTAATCAAGTCCCACTTCAGACTTTCATAAACTACTACCAGAAAGTGACTTTTCAGCCCTATGATTTCTTCCTCAAGCAGTTACACAACAAAGATCCTGGCTTTTTAATAGGTTTTTCTTTCTCTATTTACTACGTACACATTACCTAACACTTGATCTTTTTCTTCAATATATGCACCAGTGTGACCATACGATATTTATTATTCCTTCACGACTAACAGCATTATCGCTTACTGACGGGAGACTGCAAGCTGACAGGAAAGCCACCGCTGGCAGCTCTCCTCATTCAGCTCTCAAGACAAACATCCTGAAACGATGCATGATACAACTGCTGCCACCATCCACTACTACAGTTCACAATTCCAATCATCTTACCTTTCTGGATCCCTTTCATCCCCTGTTTTTTCACTGGTTCTTTCGGGAATGGAGGTCCTAAATCAGTACTGGAGGTCTCTTTAGCTTGCCTGTATTGTTTAAGCTGATCAGCAAAATCTTCATCCTTTTCTTCCTCGTTATAATTACCAAAGTTTTCATCACTGTAATGACTATAGTCGTCATACTCCTTACTTTTTACATTTTTTTTATGTTGCATTTTCTGTGAACTCATGTAATTTCCTGATACGTGTCCGTGCTGTATGGAAGGGATTGCATTGTTTAGAACCAACTCAAGATTTCAAAAAACACCCCTCCAAACCCCTCTACAAAACCAATTGTTTTCACCCTGGTTTATTGTCATGCTGTCTACCAGATTTGCACAAACAAGCATTACTAATAAACAGTGAAAAACAGTTATTTAGTAAAAACTAGTGCTTTTGATTCTGAATGCATCAAAACAGGGAAAAGGACAAAAAAGAACAGCATCAGCATCTACACTCCTGAAAACTTTTCAGTGGGGTTGACAAAGCATTTTAACGTAGGCAGTTCTATGTGCTACTTAGATGAACTATGATTAAAATAATTTTTTTCCATTCATGATCTCCATATCCTGACGATCTTGGACACAGACGAAACAACCTGTCCCGTCTCTGTCAGTCGGGATGAAATACTGCTTATCGCCACTCCTAAGCCAGCACTGTCCCTCCTCCAGCTTCTGCAGCCAGGATCTTCAGTTTGTTAATAAATTCAGCTGGCTTAGAGGTTTCAGGCTAAAAGGAGAATCTCCTCTCCTCTGAAGTAACAGAGTTTCATCAAGCCTCTAGTTGCTCTATCTCAGCTTTAGAGGATGGCATTCCATTTCACCTAGAGGTCTCAGGAGAGCTATCGAGCTGCACACACTGAGAAAAGCCAGGACAAATTGAAAAGAAAGCAGCATCAACTCGAGATTCTTAAAGGTGGCTTTTCAAGAGCTGTTTCCTCTTAGTCCCATCTAAATCCAATGTAGGCAATAATAAAGATATCTTAATTGTTGCCTGATGGAGGAAAAAATAGTATCAGGCTTGTGTACACCACCTACATTCACGCCACAGATAATGCTTTATATTTGGAAATCTACCCAAGGAGATGAGAACTAGATGTGTTTCCTGAAATCTGTGAGAATGGGCACTGTGATCAAGTCAGCCTTCAAAAACCACATCATTTACAGCTGCAGTTTTTATATTACACCTAAATAAAGACATGAGAAATCAATTTCAAAAAATACTACCTGACTGAACGAAGAATCATAATCTCGGTACGAAGAGCTGCTGCTCTTTTTATGTGGTCTTTCTGTACGCTCAATATCGGAGTCATGGCTGTAGTCTGAACTGTCGTCGCTGGAAGGGGAGTTATGCTGAAAAAAAGAAGAAAACAGCGCTCTCAAACGTTGTTATATAATTCTCTGTGTAACTGGTCTGCTGTATATGAACTTAAAGGAAGCATTAGCCTAAATAAATGAAACTATCTTCTGAAGTCTCACAAACCTCTGCTTCTGGGGGATGCTAAAGACAGCACACTCTTTGATGACCCACTCTTTTTATCAGAGCAAGAGATCTGATCCGATGAGGCTTCCGAGTGCGAACATTGAGGGCTATGTGGTTTCGCTGAGTTTTATCAGCTTCCTACGGGCTTCTCTGAGCCCTGCTTCTTCGTGACACAGCAGGGAAGCTGCTGGAAGGCTAACAAATCTGGGAGATGGCTAGAAACCTTTGTATGACCACAGAAATGATTAGCATCCTGTCATTTTCTGCTGGGAGAAAACTCACGTGTCACTGCATTGCAAGTGTGTTATTTAGATGTATTGTTTTGCAGAAAATTTAGAGGGGAAACCACAGAGAATACTACATTTCTGTGATTTTTAGAAAAGGACCATCAGGTTTCATTTTCTAGGTTAAAATTTTGTGAATCTCTTGCATTTATTTAAGTTGATTACAATATATATATTAGACACATTATCTTACTGAACTTCACTGAAGAATTCACTTAACTTCATGGAAAGCATCTTTCCATAAGTATGATAATTAGCACAGAAAGTGAAATTGATAAATTTACATTTTGCCTCTTATCCTAAAAAGCTCTCGAATCTCTACGGTTCAGCTACCATTCCCGCTGTCAGTGGCCAGTGCTTAACTGACACTGCTGCTTAAGATTCAAACAATTTAAGAAGTAGTTTAACACTTCGGCCTTTCATGTCAGAACTACCACAACCACTGACAACGGCAGGGAGTAAAACGCTCATAAATGTCAGTATTTTGTAAACTGCTATTAAAAGAAATACTGAAATAAATAAGCATCCAATGAAGATGTATATCACAATCTGATTTTGTACTTCTTTTAAATATAAACAGATGAAAATCAGGTTTATGAAAATGCATTTAGGCAAAGCTAACAAGCCCGTTTCCAAACTATCATTTGAAATCTGCTATGGCTGGATTATTTAATGATTTGTTGTCTCTTACCCCACATAAACCGTCTCCACAGGTCAAAAGTCTATTTAAACAAATTCTTTAATATTGAAATGCATTGGTAAGATGGGAATCTGAAAAATTGCACTCAGAGTCCAAAGACTGCCTAAATAGCAATAAAACCATTTTAGATTTCTTCTCTAATTCCCTGGATCCTTGCCTAAACCTGGAAACTTGGAATTAAAATAAGCACCTCCAATATTTTGGTTTGCATTTCCTAACCTTGTGCTTATCCCGTCTTCTCCTTTTGGATTTTTTCTTTTCTTTTTCTTTTTTGCGTTTCTTCCGTGATTTTCTATGTCCTTTTTCATTTTTCTGTTTATCATCACCTTTTGTACCATGTTCTTTCACATCTTCATATGCTGCATCATCTATTTCACCATCTTCTAGCTCTCCATCTTCTCTGTAGGAGGAAAAATATCGATACAATAAAATTATATGTTATTATCCATCTCATCTGTCCAACAGCACAGTAAAAACAAACACACTCAGTATTTCTTTCCACCAGTTACATTTTTAGACATGTGCATATACATTTTAATACATGTAACACCCCAAGAACCACCAGGATTTTAGAATTTTCTTTTATAGTTAAAGAAAAATGGAATGCAAGCCATTAATTAAATAGCCTTGAATTGTACTGCAAAATTAAATGGTTTAAAACCTATGTATTTTTTTTACTTGTCAGAACAAAGGTCTTCTCTTCTTGTATAGTTTTCTCCAGCCTATATAAAAAAACCTGCTTCAATATAAAGCACTCTGCGGCCCTTTATCACATTTCAAACTGAAGAGGTAGTTTAACCATTTCTAGAAATACTCCTACTACAATCACGTGCCTTTATGCTGCTGTATTTGCAGAACAGATGTGGTCAAAATTAAAGGCAATTAAAACTCTCTGAAAACCATACAGTTAAAGAGTAGTAATAATGAAAATAAGCGGTTGGGCACTGCACGAAAAACTGCACAGTAACACAAACACGTTTCCTTCAACGCACCAGCTCCTGGGACTAAAGACGGGTCTGTAGTATCTAGGGTGTAATGGCCAAAGACATGAGCAATTCAAAAAAGGAGAAATAATGTAGTGGTTAAGTGGATTCTTCAAAAGAAATTAGTAGTAGTAGTTCAAGAAATGAGTAGTTAACATTTGAATTCCATTTGCTAGAATCTAAAAACTGACAGAAACCAGACATCTGATGATGCTATTTTTCTAAGCTACCCAGAGTAGGTTTTTTTTCTTTTTCAAATTTGTAACATTGGCATTTGTACGGGGTTGTTTCATACATCAATGAATACTGTAAATGGAACAATATGCATGCAAACGTAACTTGTGCACATGAATGTGACCGTCTCAAAAGCCTTCAAATTGGAGTTACACCAAAGGATGATTTAAAAAAAATACACAAAATGTAACACTTTAAGTGCTTGTAGACTAAATAACAGAAAGGCTTGTGCTTATCTCCATCACCTTGGGAAAAAAGTTTCTATGATTACATAAGACGACTTTAAAGTTTTGTCTACTGACCCAAACAATAACAACCCTGAAAATATTTTGCCATGAAAGAAACATTTTGACAAAACACCAGCTAACCTATTTCTCATCCCTATTTCAGACATACTGCTGAAGCAATCTCAACTCCCCTTCTACTATTTGGTATTTGCTGGGTTTTGGTTGTGGAAGAATTCACTGCTTTTAAGCGTTGATAATTGGCTCTATATAATTATTGCTACATCACCGCCACCGCTTCAGGAATTCAGCCCTTGCAGGCATCGTGGAACCTTAGAGAAACTCAGTCCTGAATTTTTACATGGAGATCACTTGAAAATGCCATCAGTCCTACGGTGTCTGAAACCCTCACTCTATCAGTGTACCAGATTTAGCAGATGGTGGGGGCGGCAAGGGGAGAAGCCTGTAGATACTAGAAAAATATATTAAAAAAAAAAAAAAAAACACCACCAAACCTAAACCAAGACCAAACTAGTGCTTGGGGCAGCAGAAGCTATTAGGACAGAAGTAGTAATTAGGCTCTATTACATTGCCTCACAATTTGTCCACCTCAGTCCTGTATTCACAACTATTAGCTAACCTGATGATCGACTCTGGCTACTTCAAGGGACTGCGAATAGCAGGAAGGGGGAAGAACTCACCAGAAGCGAAAGACCTGAATCTCCACAGTAAAAAACCAGTGGTTAAGAACAGGCTGCCCAGGGCAGTGGTGGAGTCCCCATCCCTGGAGGGATTTAAAAGACGTGTAGATGTGGCGCTTGGGGACATGGGTTAGTGGTGGCCTTGGCAGTGCTGGGTTAACGGTTGGACTCGGTGGTCTTAAAGGCCTCTTCCAACCTAAACGATTCTATGATTCTAAGTTAGAAGCAACCCAAAGTTGTGACTTTTTGTAAGAGGAATAAATGGATATGTCAGGGAGGTAAAAAAAAAAAAAACACCCAACCAAAACCAACAAACCAACCACCACCAAGATAGGACTACAGATCACTAACCAGCCAAAAAATGGAAGAAATCCCCACACACACACTTCAGATTATCGACTCGCATAAAGGCTTTGGAGAGAAACAAAGGAAATCAATTAATTTCAAGGTACCACCTCTTCACTTTTAATTCTCAACTATTGGTGGGATCCCACAGCATATCTACAGCAACTGCGACACTTTCCGATCATCTCACGGCAGCCCGCTGCAACCATGTAAAGACAAGTTAGATACATCCAAGCCTCATGAAGATGCTTCGCTATATTACGTGATTGAGAAGGGGACTCAAAGAACATTTCTAAGCAATGCAGAAGAGCAGCTTGTCTAGTGACTGAAAAAAGTACTCTGGAATATGGAAGAAAATAATCTTCTAGATAAGTATTAAAGATAGTTTTGTTTTGGTAAGTGGCATGAAGTAACAGGACTGGAGAAAAGGGAAGTTTGTAAGAAGCTTTAAAACGTCAAAATATTAAAAAGTGGGCGTAAAAAGACAGATTTGATCTGAATAAAAGATTCTGCTGCGGAAGGTGTCATTTAAAGACCGTCACTCACACTGCTGGGCAGTAAAAGAAAGTTCATCGGGACTTAGTGCCACAGGCGGTTGCTGAGGCAGGCAGCAGCAGCCGCAGAAAGGGACCGGATAAATTCACAGAAAACGAGCCCGTTAAAGGCACGGCTGTTCCTCCAACACACCAAATACAACTGTGGGTGCTAGGAAAACAAAAGGGAACTTAGAAGATAAGAAAAACTGCTCAACTGCTGTTTCTTAAGTGTAGCTACACTGCAAATGCAATCGTCACCAGGTTTGCTCATGGCCTTAAACATTTACTTGGAAACACTTTGAAAAGGACATTATTTTTTAGTGCAAATATAAAACAATAGTAAGCTATGAAGCTGAAGTAAGCTTTTGAATAAATAACAAAAATTAATAGTAACAATTACAATTATAATAATGGAGGTATGCCCACTATCATCTTCTCTTAAGAAGAGATAATGGATCTTCAGATTATTCATCCCAAGCATAAAATAAATCCTGTCTTCAAACACCAGTGTCCGTTATCCCCAGCATTCCCTGACAAATTCTGAAGTACCTCATATAATATCCCAAGAAAGCATCTGTCGCATCTTTCCACGAGACACTTGATTAATAAAGTGTGCCTAATGAAACTGAAATGCAAATATTTATGAAACACCTGCAGCTATTAGAAAAAAACAGTATTTCATATTTTGACAAAGTGAGCTAAACTCACTCTGTCAAGGATGTCTACTCAATTAAAATACCCTCTTAAGTAAAATGCCTACTGAAAATGCTCTTTGGGAAATAAGGTATTTACCAGTTACCAGCTCCTTTGGGAACTGCCGTCATATATTGACGCTGCTAGGATGCATCCAGGACTCCAATAACTTTCTAGGTAAAACAATCAGGCAGAATCTCACTAATGCTCTCCTCTGGATTGCATTTCAAATGTAAGATTACAAAAGCCCTCTAATCCCCAAATGCCTAAATTCTTTGCACAACATCCTAGAATTTTCCAAGCACTGAACTTCAAGAATATTAAAAAAAAAAAAAAAAAAGACCAGAAGACTAGCTAAATATGATTTGGAAAGATAATGGTCAAAATGTATCATTTCTTGGAAATAACTATTCTTCAAAGAAAGTTTAAAGGAAGCGATAGGGGAGAAATTGCCTTCCGTTTTACAGGCTTTTTTTCCCCCCCTTTAAAATCCACGCTGGAGCTGTACGCTAGAAAGTGAGTGCAGAACCTACCCCTTTTAGAAGTTCACTTCCTAGATTTATTCCACAGACTTGGCTATAGCAAGCAGCTTTGGGAAGGGCTTTCAGTGATGTGAACCAAGACTACCTCCTTTTCCACTATGAGTAATAAAAGTCAACAAACAGCTGCGGTCTGGAAAAAACACAGCAAGCAGATGATTTTCTAGGAAATGGGTCCGAGTCTTAGGTTGCTTTCCCTTTGGCGGATAGCTACAGCAAACAAATCACAACACCGATCCAACAGGAGACAGAATGAACTGCTGTTTTGCAAAGTACAGCTTCTTGCTTACAGAATATTCTGGGCTTACACAGTATCTTAGTATGCTTCTATTATTGCTGGAAATGCCCAACACACAAACCCCCAAAGTTTTCTTGATCTAGAAAAGCAAGGAAGTATAATTTTGTTGTCTTTTTCAAGATTCACTTCTCTTTCAACGACCCAAATACCCCACAAAAACAACCTTCACTGAAATAATGCCAACAAGCTGTGGGGGGAACAGTTCATGGTGCCTACACAACGCATACCTCAGGAGTCAAAAAGGCAGCCTCTGCGCTGAAGGAACAAACACTGGCAATTTTTAACTTCTGCCGCGTGTTATTGTCATGGCTTCTATGCTTGTATCTGCAAAGGCTGAACTAAATCTGAAGCATCTTCAAGTGAACAGAAGTTAACAGAATCCCTGACCTATTACACAGCAGACCTGCAGTAGCAACTTCTGGCACAGAAAAGAGCAAAGAGGCTCCTCGCCTCTAACCAAAGAGCTCCGCTAGCATTACCACGCCCTCTCCATCCTAGTGCATTTTAAGTTCTTTTGGACAAGAAATAAAAGCATCTTCGTTAAAGGCCCAGTTTAAGTTGCTTAGCGGTGTTTGGCTACTGCTGCCTGACCTACTGGAACTCCTTCATGAAGAGCCCTGGATGACTTGCATGATTAAAATAAGTTGCCATATGGTACTGCTATTTCCTCATCACCCAAGGGACAGCAAACGCAATCTCGCAATCCAGAACACAGGAGATGCAAAATTACGGAACATCACGCAGACTCCACGAGCTAAACAAATCCCAACTAAACAAAAGGCACCACGCTGGCCGTGATCTTGCCTATGAGCCCCTGTACAAGGACTAGGTACACACAAAAACATTTTGGTTCACCTCCAAATGCCAGAGGAAGAACTGAAATCGCTGATGGATCACTCCCTCTCCACCATCTCCAGATACTCGGAGCTTGATGGCTATGAGAAAACAAAACCACTGTCCCAGGTGTATTTCTAGAGCATCTCCAAAATGGATTAGAAAGGCACACAAGCCAGATTATTTTTCACGGAGAATCAGGCTGGTGAAATCACTGAAAGAGCAGTTATGCAAATATTTGGTTAGGGAAAATAAAAATCCACGCTTAAAGTAACTCACCATTACTCTAGTGTTTACAGTTTAATTTCTAACACTCAACTCGGCCTTAACTTACTTTTCTTGCTCTTAGTCCAAGTCACGTTTAAAAATAGCATTCTTTATGTTCAAAGAAGATTTACAACTCAAGCTCTTTAAGCCCAAGATACAAAAACGAGATGCATTTTCTCAGTACACTGACAACTGTAGCTCTGAAATATTTTAAGGAAACTAAAAGGCTTTTTTCCCTGTGTTTTTCCCATCTTCCCAACAGAAGTACTTAGCATACTTGCAGGTAGAGCAGGTGCTACATGAGAATCATACTTCTTTATGTTTTAAGAACTTACATGAACAAAATTGTACAATCAAAACGTGAATCCCTATCATCAAACATTATTTTCTGTTAAGTCCATTTTTGGTAGGTTTGATTCACAGCTGAGGAAAGGTCTCATTTAAAAATAATTATGTTTTGGTTTACAATATGATGCTTTTGACTTTATTTACTAGAAGTCTATATAGAAGTCTTAAAGAGCATACAAATAGCCAAGAGCTTCTGAAAGCATTACCAAGACTAGAAAAAGTATATAGTAGATAAAAATTAAAGGCTGCAAACATCTCCCTTTTACCTCTTGTACACAGAGAGTTGCTGTAGAGAAAGGACACAGTAACAAGAATTCAAACTTTATACATGAGCAGAACTCTAACCCATTAAGTAATTATTTTTAAGAAGCTACTAATTTCTGTCGATAACTGAATATTATTGTCCAAAGTAAAATAAAATCTATTTCTGCCTAAAGTGAGTGCATGGTTAAACCTTAACCTCTTTGTCCTGCGATCAGTTCTAGAGGAGATGGGCTATCAGAAAACTTCCAGGATGTCCAAAACCTCATCTTCTCATGTAGAAGCAGTACGTTAGCAGCCCTTAATTTACAGGGACTGATAACAGCATCGTACACGGGTTCTGCTGAGCTCCGAGTATCTGTGACAAGGACATATAACGCACGGGAAAGAGCTTCAACCGACGGGAAACTACCTGAGTGGTTTTGACACTGGTCAAGGCTCATTTAGTGAAAGCGCCTTACATGTCTCACGGATATTTCATCTCCTTAATTTCCTTTGGGCATGTTTTCCTTAGTACCCCAGATTTCTCCCTCAACCCCTCTGTTCCAGCTCCTCACACACTCCTGCTGCTTCAAATAACCCTCCCGCACATATTTTCCACACCCAATGCATCTAGAAAAACACAGTGCTATGCAGCGCTCGTGACTGCACAGACATACACGGCTATCACTTCTCATCACTCCATGCTGACTTTCTGTCCTCTTCACTACCGTGCAATGAACCCGCAATACTCTCGCAGGTGAGATTTTGTTTGTGTAAGATTACAAAGAGCACAACAACTCAGACGCAATTCCATGACATGAAAATTACATGTCTAAAGTAAGATCTTGAGGCTACAATTCACAAAATGAATTTGTCCTAGCACACTGCTACACTACAGAATTTGTTAACGAATAAGGAAAAGAAGTACAAAACTAGAAGGTGGTGTTGCAATTAACACAACAGGCCAGTGTCTAACTAGAACTGGCACTGGCTTCTTCGACAATGTTACACAGGTCATTTAACGGCATTTTTCAGCTGCCCGTTAGCTTTGACCACTCCATAAATGTGAAGTTATTTTAATCTACAGCCAGGCAGTGAAACTGCATCATGAAAAGTTACAGATCAGATTGCGTGGGGTTTTTAACCTCTGTTTTGCTTTATCCCCAGGGCTGGCTGTAACAGATACTGTGTTCCCATAAAATGGGGAAAGGAAGCGAGAACGACAGCAGTGAGACATGCCAAAGACCAGCTTCCTGTGGTGGTACTGGAGGCCAACGAGCAGCTTTTGGAAAGCCCACCTTCTCACCCTGCCACCGAGCCGTCTCCAGTCTCCGGGGTTTATTACTGCAGAAGAAACGACAGAGATTCACGCAGACCACCTGCCTTTTTGCCACTCCTGCAGTGTTTGCTGGGAAGCAAGCAAGCCTTGTTTGCCCACAGGGCATATTTGGGAGTGAGTCTCCCTTCACTTCCTAGTTTCCTAATGTCAAAGTAAGTTTTGAAATCGTGCTCAAAACCAATAATCACTACAAGGCTGCATTCAGCGATCACAAACAACTTCAACTTCATATGAACACATTCTTTGGTGATTAATTATTACTAAGAAAAAAAAAAAACCACACACTCTAAAAACAGCTGTAAGTAAATATTTTCAAACCAAACTATGCACCTGTGGACAGAGGGCATTAAAGCACCTGGTAGAACAGAAGAGGCACACTTAAGTCATCAAGTTTACCTAAAGACGGAGGGGAGCCTTGTGGCGAGGGTGACTGGGAGAGCAGCCAGGCTGGACAATAGCAACTGTGGATTCGAGGAGGTTTTAGCCCTTCTGCGCCACAAACGCGTCCCTGATCTGAAACGCTATGGTGCTTCACGGAGCTGAGGAGCCATGCAGATCAAGACAAGACGCAGGCAAAACCGCTTGCAATACAATGTTGACTAAGCAGTAACGGAGAAAACGTACACCTAAGGTATACAATACAGATTTCAATCCGCTGTTACTCGTCTTGGTTACAAACCCAGCACTTGCATGTTTCCCTGTAATTTAGGGGAGGGGTCCCCATTACAGGGAACCAAACAGATCTGTGAGAGCAGCAGAATGTAAGTCACGCTCACTGAGGACAGGAGTGCAAAACTGGTACACTGAAAGGGAGCGGGCAGTTCCTACGACAGCTGGAAGAGGAAACTGGGAAAATAAAATAAAAACAAAGGGGTGGGTGGCTGAGTGGAGTCTCTATTCACCCAGCTCAGCTGGACTTACACCAGGCACACGTAGCTGGCAGAGGAGAGGCTTTGGAAGAACATAATCGAACACTTCAGCTATGCTTTGTAAAACTCAAATCAGTTTATCTTGAATACGAAAGTGACTGTACCAACTTCCTTTTAAACTGTAAACATTATATCAAATTCATAACGAAAAAGTGTACAATGAGGATTAGCATGGTCCTCGGGAAAAGGAACCTAAAATGCAACAGACAAGCCCAGCTTTGAAGTGGCATTTCCAAACATCCTCTGCAAAAATTCAGGACAATTTTCCAAAGCAACTTTGCACAGGCCACTCTGATGTCTGTCAGAGAGCTGCCTCTAAGGTAGAATTCCCTTTATTGTACCATGAGCATGTAAAAAGGGGCCTAATACTTACGCTCGCAATGCAACTCGTAAGACTATGCTGGTTACACAAGCATTACTTGCACCTCTGTGATCTGTGAGTTGGCATCTCAATGTTCAGACCTATCATTAGGTCACTGCTATTTTTGCAGCAGATAATGGTATAAGAAATCTCCAAGTCTGGAGATTAAATGACAGTAAAGCAGAAATAGCCAACATAAAGCGTCACTACCAACCTAATGTTTTAGATTTTAAAAATAAATGAACTCCAAGTTATTTTCTAAAGTTCCTAGCAATTGTAAATCTGGCATCGATTTCAAAGCAGAACCAACTGCTGCAAACAAGTCCTTCTCACGCCTCTAATAGCTCGCTATTAGTCAGAAAATCCAAGTCCACAGAAGTCTGCATGAGGACTGAATTCTTTTATATCTGTGACAAGCGTTTAGTCCTCCTCTTAGGCATGTACATTCACCTACAGCATGATGTACAGGTGGGACAATGCCTACAAAAGAGAGTTTCAGAGAAACACGAAGCGCCCAGCCCTGCAGATGATGGTAAGAGCAACCACAAACTATCGCAAGTAATCGGAGCTTGCTGACCTCCAGAAGAGCAGTAATTTGCACACACAGCCATTTATATACTGAGGCTCCTTGCTGAGAGTTACGCTCCTCTTTTCCACACAGTCCCACCTTGCTGATGGCAAGGGGGAGCTGTGTTTGTGGATACTCAAGGAGGATTTCGCTTTTGTGCATTTGTTTTGCTATAACTGAGTTTGCCTGCACCCTGTCTCAGACTTCTTTCTTGCCCTATCAAAGATTACCCACGTAACAAGCAATCCTTAATACAACCTAATCTTACAGGAAAAAAATTAAAAAGACACCTATTATCTGTGTGTATAGAAAGTCTCAAATACTTCATCAAAGAGAACGTCTCCACAATGCGTTAACTAAAAATATTTAAAGAATGACGAACCTTCCTCACTTAACCAGGTGCCCCATCTATAAACCAAGAAAACAAAGACTTTGGATTAAAACAATCTTCCAACTTAGAGTATTCAAAGTGTGGACAGACAAGGTTTTTTTACTATTTTCTACTGCTCAAAACCACCGACCAAATTCTTTACAATTCTACAGATCAGTACAAAACCAAACTAACTAAATGTTAACAGAAATGCTATTAACTTATGCTGCACAAAATGATCTGTTAAATTATTTCAGTAACTTCCTATTATGGGCTGTACCTACAGTAAACTAGTCCCACTGAGCTCCCAATGCAGTAAAAAATTGATTGCAAGATAAAACATATTGAAACTAGACATGTTAATTTTAAAATACCAAACTAGTATTACAGTGAGGCTCCAAGGTAACTCAGAATGCGAGTGTATCGGGTACTTGCATCTTTTCCACAGACCTTACACCTGGCTTTTCGACTGCCTACAACGGAGACTGGACAAAACCAATTCAGTACTAAAACACGTTCATAGTTAAAGCTGTGCTGCCCCTCCCCTTGGCGACTCAACCATGTCTTCTGTGGACAGGAAAGACCCTGTTTCTCTTTAGGCCTTCCCAGTCCCCAGCTGGTAGGGAAATCTTTATAAACTTCAGAAAGTTAAAACACTACATTTTGACAGGATTACATTTGCACGCCTAATATAATACAAAGACTTATATTTGGGGCTTTTTTTTTTTTTTCTTTTAACGACACTCTAGGTGCATTAAGAATACTATACATGTCTCGGCTCAGAGGGGAGCAGAAGTTTTATAAGAGACTTGATTACAAAAAAGTATTATTTAACAGGTGAATGTGTTTATTGTTAGTGTCTTCTGCTCTTCCAAAATTAAAACGTTATAAAGCAATGTTTATAAATTAACCTGTATTAAAAGTACAATAGACTATTAGGCAGTACTTATTTACTCTATTTCATAATTTACCAGTGTAACAACAGGCGTACTGGTGAGAACAGCTGGTTAGAGGAACTCTACTTGTCAACATCGCATGAGTAACTCCAAGTTAGAAAAAACTATGCTTCCAGCAGAACAGTGAGTAACCTGGGCTTGTCCTCGAGGAGGACTTTAAAACACAAAGTATTTTCAATCCCTGAAACAGTAAAAAGTCACACACTTACTAACTCCGGGAACTCTAGGACACTTTGCCTGCTACTGCTGCACAGTTTTAGTAAGTAGTTATGCCCTATCTTCAGCAATCCCAGTGGATTACTAGTTTGCTTTTTATACAGCACTCTTTTTGTAACATACAGCATGACACAACTTACACTGTTTCACAATTAAAAGCAGGAAGGTGAAAACAAGACTCAGCAGCTCTGGGGTCTGCCCTGAACCTGTTACTAAACCACGGCACGATTTTTGGACCAGTCAGTCAGCTCATGCGGCCCTCCACTTCCCAATTTGTAACACAGAATTAGTGACTCTTTCTCCACTGAGGGAACGGTTACGTTCGCTCACGAGCCCTTTTTTTGTCTCCAGTGTTTTTCAGTCCTCGGAAGCAAGTACCAAGCACGGTTGTGGAGCTGTGTGGGGAGGACAGACTGAAGCCCAGCTGCCCAAAACCAGCATTTTTAACTCCTGCGGTTGTGTCACAAATGCTCTGAGTAGATGTAGACTGAAGGACTGGTTGCTGTCACCCTGGCACAGTATTTTTGGAACTAGTTAGGAAGGCCAGGGCTGCCTGGAGAAAGGATTTGAATTTCCAGCAGCTGCAGGAGAGAAAGGGAGGGAGGAACAGAGGTCCTTTCACCAGGAACAGGACTCTGGTTTTCTGCGCATGGGGATTGAGAGGTGGCAAAGATAACGTCAGTCAGACCTTAATCTGCATTTAAAAAGATCCAGTTAAATGTGTAAGGTGTAATCTGGCAAGAAAATGACGTTAAATATGGATCTAGTGAGAGATTCTTGTATGAACAAAAGCAACAACAAAAAAAAAAACAACTCAAAGCACCCTTTCCTACCTGACTAGCAGCGCCAGGGCAAGGGAGAAAAAGAACAATGGTGACATTCAACAGACACCCGCTGGAAAGTGCAATTTATGGAAAGAAATGGAAAACAGTCCCCCTTCCCAGCCAGAATAAATAAATGAAGATGTAAAAGGCATGCATTCCAAAAAATAAAACCCTACTAATAATGCACTTCTAATTCAGTGACACCCCCCCTCCCCTCCTTGCATTCCCCCACCACCACCCCAGTCCTCACCCCGGTCTTCCAGCCTGAAGGTGACCTGCCCCCACAAAAACATCGTTAACCCCCTAGGCACATTAACACACAGCATCATCATCATCATCATTATCAGCATCATCATCACCCCACTAGTATCACCATTATGAGAAGCGGAGAGAGAGAAGAATGTTACTCGACCTTTCGTCCCCTGCATGTTGCCTGTCAGAGTCGGGCATGTTTGGGTCAAGAACTGGGTTTGGGGGTTTGGAGAACAGGCTTTCAAAGGCCATTGTGCTGGCTGTGGTGTGGTGAGGAGGAGGGAGGTGGAGGAAGGCAGGACACTGCCGCTGCCCGTGGTGCGGAGGGAGGAGGAGGAGGTGGCGGCGGCGGCGGCGCGCACAGCCGCTCTGGGGGCGGCTCGGTGAGGAGGAGGGTCGGGTCCCTCAGTGAGGAGAGATGATGAAGGTTTCACTCACGGTTACTTAGTGAGACACTAACGGGCACTCAGTGCAGGGCGAGGCTGCACAGGCTGAGCCCGGCCGCCCCGCGCGGGCAGGAGGAGGAGGAGGCAGCAGCGGCGGCGGCTCGGAGGAGCAGGCCCGGGGCACAGGAGAACGAGAGGACACACACACGGGGGAAGGGAGGTGCTGGTGGCCGGAGATGGCTGCCCTAATTCTTCCTTACAAACATGGCGCCCGCTCGAGGCACTCTCACAAAATGGCGGCAGCGGCGGCGGCGGCGGCAGCGGCGGCGGAGGAGAACGGCGGCAGCGGCGGCAGCGACCCCCGGCGCTTGCCCCCAGCTCGCTCAGCGGCCGCGGCCCGCACGCGCCGCCGCCACCACTGCGTCTTCCGCGCCCGTCGGGGCCGCGATGGCGTCGCCTCGCGCTGGCCGCCGCCGCCGCCGCCCGCGAACACGCTCCTCCTCCGCCGCCGCCCCGCCCCCCGCGCGCCGCCGTTGGCTGGCGGCGCCCCGCGTCACCCCGCCGGCCGGGCCGCCCATTGGCAGTGGCGCGCCGCCCGTCACGCCGCCGTGACGTCGCGCGAGCGCGGCGGGCCCCGCCCTCCCCCGCCGCCCCGCGCGGGCGACGTGTGTGTGTGTTGTGCGCGCGCGCGCCAGCGGGAGGGGGGCGAGAGGGGGCGGGGCCCCGCCTCGCCGCGTGCGGGCTGGCGTCACGTGCGCGCCCCGCCGGCCGTTATGGCGGCCGCTCATGGCGACCCTCGCCCGTTATGGCGCTTCCGGGCCGCTCCCCTCCCTCCCCCCCCCGCCGCGCGCCGCGGGGGCGGCTTCCGCCCCGCGCCGCCTCGCGAGAGCGCGCCCAGCCCCGCCCCCGCCGCCATTTTCCCCCCGGTGCTGCTGCTGCCGGCGCCCGCCGCCTCCGCTTCCCTCTCCGCCCCCCCCCCCCCCCCAAGGGGGCCGGGCCTCCTGCCCGCCCTGGGGAGCGCCGGGCTTCCCCGCCTGCCTCCGTCCGTCCCGGGAGGGACGTGTGTCCTTAAGTGCTCAGTCCCGTCCCGCTGCGGGGCCTGTCGCCCTCCCGAGGTACCGGCCGCGGGCCGGGCAGCGTTTAAATGGAGGGTCTAGGGAAACCCGCGCCGGGTAATAGAGGTGGTGTCAGAGCGGGGGTTATCGCCCGGGGCGGGGTGAAACCGGTGTTAGGGAGGCTAAGAGAAAAGAGGCTTTTGTGTGGGTTGAGGTTAAGGGAAGATAACTTCTGTTAGCATCACTATTCTTTAATAAAAACGGAGGAAATTCAAAAACTCATTAAGAAATCCTTGATAGAGCTATGGAACAAAGCGCTGAGGAGCATTATGGAAGCCAGTAATGAAAAAAAACCCCACTCAATGCAACGTTTGTGTCGATAACCCTACACTAAGAAGCTTAACTTTGTGCCGTACCCGCCCGTTGCGGGCTGGCGTTTCCCCCCATTCTCCCCGCATCCCTTTCTGCTCCTTCGGTTCGCGTTTGCGGCGAATTCCCTCCTCTCCCGCAGGACCGCGCCTCCCGAGTTCAGCACCTTCGCCTCGAGACAGCCTTATCCAACTCAAATAAAGAGCATCAGCTGCAAACGTTGTCACCTCACGACTCATCATCACTGCCATAAACTTTTATGTGGCTGTTTACAACGGCACCAAGGCGGAGACATCCCACCTGCTAGACCTCCACACGCAGAGAGCCGGCCTGTTAGCCCTGCCCCGGTTCTGCTGACTCTCAGCAGTTCACAGGCCCCAGGAGAAGCTTGTTTGTTGTTCTCTAACCATTTTAACATTTTTTTTTTTTTTCCCTTTTAACATTGTCTTTTGAGGGACTTTGTCAAAACCTTCTGGAAAAATCCCAAATGAGTTACATCAACTTATTTTCCTTTACAGGCTAGTCTCCCTGGCTTACAGGGCTTTTCGGGACATATGACTCTCTTTTTCCAGTGCCAGCAATCCTAGCAAAAAAATAAAATTAAGAAAAAAAAAAAAGAGAGAGAACACCCACATCGGTTCCCCTTTTGGGAGGGATGTTTTTCCCCTTACACAGAGGCAGAGCACAGCCTCGCGTGCACGAGGAAAGAGCCACCTCTCCGTGGTCTCACGCACCAGGCTGGTACCTGAGCAAGACGAGCAGGGCTGGAGATCGTGGCCGGGTCCCACCCAGATCATTGCACAAGTTCACGGAGACGAAACACATCCAAAGTGAAGCCAGGAAAACCAACCTGAGCTGGAGACTAGCACTGCTCCCGCTCCGGGACTGAAATAGGGCTCCAGGGAGCATGGGAGGGGTGGGGTGGTGGCCTCAGGTGGGGCCAGAGAGGGTCATTAGGGCTAATTAAGGCTAATTAATCCCAGCAGCAGCCCAGGAGCCAACGCCCACAGGGCTCAGCACCCTCTCCCCAGGTGGTGGGCAAAAAAGGGATTTCAAATTTGGAATAAAAGCCTGGATCCTGCTTTTCTTGCAGCACGTGCAGGTGCAAAACTCCATTTTAAGCAAAACTGTGTCGGCCGGAGCAGCGCGCAGCTGTTTGTTTAAATATCCCTACGTGTGTTTGCGTTGTCAGGGAAAAAGGTACGCTTCCGAGAAGCTCCTGAATGGCTCTTTTTTTTTTTTTTCAAAGTATAACTAAATTTGGCAATAGCAGCTAGACGAATTCCCCAGTACGCGCTCTCGGCTATCACGAATGCACTGGGATCTGGGGTATGGTGCGGAGAGCGTAGCAACATACCTAGCAACCATAACAAATAAAAATGTCGTGGTTCAGCTCTTCATTAAAGCCCGTAACAGGATTAATAAGCGTTTTGGCGTGTGCTCTTGTGCTTTCGCTTCAGCGAGGGTTCGAACCGCGATACGAATCTGCGGGGTGGGAGGAGACACGGCAGCGCCGATGGATGTGCCGGGCACCGGGCGCGGGGCTTCTCTGGGGTGCTAGCTAGGTAATAAAATCCAGATTTTAACCTGCAGTTGAAAATAACCTGACGTTCTCTTGTGTGTTAAAGAGAGAATCGTCATTCTTTTGTTCGCAGGGATGGAGCGCATTAGACCGAAGGTGAGGAGAGGCGCGGGGATGCGCAGGACTTCGGATGCTCGGCGGGGAAGGGCCCATCCGGAATGCATTTTGGAAGGAGGATGATGAGTAGGAGGAGAAAACGGGACACGAAGCCGTGGTCGCCTCCTCGCGCCCCTGCCCTGAGGTTGGGGCTTGCGTCCCCCCGTGGGGTGAAGAGGAGAGGGAGCGCTTTCCCACGCAGGCCTCGGAAATTCCAAGGCGCCGCGTTTCTCTCCCAGCACCTCGGTGGGCGCGGCGTAGCCTCCCTCCGAGGCCGCCTCCGCGCGAGGTCTTCGGCCTCTGCATCCTCGCCCCCCCCAGCCGTTTGGGGCGAGAGGCTGCGGGTTTGGGGCTCGGGCAGGGCGGGCAACCCCTCCCGGGGCAGGCAGAGCAGATCCAGAGCCAGCTGCGCCGGGGACCGCCTGCCTTCAGCCCGCGGAAGGGGAGCAGAGGCAAACCAGCTATTTTTTGAGCTCCAAAATGTTATTATCCCAAAGAGAAGTTGTATTTACCAGGGCCAGAAGAGCCTCTCTCTGCACATTCCAGGCTCGGGAAGTCTGTAAAATGCCGGAGCGGCCACTCTGGGAGGGGAAAAAAAAAAAATCTCCTTTAGTCAGCTCAAATGCTGGCCAGAGGTTTGCAGCCCAGTCCAGACGCTGGAGAGCCGACCTTAAACGTTTCTGGGGCTGAAAGGGAGATCTGCAGCCAGCTAACGCTGGGAGAGATGGCTGAGCTTCCCGGCTCCGGTCCTGGCCCTCGAGGCGGGCGAGAAGCGGCTGGGAGGACGGGCACGGCTTCGCAAGCCCCGGCGGCGTGCCAGCCCGTCCCGCAGAGGGGAAACCAGTTCACCCTGGCCTCGGGAATTAGGAAAATGTTGTCGGTTCTGGGCTGCGCTGCGAGGAAAAGCCTCCAGTGCCAAGGTCCAAGCGCCCGGCTCCGGCCTCGTTAGCCGGTGAACGCATCAGATGGAAACTATTCTGCCCCGTCAGGAACTTATCCTCTGGTTTTTGGCTCCCAGAGCCTGGCAAGGCGGGGAGGGGGGAAAGCGCCGTCCGTGCAAGGGTGGTGACACCCATCGTTCACCCCGCCGGAGGTACGGCGGCTGGGAACGGGCGATGGAGACGGCAGAGGTGAGGCACCAGGGGCTGCTCCTGGCACGTCCCCGGCCTCCCCTCCCGCGTCTCCTGGAGGAGCGCGTCCCCGCGCGCGGGGATTTCTTCATCCTCCCTAAAACACGGTAACGGCCCCGTTGCAGCACCACGTCCAACCGGGCTGGGCAACTGCGGCCAGGCAGACCCTGCTCCGGCAAACCACGGGCTCTGGGCCGCCCGCTCTGTAGCCTTCTTTCTCATAACTTCGTTTTCTTTCCCCAAAGCTGTCCGTCCGTCTTCAGCTTTTCCTAAAAAATAAATAAAATAAAATATTCCTTCTCGTTTCAGCTCAGCTCCTTCCCTGTTACGGCTTCTGCCTTCCAGCGGCGATTTTCGGTGGCGTACGAGGACGCAGCCAGCCGCCTCCGCAGCGCTGCTCTCTTATCTAAGGCGCTAATTTAAAACACACGCCGGGCTGGGTTCACGGGGATAACTGCTCCCTTTCCTGGACGAAACGCGAATTGGCCGGGGTCCGGCTAGCTCCGAGGGAAACCTCGTCGCCTGCTGCTCGGGGACGTCCCGGGACGCAGGCGCACGGCGGAGGGGTCCGGCGGCGCGTCCTGCCCGTTCCCCGTCCCTCCGACGATCCCCGTGCCGAGGCCGGCTGCGCGGTGACACCCTCCCCTGGCACCCCAGGATTAACGGGGTGTCCCCAGCAGGACGGGGAGGTCGTCCCGCCTCGGGAGGGGAGAGGAGAGGACGTCTCAGCCCCCTTGGAGGGAGGTGGCACTGAGCCGCCCCACCAGCCGCTCCTTTCTCCTCTCCTGACAGGCCTCCTGGGCTTTGTCCCCCTGTCTTTCCCTGTGGATCTCCACCGCCCCCCCGGCTCTGCTCCCGCGGCAGCCGGGCCACCCCTCTCCACCACCACCACCCGCTCTTGAAAGCGGCTACGCTTCCAGAAAAGCACTTTATTTTAAATTTTGGGTGTTGTTTTTTTATTTTTAAGCACTCGGGTGGAGGAGCGAGCCTGTTGGGTTTTCATTTCCCTCCCCCAGCGCAACCGTGGGATGCGTTTCCCTGCCCGGCTCCGCCGTCCAGCCGGAGCGCCCGCCAACCCAAACATCCTCCATCCGCCGTGCCCAGGCTCCGGCAGCCCCGTGCCGACAGCGGCGAGGAGCAGGCGCTGAATGTCCCTCCTTGTTCCGCGCGGAGAGGTCCTGCCCCCTCCCGAGCTCCCACAGAAAAGCCGTACCCCCCCCCCCCAAAAAAACCCCTCCAGGAGCTCAATCCCCCAAAGGATGCAGCACGGATCGGTCTCCTCGTGAAGTCTTTTCCCCCGGGGCAAGGAGCGGGAAGGATTTTAGCGGGTGCAGCTCAGCGCACACCCCGTGCCCCCCCGAGGGGACCCTGCCCCGCTGCCTTTTTGGGGGGGCAGCGGCAGGGTCTTCTTCCCCGAGGCCTCCGGCGGACGCTCGGGGGGGGAGGCTGCTCGGGGACGAGCCGCCCTGCCACCAGCCAGCCCCTTCCAAGCAACGTAAGGCACAAAAATAAAACCAAGAGAGGCCGGTTCTTGCCCCACGGACCTTGAGCCCCCCCTGGCCGGCTCTGGGGGAGCATCGCCCCCCCGGCCGCACGCGCATCGGGTGCTTTATTCCGCTCTGCACCTGCTCGGAGGCTATATCATCCTTTAATTGTACTAAAACCAGCGTAATGGAGAAACATGCATAACGTCGGGGCGGTTGTGGTTAACATGCACGAGCGCTGCGCCAAGCGACGGGTACCGAGGGGGAAGGGGGGGGACCGGGGACGTGTCCCCCCTCCCCGGCACGCGTTGCAGCCGAACCCCAGCTATTCCTGGAGCCGCTTACACCCGCGGCTTAGGGAAAAACGAGATATTCCCACCTCGAGCTCCCTCGCCGCGAGCACCGGGCGCAGCCGAAGCCCTCCCCGAGGTCGCGGCGGGGTGGGGGGGGACACGCACGCGCGTGACCCCGTTCGGGAGGTTTAAGGAGCTGCTGCCCACGGGCTGAAGCACGGGACGGCCCCGGCCCGTCGCCCGCGCGCGTCCGCAGAGCCCCGGCACTCCTCCTTCGCCCAGCAGCCACCTCCGGCTTGCCAAGGAGGGCACCGAGAGCCGGGTCTCGTAGGGATGGGTGTTGAGGGATTTTTCCAGTCCCGGTCAATCCCGAGGGATTGAGACGCCGGACTAGCCCCATGGGCTGCCGTGGGTTTTCTCGGCATCCCAAGGGGAGCGGAGGCGTGTTTTTACGTGGGGTCAGCACACGCAAGCCCGGGCCAGCGGGGAGGAGAGCGGTGGCCGCTACGAGCCGCCCTCCTCCTGCGTGCACCAGCTTAACTTCTTTCCTAAAGGAAAAAAAAAAGGGATTAAAAAGGAAATAAGGGCCGTGGATTCTATCCGCTGTTTTCTGCGCTGTGCAGGCGCCGAGGCTGCGGGACGTCGTCCTTCCGGAGCCTCAGGCGAGGATGATGCTCTGCTCCCGCGCCCCGGCGAGCGGGTAACCCCCGCACCCGATTTCTTTTGCACCTCGTTTGCTTATTTTTTTTTTTTTTTTTTCTTCCCGCCCACATAGGTGGGTGTAAAAGCCGCCTGGGCAGAATAACCTTAACGCAGAGGGGAGGATGGTTGGCCGCAGAGAGGCTTCGGGGTGGGATGTCCCCTGGAGCTCCCGTGACACGCCTGCCTCCAGGGCTAGCGCTTTGCACGGGGGATGCTGAGCAGGGACCATCAGGGAAGCCGCCCCGGCTGCCGCCTCCCCTAAAACTCGTAGGCGGAGACGAAGACGGTGATTTTGGACACGTGCTTGGCCTGGAAGACACGGTCCAGGTACTCGGACATGTCCACGTCCACCTGGATGGTCTGGGGACCCTTGAGGCTCTGCACCAGGATGAGCTCCCCGGTCTGCCGGTCCGAGCGCTGCATCACGAAGTGGCCGCGGTTGTTGCCGCCCACGATGCCGAAGCGCAGGCTGTCGGGTCCCGGCCGGCCGGGCGCCGCCGCCGTGGCCATGCGGAAGAGCGGGGTGGGCGTCAGCAGGTTGGATGGCAGAGGAAGGTAGTGGAAGGAGATGGTTTTGGGGGCTTGGTGGCACGACCGGCTCTCCATCGGGCAGGGGTTGCGCTCGCACTGGCTGCAAAGGCAAAAAAAGCAAGGGGGGGAGGTTTGGTTTTCAGGGAGCCCCAGGGACGCGGGGTCCGTGTGCCCCACCTCGGTGGCACTGGATCCACGCGGATGCTCCGCACGTGGTTTTGGGACCCAGCACCCCAAAAACCAAATGAAGCAGGGACAGGTCTCGCACCCCGCCGCGCTTACAAGGGTGACGTTTTGACGTAGGTGACGTTGCCGGCGGGCTGGGGGCACTGGGGGCTGACGCACTGGAAGCCCCCCCCCGTGTTGATGCAGGTGGTGCCCCTCGTGCAGTTATCCTGGGACAGGGCGCACTCGTCGATGTCTGCAAAACAGGGGCGGGCAGCGGGTCAAGCTCACCGGAGGCCTCAACCCAACCCCGCGGAGGGGCTCCTTCCGGCAGAAAATAGGCAAAAGCACCTTGAAATGGGTCAATCGTCAAATACGATCAAAAAAGTATGAGAGTGTGGCTGAAAACACCTAAATCACCCGAAATCCCGTTCCGTGCCCGCTCTCCTCCCCGCCGATCTCTGCCCTGGGCCAGCAAGGGTTAACGGCAGCGCTCTCACAGCAGGAGGGCAGTTTATTTTCCTAACTTTCCGCTAAGTTGTTTGAAAACACAATCTCTTTTTATTTACTAAACACCCATGTAACCACTAAGATTGCTGGCAATAAAATCAGGAGCTTTGAACGCAGATACTTGCTGGGAGCCTTAGCAAGATGCTATGAAACACGCAGAAATCGGGGAGAAAAGGAGAAAGCGTGAGCTTTCTCACCACGAACTGCAATAATCAACGCTTTATAGCATTAAAAAATCCCTGGTTTTCAGGAGGAGGCTTTCACAGGAGCGGTTCTGGCCGCCCACCGTCCCTACCCGCCGCTGCTTTGCTTTGCTCTCACCCCGCGCCCCAACTCCCCTGTTTTAGGAAGAGCTGCCGGCCTCCGCGCTGACCCCTCGCCGTCTAATTCTTGCTTTTTAACGCTATTTGGGTTTCTTCTCGGGGACATCCCATTCTCAGGGGACGGCTCCACCACCGCAGCGGGGCTCCTTTGCTCTTTTTTGGCGAGGTGCAGCCCCAAAGCATCGCGTGCATTTGCCAGCGCCTGAACCCCCGTCGTTTCCCTCCCCTCCGCACCCAGCCTGGGAACCACCTCCCTGTGCAAACCCGCCGAGATCTGCGCGTGCAGAAATGCTTGCAAACAAGGAGAAAAAAGCGGGGGGGGAACTAAACCAGGGAAAAAGTGGTAAAGCCGCGGGTTTCCAGCCCCCCCTCACCTTCGCAGCTCTTGCCGTCGCCCAGGAGGACGTACCCGCCGGGGCAGGCGCAGCGGTAGGAGCCGGGGAGGTTGACGCAGGCGTGGGCGCAGAGCCGGGGACCCCCCTCCCGCTTGTACACCTCGCACTCGTTGAGGTCTGCGGAGAGACGAGGGGAGCGGGTGCACGGCCGAGATCCCGCAGCCCGCCCCGCCGCCGTCCGTGCGTCCGTCCCCCCCCGCGGCGCGGCTCACCCTGGCAGAGGCCGTTGGCGGCCGTGCCGCTCATGTGGAAGCCGGGCTCGCAGCTGCAGTGCTGGGTCCGGTCGATCTGGGCGCAGCGGGGCTGGCGGCTGAACGCCGGGTCGTCCGTGACGCTCCAGGCTGGGGGAGCTGGGGGGGACACATCGCGAAGTGGGGGGTTTGAGATGAGGTGGGGTGCCAAAAAATGCCTGGAGGGTGGCGGGTCGCCCACCCCGGCGGCGGGGGGGGGGGTCACCCACCCGTCTGCGCCTGGTACTGGCAGGCGGCTCCGGTCCACTGCTGGGGGCAGAGGCACTTGTACTGGTTCAGCCCCTCCAGGCACGTCCCGCCGTTCTGGCAGGGGCTGCTCGAGCACTCGCTGATCTCTGCAAAAAAACCAAGCAGACGCATTTAATTTCGTTTCATTCTGGGAAGTGAGCCACGGGAACGCCGCACGCACCGGGCCGCTTCGGTACCCCACGGCGCATCACAACCGTTTATTTTGCCGAACGCGGACGCCGGCTGTTTCCGACGCTGCGGCGCTGCCCCGGTGCAAAGGTTTGCTACGAGGCAGGGAGCCATCGTAGCACCGATGCCTTTTTCCCCTCATCTCTGCTGCTGAGCTCCAGGTGAGGCTCCAGCTGTAATTTCCAGCTTTCCTTGAGGACGAGAAACCCCAAATCACCGGCTGCGGGAGCTGCAGCATCCGTGGGACGTTGGCAAGCTGGGACTCGGGGCCAGCTGCGATACCTCCCTGTTTGGCGAACCCCAATAATCCCCCATGTTTAGATAAACCCAAATTGCATCCCCCTCTTGCAAATGACGTCCGCGGGCGCCTGCCCGGCAGCCCCGCCGTGGGCAGCCCGGAGCGGTACCTGCGCAGCGGGGCTCCTGCCCGGTCCAGGTGCCGTTGGCCTGGCACGTCCGCGTGCTGGAGCCCAGGAGCTGGAAGCCCGGGTCGCACGTGAAGTGAACCTCGTGCTCCACCAAATACTTGGTGCCAAACTTCTTCCCGTCCGCGGGGGCTTGCAGGGCAGGGCAGGAGGCTGCAAGAGGGAGGGGGGTCAGTCTTCAGGCGGATGCTTTGGGAGAGCACCGACTTATCTTTCCTCCCCCAGCTCTACCACGGTTCACCCAGTTCCTCCGAAACCTCCTCTTGAACTGTTATTTTCCTCGAATATTGGCCCGCGGAGGTTAGTCAGTAACATCCAGCCCCACAGCGAAAGCCCAGCAGGGATGCGGGGCTGAGCGTCACTGGCACCGGGCTCGGTGGCACGTTTGCCACCCCTCTCACGCTCCCCGCACAGGACTGCGGCTCTTTTGCTGGAGACGTGGTTTTCCAGCCCACTCGCCCCCAGTGCTTTGCCAGGAGCTCTCTGCTTTGCCCCTAAGGGCTTTGGAGCTTCCCCACGTCTTACCAGGCTGGAGAAGTGCTCAGATTCACAAGCACGAATCGCTAACACGGGAACGGGTATCTCCACCCGTGGAGGTGCCCAAACCTCCACCCGTCACAGCCCTGAGCATCCCGACCTGCCCACCCCAGCGTCCTCCGAGGCCATAAAAGCAACCGGGGGGACCCGGGGAGGACTCACCGGCCGGCGGCTCGGGGGCGGCTTTGGCCAAGGAGGCGTGCAGGGTGCTCAGCCGGCTCTTCATCACGCGGAGGCCCTCGGCGAAGCGCGTCTCCTGCCCCTTCAGCAGCTGCTGCATCTGCCGGATGGCGGCCAGGAGCTGCTGCCTGCTGAGGCAGCTCTGCGGGGACCCGGCGGCCGCTCAGCGCGGGGGACATCGCTCCGGCCCCCGTGCCGCCGCGCCAGCCGGGACCCGACCTGCCGCACGCAGCCTGCGGCGGCTGCGGGGGGATGCTCGTGCAGCAGCTCTGCAGCATCAAAGGTCCTCTCTGATCTCTGATCGTTTTTTTCCCCCATGTTTACCCAGATACAGGAGTTTTTTAGCCTGTGCGAGAAGTCCTTAGCTCAGGCGTGCTCTCCTACATCTAAACGGGTAACGCAGCGCTACAAGCAGGGCTGTAATCACTTTGTTAGCCCTGGGAGAGATGCCATAACTCATGTTTCATCCTGCTGGAGCTAGAGCCCTGTCCCACTTCCACATTACAAAATAAGAGGAAAACAGCTGTCTTGTGAGTTCTGCCGGGGCCAGGAACGCTGGTGGGACTCCTGCCTGCAAACCGATCGCTACCACGGGACTGACTCATGCAGGAGACGGGCATCGTTATTATAGGTTTCCTGCGGAATTGACTTAAAACCGAGGGAAAGAGCAAGAGCTGAGCAAAGCCGAGCCAGTTTCAGAGCCCTGAGGTTCGCAGAGCGCGCGGGGGAGAGAGCACACAGGGGCTGGGCCGGGTGGCGTGAGGCTGGGGGCAAACGGGCTCCGGGAGAGCGAGCAGAGCCGCTGGGCACCGGCCCACCGGATTTCTTCTCCCCCCAGCCAGTTATTCCCCTTTCCCAGGAGCTACTGAGGGTTTACGAAGAAGAAATAAAAGCCGGCCCAAGCGGCGTGCCGTCCTCTGCTCCCCGTGGTGCAGTTTTGGGGGGTCGTGGGCTGCCGGCGGGGATGAGCCGGTCTGTGCCCGCTGCTGTGGGGTGCCCCGCGCCGAGAGGGAGGGAGGCAAAAGCAAATAGATGCCTGGCATGTAGCTCGCGTTAATAAACAGCTCTTTGTTAGGGCTGGTTTTAACTTCAAGAGCCAGCGTGAGCTCCCCGCGGGATGCTGAGCCGTAGCAAAGCCCCGCTCTCCCGTAAAACCGGGAGGCTTCTTCCCGCCGCGGTGTACCCGGCGGTGCCTTGGGGTGCGGGGGGACAAGGAGCAAAAGGGCCCAAAAGCCCCCGGGCCCGGTTTAAGCCCCGTTTGTGTCCCCCCGGGCTTCGCCCACCTGTTTGCGGGGGCCGGGGCGGGAGCGCGCTCCCCGCGCAGCCGGACCCTGAGGGCGCAGACGGACACACGGCGCCGAGGAGCCCTTTGCCCCCCCCCCCGAAAGCCTCTCCGCGGGGGTCCCCGCCCTCCCCGGCCCCCCGGCCCCCGCTCACCTGGGCCGCCGGGGCGGCCGGGAGCAGCAGCAGCAGCAGCAGCGGCGGCAGCAGCAGCGGGAGGCGGCACCGCGCCCCCGGCATGGTCCGGCGCCCGCCGCGGCTCTCGTCCGCCGAGGAAGGGCTCTCCCGGGCGCCGGCAGCCGCCTCTCCCCGCCCCGGCCGCGAGCGAGCTCTCCCTCCCACGCCGCCCCCGCCCCACGCGCGGCCACGCTCCCCCGTGGAGCGGGACGCGGCGCTTCCCCGCCCCGGGGAGCCGGGTCCCCCCGCCCCGGCGCCGGCCTTTGCCAGGGGGGATGCTGCGGGCGCCCCGGCCGGCACCGCCGCCTCCCCCCGGGACACCTCTGGGCGCTCCGTCCCGCTTCCAGCATCCCCCGGCCTGCCCAGCCCACGCGTGTTACCGCCCCGCACAGCCCCCCGCGAAGCGCACGCCCAGCACCCCCGCACGACGCTCTCCTGCAGCGCTTTGGGGGCTTTTCTTTGCAGAAAAGCTGTTTCTGCCACTGCCGGGACCCCCTCCCCATCCCCAGCACCCCCTTCCCATCCCCTGCACCCCTCCCCAGCCTGGCACCCCCTCCCCAGCCCCCGCACCCCTTCCCCATCCCTTGAGCCCCCTCCCCATCCCCTGCACCCCTTCCCCATCCCCTGACCCCCTTTCTCCATCTCCTAGGCCCCCTTCCCCAGCCCCTGCACCCCATCCCCTGCTCCCCCTTCCCCAGCCCCTGACCCCCCTTCTCCAGCCCCTAGACCCCCTTCTCCAGCCCCTGCACCCCAGCCCCTAGACCCCCTTCCCATCCCCTGCACCCCTTCCCCATCCCGACCCCCCCTTCTCCAGCCCCTAGACCCCCTTCCCTAGCCCCTGCACCTCCTTCCCCAGCCCCTGAGCCCCTTTCTCCATCCCCTAGACCCCCTTTCCCAGCCCCTGCCCCCCCTTCTCCATCCCCTGAGCCCCCTTCTCCATCCCCTAGACCCCCTTCCCCAGGCCCTGCACACCCTTCCCCAGCCCCTGCACCCCATCCCCATCCCCTGACGCCCCTTCCCCAGCCCCTGAGCCCCCTCCCCAGCCCCTGCACCCCTCCCCAGCCCGGCACCCCCGGCAGGAGAGGCGAGAGGCGGCGGGCAGCGCGCGGGGTCCCTGCTCCATCTGCTGGGCACGGCGGGCCGGCCGGTCGCTGCAGAGCGGCCCCTGCTACGGAAAGAGCAGAAATCCCCCCAAACGGATCCCCCAAACGGAGAAGGGGCAGCTGGGAAGGGCCAGGCCAGCGCAGGCCGGCTCCATCCCTCCCGGGACCCCCCTCGCAGACTCCCGTTTCCCCGGTGTTGAAACAGGACCGATGGTTTTCTCGGCGCACGGCCGGGACGGACGGAAACCCGCTGCCTGGGAGAAGGGGATTTTGCAGCACCCGCTGCTCCTGTTCGGGTTCCGCTTGCGATTTTCAGCAGGGATGTCTTGCAGCGTGACATCCCACAGTGGGCTGTGTAGCAGGGGCCCAGACCATCCCCAGGGCTGCCCATCACAAAAGCCACAATAAATGGTGAAAACGGGACAGAAAAGGCCAGACGAGGCCAGACGCACCCTCGCCTTTCGGGGCTGGCGCCGCCTGGATGGCGGGAGGCCGACCCCGTGCGGGGCGACACAGGGGAGCTCGCCTGTGCCCACCGTGTGCCCCCACATCTCCACGCCGTGCGTCCCGGCCACGCCGTGGCACCCCTGGGGGGGCCAGGGGCTGCGCCTTACCTGTGAGCCGTGGGGAGCTCGCCTACCAAAGCCCCCCAGTACAGAAAAAAGCTACAGCGTTTAATTACAAACCCCCACGACTTCAGCCCAGGAAAACAGCTCCAGGGAAGAGCCGTCCTCCGCCGTGAAAATCGTGCGGGAAGAAATAAAACAGACGACCGTTTATTAAAATATACCCTCTGTGTCCTTTTCTCGGAGCCCACCGAAACCCCTTTCACAGTAGCACTTCGCAGTCCTCCACGCAGTTCTCAGCGCGCGGCAGCCCCGGTGCGAGCGAGCCGCCGGCGGGCAGGGTGCTGGCCTGGGCCCGCGCCGAGCCCTCGCCGGCCGCCCCCTCGGGCAGCAGCGGGACGTAGGCCTCCTCCGCGGGGCCAGCGAGCTGCTCCTCCACGACGTACCTCGTCCCCCATCGTTCGTTGTGGTGGACATCCACGGCCACCAGCGCCGCCTCCGCTCGGGGGGAGCGGGGCTCGGCAACATCCCCGGGGTCCCAATCAGAGTCTGCTTGGGGGAAACCTGAATCCTGGGTGGAATCCGGGCTCTCCGCGGGCAGGCTGGTGTTGATGTAGATGACGTCCCCGGATCCCTTGATGGCAGGCAGGTTTTCCAGCAGCTTCTCCAGATGGACCTTCAGCTGCGAGAACGTCGGGCGGGCGGCGGGGTCGGCTCTCCAGCACGCAGACATTATTTCATACCTGGAAAGCGGGAGAGGAGCCTGGTTATCGCAGAGGATGTTGCCAGGCGCTGGGCTATGGGGTGTACGGGGGGCTAATTCCCCGCTTCTCTCCAAACTGGGCAAGCCCTGAGCTGCTTTGCGTTACAACAGGCATGGGAGAGGGGCCTTTTAGGAACTATTGTGCCACTCCAAGCAGCTTTCTAGTTTGATGGGGTTTGTATTTGCAGCTCTTAGCCGTGGGGGGTTAAACATTTTCAGCTGTAATGGCACCGGAGAAAACCTCAGGAAGAAAACTCGGGAGAAAAACTCTCGCTGAGCTGCTCAGAAATGCGAAGTTTTGAGGTTTCCACATTTTCCCTTTCCAGATTCATAGTTTCTAGGCGCTGAAGGGCCCCGAATAACAAGAGGGTATTTTGTGGGGCAGAGAAGAGCATCACCAGCCAAGACCTTCCGGCCAAAACGTACTAGCTTAAAAAAATAAATAAATAAAATAGGAAAAAGTCTGATTCCTCCACCACAAACTGCAGAGGGCACTGCTCGCGTCCCCGCAGGACGCAGCGAGGTGACCTCGGCACTTCCCACCCTCCCCGTGCCGCCGGCTGCCAACAGCCCAGCCCGTCAGCCCTCTGTGCCAGCCCTGCAAACGCATCGCTTTCTCCCGGGACGTTCGTCGGGATTTCTGAGCGCCAGTTCACCTGGAGTCAAGAGGATGCTTTTTCCTGCCCGGGTGATATGCTGCTCTGGGACCTGGCTTTTATTAGGCACGTCAAAACTCGGGAGATTATGCCAATGTTGAAGGGTTCGAGGTTTTTGTTCATGTGACACTTTCATTTAAAATTTGACCCACGCTGTTATTCTGGCCAGCTTTCCTCTGAGAGCTAACCTGCGCCTGCGTTCTTGCAAGCTCCCTGCCTGTCAACCCCACAAGGGAGAAAAGGTTAAATCCTCGCCCTTTTTTGTTTTTTAAATCCCATCTTTAATAACTTCTGTTTCTGGGGGCTGTGGGAGAAATGGAGGGGGTGAGAGGGAAGGTGAGTCGCTCTCCGGTACAGACCTGCCTTACTCCGCTGGGAGAGGCAGGTTTGCAGGAGGCGGGAGCACGGGCGCACTGGCACGGTCTTTAACTGCGCTGTGATGCACAGCTTCGCAGGCTTTCGGCCACGTTCAGCGCTAAGCCACGAATCCACAGCACAAGCTGTTGTTGTGTCCTTAAAGAAAGGACATCAGCGACTGAGAGCCACAAAGGACAAAGAGCAGCACCCCACAGAAACCACCTCAGCTAAGGGCGAGCGACGCGCAGGTTGTCTGCAGGCAGGCAGGGAGCGAAGGGGCTGTGCCTCAGCCCAGAAAGAGGGTTACAAAATACTCACAGCTCATCCAAACAGTCCTCGGGCTTCTTCAGGCGCTGCCCGTGGAAGAGGTACTCGTAGATCTCATGGTTCTGCACTCCTGGGTAGGGCGTCATCCCTCGGGTCGCTATCTCCCACATGGTAACGCCAAATGCCCACTGCGAGGACAAATGGAAAGCAGGCTGAAAGGACATTTCCAGGAGGAATGAATGAAGCTTTTCATGGCGAAAGGTCACTGCCCGGCGTCCGCTGGGCCCTCGCACAATGCTAGGAGTTGTCACTCCAGTCCTGCCCTCCCCAAAACTGGAAATAATAAGCAATGCCACAGCAGAGGCGAGCGGCCCACTCAATAAACCTATTCCAGGAGGCTGGGCAGGCAGCGAAAGGTCAGCGCGTCGTGTTACCGACAGCCTCCCGCTCCTCTGGCTTTGCATCTTCCAGGGTACGAGAACAACCGTAACGAAACGTGGCAAGGGTGGACGACTCAAGGCAGGGATCGGTGCCCAGCTCTCGCCTCCTGCCGCCTGGCTGCCCAGCCCCGGGGACCTACCACATCGCTCTTGGTGGTGTAGACGCGGTCAGCCAGGGACTCGATGGCAATCCACTTCACTGGCATTTTTGCTATTCGGCCCTGACGGTAGTAATCGCCGCTGTAAATCTTCTTTGACAAACCGAAGTCTGCCACGCACACCGTCATGTCGTCCCGTAACCTGTCGGGCAGAAACAGGAATGAAAAGATAGAAAAGTTTGACGTGCCAAATTCTGAAGCAGGAACCTGAGATTGAGCTCTTTTCTCATGTTTCTCAAGACCGAGGGAGGTTTTATTGAAGGAAGCCAAGTTGTGCTGTAAAACCTCAGGGCTTCCACTGGTGTTCACTCCTCCAGGACAAAGCAGAGGAAAACAAACTCACATGCAGTTTCGAGCTGCCAAATCCCTGTGGAGAAATTGCCGACTGCTCAGATACTCCATCCCCAGGGCGATATCGACCATGAACTTCACCAGCATCTGCAGGGGCACAAACTGGGAAGGGAAGGCACGGGTTAGACAGTGCCAGCCTTTGGGAAGCACGTTTGGTTTGACCTGAAAGGCTTCCTTGTCCAGGGCTGCTGGCTGACATCCTAGTGGTCTCGCTAGCCTCAGAGAGTACAAGGAGCCCAGAGCAGCAGCCACCACGGGCTCTCTCATCCCTGTTGGGCTAACGGCCTCAGACCATAAGATGTACTGAATCATAAGCCTGCAGAAGCTGCAGATGCGGAGACAGTTGTTTCAGAAAGAACACCGAGCACTGTCTCGCTGTGGTTTGCAGTAGCAGCGGATACCCATCCCACCCCGCCTCCTCCTTCCACGTCTCTGGAGTGCAGCCTGCACCTAGACATTGCTTCCTTGTCGCCTTTCCCACTACCTGCCTTCAGATCACATATTTTTGGCTAGAAAACAGCTCTGCAGAGAAGGCCCCTGGTGTAGAGCAAGCTGACCACGGTTCAGCAGCGCGCCTTTGTGCCAACGAAGGCCAACCTTGTAGCAGGCTGCATTAGCAAGAGTGCAGCCAGCACGTCAGGAGAAACTCTTCTTCCCCTTAATTTGGCGCTGGTGAGGCCACGGCCGGATGCTGCGTCCCATTTGGGGCTCCTCAGTAGGAGAAAGACATGTTGGAGCAAGCCCACAGGAGACCACTAAGACGGGGCTGGAGGAGATGGTGTACAAGGAGGAGCTGAGATAGTTGGGCTTGGGATAGTTGGATAGTTGGGAAGGCGAGAATCCCACAGGCTTTTGCGGAGCTGGATCCCACCGCTGCCACCTGACAAAGGCAGGAAGCAGGACTACAACCAAGTCCTCTTATATTCTCAAAAAACAAAGGCAGGTTTGTCCCCAAAAGAGGCCTGGTCCCACCTCGCTCCTCGCAGCCACTGGGCCCTCTGCTCCCTGCGCCCGTTACCTGCGGGGCCATCTCCAGCCGCGAGCGAAGCAGGAAGCTGTGCAGGTCACCGTATTTCATGAACGGGAGAATCACCATGGGCTTGGGGACCCGCTGGGAGCTCAGCTCGATGCACACGCCTGGAAAACACAGGTTGCACAGCCCCGTGAGCACAGGCACTGTGCTCCCCCAGCAGACGTCTGCGCGGGACCCGAGCGCTCCCCTCTCCGGCTCCCCAGCCCAAAGCTCAGCTGGAGGGCGGGGAGCGACAGCCCATACCTAGGAGCTTGATGACATTGGGATGGTCGAAGTCCTTCATGCACGCTGCTTCGCTGAGGAACTCTTCTATCTCCCTTTGGGAAAAGTTATCCACTAGGAAGCGGAGAAAAAGGAGGAGGTTTAAAACCCCAAGAGCTTTAACACCCAAAATCACTGCTGCCATCTCCCTTCACAGGAGTGAAATCCCTGGTGGGTCAGAGATCCTGCGTGGGTCAGGGGGAAAGGACCAGCAGGATGTCTCTGCCATCCTTGGCTGTCTGACATGAGTGACCCCTCCTAGCTGGCACCAGGAGTGGCAGAGAGGCCAGCGTCCCCACAAAACGGTGCCAGGATGCAGAGAGAGCACCTGAGATGGGCAGCAGGAGCACCGGCACCCACTGGGACAAACAACGTCAAGTTCTGCGAGGCCAGGGTGACTTACGCTTCATGGTCTTCACAGCCACCTTCTGCGGGGTGCCGTCGGCCTGGCTGAGACGCCCCTCCATCACCGACCCGAACTCCCCTGCACCGTGGGAAAGAAGCAAGCACTTTATCCACAGCCCGAAGCACCACCCTTCAGGACACCACTATGTCCTCGAAGATCTGAAATGGTCCAAGATGGAGACCTCATCCCCAAAAGGCTACGGGGGGAGGCTTGTGTCTCATCAGCGGCAGAACGAGGACATGAATCCAGGGGTCCTGGCGCTTGGCCATCTTGACCCACCATCTCCCCGGCATCCCCTGGGCCTGGAGCTGGGGGATGATGTAGGTAACAGGAGCAGCCCCCGCCCCGTATGTCCATCCCCAGCTCTCCAGCCCCAGCACTCACCCTCTCCCAGCACCTTCCCCAGGCCGAGGGAGTTTCTGTCCACGACAACATCCTGCAGCTTCTGCTGGAGCTCGCTGCTGACACCCAGGCTGCCCACTGCGGGAGAGGGGAACAGGAGCTCAGGTCACCTCCAACCTGCGGACCTATCGCTGCTGCGATATCCCCATCAACCTCTTTGCAGAGGGATAAAAAAATATACTTACGCGTAAGTTCAACAGCTCTCCGGCAGTAGGACTTTTTGGCTGTGTAGTTCACTGCCAGCTCTGAGTCGTTCCTGCCGAAAGCGTTCCTGGTGGGACAGAAACAGATCCTGCTGGGCCACGTGCGGCTGCTTCTCCTCCGATGAAGGAACCGCCGCCGCAGGGGCGGGCGACCACAGCGCTACCAGGGGTATTGGTAGTAAAGGAGGAAACGCACATTCACCCTTATCTTTTTCATTTCCCTCTTACTGGATCAGTGCCATGGATTACAACCTCCGAGCAAAACAGCCACTTGACAAACACGGCTGATCTGTCAAGGAGTGAGTCACAGAGGTTTTTTGGGGAGGAAACGGGATACTCATTTCCTATTCAGAGAGCAGTCTGTACCAGTAGGGATACGGTGCCCAGATCTACCGCCTCCTAAAGCGATCTCTTCTCTTGCCTGGTGCACAGCTCCAGCGTGTCAATGCTCTCTGTTAGCACGTGCAACCACCATCTTTTAGCCAAAAAGAAACTAAAGGGAGCTTCACACCATGGCCCCGAAATGGTCGTGACAGACACGCTGCTGGGAGATGCTGTGCAACCCCTCTGGGGCCACGCAGAGGTCCAGCTCTGGAAACAAAACCCCAGTGGATGCTCAAGAGCTCCCAGGGAGCCAGCATCGCAAGGAAGGAGCCAGTTAGGGAAGGGATCCTTACATACTACCAGTTTCCAAACTGGGATGGGGGTGATGCCATGGGAGATCAGAGTAGGTGGGATTCCTTCACCAGCTCAATAAACTCCCTTACTGAAAGGATGCTCTTCCAAAGGAGTTAATTATATCACATTTTCAGTTTGGCAGTGGACACCCAAGTGATAGCGCTTATAAGAAAAGCTGCCAGCACCACAACTGTTTAACAAAAACAGTAGCACAGGGCAGTTAAATGCCACTTAGAAAGTCACAAGGGTGAGCGAGTAGCGATGGCTTAGTGTAGCAGAAAACAGCCCTTTGTCCACATTATTAAAACACCACTTATGCTGCCCAGTGGCAGTCTCTCTGCCCGGCGGGGCTGGTGCCACGCTTAGCCATCGGACCAAGACAGATGTGGCGTGTGACGAGGCAGGAGGGGTTTCTCTAAGCCACAGGATATTATACATCTCTGCTCTCTCACCTCTGTGTCAAAACGCCGAGGCCACCCTCCCACACCAAGTTGCACAAGTTTACTTCCCTTTAAAAATAGGAATAGTGAGCGAAAGGTGAACTGCTGGGCTAAGGAAGGGAGGGGAAGTACCGTCGCTGCAGTAAAAACACATTTAGTCCCTCACCACAGGCATAAAAAAATGCCATTTGTGGCAATGATGTCAGTACCGGAGACAGAAACCCTGTCCCCAAGTCCAGCATGGGCTGCTGGCCACCCGCCCTGCCTGCCCGTGCCCCACACGCCTGCGACCTGCCCAGCTCGGGGCACCTCTGCAAGCTGTTTTCCCTTCGGCTTACCCGTATTTTGTTTCCACGCATCTTTTCTGGATGACCACAGACAAGCAGAGGATTAGCCCGACGGCAATTGTCCCGCAGATAAAGCCCAGGGCTATGATAAAGGAGTCCGTGTTCCCAGAGGCTGGAGTCGAAGAGGGGGCTGAGGTTATTAATCCTAAGAAAACATCCTATTAATGGACCCAGCGAAAGTCCCCGTGGCTAAAACCAAACCCAGTAAAGCCCAAAGGGTTACAGAGGACAGGAGGGCACAAGGACCGAGGAGGTACGTGGACACCGAGCCTCTCCGGGCTACCAAAGCCTGCTGAAGGTCCCAGATTCTTGGCTGATAGCCTGGCTGATGGGGAAAGCGACTGAAGGAGGATGGAGGGATGCCAAGTGGCACTGGTTGGGCAAGGAAAGCACACGCCGTGTGCTTCCCCATCATCCTCCCTTGCACCCACGCCGCGCGGGCCGGGCTGGGCATCTCCTTACCGCTGCCGGGGATGAAGACCTCCACCGGGCTGCTGAAAGGTCCCACTCCCCCCTTGGTGACGGCAGCCACACGGATGGAGCAGGTGGCGTTGGTGGCCACCACGGGCAGGACGGCCACGCTGGCGTTCTGCCGGGCTTCAGCGGAGACGTTCTGCTGGAGAGAGGAAGGGAAGAAAAGCTTGGGCTGGGGGAGACAGCAGCCCGTCCCTACAGCAGGAGGGAAACCTGGAGATTTATTGACAATTGTCCCCTTGTCAACCTTTTGCGTTGCTTTGCTTTCACAAGCCCAGAGGAAATGCAGCTCCAAGCTATTTATGGAGAATAATAGCCCTGCCTGCAAGAGCCGGATGGGATCTGGAAAGGGACTGAGCAGTGTTTCCCGTTGAAACCTCGTGCCACTGTCGCTCTTTGCTTGTCAACAGCAGCGGGAGCAGCAGCCTGAGCCAGAAAAGAGGCAGGAAAGCAATCTCACAAGGAAGGAGGAAAGGCATTTCGTGCACTGGCGGTAACGTGGATTTTGACCCTCAGCCTTCATTGCAGTTGGCTTGGCCAGCGGAGGCTCGCACCCCTCTTCGCTGCTGGCCAGGGATGCCCGCGGCTCGTGCCGGGCAGCCCCGCGAGCCTCGGCGCTCGCTAACGCCGCTCCCCCGCAGAGCATCTCCGGCTGCTTTCAGCCGCAGCACTCCTGGTTTGATCGTTCAAGTGCCCTGCCACAGAAAGTAGATCTTAGGGCAGATATTTTCTGACTGTGGTTTTGTGTGAAGCTAATAATATTTCCAGTTTTAAGGGCGTGTCTCCTTGCCTGGTAACATGGCAGGAGTCAGCGTGCCCCATGGCCCAGACCTTTTTCCTTGGTAAAAACACAAGTGAGTCTTTCCCTGCAAATTCCCTGTTGTTTCCTGGTCTTCTTCAGCTGAGAAAGTGCTGCTGCTGCTGCTGTTCTCCACCGACCCCCAGCTGCAAAACAGCTGCCCAGTGGCGTCCAAAACATCTGGTCGGCTGCTGCGGCCGGCAGAGCCCAGCTCCTTGCCCTGGCTGAACGTCATGTGGCCGAGCAAAAGCAGCAGCCGAGGGGGATCGGTGGGCAAGGAGGAGGAAATCGGAGCTGCTCACAGGGAACCAGTTTTCCGTTCGCAGTCATAAAAAAGCCACAGAAATGGATGTGAAACACGCCCCAGGCCCAGGAGCGTGTCTGTGCCATCGGGCAGCGGCGTGAGCTGGTACCCGCTGCTGCCTCCACTCCCACACTCCTGCTTTCCTCCCACCTCACGTTCACGGCATCCTTAGCGGAAACGCACGCAAGATCCTTTCCCTACCGCCAGCCTAAAAATGCACCGGGATCCTTTCATATCGCAGACGGCTCTGCTGTGTCATCTGAGGACAGAGCCCAACTGATATCAAACAGACCGTGGAGAGCATGAGCACAGTGGCAAAGCAGACAGCCGTTCTGGCAGGACAGAACTGCCAAAGTTAATGGTTTTTTATGAGTCTTGCGGTAGTTGAGGAATTTTTTCACGTCCCAGCTCCGGCAGCCTTGGCTCAAACAAGAACTGCTGGTTTAAGAATAAAATAAAACAATTTTTTTGAAGTTTTTAAACTAGTTTTTAAGCTGGTTGTGGAGAAGAGGCCTGCAGGTGGCCCTGCTGACACAGAAATACAGGATCCCCCCGCCTTTATCGTGCCGGGGTTGTTAAACCGATGGTTATTTGGGGGCATTGCATATTTAGCCTGTCCAGCGCCAAAACTCAGAGACTTTATTTCTGAGAAATCAGCAAGCACATTGCTCTTGCGCTTCAGTCTGTCCACGGGCTCCAGGAGACCCTTGGGGGTGCCTGGGAGAACTGGGCACCGCACCAGCCCACAGTGCTCTGCAGAAAGGTTACAGCACAGGCTCAAGCCGTTCCCGCACCTCGTAATTCTGCAACAGCCCTTATAAAAAGACTTGCTGGCCCCTGCCCTTGGCTGGCTGCGTCCTGATGCTCTGACACACAGTTTTGCCTTCCATAAGACCCAGAGGCTGATGAAACAAATCAGCAATGAACACAATTGCTCCCTTCGCTCTGCAAAGCGCCAAGGTCCACTGCACAGCTACCTCCCCACTAAAGGGGTTTTTTGAGCCTCCGGAAAGCCGGTGTTAATGAGAACAGTTACTGACCAGGGACCCAAGCAGAAATTTCACCCTATAGCATTTGACTGGTGAAATTTATAAACAACAACAACAAAAGATAGTCTCCCAGGGCTTAAAGGGCAAGTCCTGTTTTTTGCGTTCTGCTTGAGAGACGACAAATATGTCAGCATTTTTTTTCGTGCTAGTCACAAGACCATAATATTGTTTCCCTGACTTCACTCGGTCTGGATCTATACGTGCTCTTTTTTCAGAGGCGCAAAAGGAGAACAGAAAATGCAGCATCCTACAAAAAAATAGCGTGTGAGTCACTTTTTCCACATCGGGTTCAGGCTGTCAGTGCCTCTCTGTGCTTTCAGCCTGGGCCAGAGGAAGAGCAAACCACAGCGCCGAGGCGACAGCTGGATACATCTGCGCAATCATCCAGAGGCTCCCCAACCGCTGGCAGAGCCTGGACGGGATGCTCTTTTGCCCAGCAGCTGAGATGAGCCAGGACTGCCCAAGAGGTCAAGCCAGCCTCGCCCTAGCAAATTCCTGAAGGCTACTTCCCAAATCCTGGGAAAGGCAAGCAAGGTTGTGCCAGATGACTTCATACGCTCACGGACAGGCCCCTGGCCTCAAAATGTTCCTTGAGCTATGAAACTCTGTGCCATGGGTTTGCAGGTGAGTTAATGCATGGAATAAAGCCCGCCTGAGTAAGGAACGACTCAAAGCCCAGGGAACAAATTCTCCCAAACACCTTAGGATTGACTCCACTGCTGGAAGTGCCAAGAGATGCTGCCAAACCTTGACTGCCACTCCAAAGGCCATACCAAAGATTGTCAACACCAGGAAGAGCATCTCGCTTCTATTTTAGAGAATAAGAGCCGTGGTAGCAAACCTCTTGTCTCCTTCAAGCAGAACTGCTTCTTCCCAATATTAACGACTTAGGGCATTACCATGAGTTACATAAACACGTGAGAGAGAGACTACTTGTATTAAAAAAGCACAAGACTGCAGACAAATAAGCTCAGAAAGAATATATGGAAGCACCAAGACCAAACTGGACATCCCTGCCTGATGCCTGCCAGGATTTTTTCTAGGCTTTAGCCATTCTCCCCCATTTCCCCGGTGACTTACCAACCCCCTGGAGTTCTGCCACCTGTACCAGATGTGATAGCCCTGCAGTTCCCCGTGGATCCTCCCCAGGGGCGGCTTCACCCATCGGATCTCCAGGGAGGAGCTGGATTCATTGAATGACACCGTGACATTCAGTGGGGGGGTGTTCGGAGCTGCAGGAATCAAAGAGAAAGGTGGTGAGGGGAGCTGGGGGGATGGGTGCAGGGACACGGTAGGCTGATGGAAAACGAGCTGTAGCTCAACCAGAAAGCACACAGTATTTCCTACAGCCTTTAATATTTCCAGCAGGTGACCACCCGTGGGCAAATTTCCTTTCCCCAATCAACAGAGTCAAGATGTCCCAGCCCGTAAGCAACCACGACTCTGGACCAGCATCCCATCCAGAGAGTCCTGCACAAAGCCCAGCTGCGTGACCGAGGCAGGGAAACCCTTCTCAGTCTTCGCTACTCATTTCCTACCTCCCTCGGTGGTGCTGGCAGTTATCCAGGGGCTAAACGCCGACCAGCCGACTTCATTCCCGCAGGAAACGCGGATGTTATAGTCCACCATGGGCCCCAGCTGCTGGATGTGATACACATGTGGAGGCACTGAGGTGTTGAACAGAAGCGAGACGTTGCTTCGTGGAACGGCTTCCTTGACCTTAATTGAAAAATCAGTCCACAAACAAGATTAGTCAGCAGCAACCTGCAGGGTGAGACGCGCGGCAGGAATTTTACATCTGTAAACAGGATCCAGAGCCCTGCCTCCCTCCCTGCCTCCCATCCAAACACCGGCAGGGCCTTGTTCCTGCACGCTGGCTCATCGCTGCCGAGCGGAAAGCTGACAGCAGGCCATTCGCGAGGCCCAGGGCGAGGGCTCCAACACACACAGAGAAGAAAGAGTTGCGGTGGGGACATGGCAGAGATGTGTGAAATCGCCATAACTGCGAAAAGGAAGACGGAGGGATGATTTGCTCTTTCTCGTGGTATGGACCAAAAGGAGCACCCAATAAAATTACCAGGCAGTGAGTCCCAAACAAACAAAACTAAGTCCTTTTTCGTGCAACACATCATTAGACCACAGGACTTATCACCATCAGATGTTGCGGGACTAATCACAGGCGGTGGGAGGAAAAAGGGAAGAGCAAGAACAAGGGACGCCAGCGCAAGCGAGTCAGTTAACTTGGAAGACAACCCACAGGACGTGTTTCAGCGTGAACCACAAGCAGAAAGTCATACAGTCCTCTCAAAAGCCTCCATGCGTGGTTTTGAGGTGGCAGGAGAGTTGCCCTTCTGCTTGAGGAACAACCGTACCCTCCGGGTAGCCCAGGGTGCACAGGATGGTCTCAGCATCAGCAAAAATGAAAGAGAATAGCCTTCAGCCTCATAAAGCTGAGAAGGTCCCCAAGCTGTCACTAGATGCTTTGAGGGAGGTGAGCAGCAATCAGACAAACGTGCAAGCCGCTCCTGAAAGCACCACCAGGACCAGCTGTTCTCCTGAGCATTGAGCCCAGCTCAGCTATCTCGATCCTCAACTTGTCTTCTGGAGAGAGTCCATCAGATTAATGTCTTTTATAAAAAATCAGGCTATTTGCAAACTTAAACAGTTTGAACTTGGCAGGTGTGACAGCAACAGCTTCCCTTTTAAGCACCAGCGTGCTCAGAAATGAGTCACTTGGTCGGTGGGCCAGGCTACCCAAGCGAGGGGATTATCAAAGGGGACAGGAGCAAAAAGGCTTAGTCACAGCTGTGTTTTTGCCAGAAATCATGTTTTGTTTTCCAATTCGAAAGGCTATTTCCTACTGACAGATCGTGAACGTTAAGTCATAGGAAATTCCTTGGCTCTCCACCCCACTTCCCGAGCTCCAGCTGGAAGGCAGCACTGGACGCAGCACTAATATTAGCTCCAGTACCTTTCCTCCCTGTAACTCCTTTCACTTTTACCTGGCTTCAAACATCGCCTCTCTCCACGCATTATCCCAGCCGGAGTATAGATTAGCCAGTATAAAGAACATATCCACAAGAGAGCAAGCAATGGGCTTGAACTGTGAAACCCAGCAATGTCCAACAGAAAGAGCAGGTGGAAACTACTTGCAGGGCTGTACCCATGGAGATGGCATTCCCTGGCTTGTCCAGGAGACAGGCAACCCCTCAGCTCCTTCCCAGTGCTTGCAAGGAGTAGAGAACCGACAGAAACCTCCGCCTCCAAACCCCAGCGGCAAGGCTGCTTGGTTGGGAAGTGTTTGACCAGGAGGTAAAAGTAGGGACAAGCATGTGCCTGCAGCAACTCAAGGCTTGCAAAGTCTCCCAAAGAGCTACTTGGAGCAGTTCTGGGCATCTCTTCGTGACAACCTGGCTGCCTCACCCAAGGGCAGAGATTCTTGTGGCTCGCTCCCGCATGCTTCACAGGCACGAGCCCAGATGGGCTCTTCCAGGCAGGCGACTCACCTATTCGCATTGCCTCTTGTTTCTGCCCTCACTCAACCACCCTGCTCCTGGGACAAAAGCCTGCTTCACGCTCCCTGCATCAGTCTCTCCGTGGGACCCCTTCCACCGACTATCCCCCCTCGCAGCAGGCAGAGCAAAGCCACTCTGGGTGAGCCAACACCACCAAGCTGGTATCCAGCAGCGTCTTCCAAGCCTCCTGTCCACTTCGGCAGTGCTCCGACTGCCCCTGGTCCCAGCAGCTGGGGACTCTGCTCACTGCTCAACTTGGACTCCTCAACGTCACGCCACTACAAATTCCCCAGCCACTCGGATTGCAGGCTGCGGGTGGGACAGCACGCCCGCTTCCCCTTTCAAACCCGCTGGGAAAGTCCAACTCAATTTGCCCAAACCAATAGGCTGCTCGAATCCGTGCGGTTCGTGCCAGCCAATGCTGATTTCCACCTGCCTCACAGCATCCGTGTGAGGGGGGTTGCAGGGGCAAGGGGGGTTATGGATGCTTACCTGGACACTGCAGCTGTTCAAGGCAGAGAATGCATCAAAGCCCGGCACCCAGGATATCACGATACCGTGGGCCGTTCGGTTGAGGACACGCACGCTGGTGGGTGCGGATGGTATTCCTGCAGGGAAAAGCCAAGGGCAGTCAGCTGGAGGCCTAAGCACAGCCGTACGTCCGGCTTCCCCCAGGCAGCTCCTGGGGCTCAGTCTGACTGCGCGTGAACCCCAGGTACTGCCCCGGCTGCAGCCGCAGCGGCCTCCTCTATCAGTGTACCGCGGATGTTTCAGACCACTGGACAGGGAAGCAGAAAAAAGTCATTTACAGGACTATTTTGGCCATGTTCTATATTTGTGAGCTGAAACAGCACTCTGGGCTGCTTAGAGGCAATGACATGTTTTGAGGAACACCTTCCTCACGTTGCTGGAGTGGCTCCCGTCAGGAACGTCGAGAATTTCCACCATTTCCTATGGAAAATTGCAAGCACCACCCTGGTCATGAAGGAAGGAAAAGAGTGATACAACCCTTCCTAAACCTGCTCTGGGGCTGACAATTCTGCTTTCAAATGTGCTTTTTGGTGCTTCCTCCCACGGCGACGATACTGGGATGACAGAACCACACTGGGTGACTGTGCTACTACGTGCATCCCGCTTGATTTTAAATATAGGTTTAAACCAAGGAAGAATAAGTATGGGAGTCCTAAAAACATCTCCTTCAGCTCACGTAGAATGAGTGCTTGGAAGCGTGGAGACCAGAACAGCTCCTGCTTGGACACACGTAGTCAAGAGGTAAAGCGAGCATGACGTTGCCGCTTACCTTTCACGTTGACCTGCCCCGGGTTGGATGCGGTCAGCCCTTTACTGTTGTGAGCCTCACAGCTGAACAGCGCCGTTTCATTAACGCCTGCAGAGGGAAAAGCAAGGACCTGTTCACTGGACCCGCACAAAACGCCCAAATCACACCAATTCTCCACCTGCTGCTCACAGAAAACCCTTGCGGCTTCCTTTCTTGCACTTATTGCTTTATTTTTTTCCAGCAACACAAAAGACCTTTTATTTTGCACTCATCGCTTCCCTTCACGGCATTTCTGCGCTGGCTGCCTGGGGGTGACCCCGCGATCCAGCTCACCCACCCTCCACGCCACGAGCACGAGCACGCCGTCGGTGTGAGACACGGCACAGCAGGCAGGACCGTACATTTCTATGGCGCCGTTGCACAACCTCCTGAGTAAGCATTTGTTTTGCATTCAAAAAGGGAAAGGCAGAAAGCAGAAGAGCCCACCACCACGGCTTGAATCAGATGACTTATTGCTTTTCGAAGATTGCTCAAATATCCCAGCTGATAACGGAGAACGACTGCTTTTGGGGGCTACTGGAAATACCCGAGTGCGGACAGCTGCTCGTTTCCCCTGGGGTGTTGGCATGGCCTGTGCGAGATGACCTCGGGCAGCAACAGTGCTCATGATTTTCGGCTCATGCAAAGGACTTTACTGGAGGTGCAGGGCTGTCCCTCCTGGGCACGTTGCTTGCTGCCGCTGCAAGGCGAAGGGCTCGCCACGGTGCGCTGGACATGCCGAGCGTTTGCTCACACCAGCAGCAGTGCCTCTCAGTGCAACGGCGCTCCTGGGCCAGGAGGGGAACTGTTCAAATGACCCGACCTAGCGTGCGCCAGTCGGATGCAAGAACATCCAAGAGGAATGAGTCACTTCTTCTGGCTTTCACTGCCTTTTAAAGCCTGCCTTTGGATGTCAAGACAAGTCAGTTATAGTGTGGCTGCCAATTAGCTAGTGGCCTTCTCCTCATGAGCAAATCAAGAAATCTCTCCTCTCTTTTTCCCCTGCAGCAAAACCATGATGGGTTTTATGTTACATGAAGGACTTTTCTCCCTGTGCTCCACCAGGCTGGCACGGAGACATGCTGCAGGAGCCCACCCAAAGTCTTCCAGAAACATTAAGAAGGGACCACCAGTAAAGCAGCCCATAAGAGGAGCAGTGTACTTGTTGGCATGGCAGGAAAAAACTGCTTCTTGCTTAGGAAAGAGCAGTTTGAGTGTCCTGCCTCTTCTGAGGACAAAATTTGTGGCAGCAGCCAGAGGGGGTTGGATGGGGGTTCCTGCCCCCAGATCATCCCTGGCAGAGTGGTCTCCAGGGCTGCCGAACAAGCCGCACAGACGGTGCCGGGCAGAGCCAAGCTCCCAGCGCTGAGGATGGAGCAGTAAGAGGCCGGGACTCATTTTGGCAAACTGGTACCTCTGCGGTACCTCTTTTGCAAAGCTGGACCCGCGTGTCCCACTGTATACAATTTGACAGACGCATTTCATGCCAAACCTCCTGGGAAATGTATCTGTGCTGGGCTTTCCAGCCAAGCGTCAGCAATGCGCAGTGCCACACAAAGACGAAGCGGGCTGCAACAGCCTTGTGACGCCGCACGGGAACACAGCCCCTGCCTAACAGGAGGTGCGAGGCCAAAGGCACTTGTGAGACGGCACAAGACACCTTCCCACCCTGCTGTTCCCAGTAGCCACACAGAGGTGTCCCAGCTGGCCGTGGCAAGGATGCTACGTGGCTCACCTGGCACAGTCAGGACTGACGGGGAGATGTGGGGCTTCTCGTTGACCTGGACGTTGTTGCGAAACCAGTAGATCTCCACAGGCTCTGGCGGGCCCACGGCTTGGCACGTGAGGTTGAAGGGACTGTTCTTGGTGACATTCAGCTTCTCAGGCTGACGGATGAAGTGCGGGAGCCCTGCACGGGTACAAGCAGAGAAGCAAGAGATTCAGAGAGCTTGGAAGCACAGCCTTATCGTCAACCCCAAACTGTCCTGCCCGGGGCTGTGCCCAGCTCCAGCAACAAGCCCCTTCCCATCCAGAACTCCCCGTTTCTGGAGGGCAGCTCACAGCTCCCAGATCACGGTCCCCGGGGCTGTCACTCAGCCAGGGCACAATGCTCCACACCTCCAGCATGTCCACCCTGGACCTCCCCCAGCTCACCTTCCAGCTGCACCGAGATCGGATCCGACACCACCTCCATGCCAGAGATGTTGAGTTTGCAGACGTAGGAGCCGTTATCCGAGCGCTGGGCGGCAAGGATGCTGCCAGAGAGAACGGAGACCATGTCAGGGCTCTGGCAGGGAGCCTTGCCCCGCACACAGTTCTCGCAGGAGGACACAGCAACAATGCCAGCCTGGGGGTGGGTTTCAATCAGTACCAACCACCCCACAGCACACACCGAGCAGAAGCTGGGCTTGCAAAGCCAGGCTTTGGGGGCTAGGGAGCATCTGCCCATCCTAGTCCCAGTCCCAAGCTCCTGCTAGCCATCTGGCCTCCTGTCTCTCCCCAGGAGCCAATGCTCAGGGCATCCCTCCAGGAAGGACGGCACCAGTTACCTGAAGGTGGAGGTCATTGCCACGTCCTCCTCGTCGGAGATCTCAAAGTGGCTGGTGGCCATGCGGTCCAGCACGTGCAGCTCCCTCCCGTCCTTCCACAAGGAAATGCCCGGGGCATCCGGCCTGAGCAGCTGCTGAGGTACTTTGATGGAGCAATTAAACGTGACATCCTTGTGCTCATTAATCACGATGTGTCGCACTGTGGGGTTAAACTTAATCTGTCCTGGAGAGCTGGCTGAGCGCTCCTCCCGGCGCTGCTCTGTGCTCTGGTGAGGCCAGTGCCCAACAGTGGCCACGCTTCGCTCGGGGCGGTGGGACTCTGCCGGCAGGTACGGCCTTAGACCTTGATTTTGGTCAGCATCATCTGCAAGAAAAGACCTCGGTTTTATTATCAACAGGCAGCAAATGCCCCCCTCCAAAACCCTGCAAAGCCCCACTGCTTCCATTAATAATTAAAGGCAGTTCATGTACAGATGCGTCAAAAATTCAAAATCCCTGAGACCTCTTGTAAGAGCCCCAAGGAGGAAACACGGAGCTAGGGACTGTCTCAAGATGGAATATGTACAAGCAGCACCTCCAAAAAAGACTTTTTAAAACAAACCAGAGCAGCCCAGGCTGAAGAAAGTGCTCAGCCGCTTGTCTTTCAGCAGGGGAGAGGCAGGAGCTATTTCTGCTGCATCGCACCCCCGGCACTGGAATATAAAAGGATCCCTGGGCAGGAGGAATTTGGGACTTTACTCCAGTAAACCCTTTTCAGGGCCTCATCTCAAGCATTTTCAGCTGGGGCAGAGAAAGAGTCCCCGGCGGGGATTTCTCTGACTTTAGGCTCTTTGCTGGTGACACTGCTGCCTTCCCCGGACAGGGTGAGCTGCTCTGAAAGAGGGAGATGCTCTCTGAGTCAACCACAAACGCTTGTGCTAAGCTAAGTGCCTCCACCGAGCTGCTTTTCTCAGGACAACAGCTGCAGACAGATGAAGAAAAGCCTTCAGCGTGTAGGAGCCGGCTGCTGTTTAATGTTGTTCTCCCAGGGTCTTTTCCCAGACATTTTTCCCAAGAAAAGGCTATTTACCAGCTCTTTCTGAGGGCTTCGTGCCCCCACCTACAAAGCACTTTACATACCCAGTCCTGTAACGGCGTCCCCCCCGCCCTCCTAGCACTTCCCACCCCAGCCACAAACAAGACGAAGAGCACCTCCATATAAAGCAATTCCCCCCCCAAACAAAACTGTATATTTTGAAGAGATAAGATCTAGAGAATATACCACAAGTAGATGCTTTTACTAGACCATTTCTGACGTTCTTGAGGCTTTCACAGGCATACAGACATCCCAAGCGGAGTGGTAAACCTCCCTTGCTGCTTTCAGCAAGCAAAGGCATTGTGCCAGACAGGAATTTCAACTAAATTAATTTGCCTCTTCCAAAAAAAAAACCTATTCACAATTTAAAAGATAACACCGCAGGTAGAAAGCACAACCTTTTTATTTAACCAGAGTTCAGCTGAGTTTGTTTTGAGGCAGGTCTTAGCCCTCAAACATCAAACAACAAGTTTTTAGAGCTACGTCATTACTATTGTGAGTAATGGGGCATGAGCCTAGTGTGCTTTCCCGAGAGCCAAGAAACACAACCTAATTTTGAGGCTGGATATATTCCTTTGCTAAATTGCTCACTATTTTTAACCCTCGGGAAATGCTACTTCTAGACAGAAATTTGAGAAGGGTTTTTAAGTTCTGCCCGGGCTTGTGGTGCAGAGGAAAGCGCAAGGCTCTCCCTGGCTCTCACACAAAACAATGGGTTTCCCTTTCAGAAAAAAAAAAAAGACCCTAAGCTTTTCCAACCTGCTTCCTAAGCTTTACCATCCCAACACAAACAAAGGCCATGTGACTGCTGCAAAATGCAGCCGACTGCCATTTACTTGCGGGCCGGGTGACCGGCTCTCAAACAGCCCGGCAGCTCCAAAAAGATTTGCCAAATGCAAACAAGCGAGCGACCCCAAATCCCCTGCCCTCCCCTGCTCTTCCCGGAGGTTACCCAGGCTGGAGCCACTCGCTGCCTGGCACGAGCCAACCTCAAACGGCTGTTTTCATGCTCCATTTTGAAGCTTTTCAGCTCTGGCCGGAGCAGCTCCCCCGGCGGGAACCCCCAGCCGGGGAGGACACGGACGTGTGCCTGCGGTCCTTGCCTTTAGCAAGCGCTCCGCCTCGTCCGGGATGACTTCTGCTCACCCCGGGCTGCTTCAAGTGAAAAGGCAAAGAGCAAAGAGGATCTTAGCCTCATTTTCTACACTGATTAAGAGGTGTTTTCTGGCCCAGGAATGAAATACTTTCCTCTCTGACTCATGTGACAAGAGGAATTTCTCATATCTAGCGCTGCCTTTGGGTACCCCTTCCATCCCCAGCTGTTTGGGATGCGGATCTCTTCACAGTGTCTTTGCAGGGATTTGCCCTGTGTGGCAGGACACCCCTTACCTGTATCCAGAGTGATTTGCTTAGGCTGGCTCTAAAAGCCCACGCTAGAGCCGAGGAGCTGAAAGCCAGCGTGCCTGCGTGGGTGCCTGCCACACTGGAGCGGTTCCCCTCGCTTACCGCAGCTTGGCCTGAGGGAAAAGCTGGTGTGGAAATAAATCCACTTGCAAGCACAGTGCTGCTCTCTTGAAACACCTGGGATCACAGCAAAACTAAAGGGCTAGCAAAGGCAGATCTTACTGTGCAGCCCGGCAGGTCCCACATGCCTTCTCCATTACGCACCTGGAGAACGGAGATTTTACAAGAAAATCTGCCTGCTATTAGAGGCAAGATACTTTATTACAGGTGAAAAACAAAAAGCAGGGAGCTGCACACCCCACAACTGAAACTGCATCGTTCCGCTGCAGTCCCAGTCAGGAAGGTATTAGAAAACACCCAGGTCTGCCAAAAAGCTCCTTACATCCCCAGCCCTGGATTTCCCATTACTGGAAGTAATTCACCTGCTGACAACAGCTTTCTGCTCAGGCACTTGTTGAGCGCATCTTTGCACTCAGACAGGGCAGGAGCGGGACCTGACTAGGAATGAAGAGCCCCTGAGTCCCTGCCCGCGGAGTTTCCTACCTCCCCATCCCCTGGGAGCTCTCGGAAGTGAATTTCCCCCAGGGCCACACCTGACTTCCAAAGAGACCCTCGGGGGTTCAAACACCTTTTGTATAAACCAGTCCAGGAGTCCTGGTTAAATCCACAGCGAGTTCCCCTCACTGCAGACTCCCTCTGTCACAGAGTTGAGGCTTTTAACTCCACCCTGCCCAAAGCGAACACTCGCATTCCTGCCCTCCCTGCTAAACCCCATCTGCACACCGACTCCGAGACCCCTGAGCATGGGCTACAAACCCCCAGCAGCTCACAGCCTGCGACCAAACGTCGGGCAACCCCGATGATGGCACGCTTTAAGTCCAAAAACTACGTTTGCCTCTTTGCATTTCTTTTTGCAGGTAACTAAGCACGTGGAGTTGAAAAGCCTGCAGACTGACAGCACCGCAAAGTGCGTCCCTGTGCCATAAACCGCAGTGTTTCCCGGTGATTTTTCCCACCGCCGGTACGCAGCCGGCTCATGGCTAACGGGATAAATCCCAGACCCGCTGATCTGTCGCAGCTTTTGGTCCCTGCCTGTCGCGGTGTCCCCAGCAAGCAGAGGCGCATCACGCAGCAAAGTGCCGAGACACAACGACGCTGAAGAGGCAGAGCTGTGCCCCAGGACAGCAAAACCCGCTCTCTCTGGGGCTGGCAGAGATGTGCCGCCGCTAGAGACCCGCAGAGAAATCCCTCCTGAGCTTCCCCCCGGGGTTTAAGCTTCGCTGAGGTCTGCAGGCCCAGCGAGCAGGAGAGGAGTGCGGAGGTACCGGGGTGCCCATGCAACACCCCGGCCGCTGGCAGGGTGAAACGAAGCTGCATCCGCAGGTAAAATGCTCCCCGTGCCCCGGGCAAACGCCCCTCGCGGAGCCCCGACGCCCCCACCGGCACCCGAGCAGCCCCGGCATCCCAGCGCCGTCCTGGGCGCCCCCAGCCCGGGAGCCCCGCGGGCTCCCCTGCCTCCCCGCCCGGCGGCTCCCCGCGGACTCACCGGCCCCGCCGCGGGGCGGGCGCAGGGCCGCCAGCAGCGCCCAGAGCAGCGCCCAGCGCCCGCCGCCCATCGCCCGCCGCCGGCACCGCCACCGGCCCCGCTCCGCTCCGCCGCGCCTCGGCGCCGCCAGCCCCTGCCGCCCCGCCCCGGCACGGCGCGGCACCGGCCCGCCTCCCGCCCGCGGGGCCCCGGCGTGGGGCGGGGACGGGCCCCGGGGCTCCGGTCCCTCCCCGCCCGCCCCACCGGGCTGGCCCGGCAGGTCGCCAAGGTGCCCAGGCTTGGCCCGGGGCGACGCTGGCTGCAATCGCTGCCGCTGAGGGGAAGAGCTGCTCTTTCAGTTCTCCGCGGACGGACAACTTCTTTAAGCAGGGGGACTGGATTTATCCCCAGAAAGGTGTTTAGGGCTGTGCTTCCCCGTCCCGAGGACCAGCTCCTTTCCTCCCAGCCTCCCCTTCCCATGGAGCCCCACACCGAGAAGGTGGGGACGTCGCTGCGGCCTGGGGGACCAGCCACGGGACCCTGCGTCGCAGGCTAGGAAGGGCACGGTGTGCTGCAAGCACCGCTCCTCCTGTGCGGGACAAGAGGGGACAGAGACAAAACCAAGCCACAGTGAGAAAAGGAGGAAGACCCAAGCAAAACCAATGCGTGACACCGGCCGTTTAATGTAAAGAGTGAAACAGAGCGCGTCTCCCGACAGCACGGGAAGGAAACGAGGGAGTTTCTGGGTATTCAGAACTTGCCCCAAACGCTGGCCATGCCTCAAGAGGTTTGAGATCGAGCCGTCAGCGTTTCCCCCACCACAAATGGGAAGGGACTGGGATTTGGGGAATGAGCAGCCTGGCTCGATGTGACTCAGTGTATTCTCTGCTGCAACCTTTCTGCTCCCTGCACATAAATTTCTCTGAAACCACGACACAAGTGTAATTTTTTTTCTGGCAGCCTGCTCTAGTCTTCCCAAAGCACTGAAGTCGGGAAAAAAGATGAAAGTTTTGTTCGATTAGCACTAGGTAAGCATCAGCACAGAGATGTGGCAAGAAGACAGCTCTGTGTCGAAGCTGCTCATTTCTGGGTATGATCTATAACGAGAGCCGGGAAGGGCAGTGCACTTCTCAGGCTGTTAGGAAGAAAAGAACCGTATGAAATCCAGACTGCAATCTGTTCCAATTGGGAAGAAAAAAATGCCTTAAGTTCAGTGAAAAAAGAACAAATCACCCCCAGACTTCTTTGACTTGCAAAGCTGCTTATTCACCGCATATTCTCAGGCCCTGGTGAGAGAGATCGAATTTCCCCCCCTCGCCACCTCTTTCGCTGCAGACCAGCTTCTCACATCTTGAAGTGATCAGCAGCTAAGGAAGGGCGCGTGTCGCTAGAGGCCCACATTAAAGGGGGGAAGAAAAATGTGCTAAAGCTGCTGCAAGAAGACTGAGCACCTTCAGCGGTGCCTAAGAGCCAGCAGCGTCACTTTTTCTCCAGATTTTGAGTGCGTTCCCCATGCATCCAACGTCACTCAGGGAGTAGGAGGAGACCGGGGGACAGGCATTTGTCCCTCTGTCTTTCCAGGTTGGCTCTTGAGATGAGCCTGTCATTTGCGGTCAGCCTTTGCTGCACGGGTGCACTTTCATCTGGCTATGTTCCCCGTTGCTGCTGGCTTTGCGATTTTGGGGAACAAAGCAATGGAAAGGCCTGCGGGCTTTGTGGGCTGCAGAGTGGAAACAGCCCCTCGCATCAGGATAATGCCATATAATTGCCCCACTAACACAGGGCGAGGAAGAAGGAGCAATTTCTACGAAAGAGGAGGAAAAAAAATAAACAATGAGAACACATGGGCACATAAAGAGGATTTAAGCAGCTCTCTAAAATCCCCTAATTTGGGTCATTTCTTTACCGTAGGCTGGCTTCTGCTCAGTGCTGGTGTAAACTAGTCTCCAGCTCGACAGGGTTTGTTGCAGTTCATTTGGGCACAGCTTGACATGAGGAAGAGACTGGTGCGTGGAGCAGGAGGAAGAACAGGAGAGGAGAAACCAGAGAACCTCTCAGGCCAGGTCCATGGTAGGAAAGGTCTGGAAGCAGCCGGCAGGAGACAGTCTGACCACGTTGGCTGCTCTTGGGTTGGTGACGTGCAGCTTCCACCTCACCCGACATAGTGCTGTGCTCGGTCTCCTTCCAACGGCATATGGAATATAGGCTCGGGAGCCGCTTCGATGGCCTTCCTCCAAGCAGGTTACGTATTTCCATACCTCAGAGCCCAAACTCAACAGCTGCTGGGGTCTCCACACAAACTGCTTGTCTTTTTAGTCCCAAAGTATATGTGTGGCCAGACTCACAAGATCTCCCCAAATGGCATCCCCTGTTCCCGCTGCCTGGGGCTTGGCATCAGCCAGCATTTGGCCCTAGAAATACCTCGCAGCCCTCCTGGGGCAGCGGGAGAGGAAAAAAAGCAACTGATGTCAAAGGAAGGAGGACCGAAACAAAGGGAGAGCCTTTAATTGGAAACAAAGTCTGCCCGTCTCCTCTGTCTGAGCGCCAGGATTCGACCCTGAACCAGCTAAACCAGTCGTGCTCGCAGCTCTCCAGGTGCTGTAGCGCAGCACGGACCACGCTGGAGGGAGCGCCTTCCTCTCTTCCGAAGGAGGAGGGCAGAGCAGAGCGCAGGTAACTGCACGGGTTCCAGCCGTTTCTGAGCCACGCTTTCAGGCTGCGGCTCTCCAGCACAAAGCTTGCGGATCTATCGCCCAGGCCATCCCACCAAGGAGAGGCCACTGCCCTCCAAGTCCATGTTTTCCTGCGGTGTTTGCACACGGACTTTTGCTCGTGAGCACAAAGCTGCCGATCTTTATCATCATGGGCTTCTGCTGCCTGTACGAGAAGTTATAATCCTCTTCTGATAACATCAGCAGCTCCACAGGTATCCTCAGCTTTCTCTCAGCAGGATCCCAGTGAGAGTTGTAGGTGCCGTGCTAGAGCCTGAACTTGACCCTTGAGGTTTTTTCACTTCCGAGCATTGACACCATTTCTTCACAAGACTATTTGGAGACTTTGGAGGCAACATAATACTTGTGAAATCAGCCCACTTAGCAGAAATGGCACTCGGCAATCAGGCTTTGGGCTGTAATCTGCTCAGAGTTTTTTCCCCCTTTGCTATTTCTGTATTTTTATTTTCATTTTGGTAAATCTCTTCTTTCCTTTATTTCTGCTTCCGCTTTGTGTCTATTTTTATTTCTATTTGCAGGGGCTCCTGTTCTTTTAAATACCAAACTCTTTTGGCAACATGTTTTTAGCTCAAGGCAGATGGCCCGCTTGTGTTAAATGTTATACCCCAGTCACAGGATGCAGCTCGCAAACAATTTGCAGAGAAAACGGAACATTTTGTGGTGCTACTAAAATGCTTTTTTCCTTGTGCTGCTTTCTTTGGGCACATGCTACATGCTACATCTCTTCCCAGGCACATTCTGTCCCTTGGCTCAGCTGTTTCTTCCTAAGACAATTTCTCCTGGTCTGCAAATTATTTTGCAAAAGCGGAAAGCCATCTCCAAAGGTTGGACACTGGCTTGAACCTTCCTCGTTTTGAGCCCTGGGCATTCTTACTTGCCCACAAAACTGCTGTTTGTATTTCACAGTCTTCTTGGTGTAAATACTCCCATTTGTCTCCATATGGAAATTTGGTCCCTGGCTGGATCTGTAGATCCAAGCTACCATTTCTTCCGGTTGCCTTCCTGCCAGAAGCTGTGATACTATTTGAAAGCACTCTGCAGCTCGGTGAATTCTTGCTTCTCCTAAATCTGGCTTTCCCCAGCAGGCTGCTTCTCGTTTCTGAGAAAACGATAGTGCTCATTGTCATGACTTGAACCAAGGATTCCCCAAAACACACGCTGGAACCACAGTTTCAAATATGTTTTCAATCTTTCCACAGCTTCTCCCTCCTCCTTTGATTTCTCATGTGAAACTAATATCTTGAAAAGAAATCATCCCCATCAGAATGCACTACCCTTCCAGCTCCCGTCAGGGTACTCCGTACAGGTTTTGTTCTGTTATTATTGCCTGCCAGACAAACACAGGCTCCTTTTGTGCTTCACACCATAGGTGCTAATTAAAAAAGAAAAAGGCGGCATTTTCTAGTACGCTACTTGGACACAAATGGAGAAAGTACGCTGTTGCAGAAACGGTGCTACGCTGAAAGCTAGTAACTGGCTGTGATCTGTAGCCGGCAACACCCTCTCATTTAGGTGAGCAATTATAAAGGTGAGAGGTAAAGAAAAGAGCTCATTTTGCAATGTACAAATGGTTGAAAAGACCGCAGGATAAGCTTGCTTACTGCTAACACGTCCACGCGGTACAGATGCCTGTGTGTGCTACAGCGCCTGCAAGATGGGCAGATTAACAGCACAGTGCTGATCTCATCCGTGAAGCTTGTTCTTAATAGAATAAAAATAATCTGATTGTCCCACCAGATTTTGGCAGCCGAGTACATCCCAGAGCACTAATTCTGCACGTTTTGCTGTGACACCACCACCACGGCAGAACAGCAGATGCTGGAACCCAAATGGCCCGATCACACACGGGTGACATTTGATTATACAGAAATGCACATCAAGGCGTCATTCCTTTGGCAAAATCTGGCGGTTCTCATCAGAAAAACCAGGCTAACGGCCTGACACCTAGTGCTGGTAGCCAGAGATGCAGCTGTGAAGGTTTTGGCACCCTCAGCCTTCACCTTTAGGCTGTCCCTGCACCCACTCAGGAGGGATGGTGGGCAATACAACCTCTCTGCACTCGAGACGGGAGAACAGCCACCTCGGGCACTGACCACCGGCGCGTCAGGAGCTGGGTTTTTAGCTGGTCTAAGGGGGGATTTTGTTGCAGGCCTCAAAGATTTACAGGACAGTCCTTTGGCAGTTTGCTGGCTGCAGTTAGAAGAGAAGGCGCAGAGCTGCAATTCAGTTCACAAGGGGTGAGACAGGTCCAAGTTTATGAGGAAAGTTGCCTTGGGAGGTGGGAAAGGGACGGGCGCGCACGGGGCTGAGGTGGCAGCGGTTCGCCAAGTACTCTGCTCCCCGTGGGGGGGGGGGACATCGGGCTGCCGAGGGCCTGCACCGCACCCACACACCAGCGATTCTGTTTTAAAGATCAATGTGACCGTACCACCCCGATACGGCGTTCTGAGCAGGACTCCCCTCAGGAAAGGCCGCCAAACTCCCTCGGGCCCGGCGCGAAACCGCTGTGGGAACGGAGCAAGACGCGCCCACTCGCCGCCCTCCGCCATTTTCCTCCCGGCGTCCCCCGCGCGGCGCCGCGGGGCAGGGCGGGAGCGACAAGATGGCCGCGCCCGTGTGAGGAGCCGCCGCTGCCGGCGTCCGCGCTCGCCACAGCCGCGCTGCCGCTTCCCGCGTGGCCCCCGGGCGGCGCGGGAGCCGGAGCCCGGTCGCGGCGGGTGTGCGTCCGTCCCAGAAATAATGAGGATATCGGGCCCCCATGTCGGACCACTCTGACGAGAGGGCGACGATGATTGCGGCCGGCGACCTGCAGGAGTTCGCCCCCCGGGGCCGCGAGCACTGCCGGCGCCACCCCAGCGCCCTCACCCTCCAGCTGCGGCGGCTGCAGCCCGCCTCCGAGCTCTGCTCCTCCGACGGGGCGGCCGGCCTGGTGGGGTCCCTCCGCGAGGTGACGATCCACGAGCGGCAGCGGGTACGAGGCAGCGGGGGCGCGGGGGCCTTGGCCTGGCTTTCTGGCTTCCCAAATAAACTGCCCGAACCACGGCTGCTGAGCAGTGACCGGCTGTTGTGCCCGCACCGGCAGGTCTTGTAACTTTTCCTTAAAAAAATCTCGGTTTTCAGGAAAGTTGGCAGTTGAGGAAAGGCGTCAGTGATGTCGGGGAAGAAGTGGACTATGATGAAGAGCTGTACGTGGCCAGCAATATGGTCATCTGGAGCAAAGGAAGTAAAAACCAAGCGTCCACCGTTTATAAGGCTTTCACCGTCGACAGCCCCGTTCTGCAGGTATGAAAACGCGGAAAGGTGGTGACTGAATGAATGCAGGCTAGCTAAAAAACACTCACCAGCTGTTTTCAAACAGTGTTCTGAGGTGAGGTTATTTTGGGAAACATGGAAAGATGAGATCGTGTAGTAGCATCAGTTCGTTCTTCAGAAATAATTATACTGTATTTGGTTTTAGGCCTTATGGTGCGACTTCACTGTACCCCAGGAAAAATCTGAAAAAGCTGATGGTAAGTTTCCTGCTTACTGTAATGCCAGACAGGTGGTTTGAGTTGAGCTCTTGGCATGATAAGTTTAGTCATCAAGGCTCGCTATGTTAAGACAGCCACCCCCCTCAAGTTTATGTTTTGTGTATAGAGGATGTCTAAGGAAAGAGAGAAACTTTACTGTATTTTTTTTTTTCTTTTTTTCCCCCAGTTTCAGGCAGTGATGAAATAGTAGAGAAATGTATCTGCATATTGCAGAATTCCTGTATAAACGTGCATAGCATAGAGGGAAAGGATTACATTGCTGCTTTACCTTTTCAGGTAAGTGCTGTGCTTTTTTTGTCTGCAAATGGGCTTGTTATCTGGTTGCGTGCTACGTTGGGGTGGGGGCATGTGCGTAAAACACTGGTGGTGGCAGCTGCCTCAGTTCTTCACTCTGTGGGTGCTGGCGACAAAGCTGATGAAAGCGCGGCTGTGTGGTTAGGGCACTGAATACTTCTGGAAGTAGTGGCAGCTGGTTGTATGATGTGGGAAAGTACGGGTATGACCGCTTCGTAGTCTGAGAACCTGCTCCGATTTACATTACCCTTCTTTCAAGAAAAGGCCTAAACATCTATTTTGCTATAATTAAATACTCAAACATGAAACATAATCAATATAGTAAAAACTTGATTTTTTTTTTTTTTTTTGGTCATAAATCTATTTGTAATTTTTTATAGGTTGCAAACGTCTGGCCAACAAAATATGGTTTGTTATTTGAGCGCAGCAGTTCTTCACATGAAGTACCTCCAAGTCCACCCAGGTATGTAATGAGTGGCTTTGATTTGTTTCGTTGTAGACTATTTGCTAATCTAATACAGGAGTGCAAGAGCTGAAGAGCAATAATGAAAGGATCTGTGCGTTCATGATGGGGACAGGTGAAATCAGGTGGAACATCAGGAAATAGCAGGAAGGGGCTGAATACTGACAATCCGTGATGTTCCTCTGATATTGTGTTAAGAACTGGTTAGGAGTGGTGATCCTGGGACTAGGATATGGGAGGCACGATGTGGGTGTTTCTGGGCTGAGTTCACTAAGGTTTGTCCTGGAAATTGGTTCCAGGCTGTGATGGGTGACTGGGAGATTCACTGAGGGATTGTCATTGAGACATTTTCTCTCAGCTGCAGGGCACTTTAAATGTGCGGAGTATCCTGTTACCTATTTGGTGTGGATCGTAGACCCTGTGCTCTGTGGCTGGGCATACAGCTGAGAAGCAGAGTAAGGAGCTGGATGTTGTGCTGATGAGCAGCTTTAATACAGCCACTTGCTTTCTCTTGGGCTTTATGTGTCCATTCCAGGCACGTGTGATTCTCTAGTCCTCAGAAGAGCTGGGATTAGAAATAGGGGTCCTGAAAATGTTCGAGAGGGTACATTGCAAAACTCTGATTGACCCTACTCAAACTGGTGTTCCATGAAAATTCTTTCTTTTGCTACTGCCACCACAGATGGGTGGCTTGATTGCTGCTCTGTGATGGGTACAAACGACCTGATGGCTGGCTGCTTACCTGGGAGTTGTGGAACCTAAACTCTTAAGCTGAGCCTGGGTTAAGAGCTTTCTCCTCTTCCTCCTCCTCCTCCTAACTTTGCTGGTGCCAGCTCTGTTCACTCAGACCAGCCAAACTCTGTCGTGTGGCCACCAGGTGGGGTCATTCTCAAGTGCTCTGAGATGTAAACCAAGACCTAATCACCCTGTTTGATACACCAGCCTTTGTCTGACTCTACTCAGTTAATCCAACAAGCTTCTGTGAACAGAATATATCTCTACTGTTAGATTTCAGGCTCTGATTTGTAAAGGTCTGAGGAGCTGTTTTGGGATTGCAGCACGTGTACCAGCTACAAGAGAGAACAATTACACTTGTTAGCATTTGGTTTCTGAACATGCTTTGTTTGGTTTCTTTCTAGAGAACCTTTGCCTACTATGTTCAGCATGCTACACCCATTAGATGAGATAACACCTCTTGTCTGTAAGTCTGGAGGTAGGATTACATCTTTAATGTGTCACCTGGAGTCCATCAGTGTGGCTTAATGTGTCACTTGAGCGCTTTCTGTATCGCAAAATTTGCAAATAATCAGTCTTTCAAGAATTCAGAAGCGGGTTGTTTTAGCTGCTTCGTGAACAGGGAAAAGTGTTCAGGAAAGAAACCTAGATTGCAGAAGATGGAGGGTATAAGAAAAGCTAACGCTGTAACTGATAACACTGCTGTAGAAATGATCTTTTTGCCTTAACTGAAGTTAACCGCTTCTTTAGCAGGCGTGTTTGGTTCTGCCAGAGTGCAATATGTTGCTGATTACACCTTGAGGATCGTGTTTCTCAATGCTGAACCTTCCATCATGATGACCTATGATACCGTGCAGAGTTTACATACTGTTTGGGCTCTTCGGAGAGTAAAGCCAGAGGTACAAATTCATTGTCGACTAAATATCATTATCAAAAATTTCTGTGTGTGTTTACATGCCCTTATGGCTCTGTGTGTTAGAAATGCCTGGTATTTGTGATTTATTTTATTTATAAGAGAGTAAGATGTTTGTTGGTGTGGGGTTTTTTGTTTGGTTTGGGGGTTTTTTGTTTGGTTTTTTTTTGTTTTTTGGTTTTTTTTTTTTGTTTGTTTTTGGTTGGTTGGGGTTTTTTTGTTTTTTTAATAGTTTCTTTCGTGTATTTGCCTGTACCGCAGTCGGAGAGATCACATGATGGTGATGGTCATGAAGCATACTGTGCTTATCGCAATATTCCTTACATTGTACTAGAAGGTTTTGACTCTGCTTAAACTGTTGTGTTCTGTAAGAAAAGTGACAACCAGCGTACTGCCCTGAAAACCATAGGAGTAGTTTCTGTGGCTCTGAGGGAGAGAGAGTACGGTTGGTAGGAATAACTTCTTAGGCTGAGCACCTACCTAGGCATAAATTTTTAACACCTAACCGATGAAACAAGCTATTTAAGCACCTTCCTGGCTGTTATTGCCCATGTGCTGTTTGTGCATGGACAGCTCTGTTTTCTCTCCCAGGAGCAGAACACAGTGCTGAAGTTCTCAGAGCAGATGGGCACACCGCAGCACGTGGCCACTAGCAGCTCTTTGACCGCTCATCTCAGAAGCCTCTCAAAAGGAGACTCGCCTGTGGGCTCCCCTTTCCAGAACTATTCGTCTATCCACAGCCAGAGCAGATCGGTGTCGTCGCCCAGCATGCAGTCCCGCTCACCATCTATCTCCAACATGGCTGCTTTGAGGTGGGTGCTGAACGTGACGCGTAGACAGACGGTGCCAAAGAATACAAGCTGTAGAATAGAGTGCACATGTGGAATTGCTGTCTGTCTCTCTCTGCTGTTACAAGTCTGTCCGTCTAAGGTGCAGGTGCCTCCTCTGTTACAGCATCTGAAAGCCCTCTTGGAATGCTCTTGTGACACTTGCTGCGCTATTATCCCTATAGCACAGCACAGTAATTGGTGTATGAGAGCCAAAGGGGCTGTTCTGTCCTCACACAGCCAGTCTGTAGTGGAATCAGGGACTGTCTGCAGGTCTTCTGAGCCCCAGGAGTGTTGTCAGTTAGCTTTTCTAAAGAAAGCCATGTTTAGAGGGAACAGGTTGGGAGAGGTTTTTGATGGAACGGACCATGCAACTTAATGTTGGTTTTCTTAATTTTGAAATCTCATCTTCTGTTGGATTCTGACAGAGATGATTGGAGATTAATTAGAAAATTGTTTTCCTATGCTGGGGTATATTGCTAAGGGAAACTAATACTGAACTAGCTACTGGTTTAGGGTGGGTTTGGTTTGCTTTTAAAGTCTCTACTAGCGTATGAGCTCCCTGGGATTCTGTACCTGATTTTGAAAACCCGTTTTTCAGTAGTGTCTTATGTCTTTGCTTGCAGCCGCTCTCATTCTCCTGCCCTGGGAGTGCATTCTTTCTCGGGAGTGCAGAGGTTCAACTTTTCCAGTAATGCTCAGTCACCGAAGAGGCACAGTATCACTCATTCTCCAAACAGCACTTGCAGTGATTCCTTCCTTATACCAGAAACTGAACCAATTGTTCCCGAGCTGTGTATAGATCATCTGTGGACAGAAACAGTCACAAACATGAGGTTAGGTGCTTGCGTTGGGATTGAGACGTTCTGGATTTCCATTGGGGGGGAGAAATAAAGTAAAAGAACAGCTTATTTGAGTGTGTGCTTTCTGCAAATGGTGCTGCCTTAAAATAGATGTGTGGACCTGCATTTCCTAATTTTTTGGAAAAAATGATGCTCACTGAGTGTGTAGCTCTCTTGAAAAGGGAATTGGGCACTTGGAACAGTTTTACCTGCTGTGTTATCTGTAGCCCTCTGAGCTGGGGAATAGTTTAATGAGATCTCTAAAGCAAAGTAGGTCCTAACCTGGTCATTGCTTTGGGTTTTTTTTGATCTTCTAGGGGGAGTATCTCTTTCTGTGTTACCATCAAAAGGGGCAAAACACAGCATAAAACCTAAGATGGAACAGGAGAACAAAGCCGAATAGCACATGCTCTGCATGCCAAAAAGTGGGGAATGTGGAGGTTGGAGTGCTAGAAAATCAATGTCAAGAGTAATGACTGAAACTGAGACTGGCACGTTCTGGCAACTTGATGCGCTGCTAATTGAAGTCCACTGTGACCCTACAGCTTGTGGAGACTGTTTCCCTTCATTAAAATTTTTATAGTAGACCAAACAGTGCACTGATCATTGTGTCTCTTTTACAGAGAGAAGAATTCCCAAGCATCAAAAGTGTTTATTACCACTGACCTTTGTGGGCAGAAGTTCTTGTGCTTTTTAGTGGAATCCCAGCTCCAGCTGCGGTGAGCATCCCTATCTTGGGGACAGGTGAACAAAGAGGAGCACTCTTAAAATTACCAGCTAGATCTGGGCTTTAACATACCTGTTCCTCCAGCTAGTGGAATCTGTTATGACAACACGTGGTACATCGCTGTCTCTCGCATGACCTGTTTTTTAACTGTGGTAGCATAGATGGTTTGGGCTATTTAAATAAAACTAAAGTTGTGAGAGAACCTTCACTGTAATTTGAATGGTGTTCTTATTTATCCTCACCTTCACCCTTTAGAAGTACATTGAGGATTTTAATTAGACTAGCAGAGGAAAAATAAGTTGACAAGCAGGGCAAAACAAGCAAAGGAAGGAGGAAGGAACCAGGTATACCACAATAAAAGTAACTGCACCATGCAACACGGTTTTAATTTTCTATCTTCTTTCTGTAACAACAGGTAGGACAGTCTTTTTATGTTTCCTGTTGTTTTGTCAAATCTCTAGGTGTGTAAAATTTCAAGAGAGCAATGATAAGTCGCAGCTGATCTTTGGTTCTGTTACCAATATTCAAGCAAAGGATGCAGCTCCGGTGCAAGTACGTATCTCTGTATGGACTATCAGTTGTGGAGTGTCCTGCTTTGTCACTCATGTTGTCCAACTGCTGTCTCTTTTCTTAAATACAAGCAGCTGAATATTCTCCTTGATTCTTACAGGGCATTGATACGCTGCTGGTTCTGGAAGGCAGCGGAAATCTAGTGCTTTATTCTGGAGTGGTTCGGGTAAGTAACAGTTTTCCTGTCCCCAAATAAATGTTTGAATCTTTGGTTACAAGCTGGGCTGTACAGAGGGATCCTGTGTGCATCATACCTTACAAGGTATCGTTTTAAGCTACTGTAGACTGCTGCTCGCTTGGGACTTGCTTGAGAAGGTGGCTGTGCTCATGTACCAAGCATAGTTTATGTGCAGTGCTGGAAAGGTAGTTCTGAAGAATCAGTGGCACCTTGTGGTACAATTAAATAATCCCTTGAGCTTATTTTCAGTGATAGTTAAATACTAAAGTAATAAAATGCTTTCAAAGAAAGAAAACTTCAAGAATATGGAAGATAAGAATTGTTCCTGAACAAAAAACCTTTCAGACTTCTCTGTAGCACGCCGGATAGTTTTAGGCGTCAAATTATTTTGCTTTACAAAGGGCTGTTATTAGGATGGACATGATTCATCCAAAATAATTAAAACTTAAATTCTAGAGATGCGCTATGTTCGCTCTGTGTGTGCAGAAACCTTGGGCACTGCGATTTGTATGTGTGTGTACACACACATTTGTGTGCATATATGTACACATGTATGTATATTAAAAAAGTATTCTCTCTGAAAGTAGAGCTTCCTCAGTGAAGCCCTGCTAGAACTTTTAGTGCAAGTAGACCTGTAGTAGTAATGTAAAATACTGACCATATATGGTCAGTGTGTCATCGTCTGAAGAATGTAATTGCATGAAGTCATCTTTAATCTTCTCTTCAGAGACTTTAGTTTAAGTACATACCCACTTCTTTTAAAACTTTTTTTCTTCAAGATGTTAAAATCTGGTAACGTCTGTATGTGTAAGCAAGCTCGTGGAAGCACAGGCATGAAAACCAACTATTTGTTTTCCTATATATTGTTCACAAAAAGGTGGGGAAGGTTTTTATTCCCGGGCTGCCTGCTCCATCCCTGACGATGTCCAACCAAATGCCCCGGCCAAGCACTCCCTTGGATAGTGTCAGCACTCCGTCCAAGCCTTTGAATAAGCATCTGGGGCCCCTAGAAGAGGTAAGAAGAAAGGAAGTCCTGCCTTGGAAAGGGTTTAGTTGTAACAGCTTCAAATGATCGGTTGATTTTTAACTTTCAAGGTATCGTTTGGAGCTAAATCTTTTATTTTTTTTCTGTAAATTCCCCAAATAAACAGTGTTTAAAGAAGATCTATTTAGTGCTGCCCTATTTATTTATTTATCATTTCTGTAAAACTCCTGAGGCAGAGATTGGAAGGATTTATAGTTGTTTTCAAAATACTTATTAGTACATTCAAAATGGCAATTTTAGCTGTCCTTTGCTCAGATCCTCTTATTTCAACAATTCTAAGCAATCAGTTTTACCACTTTTCAGGGCGTGCTTTTGTCACCAGTTCCAGAGCTAAGGGATTCTTCCAAACTTCATGACTCAACTTACGTCGAAGACTGTACTTTCCAGCAGCTTGGGACTTACATTCATGCTCTGAGAGATCCTGTCCACAACAGAGTAACTTTAGTAGGTATTATCCTGTAATTTGAGTCAACGCTTTGGTAGCAAAGCAAAGTGAGGGTAACGGTTACTTCTGCTGCGTAGTGAGACGTTGCTAGCAGCTCCTGATCAACAGGAAAATACCACACCTGCAGTGGTGGCTCCACATTTTTTTCTCTGTAGAATACTCTAGAAGTCACAGAATTTAATTGATTCCCTCAAGTGATTCAGCTCAAGGTCTATTTCAAGTGTTTTGTGGAGCTAGCGTCTGAGCTAATCTTTAGTGTAGCAAATAGCCAGGAACTGGGAATATGCTTAATACATAAATGAGTTCCGAGTTGATAGAAAAGGACCCTAGCTTTACTTTAGGCATTTCATAATTTGACTCTTACCTTTTTTATTTTTTCAGGAACTCAGCAATAATACAATGGTTCGGATTACTATTCCTGAAATCGCCACTTCGGAACTAGGTATGATCCAGAATCCGTCACATGAAATACGCTCCGTAATTTTTGAGGGTTCATTTTTGACGTGGTTTATGCATAGCTTAGACTGTAATGATTCAGTACCACATATTCCAAGCTCTATTAACTTACCTTCTAGAGCTGCTACCATTTATTTAGATGTGCTCTGCTGCTTTCAGTGCTTCACTCGCTGCACTCTTAGAACTTCCTTTGTGCTTTAGGTTGCTCTGCTCTCTACTATGGTATATATTATTGCTTGAGGAAGGGCTGAGATGCCGGTTCAGACAAAAGTTGGTTTCAGTAATGAGCAAAAAGGAACTTTTTTCCCCTTTCTGTGGTGAATTAGAGGGGCTGTGCTCAACCTGAACTAAAGGAACAGCTGTTGGAGGTTATGTGGTGTGGCTTTTATTGAACGAGTTTCCAGAGAGTTAAAAGTAGGTCCAATAAGAGGACCTGTAGAGATTTATAGCACTGATTGGAAGAATACCAGGAGGAAAGATGGAAAACACCTTTTTTTTTTTTTTTTTCCCCCCAACAGTGAAAAGATGTCTGCAAGGGGTCAAAGCTATCCTGCCCAAGGAAATAGCTGTACAGATGCTTGTCAAGTGGTACAATGCTTATAATGCTCCAGGAGGACCAAGCTATCACTCGGAATGGAATTTATTTGTAACATGTCTCATGAATATGATGGGTTACAACACAGAGAGACTGTCCTGGACACGTAACGTAAGCAAGCTCATATGTTTGTTTTCCTAGTTTACGCTGAAGCTACTGATAATTCTTCAAAGCTCAAAATGGTTAGAGAGACACTGAAGTCAAAGTAGATTTTATCTTGTCTTAAATCACAAGATGCCATCGAATCAATTCTGTACTTCTAAATTTCAGGTATACATTTGAGTGTTTGTTTATCAAGAAATATATTTATAAAGTACTTACCACCAACTGTCTTGGTCAAATAAAAATAAATTATGAAGATTTCACTCCAGTTCACGACTAACACTAATGCATTAAAGATTTGATTCATCTAATCCAGATTAAGCTTATTCTTGCTAGAAACACAGGTCACAACTCAGATTGCTGTTTCCTAAAAAGGATTTTCCATGCAATTTTTGAATTACAATGTCTAAAGTTCTGGGTTTTTTCTCAGCTGTTTTACTGAACGTGTTTGGAGTTTTCTGTGAGTGGGTCTCCTGCTAGCAAGTATGTTTGCAGTACTTACGGGGGGGGGAAGCAACAAGGATACGCGTACAACTGAAATGAAAGCAATGACAGTATATCTACGTTACTAGCATTAGTTCATCCACAGTATTTCCTCTGTCCTAGTAAATACCAGATACTAGGCAGTCAAACTGTGAAATTCATGCACCGTACACTAGAATAACTAGCTGTGTATAGAATAATCTAATTGTAGTGTATGTTTTATATGAAAGCGAAGTATAGAAGTACCTAAAGCAATGTCATGTAATACTTGGTTTGAATTCAGATGTCATGATTGGTGATTCACTTAGGCGACCTTGGGAATTTCAATACTGAGCTACTTTTGATCTTTTTATTTCTTGCAGCTTGATTTGGAAGGATCGCTTTCACCAGTTATTGCTCCAAAGAAGGCTAGACCATCAGAAACGGGGTCAGATGAGGTAAGAAATGATTCTCTCTTACAGATAAGAGGCAAGGGGGGGTGGCGGTGGTGGTGTTTGCCTTTGTGTTTTCTTTAAAGGCAAACCAGAGGAAATACCCTCTGAGTGTTGCATTTCGTCTGAGCTCATCTGAGGTTACAAGCCTTTGGGGAAGAAAAAGTTATTTTGCCCTGTGTAGTGGCTGCATCATGTGACCTTCCTTGTCAGGGTTCTCGCTTCCAGAGAAGTAGGTTGGACGCAGGAATGAATTTAATATGGATCACAAAGCAATCCCAGATGGTCTCCTGACAATGTCAAATTTTTCCTAGATGCTTCATCCCTTTAAAATGAAGTTCTTACTCCCTTGGCTACTCAGCACCTTTTGTGAGTTAGGAGCATCAAATTATGTACTTCACTGAATGCACCGATTCTCAACGAACTTAGTGGAGTGTTTAAGGTCAATTCACTGAGTTCTGCCTAGCCAGGAATAGGAAGTTTTTACGTAATCAAACCGTAAAGTGGATGAGGCTTACTATCATCCCATCGTAAGGGGCTTATGAGCTATGGTGGTCCAATTGTGCTAGTAGCTTTTTGTGGGTTGACAACTCAGGGAGCCTGTGGGGTTACGGATTGCGATCTACATGGAGCAAAGATCAGGATCGAACGCCTGATGTGCTGTGGCAGGGGAGGTACAAAGAAGGCTGGGAGCACTAGGTTAGTTGCATAAATACTCAGTGAGGTCTCACGCGCAGAATATTGGTGCAGGGAAGGTACTGTTGGCTTTCTTTTGTCTTGTTCTTTTAAATATAAGGCTTGGATTCTTTTATGCACAACAGGGGGGGAAAAAATAGGATGAAGCTTAACAATTGAATCTCTGTGGCTTGCAGGGTTTCTGTAGCACATTTACCATACAACAATCACATTTGTATTGGTTTATGGGGGAAAAAACCTCCTCTGTAGCAGTGCTTTGGAGTTGGAAGGTTATGTTCACTGTGGAACCTCTGCCTCTCTTTCCTGTTTGGTCTAGGACTGGGAATATCTCTTGAGCTCTGACTACCATAGGAATTTTGAGTCTCATCCTGTTGCCAAAGCTTTGCGACTGGACCCTCTGGAAGTTTCGGCTCCAAAGGATGACTTTTCACAGAGCCTTAGTTTGGATTCCTCAGCCCTCCTTTTCACCCACATTCCTGCTATTTTCTTTGTTCTTCATCTCATCTATGAGGAGCTCAAACTGAATTGTCTAATGGGAGAAGGAATTCGTTCACTTGTTGTTCTTCTGGTTCAGCTGGCCAGGTATGCCCAACTGACAAATTGCAGATATTATATATCATGCAGTGTCTCTTGATGATGGGTGTGTATTGTTTTTATGGGGAATTTGGGAATTGCCGAAAGTGGAGCAGAATTTTCATCTATTTGAAGAAAAAGAATCGATGTTTAAAACCTTATCGTGCTCAAAGATATTTGCCGTAGCAAATCTCTTACATGGTTCTGGCCACCTCCTAACATCAGTGTGATTCACAAATCTTAGATGCTGCAGCTTGTGTTTTTTCTACTGTATTGTCACAGCTCAGCTCATGAGATCTGTCAAATATTCTTGTTTGTTGTGGCATCTTCACTGCAGCCAGTGGCTGCGTCTTCATGTCTTCCACAACCGCCTTCAAGTTGCGTTGCGTGCATATAGATAGACAAATACAGATAAGTGTTTAAGTAAAAGGCCCAGTAGCGTCTCCCTGAGTTGTATTTGCTATTTATACCGATTTTTTTCTATGGCTATCGATTCTTCCCCAGTAGCGCCTACTATAGCTGGCTGGCCAAATAGTTCCCAGAAGTGGGATCCAGTCCCTAGTGCTGAAAAGTTTGGCCTGTCCTCTTCTGTGTCACACCAACGAGAAGCAAGTCTGAAATGAAAGACTGTGTGTCTTTTGAGGCTGGCAGCTGTTACGTGCATTCATGTCTTGCAGATAACCCAGCAGGTTATCTAGCTTTAACAGTTGGAATTTGGAGGAAACTGTAGTGACAGTGGTCACGCCTTCGGCGGTGGTGGAGGTGTGGGACAAAGCAGAACGACAGCTGAAGAGAAATGCGCTGGGGGAAAGCTAAACACACAGATTCCCTGCTTAGGGAACGGGCAGTGCCCGTGAGCGATCTTAGTTAGGAAGTCAGAACTTCCCTCCTTGTATCTAGTGCATATGCAAACATTAAAAAAACTCAACAGAAAATGTCACAGAAATGCAGGAAGGTGGAGTGGGTTTTTTTTTCCCCCTCTAATGTGATTCACCCCTCTCTCATTCTAGGGACTTAAAACTTGAAGCTTATATAGATTATTACTACAGAGACTATCCAGCCCTTGTAAAAACCTCCAGACAGACTTGCATAATTGATCAAGGTGAGTTTAAGGCTTTGCAAAGCTGGGTATTCAGCGATAATGATGTGCAAATTATCTCTAATACTGACCATGTTGGTAACTGTTCCTTTTAAAGCTGGTCAGGACTTAATCCCAACGTGCAAAACTGCTCATAGGGCTGCGGTTGCCTTGTTCCTTTGTTTTTAATAGCTTCCTAAGAAGAACGAGCGAAATTAGCACAGCGTAGTCATGAGCTGGTGCCTCCAGTCCAGTGCCTTATGGGACGCTCCGCAGAACAAGGACTTGGGAGGGAATGCTGGTTTCATCTTGGCAGCTTAGGCTGTCTGAGAAATCTTAGCAGACAACTGTGGAAAAGCCTGGTAGTCAGATGTGCCTCTCTTGTGGAAAGTATTGCTCGGCTGGCAGGCTCTCAGCTTAGTTCATAAAAACTAAATCAGGGCTAAAACCACAAAACTTAAAGTTAAAATAAGGTCATATGTAGTCTGTGCACCTGTTTAGTGTCCTACCAGCTGAAATTTACTACTCGTGTGAGATAAACTACTGTTTCTCCTGACCGAAAAGAAAACCTTGTAGCATTGCTCAGACTTTGCTACTCATGTTTGGGGGCAGGGAAGGCAAAGGGGTTATAGTTCGGTTGTCCTCTCACTTAAGCAATTTAATGGTATTGAATTACAAGACTGTTCCAGTGAGGTTTTTGAGAATTACTCATTATACTTATTCCTTTTCACCACGGGCTGAGATAATTTTTGTTTTTGAAAGACAGGTAGGTGTCTCAAGTTTTCACTACTGTCTAGCTCTAAACTTCCATCTAACAGGAGGGAAATGTGATCTGTAACGTTTTGGGGAAATACTGTATTTTTGTTGTTAAAAGAAGTACTGTAGGGCTTGCTTTGGGAATAGCGGAGAATCTTTGTGCGTTTGCCACGAACTCAGTGTCATTGCTGTTCATGTGATTAAGTCCAAACAGGTTTCATGCACCATCCCTCATTTTTTTCTGCTGAGCCTCCAAGTATCTTTCAGTGGCTGAGTTCCTGTCTGAAGGGAGAAGGAGTGCAGCCTTATCCTTACTTACCAGGAATCTGTGAAAGGAGCAAACTGGTGGTACTGGTACGTACTTTGGCAGAAAGGATGTGTTTTATTCTGTCAGCATAGCAGCGCTGTGGCCAGGGTTTGCCCCAGCTGCTTAATTTCCTGCGAGTGAAGCGTCCCCAGTGGGAAGTTAAATAACAGAGGGTTTAACTGTACTGTGCGGAGCAACGGGGGCATACTGGAGCAGAGCAGTAGCTATACGGGAGGGGTTTTGAGCCTGTGATAAATAACTCTGCATGAAATTCTCTTGAGTATCCCTCGCAATATAGTAAACTGTGCGGTGTCAGCCTCACCGCAGGGGGAATAATACGTGTTTAGCAGAGAGAAATCCCTGCGAGTCCCATCTCCTCTTTTATTACTGTAATATTACTGCAGGGTGTGGATGGGGTTTAGCAGGTGGGAGGAGGTATTTGAGGTTGAGAAGGAGAGCTCGTGAGTGCAGAGTGAGTAGCCTATGCTTCACTGCTTATGTTTTTTTTGTGGTTTGCAGTAGTGGCATGTGCAAAGTAATAATGTAACTCAAAGTTAACTGTATTTTGTGAGTGAGAATTTCCCGGCTTTCTGCTTGGGCATGTATCAACATAAATATTTAGTCGAATGAGTAGTTATAAGTGCTGATGTTATCTCTTGGTCAGCCTTGCTCGCTTATTCACAAAGCGTTTATGGACAAAACCTGCCAATACAGGGTTTGGAGCAGAGGTGTTGAGCCTGAGGTGGACGAAGAGAAAAACAGGGAGGAGAGACTCTGCTCTGACCCAAGCGTCCAAGACTAGTTGCAGAGTCTGATTTGAGCTGCCAGGAGTCAGCTTGTCCTCTGCTTCAGCGTGGAGGGTTGAAGCAGCAGCACTGAGGCTGTTTAAAGTGCTGATGCTGAAAATTTGCCTCTGCATTCAAGCTCTGAAGACCTGTAGCCTTTCCCTCGGGCTATCACCTGTGTCTGTCCAACTCTGTCTTTTCTCCTACCTCTGCCTGACTTGCCTATGTGGAGGTCAGAGCTGGCATGTCCACAGTGTATCTTATCAGAAGATCTTAATGGAGAACACGAAAGATTTTTACCTGTGACTTTTGCCTTTGGCATGCCAGCTTGTCTGGCAGTAGCAAAAAGTGAACAGGGTGACAGATCACTTTGATTTTGTTGGCTAGATAGCAGAAGCGGACTCTGTGTTGAATGGGGAACAATTTTTTCACTTGGAGCCTTCACAAAGTAGCCAATATTCAAGATGTGGAGGAAACGGAATAAAAAATGGTGTCTGTAGAAGATGTGTGTGTTTTGCAGGAGAAATTAAATGAAATGTGAGAAACATGGGAAAGATGACTAGGAACATGTTTTTCTGTTTTTAGAAGATCTTTTTCTTTTTACCTTTGAAACAATTATTAGGGAAAATTCCGTTAATTGTTTCAGGATTTATTTTTTCCAAACTTCAAGATAGAAATCTAAAGCATAAAAGTTTACTTGCTTCAGTTGTTTCAATCTCCTTTTACTAGCAATGTTTCCATAATAAACCTGTCCTACTGTTTAAGTTATTAAAGTTATCTTCTGCCTGTTTTGATAGGCAGTATAGCAATAGCTGCACGCTGAGTGACTTTATTATGGTGTCTCTTTCCTATCCAGAGTGTGGCTCTGTACATACTTGGTGATGAGAGCGCTGTATCTAACGAAGCCTCCCATTATTTGTACAAGATTACGTCAGGTAATGATGCTTTGATGCCATCATAGTGTCTCCCAGTGTCTTGTGTGTGTTATGTGCTGTCCTTTTGCGTGGAGAATATGGGAGTAATATGGCCTTGTCTTTCCCAGGACAACGAAAACAGCAAATAGAACAGGATGACAATCGGTATGGGATTTTTCTAGTATTATTTTAAACTCTGAGTTTTTGACTTTCTGCTGAGTTTTGGACTAGCTTTTATTGGCTTCCTCTTTATTCCCCTTTATTTTACAGATGTAGTTTCAGACACAACACATCTGTTTCCAGCCTGGCTGAAAAGTTAGTTATTTGGATGACTAATGTCGGTAAGAGCAGCTTTTATCTTTGTGCAAAATGGTAACAATTGTAAGTAATAGTCTTGTGTTTGCATAACATGAAATACACTTTATCTAGTTTTGATAAAACGGTTTCTTTTTTTTCTCGTTAATTTTAAGGTTTCACCTTAAGAGATCTGGAGTCTCTCCCCTTTGGTGTAGCTCTTCCTATTAGAGATGCAATATATTATTGCCGAGAGCAGCCTGCCTCAGACTGGCCAGAAGCAGTTTGTCTCTTGATTGGGCGCCAGGATCTGTCCAAACAGGCGTGTGAAGGGAACCTGCAAAAGGGTAAATCTGTGAGTATGAGCATAAATAGATTTCACGATACTGGGTATTGGGGCAGAGCGCTTTGTTCAGAAACTTCCCCACCATCTGCTGATGCTCAGGGCATCAGAAGGTGCAGATTTAAGATTGAGGGCAACACGGGGTTTACAAGCATATGAGGGTTTCGGTATAAAAACCAGCATCCGGCACAGGAAGAGTACATGTGTAGCTGTGGAAACTGTCAATATAAAACAGATTTTAAACTTAATTTAGGCATGGTGCTCAAAAGTTTTGCCTGCAGAGCTATTTGATTGCCTCTGTAAGTCCTCCTCCTCTCCAAAATGGCTGCACCTTTTGAGAGGTGTTAGAGAGGTTTTGGTGCTCCGTCCAGGGACTCTGCCATCAAAACAGCAATGGCACAGGGAGAAGGAAGTGGGTATTTGTCAGTCTGGCTTCTTCTTGGGTTGGCATAGCTGGCATCTCCCTCTCCTCTGGAAGAACTGGATTGCTTTCTGAAACACACTTTTTATATATCTTTTTCCCCTCAAAAAGGGTTTAGTTATTTGTATCCTGAAGTCAAGTGGAAAAAAAAGTGTGGTGCTTTTCTTTTAAACGTTTTCTTCTGATTGTGAGGTGCTAGTGATCCCACCGAGTTGTAGCTCACTTAACTGTCTTTTGTTGAGGGCACTCTGGAAGCCAAAACTCTTCTTGAAAGCTGGCTAGTGGCATGCATAAAAGCACTTACTGGCAGCAGAGAGACATTGTCTGTAGCCTTTTCAGAAGTCAGGAAGAGGGACTCATAGTCTCAAGTACATCTTGGTCAAGATCCTTTTTGCTATCCTAGCTTTGAAAGTGATATTAAAATTATTCTGACTTTTTATAACAGGGGCTTCATGACTAACTACATATCAAAAAGTTAATTTTTTAAAATAATTCATTTAGCAGAAAAGTATATGAACTATTTGTTCAAATCTGATGTCCCACCATTCATTACAAATCTATTTTATTTTCTGCTGGTGAAGTTTTGCCCAACTGTAACAGTACTGAATCTTAAAATGATGATAAATTTGATTTTTATCACTTACTTTATAACAATGCCTCGAATATATGTTACCTTAAAAGGATAAAATGATCTTCAAACACCAAATTGTTTGTCATTTCTCAGGAGGGCAGGGTGGAGTTTCCTGTTTCAAAACGGACGCTGGCTATATGGGTGGTGCAGTTATGTATTGAGATTTAGTGCGTATTTATCAGAAGAAATTGGTTTTCATTCATCAGCTGTTAATTTACTTGCACTCCTGGTGTCATGTGTTACCAGTGAGCCTTGGGAAGACCCTGTGTTCAATCTAGTCTCTGTGATTCTGTATCTTTCAGCTTGCTGAAATTCTGAGGTATAGAACAGGAAAAATGACCAGTTTAGAGAGAGGTGGGGGGTTTTTTTGTTCCTAGATTTATCGTATCAATATTTGTCATCACTTGCCTTGTTATTTTTTAAATTTCCCATCTGTGAAAGATGGAAATGAAAGAGGAATGTGCTGGCCCACCTTAAGGTCAGTGTCCAAATTATTTTGTCAGACCATAAGGAAACTATATTCTACGGGAAAGCTTATTTCTGCAGAACTCTTTAAAAATAAAATGAGCCATGCTTCATGCAGAGGGACAGCCTTGTCTGAAGCAAGTGTAGGGCAAGCAGATTGGGGCATGCTCTGCATCCTGACCTGTGCTGTCCTTGCCATTCTTGTCAGTGGGCCTGTGCATCGCTTGTGTGATGAGAGTAAATGGGAGGACAGAGTCTGAAACGAGGATTTTGTAAATCTTGCGTAGAAAGAGGGCTTTTCCTCAGTGCTTCTAAGCAATAAAATGCTTCAGTGTTTTTCTGGTCATGTAGCTCTGGTGTGCAAGTTCAAAAAACGTTCTGGTACTGTGGTGAAACCCAGGTTGGCTGACAGCGACAAACATTTGGAATTTACTGCCGTGCAGGCTGACTGTTTATTTTAATAGGTAGCTTGGTTTTTCCAAGGTGGTTGTAGGGGGGAATCCAAATTAAAGCCCTAATTCATGAAAACATCGATGACTGGAACAATAAAGCAGGTTCCCGAACAGAATATGCAGAACAGCAGCTCTGGCTGGGTTGAGGGTCAGTAGGTACCGGCACTTCTAAAAGCAAGTTGGCACCGGAGGACTGTGTCTGTTCCTTCCAGATTTTAGCCTCTGTTTTAATACACATCAAAATGCTCATCTAGGTTTCTGGTTTTGACTGCTGAACTTCAAGAAAAAACAACACAAATGTTTTTTTCATAGCCATCATAGATAATTGTGTAGGCAGGGAGGGGAAAGCCCTGTCCTACTACTGCGCTGAAATGAGAAATAGTTTTGAAAGAAAGATAACTGTTTCATATGTCACCTCATCCAGCTCCCACTTGTCAGTCCTTGCTCAACAGCCTTTGCTACATCTTTGAGATGTCTTCTCCTCCTCTCTTGGTAGTGATTTATCCCATTTAGGTGTGCAAAAATAGTCGCTTACAATGTTCAGAACTCCTCATGGCCTTGTAAATGAATGTAAGGAGTGGGTGAGCCGTGTCGTTCATGATTGCACGGATCCCGGTCCGTTCTATTTACAGACCCATCTCGGTGCCGGTTAATTGTGCTGAGTGCATCCGGGTGGTGGTGCTGGGATTTGCTGGCTTCCTGAGAGTTAGCAATATCCAGTGTGCACTACTGGAAATGACTTCTCTCCTTTCTCTTTCCCTTGCAGTCTGTGGGCCCAGTGCTGTCCTCCGATATTCCCTCTGGAACCGAATCGGAGGAGGATGAGGATGGCATGAATGACATGAACGAGGAAGTGATGTCGCTAATATGGAGCGAGGATTTGAGAGTGCAGGAAGTACGCAGGCTCCTTCAGAGTGCCCGTCCTGTACGTGTCAATGTAGTGCAGATGCCAGAAGCCAGTGACCATGAATACATAGAAGAGAAAGAAAACCGGTAAAAACTCTCTCTGTTTCTAGCAGTATTTCGTTAGCATTTCGCTCAGGTGAAAAATGGTTTGAGTGTTTTTGGTGGCTTAAAGTTAAGTACGTCTAACCAAACAGCGCAATATATTGTAGTCTGAGCTGAACGTTAAAGTAGGCAGGCCTGCATGAAGGACACATAGAAGAGGGTTGGATTTCATAATCCAAGTCTTTGAAGCTCAGTGTACATCAAAACTCTGCTGTATTCGAGTTGGAGGGCTCTCCGGATCGGAACAGTATATGGGAAAGATTGTTCGTTTGAACTCCAAACAGCATGTTGAGATCAGTTAGGGTTTGAAAGCAGATTGTAGCATTTTTTTTCCACCTAAAAAGTATGAAATATAAGCAGGACCTACTCTGTAGAGAGCAAAGCGTCATCCATCCTCTCCCTAAAAGTGGAGAGCCCTTTGTTCAGGGCTGATCTTAGGTCCCCTGACCCAAGCCTTGCTTAGACCTAATTAATTCTACAGAAAGCAAATTCACTGTCTCATCCCTGTCTTTTTTTGAAACCTCCTGTTGAAGCCATTATATGCCTAGTGGCCTCACAATTGTCCCCATCCTGCTTCTTTATTCACTTATTTTGAGGGTGTTAAAAGTATCTCTTTAAAAAAAAAAAAGGCAAACTTCAGAACATCGTTAACATACAAAACACTCTACAGAAGTAGGAAGCTAAAGGAATGCATCAAATTATTGTCTGACCTAACAAGCTGAGTAATCTAACAAGTCTAGAAAGTGTTTCCAGAGTAAATCATAGAGAATTGTGGTCAGCATTCTTGGAAGCACATTATTAATTCAGTACACAGGTTATTACTAGATGTGATCACTAGTCATAGCAAGATCCCATACGGCAATCAGCTTTGTTTTGCTTTCTCCTTTCACCTTGTTTCTGATATGGTTGTTAAATTGTCCGTAGCACAGATTTCTTTAATTAGCACCTAGCTTTAAGGGAAAAATAGTCGCAAGTTTCAACATGATGTCAGCTGAAGTGTATCTCTGAGATTAATCTGGTAAGGACCAAAGATTTCATTCAGAAGTTTGGCCTACTAAAAAAGGAAAGACAACATGCTGTCTCGTAGTCGGGGAAAAAAATGGTCTGTCCAGTTCATCGGTAGGTTCATTTTATATCATGTATTTGGAAAAATTTTCCATATTAAGCAATTGGCTTGGTTTCGCTTTCATCTCCCCAACAGGTTGTTACAGCTGTGCCAGCGAACCATGGCACTACCTGTTGGACGAGGAATGTTCACTTTGTTCTCCTATCATCCTGTTCCAACGGAGCAGTTGCCCATCCCTAAGCTGAACCTAACTGGTACGTCGGTCGGAGTTTCTTTCGGTTGTTACCCCATTTCTTTCTGAACCTCATGTAATTTTTATAGCATCTTCTGTGCCTCTCTGCAAAGAGTTCCGTAGCTTAAGTGTGCTTTTTGTGAAGAAGTAGCTCTTTTTCTTTTGAATCTGTCACCTACTAGCTTCTTGTTATTAGGCCCATGTTATTATCTGACCCTGGGACCTTATATCAGGTACATTCTGAGAAGTGAAATAAATTGCCTAAGGGCACGCAACTGATCAGTGTTGGTGTCATCCAGGACACAGACACCGCAGAGTCCACATGCTGCGCTGTGCTTCTGCCTTCTGACATGCCTGAAGATACCCGAGGCTGTCTTCAGATCAGAAGTGTTAGCTAGGATGCTGTCAGTTTGTTCGCTTGGCACCCTGCTAACTTGAGAGCTGTTTCTGCAGCACTTTGGATTCACCTAATTGCTTTTAATGATTCTATTGTGGGCAGGCCGTGCTCCTCCTAGGAATACTACTGTTGATCTGAACAGTGGGAACATCGATGTGCCTCCTAACATGGCTTGCTGGGCCAGCTTTCACAACGGGGTGGCTGCCGGCCTGAAGATTGCGCCTGCTTCGCAGATAGACTCTGCTTGGATTGTCTATAACAAGCCCAAAATTGCCGAACTAGCGAACGAATACGCAGGCTTCCTCATGGCTCTGGGTCTCAACGGGCATCTCACAAAACTTGCTACGCTCAATATACACGACTACTTAACAAAGGTGAGGCCTTCTTTCGGAAGCGACAGAGAAATATCTATAGGACTTGAATTCTTTAAACAAAACAAGAAAGAAAAGTCAACAGGCTGCTTTGTAACGCTGAATTGGAAGTTCCCTGGTGTGGGAGAGTATCAGAGTTGCTTCATTAATGTTAGTGGTGCAGAGCTTTATTTCTGTTGCAAAGATTTTCAGCGGTTTTATCACTAAATCTTTCCATATTGTGCACAGCTCATTGGGATAGGTGAATGGAACACTGGGAGAAGTGTTTTTCCTTTTCTGAACACGTCTGCTTCCTTTGGTCGCTGATGTTTGTTTCCTTTCTCAGGGCCATGAGATGACAAGTATCGGACTGTTGCTTGGCGTCTCTGCTGCCAAGTTGGGCACGATGGACATGGCCATTACGCGCCTCCTGAGCATCCACGTACCTGCCCTCCTGCCACCGACTTCAACAGAGCTGGACGTCCCCCACAACGTGCAGGTGGCTGCCGTGATAGGAATAGGCCTTGTCTACCAGGGCACTGCTCACAGGCACACAGCTGAGGTTCTGCTGGCTGAAATAGGTAGGTGCCAACACTGGAAAAAAACGGGATGAGGGCTGGGAGAATCGCAACGTGTGAATGATTTGCACAACGCGTCAGGGAGCTGAGAATTTTAACGTTTTTCATTATACGTCCGCCACCACAATATTCACCTCTCATTTTCCAAACACCATCTCCTGTTTTCAGAGGCACAGAAGTTACTGTGAACTGTGTATTTGTATAGCATAGAGCAGTCGTTGAATTCAGTAGAAGAAACGTGAGCAGCATCAGTGCTGGACTTTCATACTACTTCTATCTGGAAATTTTGTCTGATCTGGGGTTTCTGGGGTTGCCGGCTACTTGGTAAAAGAACTGCTGTAACTACACGTTCCTCCTGACCTGGATGCCGTATCTGCAGAGATCCTGACCCTCTGCAGCATTTGAGCAGATCTGTTGCACGCTGTATACCCAACACGTGATGCTTCCCAGACATTTGTTGTTTCTCCTGTCTGTCTATGAGGTAGCTGCTGCTGTAGAAACCAGAGATGGAGGCACTGGGTGGGGAAAAAAATGCTTTCCTCTTGCAAGGACTGTCTTTTTGGCTCACTAGGTCGGTGGAAGTACAGCATCGTGTCCTAAATTCTCCTGTTCTGAATTTTGTTTAAGGCTTTCTAAACAGTAGTCTTTAAGAGCTGATTCTGAACAGTAAATTTCTGGTCTGATTTGTGGCCTCATTCTGTGCATAGTTCTGATTTTATTTGTAACCATTAAGTTCTTATTCATCTTTATATGTAACTTTAGTTAAAAGAGACTGTACGGTTTATTAAATAGAGAATGGGAGACAATTTCACCCTTAAATTTTATCTGTTATGTTTCTGGTAATTTGATATGTGCAATCTTTTCTAGAAACAGCTTTTGAACTCTGCTGACAGGATTTGGATAGGTTCAGCGGTCTTAAAGTATACACAGTTGTAACATGGCATTTTCACTGTCTCTCTGAACTCCAACCATATCGTTTAGCAATATATACTGCTTCTGGAGGGGTCTGCATCTGGTGAGGGATGGGTTAAGTGACAATTACTTGTAATTCCACTGAGAACTTTCCTGTCTTTCTTGAGAAGGGACAGGACTGTTTTCCCCTCATTTCATTAGGAATGTAGTGCTTGATTAAACAATGTTTACTCAGCTGGAATCTTAAAAGGTGAATTTCGCTGTTTTGTTCTCTCCAGGGCGTCCCCCTGGGCCAGAAATGGAGTACTGCACGGACAGGGAGTCCTACTCGCTTGCATCTGGGCTAGCCTTAGGCATGGTTTGCCTAGGGGTAAGTGCCGCTTTTCCTTTCAACTGCAGTTAGTAGAAGAATCATTATATATTGGGGTCGGGTAATGAAAGCTGTTTCATCCCTGACTCCCAACTGCCTTTGGCCGAAAGCATTTTTTTTTTCCTCGTATAGGAAGGCACTTCATGTTCTTTCTCCTCTTCATCCCTTAGCACGGCAGTAATCTGATAGGCATGTCGGACCTCAATGTTCCCGAGCAGCTTTACCAGTACATGGTTGGGGGTCACAGGCGGTTCCAAGCGGGAATGCACAGAGAGAAGCACAAGTCTCCCAGTTACCAAATCAAGGTACGTGTTGATGATTTTTGCTCGTTTAAGCTGAAAATAGCAATAGTTAGGAGTCTGAGGGGTACGTGTCTCGATGCGCCAAGTGACTTTGAATGCCTATACGGACTGTTGCCTTCCTAGTCAGCTGGTCTGAAAGTGTGCGTTGTGTTTTCACAGGAGGGAGACACCATAAACGTGGACGTTACTTGTCCGGGTGCCACACTCGCACTTGCTATGATCTACCTAAAGACTAATAACAGGTATTAACCTTGGAATCGCTCGGATGTTTTGCAGTAACTTGTGATAGCAGTTTGAACTGCCGTAATGTTGGCTCTGCTTTGTGTGGCTTACTCGGTTTTGTGCATTGCCGAAATAAGATCCGGAAACCCTGTTCCTTTACTGTGCTCTGCAGATCCATTGCTGACTGGCTTCAAGCACCAGATACCATGTATTTGCTGGACTTTGTAAAACCAGAGTTCCTTCTATTGAGGGTAAGATTTTCTTTTCTTTTGTTTCATTTCTCCATCTATTTAATGATACTAAAAATGCTTATTTCTTTTTTTTTTAATTTTAATTTTAAATCCAGCCCACGTGCCTATCATGCAGAATCCTTTAGTTAGCTGGTAGCCCGCCTGCTTGCCAGCCAAAATCAGACCTTCAAACAGTTTCTGCTTTGTAGTAAGGCAGCTTGCTTCTCATGCAGCACTAGAGACAGAATTTAGTGAGAAATATTTGTGTGATACATTTTTTATGGAATACTAAATTAAATGTTTAGGTAAATTTTTGTAGCTCTTCCCAAATTAATTTCACAGATAAAAAATAAGTGAGGCCTCAGCATCTGTAGTGAGTACATAGTGAATTTTCATCTCGGTTTACCAGCTAAAGATACAGACCTTGCAAGGATTTATTCTGTGGTTCCTTTTTCTGCCAGCAGAATTTGCATCTCTTAAAATAAAAGCTGTTTTGTCATTTCTGATACAAAGGCTGAGAAACAGCGAAGAAGCTGCTAGTGGGTAGCTGGATTGTCTGCATTTCTGGATGCATTTAGTACATTAAAAAAATACCATTGATGTTTGTGTTGGGTTTTTTTCTTCCTTATGTTTTGGCTTTCTCACTTTTTTAGACCTTGGCTCGATGCCTGATTTTGTGGGATGACATCTTGCCCAATTCCAAGTGGGTTAATAGCAACGTGCCTCAAGTAGGTATTTACACTTAATGTGTTTGCTTCCCAATTTTACGTCTCGCTGGATTGTTCTGCATGTGAACATTTCCTTAGTCACGAGCTGCACAAGAAAATGTATGTTAATCGTGTTCCTGGACCGTTGTGTGAGTGCTGGGGCCTCCCATCCCGTCATGCTAGAGGGGAGAGGATTGAGGAGTGGTGCAACTGTTCAAGACATAAAATGGTGCTAGAGAGAGAGAAAGGGATTAAATTTTCCTCCAAATAGACCAAGCAAGAAGCCAGGTGCAAAATTGCTGCAGGGAGGCTTGAGTTGAGCATTACGACTAACTTCTCAGAAATACAGGATGCTGATGGACTGCAGAGCCTCTTGAGGTCTCATCCTCTTCTGTTCTCTCTCGTGTTTAAGTAATATCGTGTTTCTGACACAGTCTTGCCATTGTTTTAGAAATCTTTAAGGGACCAGATCCAGGAGCATTTCAAGGTGCCCCTTTTGGATCAGAAGTACAATGGAGCAGTAGCATGTGGAAGAGAAAACAGCTCTTGTATGCCTGTGAAACAGACCTGTTTTCTATCACTTACGAACCCTCAATGCCCAGAGTTTCAGTTAATTAATCAGTTTCCCCTGGATTAATTTTTCTCTCTCATATGCTTTTTGTAGATCATAAGAGAGAACAGTATATCTCTTCATGCGACAGAGCTGCCTTCATCTGAAGATCTGAGTTTAGAAACACTGGCGTAAGTAACATGTAAAAAATTCTTCTGAGAAATGCAGCTGAACTCTTTATAGAGATATCTGCATGCAAAAAAAATCTCTACCTTGGTATTTAAGGAATTTCCTTCTCTGTTTTCTGTAAAGGATAAGTCAGTCTTTTCAGTTTTCCCTTTTTTTAATTGTAAAGGAGTTTGTGATGCGTATTCAGATGAGGAAAAGAAATATTTAGTCATTTCCTGTTTATGTTGCTTATTAGGCAAGCTCATGTCTACATCATTGCTGGAGCGTGTTTGTCACTGGGATTTCGATTTGCTGGTTCAGAAAATCTGGCAGCATTTAAGTGCTTGGTAGGAGGTTTTTATTTTTTCCCTTCAATTTCCATAGAGCGTTAACTTTTATCTTTTGTGTCTATATTTAGTATGCGTTTCTCTTCTTTCCAGTACAAATACGCAACAGATTTCCTGAAGTGTTTGTCAGCACCAACAGCTTCAATAGTAAGTTCTTTCTAGTTTTCTCTCAATGAAGAGGAGGCTTTGTTGTGTAACGCACTTCGATAACTCTCACCAAAACCTTAATGGAAACAAAACCATCCCTTTTACTTTTCTATATTACAGACTATTTATAGAATGTGGCAGGGCTGTGAATCATTTTTGTTAAGGACTTTGCTTGTTCTCCGCTCTCCCTCTTTCTGTGGAATGTGGTTTTCAAACTCTGGGGTAGAAAGCGGTGTATTAGACCGACCAGAAGCGTGCGTTTGACCACAGAAGCGTAATAATGCCTTCCCTATTCTTCTTGAAGACAGGTCACTATAATCTTGAAACGTGCTTGAGTGTCTTGCTGCTGTCTCTTGCGATGGTGATGGCTGGCTCTGGAAACCTGAAAGTCCTTCAGCTTTGCCGCTTCATGCACAAGAAGACGGGCGGAGAGATGAACTACGGGTTCCACCTGGCTCACCACATGGCTTTGGGGCTCCTCTTTCTGGGAGGAGGAAGGTGGGTAACTTGCCATTTCCGAAGACGGGTATTTTAGTTCTTTCACCTCTCCTGCTAAAGCTGGAGCGCTGTGCAGTTTACTTGATCTTTTTTTTTTTTTAAATAACATATGGATGCATAAAGACATCTTCTATTGCAAATGAAAGTCCTTTTGTCTTCTAGATACTGGGTTACTTAAATGCCATAGGAATGTTTCTGGCTTGTGTTTATTTCCTACGACTGCGTGTTTATTTTGACAGCTGTAGGAACACATTTGTAAATTCCTTGCCTGTATGCACTTCGCTGCTGTCCTTCCCTTCCCTGGGACACCAAAATATTTTGAACACCTGTGCTACTGGCCAGTGTTTGTTAGCACGGAAACTAATAGATAATGTTTTTCTACAGATACTCACTGAGCACTTCAAATTCTTCAATTGCTGCTCTCCTTTGTGCTCTGTACCCTCACTTTCCTGTTCACAGCACGGACAATCGGTAAGAGTGTGCTAGGGTTCATATTTCCTTAAGCTAAATCCTCCTCTTACAAAAGAGGCTATCTAGAGGCAGATGATCTAGAATTTTTACCTATGTGCTCTGTAAATAAATTTTTGGAGGTTTTCAAAAAAAACCTAACAAAAAAAAAAGAAAAGTGGAAAACGGAAGAAACAAGTGAAGATAGAAGGTGATGGTAGTGATCTTTGATCAGTGAGAAAATGCAAGCAGGTTTCCTGAGGCTCTGTGCCGTGCTCCTGTGACTTGACTGTTTCAGTTTGCTCAGCTGAAAAGACTTTCATGCAAGATCTGTCTGTTTATGACTCTTAATCAGTTTTAGTTGCGATTCATTAAGTCGTGTTCTGTTAGCTAACCCGCACATGTTAAAAAAGTAGAAAACCTACTGCATTACCACTAACTTTTCTTTAGTTTAATCGATGGCTGTATTTGGTTATTGAGCTGTGTGCAGTTTGGTATTTGGGGATTATTCCCTGCCTGGACTGCACGGTGCTGAATTCTTTATTCCCCCCCACAGGTACCACCTTCAGGCTTTGCGTCACTTGTATGTGCTGGCGGCAGAACCAAGGCTCTTAACGCCCGTTGATGTGGATTCAAACACTCCTTGTTACGCACTGATAGAGGTTACGTACAAGGTAATGTGTCTGGGAGGAAATAAGGAGCAAAGGCCTTTGAGAAGGTGTGGGAGACAACTGAAGACTCTGATATACCAAAGGCACGCTAGTTTCATTGTTGTGGCCAGCAGCCTGGGGTTTGTTTTCAAGTTGTGGTGGAGAGGAGCCAAATTCTACGCAAATAATTGAAGGGCTGTGCTCAGCCCACTCACACCTTACATGTGCTTTGATCTCACCTTGAGAGCAGAATACAGGACAAGTAAAAGGCACCACAAAGTCTTCAAACAGTCGAGTGTGTAATGACTGACCCAGGGTCGTAGTTCTCTTTCTAAAGAGGAAGGACTTTCAAAGGCACAGAGGTGGCTGGAACCATCTGTGGGTTTAGAAGCCTTCTCCTAATTCTGCTGAAGCTGGCAACTTGGAGTCTCTCCTTGGTGCTTGCGTTATGTGTCTTCTGGGGAAGAGTCCCTTCTGCAGGATTTATTTTCTGCAGACTAACGTGAGACAGGCGATGCTCATGACAGGGTTCCTGGGATTTCAGGGGAGAAGAGGTGCAGCACAGATCCCTTGTGGTTCTGGCAGAGTTCTGCATATTCATAAGATAGTTTACTTCTCAAACCTTTGGATTTCAGTTGAAGTGTGCCTGATTTGCATGGTGTTATGTGTTGATCCATCCATGGGCAATATACCTTTAATTTAAGCTTATGTTTTGTGACATTAAAGGCCATGCTAAGTCATGTAATTACTCAGAACTCAGGAACAGAAACTGACTGACCTCTGCCAATGGCGTTGTTATAAATGTGGTGCAGGTTTTCTTTCTGTTCACATGAAAATGAGCTTTACTAATATGTGAATACTGGTGGCATTTTGAAGGGCACGCAGTGGTATGCAGAAGCCACCGAGGAACTGATGGCACCCACGCTTCTTCCAGAGCTTCACTTACTGAAGCAGGTAAAGGAAGTCTCCATTTTAATGAAGAATTTACTCACCCGGGTTTTGTGCCACAAACAGTGTGAGAACAGAGACTCAGTGACTTTTCTTTGATTCCCTGTCCAACCTTAGCCAGACTCTGGACAACGCTGTCCCTTAGTAATGGCTCCAAAGACAATTCTGTCACTATGGAGCACGTGTTGAATTATGCCACGTGCTTCTCTTCGGTCTTGATCATAATACTTTCAAGATCTGATGTAGCAGGGAGTTCCCTGTGCCAGAAAGCTTCACTGTAGGAGAGACAAAGCTAGGTGCTCTTCCTTCGGAGTTTTCTGGGTGGGTAGCACTATAAAAGGGCACGTGCTCTTATAAGGGCCCAGAAAGAACTTGTGTAGAAAACTCTTCATTTTATGACACTGGTTATACCTAGTAATAAAAATGCTTGCTTTGACAGATCAGAGTGAAGGGACCACGGTACTGGGAATTATTAATAGATTTAAGCAAGGGAACGAATCATCTAAAGTAAGTATTCTTTATAATGCTTAACTGAATAATGACCTTGTAGTAGTATTTTTTAAATTTTTTTTACAACCTCCTGTACTTGTAACACCTACGGTTTGGAAAGAAGTCTGGTTTTGATCGGTTCACTGTTGTGCATTTGACGGCACTTTAGGGTGAAGAAAGAAACTGCGTAGTTGGTTTCACCTATTGATGTGAATAATTCATGCAAAAACAGGGCAGGGGAAAACCTGATAGTAAAAAACCGCAGATATTGGCAGCGGGATTGAGCAGTACCAGAAACCATCTTAAACTCATGGTTTTAGTTTAGTTTTGAGTTGATGTGATGTCATGTTTCCCAGACTGTTGATACAGTAGTTAGCTAACTGTTACTGCTTTGTGAAATACTATTTTTCTCATGTTACGTGAAGTATACAAAGTAGTGCTTACTGCATTTTAACTCTCCGCCGGGCAACTGTGAAAAACAGAAATCTTACCGGAATACAGTATCTGTGGGTAAAATCATTCTCATCTTTGTGCTTAACAGCCTACGGTGTAACTTGCCGCCGTCAGTAGTATAGAAGAAGCCAGCTGCATCTTTCATCAGTAACATGGTTTTTCTAGTCACTTTAAATGCCGCTATTGCGATGAAATTAAGCCCTACAAGGCAGCATCTATTGGTCCCTGCCTTTAAAGATAACAAACAGGACTGAGGCAGAGTCCTCCAGGTGAGGAGGCACATGCTGATTCTTCTGCTGCACCAGAAGCCAGCTTTGTCCCTCTGGGCTGAGCCTTTGCCACGCTTGAGCACTTGTTTGTCCAAAAGAGCCTTCCTGTGCTGCTGCAGCAGAAACCAGCGTGGGTGACTGAGGAACTTGCTGCCTTTGGGACTTAACCTATTCTCTAGGTCTCCCGCTGCTTTGAATCTGTCAGCTCTCATGTCACAACAGCTTGTCCCCAGCCCTTCAAAATGGTAGGGCGCGGGCTGGCGTTGTTCTGGAGATACATGCACGTGCAAGAAATAATTTTCCCCGTCCTACTACATGTGAATTGCTGCTCTGTTGTTATGCTAAACAGTTAGTTTCAATACAGATAATTTAGTTATTTTAAGGATGCCCAGTGCCTACAGTTAATGGCGCAACTGATACTCTAAATGAGGTAAACGTGCAGCTGCTTTGCAAGAGTGTAGCTTTGAGCTGCTGCACGCTTCTATTTGTAGGCTCGGTCAGGAATAGCACGGTTTTGTTTGGGGTTTTGTGGGTTTGGCTTGTTTTTTTTTTTTTTTTCCATGGAGAAAGGACCATCACAGCATGCCTTTAAAGCTGTCTTTCAGTACTTAAAGGGGACTTATAAGAAAGATGGGGAACAAACTTTTTAGCAGGGCCTGTTGTGATAGGACAAAGGGTGATGGTTTTAAACTAAAAGAGGGGAGGAGGGGAGATTTAGACTTGATATAAGGAGGAATTTTTTTTACAATGAGGGTGGTGAGGCCCTGGCACAGGTTGCCCAGCGAGGTGGTAGATGCTTCATCTCTGGAAACATTCCAGGTCAGGCTGGATGGAGCTCTGGGCAACCTGATCTAGTTGAGGGTGTCCCTGCTCACGGCAGGGGGTTGGACTGGATGGCCTTGAAAGGTCCCTTCCAGCCCAAACCCATCTGTGATTCTGTACCAACTTGCATGGTTTTCCTTGGTGCTGGGAGCTCATCCCTGAAGACTCGTAACAAGAATCTGTAATGGCTTCAGGAAGTTATATTCCTTATATGTGTAGGTGTCATCCCTTTTCCATCACTGTTGCCTGCCATCACATCACCGTTTGATATCAGCCCACCTGGAAGATACCAAGACTTCTACATACACACACGTGGGGCGGGGTTTAAATAATCAGGACAAAGCCTAAACGGGGATATTGCCGTGTACGAGCTGTTGGAGTTCACGTTTCCTTTACAGGTCTGCCTCGTTGTGCGTACCTATCGGTTTAAAGCAAGCGCCGTTGTTGTTATTTCAGATCAATTCTTTCAAAGGGTGGCGTCTTGTACGTGAAGCTGAGAGCTGGGCAGCTCTCCTACAAGGAGGACCCGATGGGCTGGCGCAGTCTCTTAGCACAGACTGTTACTCACCGAAACTCTGAAGCTCGGGCGTTCAAGGTATCGCTCCCAAACTCACATCCTGCCGGGAACGGTTCCTCCGGAAAGGCTGAGGGAAGCACAGCAGATCGCGCTGTGTTATTCATTCCCGGCACCTAGCTCTGCCACATGGTTCTGAGTACTGAAGTTACTTGCTTTGCTTGAGGGAAAGGAAGTCTGGTGGCTTTCACAGGGCATGCGATGAGCTTCAGCTAAGAGCAGCTATGTGAATGTACATTTGTTGTGGGCAGACAGAAGCGTTGGACGCGTTTTGCCCATGATGTGCTTTATGTAGGTTACAGTCTTCTCACATGTGTGCTGGGGAAGGAAGGATCGGGTATAAATTGCTATTACATTTGTGCAGTAAAACCAAAAAGTTCATTTTGAGAGTGTGTTTTGATCTGTTTTTTAGCCAGAAGCAATTTCAGCTTTCACTTCTGATCCTGCTCTGTTTTCATTCGCTGATTATTTTTGCAAACCAACTGTGAACATGGGCCAGGTATGACGCCTAGATGTGGACTAGCACGGTTTCTTGCTTGCATGAATAAAAGGTGGGAAAACTCTATGTTAAACTGAGGAACATAATTCAGCCCTTCAAGTAGCGGGGACAGGGAATGTTCTAAGGGATGTTTTGTAATACAAAGGTGTAAAACAGTGCTGACCCTGTACTTTTTGTTGGGTTTGTTTGGGGTTTTTCTTCCCATCGGTTACATCACAGTTACTGCTAGTTGTCTGCAGCAGTTGTATTCATTACAGAATGTGTTTAACAAATACAGAGAGCTGCGTTCAGTGTCCTGCAGCGTTTAGGTGAAGCCACTGCAGAAGGGTTAGGGTGTTTTGCACTGTATTTCTCAGCACGAAATGACTTAAGGGAGGGAGTAAAATATAGCTGCATTATGCCTCGTTTTAATAAGGCCAAGAATGAAAGCAAGCTGTGTAGGATTGTCAGCTATCATTAATTTATGTAATGTCGGTGCATGGGTTAACTTTAATGGAAGGAAATGCGAGCAATGCAAGAACCTGAAATAAATTGTACCTAGCATATGTGCTTTGTTAAACATGTGTCTTTTATCAGAAACAGGAAATCCTGGATCTTTTCTCTTCAATTCTTTATGAGTGTGTTACCCAAGAAAATCCAGAGATGCTGCCCACGTACATAGCAATAGATCAGGTGGAGTAAACACTTTTTCTTCTTTTTTTAAAGCTACGCTTTGCCAAAGAGTGTTGCTCGCTGCGGGCGCTTTTATAGAGGACAGAAAGGAAGAAGGGGAGACGTATTAGCGAGCTTACGGGGAGATGGCAGAGATTTTAAAAGCAAATTGGAAAATAGTCTAACGAAAAACTGAAATTACACAAGAAACATTAGCTGGCAGTTTTTCTGTCGGTGCTCAGAAGGGCAGCCCTTGGCAAGGGAGGGGTTGAGGATTCATTTACTTCATGTTTATGACAGCAACGTTTCTTTCTTCCTCCAGTTCATGTTCTCACAGTCATTTTGTATTTCCCCTCTGCCAGGCTGTGAGGAGACTAGAAAGAAGAGAAATGTCTGAGACATTTGAGCTGTGGCAGATAAAGCTGGTGTTAGAATTTTTCAGTTCCAGAAGTCACCAGGAGCGGATGAGCAGGAATCCAAACCGAGGACTCTTCATGAACTCTGAATTTCTGCCTGTGATGAAGTGCACTATCGATAACACTTTGGATCAGTGGCTTCAAGGTATGGAGGAGCTCACTTTAATCCTACAGCCACGATCGCCCTTCAGCGTTCTTGTCGTCTTAATGATCCGGGTTGACTTTTGCTCCCTAAATTTCATCAGAGGGTCTTGTATGTTACAGCTGGAGGGGACGTCTCTCTGCACTCCTACCTAAGTGGGCAGCCCACAGAGGAATCTCACCTGAGCATGCTGGCTTGCTTCCTTATTTACCACTCTGTCCTGACACCGGCTCAGCTGGCGACTGGAGGCTTGGAAGGTAAGACGGGAGTGCAGGACAGCGCTCGGGACTTGCACGGGCGCACGCTCCGAGGTTTGGCCTTGCATACTGAAAGGAGTATATCCTGTAAATTATGTGTCGGCGTGCGTTTCCTCTGCAAGCTGTTCCAGCGATTGTTGTTCAATTGTCTTGAGTCTGGACAGAAAAGGTAGAAACTTTGTGCAGGACGAAAGTCTCCGCTTTTCCCTGACCTGCAGGTAACGATGTTCTCGCAGGCAGCAGGGCCAGATAAGATGGGCTGTGATAAGGAAAAGCGTTCTTTTTGTTGGGCTAACCAGATCCCAAATGTCCTTAAATCTCTTTCTTCTAAGCACCTAGCCAGAGTGATCACCCGCTCTTCTAGGTTTCCAGCGGTAATTTGATTTGGGATCCAGGGGAATTCCGGGCCCTTTCACTAGGCAGCTTTTCTCTTGACCTCTGCCCGCCCAACCTGGGGCTACACCACTCCTCCTCTATTTGCCTAAGGTTCCTCAGCTTGCAAAAGAAACGCAGCCGGACTTGGACGTGGGGAGCTCTGTGGCCTGCTTAGGGGTGTGACGTGAAGGTTACCGCCTCGGTGGTGAGAGGAATCTGTTGCTGAAGGCTTTGCAGAGGCCGCAGCCCCCGGCCCGGGAGTCCCGTGCAGGCGATGGCACCCTCGGCGTTCAGGCCGATGGGTCTCGTCTTGGACGTTTTCCAAGCGGCCGCACGGGTATCTGTGCAGGTCAAGAGGCCTGTATGGAAATCCTGGGTTCCTGTGTCCTCTCCACCTGTTACACGCCTCTATTCTGGGAGTTCCTGCCACGTTCATTGAATTTGGGATTTCTTAACATTCTGTTACAAAACCCTTACTTTTTAAGCAGCGTTGCCGCAAAACGAGCAGCAGCGAGCGCATCTCCAGAGGTACACCCTGAACGCTGGCTGACTCTTTCCTCTATTGACCGTTCCTCTGTTGGGCAAGCGTTACGCCAGTCCGTGCTCATTTTCTTTCTTTCTCTCTTTAGGAAGCACGAACTTCTCTGAGCTGCTTCTGAAGTTCAAGCAGTTGAACATGCCGGTTCGTGCGTTGCTGAGGCTCGCTCCTCTGTTGCTCAGAAATCCACAGTCCATGGTGCTGTAGGTACGCGGCCTTCGTTCTGCGTGCGGTTACTGAACGACAGAGCCAGCTGCGCGTTGTTCCGCGCTTTTCAAAAACATGCAGGTAAAATGTACTTGATTTTGTAACTTCTCAAACGACACAAACTTCAAGCTTGTCCCTGGATGTGGTGACTATGACCAGGAGCTATTTATAAATTGTTACGATGAATAAAAAAAAAAAAAGTAAAAGTGAACTAATAATAAATTTACTTTTGTAACTAAGGATTGTTGACAAATATGTCTTTTGTGGTGCATTCTGAAAAGACCTTGGCTGGGAACAGTACAATTTCCTTGGTTTTATAACTGCTTTGCTTGTGATGTATCTTACTCCGCTTCCACGGGGTACTGTAGATTTTAGGAGACAGGCAGCCTGGAAGACTCCAAACTTGCTTTTCCTCTTGGGCCTCGGGCTGGAAGGGAAAGCAAGCCACCTGCCACGCCGCTCGCGTCGTGCCAAGTATGCTTTTCAAGAACTGGCCCGATCTTTCGGTCTCATTCATGCAATACTTTTTTTATTTTTGGTCTCATAAAGGCTACTGTACGTCTCCTCCATAAGCATATGTACTCTGTGAGTATAAATTGCTCTGCTCCGACTCATCCGCGACATACTACTGCACTGTTTACATCTTTTTTTTTTTTTTTTTCTTTTCTAATCTTTGTTCTGCAATTAGTCAGTGGCTGCTGAGAAAACACCTGCCTCCACTACGTTACGTTATGTCTGGGCAAGAACTGAAACTACTTACAGACAATTTAAATAATTGGGCATTCGTTTGTGTTTCCTTCATCTCTGCTACGATGCCTTATGTATTTCCCCAGAGCGCTGAACTTGGAGCGTGGCTGGTTCCATATTTGTTCTGGGCAGGCCAGGCACTTAATTTTTCATAAAACAGGTGGAGTGACTCCAATAAAAGCAGCCAGAGGTTGAATGATTACTACCAGAACAGCAGCCAGAGCCAAGCTGTTGGACTCTGCGTCTTCTGAAGTTTCAAATTTGATCTTACTCTGTGGGGCTTGTGCTGATCCTCGTCCCCTTTTTTTCCAGACCCTCAAGCAGGGGAGCCAAAGGATTTTTGGGGAGGAGAGAAATGGATGGAGGAAGACAGTTAGGAGTGATTGTGAAGAAAGCAAAAGTAGAAAAATTTTGCAAACCTTCTAAATGTTATTAAAAAGAACACTTAATGTGTATTAACCAAGGTTTTCGGTTGCTTGAGATGTCCTGAAGGAAGGACCTGAGCTCCAGCCGTGTGGAGCCTGTGACAAATCCTACCCCCTCCCCTTTTTTTAAGCTGTTCAGAAGTTGATCTGATTTCCTTGGGCACCCACATAGGAAAGTCAGCGTTTTGTTTCAGGGACGGGTAAGTCTCTAACCAACGAGATGGACCAAGAGCCGAAAGGCAGCGGCGCTGTAGCTCGGGTAGCCCGTTTGTGGGTTGCACGGCTCCCCGCGTTGGCGGGGGGAACCGAGCGGGTGGGTTTTCTCTGCGGGCGAGAGCTCCGTCCAGGGACCTGGGGGTGACGGTCTCCCGTGTCCCAGGGTCCCCTGCCTCCGGGTCTGGACGGGACTTGCAAAAAAAGGACGAGCGCGACACGCAACGTGCTCGTGGGTGGAGCGGCGAGGGCGAGAGGAAATCAGATGTGTCCCGAGGGAAGTTCCTGCGCGCAGCACACAGGAGATGTCTCGGTCCCGGGGGCAAGGGTTTGCATTTGAGATTTTGGAAAGGAGAGGGAGCACCTAGCAGCGCCCCTCTGACACCTGCAGCCCCGAGACACTGGGGTTTAGTCTTTCAAAAAACAAACCAAAAATCACCTACCCCCAAGGTACCTTCTTTGTTGTGTGAATGAAATAAACCCCTTAACGAGTGTGGAAAACCTCACTTCTGCTCCTGGGAGCCGTGAGGTCTGGGCGTGCGGTCCTGGCTGGGGGACAGCGGTTCGTGCCGGGCTTGGGTGCACATACCCCCTCCCTCCGTTGCAGCTTGGGGAAGTTGGTTTCTTCCTTCTAAACTGGGGAGAGGTGAAGCATTAAATGCTCACTTCCCAAAACCAACTGTGCTTTCCCCAGCTCTCCACCCCTGACTTTTCCGAGGACGAGGGGTTTTTAGCCTCCTAAAGCCCAATTGCACGGGTTTCTCTCGGTTATGTTTTTTGCCCTGCGCGTGCTGCGGGAGGAAGAGGAGAGCAGACAGCGCAAATGCTGGAGGGTGGGTGAGCAGCCGAGAAACCTGAACTGAAGGTGTGCGAATGCCTGTCGCTCTCCCGCTGGATAAAAGGTTTTCTCCTACGTTCAGAGGAGTGTCGGACAACGGTCCTGCGCCTGAGGTCCGTGGTCCAGGCTCCGTCGTGAGCCCGATGGCTCGGCAAGCTGGAAGGTGAAGACGCATTTGACCACAAACAAAACGAAAAAGCACAAAGCGGGCTTTGAGCGAGCCCCTGCAAGGTTCCCTGGGGCTGGGGGAAGCGTCTCCCTGGGCAGCCAGGCTTAGGTCCAGCCTGATGCCGGGAGCGGGACGTGCCCGGGGCTCGGCTCTACCGCCTCGGCAGCGCCCTGCCTGCCATTGCTTCTTGCTTCAGTCCCGGGGGCAGGGAGGAGAGCGTGTGGGTGTGCGTGTGTGTGCGAGCCTCTCGAGCTGCATGAAGTCAAGAGCCAAGAGGCTTCCTGTTTCCTTTTTAAGGTTTAACAGAATTTGAAAGCAGCCGCCGCCGTGACCTGGACCAATGATCTGGGCAGAGCGGCGGGGGAGTTTCGGCTGGGGGTGCCTGGCGCCCGTTACGAATGCCAGCTTCGCTCTCCCGGCCCCACGTGGAGCCCCCGCGCTCCCTCCGGCCCCGGGGGGCTGCCTCGGCCCTGGGGGGCTGCCTCGGCCCCGGGCTCCCCCGGCCTGCCAGGGTAAGGTACTATTTACTGCCGCGGGCGAGGCTTTGCGAGCGGTTTAAAACGCTGGTTACTTTAGCTGCTGGCCGTGGATTGCAAAGAATATATAGGTGCAATAGATGTTGCACTGCCTTACGCTCCTCGCGCTGCCGGGTGTTGCTCGGGCCGGGCTCTCAGAGGGTGAATAGTGTAAGTTTTGTGTGTTTGAACTGCGAGCACTGGCTGCTGGTTGGGTTTCGGGCTTTGCCTCGTCCCGCTGTGGGTCCCTGGGCACCCGTGGAGCATGTTCTGCCCCTGATCGGGGAGGGGGGGGGGCTCTGCTTGGGGAGCCCTGGCTGCGGTGGGGTGGTGGGGAGGACTTTGGGGGGGTGGCCTGGGAGGTGTCGGGGGCAAGGCAGGGGCAGTCTTAGCACAGAGGGGTCCCGTGCCCAGCATCCCACCGCCTCAAAGCCTCCCCCAGGTCCCTTGCGGGCTCTCGCTTGCCCCCGCTATGGGCAAGGGGACCCGTCCGGCCCCCCGGCAAGCCCCAGTCTGGGGGGTCCTTGGGGCAGCCCTGGGACCTGCGCCGGTCTCTGCCCGCGGGCGGAGCGGGGCTGCTCGGCCCCTCGGGGGGCTTTGCAGAGGGCGGCAGCTCTGCTCGGGCATGGCACGGAGACGGGGGGCGGATGGGACAGGGAGGCTCTCTGCTGCCCATCACAGCACCCCTGGGGCTCTCCTTCCCACGCCGGGATCCCGTGCCCGGATAACCACGGGCCGCAGCTCTCGGCAGGAGCCTGGTGCAGCCGGGGCCAGAGGTTGGGCTCCGCTGGCGTCATGCCTCGGTACCCAGAGTGCTTAGTCACCTTTCTGGGGTTTTATTTTTATGCCGCGCTCGCGAGCTGTTTGCATGCTCTCCCTTGGGCTTTGGGCGAGGAAAGGCAGCAGCGAGGTGTCCTCCTGCCGCTCCCGGGGTCCCGCCACGCAGGACCTGCCCTTTTTTGCCGTGGGAAGCAAACGCATCCATCCAACTCATCCCAAACCGTGCTTGCTTGGGGTCTGCTCCTGTTCCCCTCTGGCTGTCCTGGCACCAAGTGGCTCTGCGAGGGGTTGAGCAGCCCGAGGGATGCCTGCGGGAGCCTGGGGTCCCCCCTCCCGCCCCTTCCCTCGCTCGGCTTTCGGCCTCGGGGCCATCCCCTGGCAACGCGTTCCCCCTCCAGCCCCACGCAGAGGCTGTTTCCTTTCCTCATCATTATTTTTTTTTTTTTTGCCTTTAACCTCAGTTGGTCGGCACCCTTGGAGGTCCCCGCCGTGGCCGTGGGGGAGAGCACGGCTTCTCCGGCTCATCCCACGGACCATGATGCCGGCTCAGCCGCCCCCGCGCATCACCCCGGGGCTTTGCCACCGGCACGGGGGACGGAGATCCCCGGTGCGGTGGCCTCGTGGCTGCTGGAGCGCGGCGCCTGTTCAAAACCGGGCCTGCCCCATCGCCGCCTTCCCCGCCGAGTTCCCTTTTTCGGCTGGGGCGCGCAGTTTTTCGGCAACAGTGACCTCTGTCGGCATCGCTGCCGCCGGGGCCCGGTGCCACCGGCTTGGCCCCCGCCGTCGCCGGGCTGCATCCCGCTCATCCATCGCCCCCCGGCGCCTGCCACCTCTCTCCCTCTTCCCATCCTCGGCACAAACAGGGAAATTACTCGGCTCGCGGGGGCAAATCCTGCCCTCCCAGCATCGCCTCCAGCCCCGGCTGCCGCGTAATGGCACGGCAAAGCCCTTGCAGCTACTGCCGGTGTTTCGGTAAGGACGCGTGCTGGGAGGCAGCTGCCAGCTCTGCTCAGAACCGGAGAAAAGTTACCGAAAGGTCTCCCGAGGACAGCCTAAAAACTGAAAACCTGGCGGGGATTTAATTTAAGAGCCGCACGGCCAACCTCCGTGACTCATGTAAATAGAGATGTTACGACCGGTGACTAATCCCAGTAGCACTTTCTGTGAATGTTTCATCTCCATTCACGTTTCAAATGAGTATTTTTCACAATTTAAAATGATCATAATAAAAAAATACGGTCAATTTTTACAGGAAAGAGGAGAAGTAAGTGTTTTGGCCGCGAAGCGGTGCCGGCGAGCAGGGCCTGCCGGGTCGGTTTTGGCGCAGCGGAGGATGCTGAGCCGGTGGGAATGGTCAGCGCTGCTCTTCTCTGCCCTTGGCTCCTCCGTCCGTGCGACGGCGATCGCTGCCCGTGCCCCTGCCCGCTCAGGCAGAGGGGCTTTGCCTCCTGGGAGACGCTGCCGGCACCCGTACGGCAGCCTGATGCGTGCCGTGCCGTGCCACGCCGTGCCGGCGGGCCGAGCGTGGCTCAGCAGCGTGGGGCCGGCTGCAGGTGGCGGCGAGTTTTGGAGGGCTGTGGGGCTGCGACGGCGGCCGGGGGAGTGACTCAGAGGCGCTTTGGGGCTCTGTGGTTTTGCTTTCATGGTTTTGCTGTGACTTAGCGACTTGTTTTTTTGCTCCGCGGGAAGGCAGGTGCCGGCATGCCCGGCAAATCAGCCGTCCCGCGGGATCCCGGCCATCCCGTGGGATCCCGGCCGGCTGCTGGGACGTTTCGGGGTCGTTGCTTTTGCCCATGCTGATTTCCGTAGCCGAACCCCCCGGGCGACGCAGGCAGTGGCACGTCGCGGCACGTGGTCCCTTGGGACCCACGTCTCCCCGGGGCGCGGCAGCAGCGGGGACCGAGCATCCCCCGGGGCACTGCTGGGCGCTCGGTCCCGCCGGGAAAATCCGACTCAAAAGGATTTCTCTGCAGGGCTTTGTGCTCCAAAAACACACACCACCAGGGCCCCAAAAGAAGAGATAAACCCAAACCTCTTGCTGCCGCTTCCTCAAAGGTGCCTTCACCCCGCGCTCCCCCGGCACCCTGCTCCCTCACAGCCACGTATTTGCAGAAAAATGAAGCCAGGATGGTGTTTCCAAGTTTGTTTTAGTTTGGGGGCTGGGGTTTTTTTGGCAAATTTTCTTCTCTAGCTATTATGTTTTCGCCCCGTCCCGCAGCGCTGCGAGGGCTGAAGCTCTGTGCATGCAGTGGTTTCCCCGAGCAGCTGGCGCCGCTGATGCTGCCCCCCTCCCCATGCTGCTCTGGGCCCGGCTGGAACGCTTTCCACCCCTTCGGGGCTGCTTATTTTCTCTTTAGAAGGAAAATTGGATTTTTGACAATGACAAAAATTTACCAAAAAATCCCCGCGACCCCCTTTCTGCAGAAAACTCTGGCTTTCCATGAAGCCCGCGGCTGCACGCTGGAGAGGTCCGGGGGTTTCTGGTGAACTGGATTTTGAAGCTGGGCCAGCAAACTGGGTTTTTCCAGGGAGACGCTAATGACTGCCAGCACATTTTCCGTTTCTGTTGCAATATTTGGGGGGGAAGGAGGTGGGAGGGGAGCGGGACGAGTGTTTTCTGACCACGTGTGCATGTGCCAGCCCTCCTCCTCCTCCTCCTCCTCCTCCTCTTGCCCGTGGGATGCTCGTGTGATGATTTCTTCCGCCGTCCTTCCAGGTAGGACATTTCCCACCGGCTTGCGCTCTGCTGGGGCGAGCTCCAGGGATGTCCCCGGGGAGCGCTGGATAAAGAGGACCACCCATCCCCTCGATTTTTTGGGGCGATATCCAAGCGTTGGGGGCCGCGGCGCAGCGAGCGGCTGACGCCGCTGCCGGGTAGCCGGCGCCGGGCTCCGACGCCTCCAGACCTCCGCAGCTCCTGGGTTCACCTGGGGGCTCGCGATCCCTCGAGGCCCAGCCACGTTGGCCGCCAAACAGCACGTGGCTTCCAGCGCCGGGCTCCCGCTCCTGCTGAAACGATTAGGGAGGAGGGACCGTGCGCCGGTCCCTCGCTCCGCTTCCCGCTCTGCTTGCGCGGCGCCTGCCGGCTGCCCCAGCCCTTCGGGGCAGGGGAAAGCCAAAAGCTCCCGGTGGGAGCAGCAGCGTTGGTGCTTTAGTGCGGGTAAATTCACCTGTAAGCAGTGCGAGGCTCGGTGATGGGGTGTGACACAGCCCAAGGGCTCTGCAGGGATGGAGCAGTTCAAAACACCATGGGGCAACGCGTAGAAATATCTGATGAACCCTCGGGTTCCCTCGACACGTTACAATAAGCATCATCGCCGCAGCCGGCCTCTTTTACGGGCTGTCGCCGCAAGGGAGCGGCTGCCAACATCTCGGCGCGGGCGACTTTGGCTTCTCGTACGAGAAACCGGAGAAAGCTGCAGACGAGAACACGAAGGGGCTGGTGTTTTGGTGTTTTTTCTCTGGCCCGCGGGCGCCGAAGCATCAGCCGGTGGCCGTCCCCGCGGCGGCTCCCGCGGGCACGGCTGGCGGCGAGCGAGCGGCGCGTTCGCCCCGACGCTGCGGCCGCACGGGTTGCCACCAAAGCGACTGCGGTGAAGCTGAGGTTAGGAGCTGGCGGCCACGGCGCTGGAAGGGTTAAAGCCGCCGTCGAGCGGTCGGGATGCTGGGAGATGCCTGGATGCGCTGGCGTCGAGGGACCGAGGGCGCGGATGCTCCCTGGGACGCTCAACCGGAGCCCCGGTGAGGCCGCCGTGCCGGCGGGGAGCCACGGCCGCAGGGTGCCCGGCGTTGCCAAAACTCTGCCGTATCCAAACCGCTGCTGCAGCCGCCCCGGTGTTGTAAACTCGTTTTTTTTAAATAGCGTGAATTTGCGAAAGGCCGATTAAAGCCGCCTCCGCGTTACCCCCTCCTGGGGCTGTGCGCTGCCGCCTGACTCATCTCTGAACTCCAGCTGAATCAGGGAGTACGAACCTGCCGGTAAGACATTTTCGGGTCGGTTCATTTTCTTGAAACACATAAGAACCGTACGCCCGGCCACGCCGAAATCACACAAAACAGAAATCGGGTGTGAAAAACCAGGGAGGGGGACACAAGCGGGGCGCCAGCCACTGCCCCGCAGCGGGAGAGGGAAAGGGTCCCTTAGCTGGGGAGGGAAAGGGCTTGGAGTGGGGCGAGCATCTCGGATGGGTGTTTGCCAGAGCTGTTCCCTGGGGAATGGGGACGGTTTCCATCGGCCACGTGGCAGCCAGCAGCCTTTCCCACGAGGTTTGTAGGGAGGTCGCGGCGGGTTTTTTTTAGCCCAGCTGATGGAAATAGGGGAAAACCCAGAGGGCTTCCCAGCGGAGAGGCTGGGAGAGCATCCAGGTGCCCGAGAGCTCGGGGCTGCATCGCCTGGCTAAAGGACCGGAGGGTCGGGGGCCGCTCGGCAGAGCCTCCCGTCACCCCCCGGGACAGTGGATTTTGGTGCCTGCATCTCATCCCCTCCCAACCTCCCTGCTGCCGCCGCGGTCCCATGGGTTTGGCTGCAAGCCCTGGGAAATGAGACCTTTCCCAGCAAAGGCCCTTTCCGATGAGAAAAAAAAAAGACCCCGAGCCTTTCCCAATGGGTGCAGCCAGCTGCTTCGGGGGAAGCGGGAGCGTCCATCGGCCGTGGGAAACTCTCCCTTCCCCGCGTCCCAGCAAGGGCTGCTGGGGCCGTATAAACCCGCCGGCACGTCCCGGGCCGGGAGCTGCGGCGAGGAGAAGCCAGGTAGGACGTCGGATGGATTTGTTACGGTCCGAGAGGCGCAGGGGATCCCCGCGCGGCTTTCCGTGCCGGCGTCAGGAGCGGGCGTGCGCGGGGTTTGCTACGGGAGGGTACGCCCGGGAAGCGGGGGGCTCTGCGCCGAGAGGGGATGCGGTACCCCAGCAGCGAGGTACAGCGGAGACTTGGCGCTTGGAGGGCGACAATTTGCCTTCGCTGATGGACTTTTTATCCGCCCTAAGGACACGCGCTGACCTTTACGTGGCACGGACCGCTCTGGCAGCCCGGGGAGGATGCGCAAGCCTAGCTTTCCTCCGTTTCCCCAACATTCCCGCCCTTAGCTCCATTCCTGCTTAATATTTAAGCATTAATGGCATTCAAGCAGAAACCGTGCAGGTTTGGGCTGTGGGCTTTCCCTAGAGAAGTCGATCTTAAACCCATGTCATTAAATGCCGGTGCAAGGGGAAGCGTGGGAAGCGAAGGGATGAATCCCTGGGGCAAAGCCGGCATCCGAGGCGGCACGAAGCCCCGGCCGATTTCCACCCTGCGGCACAAAACCACGCCGGCGTAAACCTGGAGGCAAGAGGGCGAAGCATCCACGCGTGGAGCCCCGCTCTGGTCCTGCGTCCGGCATTCCCGGTACCGCTAACGAAGATCCCGTTCCTCCGTAGGTGATTCCCTGGCCCTTCGCTGAAATGCAAGAAGCAGAAGAGGTTTCTCAAGCAGCATAAATGAAGAAAAGCCCGATTTTCCCCAGGGCAGCAGACCCTGCCGGGCTGGCTGGTGGCACTGGAGGCGGCCGGTGAGTCAGCAGGAGCACGGCTGTTCCCCTGGGAGCGGGAACCAAGGCGGGGTTTGGGTTCTTGTTCCCCTCCTAATTATTTTGGTCATCGCTTAATGGTGGGAACTAAGTGACATTTGTGCCTGTGCAGCCAGCGCTTTTGGCTTTTTATAACCCGTTCCCATGAAAACATACCCGGCTCTGATGTTTCCTCTCCCCATCGCAGGCGCTGGCTCCGGAGGATGCGGGGAAGGAGCCGCGGTTGGGGTGAGTGTCTCCGTGGGACGGGCGGCACGGCTTCGGGACGGGGGGTTTGGGGTGCCCGGCGCACCCCGCCAGGCACCGAGCCGGGGCGGGGGGACACACACCGACCGGACGGGGAAAGCACCCGCGCGGGAGCTCCTTACCTTCGAAGCCCCGGGCGCCTGGTCCGAGCCCCGGTGCCGGGGAGGGAGCTGCGGGTGCTGCCAGGATCCCGCAGCCCCGGGGCCCTCTGAGAGCACCAGCGGCTCGGCTCGGCTGCTGGAAACTGGTGTTTTTTCGAGGCTGTGCGGTTCCAGTAAATGAGAGCGGGGCTGCCGTGTCGCGGGCCACGTGACGAGGGTTTTTGGTAACTTGGCGCCCGTTTGACGAAGAAGAAGAAGAAAGGAAAAACCCCACGGAGCGGAGCGGCAGGGCGGCGGGAGGTGCTGCGCCTCGCGTGGGCTCGCCGGCCAAAAATGAGTCAGCAGCAAGCGCGGCTGCTGCAGGAGAGGGGGGAGCGGCGCCTCGGGATGCTCTTCCCTTTCTGCCGCCGTGCCTCCTCCTGCTGCTGGTACTGGTGGTGCTGGCGCTGGTGGTGCTGGTGCTGGCGCTGGTGGTGCTGGTGCTGCTGCGCGGGGCCGTGCAGGGATGCCGCATCTCACCCAGGCCCCAGCTTTCGCCTCTGCCCCGCTCTCCTCCTCCTGCCGAAAAGCAGCCCCGGGGCCGGAGGCACCCGCACCCAGGCGGCCGCACGGGTGCAAGTGGGGGTGCCCATCCCCGTGGCCTTTGGGAGCCCCAGTTTTCCCTCGCCGGGAAGCGCCTGGGTGTCCCTGTGCCTGCGTGGCAGAGGAAGAAAAATGATTTTTAAACCGAGGCGCGTGCTAATCACGGCATCCTTAAACCGACCACAAAACCCACTTTGAAGCCTGAGCGCACGGTTGCATCGTGCTGACAAAAGGGGTTAATGGCGTCTGCAGGCCTGAAGCGACGAGTCCGGCTTTCGGCTTCCCCATCCCTCCTCTCCGGGCTGGCAGGGGCTGGCAGTGGGGGGACGGCTCTGGCCGGGGTCCCCGTCACGCGAGGCACGCCGCAGCCCCAGGGCCGGGCACGGGTTGGTGACGCCAGGTTTCCGAACCCAACGTTTCCTGGGAATTTCAGCTCACGGGGAATTAAGAAAAAAAAAAAAAAAAGCTCTGAATTAGAGCAAAACTGAGTATTTTTTTAAATCCCCGGGTTTCCCATGGGGCTGTAGCGGAGGCGCCCGGGGGAGCTGTGGGGACGAGGGCTGCCCCCGGATCTGGGCAGAAAAAAGCGTGGTCATGGCCGAGGCGGGGAAACAGGAACCGTTCCTTCGTGAGAACTTACAGGGAAATGGGTTTAAAGAACCGAGAGGAGCCCAAGGATTAAACCCAGGTGGGGTATTGACTCTTGAGATGAAGTCACGGGCAGCCCCGGCTGCCTCCCTGCCCGCTCCAAGCAGCGCCGGGGGCTCGGGGCCGCATCCAGCCCCGGTTTGGGTACCTCCGAGGATGCCAAGTCCGGATTTTGTATGACGGGGTTTATCTCGCCCTTCCCAGCGCCGGCTCCCCCTGCTCCCCTCTCCTCTGGGGCTGTAACTGCCGGTAACGGCACCGGCACGGCTTTGGCTCGCCATGCTGGAGAGCGTCGCCGGGAGCCGTGCGGGATGCAGGGAGCCAGCTCCGGCTGGAAACCGCCTGCCTTCGCCGTGCGTGCCCGGCATGGCAGCTGCCCGCCTCGGCCGGGGGCCCGGCGCCCGTCCCCTCCCCTGCCGCCCCGCGGCGCGGCGGCGGAGGAAAGAGCTCGTACCGCGCCGTTTGTCGCGCCTCGAAACCGAAACTAATGCTCTCCGTAGGTGGGGATTTCTCTCCGAGCGTCAAAGCGGGGCTCCAGCCTGGCCCCCGCCAACGCGCTGCCTGCGCCCCTGCCCGCAAGCCCGCCGGCAGGCAGGAGGCAGCCGGGCGGGACGGAGGGCGGCTGCGGCCCCGCCGCCCACCCAGCCGCTCTCCCCCCGCCGCCGCCGTGCCGGCTGGGCTTCCCGGGGGGGGGCTCCGGCCGGGAAGGGGCGCGGCGTGTGGCTTTCCAGCAGTTTGGGGCCTTCCACGTTTTAGGGGGTTATTTTTTTTAGAAAAAATATTTGCCGTTTGGGACCAAATCCTGGCATGAAGGTGCCCCTGCCCGCGCTCGCTGGGCTCTTCCACCGCGCGCGCCGCGTTCAAGCAAGGCAGGGCTGTTCCCTGGCTCTTGCGCTGCTTTGAGCAGCTCCTCAAGAGATTTATTTCTACCCACGCAGAAAACTTTCCGTATTTTCGTAACATTATCTTACCTCAGGTTTTCAATACTCAGGTTTATCAACCACGTTTGTGACAGATCTGACGGTCTGGTATCTAGGGACTTCAGTAATTTCATTCCTGCTCGGAGTGTTTGGTTTTTAAACGCGACAAAATTCACATTTGTCGCAGTGACGGTCACTGGGGCCGGCGGCGGGCAGCCGACACCCCCTCTCGCGCGCGTCAGAAATTCGGCAGCTAGAAAAAAAAAATCCGGGCATCCAAGTCGCGCCGGCTCGTTTGCAAAGAGCGCGGGTCCGAGCCAAACCGAACCACTTCAACGCGCTTCGGCGACGGGGGAAATCGCTGTTTGCACGCAGGGCTGGGGATTTTCGGAGATTCCTGGTAAAGCACAAAATACGCTGTCGGGTTTTGGGTTTTTTTTTGTTGCGGCGGGTGCTGCTGGCAGGTTTAGAGGAGGCGCTTTCCCACACCGGCTGTGCCGCGCCGCTCCCCCTTCGCTCACCCCCCCGCCCCTTGGAAAGGAATTCCCAAAGCATCGAGGCAGCGGCGGAGCTTTGCAAAACCCCCAACGCGCTTTTCTTACTTTCGTTATCACGCGTAAAATAAAAGGCGGCACACGACGCGCATGATTCAGCAAAGCCCGTCCAGCTCCGGCTGCTCGTCCTCCTGCCAGGCAGAGACGGGTCCTGCGCCCCCCGCGCTCCGTCATCCCCAAGTGGGGAGAGACGGGGGGACCCGCAGCGTCAAATCGGGGTTTTCCTGCAGGAGATTTATCGCTCTGTTATCAATTTACACGGGCTGTGAAACCTGTTGGAAATGGTGCACTCCGCTGGGTTATTCCCTTCGTTTTCTGGTGGATATCTGGATTATTCCATTCCTTTTCCGATAGATATCTGGATTATTCCCTTCCTTTTCTGATAGAGATATGTTCTGATGGAAGTATTTTCTGCTACACGTATTTTCTGATATATATATCTATACATTTTTAAATCGTAAGGGAAGGCAGCGGATCTTTGGACGCGTTTTCCCGGCACACCTCCCTCGCGCCACACTGTCAGACGTTAATTTTCTTTTTTCCCCCGTTAGTTTTGATCACACGCGGCTACACTAACTATTTTCTCCTGACGAGAGTCTGGAAAGAAGGGGCTTTGGGCAGCGTGTCGGCGTGCTCGGAAACACCGTGCAGCAGCAGCCCGGGCGTGAGAAAGTCTCAGCTAGTCCCGTCCAAAGCTGAGCTTCGTTAGCCCTGGCTTATGGTGCAACCTCCGCTCCAAACGCTGCCGAGAATTAAAACAATCAGGCATTTCGCACGCCCAAAGGTAGCGTGTGTCCCCGTCAGTAGGGGATAAATCGAGCCAGTTGGGGTTTTCATTAAAAAAAAAAAAAAAAGAGGATTATTTTGGCAATGGGGAAAAAAAAAAAAAAAGGATTATTTTGGTGATGGAAAAACAAAAGGGATTATTTTGGTGATGGAAAAAAAAAGGATTATTTTAGCGATGGAAAAAAGGAATTATTTTGGCAATGGGGGAAAAAAAGGATTATTTTGGCAAGGGGAAAAAAGGGATTATTTTGGTGATGGGAAAAAAAAAGATTATTTTGGCAACGGGAAAAAAGGGATTATTTTGGTGATGGAAAAAAAATGATTATTTTGGCAACGGGAAAAAAGGGATTATTTTGGTGATGGAAAAAAAATGATTATTTTGGCAATGGGAAAAAAGAGGATTATTTTGGCAATGGGGAAAAAAAAAAGGATTATTTTGGTGATGGAAAAACAAAAGGGATTATTTTGGTGATGGGGAAAAAAAAGGATTATTTTAGCGATGGAAAAAAGGGATTATTTGGGTAATGGGAAAAAAAAGGATTATTTTGGCAATGGGAAAAAAAGGATTATTTTGGCAATGGGGAAAAAAGGATTATTGTGGCAATGGGAAAAAAAAAAAAAAATTATTTTGGTGATGGAAAAAGAAAGGATTATTTTGGCAATGGGAAAAAAGGGATTATTTTGGTGATGAAAAAAAAAGGATTATTTTGGCGATGGAAAAAAAAAGGATTATTTTGGTGATTAAAAAAATGATTATTTTGGCAATGGGAAAAAAAGGATTATTTTGGTAATGGGAAAAAAAAAGGATTATTTTGGTGATGGGAAAAAAAAGGATTATTTTGGCGATGGGAAAAAAGGGATTATTTTGGTGATGGAAAAAAAAGGATTATTTTGGCGATGGGGAAAAAAAAGGCCCATTTTGGCAGCGGGAAGAGGCGGGGAAGCCGGTTTGGGGTCCGCGGTGGGGTTCGGCTCCGGTGCCGGACCGGGGCGCTCCCCAGCCGGTTGCGCGGGGCAGTTCCCGCCGAGGGCTGCAGGGGGGGTTGGTGGGACGGCGACGGCCCGGCCCCGCCGCGCCGCGCAGCGGCCCCGCGCCCCCCCGCGCCCCCTCCCCGCGCCCCCCCGCGCAGCGGCCCCGCGCCCCCCCGCGCCCCCCCGCGCAGCAGCTCAGCCGCCCACCAGCCCCCCCAAACAGCTTCAATATTTTCACCGTTTTCAACGTCTAAAATAGCCATTTTCTACACTTCAAATGTTTTTAATTTTTTTTAAATATTTTTAACTATTTTCGCCGTACCGTTAGTGTCGCCACACGCTCCATATTGCCGCTCTTGCCCGGGTTTTCCCGCTGCAGCAACGGGCCGGGCTGGAAGGCGCAGAGCCCACCCGGCGTCGGGGCTGGGGCGTCGGGGCAGAGCCCCCCCTTGACCCCTCTCGCACCAGGCTGGGCCCAACCCCGGCTTCGCCGCCGCCTCGAAACGGGAGCAAAAGTGGGGTGAGGGCAGGGCCGGGCGCGCCCCGCCGAGCCGCGGGCCCCGCCGCCGTCCCGGTTGGCGTGCGCGCCGGCGGAGCGCTCCTCTCCGCGGGAGCTTTTCACTGATTTCGCTCTTACTCATCGCCGAACGCGCCCGCAGAGCCGAGGCTTCGACGGCAGCGCCTCTCCGGGGCGCGGGCCGAGGTTTGGGGCTCGCCCGCGGCCTCCCGCGCCGTCCCGCCCCGCGCCGACGGAGGCACCCGGGTTTCTGGGACGGGTGTTTCTCGAGCCCCGGTGCCTTCGCGAAGCCCCGCGAGTAGAGGGAGGGGGGCGAGGTGCCGCCGGCTTGCTTGGCACCCCGGTGAGGCGCGGCGGATGCTTTCCGGGTAGTTGCTGTCCATCCTCCTTACGACACGTAAATATTTCCCTACTCTTGAGCTTTTTTGTTAGCGGAGCCAAGACGATGGCTCGGCGCTCCTCGCATCCAAATCCCTAGCTGGTATCCCAAAATATTGGCTCCTCTCTTGCCCCACTCCTTTGCCCCCGCATCCTTCTGGGGCCGTCTCAGTGCCCCAAATAAAAGCCCTTCGTTAAATGTGGGTGCCCCGGCACGGTTGGGCGTTGCAGGGATGGGAGCCGTGGAAGCGGCGACGTGGGCCGTTCGCTCGGCTGCGCCGAAGCGACGCTCCGGTGGGAACGGCGACGGCGGCCTGGCTCGCGGGCGAGACCGGGAGGCTGGGGGCTCAGCACCCGCTCGAGGCGGAGGGTTCGGGTGGTTTGCTGCAGGGGGGTGCTGCTGGCGGGGATGTTCTCCCGCGATAACGAGAAATAACGGAGGAAAGGGGCCGGTGAGCCCCGTTCCCCAGCTGACAGATGTGATTTGCAGCTTCCAGCGGCAGAAGTGCTGAGCAAGCGCTTTTTCGCAGGGGAGCTGCAGCAAGGGAGGGCTCCAGACCGGAGCTGGCACCGGGGGCGGGGGGGCTTTGGGGAGGGCGACCTTTCGGGCCCCCACCCCGCCGACTCTCCTCCGGGCCGGGCTAACGGCGGCCCCCCGCGCTGGCTGCCGCCCCGCTCCCCCTTTGGCTGCGAGCCGGGGAAGGCGCCGGGGTTTGGGGAGCGGGGCCCAGCGCGGCGCGCGCCTCCCGGCGCTGCTCTATAACGGGCTGTGGTTTGACCCCAGGTGGGAGGGTTTAGCCTGATATACCGTTTATTTGCATAGTCTTGTCTGAAATGAGTGTTTCGGGCCAGTTTCCCCGCGCTCGGCATCCCGAACGCCCACCAGAGCCCGGGCGCCGCCGGGGCGTTTCAGCCGGAGCAGCGGGGAGGCGGCTGCCTGCGCCCGTTATCGCCCCGCGCATCGCGGCCGGCGCGGCTGCCGTGCCCGCCGAGGCGGAGGCGGCGGCGGGGCTGGCAGCGCCAGGGGTCCCCCACCCCCTGCCCCAGCCTTCCCCCCAAAAGGGCCCGGGCCTGGCGGCTCCTGGGAGCAGCACCCCGGGACGCATCGTCGCCCGCTGCCCGAAAGCTCCTGCCGGGGCAGGCTGCGAGCCCTTGGGGACGGGGAGCGCGTCTCCATGCTGGGATGGGGTGCGGGAGGGGTGCTGGGGTGCAGGTGGGGTGCTGGGGGTGCAGGAGAGAAGCTGGGGGTGCAGGAGGGATGCTGGGGGTACGGGAGGGATGCTGGGGGTGTAAGAGGGATGCTGAGAGTACAGGAGGGATGCCAGCGATGCAGAAGGGATGTTGGGGTGCAGGAGGAATGCTGGGGGTGCTGGAGGGATGCCAGGGCTGCAAGAGGGATGCCAGGGGGACAGGAGGGATGCTGAGAGTACAGGAGGGTTGTCGGGGGTGCAGGAGGGATGCCAGGGGTGCAAGAGGGATTTTGGGGGTGCGGGAGGGGTGCTGGGGGTGCGGGAGGGATGCCAGGGGGACAGGAGGGATGCCAGGAGTGTGGGAGGGATGCCAGGGGGACAGGAGGGATGCTGAGAGTACAGGAGGGATGCCGGGGGTGCAGGAGGGATTTTGGGGGTGCAGGAGGGATGCCAGGGGTGCAGGAGGGATGCCAGAGGTGCATGAGGGATGCCAGGGGGACAGGAGGGATGCCGGGGGTGCGGGAGAGATGCCAAGGGAACAGGAGGGATGCCGGGGTGCGGGAGGGATGCCGGGGGTGCGGGAGGGATGCTGGGGGTGCGAAAGGGATGCTGAGAGTGCAGGAAGGATGCTGGGGGTGCAAGAGGGATGCCAGGGGTGCGGAAGGGATGCCAGGGGGACAGGAGGGATGCCGGGGGGGCGGGCGGGATACCGCTGAGCACAAAGCTACGGCTGCCCATCTCGAGGGCTTTGGCACTTCAGGACCCCCGAGGAGCCGCTCGACGGGAGGGTTTCAAAGCTGAGTTTGTACGCCCTTGGGCTCGATGCTGCTCATGGGGGCTCGCCGGCACTGCCGGGACGCGGGGAGACCCTAGCGCCTGCTTGGTGGGGAGCCCGTGCCGGCAGACGGCACGGCGCGCCCGGCGCGTGCCGCTGCACGGACCGACTCTGCCAATTTGTGCTTTAAAAGCGTATTTTCGCTGCCTGTGTGCTAGAGATGTCGAGCGATCTCAGAATGACTCAGAAAAGAGGGAACGGGCTTGCCGAAAGAAACCACCGGGCTGTACAGCCAAGGTAGGGCGCTTGCCGGCGGCACCCCACGATTCGAGGACCAGCCGGCAGCGGCCCCGGCCGGCAGGTCCCTCCTGTTGCCTTGCCGGGATCAGGCACCACCTTCTCACCCTCTTTTTTCTCTGGCAAGCAAAGAATTCGGCGCTTGCGAACAAATACAAGCAGTGCAAACCAATACACGCACCGCAAACCAACGCGAGCCTTGCAAATAAATACAGGTACACTTGGCTTTGACGCGGCCCGTCGCGGCGCCGAGCGCGTGAGCGAAGCGTCACGGCTGGCAGCAGGGTAGCAGCCAAAAAGGCGGCTTTGGTTGGGTTTCGGGGGTTGTTTTTAGTTCAGCCCGGCTTTTTGGGCTGGAATGCAAGGAAACGGACGCAGCTCCCTTATCTTACGCGCGCCTGGGAGTTCATTCCTTGCTGCTCCCGACGGCCCCTGTTTGCTGCGCCCGGCGAGGGACGCGGTGGGGAGATAATGAAGAGCCTTTCTGAATTTGAGTGGGGCCTGAGGAGGAGCTTTGGCGGCGGCTCCCATGTGGGGCTCGGCGTGGGTAACACGTGAGGCCGCCACGCTCGGCGAGCCTCGCTTAAATGTCAGGGACCTCACAAACACCGCGAGCGCCTTCTCTCACCGTCCCCAAAGGTTTTTTAAAATATATATTTTTATGTAAATACATTCTTGTCAAACCACAAGCTGTTTCTCAGTTTTGTTTTCAGCGAGCTTTGATGAAAAGATTGGCATCTCCCGGCTGAGGCGGCGGCGAGAGGCTGAGCCGGGCGATGTGCCGGGGATGCCGGCAGCGCCCAGGCGGGATGCAGCCCCGAAAGGAATGGATGTTCCCGTCGTCCTGCCGGAGCAGGGACGGGATTTCCCTCGGGAGCCCTCCTTGCTGGGGACCAGGGCATGGAAAACGCACGTTTTCTGCTCTCCAGGCTTAGGTTTCACCCAGCGCGTCGCAGTATCCAGCCCCCAAAATTCCTCCCGGGGCTCGTTTATGAATATTTTTTTTTTTCAGGTTAATTCTCAGAGAGGCAAATTGCCAAACCCACCTGAAAGTCCCTGTGTGATTTTCCAGGTGGGTTTCATTTTCAAGCCAGCTGTTACCATTTTACCGGCTTCGGGTAAAACCCGTCTCTGGCCAAGGTAGGCGGCGGTAGCCCCGAACAGACCGAGCGTTGCCTGAAAAATTACGATGGAGCAAAATCGACTCAACCGCATATTCCTTTTCCCCCGCTGCTTCTTTCGTCCGGCTGCCCGAAGGATGCTCAAAGAGCGGCAAACCCGCGTGCGTTTGCAGAGGGGGATGCCTGCAGCCCACGGCTGCCTACAAACGCCGTTAAATTACTGCCCGAAATTGTCCAATATTCTGGGTTCTCCGCGTGCGGCGGGCGGGGTAGTAAGAGCCTGGTGCGCAGCCCAATTTCAAGGCACTCTCTGTGTTTCACTCTTTCCACATGAGTCAAACTAAAATGATTTTTTCTCGATCTTACGAGTGGGGTTAATGCTCCCCTTCGCCGAGTGGCAAATATTACTGCGACCGACGGGGTGTTTAATCACGCCGCAGAGAAATGGATGAGTCAAAATACGAATTTATTGAACTCTACCTATTTTAGCTGCTTTTTTGACTCCGGGTTTTAAAACGATGACGCGGGGCGGGGTGGGGGGGGGGGGGGGCGAGCGTTTGACTCGAGCAGCGGTGGGACGAAAATAGTGAAGTGGAAATTCACCTTCGGCTCGCCATCCAGCCCTCCGCGGGCGAGATTTTAAATTCAGTGATGTCTCGAGAAGTGATTCCTTGCCTGGCTGACGCTGTTTCAGCTCGCCAGCCCGGCTCCGTCCTCCGCCCGGGGCGGGGGGCGAAGGCGTGGGAAGGGGGCAGCGGCCGCGGGGGAGGAGTGGGGCGCGGGGTGGGGGGTTTTTTTTGGGGGTGCTTTTGGTCATTATTTCTCGGCGCTAAATAGAGGAAGAATAAGTTTCAAACGAAGCGTGTTTTGTTTTGTCACAGGAAGTGGAGAGAGCATTGGGAGAGCCCTGAGAGATTGACTTTAAAATATATATATATATATCCTGGGCAAAAAAACGCGACGTATTTGCGTCCGGCATAAATAGGGGGTAAATTCGGACGGGGGGGAGCGGGGCGGCGGGACCCCCCTCCCCGAGCATCCCGGGGGGGCAGAGGCTCGGGGCTGCGGTGGTCCGGCAGAGGAAGGCAGCCCTTCCCGGGGGGGCAGCCGGCGGCCGTGCCCCGCGCCGGGGAGGCCGAAATTGTGGGCAGCTCCCGGCGAGGGGCGAGCGCCCCTTCGGCGCCTCCGCTTCGGGAAACCGTTTGAGCTTTTTTTCGGGCAGGGCTCGGGCTCGGGCGCTGACGGCAGCGGCAGCCTCAGGAAAAGGAGCTGGGTTTCACAATGTCTCATTCCTCCCCCGGCCGGGCTGCCCCACCGGGCGTGCTAATTCTTTGAAAAACCCCCAAATTGGTTATTTCAAAGCCGGGGGTTCACCAGGGATGCAGCGCATCACTTCCCTCTCCGGCAGCCCGGGAGAGCGTCGCGTTGCCCCGGCCGTAAACCTTGCCGAGCCGGGGGGGGGGACGGCTGCGAGCCTTTCCTTTCAGTTTAACCACCCCAAAAAATATGCCAAATTAACCCCCCCCCCGGGCCACGAGGGCTGACAGCGACCGAAATTGGCTCTCGCCATCGGGCTTGGCTCGCTGGCGTTTGGATGACTTTCATTTTATTTTTTTTTTTAAATATCCCTTCGTCCTGCGGTATTAATTTGCTTCTTTGGTTTCGCTATTAATATCGAATAGGTGCTAGATTGGCGGCGTTTGTTTTCGGTGGTAAATAGCAGCTCAACTGATTTAATCCACGCTGCGCTTAGAAAAGGAGGGTTTGGCCGGGATGGCTGGGACGGCTTCGTGCCGACGGGCGGGAAAACGCGGTGGAAAGCGCTCTTTGGGATCGGGAAAAAATCCAATGGGTTACGTGGGGATGGGTTGGGCTTCTCCTGGGATGGGGAAATGCAAAGAATTCAAATTAAATTGAGGATGCTTGGGCAGGGCAGGGAGGTGGGCTGGGGCTGGCTCGGCACTGCCCGGCGCCGCCCCGGGGCTCGTCCCTGCCTTTGGGACAAAAATTCGACCAAATGATCATTTTGGGGTTAAATCTGCCCTTTTTCTCGTTGCGCTGTGGCTTTTCTCTCTGCCTGTATTCGAGGCTGTACCGTCGCTGAAAGGTTGCAAACAGTTTTGGGAACAAGATGTCTGCCTAAAGCATGACAGAATTGGCCACAAATTGCAGATGAGACTGATAACAAAAGCCAACAACATAAAATATGTAGAAAAACAACACGTTAAAGGCTACAAGACCACTGAAGGGCTTTTTTGTGTGTTTTTTTAACCAGTTCTCTCGCGATGGAAGTGAAAACACATGAAAAGAGAAATGCCTTTTTTTTTTTTTTTTTTCTCCTTCCCCCCCTTCTCTCTTTCTCTCTTAAATCAGATGCTCCCTCACCAACCCGGGGCTGAACGCGGCGGCCGGGCTGCTGCCGGGCAGGGCAGCGCTGCCGGCACCTCCTGGGTACAGGCAGCCCCTGCCTGCACCTGCCCCGGGCGCCTGCACCCCGTGTCTGTGTCCCCCCCCACCAGCCCCGTGGCTTTTGAAGCTTCATTTTTGCAGCCCACGGGGGCAGTTGAATGTTTTTTGGGTTGTTTGGGGTTGGTTTTTTTTTTTAACCTTCAATATATTTCACATGCAGCGCGCCGGTAACTCAGGTTTTTTTTCTCAAAGCAAAGGGGAAAACAGCCTGCAGCTACCTGCTGGGGGGGGGGAGTTTTCTTTGTCTGAATAAATCAGGCTTAGCTCAGAAATTAGGATGAGGTTTTTGTTTTTGTTCTACTTATTTAATCTTTGTTTTTATAAATAAATACAAATAACTCAAACTGAAACTCGATGGCTTTGGTGATAATAAAAGAGCAGCCCTGGGGAAATTTTCTTCATTAACATGTTCTTTCACAGCCCACACTCGGGTTTCGGTAGGAAAACTGCTTAACCTTTTCAGCAGCAGAAGCAAACGCTTTTTTTGAAGTCCAGGCACGCTAAACCCCGGGGTTCGCGTCGCGAAGCTGGTCGCGCATCACCGGGCTTTGCCTTTATTTCAGGGGCCACGAGGGGAGAAGAAATTCTCTCGTCCCCCCCCGCAGCGCGGGGTCCCCTGCCCTTTCTCCCCTCCATCCCCCCCTTTTCCCCGTGCCAGGAGGGAAACGTAAAAAACCCGAGAAAATGCTAAAAACCCCCTGGCTGCTGCTTTTTGTGTTGTTGTTTTTTTGGTTTTGCGGGGCAGCTCTGTGCTCTACCAGCTCTCTTACAACATACCAGTTTTTAGTATTTGCAGCTCACTTCCTGTATGAGGTTAGTTTGTTTATCATAAAAACCCTATTTTTAAACCCATTTCTGCCAATAAGTAATTTGAATGGTAATGTCAGCCGCTCGTGGCCGGTCCCCCCCCCCTCTCCACTTGACGGGAGGGCTCTGCCGCCGGTTGCCGGTCCCGGGAGGGACGGGCGCCGGGATGCCGTGCCGCCGGCGCGCCGTGGGGTCTGGGGGCCCCGGCACCCCCGTAGCCCCTGCCCCACGCCTCCCCCTCCGGCGCTCAGGGGCTTTATTTGGGTGTTTCAGGGGAAGAAAAAATCAGCAAAAGGGTATTTTTTTGATCGCGGAGGCACGCGCAGCCGCCCCACGGCCGCAGCGATGGTGCGGGAACGCGCTGGGATGCGGCGGGGATGCGGCTCTCGTCGCTCTTTCCCTTCGCTCTTGCTCCTGCGCTCTTCGCAGCCTTCCTCGCCTCCGTCCTCCAGCCCGCGCCCTTACAGCGCTGCCAATTAGAGCCAATTAGCGCCGGAGCCGCGGGCCGGTGCGGGCGGCGGAGGGGACGCTCGGGGAAGCCGCGGTTTGCTGCCATGTGCATCCCTCCTTAGGGAATGGCTATCCAGCTTTACTTCTCCTAATTAATATCCAAGATAATGATGTCTTTGTCAAAAAAAAAAAAAAAAGTTTCGCTCGGCGCATCAAGTCCGTAATCGCACCGAGACGAAGGATGTTTTAATTAACAGCCCGCGAGGCCGGGAAGCGAAGGCTCCTTCTGTGCCCTCCCGGGAAAATTAACATACGAGCCTGTCAAAAGGCCGGCGAGGAGAAATTCATCAAATCGGGGAAGAAAAGGCCCCGTATCCCCATGAGGGACCCTGCCCTCGCCCCTGCGGCGCCAAGCAAGCCGTTGCCGCAACATCTGAGGTCGTCTTGGCTCCACGGGACCAGCCTTTGTAGGTACGGTGGTGTCACCGACAGCAATAACCCCGTAATCTCACTTTTATAGCGCAATTTAAAAATTGCAGGTCCTAATTTTTAAAACTCCCCGGAAAAGACCCAGAATAGGTTTGGGATGCTGGGGAAGGGCAGCAGAGGGTAGGCAGTGCCTTGCAGGCACCTTGCAGAGCCCTTGCTGGTGGGCAGCGGGAAGGTCCCCTTGGTCCTACCATCCTTGGCCTAGTCTTACACCCTATAAATACATTCCCAGTGCCGTTATAGCGTCTATAATGCCCCCTTATTGCTCCTAGGGACCTCCCTGGCCACGCGCCGGGGCAGCCTGAGCCACCCTGCCTGCAGCCGGCGGTCGCCCATCCCCATCTACGCCGGGTTTGACCAGAGGAGAAGTCGACCATCCTAGAACCTGCCAGAAACACAAGAAAACCCGCTGGAAACAGTGAGCTTTGTTGCAATATGAAAATCAAATGCAAAGCTCGGTGGGTATTTTTAGCTGTTTAAGGCTGAACAGGTGTTTGAAAGGTCAGATGCGAGTCATTGGAAAAAAAAAAAATATATATATATATTGAGAGCCTGGCAGCATGGCGTTGTCGCTCCTGTGGCACTGGGCGGCCGCGGCGTGGCCGAAGCCGCGGTGTTCAGCCCACGTCTGATGGGCGCTTTGGCTCGCGTGCCCCTCCGAGCCCCCCCAACGCGCGACGTTAGCGCCCAACCGGGCTCCTCGTGGTTGGCTTTGGTTGCTCGTCGCTCCTGAGGCAGAGGTTAAGGGATGGGGGAATGTCCTGGGTCGGTTTGGAGCTGGTCTCGCCGGGCTGAGGTCTGGCGTGGCCTCGAGAGTCATGAGGGTTTGGCGTAGAAAGGCTGCCTTCTGACGGACGCGGGGCTCTGTGGCCGTGAGGCTTTCAGATGGCTTTTTCCATGAGCGATTTTTTGGGGTTCTTTTCCCTTTTCGAGGAATAAAGGAAGTTTATCATCCTTAAAACAAAATTGCATGTGGTTTTAATTAGTTACTAAAGCAAAAATTTAAGGCCACAGAAAGGACGGACCTGTCTCTTGGGGAGGACCCAGATGATGTGGCTTTGGTGGACCTGGGCCGTGACCACCTTGGACTTGGACGTGGCCATGGCCAACCCGGACCATGGCCAACCTGAACCTGGCCACGGCCAACCTGGGCCATGACCACCTTCAACTTGGCCATGACCAGCCTAGGCCATGACCATCTTTGATCTTGGCCATGGCTGCCAACCTGGGCCATGACCGCCTGTGATCTTGGCCACGGCCAACCTGGGCCGTGACCACCTTTGCCTTGGCCACGGCCAACCTAGACCCGGCGATGGCCAAGCTCGTGCCCAAAGGCGAGATCCCGCCATCGCTCTGCACCGCTGCACGCTGCCGGCGGGGCGGCGTTTCTCTTCCCTGTTGCCTCGCCAAGGTCACCGGGTTCGGGCAGGCGACGATCTCCTTCCAACGTGAGTCACAGAAAAGATAAATGGAGAGCACGAGGTGTGAGAACTTGCCTACACAGGCTGGTGGGCTCCCGAATGCCAACGGGACCCAAGAGCCACGGGCAGAGCGGGGCCGGCAGCTGCCAGAGCCTCGGCTGGGCAATAAAGCCTTTTTTTTGAGTTAAAGAAGCCCCCAAAATAGCACCTGAAACCAATAAACTTCCCTTTCAGGAACTTCTGTAATTTGAAACGCACACAAGAACACACACACACACAAAAAAAAAAAAATCCTGAATTTTTTTTGTAAGTTGTTTGTCAAGTAGGACTTTCGGGCTTGTTTTTAAATCCATTTCGGCTGGTGGGCGCCGGGCTGCGGGAACGCTCGGCACGGCGGCACCCGGTGCGGGCTGCGGCTTCCCGGGGACTTCTCAATCTGCTTTTTCCCCCCGGTTTCTTCCTGCCTTCCAGCCTTTCCAGCTGACGCACGGTCCCACCGCGTTGCGTCACACAACCCAAACCCCGGCTGCCCAGCTGATATTTCGGAAGAAAGCGGCTAGAAATATCCCCCCCCCCGCGCACGGGATGGGCCGGCAGCTCCTCTCCTTTGAGCTAAAGAAAAAAGACCAAGCGCTGAGCCCGCAACCACGCTTTAACGGCTCGGTTTGCGCCCGCGGCATCGCCGCAGACCTTCGAAACGGGAATTAAATGGGATGCCAGGGAAGGAGAGGGGAAAAGCCCAGGGATGCGGGCGCTCGGGTGTGATCATCTCGTAAAAGAGCGGATGCTTCTGCAGGTCCCACCTTCCCCCTCGCTTTTGGTGGGCAATGCCCTCCCTCCCTCCCCTGCAACCGTATCGGTCCTTTTATTTTATTTATTAGCCTTTAAAAAAATGTATTGGGGGGGTCTTCCAAAAGAAGCACCTGTGCCCCGGTCCAAGGGGAGCAACCCAAGCCCTCCCCCGCGGCGCCGCGGGGATTATTCATGTGAAATAATAGAATAACAAAGTCATAAAATAAACCAAAAAAACCAGCACTCCCGAGAAATAGTTGAAAGTTTTTATTCATATAAAACTCATTAAGAACATAAAAGATTGCATCTTAAAAAAAAAAAAAAAAAAAAAAGATCTGCAATTATTTACAGCAGTATTGCACAAGTAAAGTGGCAATTACCCTGTCCAAAATTCATCAGTGCAAACCACAAGTAAGCCAGGGAAATTGCAGTAAAAATGCTACATACGCTGGGTCCTGTGACACGAGTTAGTGATTCGGCGGCACGTCGGCGCGCGCCGGGGCGGTACCTGGTGTTACGGCTGGCCCAGGGAAAGCGGCCGAGATGGAGCAAAACGGGCCTTTGAAAGGGGGCGTAGAGGCCAAATTCCCACTGGATTTCACTAATGCTGAAGTCTTTGACGTGCCTAAATCGCTACTGGGGAGCGGGACTTAGGCACTTTGAGGAAAAAATAATAATAATAATAATAATAATCTCATTATCCTAACCCTAGCGGCTGCGCTGCCAGGAGAAGACAATGCTTTGAAAGGTGAGCCATCGCTCATGGCAGGGGCCGGGGGGAGAGAAGGGGCAAACATCGTCTTTACAGGAACTTAAATAAGCAGAAAATAAATATACAACATTTCTACAAGTTACAGCATTATGGAACAGTAGAGTGCATTAATTACACGGGGGGAAAAAAAAAAAGAATCTACAGTATTTACCAAGTTCAGCTCTAAAAAAGGTTAGGAAAAAGAGTAATTTTTTTCTTTTTTTTTTTTTATATTTATAAGCTGTACAAAACTTACATGAGAGAAAGGAAAGGAAATACATTGCACGCAGATATTTGGCTCAGATGATGAAAATAATACGGTGTCCTACTCTAATAAATATTCAGGTATTTACAGTTACGGAAAAGAGGAGAAGCGTTAACGCATCGTGCGAGACCGCCCGGGAATAAATCTGGTTTCCCCGCCACCAAGGAAAACTCCTCATCGCGTCCTTCTGGCAGAGCCGAGACCGCAGGTTCTGCTTCCAACGACCCCGAGCAGTCAGCCAACGCGGCTAAAACGAGCACCGTCGCGATTTAAAAACATCGTTCTGCTGCTGAGAGGCTTGTTGGGTTGGGTTGGGTTTTTTTTCTCCTTAAACCTCACAACTCTACAGGGGTGAAACCTGGTTTTTGGGGGCTAATTTTCCTATGCCTACCTTTTGGCCCGGGAGAGGTCCCAGGCAGACGGTGCCAATACCTCAGGGTTTGTTTTTTTGGGTTTTTTTTGTTTTTTTCCTTTAAAATTAATACAATTTTTGCCTCCATCGGTGGCTGGGGCAGCCCGGCGGGGAGGACGGGGTAAAGTGCTCGGCCTTTCTTTGGTGTACTCCAAGGGACACATTCTGGGCGGCGCGGTGCCGGGATGCTCTAAGGCTGCGAGACCCGACAGCACTGTTTCATCCACTGACGACGGATGAAACTCAATTGGGGGAAAAAAAAAAAAAAGCTCGTTTCGTTCCCCCCTCTGCTGCCAGTTTTTTTTTTTTACTACATTTTTTTTTAATTTTATCACCAGCCGTGCAACTCCACGTAGGTTCCCAGTGGAAACCCGTGGCAGCAGCCTCCCCACTGGGGTTTTCTATACGAACCCTACGGAAAAAGCGATGGCTCGAGCACGGCTGGGGCAGCCAAACCCAAGGGGACGAGGAGCAGGAACCTGCCCTGGCCAAGCTCACCGGGTATTTTAACCGCTCGCTCTCCACCGGCGCGAAGGTCTCCCCGCACCCTCTCCAAAACACCCTTTCCTAAACGTCCCCTGTTCCTGCAGCTCAGGCCAACTCCTGCAACCGATGCTCATCTTGCAGGTCCAAAAAAAAAAAAAACCAAACCAAAGATAATAAAAAAATTTATAATAAAAAAATCGCTCCGTGCTCCTCCAGAGGAGCGCGACCGGAGGCACGCAGCCCCGCACCGACACCACGGCTCTTCGCCTACCCGACAGGCACACGCAGCCAGCGCGTAGAGGTCAGACATCGTACAGTTTTGTCCATCGTTAAAAACACTAATAATAATCACACATGGCACTCAACAGCTGCTCCCCGCACGCGCGTTGCGGGAAAAACCGCTATCGTGGGCTGGGGGGTGGGGTTTTCTTGTTTTCTTTTTTTCCTATGGTGCTGGTGAAACCAGAAATAAAACCGCCGCGTTTGGAAGCGGGTTCGAGGCCAGAGGAACTGGTCAGCTCGGAGGCAGAGAAGGGTCCGTTTGTGCATAGATACGGGGGTGGCCGGAGCAGCCACCCCCCCCCCCCCCCGAAAGCGCCCAGGGGGCGGCAGCCGCCCGCCTGCGAGATGAACCGGAGACCACGGCGGGGCCGAGGCGACGGACCTGCTTCTTCCGACGAGCCCTCGGGGCTCCTCCAGCAAGGCTGCGGGGTCTCCAGGCGGGAGGGGAGATGCCCCGGGATGGCACCGAGCACCCGGTCAGGTCTTCCCGGGGCCGGGGGGAAGGAGGGCAGTTTGGGAGGAGACGTCGGTGGGGAGCGGACCCCACGCGGCAAGTCCCTGGGTGGATCCGTACCAGGTCGGCATCCTTCGGGCGCCTCTTCCAGCTGCATCCCAGCGCGCGAGCATCGGGGGTCTTCACTCCGACGGTCCCGTCCCGCTCGTCCCCCTGCTCCAGCCTGTCCTGTCCCAGCATAGAGGATCCCAGGGGGGAAAAAAAAAAAAATATAATAATAAAAAAAAATAAAAATCCGGCGCCTTAAAAACCCTCCTGGGTTCAACAGCAAGGTACAAACCACGACGTAAAGCAGTTCCTGAAGTTGCGCAGCAGGAGCTGGCGTCTCCGGGTGCAAACCTGCAGTGTGCTGGGAACTGTTCTACCTGCCTCCGAGAACGTTTTATTGCTGAATGACTCAGTCACCGACGTTATATATTATATATAATATTATACAATATGTAAGCGTTTGCAAACGTTTTATAGAAAAGATTTCTTAAAAAAAAAAAAAAAGGCAACCTGGTGGTTTGGTTTTGTTTGTTTGGTTGGTTGGTTGTGATATTTGGGACCCTGGGAGTCGGACAGCTAAGTCTTGAAATTCAGAGCGTTAAAAAAAAAAAAATTTAAAAAAATTAAAAAAAAAAAAATCAGTCAGCAGGAAATAGGCTATTTGCATGATGCAAATGAAAGTGGATTTGGGGTAGCATTAGGTATTTACAGGTAAAAGAAGTGCTGATTTAAATACCTCTGCCCTTCTTCCATCATCGCCATCCTTCTCCTGCGGGCAAACGCCCAGGAGGCGACGGGAGCGGCGAGGGCTCCGCGAGTCTCTGCGATAAGGTCCGCAAGGCAAACTAAGGCAGCTCTGCCCACCAGCTGGCTCCGGCTTCCCTCCTCCCCGCTCCAGGGGTTATCCCAGACGAGCCGACGGGTTTCCAGAAACGATGGCCAAAAAAAAAAAAATTATTCCGCTGCCGTTGAATATTTTCTGAGACTCTTGGAAAAATAAAAAGTAATTAAAAAAAAAAAACACAATAAAAGAGTTGAAACGCAGTAAACACCACTCCCGGACAAAATCCTGCATCGGAGAGTCCCAGCAGGTCAGCGTGGGATGTCCACCCGCGTCCGACGGCTCCCGCCGCGCGTCCTGGGGGAGAGGCAGGGCGGGAGCCCCGCGTCCGTCCGTCCGTCCGTCCGTCCGTCCTCCCCGGGCTTTCCCAACAAGTAAACAAGTCCTGGTGGCTCGGGACGCGCCCGGCGCTCACTGCATCCTCCAGATGAGGCGGATGATGTAACGCAGGAGGCGCAGAATGACGATCTGGGGGTTTCCCGCCTGGTTATCCAAGAAACCCTAAAACCAAAAGAGGAGAAAAACAAACTGAAAGAAAACCAGACAAAACGGTGGCTTTAATTTCCAGCGCGAAGCCCCTGCACCACGAACGCCTCGCGCGGCGCCACGCAGGTATTTCAGAGGCGCGAAATCAAGCGTTTTAAGAGGAATGGAAGTGAACCCCGCGACCTTTCACGTCTTCCTTCGATAAAAAGCTTTATAACGCTCAGAGGGTCAAAGCTGCCCGCTCCCAGCCGCGTTTGCCTTGGGGGTTGCCACCATGGCACCGCTCAACGGGGATGTCACGGGCGAGTCCCTGCGCGTGGGCACGGGAGGCGCGTGATGCTGCCGGGGGGTTTGAAACGTGGCAAAGGAGCCGTGAGCCCTGCTAGTGCTGTCAGGGGGGTTTAAAAGCCGCAGTGTGGGAAAGCTGAGAGGAGAAAATAATAAAAAATAAAAATAAAAATAAAAATAAAAATAAAAATAAAATAAAAATAAAATAAAAATAAAAATAAAAATAAAATCCCTGAGCGTGGCGAGCAGCATCGGTCTCTGCACAGGCAGGTCCCCGCCTGCGGCGACGACGCAGGGATTTTAGTTCAGCCCGCTCCAGGCGTAACCACCACCTCATTCACAAAACACAGCGAGCCGGACACGGCAGCAAAACGCTCCTCCCTGGAGCGAGGGAATCACAACGGCGTACAACGAAAAGCAAAAGGAACAATCGCCGAAGGAGTATTTATTTTTACGCCTTTTCTCCAGGGCGAAGGAGCAGCGCCGAGGTGCCCCCTCTCCCTCTCCGCACCGTCCCGAAGCGATCCGCAGCGGGCTATATTTAGTGCGGCGGCAGAATCACGCCCGTGCACGCCGCGGGGAGAGAAATGACGCTGTTTACACCGATATGCAAACCGCCCTCCCCGCTACGGGGGCGTAACGCGGGCGGCCCCGGCAGCCGGGTGCTCTCGCCACGGAGAGACGATGCTCCAGCATCCCCCGGCCGGGTACCCGGGCCGAGCACGCCTCCCACCCCGGGGCATCCCTGCACCCCGGGGCATCCCTGCACCCCGCAGGAGCGGGATTTACCCACCTGGGAGCTGCACCCCCCCGCCCCGCCAGCACGACGCTAAGCCCACCGCAGCGCCCGACCGCCAACGCGGCGGAGCGCAGGGAAAAAAGCAAAGCAAAAAAATCCAACAAGCTTAGAGAAGGATGGAAGAGAAACGCCAAAATTAGCTTTTCTTTAATGAAGAGGCGTAAAAAAGAAGTTAGGGAGTTGAAGCAAGACATTTTCCACCTCCGCAGGCGGCTCGGGCGCGGGCAGCAAAGCTCGGGGCACGCGACGGTGGCCAAGCGATGCACCCTCTGCCGGCAAAAGCCTCGGCGCGGAGCCGGTCTCCGTGGCCAGAGGGTCCCGTGGCCGCCTCTGCTCCCTGGACCCGCGAGCTTCGTCGCGGCGAAGAGGGGCTGGATGGCAAACTGTCCGATTCCCCGTTGTCTTGCCCAAGAGACAGTCCCGGGGAGGGGGGGGGTGATACGTGGGGCGCACCGATGGGGAACGTGATGGGGAACGCGTGGCCCCGACCCGTCCGACAGCTCCGACCTGCCCGGCAAGTGCCGCCTTGGCAGGGTTCTTAGTTCCCCATTTCTAACCTCGCGCTTAAAGGGCAAACCCCAGCGAGCGGCACGAGCCTGCCGGCACCACCGCTAAGCTGTCCTACCTACCCCCCCTCCTGCCGAAGGGCTCCGGCTCCGCAGAGACCCCCTTTGCTCCGGAGCAGCCAGCCCGCTCGCAGGAGCGAGACACCTTTCCACAAAGCAACAACCAAGCGCGTTGGGGACGATAATTCCACAGCCATCGCTTAAATGCTCTGAAACCCCCTCGTTTCTGGGCGCAACAAGCGAGAATTCGTCAGATGCTAATTCAGCCAGGTACAAAGTGTTTTTAGGGTCACGCATGACAGCCTCTGCTCGTGTCATCTAGCAAGCAGGACGTGGTCCTCTGCGTTTCAGTTCTCTCCCCGGGGCAGCAGGTTGGAAGCTCGGCCGCGGCGCTGGGAACCGCCTCATGCGAACCCGCGCGACGCTCTGCGACCGGGCACCTGCGCCCCATCCTGCTGCTGGCTTCACACCCTCCCTCTCGGTCCTGCGGGGAAAACCCTTTCCCACCCCTCCCGAGCCCCCCGTTAAATTCACGCCCTCTTACGCAGCACGGACGGCGGTTTTGCACCGGGCAGCACGACGTGCCCGGTGCAGATTTGCAGCGTGCAAGGTCCCACGCGGGGCAGCGCCGAGGGAAGCCGGTCCCCACGAGGTAACGCAGGGAAAACACTCCTGCTCACCGCAAACCTCTTCCCAGAAGGCGCTCAAAGGGCTGGCCTGCGCTCCCAACTTAAGGCACCGCTCCAGGAGCCAGCGAGGAGAAGGGACAGCACGGCACTCCGCGCTCCTGCCAGCCCTTCCGCGTCAGCTCGCCACTCCCAGCCGCCCTCAGCTTTCCGAACACCCGCAGGATGGGCTTGGTCCCTACCTTTCATCGAAAAGATGCCCTTTAAACAAAACAAAAAGCGAGTATTTTGCAGGACGAGGGATCAGCCTGGACGCGGGAGGTCGGAAGATGCATGTTCCACATTTGGGCTAAAACACAGCTTATCGCCAGTTTGTTGCGGGCCAGGAAAGCCAGAGCATTCGGAAAGCAAGCGGAGCCGACGGGGAAGCCCGTGCAGAAGGAGCCGGACCGCAGCAGCCTGGCACCCATTCTGAGGGAGAGCCCTTGCCTACAGGCATCCGCCGCACGGACCCTGGGAGCGGGGAGGAAACACGCTGCAGGAGTGACTCACGAGCCGGGGAGGACGGCTGAAGCTCCGGGCAGTCAGCATTTCGTCATCGACGCTGCGACCCAACGTGCTTCTGACTCCTCTTCCCACAGAGGAGCGCAGGGGCGAGTCGATGGACCAGAAACCGCATGCACGAACACGCAGCCGTCAATAACGTCGGGCAGGCAAGTTACTGACTAACAACCCTCTTCCAACAACTACTGTTACTTCATCTCTCTGGGTTGGTTTGTTTGGGGTGGGTTTTTTTTTTTTTTGTATTAGTGCCACCTATTTTTGTTGCAACACTCGAAGGTGAGAGAGTTTACAGTCTTATAAATACACGTTTCAAAACAGCCCTGGCAGATTCTTTGTGAGAAAAATAAGTTATCAGACCAAGTCCATCCCTGTTTCTTATTTGCAACTGCACTTCCGCGCACGCGATCCTCAGCAGCGGGGATTTGGGAGCCGGGCACAGAAACCCGCTGCATCCGCTCCCTGCGCGCTTCCCTAAAAACGCCGGTGCCAGCACCCGACCACTGCCCGGCCCGGCACTGCTTCCAGAGCGGCTCCTCCCAACGCCACCCCAAAAATACCCCAGCACACCCAAACTTTCCCTGCCTCTTAACTTTTAGAAGTTTCTTCCTCACGATCGTCAGGTCCAGTCCCAACCCAGCCAGACACCTTATTGGCCCCGGGTGCTACGAAAAATACTGCAAACTTTGTACCCGCAACCCTCAAGTCCCAGTTTAAAGGTTATTTGTAATTGATTTAACGACACCGCAGCAGCAGACGACTCGCCGGCGCAGGCAGCACACCCCTGCGTCCAGGCGAACGCAACCACCCGCGCATCCTTTTCTACATTTGAGTGAACGAAACATTCACCGCAGAACTAGTTTCCAGAGATGATTAAGCTTTTCCCTTTTAGAGGCTGTGAGTAAAGAAATGGAAAGTAAAAAGACGAAAGTTACCCTTCTCGGACAATAGGAGGCATTGAACTCGTCTCCGATGCGCCGCAGCTCCTGTGCAATCCAGATTTCGGGCTGTACGTCTTCCGCTAGCAAGTGGGACTGCCACCGGGAAGCTGCACGGGACAAGAACGGAGCATTTGAAACAGGTGAACAACAAAAACGTAAATACTCTATTAAACGCGGCAAGAGTCGACGGACTACGACTATTTTTTTGTTCTTATTACTCATTTTTTAAATACAGTTCCTAGGAGTTGTGCAGGTGCCAGGCTGCTGGGGCCTGTACATGCTACGCAGCGCAAACGGGACTCGTCGCACAAGATGCGCGTTGCAGGACAGGCTTTTATTCCTTTTTATATGGTTATTTTTAGGCTTTTATTCATTCTTTGTTGTTTATTATAGGCTTCCCTTAGGAGCATCTCCTCTGGCACATCCAAGCATCGATCCCCTCTTGAACAGGGAGGAAAGCAGAGATGCCACTCTCCAATTTCTTTCCCTAGCAAAACCTTCTCTTCCCCCTCTTCCTAAATAACTTTCTTCTCTTGCAGGCACGGCAGCAACTTCTTCTCTAACCTTATAAAACCTCTGCCTGGATAGCTGGAACTGAATTCTCGCATTTCTTCCCCAAACAGTTCCGAAGCGCTCAACGAGAAAAGGAAAACGGCTGGTTTTGTCGCACGGAGAAGAAAGCCACAACGGGGCTCGTATGCCGAGAAACCACGCTTCCAGCAAACTGAAGGACTTCCCATCTGCCGGAGGGAACCGGGACGCTCGCCCCTCAGACAGCATCTTCCTGCGCTTGAGCGGAAAACAAGCCCGACGCAAGAAAACAGCGCCGGCTTACACAAGAAAAAAAAAAAACCACCACCAAAGAGCTAATGCATCAGTTATACTGTCCATAGCTATTTTAGTCTCCGCTTTAAGAAGGTATTAGACACGTGGTAAAGCCACCGTGCAACCCCCCAGATAGCTGGGGGGGAAAGGAGCAGCCTGCGACCCAGGCAGGGCCCCGTACGGTACCTGCGCCGCCTCTTCTCCCTCCCGCAAAGCCAAGCGCAGGATCCGAGCAAGAATCACAGCCTTCAGGGGAAAAAAAAAAAAAAAAACACACACCAAACGACAACAACAACAAAAAAAAACACAAAACCACCCCCAAAACAACACTGCACAAAACAAAACAGAGCGTTTTGGCGCGACAGCTTAGAAGGAATCACAAGGGAATAGAAATAGCTTCCAATCTCAAAACATTCAAAGGATTAGTGGGGCAGTAAAAAAAAAAAAAAAAAAAAAAAAATTAAATAGAAGCCTGGCTCCAACCTGACTGGAAAATGTATTTCCGAGCCAAACTAGCACTGCTTGGCTCGAGGATCTGTTTTGTTTTCACGCTGTAGTAGCGGAGTAGTACCCGTCGCCTGCCCAGGGACGGCCCCGGCGTATTTATTTTCCTCGCTGGTGAATGAAACGCGGTGCAGCCCTCGCAATACTCCACCCCGGCGCTCCGGGAACGCAAACAGGATTTCGGCCGGGGCGGGGCGACCATCCGAAATCCCACCACCGGCACCAGAGCCGGCCCCGGGCTGCCTTTCCCAGCAAGAGCTAAGCTGGGGCGGGGGGGGGGGGGGAGAAAAAGCAAAGGGAGATGGGACAGAAAGATGCGAGGAGACCCAGGGATGCAGGGAAAACCGCGCGGGGGAGAGGTACCTCTCCCTCTCCATCCTCTGCCCCCTCCTCCATCCTCTCCCCCTGCCCCAGCACCGCACCCAAGAGCTCATCCGCTCGAGAGACGAAGGCTGGGGTTGGTGGCTGAGAGTGAAATCGGGCTGAGGTTTTCAGAAAGGACTTTCTGTGGCGCTGCCGAATGGCGGCGTCAAAAGGGTCCAGTCATAACTGGTCCCAAAACCCGTCAGAGGTGCTTTCGGGGGGGCCCTCAGTCATACCACGAGCCAACACGGCGATGCCGCGGGCCCTGCTTCGAAGCAAAAAACAACCCCCCCCAGACTGCACCTCCACCTCCTGGCCTTGGTCATCCAAATCCCCCTGGAGAAAATCTCCTCGGAGAACGGCTTCAGGTCAACCACGTGCGAAGCTCAAGGAGAAAACGGCAGCGACTCCAAAACAAGAGCAACAGGAACACCCCGGCCAGCTTCTCAGCTCGAGGCTTCCCCCTTAAAATTCACCTATTCCACCCGGAGGATCTCCTTCACAGGCAAGGAGAGGTCCACGCTGCTTCTCTCCCCTCTTCCGCAGCGCAGGAAAACACACCAGGATCAAAACAGCACAGGGAAAACCCATCCGCGGAGGCCTTGCACGCACCTGCTCCGAATACATCCCCAAAACCCGCGTGCAAACCCCGTGCTCCTGCGCCTTTGGACAGGGCTGCTCTTTGGACAAAAAACCCAACCCAATGAAACAATCAGCGCCCGGTAAGAGCCCGAGACTCGAAATATCAGCCTAAGGTTCACGCAGCCCCACCGAAGGGTGGGTTCCTCAATCTCGGGTGACTTTACGGCAAGCGCTCCCGCAGACACGCCATCCCCACGCACGATGAACTCATCCCCTGCTCCTCCCCTCGTCATCCCCAAAAGCATCTTCCCGGACGCACCGAGTCAGCGCCGCGCCACTTCCCACCTCCCATCCCACAACATCCCCTCGCTGCTTTCGTCTCATTTCCCCAAAAAACGGCTTTGGAGGGGGCCGGCTGTACCCTGCGCCGTCACAGACGCCCCGAAGCACCGCTGCTCGCCGCCCCCCACGCCAGGAACAACTCTTCCTCCAGGAATAAGCGCTCGCTCACGCATCCCCACGCAACCGATGGCGTCCGGTCCTTCCCCAGGGCTGCCTCCACCTTTTTTTATCTGGCAGGGGCACTTTTCAGCGCTTCATTACGATTTGGGCCCTCACCACCGAAAGCTTCGGGGAAGGTTTCACGAGGTTCCGAAGCGGCAGCTTCGGCGCAGAGCACGAGCTTGCTTTGCTCGACCAGACTTGGAAAGAGTCCACCGCTGCCCACGGGAGAGGCCGAGAGCACCTATCGCACACAAACTGCTCTCGCTTACAGGAAACGCCCGTTTGTTATTATTATTATTATTATTAAAGGCCGCTTGCTTACGCTTCCTAGAGAAGCTCTCCATCTCGGCCCGCAGTCAGTGCCTTACTACAGATAAAAATCAGCGCATAAAAACACAACAAAAAGTTAGACCCTTTTTGCTTCCTCGCAGAGGGACCGACCCGTTTCCGCACGGAAAACTTAACGGCACGCATCCGGCGGGACGCCGCCAAGGCAAGGGGACAGAGAAAGAGGTGCGCGGGGCAAGCCCACGGCCCTTTCCCGAGGCGAGCTGCGCGGTAATTCACAGCCTGGGAGTTGCAGTCCCCGACCGGGGATAAAACAGCTCCGCAGCTCCACGCTCCCAGCTTAGTCGTGTTTGAGAGTAGCCAAGGGTCCCGTTTAAAGAGCTCGAGTATTTTCCATTTGCTTATAGTTGTTTAGGATGATGCCCTTAGCAACAATAACAGAACAAAGGCTCCAGTAAAACCAGCATTTCAACAGCTTTTGCACGGCGATGAAAAAGCAGGAGCTCAGGGGGAAGAAAAAAAAAAAAAAAAAAAAAAAAAATCAGGGAAAACTTTGATTTCTTCCTGGAGCACCAAAAAAAAGTCACTCGCTGCTAAACCGTTGGCTGCGGCTCTCCCTGCCGAGGAACTCCAGCATCCTTTGCCTGCCTGCGCCACGTGCGTCTGCGCTACGCGAGGTTGTGAAACTTGCATTAAGCTGTAATTACTGCAATAATGTCAGAAAATCTTTCCTAAGGGCATATTACAGTAAGCCCTCTGCAGCTGTAACCACAGCCATTAACCAGGGAGAAAAAAAAAAACAACAAACAACAAAAAAAAACCAACAACGAAAAAAGAAAAGATGTTTTGATCGTGTAAAGCTCGGAGTTGTGTTTGTTATCCCCCGAGGAATGCTACCGAATGCTACCTGCCTCGCTCCTACCTTCCCCCGGTGGAAGTTAAAAGGTTTCCTCCGATTAAAAGGAATTAATCGCGAGAGGGGAAAGGCATCGCTGGACGGCCCGGCGGCTCCGGCAGCCGGTCGCGTTCTCCCTGCCGCTAGAGGCTTCAGCCCAGCCTTACCTGGTAAGCCACATGTAAACACATGCCCGCCCGCCGCCACGCTGCTTTCAAGCGCCAGCTTCGGGTTTCGCCAAAAAACAAGCGGGATGTTTCCTGACCCTAGCGCCCGTGACACCGCGCGGCTCGCCGAGAAAGAAACGGGAGCAAAAACGCAAGCGAGGAGTCACTTACCTCGCAGCAGCGCCCAAACCCTGGCGAAAAGCGGCGGGTAAAGCCGCGCGAGGAGCAAGCCCTGACTTGGAAGCTGGATTAAACAGCTCCGTGCCCTCCTCCCCAGGCAGGGACTGACCCATCCCGGAAAAGAATAAAAATAATCATAAAAAAAAAAAAAGTGCTGGGCGAGCGGGTGCTCCCCAGCCGCACATTTGCTCAGCGGGCCCGGCCAGCTTGCAAAAATCCCACACCCCCGGCCTCCCGGGCGAGCGTCCAGCCCGCCGGCAGCCCCGAATCGGCCGGGTCGCCGGCCGGCAGCGCCCCACGGCTCGCCCTGGCGCGGGCTCAAGGCCCCGGCGAGGCCTTTCGCAACCGCCCCGCAGGTACGGCGGGCGCTCGGGCAGGGCTGCGCCCGCGGAGGGTGCGGCGGGGTGCCGCTCCGGCGCGGCGGCGGGGTGCTCGGCCCCAGCCGGCATCCCGAAATCGAGACGGTGGGATGCGCGGGAGGTGCTGCCGCAGGTGCGCGGCGGCGCGTTGCATCGCTGCGGAAAGCTGCGTTTTTGTGTCTTTTGACAGAAAAACAAACACGGTGAGGAGTGGAAGGTGCTGCTGGGTGAGGAGGAGGATGATGACGGGAGCCCGGTGGGCCGGCTTTGCGCGCCCCGGTGGGCGCAGCCCCCCGTCCCGTCCCGTCCCCGTCCCCCCCAAGCACTTACCCATGGCGCTGAGGCAGTGGCTGAGGGCCTGGCAGGGCGGGCTGGGGGTCTGCGTGGCCTTGTCGCAGCTGAGGGGCGCGGGGCTGCGCTCGGCGTCGAAGGAGAAGTACCCGCTGGAGGAGCGCGACAGCAGCGGCGACCTCCGCACGAAGATGAAGAGGGGCGAGCGGGTGGCGAAGGGGCCGGGGCTGGCGGGCGGGCCCCGCGGCGGAGGCCCCGCCGTGGCGGCGGCGGAGCCGGGCAGGGCGGCGGGAGCGCCGGGACGCAGCTGCGCGGCCGGGCCCGGCCCCTCCGCCGCCGCCGGCGGCAGCCGCCCGCCCTCGCCGTCGCGTTGCGCCTTCACCTCGGGGGGCTGCTTGGCCATCGGGGCTGCCTGCGGGCGGAGCGGGGCGGCGTGAGGAGCGGGGCGGCGGGAGGCGAGGAGGCGCGGACCCGCCGCCGCCGCCGCCGCCGGCCCCGTCCCGGCCCCTCCCGCCCCCCCGCCCGGCCCCATTGTTCTGCCGAAAGTGCTGAGGCGGCAGCTCCGCGCCGCGCCGCCCCCCGCCGCCGTCCCGCCGCCGCCGCCCCGCCTCACCCGCGCCCCCCCCCCCCTCCCGCCTCTCCCCCGGCCCCCGCTCACGGTGCTCCCCGCCGGCGGCGGCGGCGGCTGCGGCGGCGGAGCGGGGCGCCCGGCCGCGGGCTGGCGGCGGTGTGCGCGGCGGCCCCGGCCCTGCCCCTGCGCCTGCCCCGGGCCCTGCGCCGTCCCCGCCCCGCTCCGTGTTTACAGCGCCGCCGCGCCCCGCCCCGGCCCGGCCCGGCCCGGCCCCCGCGCGGCCGCCCTCGCCGCCGCTGCCCTCCGCCGGCGCCGCGCCGCACCGCACCCGCGCCCCGCGCCCGGCCCCGCGCCCACGGCGGAGCGCTCCCCGCGCGTCCCCTCCCGCGCAGCCCGCCCTGCGCTGGGCGCGCCCACCCCTCGCCACCGGGCACTCACACCCCTCGCACCGGGCACTCACGTCTCTACACACACCCCTCGCACCGGGCACTCACAGCTCTACACACGCCCCTCGCACCGGGCACTCGCACCCCTTGCACTGTGCACACCCCGCCTTGCGCTGTGCGCTCATGTCTCTACATGTCCCCGTGCACTGTGCACACACACCGCCTGCACCGGGCACTCACAGCTCTACTCACCCCTTCACACTGTGCACATACCCCCCTCGCACTTTGCACTCACAGCTCTACACACCCCCTTGCACTGTGCACATACCCCCCTTGCACTGTGTACTCACACCTGTACACACCCCCCCTTGCAGTGTGCACTCATGTCTCTACAGACCCCCCTGCACTGTGCACACACACCCCTTGCACTGTGCACTCACACCTGTACACACACCCCATGCACTGGGCACTCACAGCTCTACACACCCCCTTGCACTGTGCACTCACACCTGTACACACAGCCCTTGCACTGTGCACATACCCTCCTTGCACTGTGCACTCACACCTGTACACACACCCCTCACACTGTGCACATACCCCCCTCGCACTGGGCACTCACACCTTTACACACACCCCTTGCACTGTGCAGTCATGTCTCTACACATCCCCTTGCACTGTGCACTCACACCTGTACACGCACCCCATGCACTGGGCACTCACACCTGTACACACACCCCTTGCACTGTGCACACACACCCCTTGCACTGTGCACTCACACCTGTACACACACCCCTCACACTGTGCACATACCCCCCTTGCACTGGTCACTCACACCTTTACACACACCCCCTCGCACTGTGCACACCCCCCTTGCACTGTGCACTCACACCTTCACACACCCCTCTTGCACTCACATCCTTACACACCCCCCATTGCACTGTGCGCTCACGCCGTGCACCACCTGCACACCCCTTTCATACACACGCCTGCTCCGTACACACGCGCCTTACACACCCCTGCACACACCTTGTTGCACGCCCACCGCACTGTGTGCACACACCTCACACGCACCACGCACTGTGTGCACCCCTTACATCCACATGCTCGCTCTGCACGCACGTGCATTGCACACGCCTGTACACAGCCCCTTGCACACGCACAGCCCTGTGCGCACACATTACACACGCCTGCACACAGCCCCTCGCACACATGCAGCCCTGTGCACACACACGTTACACATGCCTGTACACAGCCCCTTGCACACGCACAGCCCTGTGCACACATGCATTGCACATGCCTGTACACAGCCCCTCGCACACACACAGCCCCATGCACACGTGCATTACACACACCTGTACACAGCCCCTCGCACACACACAGCCCCATGCACACACACATTACACATGCCTGCACACAGCCCCTCGCACACACGCAGCCCTGTGCACACACACGTTACACATGCCTGCACGCAGCCCTGTGCACACACACATTACACACCCCTGCACACAGCCCCTCGCACACGCACAGCCCTGTGCACACACATTACACGCCCCTGCACACAGCCCCTTGCACACACGCAGCCCTGTGCACACACACATTACACGCCCCTGCACACAGCCCCTCGCACACACGCACAGCCCCTTGCACACACATTACACGCCCCTGCACACAGCCCCTCGCACACACGCAGCCCCGTGCGCACCCACACCCCGTGCGCTGCTCACCCCCCCACGCGCCCTCGGAAGAGCACCCTCCTTGCGCCCTGCCAACGCCCCGCTCGTGCACCGCCTGGGCGCACCCCCCCGCACGGCGCCCCTTGCACGGTGCCCGCACACGCGTGTGCGCGCCCCCCCCACCGCTCCCGCTCCCCACCTCGGCGCGAGGCTGCGGGTGCCCGGCGTCGCCCCGGCGCCCACGCGGTGCCGGCATCCCCGGGGCAGGAGAGCAGCCAGCGGCCCCGGCAATCGGTGTCGCCCGGCGGCACCCGATTTTACCGTGAAAGACAAAAAAAAAAAAAATAGACAGAAAAAAAACCCAACCCCAAACCCAACCCAGCAGCCTCATTTACGATATGTTTTGCATGAACAATCACAATATTATTTTGTGGTGACTAACTCGAACCTGCGCCCTGGCAGCCGGGAGCTGCCGACCACAGCTTCCTCCGGCCCCGTCGCCCGCGCCGGGGAGCGCGGCCGGGCGTCCCGCTGGCAACCGGGGAGACCCGCGGCCCCGCCGCCCCCCACTCCGGCCTCCCGCCCCCGGCCCGGGGACCACGGGGCGAAGCTGGGAGCCGCCTGTGGCTCCTCGGCCGGGGCTGGAGCACGAGGGGACACAACCGGGGCTGGTTCCGTGGCCGGGGCGGCGCAGGGAGGTGACCGGGGACGTGCGGCTCCGTCGCCTGCCTCTCCTCCTGCGGGGCCATCGCGCTGGCGGATGGCGTGGGGCAGGGGACGAGGCTCCGAATAAAGGCACCGGCTGGAGAGGGGGACGGTGCGGGGGGAGCGCCCCAGGGCACCCCGGCACGGCGCGGGGACGGGAGCTGGTGCACCCTTCGAGCGGCAGCAGCAGCACCAGCCGGTGGATAAACACCCAGCACGGCGCGGGGAGGAAGGACCCGGCACAGCCGCCCCTGTGCTGAGCTTTGCTGGTGGAGCACGTGCCCCCCGTCCCACCCAGCGTCCCCCCACCCCGACCGCAGGCAGGCCCGCGAGCCGAGAGCGGCGCCCGGCGCTTCGCCAGGCCAAAACCGGGGGGACTCTTCTCCCTGGCCAGCAACTCGCCTTCCAACGCCTCGCCCCCGGCTACCGTGCAGATGTTGACTCGTGCATGAAGCCCGAGGACGGCGCTGGCGGCTGCTTCGCCATCCAGCCCTTGCGTGAGTCAATAAACACCCTTATAAAAACACAGATGTCCGACGCTTTTGCTAACTCCGGGGGTGGCTGGTGCCGTCCGCCTTCCTCCGCTGCAAGGGAGGGAATTTTATCAGGGAAATGAAAATAAGCCCTGGCGAAACCCCGAGGAGCCCTGGCGAAGCAGCCCGGCTTGCGGCGGGTGAGCTGCGCCGGCCGAGATCTCGGTGAGCAGCCCGCGGTGCCTGGGGGCATCTTGTCCCCCAGCTGCCGCCGCGAGGGTGTGCCTTTATCAGCCGAGGCCGGGGCTCCTCCGCTCTCCCGCCGCCGCCGAGGCCACCGGCGTCGAGACGGGCTGCGGGGGACGGCCCCGCTGCCAGCCGCGGGGCAACCAGCTCCCGTCCCCGCCGGGAGAGCGCTGTCGTTTCTCTAGATGTTTCGCGCAACTGGTGAGAGAGACGGGAAGGTGACCCCGGCTCCCAAAAGCTTGCACCGGGGTGGTAAACCGTCCCTTGCAGGAGGTCCCAGGGCTGCAATCCCCCTGCCCAGCCCCAAAAGCCGCCCCACGCGTGGCTGATGCGCGAGGGCCCGGGACGGTCCAACACGCTGATCTCGCCCGCCGACGGAGCATCCCTGGCCGCCCTCCCGGCAGCCGCCCCAGCTCCCATCCCCTTCGTGCCGCTCCGACGGGATGGGAGGGAAAAGGGCCTGCGGGTGTTTGTGCAGGAAAAAATAATTTGGGGAATTCATTAGGAAAACTCATCAGGGAAACATTGGAAGGCAGGGACCAGCAGCAGAAGGGAAAGGCTCGAGGGTCCCTCCCGCCGGCTTGGCAGTGCCGTCGCCTTTCCACGCCGGGGTCCCGCCGGCGAGGCAGAAGCAGGGCTGCAAATCCGGCTTGTGCCCCCTTTCCTGGCCCTCCGGCAGCGGTACCTGCGGCACGGAGCTGGCGCGGCTCTGCGAGGGACCACCCGCTTCCCGAGTGCTTCCCCGCGCACCCGGGAGCCACCCGAGGCTTTGCCCCTCCGTTGGGGACCACGGAGCATCCCCGGGGGCCCAGGACGCTGCGGCAGAGCGAGGGGGGGTCGCTCGCAGGGGCACGAGGGCTGCCGGGGGGCACGGGGCTGGCAGGCAGATGCTGCGTCTATTTTCTCCCCCTCGTTCATTTTGGTTTCTGTGTGGGTGGCTCATGTGAACAGAAAGGTGATGGGGAAAGCGTTGTGCGAGAACAGCCTGTCCTTTCAAACACCTAAATTTAAGCCACCGATTTCGGGGTGTCTGCAGGGCTCACGCGTGCCCACGATTTTTTGGAGAGCCGCGAGAGCTGCCGGCTTCACCCCCTCTTTCTCTGAGTGCGTTTTTCCCCCATGAATCGTGGCATCAGCCTCCTGGAACAAATCTGTTTCGACTTCGTCCTCGTTCCTATTGTTGTGAACCATCTAAGAGGTATTTGCACCCAAGCCACATCCCAAAGGTCATCTCATTTTTGGCAGCCCGGCGTGGCACTCATCAGTGGACATGGATGGAGAGAGGTGGAGTTTGCAAACCCTCCTCTCGCCGCCGCCTCGGTCCCCGCAGCATCCATCCCCCAGCCCCTCGGGGACGCCGGGTCGGGGATGCCGCGTCTCAGCCCTCGTCCTGCGGCACCGGCACGCGCTAATGGCCAATTAGCAAAGCTCCCCTCGGACCCGCTGGCATCCGTGTCGCAGAGATGCCACCAGCCGTAGGGCGCTTTCTCGTCTCCCGCGTGGAAAGTAGAAAGGAGAAATTAGAGGGGAGGTGGAGAGGGATGAATAAGGAGGACGGTGGGGATCCCGTGCTGCCGCGGCATCCCGGTCCCCCGGCAGAAGCCAGCGGCTGCATCCCCCACCTCTGCGCTGTCCCACCAGGCTGTCGCTGCCACCGGGAAGCGCGTGGGGAGCAGGGATGGAGGAAAGGAGATGGTGCCCGGCTGGGGAGGAAGGACCCCTGACGCTGCCGGCACAGCCCCAGCAAGCTGAAGAACCCCCAGTATCGCGAAGAAAAACAACCCCCCAAAACACACCCCCGACAAGCAGCTGCTCGCCAAACCCATTTTTAATTACACAACACACCAACGGAAAAAAATGACTTCTTCTTCTTCTTCTCCAATCCGTTGCGATAAATGTTATTTCACTCAGCGCCGGCAGATAAAATCAAGTTTAAGCCACATGCCTTAAATACGAGGCTTTATCTGAGCCGGGGTTTGGAGCCTGACCTTTACCGCGGCGCGGTGCCGCGCTCTCTGCCGAGCGCCGCCGGCTTTCAGCCCCGGGAGCGCGGGAGCAGGCGCAGCACCCGAGGCACCTCCGGGGTTGCGCGGGGGCCGGGGAAGAGGCGAGAGGAGGGAGAGGAGGAGGCTTTCCCGGCCGGGGACGGGAGGCAGGGCCGGAGGGGCTCGGGCACGGACGGGCTGCCCGGCGGAGCGGGACGAGCAGGCGGCACACGTGGGTTACGGCAGCCTGCGCCGGGGCAGGCAGCTGGGCACAGATGTGGTGAGAGCAGCCGTGGGACGCGCGCCGAGCTGCCACCGGGCTCAGGCACCTGCGGGTGACATCACCAGCGCCGAAAAGCCCTGATCCCTGCCCACCCCGACCCCTCTCCCACCCAAAGGGCGACTCTGTGGGAGCGACCGGGCATCGCCTTCCCCGCGCCTCAGGTCCGCGTCCCCTGTGCCGGGCAGGGAGCAAACCTGGGTCCTCCACATCCCAGGTGAGCATCGAGCCACCAAATTTGGAAAAAATCAAACCAAAATAGAGCCATTACTCCTCCATCAGCTTACTCCGTGTCCCTAGTGGCTACTGTGAACACGCAAAGGTTATATATATGAAAATAGGTGTGGGGGGGTTAAATGTACGCACATCTGCTTGTTAAAGAAAGGTCTAAACCACCTCCATGCGGGACGTCGCTATTCTTCACCCACCCGCAGTGGTGATGGTGACGTGGTGATGGACCAAGGGACGGTCACTCAGCAGCAGCAGCCGCCTCCTCCCGAGGCAGCGGTGGCTGAGAACGGCCCCGTCGTGACCTGAGTGGTCCTTGGGCCAGGGCACCCTCCGGGGGCTGTCGCTTCGATTCGCTGCTGGCCCGAGTTAATTTGTTACCCGGTTAGTGGGTATTTCAAGCTGGGTGAAGCTACTTGTTGTCCCTAATGGGGCTGAGTGACGTTGCCTTGGGTGACATTAATGCCTCACCGCTACAGAAACCAGGACCGCGGCTTCGTTAGCGTGCGTCTAACTAATTAGTGAGGCGCCTGCAACTTTTAACAACCTCAAACTTTTTTTTTTTTTTTTTTTAAATGCCTTAAAAACTGCAAATAAGAAGTTTGGCCTCCGCCGAGCAGCGGCAGGGAGATGTTGCCGGCGGCACGGGCTCGGCCAGGGGTACTCGGTGCCGGGTTGCCACCAGCAAGCGATGGAGGACCCGGGAGAGAGCAAGCCCCAGACCCCGGCTGGGGGCCCCGGCTCGCCACTGAGGCACGGCACAATGGCAAAGGGTGAAAAGTGAGTAAACTTGGGTTTTCTGCAGAAGAAGACGCGAGCCACCCACGCGCCAGGAAATCTCTCCTCTCCGTGTGGGTGGTGGAGGCCCCAAGATGAGTTATCTCTAAAGGGCGACTCTGGGGATACCTAGAGATCTTCATCAGCGTGGATTCGGCGCGCGCCGAGGAGGAAATATCAGCGTCGCCAGCTGGGGCTTTGGGTTTTTGTGTTGTTGTTTTTTTCAAAGCTCTTTTTTAGCAGCTCATTTTAAAATCAGTTAGAAAATAGGAGCCTCCACCCCCCCCAGGTCGTCTCTCCGTGGACCCGTTCCCACGGCCGTCACGCCATTTCGCCCCTCCTGGGATGGTTTTACCCTTTATCCCTCCTGCTTCCCCATGGGATGCTCGTGCGAGGGGATGGTGGGACCCCAAATCCCATTCCTGGCAGGTGCACGGTGCAGGGGCTCCTCGTTTAAGGCCATTTAACGGGAAATAATGGGGCACAGGCAGCCTGAACCCGACTCGGTGCCGGCACGGGCAGGCAGCATCCCTTTAGCCATCCCCACCAGCTCCCCCATCTCAGACCTCTGCTCCTCACCAGGGCTCAGCTGTAATAATTCGTAGCAAAACTAAGAGCGGAGAATGATTAAAAATCAAGGCGATTGCAAGCACAAATCCCACCCGGTGCATCCCTGCCCGGCTTCCCCGGGATGCTCTTAGGCACTGAGCAGCAGCAGCGCTCGCAGGCAGGCGGGATGCTTGCCAAGCGAGGAGGGATGCATGGCGAGTTCGAGCTAACACCTATCTACCATATATAACGATGTGAAACTCCTACACCCACGCGAGCTCCTTCTCCACTCGCAGGGGGGGGCTGACATTTAAGCTGCAGAGGCTCCCGCCCGGCTGGCGGCACAGCTGGTGGGGACACACCTGTACCGCAGCCGCTGCCGAAAAGAAAAAAAAAAAAGAAAAAAATCACTACCCTGAGGTGGGGCAGGCAGAAATTAGCATTAATTAAGGGCAAATACAGAGGTAAAGTCCATCGTGCTCATAACGCAGCTTCGTACGCCGCTCCGAAAAGTGCTCCGCACTTTTCGGAGCGGCGTACGAAGCTGCGTTATGAGATGAAGAACTAAATATATGTATATTTACTATATATATAAAAAACCCCTTGAGCCTGGCAGAGATTATTGCCCAGAGAACAGCTGGCTCCAGCTCAGCTCGTAAGAAAATTAAACGAAGGAGGAAGAGGGGGGGGGGAAGCAACCCCGGCGTTGAATGTTTATATTTCCACCAGCTACAAGGAGGTTTCTCCAGCTGATCTGCTTCACGGTGCAGCTTGCTACAGCTGATTTGTTAACCAGCTGCTTCGTATCAAACCCCGAGGCTTTTCCACATGCTACAGAAAGCCTAACAAGAGGCAAAGCAGGCTGCGTTAAAGGGTAAGCCGAGAGTTATTCGCTATTCCGTCCCCAGGCCAAAACACGGCGAACCCTACCAAAACCAAGCCGCCCGTCCCTGCTTGCACCCCTGCCCTTCCTCGGCCCCCGAGGCTGTACCGCCGGCCTGGGCTTAGCTCACCTGCCCAACCGCTGGCCGGTTTTCGAGTTGAACAACTTAAGCAGAGGAAAAATACCCCTGAAACGCAGCGAGAAGCAAGGAGATTTATGAAAGTCTGTTGTTTGTCTCCCTCCTGTGGATAGATGCACAAATAAAATTAATGCCCTCGCCTCCCCCCGGGGCTCTGCTGATAAAACACCCTTTTTTCTGTCTGTCTGACAGCGTTGTAAAGCAGGGCATTGCACGAAGGCGACCGCGAGCAGCCTCAGGATAAGGGCACCCCGCAGGCCGCGAGCGCCTCTGGAGCCCCCCGAAGCGTGCCAGCTTCTCAGCAGATTGAGCCCGCGCGTCACTCGCATGCGGTTCGGGCGAGGAGGATTCGCAGGCAAAAAAGCCAGGCTGACAAAGTCCAAAATGCCGTATTTTTGAACGCCGCACCCACGCCGAGCACGGATTTCCCCGTGCAGCGCTGCTGGCTCTCCTCTCTCCCGTACCTTATCTTCCTCACAAATCAGCCCAGGTCCCACAGCTCCCGGTGACGGCTCCTCATTTTATCTGTGAACAGGAAGAAGGTCCTCGGCGAGAGAAGCATCGCGGTGCCGGGATCGTCCCGACCATCCTGGCTTCTCGGCAGCACGCCGTGCTGCCGGCCATCCGTAGCTCACCGCGCGTAAGGCACCAACGCGGAGTGCTGCCCGTCCGGGAGGAGCAAATTTATTCATATTTATTCCCCGAGATCAATCGGCAGCCAGAGAGGCTCGAGCGAAGGCAGCGATAAGCTGCAGCGCAACTTTCGCGTGGCCGGCGCGGCTCGCCCCGAGGTCGCCAGGGAGTTTTTGCCATGACATGAGAATCCCAGGAGAGGAGGGGGAAGGCAGGTCGGGTCCAGCTAGGAAGCCCTCCAAAGTGATGGCAGCTGTGGCTCCAGAGAAAGGTCGCACAGACCAGTTTTAGCAGCAAGGCTCAGCTCAGCAACGCCGAAGGATGCAGAGAAACAAAAAGAAAGGTCGCTCCGTGGCAAGGGGAGCTCGAGAGGTGCCGTCCATCCTTCACAGAACCTCTCAGCCCTGTCCAGCTCTTCCTGGTGTCCTTTTAAACGTTCGGCTGCAAGAACGAATACGGTGAGCAAGTTTTGCTTTGAAGCAAGGCAAGCAGAGGAAACCTCCGCCCGAGGCGTTTGCTTGGTGCGAGTCGACGCAGATGTTGCTCCGAAGAAGCAATGTCCGTTCCTGCCCAAGAGAGCACAGCCTTTGCTCCCGAGCCAAGACAGCCCAGCGCGGATGTCACGGCGGAGCTGGTGCGTTCAAGGCATCGGCCAGATTTCTTTGGAGTTTGTCTAATTCAGGTAATTCAAGTTATTTTGACATTCAGCATTTGACAAAATAGCTATAAAGTCAAGCCAACGTCACGCGAACTCGAGCGAGCGACTTGCGTAGGCAGCAATGATTCAGCACGTTGGTGTACGGCCACTGTAATTCAGAAACGTAAAAACAGATAAAAAGGAACCGGGGGCACTTTTAAAGGAACACGTTCCTGGCATTTTCTGAGTATTTTCACAATATTCAGCCACAGTAAAGGAAAACAAAACCTTGTAAGGAACAGAAAACAACCGTTTCAATTCCAGTAAGGAGAGACACTCGCCTCTTGGTTTCCCCCTGGTCTCTAATAAGGGTGGTGTGGCTGGTCAGAAGTGAATTTAGCACAAGCGGCAAGTACGATTTCAGTCCTATCTAATCTAAATCTAACCTGTGAACCTCAATTTCTTTCAACCTAGAAGCTCCCGAGAGAAAGGGTAGAGCAGGAGGGCTGTGAACGCACGAGCCGCAAACCTCAAAGAGCTGCAATAGCAGCGCTCGCTGCGGCTCATCCGCGCATTCATCTCGCCACCAACTCGAAACGGCGTTTCCTCCTATTCATTAATTATCTGCAGCGGCTTTTTTGGGGAGAAGAGAGAGACCCACAGAAAACCTGTCCTCCTTACACCTACCGACCACGGGTTTTTCCCTGATCAGGTGTAGACAGCTACGAGTTCACGCTTGCGTAGCCCACGTTACATACGTGTTATTTCACTTCCAGTCGCTGTCTTCGCTTCTCTTGGAAGAGATGCCGGAGCCTTCCACGATGGCAGGGCCTCAGCCCGGAATTACATTCCCGTTTCCAAGGGCTCGCCCCTCGCAGAAGGCTCTGTTCACCATCCTTTGTATTGGGAGTCTGATCTCGGCACTGACCCTGCCACTTCCCAAGGTCCCTTCAACGGGAAGGATTCGATCCCAGGGGAGGGTGAAAGCAATTACTTCAGCTGTACACTACTTTTCACCAGCTTTTTTTTTTTCCCCCTTAGAAATACACAATATTACGACAACTGTCTACAGTCTCCAGCACGCCCATGCCTCCCAAACAGGACGAGTTAAATTAACAAGTAATTTTACTGTAATGTTTTTTCCACAAAGGCATAGAAAGATGCAAGCTATCATTCCTGAATTTAAGTCCAGACACGTTTATTTTCAAAACAAGTCATTACAAAAACATTTCACATCAATAAAATGCCAATCCTGAGTGACTGTGCAAACGGAACGCTCATTTTCGTGACCGTTTGTGTTCTATGAGCAACACAACCAGTCTGTTCCGAAGGAACTTTATTTCCTTTGCATATGACTTGCAAAATAAGTCCTTCAGCCTTTTGCGCAAAGCTCCCAGCGAAGGCAGGCTATGGCAATTGGGGATGTTCAGCATGCTCTCAAAGAACTCTTTCCACAGTTCAGCGTTGGCAAGCCTGCAAAGGAACAGAAATGCATCAAAAAAATGTCTAAGTTTAAGCTGTTAAAGTACTATTTCCTGTATTTACCCCGCTCCCTCCCCAGTCACAGGCTGGAGCAACTGCAGGCACCGCTGTAACACAACACAGTTTCCGTTGTGGCATGCTGCTTAATGAACCAGTGGGATTTTTCCTCGTGAGTTGTTGTTTCCTCCTTCTAGGCAGCAAGTAGCCGAGGACGCCGTGCAATTCGCCGCAGCCACAGCTGAAACGCTTCCTGTGCTTCAGTCGGTGAATTTTATGAAGCGGTTCCCATGCACTGAACACCCACAGTTTTTAGGGCATCAAGAAGTGCACATAGGCAACACTGAAAACCGTACAGAAACCAACCTCAAACAACTCTGGTACTAATGATGCCTCTTTCTAGACAGGGGAAGGTTTTGAAAAGATTTGACACCAACCTTCTGAAGGCTCCCTCAGGCTTCCAGATACCGTTTTCATTCTTCACTTGCATGTAGGTACCAAAGAGCATGCAATAGACCGTTGCTGCAATGCCAAAGTAGTCTGTCTAAACAAAGTATACACAAGTTTCGTATTAAAAAAGTATCAAGACCACTGAAAATTAGCTGAAAAACACTGTGGAGCCAACAGGGCAAGCTCTGGAAGAGAAGCGTTCAGGATCAGGTTTTTAAAGCAACGAGCTGAATCTACAACTCTACCGCAAAAGCCCAGTGTTTGTATACTCCATTTATTCACGCCAGAGGCACGCAGGAAGCTCCAAACGTTCAGGCTGTCTGTGCAATCTCGTACCTGGTAGTTCCATGGTTTCTGCGTCAGCATTTCAATACACTGAAATCCAGACGTTTCACACTTTGCAGTAAATGCCGTTCCTTCGGGAAAGAGTTCCATGTCTATACTCTGTCCCAAGTCAATGAGCGTCAAGCCATGAGAGAGACCATCTATGTCGCATGTATCGTTGTCCAGAAACCTTCAATCATGACGACATGAAGTGATCGTGTAAGTATCAAGGCTACGATATCACGACACGCTGGCATCTCGGGCAGCAAAGGGAAATACTTGCCTTTCTCCAAGTATGAAGTTGTCAGGCTTAATGTCACCGTGAATGATTTTGCAGCTGTGGAGCTCTTCCACCATATAAAGAATTTTTACAGCAAAGTAGATGACAAGTGCTTGAGGCATCACCTTCTCGGGAAGCTTTTTGTAAATGTTTATGGCATTCTGTAAACAAAAAGAAGGGAAGAACCATCAGCTACACAGAAACAACTCCTTATGGATTACAGGTCCATGTTGATAAACACAGAATATGTTCACAATGAAGGTCCATAAAAAGGACATCTGAATATTGTAACATAATACTGCCCCAGAAAGAACATAAATGTTCCAGAGCACAAGCTGATCACACTTACCAGCAACGTTCCATAGTTGTAGAGCTCACCAACCAAAATGCTTCCGTTTTGAAAGAAATGAGCAGAATAAAAGCGGATGTAGAGATGCTGTATACTCGGGTCGAGCCTTTCTACCAGTTGTGTTGCTATATAGAACTCCCAAGGGTTGGCAGGCTTCTGGACCTGTAACCAAAAAGTTGATTTACTAGGAAATCTATTAGCGTTAAAGCAGAAGTTCTTCTCAGGTTGGGTTTTTGGGTTTGTTTTTTAATGGCAGACTAGGCTTTTTCCTCTTGACCAAATAAGATATAAGTATCTACAGTAATTAACTTCAGGTTGATACACTCAATGATTAATCCTCTCGAATCAAGCATTCAATTGCAGGCCACAATTCCATTCTGGCTTATACGCTCTTTTGTGTTATTTAAAGTGTCAGTCTTTCTGCACCACTGTTGTTTGCGCTGGCAACAGACATTTTGTGTAAGAGAGAAGGCTTTTGAAGTCAAAACAGGAAAATCCTTCCTTCCTTCCCCTACTATTTCCCCTGCTACGCTGAATACACGATGCTCAAAAAAACCCCCAAACTTAAGTCACCTTTACACACTAGACAGCTCTCAGTTAAGGTGTTAGACTAAAAATATTTTTGCTGAAAGATTAAACACTGCAGAAGAGACCCACAAAAAGATGGCAGAGGTAGGCGTGACGCGGAGAGGCTAAGGGGCTGCGTGCGCATCGGCTCAATCGCATCACCGCGTTTGAGCCGGGCCGTGTAACTGCACGTGTGCCCGCTCAGCCAGCGGCAGACGCAGGGTTGCACGGCCCAGTGTAACCCTCTTGCGCTAAGCTGACCTCGCAGACTTTCCTTTTGGCAGCGGTTCTGATGTAAACACACGCTATCATGTGTTGCTCATTCCTGCACTGAAGCGGCCTGGAAGAAGACAGGGCAGAGCAGAGAGGGAGCTGCTCAATCTACAGGTACCATGAAGACAAGTGTGTTTCATTAATAAAACTGTACCAGAGAGGCATCACCCAGCAAAGTGTACGTAATAGCCAGCTGCCACCAAACAGGCTGGCTGCACAAAGTGCAAAAGTGCTCGTGGAAAGCCGGTGGGCACGTGTCTGGAATGAAGAGTGGCCCCAATTTTATCATCAATCCACATACATTTTCATTTTCAGTGGACTAAGAGCACTCGCACAAGAAGCTGCCTTTGTTCAGCTGAGAAAGATAGCCTGGCTGTAGTTCTTACTCCTCAGGATACTCGTGACTACTGTATAAAGAAAAGCTGAAGAGGCAAGTCGAGTCAAGAGGATAAATAACTTCCCGTGTAGAATGAATCAGACATCACAGCACTCAACCTGACCAAGGCTTTGAGGATGGACCAATATGCTTTACTTCATATTGATAAATAAGAAAACTCAACCGAATCCACCCAGGGCAGGCGTCATTACTATAAGACTCCAGAACTTCCCAGCGGAGCTATTCTGAATCAACGCTACTTACCTTGAATATTACTTTCTGATTGTTTCTAGGGTTACTTGCATCCAGAATGGAAGCTTGATACACTTGGGCAAAAGCTCCCTCTCCGACCAAGCAGTCCACATGGAATGAGCTGGAACCTTTACGAGATTAACAACGTTAAGTCCTGCTTGAAAACTTCATGGAAGAGACATGACTACTTGGGAAAAAAAAAAGGAAAAGAAAACACAGCCCCAGCCTATATAAATGATTGCTTTAACCCTAGCGCTAGTCTTTCTCTACGAGTCTCTTCTTGCTAGCCATCCTTCCCATAGAAGAGAGCCTATACTCACTCTTGAGAACAAGAGTGCTGTGAAGTGCCATGTACTAAAAATCAGTGTTTCTATTTCAGTCTGACTCCCTGGAAGTAATCAAATTCCAAAGGGCGTTCCTTAAAAAGTAAACACTAATGTTTCAGTCATACAAGTATGTTGCAATTACCGTCACACAGATTCTGTTGACACAGGACTGCTGCTGTTCCATACTACGTCTGAAAGTTGTGTCACAGATTGCTAAGAAAGGAAAACTAGGAAAATTCCCTACTCGGAATGCCTGATCAAAAACGCTTGTGCTACAAAAGACAAACAAAACCCCCAGATCTAATTTCAAATCTGAGGTTTAGGTAATCTGGAAGCTCTCTGGATATACGCACAAGTGAACTGAGTTAGAAAAATACTTCAGAGGTTCCCAGAAAAACTTTAAGAAATGCTTTAAAGTGAAATGTTCGAAGTAGCTCTCACCCAGTGGGAGTTCAGCCTTCAGTTTGATGGACGGAAGAGTAGATTTCCATTCAAAGTAGTTGGCATAGGTGTGGAGTGGTTTAGGAAGCTCTGATAAGAATTTGCAAATCAATTCGTTATCCCAAGGGTTCTCAACAAGGACTTCATGGAAAGAAGAAAAACATTTAAGATATAAGAAAAGTGTTGTTTCAAAGAGGCAACACAAGCTTATACTTGAATGAGTATCACTGATTTAAAAAACAAACACACACACACAACAAACCAAAACCAAAAATCAAAGAGGGATAAGTTAAGTGTTCCTCAACTTTGAGAATCCAGCTTTTATACCTGTCTTCCCCGTTAAAGTTGCCCAGAAAGACAGACGTTTTGGAAGTATTTGAGCCTCGACTACCCCTTCGGCACTCCTGAGTACTCCTGTACTTCAGGATATCTTTGGCACGATGTAATACAGGTAGGACCCACACTTGCCCTTCCTTACATCAGCTGTACACACGCAGCGATCTCCTTGCAGGAGCCGCAAGACGGTTTGCTCGCTGCAGTGACCACCTTCACGTTGAAACAAAGCACTGCTGCAAGAACGTGCCACCGCTCTGGCCTCGGGCTTGACGGAAGAAAATTGTGGGCAATGCTCTGTACCTGCAGCTCTAACGCTCCGGGCTGTCCTGTCCTGCCCAGTTCCAGACAGCTTTTCATGGGAAATTTTGTCCACCCCAACAGACGAGGAATATTCAGTTCTGTTCGTGGCAGTCTGCTCATGTAATCTTTGAGAGGCAGCTGCAGCAATTCCTTGAATTCCATTTCCTTGTTTCAAGACATTTTCTTGAAGCTCTCCTTGTTCTGCAATGTGTTCAAGAGCAGGGCTATGTATTTAAAATAAAATAATATTAATTGACAGTACTGCCATGGTATTTTTGCATCTTCAGTAAGCAAAAATGTGTCAAATGTCCGTGCTTGTGACCTTGGCCATAACCAACATTAAGATGAATAAAATGGAGATTTTTTTAAGAAAACAAGATTTGGTCATATCATGCTACCCACAGTCTAATAACTTTCAAGTTCATCAGCCAAGAAGTTCAGCCAATATTGAAAAGAAAGCAGTAGTGTTACATACACAGCCATTAAAACTTTTTGGACAGTTAACTTTTAAATTAAATGTGTCAGAAAACTTAAATCACAGGAGCATCTTTAGGGGCATTACCACCATTTACCTCCACAAAGTGCCGAGCCGTACGCTACGCAGAGCCAGGCTGACACCAACACGTCGGCTCTAGATTACTTGGAAAGCTTCCCTCGAGAGCAGCGCAGCAGACCTGCCTGCTCTGGCACAGATTTGCCCAGCCCTCTCAAGTCTTGGAAACCTCAGCAAGTCATGACATACCTCAGCTTCTTCGTTTTTGTCTGCTTGTGTAGCTCTTCAGAAAACTCCAAATCCATTTGCGGCAAGTCATCCCCACAGGCTGAACAAAGGGAGTGGCAACAACAGCAAATGTTTACGTTCCCCAAAGGCAAGCACATTTAGAGTATTCTTACCAAGACGAGAAGGTTAAGTCACGCTGCAGCTGTGAAAGCTGCTAAGGTATCACAAAAGCTAGAACTGAACAAGCCTATTTTAAAATACATGAGGAAAGCCAACAGCTTGATTTCTTCAGGAAGCATATTCCAGGGCTTAAGAGGGGCAGACAAGCATGAAGGTGTCCCCAGAAGAAGGTGGTGCTGGGACTTCAGTCAATTTTTGGACTATTTACAACCCCTTGGAACAATTCAGAGCAGCAGTTCGACAGCACAGTCAAAGCCTCTCTTGTCCCTCGCCACGTTCTCTTATTCCCTCCATTAAAAATTCTTGGAAAGCTTATGTGCTGGGCCAGCCCGTGCTCCCAGCTGCTGCTCTGCAAGGAGTCTGTACTCAGCAGCAGGAGTCGTACCTACACGGTACTTGCCAAGGCCCGCGAGGTAACCGCGGCGCAGAAATGGAGTTACGCAGTACTGAACGCGATGCTCTCAACCTGAAGTATGCATTGTTTTACCTTTGTTCTCCAAAGCTTGCCGCGAATGCGTCGACAGGTAATTAAATGGCGTTGATACAAGCTGGGCAGCTCGTGCAAAGTCTCTTGTGTTGTTTGGACTGGGAGCTAACGTTTTATTACTACTGGGTACGTTCCACACCGTATAATCATCCCTCAAGAACTCCGGTGTCCCTGTTTCTTCCTAGATGGGGAAAAAAAAAAAAAATATATATATATATAAAGATTTAAAACTAAGCCATCAAAACTATCCTGCCAGAGCTGCGCTGTAACCTACCAGCAGCCTCTGCAGTCAGTTTCAATAACATTGAGTCCGCATGCGTCAGCTTACAATATTAGAAAAACAGAGAAATGGCAATATAACCTAAATCACAGGCTTCCATGGTTTTGTATCAGCCCTGAACGTTGGCAATGATCAATACCACAGCAGAATGCTAGGCAACAAAAAATTGCCGTAAGAGTCTGAAAAAGCCCATCTCATTACGTAGTGATCACTTCTATCCGCAAGCAGACTGAAGTTTTATGCATCTCCTTGGCTATGAAAACTGTTAGGTGGTTCTTAGAACTTAAAGTGTCTCTTGCTCCCTGTCCTTCCTCCCCCAAAACAGCTGCCAAATCCACGCATCAACTGCAGTCAGATTTGTTCTAGGGAGAGAGGTCTCCACTATCAAGCTCCTAGAGGTTTTGTGAAAATTAACCACTGAAAAAGTTCATCCCACGGGCAGGAAATGGGAAAGGGTATCTAGACTTCAGCTAGGTACCATTCGTAAGAACACTGCAGGATTGGGATAGAACAAAGGTACATACAACCACCTCCAGTATCCCCTGTAACTATGTAACCCATTTTCAAGGCTAATTCTTGCAGTAAGATCAGACACTCACTTCTGTACTTGCTGTACCGTCAGTCAAGGGACGTTCTCCAATAGTTCTGGGCTCTTCTGGCTTGTTTTTATGCTGTGGGATCCTGACAAAACAGGTAGTTTAGAATAGCTTTTCCCCAGAAACTTTCCCACGCAGAGTGATCATAACAAAGACTTGTTGGTTTTAACTACTTTTTTTTTTTTTTTTTTTTTGTTTTAAAGAATCCCATTTGCAGATACTTAGAGAAGTTGCATTAGCTCAAAGAAACAAGCTATCCACAGTTATCCAGAAAATTAAGCATCTCAAGCACACTGTCCAAACAGGGAAGTTGCGCAATTCCACAGAGAAGCAGCTACGGCTTTCTCATGCCACTTCCACGCAGCTGCTAGCGGTTGTGTTCAAGCCAATCCTGACACTGCAAATACAGTCACAGCACAATTATACGGAATAGAATCAGTCCTATATGTAATTCTTAATAAGCTGAACTCAGCTGTTACTTTTTTCCTCCTTACCCGCTGTTCTCTTTTTCATTCTCATCTTCAAAGATAGAAAATGCAGGCATGACAGGGGCAACAACATTAGTTTTCAGACATCCATCAGGCTCTTAAAAATAAAAGATAACCAATATTAGCTTCATCCAACGAAGATTATATAAACAATCCCATTTTCACCCCTAACCAGGCAACCGATGCTCATGGCTACATCCAGCCAGACCAGGAGCATCCTCAGAATTGCCACTCAAATCATCTTTCCTATAAGCTCTTGGAAACGGGGAAGATTTTTCCATCTCAAAATCAGGACTGGACAGGAGTACAGAAGCCTTCTTGGCTGCATCTGACCAGTTGTGAAACATCTCCGTGCTCACTGTTGTAAGCCACTGCTACCGCCTGGATTTCAGACAATTTTAACTGTTATGATAAGATGGCAATTCAGATACAAACACCCAGCCTGCAAAACGTTTTACTCGTATGAAGTACCAGCTGTGCCCTTTTCAAAGTTAGGGTTTAAATACCAAAGAAGTCTCTACAGAGAAGCAAGGTGTTTAATACACACGTTAATAGGTTTGCTAACAGCAAAGCGCTTCCGCTGTTCTCAGACTGTGCATTAAAATTTAGAACCTGTCAGTACCTTAAACTCATTATCAGGAAAGAAGTGGCTTCTTCACTCCACACCTAATCAAACAACTACTTATCTCAAAACTATGAGGACTGGTGGGAGGCGTATAAACAGGAAATAAAGGAGTTAAATATCATGGACTGAAAAAATAAGCAGTACTTACCACTTTTTCTGCAAAAGACTTCAAATTGCTCCTCGCTTTCTTCAAGAGGCGACGGTTCAGGCAAGATGGGCGTTTGAAACATATCCATTAGGAATCCTAAAAAAAGAAGTAAAAACCACAAGAACATCACTCCTAGTAAAAGTAAAGACATTTTCAGAGGTGCTTCCATTGTGTAGAAGTCAAATCAAATGCCAATTAATTATAATATTCTTATCATTTATCAAATGCCAATAACCAATTATTCCTTCATATTATATTTAAACACTCCAGACAACTGAACACGCACAGGAAGATCCAACTTGGCCAACACATACTTGTGGGCACCATGGCCTTTTTTTTTCCCCTCTCCGAGATTAGATTTCAAGTTCTCCTAAAGGAGCAAATTCTCCTTTATCTTCTTAGATATTTGGAAAACTAATGAATAGCATGAGCTTTTCTTTAATTATTATTTTTACAGAGATATATATATATATATTCCGGTGCAGCAGTGTGCTACACGGTAGTGGTTAACAGGCTTACTATCAAAACAGAACATGGCGGAAGAGTACAAAAGGGATAAAACAGCATCAGGATATTATTACTCCACATCTGACATCAGAAATACAATTGCAATTTCCCTTTTAGGATTTTGAAAAGGCAATGTTTAGAATTGACAATGTCCATTAAATAACCAAAGACCTTTTGCATAAGCCACCCTTGTTTCAGCTTTGGAGGAAGCTCAACATCAACCAGAGCAGACGTAGTAACTTCCCATCGTTCTTCCACATTAGTCTGTCGTAGGTCTCCATCTCGGAAAGAAGAGTCCCCGACAGTACTGACAAACGCAGCTCAGGGAACGTGCTGCCCAAAGCAGCCTGGCAGGTGTACCCCACCAGTGACGTACCCAGGAGACTACAGGATGTGGCTGCTGGGATGTTATTAAAGCATCTACTTCTGGTCAAAAGCTTTGGGTCCTCCAGACAATCGCAAAAGAAGAGTACCAATTTAATTTTATTTTCCTCCTCGATTGAATGGTGCACACGCCCATCACTAGATAGCCTCCTTGTATATTCGGCTCCACTAAAATTACCAGCCAAGATCCCATTAACTCCAGTGAAGCTAGCACGTTATTCCAGATGCTTACCCAACGCCTCCTTTGTGTGAACCGTCGGTGAAGGCTGCACCTTGAACGGTGTTGCCTGCATCGCTCCTCCCAGCGAGGTGTTTGGGGTAGCTTGAGAAGCATTTCCAGAAGCAAAGGAAGAATTTCCAATTCTAGATGCTAGAAAGGAGAACAGCGAGATCATTTCTGAAGTAGCCTGGGATTGTTTATTAACATTTCAGGAGCTAGCAAAATGTTAGTGAGAGAAGTAAACAAGAAGAGGAGCAGAATGACAACCCAGAATTTTGGGAGAGCAGATTTTGGCTTGTTCAGAGATCCGCTTGGCAGGTTCCCAAGGGAGACTGCCATGAAGGGCAAGAGGGACCTCGGACAGCTGGGTGGCCTCCGAGGACTCCATCTTCAATCCACAGGAACGATCCATTCTGACACAGAAAGTCAAGCAGGCAGGAAGCCAGCGAGGACAAACGGCGAACTCCCGACCGAGCTCAAACAAAAAGGAATCGCACAGAAGGTGGAAAGAGGGACCGGCTACACGGAAGGAATACGGAGACATTGCCCAAACATGCAGGAGTGGAGTTAGGAAAGTCAAAAAGCTTAGCTGGGGTTGGAACTAGCAGCCACGTGCTATCGATCCCCAGCCAGTAACAGTCATACCAATAGCAGCATCAGTCTTTATCAAAACGGGGCTTATTACCTTCTTTCACATCCACAGAAGTAGTTAGTCCAGTGGATCTCTTGTTAGAGTGCCTTCAAAGGAAAGATTAAGAAAATTAGCTTGAAATAAAAGCTGCTATCAATTCCAGCTTCAGATCAGGACTTAGCAGTACTGCACTCCAAGCAGTAAGGCGGCTTTTCCCAGTCCAGAACAAAGGAAACATCCCAGACAGACAGCAACTAGCGATCCTATTTTTTCCCCCTTGAATGACTCTTTTTAGTCACACAAACGAAGCAAGTGAGAGATCCTTTGGAATATTATTAGAGACTGTCGTCCCCCCCAAGTTTCTCATATAGTTGCCAATAGGTATAAAACCTGAAAGGCAGCAGAGTCCTTTAAAAAGGTTAAAATGCAGGCTCTAGATAAGCTGCTTGGATACAGTTCGCCTCCAAGTAACTCCACAATACGCGTGAAAGACAACCGGTTCCATTTCCCCTTGTCGGCCAAGCCTACTCAGCCATGCTTGCTTTGCCAAGCTCGGTTTCTCCCTCTGCCCCCCAGTTTTGGTTCCTGTACGAGCTAAGTCACACAGCAAGAGTGCAGAAGATAAATACAAGCACTTTTTTTTTCTTCTCCGAAGACCTTTGTGGCCAAGATGTAACGTGCAGGATCCGCATGAACTAAGCGCATCCTGTTGTTTATTTCAGGCATGCCAGGGAGAGCAATGCTGAATAATTACTGCGGTTACACACTGAATTTCCTCTTAGTTATTACAACTAAAACACGGGGTTAAAGGAATTAAAAACAGAAACGAGGACTGTAAATTAGATCTATGTCTAAATATTCGTTTCCACAGGCTACTTCAGATTTTTTTTTTCAGAAGAGGAAGAAAGAGACTTTTTTTTAGTTAATTCTCAGCCGAAGTGTAGATACTGAAGACTGCACAATTCGCAGAGCAAGAATTAGCCTGTTTATACGTACTGTTCTCCAGTGCTCCAATTAAGAGCTGAGTCGGGATGTGCCTGTTCCCGAGCTGCAACATTATTGAACGGAGGGTGTAACAAACTGTTCTGGAGTTCTCCAACCTCTAGCTGAGTTTTGACCGCATCCTTCTTATATGTTACTTCCCACAGGGAGGTTGATGTCATCCGGTGGCCAGCGGGTTTCACCGACTGCCGTGGAAGAGCAGTGGATGATAAAGTATTTGATTGAGGCTGGCCTGGCACCAGACCTCGGGCGTTTTGCAGATCTGAACTTTGACGGGATGCCATCCAGTTCTGCTGTAGAGCTGCACTGGGTGTCGCATGCGGATGCACCTTTAGAGATGAGAAATGTTCTTTTAAACTCCAACACCTCCCCACAAGTATAACCATCGCCATTTTCCCTTTTATTTCTGCATAACTAGAACAGTTTTTCATGCATAAGAGAACTTTCACGTGCAACTAAAACTAAATTGCGGAGAAGCAAAAAGGAACTTTGGGGTTTAACAATTAAAATGCATTGTCATCGAGTATTTAAAGTTATGCCAGGTATCTATACCAGATTTGGTTAACAATCTGTTCTGGTTCCTGCCTAAAGCACGGTTAAATTTTGTGCGGTAAGTTCATGAAGACTGCTCCTATTGATCACAGTATGTACTCACCACCGTCTTATTTGGTTCAGCCGATGATGTTGCAGATGCTGGTTCCAGCCTCGTTTCCTCCAGGCTTTTGGTGAGCTGGGTGAGCTGGTCCAGCTTCTGCTGCAGGGCTTGCAGTTCAAGGACAGCTGACTCTTTTTTCCTTATGGAGTCTTTCTCTTCTTCTTCTAAGGATTAAACAATGATACTAAGTGAAACAGTTCATCAGCATCTTCCCTCCCACTGAATCTCTCCCTGCTCCACTGACTACAGTTCATCCATTTCTTCCTTTATCGAATGAGGTAATTACTTCTTTCATGCAGCAACATCCCCTGGCAACTTTTTTTCCCCCTCCTATAAATGGTCACATAAACAACTCGCTTCTGAGCCGCTGCTCTTTATTTGCACTCAGTTTTGGTTTTGCTTCTCTTAAGACCTAATTTGTCTATTCGAAAGCCCACTAATTTTTCTCCAGAATTTCATCCTTCAGCCAAAGGTAATTACCTCTAATTACAAACTCTGCCTTTTCTACGCCTTGAGACCCCCCCAGCTACGAGCATGCCACCGCTGACTACGCAAGGGGCACCCCACGGCTACATTTGCCAAGAAGGCCAAGTGAAGACAGCGTCGCCCTTTGCCGCAGCACGCCTTTGATTGGCTTGGGCCAAGGACAAAGCGTGGCGTCATACATAACCATACGACAGTTTAAAGCATACTCTGGGCTCTCTCCGATTACAGCCTACTGATGGGAACCAAGATACTCTCAATCTTGAGTTACAGATGTCAGAGAGCCACAGCTAGAGCTCACATCAGGGTAGCTAGTACTACTAAGAGCTGCTCACATTTTCCTCCTGTTTCCTCAGGAGAAACACCGCTCTTTATGAAAAGCTAGGTTTGAAAAGACAAACCCAAGGGACGAGCTTACAGTAAATATCGATGTCAGTCGTTTGGCATGTTACCCAATGTTTCCAAGCTCACCTCACCCTGTTTCTGTACGGGGATGCTAACTTGGGCTTTGAGAAAGTTTTCAGGCTTCAGTAGAGAGGTTGAAAAGAAATGAATGCAGCCAAGTACTAGTTTTCCAAGAATAGGAGAACGTTTCTGAAACAGCTAGATGGAAAGAGAAGAATACCCCATTCTTGCTGTCTTCTGAGGCGCTCGTATTTCTTGAAGTATCTCTTGGCCCTTAGCTCCTCAAACGAAAGTTCAGAGCCTTCACATACGAGCAGGTTTTTATCGTACATTGCAACCTGCTCACATTCGACAACAGCAGATGACGACTTAGGAAGAACTTCAGATTTGGAGATGTACGTAACGTACTTTCTGTGAGGAAAAATAAGAAAAAGCTCTATTCAAGTCTATTGGATTTATTCTGGGAGCGTGTTAGTTTTCCCCCAGTGTGACTTTAAAAAAAAAAAAAAAACACCCCACAAACCCAAACACTTACACTTCTTCTCTTCCACCAGAAGAGCAGGACTGAACACCAGCAGAATCAGGACCCTAAAGCAGGGCAAGAGACATATAAAATTAAAAGAAAAAAAGGAAAGAATTCCAATATTATAGCTAACACCATCCATTTTGACAAGACTAGCAACCAGAAAGCCCCTAATACGTAATTCTGATGGAAGAGATGACAATTCAGACCATGAGCATGGCAAGAACAGATCAGAAAGAGCGCGATGCAAGCCCTCAGAGCCTGAGGAAGTTCCTCCTGAAGAATTAGCCATGTAACAGTTTGCTGTAATCTCCGAGAGCTTTTGGAAGACAAACAAGATCTGAGAGAATTGAGACAGATGTAGTCCTGGAAACCGCAGTCCAGAAGGACACTGGAACTAGTTGAACAGGTAGTTTCTATTGCAAAAACCAGGAATGTAAGTTATAGATCACTTGGGTTTGTTAGAAATATGAAGGGGCCATCCAGTCTGTTCTTTTCTTTGACAGGCTATCCCACCTCAAGGCTAAGGAAGAGGCAGCAGACATAACAAGTTTCAAGCTCTACTCCGTCATCCAAGACATCTTTCAGCATTTGCAGGCAATACCAAACCGAGAGAGTCACAAGCACTTTAGAAAACAGGACCAAGTTGAGAAAGGTTACATCAGTTTCCTACCCGCGGTCTTTCAGTCTTTAATTTCACCCCCTGTTCACCTTTCATCTTACTGTGCTGCAAATAATTGTAGCTAGCTTTGCCAAACCTCAGAAGAATGAGTGTGCTGCGTTCTGGTACGCAGCTAAAATGAGTTACAAGTAGTATCGTTTCTTTTTTTGATGTTTTATTGTGGGGAAGGGGCAAAGGAATACAACTACAGGGTGATGGGACTTGGACTGTAAAGTTAACTCAAGATCTGCACAAGGTACGAACAGAACCTCAGCTGGAACTTGTTCGAGACTGACCTGGCAAGATACAGAGGTGCTCGTGAACTGTGATAAAATCATCTCCCAGTCCTTTCCCAGATCAACAGGCTGACTACTACAAGAAGCCACCGTCCCACTAAGGACCAGCTGGGAAACTTCTCTTCCTCTGACATTATTTTTCGTTTGTTCTTAAAGAGAGTATTTAAAGAAGTAACTTGAAATTTCATGAAAATTCAACGCAGGCAATTTCCGAGAAGCGCGACTGGCACCGAATCTATCGATAATATGACTCCTCTAAAGAATGCTAACCAGCTGGAGGGATCACTCTTTGCCTGTGATTCTGGAAACGTGTCAAGTGACTAAAGTGCGTCCCAATGCTTCCCAGCTGAGATACTTCTATGAAGATGTGATGCTTACAGCATAAAACCATCAGTAACATTTTTGAGAAACAGCAGATCTAGTTAGTATATTTTATCTTTCTTATTCAGTCAAGCTCATCAATCTAAATTTTATGTGAGGGCTCCACATTTTCCCCACAATGTCTAAGTCGCTTATTAATAGTCATTTACCTGATTTTTGCAAGTGTACACTGGATCATTAAGATTTGAAACACTTTTTCGAGGAGCCATTTGATTTGCAGCATGTGAAGTTTGAAGTGGTTTTATAACAGCAGCACCTGGGACAGATAATATAGGTTTGCATTAATGAGTAGAAATCATTTTCTCATTTATGAATTTCTATTAACTTTAAGCACTGGAAAACTAGTATCTTATTTTGAATATACTCCCCTTAAGGATTTTAAATATGGCCAGGAAAATAAAAAACCCAAACTAGTTTCAACAGAAAACTTATTTTCTTCAGTGACAAAACTCACTGATTGAGGTAAAACATTCACCTAATTGAGCTACAGCTCACAGGCAGATATCTTGAGCCTCACCTTGCAAAGGAGGATTCCGAGGGTCATAATTCTGCAGCCAGCTAAATTGCAAGAAATGTCAGTTATTATCATTAAGTCACCTGTCCCTCATTCCTCCCCACCTCCCAGGAACCTTTGATTTCCTTGTATGGTCATCATGCCTTGAAATATAACACTAAAATACTCAGGTTAGTTACAGGACTCTTATTACTGTGTATGGACGTACCCTGTTAGCTTTATTTTTTCAAAAATAAAAAAGCCTGCAAGAGGCAGCAGTATATGGAAATTGGGTTCTTGTTTTATCATCACCAGGTCATCACGATAAGCACCAACTCCAGCGCTTCCAACAGCTAAATGCTAAACACCAACAAGCACTCACGCCCAGCTAAGTACTGTGCGATGAGGACAAGAAACTGGATATATGTATGTATTATCATCAATATATGCCCACGGTGGACTAAAAAGTCCTGCTCGGATCAGGAATTTGACATCTGGTCTCTCTGCAGTTCCAGCTGTGGCCATGAAGCAGAAGCAAAGAGGGTCCAGGTCCAGCAGCAGCTGAAGTGTGTGTTCAACTGGCAGCATCACCAGAAGCGCAGGCAGCTACAGGGTGAGCTACAGCCAACGAATACACCGAGCACTGTTAAACCCGTACCTACCTTTAACAAAAATAGCCATCGGTCTACCTCTACTACAGCACAGGGCACATGCACGCGAGAAAAAAATTTAACTGTACGCTATCCGAATAGCTCAACAAGTAAAAGACGCGTCAGAGTTACCAGTACAGCTGTTGCAAGTTCTCTCGTGGCTGCGCCTGGTTGTGAAGTCCTTTTTGAAGCACAGCTCCCGCACACTGCAGGTTGCCTTCATTTACAAGCTGCTGAGCCCAAGCCACGTAGAAGTTAGATGCCTTCGCGCCAATTCCCTGTCCGTACAGGTAGTCAAAATACTGGCAAGGAGAAGTGATGAACTCCGCCTGCGTAAGATAAAGACGCAGAAGCCATAAGCACTTTCAAAAACATCCAAGGAAGTTGCAGGCAAAAACACCAGTAACAGTTTCTTAGTTATCATCATAGGAAAGCCTTATTTTCTAAAGATAAAGCCAGTTGGTAGGTAAGATACCTCTCACAAGCTAAACAGCTTAATAACGCAGCTTTAAAAAACCATGCTATCCTTCAGCAAGACTGACAAGTTCTCGGCGCTCCTGTGGAGACCAATGCATCTGAATTCCACGCCACATCCCGGAGGGCTCCTTTTACTCCCGCAGCAATTTGCGGTTTACAGAACTACAGAACGGTGGGACAACGTTAAGTTTTTAGGATAGCTTAATTCCCCCAAAAGCATGTACCTACCAGCTTGACGCAGCAGTTAACAAATCTGGGATCCTGCTGGTACCTCTTGTCGCTCAGGAACATCTTCACAAGCTGCTCCAGCAGACCGGGCAAGCGGTTTTGCTTCTCTTGGGGGGGAAGACATCCTTCTACCCACTGCACGTACCTGGAACACACTCGAGCGAGTTACAGGCCTGCCGCGCACCAGCGGCCGTGCCACCGCCCGACCCACGGCCGCGCTGACCTGTCCCACGGGTCCAGCGGGTCCGTCCCTTGGTAGCTCCGTATCTGAGCCTCGTAGCTCCTGCAAGGCAAAGGGCGGGTCAGGCCGGGCCGCGGGGAGAGCGCCACAGCCCTGCCCGGCGGGGAACGCCCGGCCGGCGGTCGGGCTCAGCACCGCCGGCCCCTCTGAGGCGTTCGCACCCCCACAGCTCCGGCCGGCGAACCGACCTCGGGCAAAGGCTGAGGCCGGCGCCCCTCCGCACCCCCAGCGCCTGCCCCTCCGCCCTAGCACGCCCCCCCCCCCCGCGCACGGCGGCCCCGGGGCCCGCTCGCCCGGGGCGGGGGTCCCCGCTCACCGCGCGGCCGCCTCCATCGCCCGCCTGCCCGCCCCAACCGCTGCCCGCGATTCAAACCCGCCGCGCAGGCGCGCCGCGGCCCTGCGCCGCCGCCCCATTGGCCGTCCCGCTCCGCCAATCCCGCCCGCTTCCGCCGGGAGGCCGCGCCTCCTCTGCCCTCCCATTGGGCGAGCGCAGCCCCGCCCCCTCTGGCCGGGACACCGCCCGGAGCCGCACCCGACATGGCGGTCGCCCTCCGCAGCCCCGGCGTAGGCGGCGGGAGCCGGGGGAAAAACTGTATATAAAGTGATAAATCCTAATTCACCACAGCTAAAGGTGGCCCGGGGCAGTGCCAGACAGCTCCACGCGCTGCACCTTGGTCTTGGCGAGCAAGACTTGTCCTGGGAGACGACAAATAAACGTGCCCGTTCCCCCCTCTTTATTTCCCGGGCTCAGCAGCACCCAGGCGCCTCTTAACAGCCCAAGGAGGGTGAGGATGCGACGCATCGACCCGGCCCCCTCCCCTCGTTAACTCTGCTACGTTACATGACCCATTCTTGCAAAGAGCCGTTTAATCCAGTTTACGCTGCTCCGTATATGCATATAGAAGTGCTGCGATACACCATTCCAGTTACAAGAAGTAGGTATTTCATAACATACTGAGTACGGCACCGTCACGCGACCGGCGCAGTCAGATACACCAACTCTCCCTCTGCTTTTCCCGCGAGGGTAGTTCCAGTTGCAACATTTAGATGAGACTTTACATGAGATAAAGCTCCTTTACAGGACGAAGCCGTTTCCGGCGTCAGCTGCCCCTTCCGCTGTGTAAATCTGGCCCCCAGGCACGTGGCTGACGGCAGCCAGCCAGGGGAACGCGCTCGAGACCCGGGCAGCTGAGAATTAGCTTCTCCTCGTCGACTGCCGTGGATTGCCCCCGTTACGCAGCGCTCTCCGAAGTCAGGTTACGGGGTACAGCAGCGGCAGGGGGCAAGTTCAAGATCTCTTCAAATGAAGGGCCTTCATCCTCAAGGGGTATCTCCGCCTCAAACATACGCTGGAGCAGAGCGTCCACCGTCCTGTACCCTGCAGGCAGCCAAAAAAGTGACTGTAAGCATCCGTTCCTGTTCCTCAGCAGAACTCAGGCAGCAGCTACCTTCACGCAGCTCTTACTCAACGACTGCTACCCCTGTTTTACACTAAACGGGCAAGAAAAATGCCCCAAATGATGTTCCCTGGTATTTTACCCCATATACTCTGAAGCACTGTGAGCGCTTGTAAAGGATAAGACCCTTATTTTAAGCACTTCTACTCCCGCGTGTCCTTCAACGGATTTGCGATCCCCATTAGCCACTGAGAAGCACAGCATTGGGGAACTGCTCAGGTACAGCAAGAACGCCAGAAGACAAAGCAAGCGTTAAGCTAGAGGCAAGGAGCATATAGTCACCCCGTGATCCAAGCCAGGAGGAACAGAGTGCAGACAGGAAGGAGAAAAGCAGAAAACGGGTTTCTTGGCCACAGGAGGACCTCAGCCACCAAGGCAGGGTCTTCATAGACTGGCTACTGAAGACAAGTGTGCGCAGGAGGCTCTAGGTAGGAAAGAGGAAAAGGAGTTGCAACAAAAATAGAAAAAACAGCAAACATTAGAGTCTCCACAGTTCTCCAAAAATCTCTAGCTGGGTTTATCTGCTTTTATAGCCCAAAGGAAGCAGAAGTGCTCGGGAGCTTCCCCAGACACACGGCTACAATCTGGGACACTTCAGAGCCGGGGCCTCTTAAACAAAACACTGGCACGCCGTAGGGCTGCACTTACGTTTGGAGGCAATTTTAAACAGCAGCCCGTGAGACTGTGGCTTTGTTCCGCCTTCCCCCTCGAGGTTGTGCTCATCACTCTCCATGTTATCAAGGAGCTGTTCATCCTGGAGCTCATCCCTGCACAAGAAGGGCCAGAAGTTACCCCAGGGGGGCACATCTTACCCCAGGGGCCCACGTGTGCCCAGCGGCAATGGATTCTCCGGGGCAGGGCAAACCCCAGTCACACTTGTCTCCAGCATCTCCCCGTCCTCTGGGCAGCAGCCCTGGGCTGGAAGAGCTCAGCGAGACAGACACAAGGCCAACGCGAGTAGCCTCCTGCTAACATCTAGACCAAGCCTATGTGGTCATGACAGATTAGCAAGACCTTTGTGACAAGGAAGAGGAGTCTCAGCTCACGCCTCGGGACAGAGGGAGGCATTTTCCTGCAGTCCCACAACCCTTTTTGGGGGGGCTTACTCTTGAACTCCCATTCCCAGCTCCTGGATTTTCTGTTCAATGGCTGTTTCTACTTCACTCTTCTCTAGGGAGTACTCCACAAAGAAAGCTTCCAAAATGAACGACACAAAGATACTGAAAGAAACGATGAGCAGAATTACATAGCAGCATTTTCTCACTGGCATCCCCCCTGCTTTTGGGTATCAAGTGCCATCTCAGTATTCCCAGGCGCATTCCCCAGCACTCCATCCCCTCTGCTGCTGGAAACAGGGAGCTCTAAGTCAGAGCAGCACTCAGCGGGGGTAAAAACAGATGCAGCAGATTCCTCTGTGACATGTCCAGCCTGTCTCCAAGAGTCACACTGTGTGTGACCATCAGTACCACCCCGGCACGGGGCAGAGCCCTTCTTCCCTCCAAAATAGAGGGGAGCGACCCAAAACTTACTTGACAATAATTATCACCATCACAATGTGGAAGGCAATGAAATACAGCTTCGCGGGCTGAACCGTCACGTTGGCAAACCCATTGGCAAAGAGTATAACGGGAGTTAAGGGCAAGAGCGCTAGAGGAGAACATCTTGCTGTAGAGCGGTGCTAAGGGAGGAACCAGCTAACGCTGCCTAGCGATGGCCTTCTGAACAAAGCCTTCCGCAGGGACCACTTCTCCGCGGTCTGGCACGACGCGCGCGGGTGCGTGCGATATGAGGGGAAGAGCAGGGGTCACCAAGCTCTGGTTTGGACCTTCCACCACAAAGGATATCGTGCCACTGATTGACTACAGTGAGCTCCATCAGGACGATGAAGGACGACGCAAAGTTGTTGAAGTTGTTCTTGCAGTATTTTGCACGGGCAAACAGAGAATCCTTGAGGGCTGGGTTTCCACATTCCAGAGCATGAGGTGCATTTGAGTTTGCAGGGAAGAACTGGATTTTCCCATGGAATAACTCCATGCCAGTGATAGCAAATACACAGTACACAACCTGGGAAGAGAAACCCCATTGCCTGCTTCTCCAGCGAGCAGCAAGCTCCATGGCAAGTATAGAGTTCCAGCAGGTTTTCCAGTTTTTACAGACATGGCAAGCTGCCAAGGAGCAGCATAGAGTCTAAGAGACCCAACTCACTCAAGGGCAAGTACCAGGCAAGAATAATAAGCCAAAAACTACAGCTCAAAGACATGGAAATGAAATATTCTCAAATCGTAAGAGGAGAACTTATTGTTAGGAAATTATTCGAGAAATAGGTTTCTCGTTCAGCTTCTTGCCCAAATCACAGTTTGATTCCTCACAGCGTGAAGCCCAGACTGCGCAGAACATCCTCACTGCCCCATGGAGCAAAGAAGAATGTCCTGACCTGGCAACTAGCAGGAACCCAACCCCTTTGCACACGTTTACTTGTGCAATGACCAAGAATCAAACGGGACACTTACAGTTTCAAAGGCCAGCAATCCAGAGATTTGCATTTATCCTCTTGAAAGCAGCATGAGTGTGAGACTTAAGACACATTCCTGTAAAACTGGAGTGCTTTGAGCTAAGACACCAGGATTTCTTACCAGAGTCAGCCCACCAAATGTCAACATTGTCGGTACGATGTTTATCAGTGTGTTCATGATGACCCGGAACCTACAGCAAATGATTCATGACAACACCTGCTGAGGGGAGGCTCTTTGAAAGCCCATGCTTGCTTATCGTCACATCCCATCCAGCACGTGCTCCCCGCATGCCCTTATAAATAAGTAAGTCTCCAGAGAGGCTGCAGCAACCGGGCTCATCCCAGGCACGCTGGGACAAAGCCTTGGGCTGCTTTATTGAGTGGCCACGGTCAGGCCAACGCAGCCGTGCAGAGCAACTCAAAGCACTGTCTCAGCCAGCCTCTGACACAGCTTGTCCCCCTCAAACCTTCCCCCCTCCATATCCCTATCTCACTCTCTTCATTACCTTTGAATGCTGTCAACAATCCTTATCAGCCTGAGGACTCTTAGGATGAAGACAATGTCCAGGATCTGCTGGCTGTTGTACTTCGTGGCTGAGAAAGGAAAACAGATATTTTTTTTTTTTTTTCTTAAAAAGTACGCAGGAACATGTAGAGATAAAGCATGTTCTTACATTTGTTACGATTATGTCCTTGTTAATAACTACCTGTTATAAACAGTGTTAAAAAAAAAAAAAAAAAAGATTGAGTTAGTTCTTAGAATCCCTATAGGAATTCATTGTCTTGTCAAAAAGCCTCCCAAGCCCGAGGTGATGGCAAAAGATGACTCAAGACCACCGAGTTTCCCAGATGCATGCAGACTGCTTACGCTGCACTTACTCGACTTCAGGGTGGTATTGAGTATCGTTGCAGTCAAGGCAGCAAAGATGATGAGGGTATCAAACCTAGCACGAGGGAAGGCAGCGCTGTTAGATTTGTGGGCAACAGAGAGCGGGCGCTTAAGCTGCCGCACGACATAAACAAGTGGTGACCCCTCTTCCTCACATCAGTGCCAGACAGCCCTGCATCAGCTCAAACCATTGGCAGGGTGGGAAGATGGGACAGCTTTGTTTAGCAAAACGCTTTCCCCTGCCCAGTCACTGTCTTCACACGCGGCTGAGTCACTTCTGACTGAGACAGCAGAGCGGGGCAGAGAACAGTAGTCTCAGTCAGAGCCACGTTAGGCCAGGGAAGAGCACAACGTCCTCCAATGCATACAGTCATTTTAATTACACCCTGGCGCGTGAGTTAGCGTCAGGCAGCCCACCTCTCAGAGACTTTCAGTTCTTGAGGAGCAGAACACAAAGATCTCATCACACTTCACACCACCTTTAACACAAACGTTCATCCCACTCACCAGTTCCAGAACTGATTTTTGCCAAAGAACGCCCTCGGTTCGTAAGTGTACACTTTCAGGAGTATCTCAATTATATACAAAGTAAGGAAGACCCACTCTGCGTAAGAAATATAAGGGGTTTCCTCATCCAGAGCAATGAAGATAGCATTTATTAGAATGATCACATCGTAAATCCAAACAAAGCCCCTGCAAGAAGAAAAAGAGAAATCAGTTTGCCACTCCCAAGAAGGTAAAAGTTAGTTATTTCAGGAGTTCTTTGCCTCCTCTCTCAAACATTGCCATTTAAGAAACTATCTTTACCCATCGGTTCTCCCCAAACCTGAGAGTTTAGGAAAGTTACTGCAGAGTTCAGCTTTGCCCTTGAAGTCCAACACAAAGCAGAGCACAAGCCTTCAAGGTACACCACTGCCAATGCTCTCCGTGTTAAACAAACTCTTAGAGACTGACTGCAACTGTGTTTCCAACAAGTCAAGCAGCATTTCTCAAGCAGAAAGACTGGACGAGTAAAACAGAAGACTACACAAAATTGGGAGGAGTGGCTGGTACAGCAGATGGGCGTGCTGGAGTCAGAGGGACCCAGACAGGCTGGGGAAGGGCGCAGAGGAATCCCATCACGTTCCAAGGGAAACACAAAGGCCTGCTCCTGAGGAGGAGGAGTAACCTCAGGCAGCAGCGCAGGCTGGGGGGCAACCATCTACAAAGCAGCTCTGCAGAGGATCTGAGGGGGTCTTGGTTGACACGTTGAACGTGAGCCAGCGATGCACTCTGGTGGCAAATAAGGCCAACAGCACCCTGGGCTACATTAGGAGAGTGCTGTGAAGAGGCCGAGGGAAGTGATTTTTCCTCATCTACTCCGTTCTGGTGAGGCAGCATTTGGAATGCTGTGACCACAACTGGGCTCCCCAGTACAAGAGAGACGTGAACATACTAGAGCGAGTGCAGCAAAGGGTCACACAAAGGATGAAAGGGTAGGATAGCTGACACGTTACATGTTGAGAGAGCCGGGATTGCTCAGCCCGGAGGGGAGCAGCGTCAGGAGGAGCTCAGTATGCGTAAATACCTGATGGGAAGGTGTAGAGAAGATGGAGCCAGACTCTTCTCAGTGGTATCCAGTGAAAGCACAAGAGGCAAGGGGCACAAGTTGAAATACCAGATTTTCCATTTAAACAAAAAAAGCTTTTTTTTTTTTTAAACTGAGGGTGATCAAACACTGGAACAGATTGCAGAGAGGGGTTATGGAGTCTCCATCCTTGGAGATACTCAAAACCCAACTAGATACAGCCCTGAGTACCCTACTCTAGCTGACCTTGCTTTGAGCAGGAAGGTTACGCTAGACTATCTCTAGATGTTCCTTCCAACCTCAGTGATTTTGCAATTCTGGGAAGGCTCAGATGTGAAACAGAGCACTAGTAGCTCATAGCACCAACTTGGTAAGAGCCGATGAAGCAACACAATGCAGCTTTGCAGCAGAGACTGCTGATGTAAGATCACCTTTAAGTGAAGCGTTTAGTCTGGTCCTTCAAGGCAGGCCATAAAGCACTTCTTGCTTTCAGTAAAAACTATTTACACTCGGCACCTATAGAAGATCTGAACAAGCGGGACTGGAAGAGGAATAGATTCGCCATTAGCCAAGTCCAATTTCTCCGCACCACTGAAGGTCAGCTAGGAGCAGAGGTGGTCCACAGAACACTTTTAAAAACAGAACCCCCAATGTTTGCCTAAATGCAGTTTGCACTTTCCAGCACGACACCCAGATGAGTATTTGCTTGCCACACCGCTGCTTTGAACGTTAAGAGCTGCTTGCTCCACAAGCAGAGGCTTACCTGTGCCTAACCATGCTGCGCAGGAACCGACTCACTGCCGACTTGTATACACGAGGCATCCATTGCCCCAGCGGATGGCTGCGTATTTTCAGGGTAATCACCTGGATGTTGAGGAGATCTGCCAGTTGTACGAAGGACTTCTTGTCTGCAGCAGGGGAAAGCACTACACATTAGTCTGCTGTCATTAAAAAAGTGTCTGGCAAATGCAAACCTATACGCACACGAGTTGCGGCAATTTGGACTCTATTTGTTCACAGCAGCAGGCAACGCACACGCCCAAAGCGGCATCCGTTGTAGAAGAGGCTGAACTCAGTACTCAAGCAGCTCCTCTGCCCCACTCCTGGGGGACTGGCTCAAGCCACAGGCCAACAACCAACACAAACCTTTAGTGATCAGGATGGGCATGATCTAGCCTGAGGAGACTGACCCATCTCTCCTGATATCCTGTCTCCAGCAGGAGCAGAGCGAGAGGCTCCAGAGGACTGTGTGGGAAGCCACATTGCTTGGAGAAATCTGATAACAAGGGAGGCTTTCCTTGTCCTGTGCTGAGAACAGGAGGTCTCATTCTCCATGGTGAGCTTGGCCTGATGTCAAATGGCCATGAAGAGCCGCCCACAGCGTACATGACACGGGCTACAGCACAGGCAGAAAGAACAACCTTTCAGGACTCAAGCAATCTGGAGGGAAGCAGGAAGAAGGGCCTGGAGTCCCTCCGGGTCCATTACAGACCACAAGTCCCAATGCCAAAACTCTGGAAGCATCAGGCCCCTGACCCCAGGCTCCTCCCCAGTCCCCTGAGCATAGCAGTGCCCCACTGCTCACCTACAAAGCCCTTCTGCTCATCATCTGAGATGCGTAGCAGCAGCTCTCGGTGGGAGTTGCTGATATCAGGAGCCACCAGCTTGACAAGCTGCTTCCACCGCGCTTCTCTAACCACGAACTGTGCTCCTTCCTCTTCCTTCAGGAGGTTGAAGGCCTCTATCATCTTGCGGTGCTTCATGTAAGCAAGCTTACGGATCTCATTCTAGAGAGAGAGTATCGCGATTCAGGCAGCTTCAGTCACCCTTCCCCCTTTTTTTTAAAAAAAAATAAAAATCTTATTTTCATGGTGCAGAGATGCAAGAGACTCAGAGGAACACACCTGGAGTGATATTACACACAAAGTACAGCACAGTCAGTGGGGGTGACGAGAAATGCTATTTAACAGACAACCATGGGCTCTCTGCACAGCACTCTGGAAAGATCAATAGATTGCTTGCTGCTGGGAGATGCATTGAAAAACCGGAAGAAAAGACAAAGGATAGTGTCTAACAGGAAGGAGGTGACAAAGATCACAGGATCTGCATGTCCACAGGTCACAGAAGCAAAGAGGATGTGTCCACACATGCTTCCCATCCGTAAGTGAATACTGCTGGGATCAGGGGTGGAGATCCTCTTCTGCGCACGATTACAAGCAGGCTAAAGAACCTTATACCCTTGGGAGACCAGCCTCTGGGAAGACCTAGCAGACTGCTTACTGAGAAAGAGCCAATCCCCTCATGGGAGCACCCAGGAATTTCCAGCTCTCACCCTTTGATCTCAAGTACCAAACTGCACCTACTCAGTTTGGGTAGAAGCAGCACGAGTTCCGATTTACTTAGACCTCCCTTTACATTTCCTTTGCTTTAAGACCACATGCAGTGGCAGGAAAAGTGTGCTGTGTGCTTATAGCCGACTGAAAACAGTCTCCTGCATAGAGACATCATTTTTTGAGCTAGGACTAAGCCTCTAACAGCAATAATACAGAGACATGTCCTTCCTATCTGTTGCAACTTCTTGAGTCCACAGCACCATAGAATTTTTCACTGTTAAATGCTCAAAGCAAAACTCACAACAGTCCCCGTGATATGAAAAGTGGACCTGTGCTTGTTATTTGCAGAGCATCAGCAAAGGCAAAAAGCTGTACCCCCTTCTCCACACTTTCCAGAAGCAGAAGCTTTCCAAGGGAAAGCCAGATATTTCCTTGCAAGGTTATACAGAACAGCAGGCAGTCGCAGATCACAATTCACCCCTCCAAACATTACCTTCAGGTGTTTTCTGTAGTTGTTGTACACAACAGCCAGGAAGAGAGACATGAAGATATAAGTGTTGACGATGACAAAGGCAATGAAGAACAGGGCATACCACGAGCTGAAGTCAAATGCCGGCATCCTAGAGAAGGGGAGGGAGATTGTTACTTGCTAGGCAGACAAACAAGGAAATAAGAGAAACAAGAAAACAGTCTTCCAGATGGATTTCTAAGTATTGTTTTGGATAGCCAGACAATACCCAAGCTAAACACTGTGCATTAGTTCAGTTAGAGAACAGTTTTCTTCCACTACGTTTTCACCCTCATTTATCAGGCCCCGACTGAAGGGCTGCAGACGAGAATGCACAGAGATTAACCTTCTGTCAGTGTGGCTAAGTTTAAGCGCAGAGTCTTGAGGTGACGTCTCAGTCATAAGCTGGTTATTGGCTTCACAGACCCTCACTACACTCAGGCCTCCTCTTCCACTTACTCTAGGAGGACTAGTGGCATTTCTCAGTCTAAACGCCCAGAGTCCCTGTAACATCCCAGTTCTGTCCAGTACATCTCCAGCACACAAATGAGCGTGCCATTCCTCCCTGCCCCTCTCTTTGATGGCACCTTCACAGCACAAACCGAAATGGGAACCCAGTTAGAACAGATGAGGATAGAAAGCCCAACCCTCGCATAAGTTTAACACAGCTGTGCAAATTAAAAAAACTCTGCATAGAAAGCCCTGCAAATATCACAAGAGAAAAAGACACCCAATCATAGAGCACACCCTTCCTTTTCAGGAAAGGGTTTTAATCAAAGAGTGTGTGTGTTTGTCCCTCCGGTTTAAGCCTTGCTCAGCTACTAGGTCATGTGAAAAGCAGTATCTTTAATGCCTATTTTCTAAAAGTCTTCCTAACCTCAGATTCTGGTTCAGAGCCATTTATAAACCGATGGCTGAGAATTCACGAAACCCCTTCAGGCTGGAAAAGTAAAAGCCCTGTTGCCGCTCTGAAATACTTCGTTGTGCAAAACACAGTATTGTTCTAACCAGAGATCCTGCCACTAGGAGCAGGACACCAGCACTCACAACAGAAAGACTGCAAGCTCAGCATACATACATGACATCCGGGCTGTTTGCTGTCGTCACCAGCACATAGAGGTCAAACACAATTTCTAGGTAGTTTTTGAAATAGGGCAAGCCTTCTGCTGTCTGGAGATTCCTAGGAGGAGAAGGACAATCTGAAGTTAAGCCCAGAGATCACATGTCCCACCACAGGAACCGCATGTATCAGCAGTGCTTGTATGCACTAGTAATCGTTTGGAGTTGCCGGATTCCCTCCTGCCCGAAAGTATCACGCACATTCTTCCCACCCAGCTGTGAGCAAAAGAAGTATTCACACCTCTCACCAAACAGCTTCAAGGCCATGAGGGAGAACATGAGAAGGCTAAACATGAAGAGCAAGAAGACGTAGGTGATCTCTGGCAGTGTGTTGCGGATGCTGCGGAAGGCTCTCCGAATCTGCCAGGGAGAAGGGAAGCGTTTAGAGGCAAGGTGGTACCCATTTTTCCCCTCACCATCCCATCTGGATCAAACACCTACGCAGGGACAGGCAAGCAAAGTGGGACACAGGTGCTTTTCTGTCGCCCAGCAGGAGAGATTCTGACCCAGATGTGCCAGCTCTGTTCTGCTAAAACCTGTGCAAGAGCACCAAGCCTTTCCTCCTGTCCTGGTTTCGGCTGGGATGGAGCTAGTTTTCTTCCCAGTAGCTACTCTGTTTTGGATTTAGCACGGGATTTGGTATGTGAAGAATGCTGATAATACACTGATGTTATTAGTTGTTGCTAAGAGATCAAGGACATTTTCCAGCTTCCCAGGTTTCGCTAATGTGCAGGTGCAAAAAGCTGGGAGGGGTAGAGCCAGTACAGCTGGCCCAAACTGTCCAAAGGAAGCATTCCATACCATAGACAGCATGCGCAGTGTAAGTGGGGGTTGGCCGGTGGGCCGGGCTCTCTCCCTCCCTCCCTCATGGGAACTGGGGGTTCCGAGATCCCTGCTTGGGAAATCACTGTTCCAAAATTGCTGCTCGGGATCATTCTGAGATCGCTCTCAGTTTCACTCCATGATCGCTGCTCAGGATGGGTTCTATCACTTGTCAGGCAGCGAAAAACTGTGCACCGTTTGTTTTGTATATTCTATTATCATTCTATTTTATTGTTATCATCACCATTATTATCTTTTCCTTTGCTGTCCTAGTAAACTGTCTTTATCTCAACCCACAAGTTTCCCTTTCTTTCCAACTCTCCTCCCCATCCCACTGGGGAGGATGGGCGGGGAGTGAGCGAGCGGCTGCGCGGTGCTTATTTGCTGGCTGGGGTTAAACCACGACACCTCCTCATTCCCCGAGGAGATGCTAGAAGGAGAGACCCTCTCTACATACCATCACAAACTCAGCTAGCCAAGGGACAGAGGGCCCTGTGGCACTGCTGAGGTGCTCTTGCTGCAGGGGACTGGTCAGGAAGAGAAGCCCATCGCTCCAGGCCACAAAACGCATGCTCTGAGCCTGAGAGTTCAACCGCTCCCTCCCCCAGGCCTCCACACCACAGGAGTTTATTCATTTGTAAGTCAGGACCAGAACGATCTTGGGCAGCAGGGCAAAGATCTCCCCGTGACAAGAGGAATCAGAGTCCAAATCACCCATCTGGACGACAAGTTCAGTTTCTGAGAACAGGATGACACTCGTGCTTGTTTGCCTAGGAGACTTCCAGAAATAAGTAACCTGGCCCCCGACCCAGGCAGAAACAATCTTCTCGTCTGCGGTGCTGCTCGTGTTCACACCCCGAGGACAGCGCCTAACTCTGCATGCAAACAGAGGCTGCTCCTCCACACAGGCTGGACTAAGCACAGCCCATGTGCTGACCTGACAAGAAACATTCTTCTTTCTCCATGCAGTCTTACACTTTGTTAAGCGTGATCTTCACTAAATTGTCACAGCACCGTGTTTGGTGAGAAGCTCTAGCTCTAGACAGCAACAACCCAGCCCATAGGTACAGGGAGAAGCCTTTTGGTACTTTGCACCAGCGAGAATGCACCCTTTTCTCCATCTCAAATTATTGCTTCAGGCCACCTCAGAGAAACCTTCACTCACAGGAACCTACATTCTGCCTTTTCTGCACAAAACCCTTTCTACTAAATCCCCTGGATCTCAGAAGGCAGCAGGCCGTCCAAAACCAGGACCCTGCACCAGGGATACATCCCACCAGACCTCTTCCTTACCTGGCGACTCTCTGCAAAGTTGATCAGGAAGATGGGCCTCACAATTCTTGACCATCGAATGCTCCTCACGTTGTATATCCTGAGGACCCCATATATGGCCAAGTCTGTTAGGGAGAACTGTAGAAGAAAGAAGGAAAATTCCCAGAAGCAATGTTGGAAGTGTGTCTAGATGGTGAAGACAATAGGGTCAGCTGATGCAAGGCAGATGCACACAGGACAGGCTTGTGAGAACAGGCCCAACTGTTGGTTGATTTGGCCCCGGCTCTTGTAGAGCCCTTGTACATCAGGCCTACGTTACCAGGAAAGCAACAGGAGGAAAAAGCCACCTCAACCTTGGAGGCTCCCCTAGGCCTAACTCACCAGGATTGCGACCATGATGCAGATGTTCTTGGTGTCCTTCCAGAACACGTTGCGAAGGGTGACTTTTGCAAAATGCGTCAGTCGGCCAAAGAACACCAGAAGGCACAACACCTCGACCAGGGAAGTGACCTGCAGAGAGAGAAGGGGCCCAAGTCAGGACAACCGAGAGCAGTGCTAGCCCTCTTCGCACAGGTGAGGATGTTCAGGCTGGGGTACAGGCAAAGAAAAACCAGGCAGAGCCAGTATAAAGGTTTTTCCAGTGGGTTTTGCTGTCATCTGTTTTATAGGCTCACATACCTGGCACTGAGCAATAGTTTTGGGCTTCCTCTTGTGAAATTCCCTGCCACAGGCAGGTTAAAGCCAGTAAATTTGTATTTGCTTAGGATTCAAGGAGCACATCTCTCACAAACTCACTAGTGCAGAACAAATAAAGGCTACAGAAAAGTCAGTCCTAAGGGCAACACTCCACTTCTGCTTTCAGACATGAGGACTGGACTTGGGTCACACAGAAGGCCGGAATTGTTCTCCGAGGTGCAGAAAAACAACATGACTTTGTCTGCAGTCACATCAGCCACTGCTGACGGCTGCAATGGCTCCCATAGTCCCTGTCTAGCTCCTATGGCCTTTTTCATCCCCGTTCAGTACATCAAAGATATCAACAGAAGTATCAGCATCAGTTATCGCTTGACACCTCTGACAACTAGTTTCAAGCAAGAAACCCTTGCTTGCTCTACCAAGCAACGCAACACCAGTTGCATTGCTGCTTCTACGCTGAGAACTTACCAGGAAGGGGAGCGGATACACAGCAGGCTCCTCAAACACCGCAAGGGACAGGTTGAGAAAGATGAAGAAGTAGGTGGCTGCCCGCATAATCCAGTGGTTATAGAGATAATAAAGCCTGTAGAAAGAAGGCAGTGGCACCATAAATAAAGGCTTCAGTGCACATACCCATGGGCTCACCACGTGCATGTTGGTAGAACAGCACATGCTGTCCCAAACAGTCGTGGAGGAAGAAGGCTAACAGCAGCACAATTTTTGCCAGCCAGGGATTTGGCGCTTGGTTTCCTGGCCCTTCCTTATAGTCTCGTAGCCGATGGATGCTATACTCTCTTTCAGGGAGCAAAAAAACCCGGGAAGGTGGAACACAGGCATTCAGTTCAGTTTAAGACTGCAACATACAGATTTGGTAAAGCTGCTTCCTTTCTGTAATTACCTTGTTCCTTAATTTGAGTGCAAACTTCTGCTACGCTCAGGTATCCACATAACACGCAAACTAAGTCTGATTAGTTATCTAATACCCTTTCTTTGCAGGTTAAAAAGCAGAGAGATAAGAAAAGCCACCAGAGAGAAGTATGGACTTGCACAGTAAATAGGTTTTTTTCATACAGAGCTTAAGCAGTATTCTATCCCCTACAGCAGCAAAACCTCTGCTGAGCGCTAGCAATAACCGTCCAGCTCTAAGCCTCCCACAGGTTCCACACAATGGCGTGCAACGGTGGCTCCTGTGGGGAGCAGATCTGCAGAGCACGTAGTTTCTCTGCCAATAAAAACGCTGCCAACATTGCCAAACAGTCATCTCACCTGCCCAATAACCACCTGCACAAAGGCTATGGGGCAAGCGATTATACAGATGACATATTATACCCTTAATAACACCATCAAGACATGGCCACGTAAAACCTGCTCGTTTCTACTATTTATACTAAGCACACTTGCGCAGGACAGAACCATATGCACACAGTCTGTTTTTCCAAAGCAGACAGACATCACAGCTACACAGCAGCACACACCTGCTCAATCCTGTGTAACAAACATACTTAACCATACCTGCGTCTCCAAGATGCCCAAGAAACTTCACGGGCTAAGACATGAGAGCTAAGTAAAAGGGAAGGGTTTTGTGGGGAGGGCTACCGGAGTCATTAAAGCTCACACACTGCTTTGCTGGCAGTCTTTCGTATCACCTTTCCCTTCTAAGCCAGCCACCGTCTTTCAAGTTGTACACGTGGAAATAGTTAGCCTAAAGCAGCCCAAGCCTGAGGGAAAGGTCACCTCTCTGACTCAAGTTGCTCGGCCTCTGACCAGCAGCTAAAAGGGAAGAGAGTCACCATTGCAGGCGAAACAGTCTTCACTTGGGGAATTTCACTTAACTTACCAGCAATTAACATAAGCTTTCAATTACTCCTGCCCCCAGGAGCTACCGCCCATTCTGAAGTGCACCTGAGCAGAGGTGCCATACGCTCTTTGATGAGCTGAAGCTTTGGAGTGCAGTGGGTTGGTGTCACCCGCTGCCAAACCAACTGGTAACAGCCGTGACCGCCTGGCACGAGGCTGTTCTCCCACACAGGCCAACCGTGCAGCCGCCGGCTACCAAAACCCTGCCACTTCCACCCAGCACAGCCACACTCCAGCACCCCCTTCCACACGGGTGAGGGCTGACCAAGCTTCCCGTACTCTTCATCCCCACAGAGCGCTACAGCTTCAGTCTTGAAAGACTTTTATTTTTTTTTTCTCCAGCAAAACCCAAGTTTTTGTTTCCTTTCCCATCCTCAACACACAGATGCACTAAGCCCCATTCGACATATGTATTTCAGCTTAAATCCAGTTCTTTGCATCCCACCCACCCGACCTCCTCAGCACCCAGCTGGTGAACCCGAGGTCCCCAGCCTTTGTCAGCTCTTGCTCTTTGGACACCACCGTGGTTGGCTCTCCCCATCCCAGCCTGGGTGCCCCACAGCACAAGACGAGTGCAGAGCCCTGCTCCGGTGCACCGGTGCAGGTGTTCACGGGGACGCAGACCTTACCTGACTGCCTCCGGGGAGGTCTTAAAAGGAATATTTCTGTTGTACTGCGCATCGGAGACAAACGCTGCTGCCAGCAGCAGATCCTGTGGAAGGGGAAAAACACAGACAGCTGCTCAGTAGGTGCTGGAGCTTGAAGTAAGCTTAAGGCAGATACTCCAAGGAGGTCCCTCTCACCAGAGGGCACGCTACAGAGGCGAGAAGCGGCACAAGGGATGCCGCAACTTGGCACACCCGCGTCCCTCTCCTGCTAGAGGGGACCCATCACCGTCCACAGCCCGCGACGTGCCGCGGGACCCCCCCCGGAGCAGCCCGCTGCAGTACCTGCGAGGCCGCCTCCGCCATGGCACGGGCAGACGCGGCGCCTCCCCGGCCCCGCCGCCTTTAACGGGGCCCGCCCCCGCCCCGGCGGAAGCGGGAGGCGGCACCGCCCCCGAGGCCGCGGGGAGCGGGGATGGGGCCGGCGGCGCTGCGGCCGCGGGCCGTGCGGTGGGCGCTGCTGGCCGCCTTCGCGGCCGGGGTGCTGGTGGGCTGGCAGGCGGGCCGTGCCTACCGCCGCTTCCTCCGCTGGCGCCAGCGCCGCCTCCTGCGCCGCCTCGCCGCCGCTCAGGAGCAGCTGGAGGCGGCCTGAGCCGAGGGGAGCCCTCGGTGCGTCCCCGCAGCCGCGCTGCCGGGGGCCGGCCTCCCTCCCTGCCCTCGCAGCGGGTCTGGGAGGCCAGCGCGACCCGCCGGTTGTCTCCTCCGGCAGCCTCGCCTCGGTGAGCAGAGCCGCCTTCGCCCCGCGCCGCTGTGGGAGCCCGTCGGAGAAGGGCTGGTGAAAGCCACCTCGAAGCGCTGCTGGAAAAGGACAGCATCCGTGGAGCGCCAGGACCTATCTTCTGTCCTTCGGAAGACGAGATCCCGAACCGCCTCAGGCTGGCCTAACAAAATACTGAGGACATAGGAACGATGACACCAACCGCGTTTCCGTATTTCAAAGGATTGTCTCTGTTTGTCTTGCTTTAAGTCTGCCACTGAGGTACGCTGCTCTGCCCTCGCCAAGAAGCGCTGCGGATACATTAAACTGGCAAAAATCATGATGTGATGTTCCTGGATGCGTTTATTTCTCTGATAAGTGAAAACGTACCTTACGGGCGCTTGTAACGAGTGACAAATCTCATTATGAAAGTATGCATGTGGAAAAAAACCTGTGGGGACGATTAAGTGGTGAAATAGCTGCACGTGCTGGTAGGATGAATGAGCAAATTTAATGAAGGATGCTTGTGCTTTGGACTCTGAATTTCTTCTTGCGCTTTGGACGAGGAATTGTGGAGATGGCTGTAGCGGGTTCCTTCTTCCCCTCCCATCGCTAGCCAATTTATTTCCTTGAGTCTGAGAGAAGGGGGTGCTCCTGCGTTGCGCCGGAGGGTCTCCTCCATGCTGTGCAGGCTGCTGGTTTTCAACTGTATTAGTGAACTGTGAAAGTTTTTTGGGGAAAAAAATACTGCCCAGCGCCGCTTAAGATCACAGAAAGCTGATCTGTAGCCAGATAAGTAGTCCTGCCGCTTTGGGGTAGAAACAAGGTTTCAGACCTTTGGAAGCTCCTGTGTGCCGTACCGCACGGGATCGAGCGCCTGCATTCAGCAGAGCTGCTGTTCGCTGGAGCGCGTGTTTCAAACCACGTCTGCTCGGCCCAGGCCGTACGTACGTTACCAGTGAAGCGCCGACACCTTCCCACGGTGTGTGGGCCTTTCGGTGTTTTTCACTTGAGGCCCGTTAGAAACGGGTGTCCCTGCCGATGCCACGCTGGGGCCTTGTCCGCGCACGGGTGCCGTGTTGTCGGGGCCGCAGCCTCCGACCCGCAGCCCGAAGCGGCGTCCAGCCCCGCGGGCGGCCCGGCCGTGCCCGGCCCGGGCTTGGCGGAGGCTGCGCAGCGCCCGGGTCTCCCTCAGGCAGGCGGACGGCCCACTGCGCCTACGACTCCCGGCGTGCCGCGCGCCCCGGAAGTGACGGCATCGCGCCGCGCCGCCGCGCCCGTTGCCTAGCAACCATGTCGGGGCGGCGGGCGCGAGGCCCGCTGCAGCGGGTGCAGCGGCGGAGCCGGGAGCTGCAGGCGCAGGTACCGGGGCGGGCGGCGCGGCGCGGCCCAGCCCGGCCCGGCTCCGCTCCGCCGGCGGCTGACGCGCGCCTGTCCTGTGTTGCAGGTGGAGGCGCTGCGGGCGGAGAGCGCGGCCCCGGCCCCCGGGCAGCGGAAGGCCCTTTCGCAGAGGTGAGGCGCCGCCCAAGGGGCCCCCGGCCCCGCTCCCACCGCCCGGCCCCTTCCCTCCCTGGGGAAGGCGGCGGGCGGCTCCGGCGCGTCCCATGCGTGAGGAGCTGGAGGCCGTGCCCTGCCCTCAGCCTTTATCCCCTCGTAACTGCAGTAGCGCTCCGTGGGCGGGAGTCGCATCGCTCAGCTCCTGCGTGGAAAGAACCATCTCCCGGTTGCTGCGAGCAAAGCCCCGGGCAGGTTCGCTCCGTTCCCTGTCACCTTTGCATCAGAAGAAAGAGCAGTTCCCCGTACAACTTTCCATTTTCCCCCTAATTGTACGGCTCTCGTCCCTGCCCCGTCTCCCCCGCCTGTTTTCCAGGCGGAAGCTACAGGCTAGCTGCTTCCCAGTCCTCGCGGGCTGAGGGGGTTTTGAGTGGGAACTTGCACATCACAGGTAGTATCAGCTAAGCTGCCGTTTGGGCTTGCACTGGTATTTGTCGAGCTGTACGCACACAGAGCTGGGCGAAGTTCTGAGTATCTGAACGGACGCGTTTCAGTAAGCGTGCGTGATCCGGGTCACCCATCTGTCAGAATTGTAAGAAAACGCTGTCATCTGTCTCGCTTTCAATGCAGATGTATGCAGCTGAAGAAACTGGTGGATGAGAATACAAGTGCTCTTCGCGATTTGAAAAAAGTAAGTGTGGAGACAAATTTGTTAATGGTTTTCTCCAAAATACATCAGGGAGAGCGTTTAGAGAACACCAGCCTCCTCCGATTTTAGATGCTTTGGGACAAGAGCAATGCCTAGTGCTGCACAATCCCTGACTGGGATCCATTTGTATTATTTAAAAGCACGTTTTTAATGCTTTATTGTGTACAAGTTCTGCGCTTAAGTCCTTATCAACCCAATACATAATGAAATGTTTATCAACCCAATGCATTGCATTGGAAGCGGAGAACGCAGATTTGAAATTTAACACGAAATTTCATCTTGGCGGAGTAAAAGGGCAGGAAAGATGTCACTGAACAGGGAGTGACAGCAGCCCAGGAAGGTGAAAGCTTGTAAGACGTGTCTGGAAAACTAACTGCTTTAGAATCAACTTTGATTCTTTGGGCAATTTGTTGTGTTGTTTCTCAGGCTGACGAGCCTGCGCCTGTGGGGAACTACAATCAGAGGAAAGAAGAAGAAGAAAAGCTGTTGCTAAAACTCTCTCAGCAGCTGCAGAAACTTGTTCTTGTCTTGGATCAGGATAATGTGACTACGAATTATGCAGTGTAAGTAGCTTAAACAAAGAAATACACTCTGCACTTCTATAGAATTGTACATGTACGGTTGGAAAGGACCCTGAAAAATTGTTAGCTCATCCCCTTTGTTATCTTAGCATAGAGTTAAAAAAGAAGTGCTCACGAGCCAGCTCTTACGGGGCTTGTTTTCTTGACGTGGTCACGAACGACTCGCTGGAATCTTCTGAGGGTGTCGGTTAATGGCTGAAATACAACGTGGCTGTTGAGAGGAGAGGGTGCGATGTGGGCTGTACACTTAGGGAGGAAACACCGTGGGGATTTTGGGTTTTTTGCAGATCAGGACAGAGAGTAAAACACGGGAATGAAAATTCTGTATCTGGATAACGTCCTTGCAGAGAAGCCCATGTTGCAAGGCTTTACAGCAATTGCAGGAAGTTTTGTTAAAATAGTAATTAAAAAAGCTTGATTTATTTTGGGTAGGGATGAGGACCATCAGAAAGATCCTCAAACAGAAGATGAAAATGAAGAAGAGGATGAGAGTGAAGATGAAGAAAGTAGTGAGGAGGAAGACAGTGAAGAAGCAGATGATGATGAGGAGGATAAATTGTTGGATGATCCCAATGTTAAAGAATGCATTGCAGTTGGGAACTTTAATGCACAGCAGGAAGGGGATCTCACGTTTACGGTAAATATGTCTCTCTCAAAGCTTTTTGACTGCAGATCATTCTGTATTAATAACTTAATTAAATCCTAGGCTTCTGGGATTCAGCCGGTTCCTTGCAGGATTCAGGGAGAAACAGCTTTTCCTGGTGTACGTTTGGCCTAGTGGAGTCGGGTGGCCTTTTGCCACCTTCTGGAGTGGTAGTCTGTGTTCTCTCTTGTGGGAAAAATTAAGTTTTTGTGTTTTTTTCAGTTGTGCCTGGAGCCATTTTGAAACATTTGGTTGTCTTTTGTCTCTGTCTCTCCTCCCAATGGCAAAGAAAGGCGAAGTCTTACTTATTCACGACAAGAAGGCGGATGGCTGGTGGGTAGCCGAAAACTCGAAAGGGGAGAGAGGCCTCGTTCCTAGAACCTATCTTGCGGTCAGTGTGCTGCAACCTCCTTCTGGTCTAGTCTCATCTCTGTTATTTTATATCTATTAATGATAATATAGCTGCATGAAATTGATCGCAATGCTTACACGGGGACATGCAGCAGTGTTTTGGCAGTTACTTGGAAATAACACCATGCTTGTGTACGTGCGTATGGAGATAGGTAGCAGAAGCAGTACTGTTGTGCCTTGTGAAGATGTGACAGGTAAGTGCAGGGAACTTGCTTGAAGACGAAAGTCATAATCTTTGTCACTGAAGGTCAGCTCTGAAGACTCCAAGCTGCTAGGGACTAACTCGGGCTTTTCATAATTTATATGAAATGTGAGTCCATGTAAATAAGCGTTGGAATATTTTGTAATTTGACATGGAAGAACCTTTTAAAAAATGGATTTTAAAGCTTCCTATTTTTTTCCTTTTTAGAGTTGTTTACACATGGTAGTTTATGTACTTATGTATGTACAAGTCCAGTGTACAATTGTGGTGAACATTTAAATGAGAGTTTGGATTGAGGGATCAGATGGAACAGAGCTTTTCACAATGTAACTAAGGAGCGTGTTGAGCAGCTGGCTTTTTACTTCGTGCTGCTGATAGTATTTCTCTTTTTAAAGAATCCGCTTTGCAAATGCATTCCCTCGCTTACGTGTAGGAATACTCCAGTCCCTTGCTGTAGCTGCAGAACTAAGGGCAGTGTTCTGTAGTTACAGTGCTCTGCAGTGATATGTCACGGACAGAAAATCTCCTCTTTGAACTAGTAACGCGTGCTATGGTTGGAGAAAGCATTTTTAAGAGCAGAACTGTGAAGAAATCAAGCACTTCGCCATTTTGAATCTGAATTGCAGGTCCATAGTGAAGATGGCGAAAGCCAAGAGCAACGTGAAGAACACATAGAAGTGGTGGATGAAACAGCAGATGGAACCGAAATTAAAAAAAGGTAAATGGAGTGATGTGAAATCAAGTAAGTATAAAATTACTCTTCCTCCTCCTTAAATCTGGCAGTACATTTCTTACAGTGAGAATACCTCACAAAGGTATTTGGTTCTTTGCGTTTTTCTTTTCAGTACAGCAGTCGTTTGTTTTTTTTCCAGTTTGCAGACACACTTTTACTTGAGTAGGTTTGTTGGGGAGTTTTGCTTTGGTTTCGTTTTTTTTTTTCCCCCTCATAAAATCAAAGAATGACTGGGTCACATATCAAGTTATGTTCCAGCTCATGAGACAATCTAGCAATTAGTCTTAGCGGCTGGAAATATGTCATTGTTAGTATCTCAGACAGATAGGGTTATTAAGCTGCTGCTATTTGAAAACAAACCAATATTTAGTGTTTAAATTTTTGTCCACACGAGGATGATATATTATAAAAAATACATTATTTTTCTCCCAGAACAGATTCTCACTGGAGTGCTGTACGAAGAGCTATCACAGAGGTAGGTGTCTCTCTTACACAGCAACTTCGTCTACCATAATGCTAATTACTTTGTAGACAAGATTTGCCTTTTACCAAACACCGCTTCTCATATTACAAGCCATTGTTTTTAATTAACATCTCTATTTTGGTTTTTGTAGCAAGAAATGCTACAGAAATGTTCTCTAACGCTTTAGAAATCGGCTGCAGCCCAGCCCATGCGTCTGAATGAAGATGCCAATACGATGCCTTTGGTTGTTTCGCCACAGTAGTACTACACCATTTCTTTTCCAAGGGTGTGATCTTGTTCTGTAACCGGCTGCTCTGCCGCTGCTTTGAAATGGAAGGGGGGTTTAACAAAATGGGAGTCTGGCTGGGTTCACCCATGAAAGAGAGTAAAAGTTCCTGAGGATGGGCCAAACTAGCTTCAGATGAGAAGAGGTGACTGATGCCCCCCGGTTTCTGATACTGGTTGTGTGAGAGGTGTAAATTAGGATAGAATTAGCTGTTACATAGCAGGAATACTAATATCCTTTTTCTTTTTCTCGTAATAGAATGACACAGTAGAGGTACTGGCAACCATAGGAGCAGTTCCTGCAGGGTTCCGCCTATCCACGCTTTTCCAGCTCTTAGAGGAAGGTATGGTTTTCTCATAACAGTTGCAGTGCCGGATTCTCAAGTGTCTGTGGTGAGTTTCTTACCCTGGTTACTAGCCTATTGGACTAGGCTAGTATTGCTTAAGCAGTATTGCTTAATTATTCTTGGGCAATCTGTACAGGCCGTATTTGACCCGTCAAATAATGTATAAAAGGCTTTTTTTTCTTCTTCGATTAAGTTTTAATTTATCTGTGTGAAATCCTGGCCACACGGAGGCAATGACAAATTTCCTAATGCTTTCAAAGATTTTCCTCTTTGGAAGATACTTCCTGGTGACGTTGCAGACAACGATTTTTTTTTAATGTTCCCTTTTTCTCAGAGATCTTTCGGAGTCTCTTCACCAAATATATTGCACATTTCATGTTTTGTTAGTCTTTTTGTTTAAAACTGTTTCACATCAATAGCTCCTTTTGTTAATTAAATTACTGTGCTTCTGGAATGAAATACTGCAGAACACTTCCAAATAGGAAAAACACCCTTTTTCAAGGGTGCTTGTAGAAGATACCTCCATAGTTTTGTTCAGACCAGTCAAATATTCAAATGGACTTTAGCCACATCTGCATTTTGGGTGTTGTTCATTTTGTGGCAATAAAGTTCATAACAAATGTTAAGAATTTTTAAAATTATTCTCGTTGTAGGCAATCAGTTTCGAGCGAGTTACTTTTTGCAGCCTGAGCTTACTCCATCACAGCTGGCTTTCAAAGACTTGGTGTGGAACTCTGAAAAAAATACTGTGAGTATGACTGGTAAGAAAGCGATGGTGCTTTTGGTTTGAGAGGAATCGCAGGATCTCTAGATGTGAGTTGCTAGCAATATTTCGTATTGGTGGGTAAATATTGCTGTGAAACGGATGATAGATTTCGATGTCAATCCAGACTCCTTAGGCAGTAGATGTTATCACATCCTGTTCTCTAATAGGCAAAAAAATGGTACAATTGTCATGTTGCGTATCTTTTAAGAGTCATGTTTCATCTTCGGTTTGTGGGTTCCTTCCCTGTCTGGGGTGAAGCAGATCTGCATAGGTGACCAGTCTGAATTTTTAAACCATGAACTTCTGCTATGCACTGTGAAATCATGGATTTAATGTCTTCTTTCATTTTGGCTAATGATGATGTCTTCATTTGCACCATTTTTAGAATATTTCTTTCTTCTCAAACTTTGACAGGACCTTCTGTCTGTCACACTAAAATATTTGTAGTAATTTCCTTACAAGAGAGCTAAAGGCTTATGAAGAAATATTGCTGCTGCTGCTAATACTACACAAGCTTTGTGGCTAGAAGAATCCAGTCTAGCAAACGCTACACTTGATCATCTCAGTAAATAAACACAAAATGGTACCATGTGCAGGAGGGCCCTGTAGATTTAATCCTTCTTCTGTTGTCTGTATTTCAGATCTATCCCAGACCAACTCGAGTATCCCTGATTGTAACTTTATGTAGCTGTAAAATGATTCCTCTCCCAGGAGTGAGTATACAGGTGCTCAGTAGACACGTCCGACTCTGTCTGTTCGATGGCAATCGGGTAAGTTGTTCGGCTATCAAAAAAAGCCTTGACGAGGTGTGGATCTTCGGCGCTCTGGTTCCTCTGGTAGCCAACTCCTCCAGCTGTCTCGCTCAGAGAGAAGGAGACACACCACAATCTGCCTCCCAAGCCGCTTAACTTACTCTCCGATTAGTCTGGCTTGATACTCGCCTGCGATCGCACACTGACACGTGTACCCTCACTCTCTCGCTTGCGGTCACTGCAGCCACGTAGGCTCCCGGTGACCTGTGCTCTGCCTAGCTGCTGGCACCTAGACCTACACACACACACGCGTTCAGAATAGAGAGCCCATTCCCCCAGAAAAATAGTTAGTTATAAATGGAGTTTAAAGAGAAAACAGGACCGGCTGCGTTGATCAGGCACTGGGCATGTCCGGACCGGCACACTTATCCCTCTGTTTTCCCACCCTTGTTAAGCCACAAAGCACCTTGGTCCCTCCCTTTTTCTGCCTTTGGTTTCTCCCCTGAACATCCCATAGTAAGTTACGTGCAGTCCCAAAACGCCCTTCCCCTGCACGCCAGTGCCTCATACCCCTAAGCACTAACCCCTTTCAGTCTGTAAGGTGATCCGGGGCGCCGCTCCTTTTGACTCAGTGCGATGGGAGTCACACCCGGCCCCTGGGGCTGACGGCTGTCCCGGGCAGCCCTGGGAGCGGCTGGGGCGGGAGCTCCATTCCTCTGAGTCCGTAATTTCGGTTCCCCCACCTGCCATTGTGCCTCTTTGCTCCGTCGTGTTTGTGGAGATGAGCCTTTCCTGGGCTGTCTCTCCTGTGATGGGCCTGGGAATAGCGGGGTCAGGGTTGGATTCGGATGCCCCCACCTGTCGTTGATCCTCTGTGTTCCTTTGTGCGTAGGTGTAGGGCAGCTTGTTATAACAGGATCCAGTGCTGACGATCCGGCAGTTTTCTTTCAGCTGCACTGAACGCTCTCGGGGGCAAAGGGACTATTACTGGTGTATATGAAGCAAGGACGGTTGGAAAGTGCTCTGTGTCTTCAGAGAAAACTTCCTCTGTAGTCCTTCAAACTGACACCATCTGATAAAGTTGAAGAGCAAGTGTAATTTTATCTTCGTTGTGTGCAGAGTGTTGGATTAATCTGGGCTAATACTGCGTTATTAAAGCTGCATAGCCTTCCGGAAAAACTTGTCTTAGCTTTTTTTCACCACTTACAACGTTTTAGGTGCTGAGTAACATTCACACAGTGAGAGCTACGTGGCAACCTAGAAATCCTCAAACGTGGACCTTTTCTCCAAGGGTAGGTATCTCGCGCAGGGAGCGATGTAGCCAGTAACTACCTATTTACAGCACCTATTACTTCTGGTGTTTGTGTTGAAATAAAATGTGCTGCAACCAAAACGAACATGCAGAAGAGAAAAGACTTGCTGAAGCACATGAATTCAAACTAAACCAGGTGTTTTAGCAAAAACACTTTGGAGAAAAGAGTTGGGGGGAAGGAAGAGCAGCGGCAGGGACTGGCGATCCCTTTGCGTGTGAGCTTTTGCTTTGATTTCATTAAAAAAGAGCATGTGCTTTGTCCCACGTTTCAGGTGCCATACAGGGCCACACTCACAGCAGTAGCATCATTTTACCCCAGTTGTTGCTGTGTTCTTGGAGGGAAGGAAGTGCTTTTTGACATCTAAAGTTCTTGAATAGTTTGTCATCACACACACAAAAAGTACCTTGGTACCATAGCTGTGTTTCATGGCAAGATAAAGAATAAGGGGAGCAAAGTTTCAACTGAAATTGGTTTTCTACGCGTCATTTTCTTTTATACGCAATGGGATTGGGTCTGAGATCTTATGTGAACGAGTGACGTGTTCGATGGCCTTTAAAAATCAGAGGGTTTTTTTAATAGGTACGTTCACTTTTCTTTTTTTTTTCCCCTTCTCTCTGTATTAGGTAACGGGCATTTTACCCAGCTTGCTCGACGGTGACTGTTTTGTCAGGTCCAACTCTCTGTCTTCAGACATCGGTATATTGTTTGAACTTGGCATCACTTATATTCGCAATGTAAGTGTGTAAAGCTGCACTATAAATTGTTCCAAGCGCAGGTTTATAAAGGGAACCAGCTGTCCCATATTCAGTGTTAAGCTGCAGCGTCCCAGCAGCGGACTGTGAGATCCAAATGGAAATCTAGCTGAACTTTTCCTAGCTTACTATAAGATTGTCTTCCTTTTGGCTTCTGGGAGGGAGGAGAGAGGTGTTGGGGTTTGGAACTTCTAATTTTAGTCAATATTTAGAGAATAAAAGACTTTCTGACTCGTGGATATCAATGTACCTTTACTTACACTGAAATAACTTCTGTTAGTCTGCCAAAGGTCTCATGTAATGTGATCGCAAAGGACCAATTCTCTCTTCGCTCCTGCATTGTTTTTCTCTCTTTGTGATTTGTTTCAGACTACTGTGCTGTATAGTTTGGAAACTAAAATTTTAACTGTTTAAATAGTATGGACATGGGTTTCTAGCTGCGATTGATACAGATATATCCTATCCATCTAGGGTGCACTTCTGAAAAGTACAACGGGTAGTAACACAATAGATGGTAAAGCCCATAAGAACTATGAAAATAGAAGGCAGATGCATGCAGGAGCATAAGAAACACTAATATTTGGAGGATACAGTGGCTTTTCGGAACAGGTCACTGTTCTGAAAGATCTCGGCTATTTTGTCAACAAGACTGACTCGAGTATTGCTGCCTTTTTCTGAACACTTACATTTTCATTATGGTCACAATCTTCCTCAGGTGAATCTTGGCAATCAAGTAAATCGTGGGTGAAAGATGAAAAGCGGGGTAACCACAACGCTTAGCGAGCAGGGTATTAAATGGTGGGCAACAGAATTCTGAAAAGATGGACAGAGAAGTCGCAAGGGGGACTGTTGCTGTATTTTCTCTTTCACCAACACCCGTATGGACTTAGGGTGCCTGTGGAGATGTGGAGGAGAGATGCCAATAGCGGGCTGGGGACGCGGGACTGTTGTGCAGGGAGATAAGTACAGTGTACATCTGTAGGGAGCTGGACTATATAAGTCCTGGTGTTGAACAGCATGTTGGTAAGTGATGGTTCACAGAGACCTAACGGGGCACAATGGCCCTCCTCATCGTAATTTGCGAGGTCAAGATTGCGCAAAGTTGTCTGCTTCTGTTTGCGGAGTAAGTTTAAATGAAAGCTGGAGTGTTTACAAGTTCCTACCTGTTATTAGTGCTTCTGGGGTCTGGAAACGGATGGGCTGGCAGACGGGGTCAGCTCCCTTTCCCAGGCACGGCCTCTGGCGCTATGAATAAAGCCTTCCGATGCACAGGGTCACTGGCTTGGAAACTGTTGACTCTGGAATCAGATGGGCAAATCCTCTGGGTAAATTTTTTTCCCCTCCTTCCTTCTGTCCCGCGTTCTTTAGAGCATCAGTGCAGGTTTGGGGGTTTTTACCTTTGTATCTGCGCATTTCTTCTTTTTCAGGAGCTTGATATACTTAGGTTTCCCTTAAATGTGTATTTCTTGGCTTAGTAAATCCTCGTCTCTTAAATATGTTCATGGATGATCAACTTCAGCATAACTGCGTGTGCTCTTTGGTAAAACATCTTCAAATACCTGCAAATGCGACATAGTCAATGTTTACTTACCACAGATCTGGGGCTTTTACCATTTTACCGTTTGTATGTGATAATTCTAAATAATTGTTTGTGGTTCAGTTACCCGTTCTGGTTTAGCTGCTCAAGTTACTTACGTTTCTCTTTTTTTCCTAGTCAACAGGTGAAAGAGGAGAGCTAAGCTGTGGCTGGGCATTTCTGAAGCTTTTTACTTCTAATGGAATGCCTGTTCCTTCCAAGTAAGCTTATTATGCTTTCCTTCTCTCTCTCTTTCTGTATTTATATATCTATGTATAGATCTATTTTAGGCTAGGAGTAAAGTTCATATTTCATACTTACACACTGATGGGGCAGGTGTAATCCAGACGAATGTGCAGGTTGTACCAGGTCTTTCGGTGAGAGTGTTTGTGGGGGGCAAGTGCTCCCTGGACCCAACATTCAGGTTTGAAATGTGGCAAGTTAATATGTGTTTAAAAATATTTTTCAGTGGAATTTTAAAACTATGGAAATGTCTGACTTAATAGGGAGTTATTTAGAGTTTTGTTTACATAAAATAGGATCATTAACTAAATTGAAGGTGACAATGTCCTTTTTAACGCTGGCTCTGCTTTATGTGCACTTTGCTGTATATCCCTTTCCTATTTCAAAATTAGGAGATTGGTTTCTAAGACTTGGAAGCGGGTAAGAGTTGTTGTGAATGAATCTCTTACCATCCACTTGGACAGTCTGAATAAGCTTATATTTTGCAGCTGATTTATTAGTTGATGGGTCCAACAATCTTAAAGAGGAATAAGACGTGCATAGTTCTATTTTATTAAATGTAAGGAAGCTTTCTGTTAATTTATAGAAATGATTCATTGTAGAGCAGACTTGCAATTCAATACTTGGTTTTTACCAGATCTCTCTCTCTCTCTCTCTCCCCCCTCCCCCTCTCTCTCCCTCCCCCCCCCCCCCCCCCCCCCCCCCCCGTGTATTTCAAACATATTTGGATTACAGGGCAAAAAAACAAACCACGGGAGACTTCTACTGTTCTATAAGTCTCTAAATCTCTTCTAAATCTGCTCTCTAACATTGTTTTTCTATCCCATTAAGTTAAAGATGGTATCTAGAGAGCGAAATTGCATGATTGCTTCAACAGTGACTTACTCTTGACAGAACTAGGATTACACGATTCTTCAACATTTAACATCTTCCATATCTAAAATTTGATACGTAAGCGATGACTCCTCAAAAACATTTTAGTGAAACAATTGCTGAATTTCATATAAGAGAAACATTGGAGTCATGTGGAAGAGAATCAATGTTGCTAATTTCTTTTAAAATAATTAACTACTTTCCCAATGTAATACAAGTTTCAAATTTATCATTTGAGGTTTGGTTACTTAGTAATTACGTATAGTCATTTCATATAAAATACCAGTCATAACCTCAAGCACCGTGTCAGTTTTTGTCTGAGATAGCAGGTTTGTTTCTTTCTCAGCGAGTGACTGTGAGAACAGGTATCCTTACCTCTTTTATTTTAACTATGCTGCTCTTCTTTCACAGGATGTATGAGCTGCTATTAAATGGTGGTACTCCCTACGAGAGAGGCGTTGAGGTTGACCCATCGATATCAAGAAGAGGTGTGGCTTCCCCTAAACATTATATAAATGAAATGATACAACAAATGCTAATGAAGCGATACGACAAACGCTATACGTATTTTACAACACGCTCTCGTTATGTCCCATTAACATGCAGTCGCCACAGCCTGGTTTTCTTGTGTGTGCTCTCATTTCGTGTGAGAGAGTTAATTGTCAGGGCTGGTGGGATTCAGAACTGTCTGCCAGTGCTGATGTTTCTGTAATTTCCAGTGTCTGCAGGTTGAGGATTACTTCTGATAAATAATCAATTTCAATTATTATTCAATTTCAATTATTCACTTATTTCTTTACCTGCACTTAACACTTCTTGGCTATGGGGTGATGCTGCAAGGCTCAGCATGGTCTAAAGAGTTCCCGAGCCAGGCTGTTCAAGTCCCATATCATCAATCCCATATCACTTATATGCATATATATGCTACAGAACGTCTGTACTGGTTCTTCCCTGCGGGGCTGAATAAGGCCTCGCTACGAGTTGGTTCAGACAATAGACCGCTTGTGTCTTAAATAAGGGTGGCCATGGCTTTTTTCTGGAAGCTGTAGTAACATCCATTTGCCAGCGACACGTGCTGCAAGCTACAGAAGGCCTTTACCTTTGGGGTTTGGACACTTACCTCCACATTGCTGCATTTGTATTACGCATCTGCCATCCTAGAGAGAGGTAATAACTTATGTTAGACCAAGTGTTGATATAGCTGATATGTTGATATATTTTCAGACGTTCAATTCCTCCTGGTTTTTAGACCATCCTTAAACCATTACAGTTTTAGCAAAACATCTCTTACCAAATTTAAATGCCCATTCTTGTAATATAATTCTTAATGTTCTTTCAAAATGACTGATTTCATATCGGGTATTTATTTCTTAAGCAGGCAGTGGTGTTTTTCATCAGTTTATAACACTCAAGAAGCAGCCTGTGCTTGTAGTGAAACTGAGGTCATTAAGTGCGCAGTCAAAAGACATCCTGAAGTAAGTATTGGTGTGTGCTGCCATAAAATGAACAAGTATTTCAGATATCCTAGAATGGTCCCAGAGATCCAAAGTGTTCCACTTCCCTGGAACACTGGCTATGGAAAAATCTGAGGGTTGGGTCACCTGCATATTGTACTCGATCTCTGACATTTAGAGCTATTTTGTTGGAAACAACTAAAAAGTCTTTAAGTTTAGATAATATTGAAAACCGCAACAGCAAGAGTCTGGCTGTTACAGCTGTATCAATGTACACCTTCAAAAGTTGTGATGGATCTACGGAGGTGTCAATACGAGCTAATAATCATCTCCACGGAGCTGTCGTTACTCTCCAGTTTTGGTGAGCAATGCTTCATAGGAGCAGTTTTGAATAAAAATCTCAACCGCGGTTGTTTATTTTCCCAACAGTTTGCTACCAGAAACGTTAATTGGCAGTATGTGCTACATCCATCTCTTGATATTTTATCGACAACTACTTGGTGATGCACTCCTGAAAGACAGAGTAAGCATGCAAAGCACAGGTAAGAATTGCCGTTGTGGAGAACTCGGTAACGGAGAGCGTGCTGGAGAAAGGTCAGGTTCCTAAAGAGAACGACTCTCTCCAGAGTCTCCCTTTGTAAGAGAAAGCAGAGGTCTGCAGGAGCAACTCTCGCTGATACAGGGTACTCCTAGAATCTTGCTCCCTGGTAGTGCTGGCACTGACCCACCATCTCACAAGGTTAGGGAGTCACGCTCCCTGCGTGGAGGATTTAACTTTCTGTCTGCAGGTGATGTGGGGACAAATAGCTGTTGTCCCTGATGATAAACGAGAACAGCCTCTTGCTGTGAATACCACCACTCGGTGTGTTTGCATTTCAAACTAGTAGTATTTCAACTCACATCTAATGTGTTGCCCTGTTTGACACCAGTTCGCATCGCAGAATGCAAAACCCACAAGAATAGTTTTGTTTTCTGTGAAGTATGAATGAAGTGTTTTCAGTGAAATTCTCATTAAAAAAAGCCTATGTGGATGGGCAAAGGATTATTTCTAAATAAATAAATGATAAATTAAAAGCAAATAAAGGTAAAGGATTATTTGGAAGAGAAACGTTTCCTTCTCACCACCCATGCAATGAGAGATTAGACATGCACACAGGTTTACTCATCCATTTGTAGTGTATGCGTGTTCTCTGAGTTCCAGAAGAGATTAGGCAGATGTTTTTGTGACTGAGGCTAAGTCATCCTCTTTATATTTTTTTATTATTGTTTACTTATTGGCTAATACAGCAGGGAGAGACAGAAGTGGAAGAAGTTCTGGGTTTAGAACTTAGTATCTTGCTTTGATTTTGCAACTCTGTATCTTATTCCTTCCATATCTTTCCCTCAACAGAACTGTAATAGTTTATAGTCTTCTCCATTTTAAAATCTATTTGAAAGATGGAAAAATTACATTTCTTAACTGTGCTACAGGTGAATTTATATTGGTACTGCAAAGTGATTTTCTTGTGGTTTCTCCCATCTCTTCTTCAGTCTGAATTACGTATCATCTGTTCCTATGGCAAATAAATTTGCTTGTGCACGTACTAACGTTTTTAACTTACAATCTTTAGCCATACTTAGGCATCTGAATTACAGGTTCATCTTTCAAAGGTGCTCAGAACTTAACTCCCTTCCTGATTTTCTTGAAATTTAACATACATTCCGAGTATACTGACTTCAGAATCCGAAAGTCAGACCCTATCATAAATTAATGCTTTATTAAATAAACTTATCACAGAGAAACTGAAAATGCTTAGTTTTTAAAGGCCAGTTGAGAACCGCTATACTTACTTGATTTGATCTTTATAATGTAGGACAATAGATCGGGCTGATGACCTCTCCTGGAGTTAAATTGCTTCCATTTGGATTCAGACTTCACTTGAAGTGAATTTAAAGGTTTTACCTCAGCATTTCAGAAGTTGTTCTGGTAGCCATTTTCTAGTTTTTTCTGGTGTAACAAAAGAAGATTTCTCTTATTTCAAAATCAACTATCACTTTAGAAATAGGCAACTTAAAATGCCTGTTATATTTCACAAAAGCAATCAGTTGCGTGACATGTTTTGTTATTAATAACAGTTAGTGTTTTTCCATCAACTTCGACATGAAGAAACAACAGTGTACCTTAAATATTTAAAATCACAAGAGAAAGAAAACACTTCAACCAAAATTCCTCTATATGTCACTTGTAGCACTCTTGTAATCTTATCCACAATCTCATTAACTAAAATAACGACGGGACCGCTGCGCCACTGGGGTTCAAGATTTGCGGAGCTTTGTAACAGAGAGCTGCGATTCCTGCCAGTCGCGGGGCGGCAGCTCTGCCCTGTCTGATTTCGATACGGCCGGCCTGTTCAGCTCAAACGGGAGACCCAGCGATTACCCGGTAGCTAACCTGAAAGGCACGCAGGAGACAGATGCAGTTTGATGTGCCCCATCTGGTAAATTTACTGTGCCACTTCTTACCCGGTTACCTTAAAATCGCACACAACACAAGGTAGATTAAGGTAGAATGAAGGTGTGTTTATTCATAACATCCAAATCAGGCAGCACCGTTTCAGATGTTTATAAAAAAGACAGGTGCAGAAACGAGGAAAACCACCTCACTCTACCCTTAGGTTAAATCAGTAAGGTCTCTCGCTTGCTGGCTTCTCCTAATAAACCAGCAATCGGGTTTTTGCGTGTCTCTCCTCTCTCAGGTTAACTGTCTCCCAGCCACTCAGTTTGCTACAGTCAGAGAATGCAGTTGTTAGCTCTTCTACCTTCCCCGCTGCTCTGGAATACCATCACAGCTCATTTTCCCTTTGAAATACTCTGAGGGGAGGGGATGTGCTGAATACCTTGATGTGGTGATACCTTGAAACCATCCTGTTTCTTCCTTAGCCTTGAGCGTGCTTGTTTTCTGTTTCAGATTTAATCTGTAATCCTATTTTAGCAACTTTCCCTCAACTCATGGATCAACCAGACCTGATGGATGCACTTCGGGTAGGTTATCTACATTGCATTTAATTCCATCTGATGTCTCAGGATTTCCAGATAGTTTGCAAAATGTGAGCTTTTTTAATCCTGTGAAAAGATAAATGGAAGAGCCAAACAGCAGAAAAGTTAAAATTGTTTCAAGTACGTGCAGACCTCTTGTGTCTTAGTGCCTTCAGAATTGCAAGAGAACACTTGAGTACGTTCAGAAGGGATGCAAAGACATAAATGGGGTAGTTTGAGCGCTGCTAGCCATGTAGCCAGGGCAAGAGAGTGCTCCGGTGGGTTAGCTGTCTGAATGTCTGTCTGGCTCCTAGGGCAGTGCTGCTGTCGTGACAGGGAGGAGCTGACCGGCAGTTGCAGGACAGTGCTGACCGCATTTGCGCTGCAGCCCCTCGCAGGTGTCCTACTACCAGACAACAGCGGAGTTATTTCTGCCCGAAGGACACTGCTGTTAGAAGTTGCCAGCCTCTTTGGGGTTAGGCTGTATTTCTCCATGCTTGTAGGGTGGGGGGAAAAAAAAAAAAATCAACCTCAGTTGTGATTGATTTTTTCCTGAAAAGTGGATCCCCTTGATTTCATTTATATGGCTCTGATAGTTTCAAATCTGCAAACCCTCACATCTGTAAAATTTGGTGGAATGGCTGTTTGCTGAAATCAACTAAACCGGCACAAGGGAAGAATGGGGAGCGTGAGGAAAGTGGGACTGCAACAGGAGCTTAAACTGCTGTGGGACTGCAGCAAGAGCGATTTTTGCAGCTAAAAATGGAATTGCTTTAGATCGCCACAATCTCAGTCTGCTTTTACATTTCATTTCATTTCAGAGCGCTTGGGCAGATAAAGAAAGAACGTTGAAGAGATCTGAGAAGGTAATAAATTACAGGTTTTTCTTTGACATATATTCAACCTAATTTGAACTCGAAGCTTTCTGTCAGTGTTACTGCTAGTTAACTTTTCCTCTCACTGTACATTTATTTAGAAAATGTAGATACGCCAAATGCAGTTCTTAACATTTCTTACCCATACTTGTAACAGTAAACCAGGAGAAGAAGGAATACGAAATTAACTGGCAACTTTTTGTCTCGGTGTTTGCATACGGTTGTTAGTGGGGAAGCTATTATAGGTTCATACCCAAAGTGTGGCTCCCTTTCATGATGCGCTTCCAATATTTGACGGGTAAAAGCTTTCCACTGGTACAGAAGGGGCTGTGTATGTCCACAAAACAGTCTTTCCTCCTCCAGCCTCTGAGCTCCAGTCCTCCCACAGTCTGCCTGGAAAAAGCCCCCCAAATTCTGCAACGCTCCCTACTTCCGACAGTTGTAATCTCCCATTTTGGTGTGTAGACAGCCGGAGAAGAACCGAATTGGCCATGTCACCAGGCTTACCCGTACCTTGTCCCACCTCCTGTCCTCTGGACAAAGAGAAGCTGTAGGTAACTGAATGAGAAAGGCATTGGCTCTTGATCCGAGACACTTCACTTGGGAGCAGCAGCAGGATATTTCATTCATTGTACATGCTCCTGAATAGGTACACAAGGAGATATCCCCATTTACACAAACAAAACGAAACACTGGTGAGTCAGAATCGCTTTTTCAAAGCCATTCATCCAAAACGAAAGCTGATCTGCTCAAAGAATTAGTAACTCCTCGGTATCCCAGAACGATCCAGTTTTACCTGATTTGTTGTGTGCCACTCCCACGGTAGGATTGCTGCCTGGCGAACTCTTACTCCTTCTTGCATGGTTATATGACACTTAGCTGCTAAATCTCCCGCTGAGATGGCAGCTGTTCAATGCCAGCCATAGCGCTCGTATTTCTGGAACACTTCTGGAAGAGTCTCGGTGGTCAGGGAGTTTTCCAGGAGGCAGCGTGTGTGTCCTTGCACAAAGGGGTTTTCTAGCGTGGGTGTGGAAAACGAGGCACACAAATCTTGTCTAGTTAAAGCGGTGCGGGATCTTTCAGTCTTTGATAATTGACCAGGCTGGTTCTTAGTCTCTGGGTTTTGCAAACTGGTCTTTACAGGGGAGGGTATAATTCTCTCCACACACAGCACGTCCTATCAAAGCGTGAAATAACAGTACTTACGGCGTGGCCTTACCTCCTGCTAAGAGCAGTGTGCTGTGAGCAGCGCGGGACTGTTGCAACTCTCCGCCTAGGGCGGCAGCGAAACAAGCGGAGTTTGGGCTTCCGAGGCGGGGAGGACGCGGCACTTCCCCAACGGCTGTGGCAAACAGTCTCAGCCTGTACCTGCAGAGGCGGTGGGGAACGGTTGTCACATGCCAGCGTTCTTAGGAAGAAATATAAATACCCCACAAGCAAAGGGCTCTCAGTGACCGCTGTAGATTGCCCTTTTGTGGTAACGCCGGCAGGGTTTGGCTGCTTATCGCTGCTCTTTGTTGTTTGGAGAAGTAAGCGGGCTGGAGAGCAGATTGGTTCATCTGCAGTTTATATAGTGTAGTTCTTGGTGGTGAGTTTGAGGCTCATGAGAGCTAAGCGATGTTTGTTTGGGAAGGTCAAATCTCTTCCCGTTGTTATCCCAGGAACTGGGGGTTAGCGAGGGTTTTCTCATTTGTTCTTTTTCACCTGCATACAATACTTCTGGAGAAGTGCTTGGCAACACCGCGTATTTGCACTGAAGTATTTTCAAATACCTTTCTCCACAGAGAGATCGAGAATTTCTGAAGTCTCTGTTTGTCCTGGTGTACCACGACTCTGTCTTCCCTCTCCTCCAGTCCACCCTCCTCCCCGACTACAAGTGGGCTGAGGAAGAGTCTGAAGCATCTCGCTGGAAGGCGATTGCTGACTTTTTGAAAAAGAGCCGAGAGAATGATGGTGCACTTCGGTATCTGCTGTCATCAGAAAACACTCACAAAGCCTTTGACATCTCAGAGCTGGCTTACGATTTCTTAGGAGAAGTGAGGAAAAACAATCCTGGAGTATGAATGGATTATAGAAGAACAATTCAGGCTATATAAGGATGGGTAACAATATAAATAAATTCTTACCAAAGAGAAACTGTGTTCTGTCTGAATTGTGATGAATATTTTAACACGTTTAATGTTTTGAGAGAGACTAAAATTATTTTATCAGCTTAAAAGAAATTATATTTTAAATTTTTGACTTGCAACGTTAGACAAGGCTATGGTTGTCTGTACTACATGTACCTGTTGTAGCCACGTCGAGTGTCGCATTTTGCCTAAGCTGAGCAACTGCCGAGGCAGCGCTTTTCTCCTCTCATGCAGCTTCCAATTCATTTCCAGTTTTGTTTTAATCGGGGTGAACAAAAGACTCGCTGTCACAGTACCCCAGCAGACTGGTAACAGGCAAGGAAAATAGCAATGATCCTTAAGAAACCCGGCTGACCTTGCTCAGCAGCATAGGGAAAAAAATCATCCCGGGTCCAATCGGTGGACAGCGGGTTGCTCTGTATTTAGAGTGTTTTACTGTTTTTCTTTCCTACTCAGGAAAAGGTTGGGTTATTCATAGGAATGTGCTTGACCCACCTAATACAAATAAGAGCTGGTGAGAATTCAGGGCACGCTGTGTTTCCCCTGTGCTGACTTTCTAGGGCAGGCTAATGAGCTGCGGGGTGTTGCTCAGGTGGGCCAGGATGTTACAGGCTTCTTTCCCCTGAGCCGTTCGTGACCACGGGCCGCGTGCGCTGCCCGCTCCCTGTGGGAAGCTGTTCATCCGATTTCTTATTGTGCTGGAGCATCTGGATGCTTTCTGCACGGTGATGGGTACGTTGCCACCGTGTCCGACGAGGGAGGTGGGGATTTAAGTCCGAGCCGAGCACTAGTTTTGTCTGGTGTGAAATGTTTTAAAACGAGAGCTTTCAAAGATCACAGCATGCTGCGTGGAGCCCGAAGCCAGCTCCCACTGTAAACTGGAGCCTCCAGAAATGCCGCAAAGCACTTCCCCCTGGCCTAGGAGGTGCTCGCACAATGAGGAATACCGTGGATTTGATCTTTGCTCTGAATTGCGCAAGAGCTTGGCACAGAAGCCAAATTCCTAGGGCATCACTTGGCTCCCCTAACAGAGAGATATGATACCTTACTAGGATACTTTCCTCCTCCTGCTGCAGAGCATTGCCTGAGTGAGTGGAGTCATTCTGTCCTCTCTAGGCCAGGAGGCAGAGATGCCACCTTCAGCCTTTCATCCCGCCAGTTATCGGCGAGTTACGGGGTGAGGCCGAGTCATGGGATGAGGCTGAGTCCTCCGGAAGAAACAGCCTGTGCTTGTCGAATCCAAAGTCCGTCTGCCAGGAGGTAGAAATCAAAGCTGTCCCAGTAGCTGTCCTTCAGACCTTTCTGGGCGCTGAGGCGCACGCGGGCAAACCCTCCCGTCTTTTACCAGTGTGTTAAGTTGTCTGTAAAAAACGTTTGGCTACAAGTTTTCGAAGGCTGGACGTGCCCGGTGGGTGTGGGGGGGGTCTGACGTGAACAGGGAGCAGAAACCTGAACAGAAAGGGGAGGAGGCAGCAACAGTGGAAGCAAAAATATTTCAGGCTTGAAAATGTGCCAAGGATAAAAACTGATTGCAGGAAATGTTTCGGCCCTGGCGTGGTGTAGGATTTTTTTTCTTTCCCCTCTTGTTAAAGGCCTTGAATTGATCGTGCGCTGGTGGCGGGGCCGGGGTCCCGTTGCTCTCCCGTCCCGGTGCTGGCAGCAGGGCGTGTGAAGCTGGCCGCAATAACCGGAGGGCTGCTGAGGGCTCCTTCAGCTGGCGGAAGCGGCGTGGTGCCAGCCTGGGCTGGTTTCTGTGATTACATCCCTGCGGGCGTGTCGGTTAAAACCCCGCACGGGAGCGGCGCGGCGCAGGCAAACGCGAGCGGAGCCGAGCCGGAGCAGTCGTGGTGTCAGCTGAGAAGAGATGGCCTCGGCGTGTCACCCCGCGACCTCCACGCAGCCCACCTTGCCCTCCGGACCCGCCGTCTTCAAAACCATCCCCTACGCGTTCATCCTACCGGAGATAGTGAGTATGCCGAGCTTTGCTGCATTATAGCACCCCACTCATGGCTCTAGCGAATCGTGGGGCTAAAAATCTGGAAGTGGCTCCAGAAACAATGCTGAAGACAGTGTTAATGCGAAACAACATCTTGTCTTTTAGCTGATACTGAATGCACAAAGGTGGCGTTCGCGATGTGTTTTTTTGGAACAGCTTGCGGACAAGATACGCTCCAGCTCCATCCCAGAGCCCGTGCGAGGGTCGCTGGCTGCCGTGGGGCTGGGAGAGGCTGAAGAGCTGCCGGCACCTCCGGGGCAGAAGCAGCTCTAATTATTGCATAGAAATTGCTTGAAAAGGAAGGGAAGTTCATTCTCCGTATTAAGTCTTTCCAAGGGCTTGAAAGAAATGGGGTGTCTTGTAATGTGTCACATTCCATGAACCTTTCAATTGCTCCTGGGTCCAGAGGGCATCTGCTAGGACTGGCTGAGATAACGGCTGGTGTTATTCGACATGTGACGCAGCGCCGGTGACCCAGACGACCCATGCTCCACGGGCGCAATCGCTGCGGCTGGGCTTTGCCGTGAGCTGCCTGTGCCAGCAGGCTCAGCTCCCTGCTGCAAATCTGGGGGAGTTTCATCCACCGGAGCTGGAGCGGCACAGGGCTATTTGTGCACAGTAAATATTTTAGGTGGATCCAGAGCAAGCAACTCACTCTGGGCTGGTGCGCAGAGTCAGGAGGAGACTTCCTTGTGCCGTGATTTCAAGCCCAGGATATTAACGAGCGGGCAGGGCTGGGCTGACGTGGCTGTTCACCTTTCCCAGATAAAAGCACATTTTCTGGCTTCTCTGCCAAAGCCCTCGGGGCGAGATGTTTCCTCGCGTAGAACACGGCAGCAAACCTTTCCCTTTTGTAGGAAACCTTTTGAAGTATTTCCCAAGAGCGTTCAGGGAAACTCATGCCAGCTTGCGGTGCTGCTGTCGTGCCGGGATGCTCCGGGAGGCTGGTCTGCGCTGCCTGAAGATGCAGGGCTTCCAACGGCTGCTGGGGCCGGCCCAGGAGGGAGGCGAGGAGGGACTTGGGGAGGAGAAGGGGCTTTCCCCATCCCGCGCTCATCAGAGGCACCTGTGTTTGTCTCTGGCAGCTCTGCGGGTCCTGGGTGTGGATCCTCGTCGCTGCTACCTCCGTCTCCCTCCCGCTGCTGCAGGGATGGGTGATGTACGTGTCCCTCACCTCCTGCCTCATCTCCCTGCTGTTCCTCTTAAGCTACCTCTTGGGCTTTCACAAAAACAGCGAGAACTGGAAAGTGCTGGTAAGGAGGGGCTGGGACACTGGCAGATATTGGCAGCGGCAGCATGGGCACAAGACCACTGTGGCTGGCGACGGGTCAGCCCGCCAGCTGCCGGCCCTTCCGGAAACAACCGGCCCTTTTTCCTCCTTTTGCCCCGATGGGAAGTGCCGAGGGCAGCTGTGCTGTGCCGTGGGTGCCGCATGGGCTCGGGGGAGGGTTCGGCATGGTACGAGGGTTCGGGCCCAGCCCCTGTCTGGGCGTGTGTGTCCCGTTTGAGCACTCGCACGTGCAGAGAACAGACCTCATCCTCGGGGCGAATCAGAGAAGGACAGGCCCGGGCAGGCTTTGATCCTCGCCACTCCCTTGTTTTGCAGGACAGTTTGTACCACGGCGCCACGGCCATTCTGTACCTGAGCGCTGCTGTCTTGCAAGCCAACGCGACCATCAACTCTGAGTTCCGCCCCAACTCGCCGCTTTACTACCAGCTCAACAGCGCTGCATCGGTGAGTCGGTCCAGAAAACACCAGGCAGGCCAGAGCGCCCGCAGTTCCCCTCAGGGAGACGTGGGAGCGAATATTAAAGCCCTCCCAAGCCCAGCAGCGTCACACTGGTCAGAGCTTCAGCTCCTCATCTGTTGCGTTGTGCAGCCAGCACGGGCTTCTCGGGGTCCAGCAGCTCATGGACAGCCTTGCATGGCTGCCTCCTAGGAAATGCGGGGGGGGCTTTGCCTCTTCTTTGAGGCTGGAGAGAGGTCTAGGCTGGGAGGTTTCCCCAGGTCGAGAGCACTGAGAGGAGATGGGGTTAGACTCTCCCAGCTGACCCCAGCTTTTGCTCTTCTTCCTCTTGTGTAGTTCTTCGCCTTCATCACGAGCTTCCTGTACATCCTCCACGCTTTCAGCATCTACTACCAGTGAGCCCGGCAGCACCGGCTTCGCCTCTGCAGGACGAGGGCTTTCCCAACGCGAGGGATGTGGCTGTCTTCCACCAAGGTGTCCCTGCCCCGGCCCTGTCATCCACCTCGTGGGGACGGCGATTGCTTTTTCACTTCATTGAAGGAGGGATTTTTGTACGGTGGTGTCGTGTCGGTGTGCTTGTGGGGACATTTCGTGCCTTGCCCATGGGCTACGCAAGGGGAGGGACTGGGTGCAGGCTCTGAGCCAGCCTCCCACTCCGATGTTCCGCCAAATATAGACGACCAAGGAAAGGAAAAAAAAAAAAGAAAAATCACTGTTCCTTCAGCAAACAATTTCCTTTCTTGTATTATTTTCTTATCTCTGGTTCAGCTAGATCACTCCCCAACACATAAATTCATAACGATAATACAATATTGTGTTCCTTGACTTTCAGCTTATTTCATTTGGTATATGCAGTACTTAGAATAAAGTGTCTCCTAACAGTGTCTAACCAAATAGATTTTGACCACTATATAAGCTATGTTCATTGAACAAGCTAATTTCACTCCGTAAGAGTTAAAAATGTCCTTTCAAAAACCAGAAAACGTTCACAGACTTAGAAAGCCACAACAGACTTTTTAAACAAGTAAATCATAGAACTTCTAACAAACTTCTAGATATAGTATAAAACCACAGCATGAAAAGACTTATTACTACAAACAGTTATTTACAGCAGTAGTTCTCCGGTGCGTGCTAATTGCCGTTACAAAATCTGCAGTCGCCGAGTTCAGTCACTGGCAGCGCCATCACCTAGAACCGGTGTTACAGGCGTCCCTCCTCTCTGCGTCTTCAGTGCTGGGGAGACTGGTAGAAGGAGGTGCCTCCTCCCTCTGCCCCAGATAATCCTCCGCTGCCGGGATCGCGTTAACTCGCAGTACATCTAAGTAGAGAAGGTAGTCCTGGAGACAAGCTGCCAGTGGCAATTCCCGGATAAACCGGTCCGATCGCAGGCGTTCGCTCGTTAAAATGGACCGGATCTCAAGACGACAAAGATGAGACAGGGGAGGAATGAAGGCTGAAAAATTAAAAACCAGGTCAAACAGTGAACAGGACACCATGGGATTACATCACTTGCCTATGGTTACCTGGTTTAGCTGGATCCTGTCTGAACCCCCCCGCCAGTCTCTCTGGTGGATAACGAGGTGGAGTTCTCGACAGTGAAGGGTTGTTGCCTGCTAGAATCAGCATTTTTGGAATTTCCCTATAGAAGCTAGGAAAGTTATTTTGTTTCTAGAAGTTTAAGGTATCAAAGAATCATTTTATCCTTAATCAGAAAGTTTCATCTAGGACAGCTACCTGCCTGGGGGGAGAGAGGCCCATGCCACCTTGCAAGAAATGAAAAATTAAGTCTAGAAGTAAATCAAGCAACAGCAGCAACAAAATAACACCAGGGAAAGCACTTTTAGGATAAGTATTAAATGACAGCATGACTCAAACGATGCCAAATGTTCTAACATGTTGCTAAATGACTTAGGACAAGCACTGTGCCGAAAGATACACAAACATGTCTGTAAGTGTGCATTCGCTCCAGCACAAAAACTTTCATATTCTAGATCAATTTATCCCGATACAAAACTCTGGTGCCTCCGAACTCTCCTGGAGTGGCTTCTCCATTGATCTTACTCACAAGGCATCTGTAACATTAACTGCAGTAACTCCTGTATTTCAGTATAGGGGGGTAAGTATGGCGGGTGTGTACCTCCACCATACACTTCGCAAGCCTTCAGCTGGAGGTGCGAACACCCGTTCTGGAGCTTTTCTGCAGGAACCCTTCATTTTTAATCTCCCGTGCTTGCTCCCATGACCAGCTGATCTCAGCTCGAGCGCTGGGTGCTTCTCAAGCGGGGAAGCTGTGTCTCAGCACAGCAGCTGGCCTGCTCGCCCCGACTGCTCTTGGCCGAGAGAGTGAAAAAGCGAAAACTTCCAAATGTTCCCCCCTGCTTTTTACTCTCTGCTTTCGCTCTTTGGCTTTAGTTACTGGATACTATTACAACACAAATTCATTTACTAATAGCAAAGGAAAAGAAAGAACTTCATCTAAATTTCCCCAAATAATTTTTTTAACTCCGAAAAGATATCCTAATTAGCTTGAAATATTCCAAAGGAAGTATTATTTAATAACATTATCACTTAGACATTTTAAAAATTATTACAGACCCTTTTAAAGAAGAATTTGCTTTTAAATGAGTCACTAACAAAGACGCCTGAGCGCAACTTTTCAGTAACGTAATGCGTAGGTCACAGAGCATGACCTGTATGTTAAAGCTGCTTTTCTGAAGGGCGAAGGCAGTGAGCACTAGTGTTTTCCTGGACAA